>OX596235.1:15093223-17493223 GCA_951394345.1 Salicornia ramosissima
AAATTAAATTTAGAAAATGATGTAGAATTCTTTTTATCAGGTTTGAATTTTCTATCACATTTATAGGGAAACTCTAAAATTATATTTATATATGATACTCAAGAATAGACAAACACATCCATAAAATTAGCAAAAGGATGGTGTAAAATGATACGAAGAAAAAAATACGAAGTAGATTTGGACCAAAAAATAATCAAAGAGTATAATGATTCATCAGTAGGGCCGGGCAAAAAAACCCGAACCCGGTTTCCGATCCGGTACCCGATTTTTTTAACCCGAAAAAGTGGGTACCCGATCTGGTTTTGAAAACCGGTTCGGGTACCCGGTCGGGTCGGATCCGGGTCGGGATTTTTTAAAATCGGGTACCTTAAAAAATAGTTTTTTTGTTATTAAAAAAAAGTTTTTTACTTTAATTTAAAATTAATTTTTTATTATTATTATAAATATTTTGTTAAAATTAAAAAAAAAGAGTTTTTTTAAATTTAAAAAACAATTTTTTTAATTAAAAAATTAAAAAAAAACAGATTTTTTTAAAAAATTTCAAAAAACAGTTTTTTTATATAAAAAAAAATAAAACATTTTTTTTTATATTAAAAAACAGCTTTTTTTAAAAAAAAAAGTTGTATAAGGAAAAAAAAAGGATCCGGGTCGGATCCGGGTCAAAAAAATTGTGACCCGAAAATCCGGGTACCCGGTTTTTGGGTACCCGAATTTGCCCACCTCTATTCATCAGTGATGCCTTCTTAAACTTATCAATTCATCATCAAAAAATGAATCTCTGCCATCCAATTTCAAAAATAAAATAAAGAGAGAGAATTACCCATAATTTGATTTTAAGAAAGCTGTTTTTTTGTTTTTTTTTAAATGTGATTATAAGAAGTTTTCTATCATATATATTGTCATAGATTGACATCATTCAAATTAAAGAAGGAAGATAAAGGATTGAAAGATTGAGTAAATTGATTGTAGATAGCATTAAACAATTTTTTAAAGACATAAATGGTAGAAGAGTGATGAATGATTGACATGTGGCAGTTAAAATTTCCTGTTTTAAATATTTAAGTTTAGATATCTCAATACACTCCTAATTTGTGCTTTGCAATTCATCTCAAAAAAAAAAAACTGTGCTCTGCAAAATTTATTTTCTAATACACTTAATCAAAACCATCATTTTGGTCATAACCATGTTACCACAAAATTATTACACAATTATGATTATTATGAATTGCTAATTAATCACATATACGAAAATAATTACACCATCATAATAATCCTGAAAACGCAATCAGCCAATCAGTTCTTCAGATTTTTCTTTAAAAAATAAATAAAAGTTCTTCAGATTTGTTTATTTAAAATCATCCCACGTACTTCTATTCACAGATTTTATAAAATCAGACCGTTGTTGTCTTGTAATAAAGTCATGATTTATGTTGACTTTCTGACTTACCCTTTTACCTTTATTATTGTCATTACCTAAAGCTAATATCACCGTAAGATCAACTACGTGGCACTAATCAACGACCAGTATTAGTCGACCGTTGTATTGCAGTATTAGTGGTCCAACCCAAAACCCCCTTTTTCAAAATTTAAAAATCAAGCCGTTTCCCCCCAAATACTCCTCACTTCTTTCTATCTTCCTTAAACCCCCAAAATATTGCATTCTCCCGTGTTTATCTCATAATCATAATATCCCTAAAATTTCGTTTCTGGGTTTTAAAATCTTACAAAAATCTTATCTAAGGGAAGAAAATAAAAAAAATAAATTGTAAGATGGTTAAGAAACCATCATCACCGACATCATCGCCGGTGAAAATTACGGTAACTTCGAGCGGAGGAAACCGAAGTGCTGGATTAACAAGTCCAATTCAGCGGCACTCACTTTCTCCACTTACTCAAAATTCATCAGCAAGACGACGAAGATACTCAATTTCCCAGCAAGAAAATGACGCCATTGAAGCAGAGGAAGAAGACGAAGAGTTCGTCTCGTATACAGTTCACATCCCACCAACCCCAGAACGACCTCCAATTTCGTCGTCTTCGGTGACAGACTCACAGAACAGCAATCGAGATGGGCCGGCTCGGATCGGACCGGATCTGGGTCGGTTCGGGCAGGAGTTCATATCGGGGACGATATTCACGGGGGGGTTCAACTCGGTGACGAGGGGTCACGTGATAGAGTGCTCAGTGGAGAAGGCGGAGGGGGAGGGGCAGGGGAAGTCACGTGAGGAGTGTTGGATGAAAGGGTGTGATGAGAAGGCAATTAAGTGTCCATGTGAGTGTGGGTTTATGATTTGCAGAGATTGCTACTTGGATTGTTTAGGAGGGAGGTGTCCTGGGTGTAAGGAGTTGTATCAGAAAGAAGAAAATGATGAAGATGAAGATGATGAAGCAAGGCCATTGCCATCAATGGGGGATTATAAGATGGATAAGAGATTGTCAATGGTGAAATCTGTGAAAAATCCACAGGATTTTGATCATAATAGATGGTTGTTTGAGACTAAAGGGACTTATGGGTATGGAAATGCATTGTGGCCTAAAGATGGTTATGGGTTTGGAGGAGGAAATAATAATATTAACAATGATAATAATAGTAATGGGTTTGAATATCCACCTGATTTTGGGCAGAGGTGTAAAAAGCCTTTAACTAGAAAAGTTGCTGTTACTGCTGCAATTCTCAGTCCTTACAGGTATGTTTCTGTTATCAAGTTCTTATCTTTTGTTTTGTTTTTTGAGGTTGTTTACTGAATTGAGGATAATTTATGTGATTTGTAAGATGTGGGGTTGAACATTTTTTGGGTTAATGTTGTTTTCCTTAATGAATGATTTGGATATTGTAAATTTGTAAGTGTTAGTATCTTGATTTAGGTTGAGGTAAATTAGTGTGATTCTAGGGTTATTTGGTTTTTGGGCAAGTAAGTTTGCTGCTAGAAGTTATCAGCAGCAGTTCAATTTAACATAATTTAATTAGCTGCTTACCATTGTTTTATTTGATTTGATTTGATTGTAAAAGTGATATTGCATTTGGTTTTGTATGATCATAACACTAGTTGCACGCACTGACTAGGGAATGAGAACCTATATGAGGACTGGGATAAGTACGGCAAACAACAAATTTCGAAAATTCAAGATATATGAACAGTAAATATTTTAATAGTAGAACAATTTAACATTTTTCCATTTTTCGTCTCTAATAACGGAAATAATAATAAACCTTAAACATTATAAAAATAGTAAGAAACCATTTTTTAGGCAAGCTTTTGCAAGAAACAATACTTACTATGAATTTTTGTTATAAATAATCTTTTGTCATTCCAATGCTTGTTAAACACCGTCTTGCATTGCCAAAAAAAAAACACCATATTGACTCTTGACATTGGTTTCCGTGGTTCACCTTATTAAAACCTTGTTTTATTTGTCTTTTTTAAATAGATTGATTTTTCCCTCCATTTCCCCTCAAATTCCCTCCCTTTTAACCGATCCCCCCTCTCTCCTCCTTTTCACCCTTTTTTAAAACCCTAAATCATTTTACTACAATTATCCTTGTAGGATTTTTACATCCTATTAAAGGGAAAATGGAGAGAATTGAATTATAAACATAAAAAATAAAAGTTTTAGTAACTTTTTTTTCCTCCTTTTCACACTATATAAAAGTATAAAACCCTACCTAAGGTTTTAGTAAGGTCAACGCATAAAATCGGCGTCAAGATGGTGGTCAACAAGCATTATAGTGACAAAGAGGTTTTTAAGAAAAAAAAATTAGATAAATGATTTCTTACAAAAGCTTGCCTAAGAGCACCGTTAACCATGAACAAACAAAAAGGTTTGTGTGAACAAACCATTTTTTTTTTTGCTATTAACCATGAAAGAAGTTAATGGTTTGCCATGTACATTCGAGCAAACAACGTTTGTTCGGCCCAAATTTTAAGCCGAATGCTTCGTACGTCACGTCAGCGAGGAGAGGAGAGTCAGTTGACTCATCCGTGAGCCAAAACGCGTCCGGGCAAGGGCAACATGGGACGCTTGTGACAACGGTTCTTGATACTTTGTGAGTTAAAATTGAACACGTACAATTAATGAATTAAAAAAATAACCATAATTCATAATTTTTTCTCCTTTATAAATAGACCTAGGATGCTCGGACTCGGGTACGGATGTCGGACTCGGATATGTGTTCGAGTGTCGGACCTTTGAAGTTATGATTTTAAGGATTCGTGGACTCGTTTTGAAAGAGTCCAAAATTTGAATATGGACTCGGGGACACGGGTTTGTCGCGCTAGAATTACTATTTTTTTTTGTTTTTTCTTTTTTAATAATAATTTTAATTTTTATTAGTGAAGTAAGACTTGAAATGTGTTTAAAAAATTCTCTTATACAGCTATTAAATTTTTACTTTGTACTCAAATAATATAAAAGGAGGAATAAAGTACAATAACAAAAAAGAGTTAAAAAAGGAAATAGCTAGGACTCCTACGAGCAAAATGAATTACTCCGTAAAAAGACATTGAAGTAAAACAAAGGCCTTTACTTTTTTTATATTTATATAAAAATAAATAAAAATGTACTCACCTACTACGAGCAAAATGAATTACTCCGTAAAAAGACATTGAAGTAAAACAAAGGCCTTTACTTTTTTTATATTTATATAAAAATAAATAAAAATGTACTCACTTACTGTATTTATTACAGTACTTATTAGTGCATAAAGGGGGCCACCCATTACTTTTATATTCATATAAAAATAAAAGTGGATAGCTCTGATGCAAACAAATAGTCATTTAATTTGTACTTTACTCCACTCTTTCTCATTCCGTCAAAATAAAGACCTTTCTCTTTCTCTCGCTTCTGGTTTTTTTGTTTTTGTTTTATGTGATAGAGTACTCAGCTTCTCCAAAGCTTCATCTGCTCCAAAGTTTATCTTCTCAAAAAAAAGCTTCATCTTCTCGCCATACTCGTGAAAAAAACTATATTTTGCACCATGCTTTCACTTCCTCTTCTCTTCTATTGCAACTTAAAAACTATCAAAACAAAAGCCCTAAAACCTTCGAAACTGATGAGTTCTATTCAAAACAGCCGAGTCCACTTTCTTCTCCCCGCGTCCCGTCCGGATTCCATACCGGTACCCGCGTCCCACCGTGTCGACACCGGTACGGCGGGGGTGGTAGCCGAGTCCGAGCTTCCCAGAAATAGACAACCATATTACCATATTTTATTCAAGCAAAAATTTTTTTTTTTTCCCGACGATTTTAGCATTTTTAAAAAATCAACCATGGTGTTTTGTTCAATACTCCAATAATGGATTGTACTAATCCAAATTATTCATAAGGTTCCAGATCAAATAAAGGAAAAATCTGGACTAAGGCTGAAAAATAGTCTCTTGTTTCAGCATTCATAAACACCAACTGTGACAAAATTGTCGGAGCACACCAAGATACGATTGCATTTTGGGCAAGAGTTCTAGATTTGCATGATGCTGCAAGGGAGTCTAATTCCCTACAAATCGCACCTCGGAGTCTAGATAGTCTAAAATGATAATGGATGAAAATGTTGTGTGTATTATGACATAGCGGAAAGTAGAATGAGAAGCGAACAGACAGAGGACGATGTCATAAAAAAAACACACAACATTTTCTAAAGCGTGGGTGTTCAACAGATTAATCATAAAAGCGAAATTAAATCAAAGTCAAACTAATTACAACGAAAGCATCACGAACCGATATAAATTCATCACATTCGCGGGTTACCTACTGCTGTATCCATTCATCAAAGAAGTGAAATGTCAATAATATACGATATATTAATAAATACACTTTAAATAAAAACACATTAATCATAAAAGCGAAATTAAATCAAACACAAACTAATTAAAACGAAAACATCAAGAGCCGACATAAATTCATCCCAACCGCGGGTTACCAATTGCTGTACCCATTCATCAAAGAAGTGAAATTTACCACCCACGCTTTCGAAAATATTGAATGGTTTTTTTTTATGACATCGTCCTCTGTCTGGTCGTTTCTTATCCCACTTTCCGCTATGTCATAAAAGCGAAATTAAATCAAATACAAACTAATTAAAACGAAAACATCACGAACCGACATAAATTCATCTCAAACGCGGGTTACCAACTGCTGTATCCATTCATTAAAAAAGTGAAATTTACCACCCACGCTTTCGAAAATATTGTGTGGTTTTTTTATGACATCGTCCTCTGTCTGGTCGTTTCTTATCCCACTTTTCGCTATGTCATAATATGCACACCATTTTTCAACCACTTCAGAAAATTTCATCTATTGTCCTTTTAGACTATCTAGACTCCGAGTTGCAATTTCTAGGGGATTAAACTCTCTTGCAGCATCATACAAATCAAGAACCCTTGCCCAAAATGCAACTGTATCTTGTTGTGTGTTCATGAATACTGAAACAAGAACTTCTTCTTCAGCCTTAGTCCATATTTTTCTCTTATTTGAGCTGGAACCTTGTGAATAATTTGGATTATTATGATCTATTATTGGAGTATTGAACAAACCACAATGGTTGATTTTTTATTTATTTTTTGACAATGATGGTTGATTTTTTAGAGATGCTAAATTGGGTTGAATAATATATGGCAATATGAGTATCACTATTTATAGAGGAGAAAAAATATGAATTTTGGTGTTTTTTTAAAATTAATTGTACTTGTTCAATATTAACCCACAAAGTATCAAGAACGCTTGTCACCAACTGTCGCGACACGTTTTCTTTTTCTTTCTTTTTTTTTTTTGCTGTAAAGTAACCAAAACAACGTCATTTAAAGACCCGGATGAGTGAGCTGACTCTCCTCTCCTCGTTGATGTGGTGCACGAACCAATTGGTTCAAGATTTTGGCAGAACAAACATTTGTTCGAATGTTGATGACAAACCATTAACTTTTTTCATGGTTAAGAGCTAAAAAGTAGTTTGTTCAGACAAACCTTTTTTTTGTTCATGATTAAGGTACTCTAAAAAAATGGTTTCTTATAAATTTTACAAATAAAAACAACTTTAGAACACATATTGACACTACTTGTTGAAGGACTTTGGATTAGTTGGTCAAGTGTTCCCGTAATCTCAGTCACGAGTTCGACACAAAGGGTAATGTGCACCTTACCTTTAATTAAAAAAAAAACCACTTTAAGTCTAAACCCAACTTCCCAAGCTGCCTTCTCTTCGTAGGAAAACAGAAGTGAACTCCGTAGAAACTACGAAAGGCCAAACTTTTCCGGCGTCGACGAATGGCGTGGTGGAGTGGGACTTGGCCGCATGTGGAGGAGGGGCAACCTGACCGACGAATCTCAACAGCTCATGTAGGAGTTATTGGGGAAAATTGAAAACCTAGATGTAAAATCCCCAACTAATTAAGCGATTATATATTACTTATTACTTCATTCACACAAGATTCTTAATACATCCTCTAAGTAGCTAGTTAATTAGATGTCAAACATTGTAAATTTTACTTGTGAGTAGTAATTCAAACAATGATCTTCCTACATTTGATTCTACTATGGTTGGGATTATTTGATATTTGGGCAAGTATGTTTGCCGTTAAAAGTTACTTGAACCAGTTCAATGTAACGGGGTTCATTGGTTAGCATTGTTTTTATTTGACTGTAAAATTGATATTGCATTTTATTGTATTATCTCAAGTCCTTTACAAACGGAAGATTATTACTGAATCAGTGAATCCACAAAGTAGTAGTTAATTAAAGGTCAAACATTGTAAATTATACTTCCTACATTCGGATTTATTTGCAAGTTTAGGGTTTGTAACACCATTTACAATCTTGTCTTTGGTTGTATTTTTGTGATTTATGCCTTAGATTGATATTGGTAGTCATGTTAGATGATATTGGTATTCTAAATATTGGAACTCCTCAATGTTGCGAGTAGTACATGTGATTTGTAATTCAAACAATTCCTAACAACTACATAGTGTTAGAAAATTTCATATATTTTTCAAAATAGTATAAATATTGGAATGCATCTCAAATGTTATGTTGATCAATGTAGTTAATGTTAATTTTGACTTAATGTATGGATATTTTTCTACCTTTGCTAAAAGAAATAGGCTGCAATTAACTGAAATTTAACAAGCTCTTTCTTTCAGTACTTTCATGAATTCTGCTTTCTGAAGTTACCCTAACTTCTGCTTTAAATTTACCTTTGTTGCAGATTACTGATTGTAATACGACTTGCTGCCTTGGGCTTATTCCTAGCATGGAGAATTCGCCATCCAAACCATGAAGCCATGTGGTTATGGGCTATGTCTGTAACATGTGAAGTCTGGTTCGCCTTCTCATGGCTTCTAGACCAGCTTCCTAAGCTCTGTCCTGTTAACAGAATAGCTGATCTCTCTGTTCTTAAAGATCGGTACGAGTCCCCCAACCTCCGAAACCCAAAGGGACGGTCCGACCTTCCAGGAATCGATGTGTTTGTTTCGACAGCAGACCCCGAAAAGGAGCCTCCACTAGTAACAGCCAACACAATCCTTTCAATCCTTGCAGTGGATTACCCAGTAGAGAAGCTGGCATGTTACCTCTCAGATGATGGGGGCGCCCTTTTGACATTCGAGGCCTTAGCTGAGACTGCGAGTTTTGCCAGGACTTGGGTTCCTTTCTGCAGGAAGCATGGTATAGAGCCTAGGAATCCTGAGGCGTACTTTGGGCAGAAGAAGGATTTTCTTAAGAATAAAGTGAGGCTGGATTTTGTTAGGGAGAGAAGACGGGTTAAGAGGGAGTATGATGAGTTTAAAGTGAGAATTAACTCGTTGCCCGAGTCTATTAGGAGAAGATCTGATGCTTATAATGCTCATGAAGAGCTTCGCGCTAAAAAGAAGCAGATGGAGTTGGGAGGTAACCTTGCTGGGAAATTGAAGGTTTGTAAGGGAACTTGGATGTCTGATGGCTCTCATTGGCCTGGGACTTGGC
Organism: Salicornia ramosissima; assembly: GCA_951394345.1. Lineage (NCBI taxonomy): Eukaryota > Viridiplantae > Streptophyta > Magnoliopsida > Caryophyllales > Amaranthaceae > Salicornia > Salicornia ramosissima. Next base: position 15,102,169 of record OX596235.1, read on the forward strand.
CTTCAGCTGAGCCTGATCACTCTAGAGCTGATCATGCTGGTATCATTCAGGTATTTTTTTTCTTATTCCCCTTATTATAAATTTGTAATGCATGGATAATATCGTTACATAAACAAACTTGTTTTTGTATGATGAAACCAAAAATTTGCTAAGGTTTGAATCTGAACTGTGACATTAGTGCGAATTTTAATTCAGTCATTTCAATCTCAATATATCTCATTTATGCTTACAACTTGATTTTGTTGGACTTAATAGTATGAATGTGAAAGGTATAGTAATGGAAGTATATGATGGTATTACTAGTTTATCAGATTGAATTTGCAGTTTATGTAGTAATATGGTTCTTAGAGTCTTGGGCAATGTTATGGAATTTTTTTCTTTCCAGAAATCTGATTGGTATAATTATAGTGGAAGAATATGATGGTATTGCTATTACTATGCCATATAAGATTGAATTTTTATTTGGAAAAATTGTACTGTAAAAATTAAGCCAACCTTTAGTTGGTCTTCTCAAAATAAGTCAACCTTTTGATTAGCTCAAATAAGTCAATCTATGACACAACCTCTCAAATTAAGTTTTTTTTTTTTTTGTAAAATTTACCGTTGGAGAAAGTTTGTAATTTCAATGAAATCAAAGCGGTGCATTAATATGTTTTTTATATGGTTTTTCATTGAAAATGTTAACAAGCAGTGAAAAAACTTAATTTGAGAAGACATGAATATTAGGTTGACTTATTTTGAGTTAATCAAAAGGTTAACTTAATTTGAGAAGACCGGCTAATGTTATGGATTTCCTTTTCCATTTTTTCCCTAGAAACATTGCAGTTGATTGAATGAGTTTTTCCTTGTGTCCATTCTAACCTTGATACAAACCAACATGCTATTGTGTGATGAAACCAAAACTTTACTAGTAGTTTACTTGTACTAGATGAACTATGACATTGGTGATGTGAATGTTATTGCACTTCAATCTCAATATATCTCAGTTGCACTTATAGATTAATTTTGTCGGTCCAATAGTGAGATTAGATAGTATATAAGTGTGACAGGAATAATAATGGAATTATGGATGGTATTACTAGTTTATCATGGTTCTCAGAGTCATTCAATGTTATGCATTTTTTTATTTTCAGAATTATGACTTTACTTTATTACTTATATATACTGTTTCATAATAAAGTTGAGCATGTTCATTGAATGATGTCTTCTGTAGGCAATGCTTGCACCACCGAACTCAGAACCTGTTTATGGTTCAGAATCAGATGGCGAGAACCTTATAGATTCAACAGAAGTAGACATACGGCTTCCCTTGCTAGTCTATGTGTCCAGAGAGAAAAGACCAGGGTATGATCACAACAAGAAAGCCGGAGCTATGAATGCACTAGTTAGAACTAGTGCAATAATGTCCAACGGCCCATTCATTCTCAACCTCGACTGTGATCACTACGTCCACAACTCTTTGGCTCTAAGGGAAGGGATGTGTTTCATGCTTGACAGAGGTGGTGATAGAATTTGCTATGTCCAATTCCCTCAGAGATTTGAAGGGATTGATCCTAGTGATCGTTATGCCAACCATAACACCGTGTTCTTTGATGTTTCCATGAGGGCTTATGATGGGCTTCAGGGCCCAATGTATGTTGGTACAGGCTGCATTTTCAGGAGGATTGCACTGTACGGGTTTAGCCCTCCACGAGCCACAGAACATCACGGGTGGTTTGGGTCCAGAAAGTTCAAACTATCACTGAGAAGGAAAGGTAAGAAGGAACAACAGAAGCCTGAAGAGATTGCTTTACCTGTGGAAAGAAATTCAGAAGAGGGAGATGATGATGACTTAGACATTGAGTCATTACTCCTTCCTAAAAGATTCGGGAGTTCTACTTCATTAGCTGCTTCAATTCCAGTAGCAGAATACCAAGGCAGGCTTCTTCAGGACCTCCAAGGAAAAGGGAACCAGGGGAGGCCTTCAGGGGCACTTGCAGTTCCTAGAGAGCCTTTGGATGCTGCTACCGTTGCTGAGGCTATAAGTGTCATTTCGTGCTTCTACGAGGACAGAACCGAGTGGGGTAAACGGGTTGGGTGGATATATGGGTCTGTAACAGAAGATGTCGTGACAGGTTACAGAATGCACAATCGAGGGTGGAGGTCAATCTACTGTGTGACAAAAAGAGATGCATTTCGGGGCACAGCACCCATCAATCTCACTGACAGACTTCATCAAGTACTGAGATGGGCAACAGGATCAGTTGAGATATTCTTCTCCAAAAACAATGCACTCTTTGCTAGTAGAAGAATGAAGTTCTTACAAAGAGTAGCTTACCTAAATGTCGGTTTCTACCCATTCACTTCGATGTTCCTGATCGTGTACTGCTTCCTCCCAGCTCTCTCCCTCTTTTCAGGACAGTTCATAGTTCAGTCACTTAATGTAACTTTCCTGCTATTGCTTCTGATTGTAACACTGTCATTGTGTATGTTGGCAATCCTTGAGATAAAGTGGTCAGGAATCACCCTACACGACTGGTGGAGGAACGAGCAGTTCTGGCTAATTGGAGGAACAAGTGCACACCCAGCTGCTGTTCTTCAAGGGTTGCTCAAAGTCATAGCAGGAGTCGATATATCCTTCACACTGACATCAAAATCTTCAACCCCAGATGATATTGAAGACGAGTTTGCTGATCTGTATATTGTTAAATGGAGCTTCCTTATGCTTCCACCTATTACGATCATGATGGTGAACATGATAGGTATTGCAGTGGGTTCTGCTAGGACTCTGTACAGTCCATTTCCTGAATGGAGTAAGCTTCTTGGTGGGGTTTTCTTTAGCTTTTGGGTGCTTTGCCATCTTTACCCTTTCGCTAAAGGGTTGATGGGGCGGAGTGGTAGGGTTCCTACAATAGTATTCGTATGGTCCGGCCTTCTTTCGATTATAATCTCATTGCTGTGGGTTTATATCAGTCCTCCCTCCGGAAGTCAGCAGTCGTACACGAAATTTCAGTTCCCTTGAATCCTGTCTGCTATCATTGTGTGTAAGCCAAGATGAGGTTCTTTCTTTCTCCAGAAATTCATCTTTTGCTTGTTTATATTGGCTCAGTATGATTCTTTTATATGTTATTATCTTATAATGTAATATATAATATTGTCTAGTGGAATATGTATCAGGTCTAATAGAATCTATAACATCAGCAGTTGTAATATCAGTTTATTCTTATTTTAAAAGTAATGCAATCATAGGTGTTTTACCTCATGTGAAGATTAATGCTGCAACTTCACTTCCACTATTTAGTGAGGACATTACCACATTGGTAATTAATTAAGATATATTCATTAACAAAAACTAATCATATGATCATGGTTCTTTTTCCATGTTGAGTTTATACCCTAGATCATTATACAATTTGGTGCTTACATTGACATATAGTACAAAAGTTGACATAAACTGATTATATGAGTTCTTCCATGTTGAGTATGTTGCCACATAGTACGACTACGCTAATTTGATTACTTACACTAAAATTTTTACTCTTCTCAATGCTCCACACCAAACTTCTTTTATAATTATTTATTTAATTGGAAGGTTTTTTTTTTAAGTTATCATAAGGTTATGAATTTCTTAAGCTGTTACCCAATGATTTTTAAAAGGAAAAATTATCAAGAATAAACCAACCTTTGGGCCAATGATTTTTAAAATGATAACAAGGTTAGCTTATTTCTGGATTTTCAAAAGGTTGGCTTAATTGTGGAAGATCGGCCAAAGGTTGGCTTATTCTTGGTAATTTTTCCTTTTTAAAATTCTTAGTTATACCATTGATTAACTTTATAGTAATTTAAAAACTTGTTAGGTTGGTTTAATTTATCTTTTTTCAAAATTTTCCTAAAATATACCTATAATTGAATTGTTTGTGGGTAAAAAATTCCAATTAAAGAATAAATTAAGGGAAAATTGATTCTCATAGTCCCACGTTTTGGTGTTCTACTCAAAATAATATTACTTTTATACACCATTAAAATAATCCCACCTGGTAATTTTTTTCTTAAAATTGGTCATGGTATAATTTTTCCTAAATTAAACCAAATTTTATCTCAAAGGGCACTGTTTCAAGATTAACAAGATGAAACTTTGAAATTCTAGTTTCGCCCTGATGAAACTCTTGGTAGATTTTTTTTATTAGAAAAGAAAAACTATTGGACTTACATGCCAAGCACCAACCACAACATCCACTTAAGGGATGAGAAAAGAGTCAACAAGGGAAAGAAACAACAAAAAACACCAGCAAGAGGACCAGAAACAACAAAAAACACCAGCAAGAGGACCAAAAACAGCCCCACAAAAAAGAAAAATAAAACCACAACTAAGCTAAAAAAGAAAATATAAACTAAACAAATTAAAGACAAAACAATTGACCTAAACAACATCAACTTGTGAAGTAAACCACGACTAATCGATGGTAAATGGCCAAAAAGAATTGAAAGGCAGACATGAGCTTTGGTGGTGCTGGTGTCGTCGGTGGTGGCGGCAAGAGCAGCTCAACTCAAATTCCAGATATGAACATCAGCTTAGGCCAACAAGGAATCCGAACCCAAAAACACCATCGTCGTTTTCTCGAAGCCCGAGAAACGTTGAACGGAAGATGAAAACCATCGTCGTCGGTGTTGTTGTTGGTGACGACGGTGGTGGTAACGGCGAAATCCTCTTCATTTTCTAGCTTAGGATGAAGAGAAGAAAATGCTTATAAAAAGACTAAAGATTGGTAAATATGGCCATTGAAATAGCTAGATCTAAAGAAGAGATGTTGTTAAGGGTAATTTATTTCTAGGATTTTTATTTACTGGGTTCCATTGACCAAATAGATTAGTTGATTTAAGTTTCGAGACATTGAACTCAAAACGTGTTATAAAATTTCATCAACATCAATTTTCCTTGCAGATCCATTGTGCACATAATACTTCATCCGTTTCGAAAAAAAACACAACAAATTGGATGGCACAGACTCTAGTTATTTTTTTGTTGTATTTATTTTGAAAATTCCTAAAATAAAAATTCTTACGTTTATTTCGAAACGGAGGAAGTATAATAATAATAATAATACTCGTACTTGGTAATAATAACATATGATATGAAGTACTCATATAAATTGAAATTTCCTCTTATAAATTCAACACTATAATTTTGATGCTATATCTGAAACAAAATAGCAGATAACAGAGAAGAAGTGGGTTTGCTGAATTGGGCTAAGAGCGGCCCGATTAAATTGTGTTGCTTGACCACTAGTCTATCTTTAATCATCATTATCCAAATTTAGTGGGCCATGTTAGAAAACCAATCAACAAATTTATTTTATTTTGATAAGGTAAAACCAGACATTATTTTTAATTCAAACACTGCACCTATATGTTTTGTTTTTTGTTTTTTAATGGACTGACGTCTGACGATCATTGATTGCATTTGAATGAATCTTTGCTGTTGAATTGTTGATATTGTCAAAAATTTAAGGATGGTTCCAAGGTCAATGCCTCAGTATTTGAATAGGGTTTTAATCACTTCACCTATATATTTTTTTTTAAATAGATTGGAAAATGATATATACAGTTCTTGCATAGGGTTGTCTAAAAGTTATATTTCATTTATTGAAAGTCATACAACATATATAATAAGCATTATAGAAAAATAAAATACAATCTAAATTAATCAAGTAAATTTTTTTTATAAAGTAACTATGGTCTGACGGTAAAGTACAATCCCCGATTTTTCGTTGAATTATGCAGCCTATTAATTACTCGACCAAGTACATAGATCACATACTTCCAGCACCAATTTAAAAATTGTATGAATAACAAAATATGAATCTAATCTCTTAAAAAAAAACCTAATAATAAATTTCAATCTTTCATAGGAAAATAAAATGGAGGAAGACCACCACCAAACTCTCACAAAAAGGGAGAAGAAACCCAAAAATTGAGAAGAAAACTCTGATAAAGAGGGGGAAAGGAAGATTATTACTGACTAATAAACAAAAAATAAAGAAAATATAGAAAGAACTGATGATGGTAGCCCCTTGTGGCTCCCAAAAATTTTAGGTATTTTTTAGAGAGTGAGGAAGAGGGGAAGAAGCGGCTTGGATTAAGATCAAACTAGTCTTTTGTGCACGCTATGCGTGCTGATATTTAGGGCTTAGTGTTACTCGATAGTAAAAACCAAATCCAAATTGAAAGTTTGTAAATAAGTTGACATCCATGTTGCTATAGAAGAAACATTGATTTACTTTAAAATAGTAATTAAAGCATATTTTTTATTCTTTACGCATCCATTTATGCTGCTTGCAATAACAGTTTACTGTTAGTACTAAAATCAAAGCTTTACTTGGGAGGACACAATGTAAAGATTTTAAAAAAGTAGTATTGATTTATTTTATTTAAAAATAAATAAAGTAATACCAATCAATTAAATAGTGTCAGTCAAACTATAATAAGATATTGTATTAAAAAATACAAAGTTATACAAAACAATTTTTTTTTTTGCATAAAATAATTCATATTTTATTTTATAGAATAAAATAACTTATAATTGTTGTATTATTGAATTATTTCAAAACGTAAAATTGAATGTGATAAAGGCAAAGTTACATTTTTATTGAATTAATTAAGGAATCAATTGTTAATTGATTGAAGCACATATAAGGTAATCTTTTCATAATTGTTTTAAGTTAAGGCTATATAACTATTTTCGTGGGGATATCAAAGTTCCTCCGTTATATATTATGCTTTTTATGCACGTTATATGTGCGGCAACATTTTTTTGTATATAATAGTTTTAAAATAGTAAAACAAACAACATAAAAATAAGGTTTGAATCTGAGTTCTCATCCATTTTGTGATAGTATAAAGGGAAATTCCCAGTGGTATATCCGAGCTTTTTCGAAATCTCACTTGTATACCCGAGTTTATTTTAATCCCAGTGGTATACCTGAAATTATGTCTAATTCCCATCCATTACATTTAGAAGGTATATTCCGTTAAATGTAATGGAATATACCTATTTTAAGGTTAGATTTAACTTTGGTTAACAATTTTTTTAATTTTCTTTACAAAAATATAATTTAAAACTAATAATATATTAAATTAATGGGTTTTTGCAAAAAATGATCCGATTGCCCTCAATTTGCGTTTCTGATTCGCATCGATTTGCGCGCATTGATCTACGTGAAAAAAATAGTCCGCTCATGGTTTTACGGGTCATTTTTATCCTTATGGGATCTGATTTGAGGTCGGATTTTGCAAAAAATGATCTGATTACCCACAATTTGCGTTCCCAATTCGCCTCGTTCTACGCGCATTCATCTACTTGAAAAAAAATAGTTCACTGAAGGTTTTACGGGTCATTTTTACCCTTAAGGAGTCCGATTTGAGGTCGGATTTTGCAAAAATGATCCGATTGCCCCACAATTTGCGTTCCCGATTTGCCTCGTTTTGCGCGCATTGATTTATGTGAAACAAAAATAGTCCACTCAAGGTTTTACGGGTCATTTTTATCCTTAAGGGTTCCGATTTGAGGTCGGATTTTACAAAAAAAGATCCGATTGCCCCCAATTTGTGGTTGCTTTTCCTTTAATTTTTTTTTTCCAATTTATTAACCATGGTTAGTGTTTTTAACAATTTTTAACCAAAAAGGTTACTTTTGGAAATTATGTTTAACATTAGGTACACCTCTGGGTTTAAAAAAAAATCGGGTATACCAGTGGGATTTCCAAAAAGTTCGGGTATACCACTGGGAATTTCCCTAGTATAAACATAGAGAAATAATATACAAATTAAATTTCTTTCATATAAAAAAATGGACAAAGAAAAAAGGTGATCCACTATTCTCTACTACCAAATTTCCATTATAATCAAAAGGTAAAAAACAATTATGTAAAAAAATATATCAATATGGGTATCTATTTGTAGAGAATTAAAAGATAAGAATTTACACATTTTTATTTTATTTTTTTGAACTATATATTTTGTATTATTTTTATTGAAAAGAATAAAAAATTTGTAAAAACTTTCCTTAATTATTTAGTTTGTATTTGTAGAAAAATCTAAGGGTATTTTAGACATTTTTAGGGGGACACCATAGATCTCCTTGAATTATATAATAGAGATATTGCATATAAGGTGTCTAAAAAGAAATATTGACATTCATTCTTCAATTACCATCAACCACCCATTATTAATTAATAACATCATTTTTTGTTTCTTTCTTATCTAGATTTGAACCACCAGCTAAAAACTACTTCCTCCAAACTAATGCAATTACAACACTAGAATTTTTATATTATTCACAATGATGACTATTATTGTATTTTATGATTTATACTCCGTATGTTAGAACAAATATCATCATACAAGATCATGTTATTTTCACATCAATGAGCACTTTATTAAAACCCAATTTTTATGATTTATAAAGATTAAAATTAAAAACATTTGTATTTTAAATTATACATTAACAATGTAAAACGAACTACGCAATATTACAAGTAATATTAAAGCAATATATATATATATATATATATATATATATATATATATATATATATATATATATTACAAGTAATATGAAACTACTAGTGTTACCAAATTTTTGTACTTCCTCTGATCCATTTTAACCACAAAAAATGCGCATTTTTATGAGAAATAAAATATTCATTTGATCCGATTATAATAGATCGGAGGAAGTATGCAACCCTTGACTACATCATAAAGTTATGTTATTGGGAGGTGTAATGCTTTAATTTTCAAAGTATCTATATAATATATTTGAAGGCATTTATCGCACCATATTGTGCCATATAGGTACCACGTAATTGTCCATGTCATTAATCTACGTGTCATCACACCATTTAAAACTCAAAATGAATTAAAATAAAAACCCTCAACAAGCATCGAAACCACAACCAGACTCCACGTGGCCAGGCTTTTACCTAATAGTCTACATCTTTTCCTTGTATTTAATAAAATGATTCCAATTTTATAAACAATTTTCACTGTTAATAATTTAGTTGGCAATAGATCAATGACAAAGAAAATAAAAAAATAAAAAGAAAGATTGCAATCCGGGGCAACGCCTGGGTCCGAAAGACTAGTTGTGTTAAAAGTTTTCTCGGTAAGTGTATGTGTTTTACAAATAAGGCTTGCTTATTTTCAGGTCAATCACCTTTTTTTTTTCAGCTCAATTTTTATTTTGTTCCAAGTAAGTCATCTTTTGTCCAGGTAAATCATTTTTTGTTAAGGTAAGTCATTTTTTGTCCAAGCAAGTCATTTTTAAAAACGTCAATTGAATTATTTTTTTTCCAGTTATACTCATCTGACAGTAATATTGTGTCAAACAAGTCTGCCATAATACTTTCTATATATAATTGTACAAGCTTATTCACCCAAACTTCAATTATTGTCGGACAATTATTGTCCAAACTTATTCTCTATTTTATTCATTTTAAACAAAATATAATTCATTATCATGAATATTTGTAAATTCACTAATATAGGTCATAGGTGGTATGTCCCATCTGAAAAGAACAAGAAAAGGGAAGTAATTGGCTTATTATTATGCTGCAAAATTCAAACTTTTCTAATTTCAAAAAAACCTGGAAGAACCTGTTATTGTCTTCTTCAATAGGAAAAAAAAAGTGGGTTGCTAAACGTCGCCCACGTTTTACTTAAAATCGCCTACTCAATATATTGAAATTACCTTCTTGCCCTTATTATTCACATTAACCCCAACTTCACCATTTCACTCACTCCACTATTACACTCTCTCACTTCAGCTACTACCGACTCTTGGCACAACCACCAGCACCACCACCACTACCACCACAACCACCAGCAGCACCACCACTACCACCACTACCACCACAACCACCACAACCACCAGCAGCACCACCACCAGCAGCACCACCACCAGCGGCACCACCACCACCAAACACAAATTCAAAATTCAAAAAAAAAAAATAAAAAAATAAGAGGCCCATGCCATGGCTGGGACGTCCCAGCCATGGCGTGGGCCTCTTATTTTTTATTTTTTTTTGAATTTTGAATTTGGTGGTGGTGGTGGTGGTGCTGCTGGTGGTGGTCGTGGTTAGTGATCGTGGTAGGAATGGTTGTGGTGGTAGTGGTGGTGGTGGTGTTGGTGGTGAGTTGAGATAAAGTGGATGGTGAGGTGAGTTGGGGTGGATGGAGTGATATGTAATGTTAGGGGCAATAAAGTAATTTCAAAATATTAGGTGGGCGATTTTAAGTAATTTGTGGGCGATGAATAACAACTCCCAAAAAAAAACTTGTTCTCCGCTGCATCATTGTTAATTCTTTTTTACAATGAAATCTGTAATTAGTTTTTAATTGATACGGAGTGTATATATATATATATATATATATATATATATATATATAATTAAGTTGTGTATGTCATACATTTTCGGATCACTATTACTCCCTCCGTCCCTTAAAGATTGTCCCATATTGACTTAATGTGTTTTGCCACTATTCATTTGGTAACTTTGACTCTCTATAATTTTATACATGTAAGAAAAAATATAGTCAAATGGGATCTTGTTTGATTCGGCTCAATGTGTACTTTTTTAATATATAATGCTTATAATTTTTTATTATACGTATCTCAAGATATTTTTATTTAAAGATGTGTCTCGGGAGATGGGAAAAAGTAAATGGAGCAATCTTTTAGGACGGAGGCCAGGGAGTATTAGTTATAAAGAGGGTTGCGAAATTGGTTACTCGGATGAGTTTCAAATCAAGTCATAGTCAGGTCATATCAGATCGATGTTATGTCAAGTAAAGTCAATTATTTAACCAAATTCAGGTATTTCCAAGTTCGAGCGAGTCATCGTCAATTGGTCCATTTTCGGTTAGATCAAATTCAACTTCGTTCGGATAAATCCACTTGAGTCTAATAATATCCGGCGGGTTAGTTTAGGTTCTTATAAAATTTAAATAGAGTCGGTACTTATTAATTTCAAATCTGATGATATTGATTTTAGATAACTTTATATTTGATAATGTAAATTTTTAAAGGCTTTTCTAATAAATGGTGATTTCATAGATCATAAACATATGGTGTTTTGCCACCAAAAACAAAAATGATGGCGTTTCATCCTTTTGCGACTTTTTGATATTTAAATTTTTTAGATCATGTTAGTTATAATATTTAAACATTATTTAATAAATTTTAAATTAATCTATCACATATTATTCACCTTTACACAAATCAATTAATTGTATTGAAAATTAATCAATTGAATATAAGTGGCGTAGAGCTAGGGCATTTTTGTATTTATTTTAAATTGATTTATATCCGATAATTAGCAATTTACTGGTTCAATTCTATTTGGGTCGGATGCAAGTTCAGTTTTGATGACAAATTATCGGGTGCAACATAGGTCAAGTCAATTTCAGGTCGGATACAAATCAGATTCAGATATAAAATAATAAGATTAAATAAATTGGTTGTAGATCAATTTGAAGTCAGATAGCAATCAATTACGATTGACCTCATCCTTAGATAATCATAAGGTCGGATACAAATAAATTTCAAGTGATTTTATTGGTAGGATAAGAATTTCACTGCCCTAGTCGTAAGCTCCATCCGAAAGCCACGGTCTATATATGAGCAAAGGAAACGATGTGAATATGTAAATTTGGGTGTGTTATGTTCAACTAACTTATAAAACCTAATTTTTATAAAGCTTGACCTTACCTGATGTGTTAGAACTAATTATATTTGAATGACTCTATTCAGAAATGACATAATCTGATTGACCCTAATCAAAAGTGATTAAATCTGATTGACCCTGATAAGCACTGATTGAAATTATTATCTCTAATTGGAACTTATAGATATCATAAGAATTCATTGAAACTTATCAGATCCAAGTTTTCAAATTTTTTGGACTTATTGTAGTTTGATTTATATTCTCTTGTGTTCACTTTTTTCAACAAAACTAGTACTTTTGCCCTGGTTTGGGTTTGGGTTCCATGGTAGGGTGGGGTGGGGGTGGTCAAGGTGGTGGTGGATTGATGAAGGTGATGTTGTGGCGGTCAAGGTGAAGAAGGAAATCAGGGAATGGTGATTCCCTTGTGGGAGGTTGAGAATGATGGTAGAGGGAAATGGGGGAATTGGAGGGTGATAGGGAATGATTGATTTAGCTTAACAAACATAACAAGGGTAATCACCATGTTCTCTCTTTGCAATTGTTCTTGAATTTTTAGGGTATTTTTTTTTTAATTAATTGCTTTATAATTATTTAAATTTGCTTTTGCTATTTCAAATCAATTTCCAATGGTAAACTTATTTTTTCAAACAACATTCTAAGGATTCTTTTTATTGAAAATCTTGAAAACTGTTGGCAAATTTAGGGTTTGTGAAAAATCAAATATTTATGAAACAAAAATTTAGAACCTTTGAGGTGTGTACTCACTATCTTAAAATTAATATTTCGACCCTATGAAAGCCTGAGTATCACGAAATCTACCTTTGAGATACAACGAAAAACAATGAAATTCAAACTTTCTTTGAATTGAATTACATTCAATGTAATTTTATATTTTGGAAAATTTGATGTAGAATAAATAAACTTAAAGAAACTTTGCAAATGAAAATAGAATGAATGCTTGTTGGAACATTTATGATTAAATGGGCTTGGTTACATGAACTAAGGAAAGAGGACATTAGGCAAGGAGAAACTACGAGTCCAACGGGAATCTCGCGACTCGCGAGGACCCGTCGCGACTCGTGAAAAGTTTATGGATAGAAACAAATCACGAGCCACGAGGCAGAGGAGTCTCGCGACTCGCGAGCCCAGGTCGCGACTCGCGAGCTCTTCTTCGCGACTCGCGATTTGCTTCTGGAAATTTCGAACAGTTTTTTCGACTTTTCGTATGCTTTTGCCTAGGATGCTTGTATGTATTAAGCATGTGTTTAATAGCTTCATTGCAGTATTAAACAAGGATTTAAGGTGATTAAAATCAGAACTTTGAAAGGTTGCTTAGTGAATGGCATCTTCCAAGGTGTTAATTGCTCCAAATTAATCACCATTATTCTGATTTTATTGAGCTTTAAGGAGGTGATAGTTCAGCTCTTTTGAGCTGATTTCTCTTGCCATATGTGCCTATAAATAGGCTTGTTTAGTTCATGGTTAGGGAATCTAAAAATATTCAGAAATTCTCTACACTTTCATAACTTGCTTGCACTTGGTATTCTCTTGCAAACTTACACTAAGTGTGTTCTAAACACATAACTAAACACTAAGTCCTTTTAAAGTATACTCTAAGATCATATAGAGTATACAAGTTATTCTCTATTGTATCTCACTAAACATTTCGCGGTAACCCGGTGATCTTTGGGGCGAATAAGTTTAGAAGGAAAGTGTAGATTCCACGCCTTGGAGGGTATTCATCAACAATTTCCACAGAATTTCTAACAAGCTTCTAAACTTATTCTAAGAAAGATGTCTACTCTCAAAGACCTTGCCATGAACATTCAAAAGTTGGAAAGGTTTGAAGGTGTGGGGTTCCGTCGTTGGCAAAAGAAGGTTCATTTTCTTTTGACAACTCTCAATGTGGTATACGTTCTTACCACCCCGATGACTCCTTGTCCCAAGGAGGGTGAAGCTGCGGAACCGGCCGAGACTACGAGGAAAAGGACTAAGTGGGAGAATGATGACTACAGATGCCGGGGGCATATACTCAACACTCTTTCCGACCCATTGTTCGATCTCTACCAAAATGTAGAGAGTGCTAAAGAATTGTGGGATGCTTTGGAGGCGAAGTACATCGCCAAGGATTCCTCAAGTAAGAAATTTCTTGTTAGCAATTTTAATTCTTTTAAAATTACTAATGATCGTTCAATAATGGAACAATTCCATGAAATTCATCACATTTTAAATCAAATTCGGGCTCACGGAATGGAGATGCATGAGGCCATTGCGGTCGCTTCTATAATTGATAAATTACCACCGGCATGGAGAGATACTAAAAATCTTTTAAAACATAAAAAGGAAGAAATCTCCATGGAGCAATTGGGTAGTCACCTCTTAGTTGAGGAGAATATCCGGGCTTAAGAAAACAAGGATAAGGACAATAATTATAATAATAATAATAACAATAATGGACAAAAATCTACCATAAACATGGTAGGGGTTAGTGTGTCTAATGGGACAAAGAAATCCAACAACAAGAATTTTAAACCCAAGAATGCTACAAACAAGAAGCGAAATGCGGTTACTTGTTGGATATGTAGCGGACCTCACTTCAAGAGGGATTGCCCTTCAAAGAACAAGAAGGGGAAGAAGGATCAACCTAAGGGTGATCCTAGCCAAGGTACTGTTGCACTAGTAACTTCAAATGAACCTATTCATTTTGTTGCTATGATTTCTGAAATTAATGTTGTGCAGGTTGACAACTCTTGATGGATTGATTCAGGAGCCTCCAGACATGTATGCAAAGACCGGCATTTGTTCAAAACTTTTCAAGATTTGGATAATGGGCCAATTTTGTATATGGGTAATGATTCTACGGTAAAGGCCAAGGGTATAGGTCAAGTAGAATTATGTTTAACTTCGGGTAAAACACTAACTTTAAAAGATGTTGTTTTTGTACCCGAAGTTAGAAAAAATTTAGTCTCGGGGGGTATCTTGAATAAATTTGGTTTTAAAGTTGTTTTTGAGTCCGACAAATTCATTGTTTCTAAAGGTGGTATTTATGTAGGTCAAGGATATTATTGTAATGGAATGTTCAAATTCCACATAAATAATGAGAATGTTGATTCTATTTACTTGCTCGATGTTTCTTCTCTATGGCACAATCGTTTATGTCATGTAAATTATCGTCGTTTGTATGACATGTCTAAATTGGGGTTAATCCCACCATTCGATTTGAATTTAGAGAAGTGTAAGACATGCATGTTAAATAAAATCACAAGGACCCCATTCCCTAGTGTGACAAGACAAACAAATTTGCTTGATTTGGTGCATAGTGACTTATGTGATTTTCATAGTTCACCTTCTTTGGGTAATAAAAAATATGTAATAACGTTTATTGATGATTCATCGAGGTTTTGTTATACATTTTTATTATCATCCAAAGATGAGGCCATTGAAAAATTTAAAATATATAAAGCCGAAGTGGAATTACAACTTAATCTAAAAATTAAAGTACTTCGGACAGATAGAGGTGGAGAGTATTATGACCCAAACTATTTTAACTCCATTGGTATAATTCACGAAACAACCGCGCCATATTCACCACAAAGTAACGGTGTGGCGGAAAGGAAAAATCGGACTTTAAAAGAAATGGTTAATTCCATGTTATCTAACTCGGGTCTAAGTGACGGTTTTTGGGGCGAGGCAATGCTTACTGCATGTTATGTCTTAAATCGGGTTCCTAATAAAAGGAACAAGGATACCCCATATGAACTTTGGTTCAAAAGGAAGCCTAATCTTACATACCTTAAGGTGTGGGGGTGTAGGGCGGTCGTCAAATTGATGGAACCCAAACGTAAAACATTGGGTGAAAAAGGGATTGATTGCATATTTATAGGCTATGCGGAGAATAGCAATGCTTATAGGTTTTATGTTCTTGAACATAATGATTTTGTCTCTATACATACCGTGATAGAGTCAAGGGATGCAATTTTTGATGAAACTCGGTTTTCATCGATTCCTAGATCAAAGGACATGGTACCTAGTACTAGTTCCGGGAATGTAGATGATCTAAATAAAGATCATGATACTACAATTCCGGAAATTAGGAAAAGTAAAAGAGCTAGAAAAGTTAAAAACTTTGGACCGGATTTTCAACTATTTTTGGTTGAAGGGTCAAAGGAGTCTATTGAGACTCAATATTCATATGTTTACCATATGGAGGAGGATCCGAAAACCTTTGGTGAGGCTATGAAGTCTCATGATTCCGCTTTTTGGAAGGAGGCCGTGAATGATGAAATGGATTCAATAATGGGTAATAATACTTGGGTTTTATCGGACTTACCTCCGGGTTGTAAACCTCTTGGTTGTAAATGGATCTTCGTTAAGAAGAAACGGGTCGATGGAACCATATTGAAACACAAGGCCCGGTTAGTGGCCCAAGGTTTTAGGCAAAAATATGGTATCGATTATTTTGACACTTATGCTCCGGTAGCTAGAATAGCTACTATTAGACTCTATGCACGTGAATCATATACTCCATATCTTTGAACTTATGATCGAGTTATAATCTTAATTCATGCCACAAAACATCATTTGCATGTTATGGAGTAAAGTTACGTCTATCCCTACATATATATTTTCTTTCCTTATTCCATTCATGTGGAAGAGCATATTTAGGGTGGGGTTGATTCTTCTAAAATTTTCTGATCTGATTTGATCAAATTTATTTTGATCTGATCTGATTTAAATTTTCTGATCTGACCTGATATGAAGTTTTATGATATGATCTGATCTGAATTTTTCTGATTGTAGTTATTATTATAGTTATAATTTTTCTGACCTGATCTGAAATTTTCTGATATGATTTTATCTAAATTTTTCTGATCTAATCTGAATTTTCTGAAAAGAAGCACAGTTTAAGTACTTATTTAAGTTAAATCAAATGTACACTTAATTAGATGCTAAAAATAGTACAATCTGTACTTTTGATTCAACTTATTTAAGTATTATAGTGCTTATTTAAGAAAATTAAAGTTCAGATCAAATAAGAATAGATCAAAACATTCATCAGATCATAAAATTTAAACTATAAAAATACTATATAAAAAAAATTAGACCAGATAAAAAAAGTTCAGATAAAACCATATCAAAAAAATGAGATAACATCAGATCATAATAGATAAGTTCAAATAAGATCATATCATATTAGAAAATTTCAAAGAATCAAACGCACCTTTAGTTTAATCCTGCTTTTGAAAAGAAAAAAAAAAACTTTCAAGATTATTTTGTTTAGAAAGTAATGTAATAGCCATTTACATTACATACTACTAAATTAATAACCGGATAAGTTTACCCTTGCCACATGCCATCTTCTTAGAGAAAAAATTTCCGCTAACAAAGCAATAACTCTTTCGACAAAAAATTAATTAATTAAAAAAATATTGTTCAAAAATAACCTTCAATAATTATTTATACAAATTTGTAAAATCAGAAATAACCATAACATCCGCAATTAACCCGCTTAAAGTTTCCCCCTAATTTTTTTTAATGCATTGAAATTTTAATTTAGATTCTAAAAACTTTTTAATTTGAAGAATATTTTATTAAAACATAAATCTTAGATAATCCTAATATCCTAATAAATAAAATATTCTTCAAATTTTTTTACAATACTAATATACTGATCAATTAATAAATTGCATATTTTTAAGCTAAATTAAATTAATTTGAAGAAAAAAAATACATACATATATGATGTAAAAACCAATTGATCAATAATATAAACTGAATTTGCATAGATTGAATTAGACTAGAACTTTTAGCTAAATTAAATTAATTCAAATAATATAATTTTATAATATAATAATAATGTGCATGACACGAGATCTGAGCTTGTGTTAACATATATAGAGTACTCTATTTGTATCAAGTTACTTACAACTTATAGAGCAACAAGCTCTCACAATTTTTTTTTTTAATCAAATATATCGAGTAAATAGAGGTTTTTCATTTGACATTAAATTAACTTTGTAGTATACAAATACAATTTACGACACGATCTGAGAAAAAAATTTATTGTAAGTTCAACGCAGGGTCATGTCAGAGTTATCGGGGGCCCTGTTCTAAAATTGTACTTAGGCCCTTCAGATCTTAATAGATGCTAATATTTGATATTATTTTGACAATACATGTATACATCCCAAAAATATTTTAGTAGAAAATCATTAATTTATATAAAAATATAAGAATAATTTAAGACAAATGACTAAGAAAAACAAAAAAAATAGGCCCTTTATATAACGAGGCCCTATGCAGTAGTGCTTTTTGCACACCCACCCGACACCCCTGGTTCAACGTTATATATAGTTCTAGTCATACAAGATTTTGTTGTCGTTATATTTGAAAGCAAGATTCACATTGGGTGATTTGTAAGCATGCATGCCCTAGTGAAGGTAGGGCCACAAAACTTGGAAGACTCTCAAATTGGAATACAAAAGGATATGCTATGGTGTTATTGTATAGAGAACAAATATTACATGAGGTGGTAGGACCAATTTATAATGGAACGGAATGTCAATAAATCAATAATAGTGGAATATAATGAAATATCAATAATATTTTCAATTGTAAAGTTTGTACTTTTTTTTAGTGGGAATGAGCCACAAATTAAAGGTAGGGGATGAGATGATTCCAGGATCGTTAGAAATCGAAAGGAAAACTCTAATTACCTGAGCTACCCCTCACTCTTTTTACTCACTTAATTGTTGTTTAAAAAAAAGGTTTCTTATCTAGGGGCTCTACATACAATATTATGTATTTTAAAGATGGCACTTAGTAGTGTTACGCGTCTTTCCATCTTTTTTGTCAAATTAATTAAGTGTTTGCAGATCAAATGAAATGGTACATGGCTCAGACTCACTAGCTAACAACTAACATGAGCCATGTTTGTGCTGATTTCAAAAGTTCGGCTCAAGCACCGACTTAACCTATATGTCTATTGTATTGAGCCATGTTGTACTTAGGCTTAATTTTAATAAAATTGTGTTATGTCGCAAACTAAATGTACCTAGCTGATGAGGCACAACCTATCCTCCAAGAACATGCACCATTGAGCACACAAAAAAATAATACCTATCTATCTTCATTGAAAATAAAATGGTGAATTCATATTACACACACAACCTATCTATGTTGTTTCACTAAAGAAAAAAGAAAGAGATGGAGTAGGGAATATGTTGTAGATCGATGTCCTAGCTCATACTCGAGCTAGGAAGCCCTACAAAGGATCCAAGTTCATTGGTCGGGGAAGTTTTCAGGAATTTCTCTTTGATTTAAATTGGTTGAAGAAATTTAAATATGCCTTGATGTTGACATAATAAACAAGAGTATATATAAAAAATTATGAATACCTATTGATAGAAAAATTGATCCTTATTTAATATTTATAGGTTGACCAAAAACATCTTTGTGAATAGTGGGACGGTCTGGCCAGATGACTAAAGAACCAATGATAGATTATTTAAGTACTTTCACACGTACTATATTAGGCCAATTTAAAATATTTCCTAACATATAATCTCTTCGTAACATGTTAACTGCAACGATTTAACATTTAAATATGTTACGGATAAATGGAATATATTCTATATTGAGTTGATACTACGCTGCACTACTTGTGAATGCTGCACATTACTTTTATTTTGGTAATAATTTTCATTTATTTATTTATTTTAGAATTCCTTTTCTCCCCTTCAAGGCAATGGGAGCATAAGAATGGGATTTTTTTTTCACAATAAGATGTACTGAGCTCTACAAAGAATGCCTCTCACAGGCCACCATGCCAACACATGGTAGTATTGCCTTTATATTGTGACCTGGGGTGAGGATTGAACGCGAGACTTAAGTTTCATGCACCCTTAGCTCTTGCTACTGAACTAAAGTCCTCACATGATTGTATTGGATTTTTTTTATTAGGTAAGAAAAAACCGATCAACCTTTTAACATAGGACCAGTAATAATGTACCGCATGCTTTGCTAGAATAAGGGAGAAAACAGTAATATGTGTTGTAATCCTTTTTCTATGTCCTTGATTGGCTATCAAATCAATAGTTGGTTAACCTCACTTAATAACAATGGAGAGAGTGATGGATATAGTTCAAGTAGTTAGAGCTTTTTTCCTGATTTTAAGAGATCCTGGGATCAATTCTCATCCCCACCCTTATTGATCTCTATAAATAAAAAAAAATAAAAAAACAATTTTGGCTAAATCACATGATAGGATTTTGGAAACAACAATGGTCGTATTCTCTTCTAACTGAATGAAATTAAACGTGGCTTAATTGAATTGAAGGTACGTAGTAACTGGAATGAACTGCGCATAACTTTATTGAATTTGTCTAGAATTAAGTCTAAAAGAATCATATCAAGGTTGTCAAAGTCACCAAAAACAAATTGTGTAAAATAATACTACATCCATTTCTTTTAAAATGCAACAAACTTAATTTTACGCACATCGAGACAATTGTTTGAACATAGATATCTATAATTATATATGGGTAAAAATTATCTCTATATATTATATAAACCAAGGGAGGGGGATTAGGGTGCCCCCTAGCTAGGGAAGTTATCCCCTAAAAGTTTCTAAAAAATCAATTAGCATCACTCCTAATTCTAAAGGAAATTTATTATAATTTTTGAACTTTTTAAAATAAAAATATTACAAAATATAAAATTCATAAAAATAAAATAAAAACACAAAAATTTCATATGCTTGAATTCTCTATAACTAAACACCGTCACCCATATTGATATATTTTGTCACATAAAAATTATACCTTTTGATTATCATAGAAATTTAATAGCTGATAGAATATAGTAAATAAACATTTTCTTTGGTTTATTGTTGTGGGATGGCCGTATGAAAGAACAAATTTTGTTTAGAATTATATGAATGAATGTGAATTTGACAAATATATCAATTTTTTAACATATAGCGTTCATTTGAAAAAAAAATGAAATATACATTTAAAATATCATCGCATGCAAAGTGTGTATAAAAGGCTAATATATTATGAAAGTAGGTCACGAGACGAATCCAACAAGGCCCAGTTGACTATATTTTTCATTATGTGCAAATCACAAATCTTGTTCAAATTGATACTTGTGAATAGTGAAAAAGTGCATTTGTTGTGTTAAAAAAGAAACTTAGAGAGTGTAATTTACATACTTTCTCTGCTCCATATAAGTCACAAGATAAAGCTGGTGAGACAGATTTTTAGGAAGATAATTGAACATTTAGACGAGCAAATTTGTTAAGATAATTTCAACATTAATAGCATATAGTTTCGCTCTTTATTGTGTTTAAATTATTTTATTTAATTTTTTTCATTTCATGTTTAAATATATCCCTTAAAATACATGCCAAAACAATAAAATGTACTACCTCTGATCCCAAATAGTTGCAATAATTTTGGTTGCACATTTTTCAAGACTACATTTCTTAGTGGATAATTAATTAAAAAGTGAGCGAGAGAGAAAAATAAGTGTGAGATAGTGGGAAAAATAAAAATATTGTAAGTAATGTGAATCTTTCTTTTTTAAATAAATGTTGCAATTAATTGAAAACGGTTAATAATTAATAATGAGGGGTTGAAGTATAAAAAATTTGTGAGTGAATGTTGGAACCATAGCTGATAGAATAAAGGGACGACTTATCTGGAAAAATCGTGGCGTGATGTGATCACTGCCCTAAAGCTGAAATCGCCCCGCTACGACACACGGACTCACGACAACCAACCTCCAGGGATACACGATAACTATTTCACCGGTGTCGATAGGGAAATAGGTTGAAAACGTCTTGAATATTACCCAGAAAAAGATGATTCGTGAATTGTTTATGTTTGTAGGAATATATAAGGAGAGAGGAGATAAAAGGTGAATATGTATTTTTGTGTCTTTTTACTGGAATCAAGAAACTGCTTTTTATAAGAAACCTCACCTAATAATTTGCATACTCATGACTGAATAAGTGGGGTAATGGCATAAGACAAGGAAGAAACAGTCATCAAAAGAATTAATGGAGGGATGAAATTAGTCAAACGGAATAAATAATCTTTGACCCAAAATAATCAGTAATTAATTTTCCAATTTCTTTTGAAGCAAATATAATAGTTTAACATATAAACTCCAACAATCCTCCACATGATTCAAAAGAAGTTAATTAGGAAGGAAATAAGTAGAAAGGAAATTCTGGGTAATAGATACTTAGTTTTGAAGCACCAATGTCTAATAGACTTGAATTGATACTTAGTGCATACAATCGTATCTTACTATCGTGAGTGGTAGATTACTCTTTGAACCTTTCACGGGGTTCGTAAGATGCAATAGCGCACTCAACCTTTCTCAAATCAAGAAGCGTTCTCGCAATTTGTAATATATCGATACCCCACACATTGCCTGGATTCTCTTGAATGCTCTAGAAAGTCTAAGCCTTTGGACTCTCATAGGGCATTGGGCGTAACCCCCACATTCACATATAGGTAAGTCCATCAAGTTTGTGCTGCCACAAACCACCTCAAAAAGGAGGCTATGAACTTATTAAGAGCCGAATGCTCAGCCTTACTCATAACAGCATATATATATATAAAGAAATACTACATCAATAAAAATGTAATTTTATTACTAGGAATGGTAGTAGTAGTAGTACGTATCTAACAACTAGAGTTCTTTTGTGACTTCGTTTGACCCTTGAACTTAGAAAATTTATTCTAAGTGAGTATCCATCACAATTCACTCCCTCATAGGCTTTAAACTCATTCCTTGTGCTGACTCCAGCACCATTTTTGTACATAGGCCTTTTGTGAGAAAATCTGCATTATTCTTCTCAAATTTCACATACTCATGTGACATCACATTATTTCTGATCAGATTTCTAACATGTATGCAAGCACAATGCTGCGCTACTTGATTAACATAACCTTATTATGACCTCATTATCCATAGTAAATCGTCTAACATAATTTGATTTGCAGTTAGTTTTCTTACCACATACGATCACACAATAGGAGTCTCAAACTCCCACAGTTCAATCTTATTCATGGCATCTTGTGAACACATTCCTGACTAAACAAGGAAACCCCATACATTACCACATTAACATGGGTGTACAATCAAACTGCATAAAATATCAAGTCAAGGCCAAACAAAATATTATATCTTCAAATAATTTATCATAAACCTTGAGATATAATCTCCACAATTTAACTCCAAATTAAAGTCAAACTGAATATAAAGAGCATATTTATTAATTCTCTAAATAATTTCACAACACTATGCTCAAACATAACAAAAATATATATATATATATGTTAACTATATATTCAATATCATAGTCGAGTCTATCACGAAGTTTTACCACAAATGAGATTGAGATTATGGGTACTTTACCAACTCATTTGGCCTTACCCACCATGAAGCACATAAGAATCCCATCTCAAACTTCCACCTCGACTTAAAAAAAAAAAAAATCTTCCATCATCGATCAAACTAATATGGAACATATCAAGATCAATCATCAAGGACATATAAACAATGTTGATACCAATCATATAAAAAAAAAACACAAAAAACTTATGCCATCATCATAAGCCAAAAACTAAATTATTTGGTTCGACAGAAATTATAATAACTTCACAGCTAAGGTGTATTCAATAAACCATAATAAAAACTTCTCAAGTCCACTCACCAAGTCTGCACACTTCCTCTACAAGACTTATCATCCAAGAATGTCCTTTAAACATTCACTTGATAAATAATCAAGGCAATAAAAAAGCTAATGCAATCATAACATTAACTTAGGTAAACCTTATCACAAGGTGAAAATAGCAACACATGTCAACACCAAAACTCTTGTAAAAATCCCAAATACACAAAGAATATAGGGTAATAAAAGCATGAGAACTTAAATTAATCTCATTAGATTTTATTTTTAAAAAAAAAATGAGTAACAATGGTTTTCAAATGAGAATCCGTTACCGTTAGTGACATTGGTTCTAACTAAGAATACTCATTCACGTTTCTTTAAAATGAGATACACCTCCTTCCATTGGTTTTCTAGTCTCTTTGCATAATCACATAAAACCATTATCAATGGCGGATATACCCCATGTAGGGGTTAGGTAGGAGAACAGTGGCTCCTTACCTCAACTGTTAAGGTTGAGACTTGGGGTCAATTCCTCATCAGAGCATTACGAATTAAAAAAATTACGAGATAGAAAATAATGAGATCATTGAAGAAACTAACTCAAAGTTTGATCTTCCTTTATGTCCTTCAAATATGGGATTCCAATCATCATGACAAATGAAATTTTCAGCTCATGAATCTCATATGAAATTTTAACTTAAAAAAAATTGTAACCTCCATAATTAAAGATGATCATACTCTTAATGATCCAATAAGTAAGAGAGTTGTAACTATTTCAACTAATATCCCACTTGACTAAACATGGTCAAATACTTAGACAATACAAGAGTACCTCATGTCACTACTACACAAACATATATACAAGTATATATAAAGCAAAAGGCAAAAATACAAAACGCACAACTCCAAGAGTTAAACACTTGGCCAAAATAAACATGTTGGCTCTCAAATATAACTTCCATTCCTAACAGATTTGACAAAACATGTCAAACATCCTTCCGTTATTCAGGCTCTATTTTACCCCCACACATTATCACGAAATAACCATTAAAGGATATAAAAAAAATATATAATACCAAAGATATGAGGTACATAAAATTAATCATGTAAACAAGCTAGACTTAAAAATTATAAGAGAAAAGATTTATTTATTTTTATTTTAAAATGAGCTCATTATAGCCACTAATGATCTTTCTTCCGATACATGATTCAACGACTTGAATTGCCTCAAACTACAACGTAGCTATTTAGGTAAGAATAAGAGCAAATTTATGTGGCTCACCAAGATAACCAGTCACCAGATATCAATTTCATCAAAATAACACATAACAAAAAAAAAAACAGTACAATTAGTAAGGCACAAAGGGACTCTATGTCAGGTGCTAATCAAACAATTAAAACCTAATCAAAACCTCTAAATAATCAGACTCATCATATTTAGTTTACACGAACTAACAATTCGTTTCCCGAGCACCTCCTTACATGTGTAAAAAATGAATCTGACAAACTCAATAATCTTACAGAAATTAGTAGCACTAAAAAAAAAATGAAATATTCATCCTAATCAACCTATGTTTCAGGTTTGAAAGGCACAGATTGTTTTCATTAACAACAACAAAAAAATTCCTTGATATGTGCTCTCGTAAATCGTAATAACAACAATGCCAATAAAACCCAAAAAAAAATATTAAATCACCAAAATAAACAAACAAATTAAATATTCAACGTTTTTTCTTTTTTTTTGAAAAAAAACCAGAAAGCGAAAAAAAAATATATATTGAATCGATACCAAGTTACCAACAGAAAGAAATGACCAAAGTTTCCAATGAATAAGTCAATTCAAATCTTCATTTTAAGCTTTAAAAAAAAACCGATAGTCTACACCCGTTTTCCTAACTAGTTGTCTCACGGTGCGCGTAGCGCGCCGTGTTCCAACATTATTTGATAGTGACACTTTCGTCAATGATAATTGTACGTGCTAGTAATTATGTTGTAAAATAGTTTGTTGAGAGTATTGTATTTTACATTCATAGTTGTCCATGACGCGCAAATGCACAACGCGTGCCGTGTCCAACACTTTTTTGTCTAACGTTTTGGTGGATCGAGAATTTGTTTGCATGTATTCTATAATATATTGACAAAACGGGGTTTTTAAAGAGCTTTATTGTTGTCAATTTAAATACTTCATCCGTTTCGAAAAAAACGCAATAAATTGGATGACATGAACTCCTAATCCATTTTTTGTTGTGAGAGTAAAAGGAATAGAGAGAGAAAGTGGAGTATGTAATGATGTGAGAGATAGGAAAAACTTACAAACATGGAAAGATTAAAATCGTTGCATTTATTTTAAAACTTCCTAAAATAGAAATTGTTGCATTTATTTAGAAACAGAGGAAGTATTAGGTTTATAAATCTTAGCTTTAGCTCTGATTTGATGATCTAGATTTATAATTTGTACCATTTTAAGGGAACAATAACTCATTAAAACCAATTATAGTTAAAGACTTTAGAGAAAGCCGCTTTTCGATTCATGATGAAATTTAGAAAATTTATAAATGTAGAGCTAGCATAGTAACCATCTTTTAATTAAAAAAGCTAAAGTTTGCAATACACAACTAAAGACCAATAGTTGTAAAGAACCGAGTGTGTAGCCTGTGATAACGTACACCTATCCAAAAGACACAATGAGGTGTGTCTGCTCCAATGGAGGAGGCTTAGAAAATTTTTTAATATTGCCAAAATAAAGCCCTACATTAGCTAAGCACATACCAACACTTGTCCAAAAGATGTCGCAATAGCATACATATATATGTATAATCAATCAACACACGAAATACATTGCAAATGATAGCACATAGGGGAAACAAAATGGTGTTGATGGTGCAGAGGGACATACTAACCCTCATCTTCATTGTGAGGGTCTGCTTTTTCTTGCTGAACAACATCCTTTTCAACCTTGATTGTTGCCATGCTCTCGTTGCCTTGAAGCCTGTCCTGCCCCACTTCAAGGTCTATACTTCCAGCCTTAACCCTTGGAGCATCTTCAACTCGACGGATGACTCATTTCAACACATAGCTAGTTGTCAACCTGAAACTTGGAGCAATATGAAGGAGCACTTTTTTTTTCGATGGATGCGATGGTAGCCTCTAACTCAGCTTGATCAACCCATAATAATTTAAATATCAAATTAACTTGTATAATTATGTAGCTAGCTTACACCGAGCATATCAAAATAGTGAGTATTTACTTAAAAGTGCAGTTCACTATAACTTATACCTTGCCTTCTGATTGTGTATCTCCTCATCTGTTGTGCCTATAATTTGTTCTGCTTCTTTACCAACTGATGTAACCTTTATTGCGCCTTCACCATCAGTTATAAGAAACTGGAATGATACTCTACAATAGGACAAACGAAATTAGGTTGTAATCAAGGCTGGATGCAGACAGGACACCTAATATTTTCCTGGAACCACTGTACTGGCGCAGTAATTAATCTAGACCAAGACACTATTCTAAGGATTTTTATGCTAAATTTAATAACTTAATGGGACTTGGCTTGTGGCTGCCAAGAAATAAGCCTAGAATGGTGTTAAGGGTGCCATGGAAATAACCTTATAATTAGTTTCCCATTAGTTATAATGGTTTATCTTGGTTGACTTTATAAGCAAGTGTATTTATCATGGGTGCGGAGATAGATGTAGCATTTTCCATAGTCCAAAATCGAAACATGACAATACATGGATTCTTATAATAAGTTGGCAATAAAAAAATTATGGATGAGGGCTGATTGGTTTACTCTCCTTTGAAATCGTTTGAAAGTGCCAAATAAAGTAAAATTGGAAAAGGTGTTCATACATACCGGGGAGTAGAGACAGATTACATAGCACTACAATGTTCACAATTGAAGGCTGTATTTTGTGGCAAATAAGAGTATGACGACCACAGTTGTTACACCTGAAATAGAAAAATATGTCATTTGCATAGACTGAGGATTTCATTCATCTAAAAAAAAAAAAAAACCAAAATCAAGAACCATAACTTTTCCACTTCTATAACTGGCGTAATAACACATGTGGAGCTTGAACCATTAACTTTAAAACTCAATTGTGGATCAAAGTTGAATTTTCCTTCATCCTAATAGGGAAGAGAAACGTTAGAAGTTGATGACTTTTTGAGCGTTTACATGAGGGTATTATGCAACACTAATCTCTTCTAAAATACAAATGGGAATATGTTCTATGATAGTGAAATGATGAAGCAATGAATATGCCTTTTCCGTATCCTTATAAATTTTAAGTAAACTGCAAAGGTAAGAGCTTTATAGTGACAAGGGAAACAACAACAACAACAGCAATCATGTCATGAAGGGTGAAAAAGACAATTATTCTGTTTGGAAAAAATATAAGAGCATTATAGTCGAGTGTTGTTATCAACCACGTGAAACAACAATTAACGCAAAAGTCATGTATTATTAGCTTAGCTCCTCAATGAAACTATGCATGTACAAGAAAGTTCAGATCCATAAAAGTACTCACCAGGTGCGCAGTGCATCGACAACTACTTCTTTAAGGTTAACCACAAACTCGGTTGACATTGTGGATTTGAGCGAAACCCCTGTAATGCATGCAAGTGTTATTAGGATGTGGAGTGTATGCGAAATTTCTAGTGCTATTTGGAGTTCAAACCTCGACAAGTCGCCTTCCGTACTGCTACAAAGCAAATTATGGGTAATCCTTGAGTCGGTGAAAATCCAACCCTGACAACATAACATTTGACCCCTCAATCACTAGTAAAAAAATCACGAATTGTAACCCCCTTATTGTAACTTGCATAAAATTTGTTGGTTACAATAAGTCATTTTGTAACTGGCCTTATAAATGTTAGTTACAATAAGTCACTTATTGTAACTGGCCTAGCAATGCCAGTTACAATAAGTGGTGTATCTAGGCCAGTTACAATAAGTGTTTAGTTGTTTAATTTTATTACTATTGTAACTAACATTATAAGGCCAGTTACAATAAGCAATCCAAAAAAAAATCAGTTCAGTTATTGTAACTGGCATAGCTAGGCCAGTTACAATAAGTATTATTATTATTATTATTATTATTATTATTATTATTATTATTATTATTATTATTATTATTTTATATTATTACATATTACATATGACATGTATTAGATTTTACATATTACATATTACAGTACATATTATCCTATTTTCCATTTTCCCTCAGTTTCTCCATCTCCATCTCCCTCAGTTTCGTAGCTTCTTCCACCTGTTTTTGATGCAGTCTTCTTGTTATCATCATCATTCATTATCGTCTTCCTTTCCTCCAAAAAAAAAACCCTAAGTCCGCCTGCTTCGCTAATGCTTCTCTGCTTCGCTAGTACTTCTCTGCTGCTTTGCCGGTGGTTCGATGATGCTTCGTGGGTGGTTCGTTGCTGCTTCGCGGGTGGTTCGCTGCTGCTTCGAGGGTGGTTCGCTTTCTCAATTACACTCGTTTGCTTCTTCATCTCTCAATTGCTTGTTATCTTTATTTTACTCAGTTATAATCTTGTTTTTATTTGTCTTTTTAGGTTTTAATTAGTATAAATTCAGTTTTTAGGGTTGATTGTTTTAGGGCTTTTGAAGGTATAAACTTTATTTTCACTTAATCTTGTTTTTGGTTCTTGTTTTAGGATTTAATTGCTGTAAATTTCAATATTTAGGGAGAAATTTATGTTTTAAGGGCTACAAATTCGGTTTTTAGGGCTATGGATGCAAAGTTGTTGTGTTGTTTGGGGCTGTTGTGGGGCAGTAGGGAAGGGGGGGGGGGCAGCAGGGTGCAAATTTCATTTTTAGAGTTGTTAAGCGGCTTGTGAGACTCCTTCTGCTGGGAGAAGTGGGCTTCTTAGAGCCGATGAAACAACAAAGAAAAGGTTTTACAATTGATAATTTTTGGCTCTTATATTGGTTAGTGTAAATGATTTTATGCAATCTGAAAATCATTTTTTGGCTGTAATTGCCAAAGCTGCGAATAGATGGGCCATATGGTTCTCCAGCATAAGATTACCGCAAATATGATGTTCTCCTCCTAGTTGGACTTGGTATTGGAGCAACTCCATTCATTAGTATCCTTAAGGATTTGCTTAACAACATTGACCCTCCACCTCCACCGGTAGCCGGAATGTTGCCAGCATATCCGGTAGTGATTATTATATGCTATGAAGTTATGAAGTTAAAAATAGCAAATTGCAAGTGATAGTTATATCTGTTTCAACAAGTGATAGTTGATTAGGATTCATTGGGTTTAGGATTTATGGACATGAGTGTGTACTTTGGTGCTTTATGTTTTAATCCCATGTGTTGAACCTTAGTTTTGATGATGACAATATAATTAAATAAAATAGATTTAAGGAGAATCAACTAAAAGTAATTTTAGTTGAAATTAAATTTATTTTATATTTCATATATTTTATGTTATATATTTATAGAGAATGAATTTGATAAGTGTCTAATTCATATTAAATATATTTCATTTAGTATATACTTGTTATTTTATAGAATATATTTATTGGGAATAAAATTAGAGGAGTATCTAATTTTAAGGTAAATATATTTTATTAAATATGTCCTAACTCTTATATTATATTACTAGTATAAGTCTAGTGGGTCATTCGAATTTTATACTTAAGTTAAGGTTGTTTTTAATTTAAGTATATTATTCAAGGTAATTAATTTTATGTGTTTTGGTAATTTACTGTTTCTTTGTGTCAAATTAGGTTAGAGTGTTTTTAGCAAGTTGTTAAACAATTAGTTGGTAGAATAAATATTTGAAATTAAACATTGCAATTGGGTCATACGTGTAAGTTTTACTTTGTTTGAGTTTTTGAAAATTAGAAATCTTTTCTTTCTTCTTAGTTAATCCCACTAAATTAGGAGTAGTTAGTGGGTTCTATTCTTTGCCATGTAATACACGTATGACTTAGTAGTTTTAGGAATTAGTTTTTAAAAGTTTGTTTTTTGTTTTGAGTCAACCCACTATTTTAGGAATAGTTAGTGGTCATGCGTGTAGGTAGGAATTATGGAGAGTGTTTTGACTAAATTTTGTAAGGTGGTTATATTAGTTATTTAAAAATAAAAATCTGATTTTTTATTTTTCTCTCCTCATTCACATGTATGATTAGTGGGTTTCTAAGTTTTAGAAATTAAAAATTTTAATTCCTTAATTTTGTTTCCCACGTAGGTTTTTAGAGTTAGTGGGTTTTACTTAGTGTTTTATGTACTTAGACTTATTCTAGGGTAAGTTCTTTGTTTGTTTTGCAATTTTGCTTTGTCAAACTATTTTGTAGGAGATGATGGGCATATCATGACTCCACTATGCAGACTTCTTCTCTAAGGCATGAGATTTTAAGACAAAGTTTAAATTATAAATACAAAGGGCTGCCAGAAATTTCAAGGTGATCCACAACCAAGAGAATTCAGAGATCAAGATTTTCAAGTGCAATATAATTCTAAGTGTTCTTTGAATTTTCATTCTTTAGTATTTCAATTGTAATTCATAAGTGATAAGGGTTGGGTGAGAAAAAATCAAAGAGAATATTTGATTGTAATCAAAGAAAAAGAAAGAGAGAATTCAGATTTCATTCGAAATATGAAATGAGAAAAATCGATCTTTAGTAAGATCGTGGCATCAGTTCAGGGGGAACAGGTGTCAGGGGGAACAAGTTCCTAGTGGAACGTAGAGAATAGAGAAGGTCCTTTTTATAGGTTGTAACAGAGTCGTTTGGCCTATAATTAATAAGAGGAGTCCAAGAGTCAAAATCCCTCGTGGTCAAGGTTTTTCTTCCTATTTGGGCCCAGGAAGTTTTCCTTGTAGGTTAAAACTCTCTGTCTTTTATTTCTGTTTGTTCTTTCTTTCGAATTTAAGTTAAAATTCCGCGAAAAATTCAAAAACTCCCTCAACTACAATTCACCCCCCCTCTTGTAGTTGCTATTCATATTACATCACCATGTCCTTATTGGTTTTTTGTTTATTGATGCTAGAATGAATTATGATTTTCGTGGGTAAATTTTGATTTTTTTGTTATTTAGTTGAATTGTTTGATTGATAGTTTAATTTATTGGTTAGATTAATTGAGTTTTTATTCTTTAAATTATTCTTCAATTTTCTTCATTTTTTTGGATCTATATTTCAAATGAAGAATGGAGAGGGTAAAACAGTTGAAGATGATGATGCCTCGGTGAGTTCTTTCCAACTCCCCTTTTTGCTTTATTGAAAGTTTTGCTTTTGAAAATTATAAGACAAAGAAGTCAAGCAGATTAGTTATATACTTTGCTTATTGCTGAAAATAAAAAATCTCACTGTCGCTTTACATAATCACTTGTTTTTAATTTTAATCGCTGAAAACATGTAACCAATCACTTCCTTCTAATTTTAAACACTCTTGCTTATCGCTTTATACAATCTTACTGTCGCTTGTGTGGGTCGTCTCAAGGATCTAAATCTAACTATGTCGATCATGAATAGGGTTGGGTGCCCATTTTTGTATATTGACATGGTAAATGATTAGATTCTTAAACGAGGGCGTAGTTGTAGCATGAGATCGCAATCGCGTCACTCTAATAATTAATAAACATGTAACCAATAACTTGCTTCTAATTTTAAACACTCTTGCTTATCGCTTTCTCGCCTTTTAAATTTAACAAGTATGCCAGTATGAGTACATATTATTTTATTAGTAATGTGCATATATGTTTGTATTGGTTTATGTTGGGTGACATGATTTCTTGCCTAGTTTTTGATCCAAAACACCCTATATTTGCCAAACTCATGCAAATTGGTTGATTGGTAGGAATATGGGAATGAAAACTACCAAAAGTAGCCAAAAATTACCTTATCTCCTTGTTTTCGTGCTAAATCGTCCTATTTTTGCCCAAAGTCATGCGAATAAGTCATTTAACGGTTAAACAAATGATATAGAACATCTATAAACCTTAAAAACCATTAATTGGTTAATTGGTAGGAAGATGGGCATGAAAACACTAAAAACTACCCAAAAATGACCCATTTGCCTTGTATTTGTTCCAAAACATCCTATTTTCGTCCAAAATTATGCAAATAAGACATTTTAAGGTTAAATAAATGTTATAGGACATGTATAAAGCTTAAAAACAATAAATTGGTTGATTGGTAGGAATATGGGCATGAAAACGCCCAAAAGTAGCCAAAAATTAACTTATCTCCTTGTTTTTGTTTTAAATCGTCATGTTTTTACTCAAAATCATACGAATAAGTCATTTAACGCTTAAATAAAATGATATAGAACATGTATAAACCTTAAAACCATTAATTGGTTGATTTGTAAGAAGATGGGCATGAAAACACTCAAAACTACCCAAAAATGACCCATTTGCCTTGTATTTATTCCAAAACATGCTATTGGTGCCCAAAATCATGCAAACAAGTCATTTTATGTTTAAATAACTGTTATAGGACTTTTTTAAACCTTGAAAACTTGAAATAGGTTGGTTCATGCTAACATGGGAGAGAAAACACTCAAAACTAGCCAAAAATGACCCATTTGCCTTGTTTTTGTTCCGAAACATGTTGCTTTTGCCCAAAATCATGCAAACAAGTCATTTTATGCTTAAATAAATGTTATAGGACATGTATAAAGCTTAAAAACAATAAATTGGTTGATTGGTAGGAATATGGGAATGAAAACGCCCAAAACTAGCCAAAAATTATCTTATCTCCTTGTTTTTGTTCTAAATTGTCTTATTTTTGCCCAAAGTCATGCGAATAAGTCATTTAACGCTTAAATGAATGATATAGAACATGTATAAACCTTAAACACCATTAATTGGTTGATTGGTAGGAAGATGGGCATGAAAACACTAAAAACTACCCAAAAATGACCCATTTGCCTTGTATTTGTTCCTAAACATCCTATTTTCGTCCAAAATTATGCAAATAAGACATTTTAAGGTTAAATAAATGTTATAGGACATGTATAAAGCTTAAAAACAATAAATTGGTTGATTGGTAGGAATATGGGCATGAAAACGCCCAAAACTAGCCAAAAATTACCTTATCTCCTTGTTTTTGTTCTAAATCGTCTTGCTTTTGCCCAAAATTATGCGAATAATTCCTTTAACGCTTAAATGAATGATATAGAACATGTATAAACCTTAAAAACCATTAATTGGTTGATTGGTAAGACGATGGGCATGAAAACACTCAAAACTACCAAAAAATAACCCATTTGCCTTGTATTTGTTCCAAAACATGCTATTGGTGCCCAAAATCATGCAAACAAGTCATTTTATGTTTAAATAACTGTTATAGGACTTTTTTAAACCTTGAAAACTTGAAATAGGTTGGTTCATGCTAACATGGGAAAGAAAACACTCAAAACTAGCCAAAAATGACCCATTTTCCTTGTTTTTGTTCCGAAACATGTTACTTTTGCCCAAAATCATGCAAACAAGTCATTTTATGCTTAAATAAATGTTATAGGACATGTATAAAGCTAAAAAACAATAAATTGGTTGATTGGTAGGAATATGGGAATGAAAACGCCCAAAACTAGCCAAAAATTATCTCATCTCCTTGTTTTTGTTCTAAATTGTCCTATTTTTGCCCAAAGTCATGCGAATAAGTCATTTAACGCTTAAATGAATGATATAGAACATTTATAAACCTTAAACACCATTAATTGGTTGATTGGTAGGAAGATGGGCATGAAAACACTAAAAACTACACAAAAATGACCCATTTGCCTTGTATTTGTTCCAAAACATCCTATTTTCGTCCAAAATCATGCAAATAAGACATTTTAAGCTTAAATAAATGTTATAGGACATGTATAAAGCTTAAAAAAATAAATTGGTTGATTGGTAGGAATATGGGCATGAAAACGCCCAAAACTAGCCAAAAATTACCTTATCTCCTTGTTTTTGTTCTAAATCGTCTTATTTTTGCCCAAAATCATGCGAATAAGTCATTTAACGCTTAAATGAATGATATAGAACATGTATAAACCTTAAAAACCATTAATTGGTTGATTGGTAAGACGATGGGCATGAAAACACTAAAAACTACCAAAAAATAACCCATTTGCCTTGTATTTGTTCCAAAACATGCTATTGGTGCCCAAAATCATGCAAACAAGTCATTTTATGTTTAAATAACTGTTATAGGACTTTTTGAAACCTTGAAAACTTGAAATACGTTGGTTCATGCTAACATGGGAGAGAAAACACTCAAACTAGCCAAAAATGACCCATTTGCCTTGTTTTTGTTCCGAAACATGTTGCTTTTGCCCAAAATCATGCAAACAAGTCATTTTATGCTTAAATAAATGTTATAGGACATGTATAAAGCTAAAAACAATAAATTGGTTGATTGGTAGGAATATGGGAATGAAAGCGCCCAAAACTAGCCAAGAATTATCTCATCTCCTTGTTTTTGTTCTAAATTGTCCTATGTTTGCCCAAAGTCATGCGAATAAGTCATTTAACGCTTAAATGAATGATATAGAACATGTATAAACCTTAAACACTATTAATTGGTTGATTGGTAGGAAGATGGGCATGAAAACACTAAAAACTACCCAAAAATGACCCATTTGCCTTGTATCTGTTCCAAAATATCCTATTTTCGTCCAAAATCATGCAAATAAGACATTTTAAGGTTAAATAAATGTTATAGGACATGTATAAAGCTTAAAAACAATAAATTGGTTGATTGGTAGGAATATGGGCATGAAAACGCCCAAAACTAGCCAAAAATTATCTTATCTCCTTGTTTTTGTTCTAAATCGTCTTGCTTTTGCCCAAAATCATGCGAATAAGTCCTTTAACGCTTAAATGAATGATATAGAACATGTATAAACCTTAAAAACCATTAATTGGTTGATTGGTAAGAAGATGGGCATGAAAACACTCAAAACTACCCAAAAATGACCCATTTGCCTTGTATTTGTTCCAAAACATGCTATTGGTGCCCAAAATCATGCAAACAAATCATTTTATGTTTAAATAACTATTATAGGACTTTTTTAAACCTTGAAAACTTGAAATAGGCTGGTTCATGCTAACATAGGAGAGAAAACACTCAAAACTAGCCAAAAATGACCCATTTGCCTTGTTTTTGTTCCGAAACATGCTATTGGTGCCCAAAATCATGCAAACAAGTCGTTTTATACTTAGATAAATGTTATAGGACTTACTCAAACCTTCAACACTTGAAATAGGTTGGTTGGTGCGAAAATGGAAAAGAAAACACTCAAAACATGCTATTTTTTCCCAATATGATGCAAACAATTCATTTTATGCTTAAATAAATGTTTTAGGACATGTATAAACCATAAAAATCACATAAATTTGTTAATTCGTAGGAATATGGGCATGAAAATGCCAATACTAGCCAAAAATGACCCCATTTGCATTGTTTTTGTTCCCAAACGTCCTATTTTTGCCCAAACTCTTGCGCACAAGTTTTTATTGATTAAATGAATGATATAGAACGTGATTATGTCCAAATAATATTTGGATCATTTATATTTTATCATCATACAATTATTGTACTGTATAATAATTTTCGTAATTATTTCTTTTTAAGGATTATATTGGAAGATCGACCGCCTACAGAACTGAGGAAATCGGCGAAATCGAGAACAATGGGCTGATTTTTTTAGGAGTAACTTTTTAGTGATGAGTTAATGTATAAGTTTTTATGTTGTTTTTTGGATGTATATTACATATAACATTATTAGCACGCATTAAATGTGTGGTTTTGGATTATATTCAATTGCTAGCTAGCGATATATATTTTGATGATGAATGAAGTTATTGACGGCTAAGCCATTTGATATTGCGATCGATTGTGGGCCTCGAAGCATAAATTATTATTATTATTATTATTATTAAATAATATATATTTTTTTATTTAAAAAAAATAACACTATTGTAATGGGGTTTTGCTACTCAAAACCCGTTACAACAGTGTTATTTTTTTTATAAAAAAAGTTTCATTGTAACGGGCATTAGCATGTGTTAGTTACAATAAATGACTTATTGTAACGGGCCTATCAGGTGCCCGTTACAATAAGTCTGTTTATTGTAACAGGCCTATCATGTGCCCGTTACAATAAACAGACTTATTGTAACGGGCACCTGATAGGCCCGTTACAATAAGTCATTTATTGTAACTAACAGGTGCCCGTTACAATAAATACTAGATATTGTAACAGGGCCAATTGTAACGGCAGATGACCGTTACAATAGGCCATTTTTGCCCGTTACAATAACTACTTTTTTTACTAGTGAATTGAGCAATTATCATTAAAAAAATCTAATTTACACACACTCAAGGCCATAATCAACCTAATAAAATAAAATAATCTAATATAACACATTTAATAGAAGAAAAGTTGGTTACAAGTGACACAAGCTGAACTAATTATATTATAATATTCTCCCTGATTTATATGCTAAACAATCATTAGCTTCAATAATTACAGGGTAAGCTTATTGGATTATCCTCAATAGTCAAATTCCGACATATTGTAAATAATTTTTTATGGGTTTCAGTAAAACCTTTTTACTCTTTGTTAATTATCTCATAACACAAGATTAAACAGCTTCTGTTCTCTTTTTTCACTATTATAATCAAACAACAGACACAATTGTAAGAATACCTATATAAAAAAAACAAAGAAATTCTCAGTCTAATACTTTTAAATAATAATAATAATAATAATAATAATAATAATAATAATAATAATAATAATAATAATACTGGTAAAAAAAATTAACTTGAGTATCGAAAACCCCACGTTGGCAGTGTTGCGATTCTGTCCAGGCCCAATGAATCCAAACCGAAGCTCTAATTACCTCATCAACACATTATTAAATTGTTTTAAAATGCTCTCTATAATATAATTTTACACACATGCATGCCATAATTAGATGAGTAAAAAATAAATCACCTAATTAACTGACTGGCAATGATTCAATTTAAAGGCCAATCACTTCCCTTTTCTTTGCTCATTCATTCCTCAGACCTTCAACCGACACTTCCCCTGCAATCCATATTGCTCAATATTGCTCAATTGAGTCCTTAGATTGAATCCTTGCAAAGCCATACACATGCAATTGAATCCTTGCAAAGCAATACACATGCAAGACAACTTTGACTTCCTCTGCAATCTTGTACAATCCTCCCCTGTTTTTATCAAAGATAAATAGAGAGGAGAGGGGGGGAGTGAAATATAGCAAAGGTTATTAGTAAGCTTTTTTCATCAAAGAGAATTAGATCGAGGGACTACAGTGAAGTACAATGCTTTGCTGCTATT
This sequence comes from Salicornia ramosissima, assembly GCA_951394345.1. NCBI lineage: Eukaryota > Viridiplantae > Streptophyta > Magnoliopsida > Caryophyllales > Amaranthaceae > Salicornia > Salicornia ramosissima. The sequence continues at coordinate 15,139,901 of OX596235.1, forward strand.
AATAACAAATCAACTATAATACATCCAATCCTTTGTATTCTATACGCTTTTTTTTATTAAAAATTTTAAAAGAAGACTGAACCATCAAGAGGAGCATGTTTAAGCACCAAATTAAAGTAATCTTAACTTCTTAAGTTAATTGCAAATCACTAATCAATTAGCATAATTTCTCTTGCTAATAATAACGCCATCCCTAATTAACATCTAACCTATCATGATCAAGCTAGTCAACCATATATGAAAAGGTTCATAAATTGCATTATAATTCTTCACTAAAGAGATAGTAAAGTGGATAACAAAAATAATTTAAGCATATGTTTATGCTTAATGTTTCAGGTAAACATGCTATATCACTGTATATGGAGAATTGTAAGAGTGAGTTGTACAAGCAGATTATTTGAGCTTGCAAAGGATGACTATTAAACATGATAAACCTAGCAACCATACAAGACAACAGAAATATGAAGGTGGAGAAAAAGAACCTAATTGCCTAATTGGTGAAGAGCCCTTCAACCGTGAAAGAGCAATAAAAATACAATAATGTTCGATACCCAATATGAACTTAAAACCATGAATCCATGATATTGCCATTAAAAAATCATCTAAAACATGAACTGAGTATTTGTTTTTGCAACATTAAGTGCAATAGAATTAGGTAACCAAGCAATTAAAATTAAAGCAAAGCTGAAAAAAATAAAAATCAACAATAATATTTTCTCAAGAACAACCCAACAAAGCAAAAACTTTATCAAGAATAAAAAGCAAAATTAAGATAGAAGCTTCCTTTATAAATTCCAATTTATTAGTATGCAACCACAAAATCACCAACCAGCAGCAAGAAAGGTTTACTTGATAAAAAAGAGGATGAACAGTAGCAGCAAGAAATTGCCATCCTTCTGATTTATAGCAGATGATGAACACAAGCAAAAAAAACCTGTTACTGTGAAAATGGATTGGAAAAAGCACGAAAAAAAAACTCAAAATCCCAGAACGTATAAATGAAAAAAGGAAATAAACTCAAAACCCTAAATTGTGAAAAAGAAAAATTGAAAAAATACCAACATTGATTTGTTGGTGAGAGATTTCCAGGTTGAAAAAATCAGAATAAAAACATAAAATAGTACTGAGATAAATTTACAATTTCGCCAAAAAAAACCCAAAAAGAAAAGAAACTCAAAACCCTAAATTGAGAAAAAGAAAAATTGAAAAAAATACCAACATTGATCTGTTGGTGAGTGATTTTCAGGTTGAAAAAATCAGAATAAAAACACAAAATAGTACTGAGATAAATTTACATATTCGCGAAAATAACCCTCTTTTGCTCGCGAATTCGAAAGTTAGGGTTACAAATCGCAGAATTTACATCAACTTACTTGACTCAATCGAAGACCACGACGTGCAAAAGCCTATTTTTTCGTCGATCAAAGACCACCACCTACTTCAATGGAGCCCTTGAATCTCAGAGTTGAAGCCAGAATAGAGATGGGAAGAGAAACAGAGTGAGTCAAGGGTTGATCGAAGACCATCACCCAATTCAATGGAGCCCTAATCTTATAGTCGAAGGTAAAAGATAAATGGGAAGAGGAGAAGAGAGGCAGAGGAGAAGAGGGGAAAGCTGATTAGAATACCAATGCAACTACAAACAACGAACCAAAACAAGATGGGAGGAGATGTTGAAGATGGGAGAAAGAAGGTGAGAAGCGTGGAGAAGAACAAGAAGCAGCTAGGGTTTTTTTTTCGAAATGAAATAGTGGGGTGGGGGGTCGGATGATGTGTACCAACCTGGACCGGACGATGAGATAGAGCAGCATGGGGAAGTGATGTGGAGAATGATGGAAATTTGGGGCGCACGCGGAAGTTTTGATGGACCCAAATAATTTTGTGTGATGGACTTGTATTTTTATTAATTGTAATTGATTGCTTACATCATATTGTTTTTCTTGAGAGCTCATGTCTCTCATTTTTACTCTAACTTGGTAGAACCCTTGTTTCTACTCGTTTTACTATATTTTGGGAGCACTCTTAATTTTCTCTCTTATTTTTGGCTCTTTTTTACTTTGCTTACTTCTCCTTGGTTATGCCCTTATGCCTATTTATACTAATTACATAAACCATTCTAGAGTTTTCTAAACTAATCTAATACTAGAGAGTTCTACTAATTAATCTAATATCTCTAGATTTTTCTATTCTTCAATTTCTACAACATTTTACTAGATTTTTCTAGAACATATCATATTATGCATGACTCAACTAGAACTTTCTAAATTAATCTCTAACAGAGAAATATGGTCCATTCGATCGTTACTGTTCATAGATGAACAATAACACTAACTCTTGTTTTTTAATATGTATGGAAACGGTTTGGCTCCAAAGAAGAAGGATTGTTTGCCTTCTTGGCTATTGATGAATAACCCACTCAACAATTTACATTTTTTGAGAAAATTTCAAACACTATCATTTTTTTTTAACGAAATTTGAAGAGATTTACAGATTTTGGAGATCAAGATTGGCAAAAAAAATAAAATAATAATAATAATTATTATTATTATTATGATTATCTATTCTTTAAAAAAATAACGGCAATCAGAATAGACCAAAATACAGTAATTTTTAAAATCAGTTATAAATAAAAAAATTCAGCTTTATAATGTTGGAACCATAGCTGGTAGAATAAAGGGACGACTTATCTAGAAAAATCGTGGCGTGATTTGATCACTGCCCTAAAGCTGAAATCGCCCCACTACGACACACGGGCTCACGACAACCAACCTCCAGGGATACACGATAACTATTTCACCGGTGTCGACAGGGAAATAGGTTGAGAACGTCTTGAATATTACCCAGAAAAGGATGATTCGTGAATTGTTTATGTTTGTAGGAATATATAAGGAGAGAGGAGATAAAAGGTGAATATGTATTTTTGTGTCTTTTTACTGGAATCAAGAAACTGCTTTTTATAAGAAACCTCACCTAATAATTTGCATACTCATGACTGAATAAGTGGGATAATGGCATAAAACAAGGAAGAAACAGTCATCAAAAAAATTAATGAAGGGATGGAATTAGTCAAACGAAATAAATAATCTTTGACCCAAAATAATCAGTAATTAATTTTTCAATTTCTTTTAAAGCAAATATAATAGTTTAACATATAAACTCCTAACATTGAAGGCTTTTGTTGCTCGGTCCCAAATTCCCAATCAACCTTTCTGAAAAGAGGGAAAAAAAACCACAAAAAACACAGCTCATATATTCACAAGTCGCAATCAGCCAAAATTACGCAAACAATTCTTAATATATTTTCATACGCTAAACAAAATGAGAAATAAATCATACTCTTCTCTTTAAGTAAAAAATAATAATAATAATCTAGTTTTAAAAAATTAGCGAATCATAGATGCCAGTGAGGCTTATGATGTGATCAAAGGCCCAAAAGCGACTAATGTTACATGTAAGCAAGTGGCCACGTGAATATGAAATTATTAACTGTAATTTTTAATTAATTAAATATATATATATATATATATATATATATATATATATATATATATTAGAGTTTTAAAAGTCTTATTCCTGGGATACGTTATTAAGCAACAACGACGTCACTCTTGGATGCTTTCCTCTTTCGCCCCAACTCCTCCAACGTTCAAAAGTTATGGAGGCTCCCTTGCTTGTCTTTTGTTTTGTTTTTTTTTTTTTTTTAATTAAATTGCAGAGAAATAATAAGGTAAAAAAAAATAAAATTACATGATGATAAAAAAAATGAGCATAAAAGTAAGAAAAATGGTATAAAATAAGAGGGGGAAATATATTCACTAAATTTATATTTAAATATTTAAAACATGAACTTTAAGCGCCACGTGTCTTCCATTTGTCATTCATTCTTACTTTATTTCTTTTTTTTTTTTTAAAAAAAAAAAACTTTAAATGTCTCTTTACTCCTATAATAATCGAGTTCCACTTTGATCCTCAATCTTGTGAAACCACATATCACAACAAATCAAATCGCCATACTTGAAATGACTCAAAATCAAAGTAGAAATCATACATTTTGCTTCAAATAAGAAAAAACATCCATAAATTTACATAACAATTGGTTTAAATGATCAAAACCCATGCATAGCACGGGGTTAAAACTAGTTTACTTAAGAGTAAGAGATAAATTATGGAAAGAGAGTTGAGGCAAGAATCATAAAGAAATAAATTCAGAATAATAAAACTTTACAAAATGTAATATAATAAAGGAAAATTTATCAGAAAAGACCTTATAATAAAACATTCTTTTTGTAAGAAAAGACCTTATAAACAATTTGTTGTGAACAGGGCCTAAAACAAAAAAAAAAAGTTACAAGGAGCGACCTTACCTCTTTTTTTCGACGTTGACTCGCTATTTCCCTCCAATTTTCGACGAATCTTTTCTTCTCTATTTAAGCTTTCTTTTTCTGTTCACTATAAATTCATTTGTCCTCCATTTTCCCTCCTAAATTCATCTACATAAACCCTATATTAACACTTCCTTCTAATAGCTAAAATTCTCTTCTTCTGAATTTGGGTTTCCTTATCTCTTACCCCCTTAAATACGAAAGGATTCGTGCAAAATTGGAGGGAAATAGTGAGTCAACGCCGGAGATTCACAGTCAACGTCGGAAAATAGAGGTAAGGTCCCTCTTTGCAACTTTTTTTTTGTTTTAGGTCCCTGCTCACAACAAATTTGTTATAAGGTCTTTTCTCACAAAATGAATGTTTGAAAAGGTGTTTTCTGACAAAAATTCTTATAATAAATGCAGGAACGTGCTGAGCAATTTGTTTTTTTTGGGTTATTCCTAGTGGTACACCTGAAAATTTAACAAATCCTATTGGTACACCTGAGTTTTTGACAATTTTCAAACATGACATTTAGAAGAAATATTCCATTTAAAAATATAATATTTCATTAAATTACTATTCATTTTAGATTTTAGCACGCATTTGAAGATGAATATTGTCATTTTTTTTTTTGCAAAATTTGACCATTAAGGGCTAAAATGACCCCCAAAAACCTTTGATTGTGTAATTTATTCGTCACACAAACCGATTGCACATAAATCGAGGCAAGTAGTTAACGATTTTGGTTAATAAATGTCACGTTTGAAAATGTCAAAAACTTAGGTTTATTATTGGAAATTTAAAAAACTTAGGTGTACCAGTTGGATTTGTTAAATTTCCAAGTGTACTAGTGGAAATAACCCTTTTTTATAAGGAAAAAAAACCCAAAAAGAAAATAAGTAAATTAAAAATGTAGGGAGTATATTTTACGTTATATCTAAAATGAATTTATGATTAAGATAATAATTGAATATCTATTAAAAATGAATAATTGAATGTTCCTATTAATCTACAACATACGTTAAAAATAAGGATTGAACCCAGATCACCACCTCTAAAAATTTTGCTCTTACCACTTGAGCTAAGGATTATCCTTATGGTCCGGTAATATGTTGGTACTAGTGTACTACACCTAATTTAATCCTCTACAAGTGCAAGGTAGCACAATACACATTAATGTATCATCAATAAATGTACCTTTTAAATATAAAATGCTCCTTTGGAATGCGTGCCACACTATCTTACCTACGGCCTACCTCCTATCAACTAAAATACCAAACTTTTCACCACTTTGCACTAGATGTCATCAAGGTAATGAGTCACACATTCATTTGTTTAGGGATTGTGCTCGGAGTTCACAAATTTGGAATGCTTTAATTAGACAAAGTTAAGATCCAAATCTCTTTGATTATCATGAATTTCTGAACTTAGATTGGGACAACTGGGTTCACTTTAATTTCACTCAAAACAAAACTTGGAAGATTCTCTTTACCATTGGAATTTGGCACCTGTGGAGAATACGAAATATGCATATATTCCAAAACATGACTAATACTTTGGATATGGATCTCAATAAAATTTGGATGGATTGTGCCGCTTCTAATGTGTGTTTGCAAGATAAAGGAAAATCAATCATGTTACCCTATGATTCTCCTTTATGGAAGCCACCGCCGCCTGGTATGCTAAAAATCAACACGGATGCAAGTTGGAAAAATGCTAGCTCCTCAACTGCGGGCAGAGTAGTTAGGCATTCCAGTGGTTGGTGGGTCTACGGGAGCTACATTCAAATCAAAGCCTCATCCCCAGCTGAAGCGGAACTCGTTGCTATGAGAGAAGGATTGATGGTGGCAACTATTAAAGATCTAAACAGATTTCAATTGGAAATTGACGCGAAGGCTGTCAAAGTAATGATGGATTATGCGGAGGAACACTTTACGCATTGCTTGGGAGCCTTGGTGATTGAAGTTAGTCGCCTAATTAATCAATTCCCCAATATGAAAATCTTACATGCTTGGAAGGAGGCAAACGTGGTAGCACATATTCTCTCTAAGGAGGGACAACTCTCTAACTTCTGCGCTCGAAACTTTGAAGACCCCCCATCATGGATTCAGCTGGCTTTGGACCATGATATGGCAGGAATCAGATTTCAAGCTGAATAATTATACTTTTGTATTACTACTGTTTATCAAGTTTGTATATCGGCGTATTATCAGAAACTCTAGCTTACTCTTTTACTTTGTGGTTGGCTCATTAGTATACATGAGCTTGTAATAACGTTTATTTAGAGTTCCTTCCCTTTCATGTTAAAAAAAAATTAATCCTGGTAGAAGCTTCTAACACCTCCATCATGGCTAGATGGATAGTAAATTATTAACAGTCCAACTCATTCAGTAGTTGAGTTAAATAAATAAATAAATAAAATATTATCATTAGCATAGGATAACATAAATTAAATAAAAGAGAAAAAAAAAAGGATAAGAAGAGGATATTGGTGAAAGATACTGTACAACGATAAAAAGGTTTGTTTTATTTAGGAAAAAAAATTAAGAGGAAAAAAACAAAACACAAATGGCAAAAGAAGAAGGGAGCAATAGCGAAAGGTGAGGTAGTTCACAAGACTCCCACCGTTGCCACCGCAACCTCAAATCTTCATACTTTACCGTTGCTCTCCTGTTACTTCGCTGCCTACCTTCCTCTTTCTATTATTTTGTCTTTATGGAAACAATATTAGGATTGACAATGGGTCGATCGGTTTCCGCTCAGGTCCATTTATTTTTTTAGAGACTCGGTACCTACTGGATTTAGAATTTTTAAACTCAGACCCTATGGGTCTAATGGGTTTAAACATTATTTACGGCCTGTTTTCTTCAACTTATTTATGGTCTAATTGGTCTTTCATATTTAAAACATTATTTACGGTTTGTTTTCTTCAACTTATTCGACCTGACCTGACTAAACCTATTAAAGCTGACTTGATTATAACTTATTAAATCTGACCTGATATGACATGACCTAATTAAATCTGATAAGTTCTAAGACCTGATAAAAAAAGTTAAAGAGAACATACCCTTAATCATTAATTTACCATTGTGTAACAACTTCAAATTTTCACACTCTGTTATGGGTGTCGTGTAACCTCGGTAAATCAACTTCTCAAAAAAAAATGTGAAATGCATAAATTACAAAGTGTTTTACGACTTGCAAACTTATAAGTTACACCTCAACAATTCTTACTTTAGAGTTGCAATTATAGTACACAAGCTTTAAGATTATATGAGTGATTAAGTATGATTGTATGAGACTCTATTATATTTTTTTACAGAATTTTTTTATGTAAATGGGTGGCGCTGGTATATATTCCGTGTGTATATATATATATATATTATGATTTACTTTATTTATTTTGATTTTCTTCTTTTCCCTATTAGTTTCTTAGAATAAATGAAAACTCAAGTGAGCAAATGAAAAAATAGAGGGATCACTTTGTAATAATTTAGTAATATATACCAAAATTATGAGTTGTGTATTATATTTGATGTATAATTTAACTTATTTATTTTTATTTTTGTTACTTTACAACTCAGAAGAGGATAGGGTAAATACCAGTACATTAAGTCCTTAAAAGGATACAAGTATGATCTCAATAGCATATTTGTAAATATTGACAATTTTGATTTTAAAAACCAAGCATACCCCTTTTACCCTATCATATACAACTTTTATTGATTTTGAGCAGTTTTCAGGATTTTAGTGGTTTTTACTCAATCTTGACTCGATGTGGCACTATGGTTCTTTTGTTTTTTACTTGTTCCATATCCTCTTTATAAATATACAATTTTATGTATGGGTGAAATCAGGTATAGAATCAAAAAAATGTGGCCTTGAATTGTATACTTCATATCTGAAATCTATCTAAAATTTTCGAATATCCAATAGTCAAAATCTTTAGGAATAGATACCTTTGGTTACCAAATATCCTTTTTTTTTTAATATATAACATTGTACTTTGACATTTCGATATTAATTTGGAGATCTAATACTTGAAATTTTCATTCAATTGCAAATTCTCTTGATGTTTGGATATATGAATATTTGAAATATCTGTTTGTTTTTTTTTTTTTTTGGATTTCAAATACTTAGACATTTGAATATCTAAAATATAGTTGTATTTTCATTTTCTATTATTTTTTTGGATTTCAAATATCTGGTAAGGGATATCACAGCTATTAGTTGTAAGGGGAAGTAATACGAAGAGGGAGTAGCAACGATCATGCCACTCCTCTTGCCCTTGATCGCACCTGTAATTAATAAATTTTAATAGGATAACCTTTTTATACATTCCATTTTTGGTGTTGACGTTGTTGTTGGTGGTGACTTGGTGCTGATTAAAATTAGTACGTTTTCGACAAGAAAGAAAACAAGCACAGTTAATAAACCTTAACACTATTTAGCAAGAAGCATACACGTTACATATTTGAACAAACAGGCCCATTTATAGTGTACATGGGAGTATGAAAGGAAATGGAGCAACAAATAGGGAATGGATATCACACCCTTGGGATTGGGAAGAATTTTGGATTACTATATATAGAATCCCGTCCTTAATTACTAGGAAAATTAGTACCTATTATTAAATAAATTGGATCTACCTACTTAGTATCCACCTTATGAGTTATTGAGCTTAATTTAATGAGGATTATTAGCTTGTTCAATCACATAATCCAATATATTTAAACATGTTTAGATTTGGGTAATTAGTCCAATCAATTTCACCACTTAACAATTCCATAATGTATTACCATGTACGCCCTGTTCTTTTGGACTTAAAAGCTACAGTAATCAGATCAGATCAGTTCAGCTTTGTTTAATATTATACTCTCACAAAATAATACCCCACCTAATCAGATCAGTTCAGATCAAATCAGATCAGTTCAAATCAGATCAGTCCTAAAGAACAAGACTATAATCGGAAATAACCCTCTACTCCTTTTGAAATTAGCATTAAAAGCATTTTTACAACTTTTATTTACCGCTCCCTCCTTCCCATTTTTTTTTTTTTGGTTATGGTTCATTTGATCACTTTAACTCATTACTGTTTTGCATAAAAGGAAAAATGTAGTCAAGTTAAAAAATTCGTTTGATTCAACTTAATGTGCATTAAAACACTTTTCTAATATGTAATTTTTTTATTATAGAGATTTGAAAATATTTTCATTTGAAGTTGTATCAAAATAACATAAGATAAGAAAAAAGTAGAAAAAAAAATATATATAGGTACGTATGGAGTTACTAGTCATGAAATGACAAAACCCTATGAGGCTATGACATTAGAGATGTCTCCAAATTTGCCCGGTGTCACCAAATTAAAACGACCTTGAATTAACTCAGCCTTGTCATTATAATACATATATATATGGTACACCTGTTTTGTTCCCATGGATTCGCATAGAACCTGCTAGCCCATAAAATTAATTCATGCATATCCTTAAATTCCCAAATATAATACACCCCCACCCCCACCCCCACCAAAAACATTACCGAATTTACAAATTTGCCCTCACATACCTAAACCTAAACCCTACTTGCCTTTCCACAAAAGGTTGCAAATTTTTTTCCATGTGGAGGTGCTGATTGCCTTTTTCAAAAGCTTAAGAATCTGTTCTATTCACTAATCACTACTTTACAAGAAAAAAAAATAGTTTATGGCTAGAATTTCTAATGAGTTCAGATAAGTTAAATAAAAAAAATATCTAATAAAAATTTACGGTCAATTAAAAAGTTTAACAAGTTGATATAAATTAAGCAGAACATTGAGTCGAAATTAAAAAGTTTAATAAGTTGATATAAATTAAGCAGAACATTGAGTCGAGCAGAGCCGAACCGAGTGTGAATCTGAGTGGAGGGTGAAATAACACTGACAGCTCAAAGGGAGGGAGTACAGAAGAGAGCAGAATAAAAATCTTGTTTCAAAAATGCATCAGCAAGTTGCAGAGAAAATTAAGTCCAGTTGGTACATGTTTAATTAATTAAATTAAAAATAAGGGAGTAATTAAATAGAAAAATCTGACAGAAAGAGGGTTAGAAGAACAGTATCGTAGAGTAATTTAAAGTAAATAAATACGCGAGCAAGCAGAGAAAGGCAGAAGAGAATAGGGAAGGGAGCAGCATCTTTCTGTCTATTAATAGCAACAAGAATCTAGTCAACTTTGCAATGCTATCATCAATTCCAATTTCAATTCAATTCCAATTCAAATTGGGACTTGTTAAACGTTGTCTGCATATTACTTAAAATCGCCCACAATAAAAAATAAAAAGACAAAATTGCCCTTGATTTAAAATTACACCACACCATGGTTGGGGCGTCTGATCTGCACGCCCCTTCCCGAATTAAAAAAAAAAATTTGGTGGTGGTTGCGGCGGTGGTGGTCGAGGTCATGGCGTGGTGTCCGACGTCGTTGTATATTTAATCTAAGTTGTTGTGGTGTAATTTTAAATCAAGGGCAATTTTGTCTTTTTACTTTTAATTATGGGCAATTTTAAGTAATATGTGTGTGACGTTTAGCAAACCACCTCTAATTCAATTGCCGAGACCAATTTTCACATGTTTCCACTCTCTTGTACGTACTTTCCACTGTACCATCCGACATCTAACTCTTGTCTCATATCAGCAACCCCCCACCACCCCTCTTTCATTTCTATTATTATGGATAATAATAATACATTAACTTAACTCTCCACATAATTCATTACTCCTTTTTATGCTCTGTTTGAGTGTTTTCAAACTTGAATCTTCCATTGAAAATAGTTTTCCGTCGAAACAATCGGAGGAGCATTAATTAATTGGCATTTATTTAAACTATTTAGACACTAGACACTGAAGTAATGCACTCCATGAAATTCTCACTCTAATTTAATTTCAACTCACATGTTCGAACCCGCCTCCAAATATTTAATATTTAATATTTAATCTTCGACCCTTGACCCTGTGTCATACTTCCTCCGTATCAATTTATCTACAACATATCCAAATAAGATTGTAACACAAAAAACTGCAACATTTATGGAAATAAATTTGATTATTCTCAATAACAACATTTATGACCCGACTACCAAACAGGTCGTTAATGTACAAGACTCCAGTCCCCACCAACAACTTGCTAAAAACAAAATACAAAATTAATAGAGTACTCTTTTGCGTACCAATCAAGATTAGTAAAGCAACAATTAAACCAAGACAAGGTTGGAGCAACACCAATGTTATTTTATTTCTTAAAATTTTTATATTTGAGTTTTGCCTGGTTTCTCAAATTGAGAAACATAACTTAAGGGTGGATCAATTGGACCACTTAAAAATGACATTTAAGATATGTTTTCTTTAATATACACTTCATCCATATCAAAATAAATACTCAATTTACTATTTTAAAATTTAATACTCCATATTTCATTGAAAGAAACTCAAAATGAGAAAACTGTCAAAGCCCCATATATGGTGATTTTGGCACACTTCAATCTAATTTTGGCATCCCTTCCCCTCTCATATGAATAATAACTAAGAAGATTTTCCCCATATATGAGACACAACACAGAAGATTTTTAGCCCTCTACTTTGTTAGTAGAATAATTGTGCAAAATCATTTCTAATAATCATAATTACTCTCATACCTACTATTACGGCCAATGATTTTGACGCTCAATTTTTTTTATTTATACACTTTATCTCCTCTCATATGTAATGAAGATTAGTCCATCACTATTCAGGTGAGAGGAGATGGGGTGCATAAATAAAAGGAAAATTTGTCAAAAAAGACCTTTTAAAACATTCATTTTGTAAGAAAAGACCTTATAAAAAATTTGTTGTGAATAGAGACCTAAAACAAAAAAAAAGTTGCAAAGAGGGACCTTACTTCTATTTTCCGACGTTGACTGTGAATCTTCGACGTTGACTCACTATTTCCCTCCAATTTTGCACGAATCCTTTCGCAATTTAAGTGTTAATGTAGGGTTTATGTAGATGCATTTAGGAGGGAAAATGGAAGGGGAGTGGAGGAAAAATGAATTTATACTGAAAAGAAAATGAAAGGTTAAATAGAGAAGAAAGAATTCGTCGAAAATTGGAAGGAAATAACGAGTCAACGCCGATAATTCACAGTTAAGGTAAAAAAATGAAGGTAAGGTCCCTCTTTGCAACTTTTTTTTTGTTTTAGGTCCTGTTGACAACAAATTTTTTATAAGGTCTTTTCTTACAAAAAGAATGTTTTAAAAGATTTTTTTGATAAGTTTTCCTAAATAAAAAGAAAAGTGGAGTGACAAATTCAAAAACTCTACTACTCCATAACTCAAAGTCCATAGTCCACATACCACACAACATCTTATTAAACCTCATTAAACTCAATGATCTGATTGTACTTTATTATAAGAAACAATGGGACGCTATCACACCTCATTGGACCTAGCATAATCAAAATTTATTGAACTTGTTTGATTAGCACTTATATGAACTGAAGACATTGACCAAAGTCCAAAAGAACAGGATATGCAACACACAAGAATACAAGAACAAAAATGGAGAGGAATAGTACTGTAATAAAAATTCCAATTTTTTTGGTTGTTTTATTATTGAAGGTAATAACAACAATAAACACTGGATAGGGGTGAAGGTAGCAATTAGCAGCAATACAAATACTCTGGAAATTTGACAAATTTAATCCCCCCCATAATCATCATCATCATCACCATCATAATACTTCATTACCCGATCATTGATGACAAAAGTTAATATCCCCCCATCCACATCCATCCATACAATTTAAAACCCAAAAAAAAAAAATTCCCCATTATAAATTTTCTAAAAAGAAAGCAGAGATTAAAAATCACAACAGGGGAAGTAAAGGAAAAAAAAATGAAAAATTAAAAGAACCCGTAAAGGTAAAATAAATTTTTTTTTATATTAAAATAAAAAAATTAAATTACCGGCGCGTGGTGTGAACGTACAAATCATAAGGTGCCCAGAGAGTATCCAAAGGACAAGCATTTCTGGAATCAAGTCTCAACCATGGCTTCCCTGAACCACTCCAATGCAGTAATGAAACTGGGCCTGGGTGTAAATCTCTGCAACTCCCTCTCACATTATCACCTCCTAATCCATGTTGATTCCACCTGTGCTCTATTGGCGCCACGTGTCCTGCAAACACCAACAGAAACGGTGGCAATGACCCCAGCTCATAGATCCTTTCTTGTCTTTGAATCTCCATCCACCGTTCGATTTTCTTCGTGTACCTCTGTACTCGCCACTTTGCTAGATCAATCACCATCACCCCCGTGTTGAAGTAGCACGGTTTCCTGTCTCTGAATGCGCCGGAAAACCGCTTTGGTCCCCAGAATGCCGGTGTAAAGTACTTGGTGAAGTTGGCGTGGCAGTATTCCGGCGCTCCGATTGTTCTGGAACCTAGGGTTGTGTTCCAGAGCTTTGCAATGTCGTCGACGAGTATGAGATCGGAGTCGAGGTAGATTACGCGGCGGACGCAGGGTTCCAGGAGGGTAGCGAGGTAATTTCTCGCGTAATTCAAGGGTTGTTCAAGAGCTTGACGAACTGAGGTTGAGATTAATGGCCGAACAATACGGTCGTCGAATAAGTAGAGCTTGAATTTCAGGCTTGGGAAAGTTGATTTCACGAGGTTTTCGAGGTTTTGAGTTTCGTGAGAGGTTAGGAAATGGAAGAAAACGTTTTCTGGGCAGAGAGAATGTTGAAGGATGGAATGGACGGCGGCGATTGATCCTCGGAGGTAATCGACGTCGAGAGTGATGGCCACGTGGACCAACGACGGGTCACAGACGAGGTTAGGGTGTGAATTTGTGGAGCGACAATAATCAGCGTTTCGAAACATGGGAGAACTTCTGAAAGAGAATCTGTGATCTAAGAATGTCGTTGATGACGATCGTATTGCTTCTGCAGGTGGGAACGATTGAAGAGAAGGTGACAGAACAACCATCATCAATGCCGCTGAAAAAAACCCAGAAAATCGAACGAGCCACTGCATTTTGACGACCCGAAAATTCCGGGCCTTCAATTTCTTTAAATTGGGGGAAATTGACGAGGACAGAAACAAGGCTAGGGTTCTTCGAAGGTCTGCCAGAATTCGATATATATCACAAAAACACAAAGATTGAGTAATCAAACACACAATTTGATGATAAGATTGAAGATATGGGATGATAGATTGATAGATACCTGAAAATGAGAATCAAAATCAGAATGAATCAAGGAATCTAATCTGTTTCTTCAGAAAGCGGTTTAATCTTGGAATAATTGGAGTTTGGTTAAATTCATTACATTGAAGAGATTCGGAAACACAAAGGGAGAGGAGAGATGATCCATGGCGGATGAAAGAATTGAATGCGGTGGCAGCGGTGGCGGCGGCGGCGGTGGTGCGTGCTGCGCAGTCCCCCACCAAACCACTGCTGTATTTTATTTTTTCTCTCCCCCCTCTCTTTTATTTTGCTCTATTTATCTCTCTGGAAGTCTTGTTCTATTTTATGGTGGGTTTATTTTTATACATGTATAAAATAATTAATAATAAGGAAAATGGGAAATAGAAGATGAAAATTTGGTCTAAAATAAATAAAATAAAATGGGGTATAATGTTGTGGAGATGAAGTGTTTGATGGGGGAGAAGAAAAGAAAGGATGAGGGTGGAGGAAGAGTATAGTAGAGAGAAGTGAGAGGTGGAGTAGAGAGAGATTGAGGTAGTGAGAGAAAGGACAAAAAAAGAGGAATAGTGTAATGAAAATGTACAGCTAAGCTTAAGAGTCAAGAGGTGATCTCCACCATAGAATTGTCCTATTTGTAGCGCATTTCAAGTTAATATAGTTATTTGTTCTTTCTTTTGAGTTCTAAATCCCCACCAAAACACATTGGATTTGTCCGGCTTTTTAAGTTTTTTGAGTCTTCCTTCTTTTCACAAGCTATGATATTTTTTATAAATACATGCACTCCAGGACATTAGCAACAAGAGGTTTGCGTTTACATTTTGAGGTTTATGAACAAGTCTCTCTATTGTTACCAAAAGTTATTATGGTAATGGTTACTAAATAGTAATCTAGGTTTATATGTTGTATATTTGTTCTAGTAGGTTCCAAATATAGATACTTGAATAGGTTTGTCTATTGTTGTTGAGAGGTTTATTGTAAGAGAGATTTGTAAATGAATGATGTGTCATATTGACAAACCTTCAATAGGTTTGTCTATTGCTAGTGCCCTTTTGCGTTATTTTCAACTTATTCAACTTGACGTGATTTGACCTGTTTAAATCTATTAAAGCTGACTTGCTTATAATTTATTCAACCTAATCTGACCTAACTTGATTAAACCTGATAAGTTCCGAGGCATAATAAAAAAGTTAAAGAAAACACATCTTAAAGAGTTCTCGAGTTGGGGTATGGTTTTGTAGTACGCCCCCCACTTTGGTCAGGGGCCGGGTTTGATGTATTGTTGGGGTTTTCACACAATCTGTTTTGAAGGATTAGAAAAGTTAATAAATGAAGTCTTAGTAAATTCAATTTGTGGCAAAAAAAATTGGACTCAAGGAGTGTAATTTAATGAGAATTATTGTTAAAAAAGAATCTATTTTGATTAGAAATGTGTCATGAATCAAACTTGAATAATGTCCAAGTTCTAACTAGGAAAAACTTCTTGAGTAAGAGGGAGTAAGAAATTTCACACAATCTAATACTACCTCCAAATAATACTCAAAACAAAGGAAATTGAACATCATCAACTTGATAACATCAAACTGAATGAGAAAAAATTCAGAATAATGCCAATAAAAGCTTGCCCAAAACCGCAGTAGAGCAAAACAATTGGAGCATTGCAGTCTTAATTTTTTTTGAGAAATTGGACTGTACTGTATGTAGTTTTATGGCAGTCATCCTCAAGTGATTGCAGGAAGATGAACGACAATCAATAATAAAGGGGAGCAACGATTGAGGAGCAAGGAGCTGAATGACGAGTCATGCAAATGAAAACGTAACGCACAAGTTTTGATTAAATTAGGAGGCCATGAGATTAATGAGTGGGTTAATAAGGTGACGTGTCATGGGGAAGAGGACTAAAGGGTGGACACTGTAGACACCTAATTCTGGCACCTCAGTTAGCTCCCAACGGTCTATGATGAATGTACCCTGTGTCTTGAGCTAGTATGCCAAAAATTTGTCACCTCTTTACCCATCTCATACCACTCTCACACTATTTATAGGCATTTTAGAGGTTCACGACTCGTTTTAGGATTTTTCGGACATTTTTTAGGATTTTTGTTAATTTATTTTTATTATTTTTCATGCATATTTATTTTCTAAGGGCATTTTATTCATTTTAAATTGCATCAAATAATTTTTCTAAGTCAATTGCATTTTTCTAGATTTTTTGGTAATTTTTCCATAATTTTCTGAATTTTTACCTATTTTCTATTAATTTTTGAAGCATTTTCCATTCCTAGAGGCATTTTAGTAATTTTACATCTTTATCGTCCACTTTTTCTCCAATTTTCACTCATTTATATTTTTCTAGAATTTTTTCATATTTTTTGGCATTTTTAGCGTATTTTTTGAAAATAGTCTGAAAAACCCGAAAACAGTCCAGATCAGCCCAGATTATTCCGGAACCTCGCGAAATCTCCCGGAATCTCAAATATTACGATAATATTACATAATCATAATGATCTTCGTAATCGTATCGTAATCGCATAAAAATCTCGGAGATTCACGCGCAAAATAAGCAAAAAAAATCGACCCGGACACAGCTGGACCTGCGCCTAGACGCAGGTCCATATTACAGGACCTGCTTCTAGACGTGCGTCATGTAACTGGACCTGCACCGTTCTCCGGGTACGATTTTTGCCTTTGTTTGCCTATAAATACGACCCTCGTCCGGCTTTTCAAAACACACAAAAAACACACAATACAACGAAAAAACTTCATACTCTCTGCTCTTCTCTCTACTGCATAGTTTCTCTCTAAAAAATCATTCAAAAAACTCTGTCAAAATCGATACTAAGCACATATAAACACATATTCAATCATTTAATTTGGCATTTGGCGTACTAGTCTCGAGGCCGTAATCGACCGCCGCACATTCCGGTACACATTTCTGAGACCCTTTTTATTTCAATTTCAATATGCTTTCTTTTGTTTTAATTTTCATTTTAATCTATGACTTGCGCTAATCATGATGACTTGCGATTTTTTCTGTTCTGTTTGTGTCAATTCATGTCTTATTTCTTGTAGCCTTTTTTTTTATTTTTAATCCATGTCATCCCTTTTTCTTGCACATTTCATGATATTCAATGTAGCATTTTTTTTATTTATTTATTTTGACTTTATGATTGCACGGGATTCGAGGTACGTTCGCATTTTCAATTGTACTTTTTCGTGCCATCGCTGTGTTTTTTTTTCTTTTTTTATGTGATTTATTTAATTTGAATCCTTTTTTTTGTTTGGACTTTTTGCTTCATTCTAGCGTCATAATATGGACTAATTTCAAAGTGGTCACAAAACGATTTTAGGCTAATTTGTGCATTAATTTGAACTGACTTAGTAATTCGCAAATTAGGGCTAAAATTGAGTTATCTCTGTTGCTCTGAAATTGAACAATGATCTTACAGAAGAGACCTAGTAGAGATCGCTCACAGGCGGGCGGGCCCAATGTACGATTCGCCCGTAACCTGTCCCTGAACCCATACTCTGGTCCACGACCATATGGGGCCAATTGCTCCTGGCATTGGTATTTCTTCGGTGTCCGTGGACCGTATAAAACGCACGGTGGCGACTTCTACTAGTCCGTATTCACATATGGCGTTAACGAGCATTCAAACAAACTCGTGACATAGGCGGCCGGGTAAAAACGACCCCTACAGTTTGGCGACTTCACTGGAGAATATCACTCCTTAGTGGTGTGGACAAACTTGAAAAGTCTCGTAAGATCATTATTCAATTTTTGAGCATGTGACATAGTGACCTTCCGCATAAGGTCACACTTAGGCCCACGTCTCATATGAGCATGTTCTATGCTCGAGACCGACCCCGGGGGGTTTGATTATGGTTACTTGTGGTGCCCGACCACAATGATCATAGTCGGCCCATCCCAGCCGTGGCGCGTGATCATCATGCCCAATGAGATCATAATAAGGAATCTGTTAACCGTGTGTCATTCAAAATGAAGAATGATGGTTCTTTTTTCTTTAGCCATGGTACCTTTTGACCACCCAGGACTGACCTTAGAAGACCATCATTTGCATATTCTAAGACTAGTGTGTTATGTGTGCATTTGGCCCATTAATCTAGCCCAGCCCAATTTACTTCACTCCTCAACCTTAAGGATAACTCAATGTCAAGTCCACAATCCGAATCACCAGCCCAGTTCAACAAGTCTCATCTCTTTAGCCCATTCCCCAGTCAAGTTCTTTAGTCCAAGTCCAGCTCACAGTCCATTTCCCCAGTCCAAGTCCTAAGTCCAGTTCTCAAAATGGGGTCCATGTCCATGTCCATCACAGTCCAGTCCAATTTCATAACTTTCTCGAGTCCAAACACACTTTAGTTTGCCATAGGTTTCGTTCATCTCACAGTCTCGACACAGTTTACCACTAGTCTCCTCTCAGTCCAGTCCGCCAAGTCTAGATAGTCCAAACTAGACATAGGTCCAACTTAGACTCGTCCCGTTCACAATTGGTCCTAACTAGACATAGGTTCACTTTAGCTCACTTCAGTGTCAGTCACGCCAAAAGTCCAGTACCTTAAAACAGATCTAGGTTCGGACTTAGGTTTATACAAAGTCAGACTCAGTTCAATGTCTATCACAGTCCAGTGTCAGGTACTCCACATTCACATTCTAAAACAGGGAGCAATGAGAAGTCTTAAGCCCATCTCCACAAAATCCATCCACATCACAAAAGACCATGTCCATTGGCCCTTCGTCATCTTCCATAGTCGCAAAAAAAAAAAAAATCAATGACACCTTGACCCAAGTGGAGAATAACCGAGCACCACAATCACAAAGGCCCAACACCACATACAAATAGCCCAAACATCCAGTCCGGTCCATCTCCAACCCTAAGAGTCACCCCAGAGCATGGTTCAATGAACCATGCGGCCTTCCTGTGAGTCAAATCAATGAGTCTTCATCCTAGCCCACTAACCCTTTCACTTCCCATCTCGAGTCTATGTCATACACACTTTGACCTTTCCACCGAATGGCCCGCCACATTTCCATATCCTCCAATGTCATTTTCAACTCTATGCAGGTCCAATCACTTACACAACTTCAATTGATTAATTAATAAAACTGACACCTTCACACACTGACCTCACTACACTTCCACACACTGACCTCACAAGCAATATCAATAAACACTTTCACACATGACCTCACGAGGACATGCTTTCAAACGGTCAATGGCAAGTCATATTTGGAGAATGGTGCAATGGCCTCAAAATTAAAGAAATCAAAGCCCAGGCCCAACTCAATTACAATTCATATTGGAGTATAGGAGATTAAATGGCAACACTCATAATCAAGGCTCATTCGCACCTAAAGGGGTTAAATGCCAAAGATCATTTGAAAGCATTGTCCAAAGCAACAAAAGACAGCAACCTCATTCAAGCAAAAGTCGAGGCAAAAAAAAAAAATAGCACAAAAAGAAAAGAAAAAAAAAGAAAAAGAAAAAGAAAAAAAAAACAATTCAAAAATCAGACCCACAGAACTACGATGGTCTGATTCCGCAAGGATACGTAGGAAGCCTCTACTCGAGGTCCGACCATGTTAATAAAAAATCAAACGAAGCCTAGCTGCCGAGTGATTCTACCTGCTAAGAGTTCGACAATAACATTTGCTAATCTTTGACCCGTACATAGACTCAAACTTGAACCCGCATTTCTAGCTAACCCTACATCTTAGCCACATCTATTTTCAACCTCAAGTCACAAATTTTTTACCTTTCTATTTTTTTTTCGAACCCTACCCATTCTTTGGTCACCTTCAAAGACTCATTGACTAAACTCTTCAGGAGGTAAAGCCACCTAACTCTACTGAGGGTTAGCACATTATATTTGGGGGCTCATCAACATGTTGTCCTTAATCCTGTCTCTTCACAACATCACCCCCATTCTTCACTTGGGGGGCTCCTCTATTTCTATGATCTAACCGTCTCAGGTCAATCTTATCAAGCTGATATCAAGGAACTCCGTTCATGGACCCCGTGTCTTCTTCACATCCCAGTTCAAATTGAGTCAAACTCCATGTCTAGATCAAACACCGTGTCTAGGACAACCTCTGATCACAAGTCGCCCTCATGTCATTCCCATTAGCACCCCATGACAAGGCATTGAGTTATCCTGTCTCCTCCTTTGCATGGACATCATCCTAGCTTGCAATAATTCCAGACCTTTGTAAGTCAATCTTGCCTAGACCTACACTAAACCAAAGTACTCTTACTACCCCAGATCATTGTCAAAACCCATACAACTACAATTTCATTCCAGTTCAATCTCAGACTCATTTTACCTTTCCTGTGATAAACCCGACCTTCACAGGGCTGCGTGGCATAAATCTGACCTTGCCACTCTTTTGTGAGATAAACCTGACCTTCGCACTCACTCAGACGCTGACTCAGACACCGACCAGACTCTTTACCTGTGATAAGCCTGACCTTCACAGGATTGCGTGGCATAAATCTGACCTTGCCACTCTTCTTCGTGCGATAAATCTGACCTTCGCACTCGCTGACTCAGACACCAACTCAGACTCTTTTCCTGTGATAAACTTGACCTTCGCAGGGCTGTGTGGCATAAAT
Source organism: Salicornia ramosissima (assembly GCA_951394345.1). NCBI lineage: Eukaryota > Viridiplantae > Streptophyta > Magnoliopsida > Caryophyllales > Amaranthaceae > Salicornia > Salicornia ramosissima. The sequence continues at coordinate 15,161,107 of OX596235.1, forward strand.
CTGACCTTGCCACTCTTTTTCGTGCGATAAATCTGACCTTCGCACTCACTGACTCAAACGCCGACTCAGATACAGACCCAGACTATTTACCTGTGATAAACCCGACCTTCACAGGATTGCGTGGCATAAATCTGACCTTTCCACTCTTTTTCATGCGATAAATCTGACCTTCGCACTCACCGACACCGACACCGACACCGACACCGACGCCGACTCAGACTCTTTTCCTGTGATAAATCCGACCTTCACAAGATTGTGTGGCATAATTCTGACATTGCCACTCTTTTTCAATCATATCTGTCACTTCACTATTACACTTCACTGTTGACACTTATCACTATTTATTCTTCACTGCATTTTCTTGTTGCGAGATTACATGTTTTTGTGTTTACTTGTTGCATGCTCGTTTGATTGTCAAATCAATTGGCTTTTGAACATCACTTTTAACATCAAGTTGCACCGGTCTCAAAGGGGTTAGCTCATTAGTTATTTCCTTTGGGATCAGCATACATAAGTCGCGTAGCGCACCTTTGACCTTCGTCTTACAAGACTTCGTCTCTCCAGACTCGGTCAAAGGGGGGGCTAACTGTAGACACCTAATTCTGGCACCTTAGTTAGCTCCCAACGGTCTATGATGAATGTACCCTGTTGCACAGGTCCGGTCTTGACCTAGTATGCCAAAATGCCACCTCTTTACCCATCTCATACAACTCTCACACTATTTATAGGCATTTTAGAGGTTCACGACTCGTTTTAGGATTTTTCGGACATTTTTTAGGATTTTTGTTAATTTGTTTTTATTATTTTTCATGCATATTTATTTTCTAAGGGCATTTTATTCATTTTAAATTGCGTCAAATACTTTTTCTAATTCAATTGCATTTTTCTAGATTTTTTGGTAATTTTTCCATAATTTTCTGAACTTTTACCTATTTTTTATGAATTTTTGAAGCATTTTCCATTCCTAGGGGCATTTTAGTAATTTTACATCTTTATCGTCCACTTTTTCTCCACTTTTCACTCATTTATATTTTTCTAGAATTTTCCATATTTTTTGGCATTTTTAGCGTATTTTTTGAAAATAGTCCGAAAAACCCGAAAAAAGTCCAGATCAGCCCAGATTATTCCGGAACCTCGCGAAATCTCCCGAAATCTCAAATATTATGATAATATTACGTAATCATAATGATCTCCGTAATCGTATCGTAATCGCATAAGAAATCTCGGAGATTCACGTGCAAAATAAGCAAAAAAAATCGACCCGGACACAGCTCGACATATTACAGGACCTGCGCCTAGACGCAGGTCACAAATACTGACCTGCGTCTAGAAACAGGTCATGTAACTAGACCTGCGCCTAGGCGCAGGTCTGGTGTTCTCCGGGTACGATTTTTGCCTCTGTTTGCCTATAAATACGACCCTCGTCCGGCTTTTCAAAACACACAATACAACGAAAAAACTTCATACTCTCTGCTCTTCTCGATCTCTCTACTACATAGTTTCTCTCTAAAAAATTATTCAAAAAACTCTGTCAAAATCGATACTAAGCACATATAAACACATATTCAATCATTTAATTTGGCATTTGGCGTACTAGTCTCGAGGCCGTAATCGACCGCCGCACATTCCGGTACACATTTCTGAGACCCTTTTTATTTCAATTTCAATATGCTTTCTTTTGTTTTAATTTTCATTTTAATCTATGACATGCGTTAATCATGATGACTTGCGATTTTTTCTGTTCTGTTTGTGTCAATTCATGTCTTATTTCTTGTAGCCCTTTTTTTTTTTTTTTTAATCCATGTCATCCCTTTTTCTTGCACATTTCATGATATTCAATGTAGCATTTTTTTTTTATTTATTTTGACTTTATGATTGCACGGGATTCGAGGTACGTTCGCATTTTCAATTGTACTTTTTCGTGCTATCGCTGTGTTTTTTTTCTTTTTTTATGTGATTTATTTAATTTGAATCCTTTTTTTTATTTGGACTTTTTGCTTCATTCTAGCGTCATAATATGGACTAATTTCAAAGTGGTCACAAAACGATTTTAGGCTAATTTGTGTATTAATTTGAACCGACTTAGTAATTCGCAAATTAGGGCTAAAATTGAGTTATCTCTGTTGCTCTGAAATTGAACAATGATCTTACAGAAGAGACCTAGTAGAGACCGCTCACAGGCGGGCGGGCCCAATGCACGATTGGCCCGTAACCTATCCCCGAACCCATACTCTGGTGCACGACCATATGGGGCCAATTGCTCCTGGCATTGGTATTTCTTCGGTGTCCATGGACCGTATAAAACGCACGGTGGCGACTCCTACTAGTCCGTATTCACATACGACGTTAACGAGCATTCAAACAAACTCGTGACGTAGGCGGCCAGGTAAAAACGACCTCTACAATCACATGGCACTAAAACTTCCTGTTTTAAATATTTAAGTTTAGATTTAGATTCCTCCTTAATCCATTAAACATTTTGCATAAAACATTATTTTATATATCAAAGAATCAAAGAGTCTTATGATGACATCAATCTATTAAATAGTATGATAAATAAATAAAATTCAACCACTTTATACTAATAATAAGTATAAGTAATAACCATGGAAAATAAATAAATCTTTCATCCAGTTTATACCAATAATAATAAATATAAAATTAATAAATCATGGAATCATTTCCATCATAAATCAATCCAAGTATAAGATTTCCTCCTCCATATATACAAATTTTGACACATTATTATATGTTTACAAATTTGATATATACACTTATACTAATGATTTATCGATCATGACTTCATTTTCAAAATGAACATCATATTTCACTTGTATTATATACAAACATAATTTCTTTTTATTAAGAAAATTATAAATGACAACAAACCGTCATTTTCCATACTCAAATTATGCCCATATGCAAAATTCTATCCACACAATATTAGTGTAAAACCTGCATATAAATATGAGTATAAATAAAAAATGCATAACATACTCTAATTATACCTTAGAATACTACTTAAATATCATATTAAGATACCATTTATGAAGTCCATTTTTTAGAATAAAAATCAAGACTATTATAAAATACATATGCATTCAACCCATCACCTTTTACTTGGTAATAGAATAACCTTAACAAAAATATTACAAAAGTGAACATAAAACATAAAACGAATAAATAAATAATTAATTAATTACAAACATATTCTTTAAAATTTCTTGTCACACCCCTTAGTAACTCAAAAAATTTATGATTTTCAACTACTAATTGTGATACTAAAAAATTATAAAGAATATCAATTTATTTTATTCATCATGATTTTCAAGAATATTAAATTCTTCCCCAATTAAATAATGAAAATCATGAAAGATAAATTTCATGTAGCAATTACCACATACCTTGGAATTAAAATAATCATATCAAGTACTCAACAACTTACCAAATGAAATTTTATACTCATTGAATTTGAGATCTAACGTTGTATTAGACTTCAAGTTTCCTTTCATTTACGTTGTCCAATAGGTTTAAACCCATCATTTTATTTATTTTTATTCTATTTCAACTCAATAATATTTAAGTAACTACTATTTATCCGAGTTAAAATATATTGCATAAACCCTTCCGACCCCATGTTATATAAAATCATATACATAAAAATTGTCGCACATACATGTGTTAGTTCAATGTATACTCAAGAAGGGGGGGGGGGTTGAATTGAGTATATGTGTTTTTCAATCGTTTTCAAGTTTTGTTTATACTTTTGTGAGAACAACGAGGGAATAGTAAGTAAAGAGTAAGGACACAAAGATTTAACGAGGTTCGGCTTCTAAAAAAGCCTACGTCCTCCACTCTCTCACCAATATTATTAATCAACTCAGAATAATAACAAGGTTACACACTCAATTAAATGCTACAACTATGTAACACTTAATTCCCCAACTGTTAACTCTAACAGTTCACTCAGTGTTCACAGAACACTCCCCAACCACTTCCCTCTAAGTGGTTCAAATATTACAAACTTAAATCTCCGTAAGTTTTTCTCTTAAAGATGGATATGGAGATAGTTTTGGACTAAGGATAGACTCTCAGAAAATATGACTTGGTTTTCTTTGGAGAGCAAAAGTCTTCTAGGTTTTTTTGCAAAGATTGTTTATATAGGCAAGGAAAAAACCGTGCTCTAGAAGTGTGTTTGGAGACTTGCCTAAATTGTGCAAACCACTTCAGCTGACACAAGTGCAGTGTTCTAGTTTCAGACTTTTTCCACTATGGGAAGAGAGATGTACACTAAAGTACAAACAAAGTACATTGCGTTTAATGAGCAGATTTGGTGTATCAATTTGGCAGATTTCCAAAATACAAGTGATCCAAATTTTTCAAAATAATTTTGAACTCGAAAATATGTACGGATCACGTGCGTAATACTGAGGTCTGTTCCCACAGTGGTCTCAGTACTACTAAGTCTACATCTAGTAAAGGGAACTGTTCCAAGCTTGTTCTGTGCCTGTTCTTAGCTTGTTCTTGGGCTGTTCTCTTTACTGGATGTGAACTTAAGGTCTTTTTGCTCTTTACTTAAAAACAATAAGAATATTTTCCTAAGCCTATTTTACATGAAGATCCTAAAAATATAAACATAAAAAGCTCCAAGCTCTTGGCTTCTGATCTTCAAGTATCTCAAGGCCTTCATGATTGCCTTGATGAGTCTTCACTTGATCCAACCTGTTCATATACAATTATTCATAGACATCAAGTATAGAGGACTGGTCTGTCATCATTCAAATCAAATATGGTTCAACAATTTCCCCCTATTTGATGATGACAAACCATGAAGTTCCCCCTGAGAACAGTAGCCAATTATTTCAAAATAAAATAACTATTCAGAGGAACTGGTCTTACACTGTGCCTGTAGTCAGATTCATAATCTCAGAGAATAAAAAAATATACAGCAGACTAAAGCACAATTAGACTGATTACAGTGGTCAGTCACTCATCACATTACTCAATTTATTATTGAGTTTCAGCATTAAACCTGTAACCTGCAAGACTTATCAATTATCAAATGTAGCAAGAGAAATTTCAATTTCACTTGGAAGAATTTCTTCCAGTTGGGATGGATAGGAGCACTTGAGCTGAATTCAAGATACTCCTAGGCAAAAAGTTGGGCCATCTCTTAACAAGGTCTGAACCTTGTTCAAATTGCTACACTTGATACTAGGAACTTTAGGAACTTCACCTGTCCTATTCCCCCTTTTGGCATCATCAAATGACAAAAACAATCACAACACAAAAATTAGGAGAAGGCAACAAGTAAAGTCAAATACAAGCATAATATTAACATAACATTCTAGAGATGATGTCCCACATGTGAGTACCTGCAACTCACAATCCTAAAATGTCCAAGAGCACACAGAAGTTTAAAATTATACAGACCAGGACCATTCTGCATAGAAATTGTTTAGCAGAATGGTCAAAAACTAAAGATGAAAATTGTTCAGAGAAACCAGAGTAATTGTTTAGAGAAACCAGAGAAATGAAAGTTTGAGATTAGTGTTAGTAGGGAAGGGGGTAGGCTAAGAAGAGGTGGAGTCAGCATCATCATCAGAATCCTCAGTGGAATCCTCATTCTCATTTTCTGCACTCTGCTCCAGCTGCTTCTTCTTGACTTGGGCTATAATGGGAACTGGTCTCTTGGTGGTCTTGGGCTTGAAGCTGGAAGAGGAGGCAAGCTTTTCTTCATGGGAGTCCAGTCGTGCTGTTATGTTCTTTATAGAGCCATCCAGAGAAGTACACAGAGCATTGACACTAGCCATCATCTGTTGCAGTAATTCCCCATGTGTCTGCACCTGTCTGGACAATGACCCAGTAGCTTCCTCAGATTTGGAACTGCTTGTCCTTCTGGCCCCTGTGACCCTGTCTTCATCCCTCATCTTAAGCATGCCACTCTCAAAGGTCATCCCCTTCTGACCTAGGATCTGGTTGGTGAGGACAGACATTTTCTTGACCTCACCACTCAGATGAACCTTTCTACTTTGGAAAACCAAAGTAAGCCAGGCACCATAGGGTAGAGAGTGGTTGGACCTTTCCAGAATGCTAACCATGTGAGCTAGCATCAGACCAGGGAGACTCAACTTAATTTTCTCATATAGACACTAAATGATCATAGCATCCATCTTCCTAACATCCATTCTGCCCTGAGCCCTGGGGAGTACTATCTTAGAGGCAACTGTATGGAACAGCCTCATTACTGGTTCCCTTAATTGACCAATAACATAGCCAACACCATCATGTGGAAAACCAGTAAAGAGAGTGGTCTATATGTGTTCTGTACTGACCTCAGGAATAGTTGGCCAGTTGTCCTTGGAATAATCACAGAATCCACTCCTTGGTACACCCAGTACCTCCCCTAGACTCTTCTTTGAAAGAGTGATGTCGACCCCCTCGACCTCACTCCAGACCTTCCCCTTCTCTAACTTCCCCAACTTAGAGTAAAACTCTTCAACACGAGTTTCAAAAACATCAAGCCTCTTATCAAATAGCCCTTCCCAGCCCTGAAACTTTATGACCTCCTTAAACTCCTCTAAAAATGGTTGACTCATCCAAGACTTAGGACATGAAAAACCAAATAAGACACCCCTACCACTTAATTCATACAGTGGTTCAGAAGTGGTCTTACCTTTCTTCTTGGCAGGAGACTTGTCAGAGGCAGAGGCAGCTTTCCTCTTCTTTTCTGCTGGCAGTTTGTTTGCAGGCTTGGGGCTCTCAGAGGCTTTGCCCTTCTTGGCAACACTCTTTACCCTTTTCTTCTTTTCATCCTTCTTTCCTTCTGGAGCCTCCTCAACAAGTTCATTTTTGATATCTTCCTTGCAAACCCTTGTCCTCAAGGGCCTGGTTCTCCTTCCTGTTTCGTTTTCCCCTTGTACTACCCCTGTGATCTCGACATCCATGTCATCATCTTGCATTTCTGTTTCTTCCCTTTCAACTTCCTTTTGTGCTTGGCACTGTTCTCTGTGTGGTCTGAGGTGATGGTTTGGGTGTTTTCTGTGGATGTGGAGAAGATGATGGGGTTGCTTCCTTTTGTGGTGAAGGGGGTAGTGGAGTTTTGGTCTTTGGTGGTGATGGTGATTTTTGTGGAGGGGAAGGGATAGCCGTTTGTGGAGAGGGTTGTTTAGGTGAAGGAGGAGTTGAAGGTTTTGATGGTGATGGAGTTTTCTAAGGTTGAGGTTGTGGGGATTTTGGTGAAGATGGTGGTGATGATTTAGGACTTGGTGGAGGAGTAGATTTCTCATCAGGCTTGCATGCACCCTTAGATTCAGCAACTGTTTCTGTTGTGGCTTGATCCTTGATTTTTTCTTCCTTTTCTTCTGTGTGGTGGTGTTCAGCAACCACTACATTATCCGATTCTATCTCAGCCTTAGAGGGTGTGAAATTTGGAGATTGGCTTAGTCCACGACTTTTCTTCCTTGCAGCCTTGCTTTTCTTTCTTCCCATTTTGATTAGATCAGCAGATTTGATGAAGAACAGAGAGAAACTGAATTCGAGTTCTTGAAGAGGATTTTGATGATGGTACTTAGGGTTTGAGAGAGAGGATTGCTTTTAGAGAGAGAGACAGTTAGAGAGAAATCAATGTGAAGGAGTGAATTAAAATGGAGAAAATCGGCAGTTGTTCGAACAGATAAAGTAGAGGTTACTTCTACACTGTTCACAACGGTCATGTGTCAGAACACTTAACTCCTCAATTTCAAAATTAGCAGTAACTGATATAACCGTTGTGGGGAACTGGTCTAACGGTGGTCTAATGCTGATCTGTATATATTAAAAACTTAAGGCATCTTTCAGTTAGGCAACTTAGAGACACCACACGTTGGAACAGCATCAACATAAGAATTTTGAGACCACTTGCATAAATGACATTTAAGAGTTAACCAGCCCTGCTTATTTACACTAATGATCAAACAGTCAAACATAGCCAAAAAGAGAAAGATAAGTCCTAAGGAACTAGGATCTAATCCTTACCATACCAAGTAATGTGCGGAGTTTGACAAACACTTCCCTGCTCAGGGGTTTAGTGAAAATATCAGCCAATTGTTCTTCAGATGTGCAAAATTCAAGATTGACATTTCCTTTTTCAACATTGTCTCTGAGAAAATGATGTCTGATTTCAATATGTTTGGTTTTAGAGTGCTGGACAAGATTTTTTGAAATGTTTATAGCACTGGTGTTATCACACAATATGGGAACACTTCCGGAACAGACCCCAAAATCCTTAAGTTGTGTCTTTATCCAAAGCAATTGAGCACAGCACAAAGCAGCAGCTATGTACTCTAATTCAGCTGTGGATAAAGCCACTGAATTTTGTTTCTTAGATCCCCATGAAATGAGACAAGAACCTAAGAAGTGAGCCATTCCTGAAGTGCTTTTCCTGTCCACACTAAAACCAGCATAATCAGCATCAGTGTATCCTAAAAGATCAAAATTGCTTCCCTTTGGATACCATAATCACATGTCCTCTGTACCACTCAGGTACCTAAAAATTCTCTTAACAGCTTTTAGATGAGACTCTTTTGGGTTGCTTTGAAATCTTGCACACAACCCAACTGAGAACACTATGTCTGGTCTACTAGCTATTAAGTAGAGAAGTGAGTCAATCATACCTCTGTATAGCTTATCCTCAACATCCTTTCCTTTCTCATCTAGGCTCAGTTTAGAAGAGGTAGGAATAGGTGTGTCATAGGACTTGCTATCTTGCAGACCATATCTCTTGAGCAGCTCCTTGAGATACTTTTGTTGGTGGATCATGATTCCATCATCCACTTGCTTGATTTGAAGCCCTATGAAGAAGCCAAGTTCTCCCATCATGCTCATCTCAAATTCACTTTTCATTAGGTTTGCAAACTCATCACACAAAACAGAATTAGTAGCCCCAAACAAAATATCATCAACATATACCTGGACCACTAACAGATCTGTTCCCCTTTTCTTTAAGAATAGAGTTTTGTCCACTGAACCTCTCTCATAATGATTTTCAATTAGAAAGCTAGAGAGTCTCTCATACCAAGCACGAGGGGCTTGTTTGAGGCCATAAAGAGCTTTGTCTAATTTGTAGACATGATCTGGACAAACTCTATCCTCAAAGCCAGGGGGCTGTTCCACATACACATCTTCTTTCAAATAACCATTTAGAAAAGCAGTTTTAACATCCATTTAAATGAGTTTAAAGTTCATGTGGGCAGCAAATGCAATTAAAATTCTTATTGCCTCAAGCCTGGCTACTGGAACAAAGGTTTCATCATAGTCTATTCCCTCTTGTTGGTTAAACCCTTGAACCACTAGCCTGGCCTTGTTTCTGACTATGGTACCTGAGTCATCCATTTTATTTCTGAAGACCCATTTGGTTCCAATAACTGACATCTCATTGGTTCTTGGTTCAAGATGCAAACCTGATTTCTTTCAAACTGGTTCAACTCATCTTGCATGGCCAAGATCCAATCAGGATCAGTTAGAGCAATCTTATAGTCAGTTGGTTCTATGTGAGATAAGAAGGAGAAGTAAGCACAAAAGTTCTTCCAAACAGAATTTCTAGTTTGGACTCCTTTTGATAAATCACTAATGATTTGATCAGAAGGATGAGAGCTTCTTTGTTTAAACATACTCTTTCTTACAGTATTTGAGTCACCTAAGTTAGAACCAATGTCTGTACTGGTTCCCCCTATTTCATTTTCATTTTGAGAGGGTGGACCAGTTTCTTCAGTGTTCTCTTCCACTTCATCTTCAGATGGATGGGCAGGAGAGTCACTGAGTTCAACAATCTGTTTAGCATTTCCCTCTGCTGCACCAGACTCATTGTTGTTTTCAGGAGGAGTTGGAGAGTCTGGTTCAGCAGTGTTCTCTAGTTCAGCTCCAGTGAAATTTGTCATCCCAATATCAAAGCCTTCATCATCATCTACCTGCACAGGCTTATTGAACATGTTAGTTTCATCAAATATTACATGGATATTCTCTTCAACACACAAGGTTCTTTTTTTGAAAACTTTATATGCCTTGCTATGAGGAGAATGCCCTATGAAAACAGCTTCATCACTCCTGGGGTCGAACTTGTCCAAACCGGTCTTACCATTGTTGTGTACAAAACACTTACAACCAAATATCCTTAAATGTTCAATGTTTGGTTTTCGACCCCTTAGAAGTTCATAAGGTGTTTTTCTTAGTATTGGTCTTAGCATAACCCTATTGAGTATGTAGCATGAAGTACTCACAGCATCAGCCCAAAATTTCTTGGACAGACCACTCTCTAGAAGCATGGTTCTAGCCATTTCTTCTAGAGTGCGATTCTTTCTTTCAACTACTCCATTTTGTTGTGGAGTTCTGGGGGCTGAAAAATTGTGAGAAACGCCATGCTCCATACAATAGGTTATGAAGCTAGCATTATCAAACTCTGATCCATGATCAGATCTGATAGATGCTAACTGATGATTGATCTTGTTCTGGACTTGTTTCACTAGTATTTCAAATTCATCAAAAGTTTCATCTTTGTATTTCAAGAATATGTTCCAAGTGAAACGAGAGTAATCATCAACTAAGACAAATACATAACTAAAGCCATTTCTACTTTGTACACGCATAGGTCCACATAAATCCATGTGTACAAGTTCAAATGGTCTAGAGGAACTAACCACTTTCTTTGGTTTAAAAGATGATCTTACATGCTTGCACTTTGCACACTCCTGACAGAGCTGGTCTGCCACATATTTGATGTTAGGTAAACCTAATACCAATTCTTGTGTTCTCAACTTGTTGAGCAAAGTGAAGCTAACATGTCCTAATCTTTTATGCCAAAGCCATTGGTCATCCTCTACAACACTAAGGCAGAGGGCACTGTTCTGTGGAATTTGACTTAAGTATGTAATGTACACATTGTTATGCCTTGTTCCTTCACAGACCAGTTCCCCTGTCTTAGAGTTCACTATGTGACAAGTGTTTGATTCAAAATTCACTTTATTTCCCTTGTCACATAGTTGAGATATGCTCAAAAGGTTATGTTTCAAACCTTCTACATAGTAAACATTGTCAATTGCTTGGGAGAGTGACTTACCAACCTTACCTACTCCTTTGATAAGTCCTTTGCTATTGTCACCAAATGTCACGTGCCCTCCCTCGAATGCAGTGAGTGAAAGGAATTGTTCTTTATCCCCGGACATGTGCCTTGAGCAACCACTGTCCAAATACCAATATGGCTTTCCTTTCACTCGTACCTGCACAAGCAAACTAAAAGTTAGTTTTAGGAACCCAGACCAGCTTAGGTTCCTTGTTCTTTGAAGCATTTTCAACCTTGACCTTCCTAACCCACACTTGTTGGGTGTAGGTTTTATTTTTCTTGTCATGTTTCTTTTTGGTGAAACATTTGTTAGCAACATGACCACTTTTACCACAATAGGTACAAACATGCATATCCTTGGCAAATATATACTTGCCTTTCTTGAATTCATTCAACCATGTGTTGTCTCTGCCAAGAACAGTTGTAGAACTGGATCCAGAATACCTTAAACCAAACCTTTGAGAATTTCCAGGTTGGGATGTGAGGATGTTTAGGGTTTTCTGAGCATCTAACATTTTGTTCAATTGGTTCATACAATCTGTTACCTCATTTTCCTTGTTCTCAAGCCTCTTAAGTTGAACTTCATTCTGTTTCTCAAAAGATTTTAAGTCAAGTCTAGTCTTTTGAAGTTCATCCTGTAGTTTGAGACCAGGGAGGGATCTGGTTCGTCACTGGTCTTCTTGATGTTTTCCTGTTTCAGCAAGATGAGTTCAGCCTCAAGATCACATACCTTAGCTATGCACTCATCATGTAAAACATCAAAACCTCATCAAAGGCAGTGGGAGAACTAGTCTCTTCAGAACCCTTAAGCTCACTATGTTCCTTGTGTAAATCTTCAAGTTTTTCAATTAAATGGTCATATGCAAGTATGACATCAGATTTACTCAAGGTACATGTGTCTTTTAGCAGTTCAAAGTTTGAATTATGTGTGGTGAATTTCTTGAGCTCATTAAACCCCTTTTCAATTTTTTCAAAAAGTTCATCCTCTTTAGGGACTGGTTTGGAGTTTAATGTCTCAAGCTCCATTTTATGTTGATCTGCTGTTATTTCAAGTTCAGAAATTTTTTCTTTATGTTCTTCACAAATAAGCTCAAGTTCAGCAGATCTAGCACCACATATTTCATACTCTCGAACTGTTTCTTTTAATTTCTTTTTGTTGTTCTGATAAGCAGACCCAACACTAATGCATTGATCAATAGTGAATTCAAGATAGTCAAGTAGTTCATCTCTATCTAGATTATGCATGTTTGCCTTTAAATCATTAAAACATACCTGGTTGTCATCTGAAGTGCTTCCACCAGCCATGAGACAGAGAACTTCTTCTTTTTCCAAATAGACCTCAGACTGGTCTGTGCATGTGAAAGCAGTTAGACAGAGATTTGCTTCTTCTTCATCTTCCTCATTCTCTGATTCTGAATCTCCCCAAACTGCTGCCAACATAGCTCTTTTGAAAACCTTCTTCTCAGTTTGGACTCCAGGATTTCCTTTGGGATTTTTCCATGTTGGACACTCCTTGATTCTGTGCCCCATTTCCCCACATTTAAAGCAACCAGCATTGGAACTGGTTTTCCTGAACTGTCCAGAACTTTTCCTTCCTTTTACAAACTTACCCTTGGACTTTGTCCTAAGGTATTTTTCAAACCTTCTGGCCATGAGACTTATATCATCTTCATCATCCTCAGATTCCTCTGCTCTGAGGACCATTTCCTTGCTTTTTGAACTAGATTCAACCTTTGAATCTACCAACATCTCATGAGTCATCAAGGAACCAATAAGTTGTTCTAGAGATAGTGAGGACAGATCCTTTGCTTCTTGTATGGCTGTGACCTTGGGCATCCACTTCCCTGATAAGCTTCTTAACATTTTCCTCACCAACTCTTCACTTGAGAAGGACTTTCCCAATGACTTTAGTTCATTTACAATGGTCATGAACCTTGTAAACATGTCCTTTATATTTTCATCTCTAGTCATTTCAAAGATTTCATATTTTGACATAAGCATGTCAATTTTTGACCTTCTCACCTCAGAGTTGCCTTCATATGCAAGCTCTAGTGTATCCCATATTTCCTTTGCAGAAGAACAAGCTAGAATTCGATTTACCTCACATTCTGCAATTCCTTGTTGGACAAGAGACATTGCCTTTGCATTTTTCTCCAGCTTCTTGTAGTCTTCACTTGTGTACTCTTCTTCTGTCTTTGGAACTATGAGCCCTTCCTGATTCTTCTTGTGGATGGATGTGGGTCCATTTTTGACAATCATCCAGCACTCATAATCTATTCCAATGATAAGATTTTTCATGCAATTTTTCCACCAAGAATAATTAGTGCCATTGAACTTGGGGAGTCTTGAACTGTTTGATTCTTGAGTAGACATCTTCTTGCTCCTCTAGGTAGTTAACCTTTTGAGAAGTTAGGCTCTGATACCAATTGTTAGTTCAATGTATACTCAAGAAGGGGGGGGGGTTGAATTGAGTATATGTGTTTTTCAATCGTTTTCAAGTTTTGTTTATACTTTTGTGAGAACAACGAGAGAATAGTAAGTAAAGAGTAAGGACACAAAGATTTAACGAGGTTCGGCTTCTAAACAAGCCTACGTCCTCCACTCTCTCACCAATATTATTAATCAACTCAGAATAATAATAAGGTTACACACTCAATTAAATGCTACAACTATGTAACACTTAATTTCCCAACTGTTAACTCTAACAGTTCACTCAGTGTTCACAGAACACTCCCCAACCACTTCCCTCTAAGTGGTTCAAATATTACAAACTTAAATCTCCGTAATTTTTTCTCTTAAAGATGGATATGGAGATAGTTTTGGACTAAGGATAGACTCTAAGAAAATATGACTTGGTTTTCTTTGGAGAGCAAAAGTCTTCTAGGGTTTTTTGCAAAGATTGTTTATATAGGCAAGGAAAAAACCGTGCTCTAGAAGTGTGTTTGGAGACTTGCCTAAATTGTGCAAACCACTTCAGCTGACACAAGTGCAGTGTTCTAGTTTCAGACTTTGTCACTTTCCACTATGGGAAGAGAGATGTACACTAAAGTCCAAACAAAGTACATTGCATTTAATGAGCAGATTTGGTGTATCAATTTGGCAGATTTCCAAAATACAAGTGATCCAAATTTTTCAAAATAATTTTGAACTCGAAAATATGTACGGATCACGTGCGTAATACTGAGGTCTGTTCCCACAGTGGTCTCAGTACTACTAAGTCTACATCTAGTAAAGGGAACTGTTCCAAGCTTGTTCTGTGCCTGTTCTTAGCTTGTTCTTGGGCTGTTCTCTTTACTGGATGTGAACTTAAGGTCTTTTTGCTCTTTACTTAAAAACAATAAGAATATTTTCCTAAGCCTATTTTACATGAAGATCCTTGAAATATAAACATAAAAAGCTCCAAGCTCTTGGCTTCTGATCTTCAAGTATCTCAAGGCCTTCATGATTGCCTTGATGAGTCTTCACTTGATTCAACCTGTTCATATACAATTATTCATAGACATCAAGTATAGAGGACTGGTTTGTCATCATTCAAATCAAACATGGTTCAACAACATGTGTATGACTCCATTATATACATGATTACCATTTGATATAAATTTGAAGTAAATCACAATAATAGTGATAAAACATGGATTTATGTCCATAACACTTCATATAACAATTTATAATACTTTCACTATTTAATGTCAAGACAATATTGATACTTAATAATAATATGCAAGATTAATTATTATGGATATCAAGAGAATTACCTCCTCCAAAAATAATAATTAGATTAACGAAAATAAATCACCTTCATAAAAACTATTTTTTTTTATGAAGAACAACAATTTTTTCCCCATAATAAACAAGCATAATATTATCAAGTATATCCGTCTAATAAATAGTGCAATTCAAAGATAAAATATTTATCTTTCATTATACTTATATTAAGTATAAATCAATATTTAATTAAATAAAATAATTTTATAAATTATCGTCAAGTATAAGAAGTGTCCTCTCATATATACACAAATTTTCCATATTTTTCATATGTTACCAAAATCGATAATAAGAGCACTTATACTATTAATTTATAAACCCGATTTAAGATAATAAACTTTATCTATCATTATACAAATATTATGTATAATACAATATTTTCCAAAAATCGAAAAATATTTCATAAATCAATGTCAAGTATATGATTTTCCAACCATTTGTACTAATTTTCCATGTACTCATATGTCACAAAAATTAGACATATAAACATTACTTATACTTTTGATTTATCATGAGTATAAAACTCAATGAAACATTGTGAAAAATATTCATCACAATAAACATACTATCTTTATTGAGATAAGTACTCATAATCACACATTGATTATTGTCATCAAACACATAGAGTATTCCCATGAATAATGTTTAACAAATGCACAATTCTATTAAAAATAGAATACCATCAATTATAAAATTGATCACTATATTAAAAAGGAAAAATTCATATGAATAATCCCAACTATTGGAGGTCTTCCAATACTAATCCCAACTATAGGTTATTACACTATAATCCAAACTAAGGGGGTATTTTTATGATACAAGTCCATACTAACTTTTAACCGGCTCCGTTTCCTTTGTTAAAAGGGGGAAGGTATAGCCAAGTACAATAAATAAGAAAAGAGGAAAGATAACGAATAATTTATGAATTGGTGACCGATTACAATAGGTTAAATAAGTCAATGGACTAATATTATAAAACAAACCCCAAAGTTTGGATTATACTATAATAACTAATAGTTGGGATTAATATTGAAAGACGTTTAATAGTTAGGATTATTTATATGAATTTTTCTTATTAAAAATAAATATATATTTATCATGCATTTAACTGTTAACCATTAACAATGAAATAGTTTTTATTCCTCCATGAAGTAGTTAAATACTCCACAATTAACCTCTAATAATCATACTTACAAAAAGCATATTTGTAAGCATAAGAAGACAAATAAACAACGTATTAAAAACAAACCCACATGCATTTGTCCATTGATTCCTATTAATGAATTATAACATGCAAAATTAACTAACACCCAATTCATGAATAATAAAATTATTCATTCATTAGCATTATTACCATGCTAATTTACATGATTATACCAATCAAAATTCTTGGGTATACTTTCACCATCAATAAAACTTTATCATATTCATCATGATTTACCCAAAGAATAAAAATTCTTTCTCCATGTATATACATGATATCATGAAAGACAAAGTCCTCAATAATTTCAAAATAATCCCAAATTGGTTCCATGTGATAGGGTATTTAACATATTCCTGGGCCACACCTATAAGCTTAAGCTTTTGGTTGAGATGGTCCTTTAACGCCGTATAAGAATTTAAAAAGACCATATATACAAATTTTGACAAACAAATAAATATTGTCATCAAAATTTGCTACATATATGCATTTATACAACTAACCAAATTAAACATAAACAAGATAAGATTTATACGAAGTATACGAATAAATCATCATAAAAATTACTATCTTGTTTACCATACCCCCTTTCACAAAAGTGGGTATATTCCGATTATATGAAAATGAAATTATTAAAATATTGATATTAAATTTCGTTCATACATGGATTAAAGAAATTTAATCCACTAAATAATATAATAAATATTATTCTACCATGAAAGTTAACCATGATAGGATTGCACTTAGCAATATGCTTTCACAAATTCCATGTAAGTTATAAATCCATTATGAAAACCAATAAACAATGTGCATCATTCAACATGAATTTTAACACTTATTAAATAATAAGTAAAATTCAAAGCAAATAACAAGAAACTTCTTACTTGAAAATTCTTCAACCATGAATTGAAGTACCTTTGAATAATTATCTTTATACTTCAAGTCATCATAATATTGATTATTCCTTGCAACACCACCGCAATCGAACATCTCCATCAAACAAACCACCGTTGAAGTATTCATATCCGACACGAAATAATTAGACTAATAAATTGTTAGTAAATATGTTAGTGGGAACCAGATATGAATCTCCAAGGCACAGAAGTTACGTTTTCCTATTAGTTTAATTTCGCCCCACTATGGACCTCTGGGTTACCATGAAATAACTAATGAGATACAATGGAGATTATTCACTCTATGTGATCCTAAGAGTGAATCCTAAAAGCTTTGTGATTTTAGATTGTGTTTATACACACTTAGAATAGTTTACAATAATATTCTAAGTGCTAACAAGCTGTAAGAGGAAGGAGAAATTTCTTTGATTTTTCCATACCAAACAAGTAAGTAAACATGACTATTTATAGACAAAACCACGAGAAGAAATCAACCAAAGATGAGTGAAGAGTCACCATTAAAACCATAATAAGATCTGAATTCATGAGACTTAAATTGTGCTATAATCATGCAAAAATGTCATTCACAATGCAAGCTCTTTACATTTTGATTTAATAATGTTTTAATACCATCTTAATTCATTACTATAGCCTAATAAACAAGCTTTAATACATAAAAGTATCCAAGGAAAAACAAAAACATTCGAGTAAACGAACAAACTGGGCCATGGAAAAGAGTTTTTAATTTTCTCAAAATCTAAGGGTAGATGATGGATGATGTTCTTATTAGTGAAAAAATACAAGAAGAGTTGAGAAAGACGTGGACAGATAAAGTAGGAAAATGAAGACAGGCAAAATTGGGAGTTGTTGGCTGTGGGACTCCCAGTCTGCCAGCAAAGAGTACGTTGTAAATTCAATGCTCTATTGTACTCTAGTGGAATAGCCTACTGTTGTTGTTGTTGTTGGTTTTTTTTTTCTAGACAATGTTGTTGTTGTAGTTGTTGTTGTTGTTGTTGTAGTAAATATAAGTAATAATGCGTTGTTAATTGTGTGCGTGTTGTGGAGCCTGTTCTGTTTTGCATTTGCTCATCAGTGTTTTAAAAACAGCTGATTAATGATTTTACTCAAAACGTGATCTGATCAACTGATGAAGTGATGATTCTAATCAATCGTACCCCTGCTTCCCCTGCTTTTTCTTTCTACTGCTACTCCCCTCTGTCCTAACCCTTCTTTTTTATTCAAAATTCTCCCAATAAATGTATTTTCATATAAGTCATAAATTGCATTTAAAGTAAAAATTATGAATAATTTTTAAAAATACGAACATTGCTGCACCTATCCGGTGGGTAGTCTAACCACTACTAATAGGGACATTAAAATATTATTAAACTTATGAGTTGAATTCCACTACTAACATTAACCACAAACTTTATTAGTTGTGGGTAGACCAATTTTTTTTCTAAAAATACAATTGTTACAAAAAGTTTTAAAACAAAGATTTTTTTTTTTAAAATTTAGATATCTCTTGCTAGTAAGGTCGAGACCATGGTCGTCTGTCTCCGATTTGCCGGCCGATAAGATCTCTAAGATTGACCAGCCAGCTGGATGGGTTTGGTTATTCTTTTCAATTTACTTGTTACGTTTTTTTAAAAATAGGAGGCTCACATTGATGATGATTGACTCCAAAACAACACAATAGATGACTAATCCCCCTAATCTCTAGGCAAATATCACTCATCAAATAGGGTTTTGAATAATCTCTCCAATCTCTGAACTAGAATTATTAAAGACTAACTAAGTGAATGAATCTCTCAACTCACTTGGTTAGGGCTTCATATGAAAGGATCTCTCAACTCATATGTAAGAAAGGAAAACTCAAGTTTTATTCACTTGAAAATATTCTTTTTTTTTTATTTATTTAAAAGAGCAATAATAAAACTACGAAATGTTATGGGATATCAAATCCCTACAAAAATCAGGAGCTACTAATAGTTCAATATAATCATTAACTACATATGAGTCTGATCTTCCATCTTTAGCCAAAAGGTCTTCTACTTTGTTTTCAGTCCTGACTCTGTGAGCTAATGTCCCCCTTCTCAGATTCTTCAAGTACTCCCTACATTCGAAAATAAGATTAAAACAATATGTATTATACATGTTCTTGGAGTTGACCAAATTAACCGCCTCTTGGGAATCTAAAGCAATTGTGAAGTTATGTTGTGGAAAATCTGAAGCCATGACCAATCCTTGTTTAATTATAAGAAGCTCTGCACAAAGAATGTTAGGAGGAAATATTTTCTTTACAAAACCCTTTCTCCAAATACCCTGATCATCAGTACACCACTCCCCTATTCCTGTTGAGCACCTAAAGTCTATGTAAGAAGCATCAACACTAATCAGAAGCTCTCCTTGATGGAGAGGTTCATACAAGAGGCCTCTACCTATGTGAGGCTTCAAAGGGCATCTCATGGCAACAAATTCAATAGACATATCCAAGGTCAACTTAAAGATTTTGGAGGGTGAATCATAATCCACTTTCTGAAAAACTACCTTATTTCTAGTCTTCCAAATTTGAAAGCAAAGAAAGGAGAAAAAGGTAGGTCAGGGGATTCCATTGATTTCTGTTCTGTTATGCAAGTTGGCAAAAAGCCAGGATAGAATATCATCACAATGGAGACTACTAGGAAAGAGATCCCAAATCTGTCTTGCTTTAAAACAAGTAACCAAAATATGTTTAGCATCTTCAGGAGTATGGTTACATATTTCGCAATTGCTACAAGGAAGAATTTTCCTAATATGGAGGGTTAGATTATGGGGAAGTCTGTTCCACCAAACCAACCAAAGAAAGAAATTAATTTTTGGGGGATCAGAATATCCCCAGATCCAGGACAAGTCTCCCTGGTCAGTAGGCTTCCCCTGCAAGGACTGATAACATTTTGAGATTGAGAAAAAAAACCCAGAGGCAAAAGTTGAGGTAGGACAACTTTTTAAATTGGGATTAGTCTGAAAGGAACTAGAAATGATATGCTGAAGGAAAACTGGAATAGGATAATTAACCACATCCCAATTTCACAATCCATCAACACACACATGATTAACTTGCAGATTAATATCATTAGGGAAGAAAGGACCCATCAAAATATCACATAAACGACCTAAACATGTCCAATTATCACCCCAAAAAGATATATTCTCCCCATTCCCAATACACCAATTAGAATTCTTAGAAAAGGACTCCCAAACTCTCCCAATACTTTTCCAAACACAAGATCCTTTTTTGAAAGAAATGACATAATTGTTCTTGCAATGTTTTGCCTGAATCACTTTTTGGGCAAGATTTGAAGGACCTTGAGTCAGCCTCCAGATTAACTTGGATATACAAGCTTGATTAAGAGAGATAAGATTTTTAATACCCAAGCCCCCCTGATCTTTGTTTCTACAAGCAATATCCTTTCCTACAAGATGCAACTTTTGTTTCCCATCAGCCTTAAACCCCCACAAAAAATTGAAAATGATTTTATGAAGATCCTCAACAAAGGTTTTAGGAAATAAAGAGTGTTGCATATAGTACATAGGGATTGCTGAGAGAGTAGACTTAATTAGACATAACTTACCAGCTCTACTTAGAAAATTGGATTTCCAACTGGCCAATCTGGTTCTTAACTTATCAAGGATGAAAGAAAGGTCCCTCTTAGAGGGAGAAGACCCAGAGATTGGAAAACCTAAAAAAAAGCCAAGATCAGATGATTCAGAAACTTAGGTAATGGATTGGAATAATTCATTACCTTGTTCAGGAGTGTTAGGAGAGAAAATCAATTTGCTCTTAGATTCATTAACATTTTGTGACCCGACATGGAAGAAAACAGGGCAAGAATTTGAGCAACTGCATGAGCTGTAGAGGAGTCAACTCTTCCAAATAACAGAAGGTCATCAACAAACAAAAGATGGGATACTGGAACTTTGTTACCCCCCCCCCCCCCAAAAAAAAAAAAAGAAAGGTTTCCAAGAATTATTTAAGCAAGAAGTACTAATAAGGGAGGTAAGGGCTCTCAGATATATATTGAAGAGATAAGGGGATAAAGGATCCCCTTGCCTTAACCCCCTAGAGTGCTGAATAGTTTCCCCTTTCTTACCATTAATGAGAATATAAGAGGCAGCTCCTGAAACACAACTTAAAATTAAAACAATGGAATTATCATCCAAATTCAGGGAAGAAAGACACTCCCTTGAAAAGCTCCACTCCATTCTATCATAAGCCTTTTCAAGATCAATTTTAAGAACAAACCAACCAAACTTATCTTTTTTCTTGTTCATAGAATGAAGAACTTCAGATGCCACCACAAGATTAATGTCAGTACCTCTAGACTAAATGAAACCATTCTGGTTTTCAGAGATCCAATCTGGCATTAAGTTTTTCATTCTATTAACAATTATTTTGGAGTTCAGCTTATAAATTGAGTTACAAAGGCTTATGGGTCTGAAGCGTTTTTAATGTTGTTAGCATTTTCATGTTTAGGAATCAAACATATCAAGGCCTTGCAAATGACAGAATGGATCTATTTTGTTCTGAACCAAGATTGAATATGCTCACATACAGAAAGACCCACAGTACACCACTAATTTTGGAAGAAAAAAGAATGAAACCCATCAGGTCCTGGAGATTTCAAAGGACTTAGATCCATAAGAGTATTTCTAATTTCAGAGAAGGAAGGCACATAGGAAAGATCTACACAAGTAGAGTTGGGAGAAGGAAAGGAAAAAGAAGGGTTGAGAGAAGAAGAATATAATGAAGAATAGAACTCATGGACATGATTATGAATATCCCTAGGATTGATAAATGACTCTCCTGCATCATTAGAAAGTGAAGAAATTCTATTATGGTTCCTAGACAAGAGGACACTTTTGTGAAATAAAGAAGAGTTTCTGTCTCCATCTTGAATCCAATCCCCTCTATATTTTGCAGCCCACAACCATTCCTCTTGTTCCAGAATATAATTAAAATCATTTATGAGTTGTTGTTCCAAAACATTAAGGAAATTTGAAGAAGGATGTTCTTGAAGGGCTTTTTGGGTCCCTTCAATTCTAGCCAAAACTTTTTTTTTTCTTTTTAAAAACATTTCCAAAAACACTATTATTCCAAGCCATTAAACTGTCTTGCAAATCCCCCTCCCTTTCATTCCAAGATTCCTCAACCACCTGGCTGAAGGAAGAATGAAGGGTCCACATTGGTTCAAACCTAAATGGTTTTTCACCACACGGTTGGGAATCTGGATACAACTGAATGAACAGGGGGCAATGATCAGAGCAGGTTCTAGGGAGATGAGTGATAGTTGCATTTGGAAACAGAGAAATCCAATCTAGATTACCCCACCCTCGATCCAGTCTTTCGTAAATTGGCCTATTTCTACGTCTATTGAGCCA
Organism: Salicornia ramosissima; assembly: GCA_951394345.1. Lineage (NCBI taxonomy): Eukaryota > Viridiplantae > Streptophyta > Magnoliopsida > Caryophyllales > Amaranthaceae > Salicornia > Salicornia ramosissima. The sequence continues at coordinate 15,183,482 of OX596235.1, forward strand.
AGTGAAAGATTGCCCAATGAAGCCCAGATCAATTAAATGACAGAAATTCATGGTATTTGCATAGAGGTTTGATCTGGATAAATTAATAGGAAGGCCTCCCAATTTCTCATCTTGACAAATAACTTCATTAAAATCTCCTACCACAAACCAAGGATGCTCAACAAAATTAAAAATGGCAGAAAGATTTTCATAAATAGCACATAAATCATCCCACAAGTATTTTCTCAACTCAAATTTTGGCTTAGCATAAATAGCAGATAATAGAAAGCTAAGTTTAGAAGATTTTACCTCAACCACACCATGGATCCCTTGAGTATTTTCTCCAATTAAATTAAAGGAAATTGTCCTAGAATTCCATAAGAGAAGAATACCCCCTGCGAAGCCAACTGGTTCAACAAGTTTCCAACTATCATAGGGTAAACGTTTCACAATATACTCCGTGTTTCGTTTATAGCATCTGGTCTCAGAAATAATGATGAGTTCAGGATGATTCACGTTAATTAATGTTCTCAGGTGTTGAGAGAAAGCAGGTCTGCCCATTCCCCTACTGTTCCAGTATAATAGCTTCAAATTAGGCTCGAGGTATGATCGATCTCCATTTCAGCTCGCTCAGCTCTTCGCTTTCTTCTGCTATCCAAGAATCCAGATCTAATCTCTTTGGATGGCACCACCACTGGATTTTTGGAAATAAAGAGATTTTCGTCATCCGCTTCTTGCTTTCTCCTGGAAGCACTCCTCTTTAGTTGACCTCTACCCATTTTAGATGGACAGTAAACTGTTTTAGCCTCTGAATTAATCGGACCCCTAGAATCGCGTTTGAGTAATTCAGTGCTTGAATTCGAATTAGATCCATCAAGAGCCTGGCTTCTTGTATCGCCTTTGGAAGCATCATAGGAGGGTCTAGCCATCTTTCTAGAAGAGATAGTAGATTGATACTTTCTTTGCATACTTTGTCCCCTTGTTTGAGGACCCACAACAGAAGCACCCTGACCAAAGGAGGAAGGAAGCTTGCGTCTTCGATATGGGAAAATGAGTTGGACCGAATGTTTGCCCTGGAACATACATAGTGAGTTCCCTTTCGAAAAGTGGTGGAGCCTTCGAATTCAGGATAATCTCGTTCACTTGGTTCTGGTTCAACTGATAAATCTCTGACTCTGAATTGTCCACCAGAAGGTAATCTACCTCTAGTTGGGAGAAATCCGTGCTGAGAAGGGGGTGGGGTGGTTGAGTGAACCGAAACCCCACCCTCCGAGTTTGGAAGATTCAGATTGGGGACGGAGTGGAGATTGGAGATAGTGGGGAATTTGGGGTTGGAGGAGTTGGACAAAGGTTGAGAATGGAGTCTTCCATTAGAGGGGAGAATAGGAGCAAGAGTTGGTTCCAGAGAGATAGAAGGAGAATGAGTTGGGGGATTAGGGTTTGAGTGAGTCTCTTAAGGAAGAGTAAGTGGTGAAGAAGAGGGATGGATAATAGGATAGGGTTGAGGAGAGATAGTATTGGGTTGGGCCTATGGGAAATTAGAAACAAGAGGAGGATCTAAACAAGTGAGATTTAGTGGGCTGGAAGGAGCAATTGGATTGTGAGTGGGAGTTTGAGTTGAGAAAGAGGATTGAGAAATATGATAGGATTCAAGGGAGTAAGCTGAGTGAGCCTTAAGGTCCAAATGATCAGAAGTATCAAGGCCTGGATTTTGAATTGGACTTGATTATAAAACACCTTCAGCTGCATTTTCCAAATCCAGTAAATCAAATTTATTTGGAGCCCCTTTAATTGGATTTACACTCACATCTGAATTCAAATTTGAATTTAAGATAACTTTTTGGCGCCCAAACCTGTACTTGCTTCCTCTGTTTTCGACTTTGGACCACCTCCCACCCTTCTTGGAATTTTTTGTCCACCATAACCAACTCCTTGGTTGATGTAAATTGAGAGTTATCCTTCTGCTGACCAGGATTAATTGGGCAATTTTTGGATGCATGTCCACATTTTTGACATTTAGGGCAATACCATAAGCCCTCCTCCGTGACCAAGGTCTGATTAATCTTCCCAATCCAAAGGTTTACAGGTGGATTAGCACCTTTCTTCATCAAAACACACAAGTGAGCACATTTTTTTTTGTTTCAGTGGAGATTGAACCAAAATCAATTCTTACAAGAGTACCCAAACAATTACCTATTTTTGAGAGGATGTCCTTTTGGAAAAATTCATCAGGGAGTTCAGGAAGGCTAAACCAAAAGGACCCTCTTCAAAGATTGTGGTAGACGGTTTAAAACCTAGTTGCCAAGCTTGGATCCAGACTAAGTGTCCCATGATTTCTTTTTTTTTTTTTGGGGGGGGGGGGGGGAATAAGCAAGATTCTTTTTCCATAGAAGACAGTTTTTGAACAAGATAGAATCCTCTTCCCAATCCCACAAGTGGTTTTGGAGACTGCCATTTCCATAATTTCTGAAGCTCTTTAGTTAGGAAATCCTTTGAAAAAGAACTCCCTATAATTTTGACAATTAAAGCATCAAACCATGGCTGACACAAATCTGAGTATTCCTTTTCAGAAATAGGGATAAAGAAATCTGAGGGTTGGAGATCTAATGGCGGTTCAGTAGCAAATGGAGGTACTGGGTTAGGGAAAGAAAAGGAATGGGTTTCAGGCTCAATAGTTTGAGCAGTAATGGATGAAAAAGAGAAAGGTTGATTGGTAGAGGAAAGTTTACCCTGCAGTGGAACTTGTTGAGCCTGTTGCGCCGTTGCCGGAGTAGGGACATGGGGCTGAGAGCTTTGTGTCGTGAGGGCATGTAAGGGAGGGATTAGAGAGTTTGTGGAGTTTTCTCTCTCTAACATCGCTTATTTTACTACAACAACGTATGGATTTCTTCTTCACTTGAAAATATTCAACTACTATACATTTCTACACTTGAGACATACTTGGGTATTTATAGAACTCCAAATAAGAACTATGCTACAAAAGAAAAACTAAAAGCAAATAAAACACAAGGGGGTGGATAATTAAGGGGAGGGACGTGGGGCTTGCTTTATGGGCTTTATTCACACGCCCAAACCACCAATGTGACCCACAGTTGCTGCCTAGCCCATTCGAACCCAAGAGGAGAGACCAAATTGAGGAGCTCATGTTGCAAAATCGATGCATCAGACCTAGTACAACAACGCCAACAACAATGTAACCTTTACTTAACTTACATGATGCTACTAGATAGAAACTGCCATATCTAACGCACTTGTAAATGTTGAGCATAAAAACATAACTCAAATAATTTCTTCAATTCTTAAAACACTGATGAAATCTACAAAATCATCAAGTATTTATGGCTTTTAAGAAAACATATTCCAAAAGTACTAGTAGGGGCAAATAACCAAGAAAAACATGTCTTTCAAAAATAAATGTATATCTTGAAATTTTCATTATCTTAGTTAAAAAATTACCAAAAAGAATATAAATAAATTATGAATAAATAAGTTATCAAATAAACCCACATTTAATAAATTAAGTCCCAATAAAGTGAAATACAACTAGTGGTGGCCACCGAACGGGCCGGGCCGGGCCAGAGACCGGGCCGGGTCGAAGACCTCCGACCCATGAACCGGCCCAGTGGGTTACCAGGCCGGGCCGGGTTCATGGATAGGCGACCCATGAACCGGCCCACCCGGGTTGGACCGGGTTGGTGGGCCGGGTCGGGGATCGGGTTGGATCGGGTTGGTGGACCGGGTTTGACCGGGTTGGACCAGATTACGGGTTATAACACTCCGACCCATGACCCACCCGTTTAGCAACGGGCTGGGTCACGGGCCGGGTCCGGGGTAACCGGGTCTAACCCATCAGGGCCAAAAAACGGGCCGGGCCGGGTCAACCCGGCCCAGTGGCCACCACTAAATACAACTATAAATTCCCATTTAGCAACGTAGTTCAGAAAAACATCTAATTATAAAAAAACCCAATTGATTAAATTAAGTTAAAATTACCATGAAAATCAAAATATAGAAGAATCATGAGTATGAATTCGACTGTAAATAAAAACACATATAATTCATGATCTTTACCAAAATAGCAGACAATGATATAAACATAATAATTTGGTTTTCTCTAGCGTCGGCTTGACATTCCCCTGTTTTGAGGCAATAGTACTCCATTTTGGCCAACCGGCCGCTTGAAATTCACAAATGCCTACTTGACCATATTTTGTTTTGAGGCAGTGTTATTTTAGATTGGTCAAGTGACCGCTTGGTTTCTCCAAGAGCCCGCTTGCTTTATGTAGGTTGGCATGGCTACTACAAATCCTAAAGCGGCAGCTTGAGCGCCTCTATGCGTTTCATTTAATCGATTTTTAGGCATTTTTCTTTGCATTTTGGAGGGCACTATAAATAGCCCCTCCCCTCATTTTTTAAATTAGTTGAGGTTAGAAGGATCTTTAGATTAGTCTAGGGTTTCATTTTAGTTTTCTTCTACAAACATTTTCTCTTGTAATTTTCTTCATATATATGCAAAGCTTTTAGTTTTCTTCCTCTGATCTAGTTCTTCAATCTTTAAGGTATACCTTATTGCTTTATTTTACTTTAGTTTTCATTGTTTTATGTAGTTGTTGTAATTAGTTTATTGTTCTTCTTTTGATGTTTGTTTTTATTTGGTTTTAGTGTTATTGATGTATACTAGTTTTGTGTTTTTGTATTTGGTAGTTTAGTTGGTAGTTTATTTGGTTATTTACTAGTTAAACGTTTCTAGTGTTCTTATTTTTAGGTTAGTTTTGTAATTTGTTGTGTTATTAAGTTTAATTTATGTACTTAGTTTTAATTTTATTTTTAATTATGTTTTTGTTAATTATGTGTGAGTAGTTTATTTCTAGGGTTTGGGTGAAACCCTCACCTAGTTTTCATGGTTTAGTGTTTTTAACAAGAGTCTAAGTTTAGGGGGTGACTAGAGTTGTGATAAGGGGTGCTTTTGTATGTGCCTATGCTTGATCACCATATATAGATGTCGTATTAGGTTCCTCAACGAAGGATCGAAAGATGAAGTTGAGTGAGGACTCCCCTTATTCGATTGAACGAAATGACCATGAAAGTAGGTGTCTAGGTCAAGGTACATTACCGGTCTTCGTGATTTGGTTTAACAGTCAGTTAGGTGTATGCGACACGACAGTAGGTAGTATGCATCTCTCCGGTCTCTATACTAGCTCGACAGAGTAGATATGATCCTTAGAGTGACTCCCCCCGATTGTCAGTCCTATGAGTTGACTTCTTGTTGTTTATGAGCGGTGAATCCCATTACCCTAGGTTGTTTTCATAACCTACTTTTAGTTTTTCCCCGTAGTTCTCTCCATCATTTATGTGACAATCCATTTGTAACGACCCGACTTTTTAGAACTGTCGATTTACGAAGGAAATCGACAAATGGATCATTACTAAACATAAACATAACAAAAATAACATATTCTAAGTATAATTGATCTTTTATTAACTAAAGGATTAACTACTAGTTTCAAAATTCTAAAGTACATATTGAAATATTGTTTAGTCCCAACAGGCTGGGATAAATACTTAATAAATAAGAAATAAATAACATAAACTAAACTAAGGGTTCTCTATCACTCAGACATCCCCAAACCACCGCAAGCCCACTTACGTATCTGCGTCTTCACCTGAAACTGGGGGGGGGGGGATCCACTGTCAGTGGTGAGTAACTAGGCTGTCCCGCTTAAAAGAGGATACGTATAGCAATACGTACGAAAATACATACAGGATACGTATAAAAAAATATATACAAAAATACGTATACATTGCGTATAAAAATACCTGCAAAATATGGTTAGAAATACGTACAACATATAGATACATACATACAACATACTTATACCAATACAAATACAGACGTACACAGCGGAAGACTGATAAGTGGTATTTTGGTAGTTATTTTCTTAGTTTTTCTTAGTTTATTTTCTTATTTTATTTAACTTTCGTTAGCGTTTTTAGGCTTTTTAGCTTAGTTTTGCTTTTGTAGTCCCCTTCCCCTTTTTCTATGTAATTTCCTCTATTTTGCCTTGTTTCTGCGTTTTCTTCCCTTTTTGCAGGTCCCGAGTTGATTTCGGAACCCGAGGAAGCGAACCGGGAACCTCGAGGAAACCACAAGTCTTCTATGCCATGTTGGTGCTGGAAAAGGCTTCAGCGGGCGCTGAAAATCCCTCAGCGCCCGCTGGGATGAGTCCTGGTGAATGGTGAAGCATTTGCCAAGGTTGAAAAGAAGGCCTCAGCGGGCGCTGTGAATTCCTCAGCGTCCGCTGAGATGAGTTTTGGGCATGAGCATTTTTAGGCTGAAGGCAGTAGCATTTTGATGACCTTTCAGCGGCCGCTGATGGATTCCCAGCGGCCGCTGATCATGAAGCTGCAGGCACTTTTGAGCACAAAGTAGAAGACAGCGGCTGCTGACCTCAACTCAGCGCCCGCTGTCCCTCCCCTGTATTGAGGCACTACCTTCACAAAGAGCTGGCAGCGGCCGCTGACCCCAACTCAGCGCCCGCTGCCAATTTTCCTCCCAGCCTGCAAGCCTAGGAATATAGGGTTCAGCGAGCGCTGTCATCGCCTCAGCGCCCGCTGAAGTGCTTTTTCTGCGTTTTTTTTATTACTTTTCTTTTGTTTTGCTCGCATTTTTTGGGGGGTTGTATAAATACCCCCCTCTTCCCATTTCTTAGGCAGCTGATGTTAGAAGCTCAAACTTAGGGTTAGGTTAGTTTTAAAGCTTTCTTCTTCAATTCTCTTGTAATTTTACATTTTGTTCTTAATTTATGCAAAGTTCTTGTTTTTCCTCTTCTCTTCTTGCTTGTTCTTCATCTCCATCTCAAGGTATTTTATAGCTTTCATTTATTGCTTTGATTTCTTCCCTTTTTGTTGTTTAATTGTTGGTTTTAATTGTTTATGTTTGTTATTTGTTTGTTGTTTTAGTTATTTATGTTTGTTTCTTGTTGATTTAGTTGTTAGTTTAGTTTTAGGTTTTAATTGTTAATTTGTTTTGTTCATAGTTTTAGGTTTAATTATGTTTTTATTTTTAGTTTTAATTATGTTTTTATTAATTATGTGTGAGTAGTTAATTTCTAGGGTTTGAGTGAAACTTCTCAAATCCTCCATGATTGTGGCTTAGTTGTTCTTGGCTTTGGTTGTGATAATGTCGGTACCTTAGGATTCGGTTATGTTGAGTCTTATGTTTAGCTAGCATAGGATTCATTGAAGAATCCCCACCGAAGGACCGAAAGGTGAACGTGGGTGATGACTTCCTTTGCCCGATTGATGGAAGCACCACGAAAGTTGGGCCTTCGATTAAGGGAAAGTTACCGGTCTTCGTGATTTTGTGCTTAGGACTCGTTAGATGTGTTGCTGCACGAAAGTGAGTTGTATATGTCTTTCCGGTCATCGTACTAGCTCGAAAGAGTGGTACGATCATAGAACGACCTCCCCTTATCCATGACCTAAGTCTAAGTTTCGATTGATTCATAATTCATGGTGGTATGAGTTGTGGATCTCTTACCCTAGTCCCTTTTATTCTTGTTTCCTTAGTGTAGTTTTAGTTAGTTCTCTCCGCCTCTCGCGACCATCACCCGACCTAGCTCGTTCGACGCTCACGCCTAGGCTAGTGCGAAGTACCTTCCCCGTGTTCGACACCCCCACTCATACTACAACGGGGGTTTTTATTTGGTAAGAAATCCCTCCTATCAAATTGGCGCCGTTGGCGGGGAAGGCAATGCCATTAGTTTAGGTTGAGTAGAATGGTTCTAGGTCTTTCTTTTTCTTTATTTTTGTGAATATTTGGGCCTTATGGCCACTCCTTTGATCGATCCCCAATATGAGCATGAATTGTTTTGGGTGTATTATGACAGGATTGGAAGCTCTCTTTCGCCTAATCATAATCTTGGTAAGTGGGATATATGCAATATGTTGTATGAGGGTTTGAACTATGAGACGAGAAATTGGATAGAATACCTATCTCATGGCGATTTCTTAGCTCTCGACTTGGATAGAGCTTGGCTCTTATTCAAGTGTCTCGCTAAGGACAACTATGAGTGGGATATAACTAGCCAAGGAATACATGATTATAGTCATGAGTTGAGTGCACTTGAAGAGTATGGTTTTAATCAACCATCACCTCATGCCACTACCTTTGATTTTTCTCATCATTTTTCACATGAATCGAGTTCGCTTAATCATGTTCTTGATGAGTATTTACAAGGTCTTGGCATGAACATAGTTGATTCACCTCATATTCCCCTAGGTGAGCCCTTCAATGATGACCTTAGTCATGAATTCGATCCCTCACCCCTCATAGTCGAGCACACCATCCCGACTCGCATAGACGATGACATTTATTGGCAATGTTGTGATGAGAATCATGACACTTTCATCTCGTCATGTGATGTTGTAGAGGATGAGGCCCTCATAGCAGAGTCGAGTGAAGTTGACAAGGTCATTATTAATGTGGAGGATGTGGTTATACCACCTTCTCTTATTCCCTTTTTAGGAGGATTTAGCCTTGTCTATTCACATCCCACTCCACTTCCATCCGTGCTCATATCACCTCCATCCGAGGGCATCATCTCTTGTCTTGACTCCCATGTTTCTCTTCCAGAAACCAAGGCAAGTGAGGTGTATGGAGGTGTTCCCCCTACTTTATTTGATTTTTCTTTTTGCAGTTTTTATTTTACCTCCCTGTGGGCACTCACTCCCACATAAGCATAGGATGCCGGTTTTTAAACCGTTTTCTTTGCTTAATTTATCTATCGCTTATGTGGTTTTTAGTGAGTTGAGTGCCAGTGTGTTTGACAAGCTCTTGTGAGCTTTGCGGGGCTATTTACTGAGCCCCGGGTGGTTGTTCCCGCTGGATGAGTTTGACATAGTTTTTCTTCTATGTCTTAGTCCCTGTGTCCAGCTCCTTTGTCAAGCTTAAGACGTTAAAACAAGCGCTTCTCGGGAGGCAACCCGAGTCTTTTTCTTTTTCCTTTTTCTTTTATTTGTATTTTTTTTTGGAGTTTGGTTTCTTTTCTTTCTTTTTTGCAGGTTAAATGAATAAGCAACTCTCATGGACATGTATGGTACTAAAATGCAAAACGGAGGTTGTATGCTTACTTTATACCCTGTTTTGGTGAGATCATTCCAAATTCCTTTTCTTTTATTTTTCTTGTGTGCTTAGTTGTAGGATTAGTTTTAGGAGGAGATGATTGTTCGAGGATGTTTGGCTTTCAATTTTTGGCTTTTAAGCCCTTGAGGACATTTGGATATCGATAGCGTTGGGCCTCGATTTATTTATTTGTTTGATGCTTGGTTGCTTGATTGAGAGTCATTCATGCTTGATTTTATTTTCCTTCCTTTTGTTAGTTTTTATTTCTATTTTCCCCTTTTCCTTTTCTTTTTCTTTTATTTTCTTTTCAAGGCAAAGTGTGTTTTTGTTTTGTTTGTAGTTTGGACTTGGTTCTTAATTTCTTGGACTTTGAATGCATTCCTTCCTAAGTGTTAGTGGTCCACATGGTTTGAGATGTTGGGGTTGATTTTCAAATACTACATGCTAGGTTTCAGAACTTTGGAGTTCATGAAACCTAATGTCTTGGCTTGTGGTACGATTGGCAAAGCTTTGCTAGCTAGTTGAAGCCCTTGAGGTAGTATTTGCAATTCATTACCCTTCATATGTGAGAAAATTGTCAAATCTTTCTAGCCTTCATCATTTTGTTTGAGTGGCAATAGGATCCTTGTCATAGTATAACTCGATCAAGAACTTGATTCATGACTTTCCGAGACTGTGACCGAGCTAATCTAGGGGAGGACGGAGGCGTTCATTTCTTAGTTATTTTCCATTTTTTTTCCTTTTTCATTTTTCTTTTTATTTTAGCATCTTGCTTCTTTTCACTTTTCTAGGTGTTTGCTTTACATTCATCCTTTGAAACCCTTTGAGCTTGGCCCTTCCTTTCTTCTAGCCACGTTACAAGCCTTGATTCCCATTGTTTTGTTTTGTACCCTTTAGGTGTAGTGAAGCAATTGGAGCGTCTTGGTTTGTATATGTTTTGTATTGAAAATTTGTGAAGTAAGGAGTTCGCCCAAGCGAAAGTGTGTTAATTTGTATGAATTAGAGCAAAACCCGACCTAAGTTGTAAAAAAGGCAAGGTCATGTAAAAAAAAAAAAAAAACACAACCAATTATTCCTTCCTTTTTCACAATGAGGGCATTGTGTCATTCAAGATTGGGGGGAGGAATAGTTCGAGAAAAAAATTTAATTTGATGTATATTTTTATTTTTTTCATTTTTCATATAGTTTTTTTAATAAGCTTGGGGGTTTTTGGTGTATGTGTGCGAATTTGAGGAATTCGTTTGCTATTTGATGCTCATTTGTACTTATTGCTTCACTATTTAGGGTTGAGCACCACAAGCCAAATTGATTCCTACCCTATCCCTAGCCTTACATTACAACTGTAAAGCCCTCTCGATCCTAGACTGTGACGACTCGACTCGCTTAAATCGGCGCGGAAGAAACCGACGAGTCGAACAGTCATAACTAACAACTCAAATACTTAAGAATTAAAAACTAATACCTCAAATATTATTATTATGATTCCAAAAGTACAAATACCCACAAGTTTGTACAATACTAAACCAATAGTCAAACTACAAAGTCTAATATACTATAAACTCCAAACACATGTCAGAGTTCAAACCAATGTATACAAGTCCACACTATAGTCTAATACTATCCAAAATCAACAAATAAAGAAAATACAACCATATTAAAATATCGACGCTCGCCCAGCCCAAAACTAAGCAAGAGCCTCGTCATCAGAATTACCTGGAAAATAAACAACAGTCCACCATCAGTGGCGAGTAACATAACTGACTCACCCTAATGGGAATACACATGAACATAGCACAAATCAAATAACCAACTCTAAAAACAATACATGCGAAATCATCCAATAACAAACTCGACTCATACAAACTTATCCAACTATCTTTAGCGCAATCATTCATAAACTAGACCGGACTATGCTCGTACGAACGCATCTTACGCATTCGAACTTTCTACTATGTTAGGAAATGAGAATCTTACTCCCAAGTCCCGTGAAACCAATCTTACTGGAAATCCACATCCGAAGACAACATAGTAAGACTCCAACTATCCCAATACCGCGGATGGAATAGGGGCAACGTCTTAACCCAAAAACATAGAATCTTACTCTAAGTTTTAGGCGTCTAGCTACGAAATCAAGCTAAGTTATTAATTAAATCTTTAAATCTTAATCATCTTAATCATAACATAATTAATTTCAAGAATTGACTTTGCGCCTTGATTCTCGAAAATAATCAGTTAAATCACGAAGTTATTCTCAAGAATTGCCTTTACGCCTTAATCTTGAGTCTAACCAACATTCTTAATCCATTCTTTAACTTTTCTTAACATTATCATCAACTTTCTTTAACAACTTAATCATTTTCTTTAACTTTCAAGACTCGTCAAAGAACTCATCAAGATTCATAAAGAACTCATCAAGAATTTAAACCCATAATAATCATCATATTATACGCTTAAAACAACACTTTTAAACAACAATTTTATCAACTTTCAATCATCCAACTTTCACCAAAGTTGAACACGTTTTTCATAAAACTTAATAATAAACTTTAATCGTGAAATCATCATTTTGAAACATTAAAATCATCATCAAATCATCTCAAAATCAGATTATACTCCATACATAAAAACATGATTAAACTTCAACAAATAAACCATACATGCATTTAATCTATACTATAATCATAGTATACCAATTAAGTCGAGCCACACGACCACACAAACACGGCACTCACGACACGGCCACGGCAACACCACGCACGAACACGGCTCTGCCACGGCAACCACCACGCACGGCCGCTGCTGCACGGCTGTTATGCACGGCCACCACCACGGACCACCTTGATCAACACGGTCCACCACACGAACCCTCTCGAACCACACGACTCCCACACGAACATGATCACACCAAACCCGAACCAATGATCTTAATTGAAACAATTGCGTTTAGATTGTGTTTAGGATACTTAAAGATCAATAGACTTTGAATCTTTAAGTTTAAGGTTAGAAATTGATGAACAATTTGATGGAACCAAAGTGCCAAAAATGGCGTGAGGCAAGAGAGCAAATGGGAGGGAGTTTTGTGTTTAAACTTTTGATGGCAAGTGCATAAAATGGCTAGGATGGCAAAAATGAGCAAAAGTCTTACTAACTCCTCTATATATAGAGTTAGTTAAGGTGTGAACATGAGGCAAGTGGCAAAATTTGCCACCAAATACTAGGGCCAACCGGCCAAGCAAGAGAAAAGGCCAAATTTGGGCTTTCGTGATCAATTGGGCTAATTTACAAAAACCGCATGATTAAACATGCTTAAATCGATTTAGCCCAAAATATTAAATAATTAATTAGAAAATTAAATAATAAAATTCTAATTAATTAAATAATGATTAAAATAAATAATAATAACTGCAGATAAAATAACTCGAATTAAATCGGAATTATTCACACATAGAATAAAATAAATAGTTCGAAAACAATTTTGAACTATACATAACATCACATAAATACACATAAGTCATGACAGAAATATCATGAAAATCAGGGTCGTTACAACCTCCCCTCCTTAAGGAAATTTCGTCCCGAAATTTTAAGGCAAGGAGATTGCTCACCCTCAAATAACTCCGGATACTTCTGCCTCATGGACGCTTCTATCTCCCAAGTTGCCTCCTCATGGTGTTGATTTCTCCACAACACCTTGACGAGCTGGACTTGCTTACGCCGAAGGGTCCTCTCTTCCCGATCCAAGATCTGGACGGGTCGCTCCTCAAAAGTCAGATTCGGCTCAAACGTGGCCGACTCCACTGGAATAATGTGGGTAGGATCATGTACATATTTCCTTAGCTGGGAAACATGGAATGCGTCATGCACACTAGATAAACTAGGTGGTAAAGCCAATCGGTACGCCACCTCCCCAACTCGTTCCAGTATCTCGTAAGGTCCCACATATTTCGGTCGGAGTTTCCCCTTCTGACCAAAGCGTGCCACTCCTTTGAAAGGTGAAACCTTAAGCAAGACTTTGTCACCTACCTCGAAAGCCAGCGGTCTACGTCGATTATCGGCGTAGGATTTCTGACGACTCTGAGCAGCCTGCATCTTAGACCGGATGACTCGGACCTTCTCGATAGTATCGCGTACCATCTCAGGTCCCAAAGCCACAGAATCGCTAATATCATTCCAACATATAGGACTCCGACATTTCCTGCCATACAGGGCCTCGTACGGAGCCATCTCGATGCTGGAGTTATAGGAGAACTCTATCAAGCAGAGCATACGTAACCAAGACTGATGATACTCCAGAGTACATGCTCGAAGCATATCCTCCAAAGTCTGGATGGTCCTCTCAGTCTGACCATCAGTTGCCGCATGAAAAGCGGTGCTCAACTTCAGCTTCGTCCCAAAGGCTTCCTGAACTGACTTCCAGAAACGAGACAGAAATCTCGGATCCCGATCAGAAACAATCTCCCTCGGAACTCCGTGAAGTCGGATAATATCCTAAGTTGATTTCGGAACCCGAGGAAGCAAATCGGGAACCTCGAGGAAACCACAAGTCTTCTATGCCATGTTGGTGCTGGAAAAGGCCTCAGCGGGCGCTGGAAATCCCTCAGCGCCCGCTGGGATGAGTCCTGGTGAATGGTGAAGCATTTTCCAATGTTGAAAAGAAGGCCTCAGCGGGCGGTGAGAATTCCTCAGCGTCCGCTGAGATAAGTTTTGGGCATGAGCATTTTTAGGCTGAAGGCAGTAGCATTTTGATGACCTTTCAGCGGCCACTGATGGATTCCCAGCGGCCGCTGATCATGAAGCTGCAGGCACTTTTGAGCACAAAGGAGAAGACAGCGGCCGCTGACCTCAACTCAGCGCCCGTTGTCCCTCCCCTGTATTGAGGCAGTACCTTCACAAAGAGCTGGCAGCGGCCGCTGACCCCAACTCAGTGCCCGCTGCCAATTTTCCTCCCAGCCTGCAAGCCTAGGAATATAGGGTTCCGCGGGCGCTGTCATCGCCTCAGCGCCCGCTGAAGTGCTTTTTCTGAGTTTTTTTTATTACTTTTCTTTTGTTTTGCTCGCATTTTTTGGGGGGTTGTATAAATACCCCCCTCTTCCCATTTCTTAGGAAGCTGATGTTAGAAGCTCAAACTTAGGGTTAGGTTAGTTTTAAAGCTTTCTTCTTCAATTCTCTTGTAATTTTACATTTTGTTCTTAATTTATGCAAAGTTCTTGTTTTTCCTCTTCTCTTCTTGCTTGTTCTTCATCTCCATCTCAAGGTATTTTATAGCTTTCATTTATTGCTTTGATTTCTTCCCTTTTTGTTGTTTAATTGTTGGTTTTAATTGTTTATGTTTGTTATTTGTTTGTTGTTTTAGTTATTTATGTTTGTTTCTTGTTGATTTAGTTGTTAGTTTAGTTTTAGGTTTTAATTGTTAATTTGTTTTGTTCATAGTTTTAGGTTTAATTATGTTTTTATTTTTAGTTTTAATTATGTTTTTATTAATTATGTGTGAGTAGTTAATTTCTAGGGTTTGAGTGAAACTTCTCAAATCCTCCATGATTGTGGCTTAGTTGTTCTTGGCTTTGGTTGTGATAATGTCGGTACCTTAGGATTCGGTTATGTTGAGTCTTATGTTTAGCTAGCATAGGATTCATTGAAGAATCCCCACCGAAGGACCGAAAGGTGAACGTGGGTGATGACTTCCTTTGCCCGATTGATGGAAGCACCATGAAAGTTGGGCCTTCGATCAAGGGAAAGTTACCGGTCTTCGTGATTTTGTGCTTAGGACTCGTTAGATATGTCGCTGCACGAAAGTGAGTTGTATATGTCTTTCCGGTCATCGTACTAGCTCGAAAGAGTGGTACGATCATAGAACGACCTCCCCTTATCCACGACCTAAGTCTAAGTTTCGATTGATTCATAATTCATGGTGGTATGAGTTGTGGATCTCTTACCCTAGTCCCTTTTATTCTTGTTTCCTTAGTGTAGTTTTAGTTAGTTCTCTTCGCCTCTCGCGACCATCACCCGACCTAGCTCGTTCGACGCTCACGCCTAGGCTAGTGCGAAGTACCTTTCCCGTGTTCGACACCCCCACTCATACTACAACGGGGGTTTTTATTTGTTAAGAAATCCCTCCTATCAAAGACTTATACATATACATTAACATCATTTTGTACATTACGTTCCTGTCTTATCTTATCATAATATCATAAATACCTTCATAAAATACATAACTTATCATAACATATCTTATCATAGTACAGCGTAAACATCTTATCTTGATCATACTCATAACATAAACATCTTATCTTAACATCTTATCTTCTTAGCGGACCGGTCTTTATAGCTCGTTGTGGATCCCGTGTGCACCACAACTTTCCTAAAACATGCCGGGGTGAACCTTTGCGTTCAACCCGTAGCCCTCCTTTGCGAGAACTAAGCCTAAGCTATGGCCATAACCCCTAAATAGCCCTCCTTTGCGAGAACTACCTAGACGACTACATATCCTAGAATCAAGAACTGTGCAGATACCGCAGTCTGGCAGTGGCAACGACTTAACCCGATTAATGACCTTTGCGCCATCGAAGGGGCGTCCTGGAAGTACTAGGTGACCGTAATTGGAAATGAAATGTTCGAAGTCCCAGGAAAGAGAGGTGCGGCACGTATGTTGACCACCTTAAATACCAAGTCTTTCCTAGCCAGAGATCGAAACAAGTCAATATCCTTTTACTCTGTTTCCTTTCCTTCCCTATTATTATCTTATTATACTTCCCTTCTTATTGCAACTTATCCACTTCTTTAATGACTAACAAAATAATAATAATAATAATAATAATAATTTACCCGTTTGTTATATTATTACTTTCCTTCATATTGTAGTTTACCCCTGATAATTCCTTTAATTATAATAATTACAATAATTCCTAACATACTTTCTAAGAATATTGTAAGTCAAAAATTAAACAAAGATTGGTCAAATCACATAAGGGCCACACGGCATTTTAGTAACAACAATAATAATTAAATAAATTCATCAGTCATCATATAATTAATTCAATAAATTATATAAAAATACAATTAGCAACATAAATTACTCAAAACATGATAAAATTCCTACTTTTCATATTTTATACCACTCGAAAACTCCATGTCAGCAATCCCGAAAATTAACACAATTAATTAAATACAATCATCAATAATTAGCAATTTTAACTTAATAATATTAATTAAAAATCATACTTTAAACATTAAAGTTATCAAGAACCAGATCAAAATCAACACTTTATATACATGATATCACACGACATTCTGGCATATTAAAATTATCAAGATTAAATCCAAGAATTCAATAATAACATGTTTTAATAATTTAATCACACTATTTTACACAATCTGATTTTAAAGAATTAAATTAAGAACCACCATTAAAAGGTCTCTAATAATCTGGAAATATTCATGGAAGCTAGATATAGGTTCAAGGTTTAACGTGCATAAATTTCGTCCAAAAATAACGTCATTTACTATTTTTAAGGGATTTTATAACTAACAAATCAAATTAGGCTGAAATCAGTTTCAGATTTTTCTGCCCTATCAAACGAATTTTAAAAATTACGAAAATTTAAAAAAAGCTGTAAAAAAGTATTATTGACTTCCATCTAAAATTTCGTAGCCATCCGAATTGATTAAATGTCTTAATAAATTCGTAAACCAAATCTGGACAGTTTTACCGGTTTGAAAGATTAAATTATTATAAGCAATAAAAGGACGAATTTTGCCACTAAATAAATCATGATTCATAATGAAACAGTAAAGAAACTCCCAAGAAAAATTCATCAAGAAATAATAAGAGTTGATTAAGAAATAAATTCATACAAATAATTATTAAACAACTAAAGATTTCAAGAAACTACATAAAATGATCAAGAAAATTTCATAATAATTCATCACATGGTTCGAAATTCTTAACCTTAACATGATACTAATTCCTTTAATTTTCCTAACCGTTTTCATGATTTAATCCTAATTAACTATGTAATTAACTAACCCAAATCTAAGAGGAAAAGTCTAGTTACCTGAATTGAGCAAAGAAAGCAAGAAAATCACCCTTTTTGGAAAAGAATCCACACGGCCAAGCTAAAGAAAATATTAGGGTTTTATTTTGAGTATTTTGAAAATAGGGTAGAGAAATAAATGTTGTTCCTAATTAAATTAAAAAGAAACAAAAGAATAAATAAATAAAATAATAAAAAAAAGAAAAACAAGGGAAAGGGAGCCGTGAGGTGGAGGAAGAATAGGGAATAGGAGAAAAAAATGGGTGGACTTAGTTAGAGGTAGACTAAGCTTTTAGAATTTAAAAAAAATAATTAATTATCTAATTTAATTAATTTAAATAATAGAATTATCCAATTAATTAAATAAATCAAAAGGAAATAATTGTTGGCCCATACTTAAGGGGGCCGGCCAAAGAGAGATGATTGGGTCATCGGGCCCAATTTCGAGATCAGAAGAGAAATAAAATTGAACAGTCCAAATAAAGGGGCCTTTTGGACTCGGAATAATAAAATAATTAGGAGAAAAGAAAAAGAATAAAGGGGCCGTGAATATTGAAGAGCAAAAGGTTGATGGCCCCCTAAAGGTCAGTAGAAAAATTAAGAGAACAAAGGTAGGGTTTTTAAATGGGGTCCAAAAACAATATAGTTTAATATAGATTGAATAAAGTAATTCAATGAATTAATTGGAAGGAAAATAAATGAAGGAACCATGTAAATAGAATGAATAACAGAGAGTTAGTCGGTTCCTAAAATTTAGCAGTCAAAATGGGAACCAAAATAGGCTTAGTCAAAATAGATAAAGGTATGATAATAATGTCGATTAAAAAGAAATAGAGTAATTAATAAAAAGAAAGATAAGATGACCGTGCAACATAGATTCTAAGGAAATAATTTGGCTCGGGTTTTGGCAAGATAAAATGAAAAGGTTAAGGCCATGCTCAAAATGATTAGATTGCTACACAAAATAATAATTAGTTAAATAATAATCAATTAAATACTTAATTAATTATACATTTAATTAACTAATAAAATTTTAAAATATCCCAAATTTTCGGGGTATTGCACCATTGACCTAGCTTGTTCAACACTCTACGTCAACTAGTGCAATGGACCTTCCCCATATTCGTCAATTCGACACCCCCACTCAGTGGTGGATTCAGTCACGCGACCCCACTTGGATCTAGACAAATAAATTTTTTACCTATAAAATTTAATTTTTTTTAAAAAAAAAATTCCCTTAAAATTTGTTCACTTGACCCTAATAAAATACTAAAAACGCATTTTGACCGGCCCGCTAGATATTATTCCTGGATCCACTATTACCCCCACTCATCCTAAGACGAGGGGTTTTATTTTGTATTTGAGACCGTAAACTTCCTCTATCAGTGCGTTAAATAAATAAATATTCATATTAATATAATAATAATAATAATAATAATAATAATAATAATAATAATAATAATAATAATAATAATAATAATAATAGACATGCATATAGTATTGAATTTAGATAATGTTATTGACATGGATTATTAGACATAAATAGATTAATATATGCAAATGTGTGCTAGTAATAGATATATTAGCTTAATTTGTGTTGAATGTATGGTTACTGATGTTTTCTTGAAACATATATTTATCTTTGATTAGTTTGGTCGTTAAAAAAGTTAGTTATTTGCAAACTATGTTCTTCATCATAAAATATTATATGGATTATTTTAGAAATATAAACAATTATTGTATAATTTTATTCTATACTAATGTGATTTTATCATTTATGGAGCCCTATTAATTAGCTTCCTAATTTATTTGATTTCAAAGTTGTAGTCATGTCATATTATCAATTAAGATTCATAATTAAATTTTAAATAAGGTAGTTTCACATTGATAGAATTATAGTTAAATTTGAAATAACAATTAATAATAGATAAGTTACCTAGAATGCCCACATTAATTATTTATTCAAATTTAATTAAGGGTAGGATAGTAATTTACGCGGACACCGCCGCTACCTCCCCTTCCCTTGCATAATAAAGACTAGCCTTGTGTGCACACTTTGCGTGCGACGATATTTTTAATGTATCTTCAAATATCGAACGTTTTTGTTCTATAAATTAAAATAATTTTAAAATTCACACTCATTCACATAATCGTAAACAAACTTTCCCCTTTCATCCAACCATTCCATAACAATGAACAAATCGGATATCAAATTTCTACAATAATAAAAAAGGTAAAATTTTTATGTAATAAACTATATTAAAATGGGTGTCTATTTATATAGCATTCAAAAATATGAATTTTGAATTTTTTATTGGAAAAATTGCCAAAAATAAGCCAACCTTTGGGCGATCTTCCATAAATAAGCCAACCTTTTGAAAATCCAGAAATAAGCTAACCTTGTTATCATTTAAGCCAAAAATAAGTCAAACGATTATTTAACATGTTATTTTCTATTGTTTTTTATCACTATTTTACAATCATTCAACCTATTTTTTGCTTTAAATGATAACAGTAACTTGAAACAACAGATAACTAATAGATTAAATATTCGTTTAACCTATTTTTGACTTAAATAATAACAAGGTTAGCTTATTTCTGGATTTTCAAAAGGTTGGCTTAAATGTGGAAGATCAGCCAAAGGTTGGCTTATTCTTGGCAATTTTTCCTTTTTTATTTTATTTTTACGAATTGCATATTTTGTAGTATTTCATTTTAAAAAATTCAAAAATTGTAATAACTTTCCTTAATAAATAATAGTGATGATATTTGATTTTTAATAAATTTTTAAGAGGCATTATGGACTTTTCGAGGGGGGACACCATGGCTCCCCCTTGACTTATATAATAGAGATAAATGCGTCAAAAAGTCATTATATACCTACATTAAAAATAAATTTCAACTCTGAGTAATGATAATACTCAAATCTGACAAAACTAATATTTTAAAATTTAATATTCAAATAAATTATTTTCCACGAAACTTAAAAAAATAATTTTATTCCATATTTAAATTTTCCGAAAATTTGAATAATTTTAGCATCAATAGACTATATTATTTGGAATTAAATATCAAAAAAGTAAATAAAGAATCGAATTTTGTAAAATAAGGCAAAATACCAAAACCTCAATAGTTGACTACAAAAATTTATTTAGAAATATTTATGTATTATTAAATATTGCATCATATTATTAAAAAAATCCTTTAAAGGGAACATAAATCATTTTAATAAGGGTTTTTCTCACTAGTACCCATGTGTTTTTGCATTTTCTTAAGTGTACTAACTTTTATCAAACTTTCTCAGAGGTACCCATCAATTTATCATCGATAATGATATATACCCAATTTGATGATGAGACGTTAACTTAAGTTGGTCTTATTATTATTATTATTATTATTATTATTATTATTATTATTATTATTATTATTATTATTATTATGTCAGACTGGTCTGACAGTAACGTTTCTGTCAGACCATTCCCCTAAACTTGGACACATATGATTGAATCTGGACTCATATGTGTTGAACCTGGACACATATTGTTAAACCTGGACATGTATTGGTAGACCTGGTCACATGTTTGTAAACCTGGACACAAATTTGTAACCCTGAAAATATATTTGTAAACCTGGACACATATTGTTGGACCTGGATACATGTTGTTAAACCTGGACACATATTGTTGAACCTGGACACATATTGTTAAACCTGGACATGAATTCGTAAACCTGGACATATATCTATAAACTTGGACACAAATTTGTAACCCTGGAAACATATTGTTGGACTTGGACACATATTGTTAAACCTGGACACATATCTGTCTAATTTGGACATATATTGTTAAACCTGGAAATCTATTTATAAACCTGATGACATTTGTAAACCTGGTGAAACTTGTTTAACCTGGAAATATATTGTTAAACCTGGACAAATGTTGTTGGACCTGGACACATATTACTAAACCTGGATCCCCCCATGAGTTGTTAAAAAAATACAAGTGTTGGACGGTCCGACGGTCGGATCGTCCGACACAATACTTTCACTTATTATTATTATTATTGTTGTTGTTGTTGTTGTTGTTGTTGTTGTTGTTGTTGTTGTTGTTCTTAATTTTTCATGATTTTTTTCTCTCCAACTTTTTCGGTGACATTTTTGTTGGCGAATCAGAAACGTAAATCGGGGCTAATCTAGTCTTTTTATTTGCAAATTTCAACATCAAATCTGAATCTTAAGGGTTAAAATGACCCGTAAAATCTTGAGAGAGCAATTTTTTTATACATATATAAATAAGTGCAAATTGAGACGAATCGAGAACGCAGATCGGGGCTAGTTGGATCGTTTTTTAAAAAATCTATATAATTTAAATAAAAAAATATTCAAATTTAAAATAAATTATTAATTTAAAAAATGGAAATATAAAAAAATAAAATTAAAATTTCAATTCCGCAAAATTCAGTCCAAAGAAACAGTGCTTAATTCCCTCTTATTTTTATTTTTCATTTTTTTAAGTATGCATTTGAACTTAACTAACATAAGTAATTACACTCACTTAACGTCGTTAGTGAGGATGCAAATCAGGTTATGGTTGACTAATAGTGGATCAGCTGATGGGTACGTCTGAGAAAGTTGGGTAAAAGTGGGTACACGTGAGAAAATGCAAAAACACATGGGTACTAGTGAGAAAAACCCTTTTAATAATTTATTGAATACAACAGTATAGATGTGATTATTGAAAATCCAAATTTCACAAAAAAAAAATAAAAATTGTGAAAAACGGGTCTTAAAATTTTATAAAATAAACATAATTTTAATTGAACAATTTAAAACATCTCTATTATATAAGCCAGGGGGGGGAGCTATGGTGTCCCCCCTCGAAAAGTCCATTTTACCCCTCAAAACTTTCTAAAATCTCAATTTGTATCACTCTTAATTATTAAGGAAAATTTATTACAATTTTGGTACTTTTTAAATGAAAATAGTACAAAATATAAAATTTAAAAAAATAAAACAAAAATATGAAAACTCATATTTTTAAATTCTCTATAAATAGACATTTATATTGATATATTTTATCAAATAAAAAATCTACATTTCAATTATATATTGTAGAAATTTGGTAGCCAATACAATATGTTAAGTAAACCTTTTCTTCTGTTCATTATTGTGGGATGATGACCGAATAAAAGGGAAAAAAGCTTATTTTTGATTATATGAATGAGTGTAAATTTGACAAATTTTTCAATTTTTCGAACAAATAACCTTTATTTTTTTGTTTGTCTAGATAGATTAATAGATGTATTTAAAATACTATCGCACGCAAAGCGTGCATTGAAGACTAGTTTTTATAGAAGCAAAGCTGCTTGGAATAATTCGGCCCATCATTTTAAAGATGATAATTATTAAAAAAAAATAGACTAGACCAATGGTACTTAGCCTGATTGCAATTAAAAAAAAACTACAAAAGCCAATTACTTATCCATTGGGCCAATTGGAAATGAATCTGGATGAAACTTTAATCCGTTTAGAAACATAAGGCATAGTTGAGTTTGGCCCATATATTATTATTTGATTCAACAGAGTACTACACTGAACTGGTTAGTGTACTAAAACTATTTCTTACTCCCTATACGTTGTCAACTCGTAATTAAATCATCATTATTTTTGAGTCGGTCTACATAAAATCTAAAATACACTTATATTAGAAACCGAAAATATCTTCTAAAGAAAATAATTTTCTATTAGTATGAATTCCCAAAATTAATTCTAAGAAAAAATTTCACTAATAAAACCTAGGAATTTATTATAAACTAGCTTTTTGACCTATTAGATGAACAGACTTATCTTATAAAAAAGTATAAGAAAGTTACAATATAATATACAATTTTATATTGTAATATTTTGAAAAATATTTGTAATTAATGTATAAAAATTGAAAAATTATGAAAGAAAAACTTTAAGATCACTATACACCTTCCTATTTTTAATGTTATGTGCAATTTCCTTATTTTTTTGGCCGATTTTAAATATCTTGTGCATTATACTTTATTCTATTTGGGGCACACTTTTTCCAATATATTTTTGAGTTTGGATCCGGTGGAGTTTTATAACAACTCTACAAATTAAGGTTCAATCCTAGTCATATTTTTTTAAAAAAAACAATTGTTCAAAATTTGTAGGGATTTTTTGAGAAAAGATAAAAGGATTTTTGATAAAAAAAATATATATAAGCCATTAAGTTCTTAATCAATTATTAAGATTGATTGAACTCTACTTGATAGAGTTTTTATAAACTCTACCTAACCCAAACTCTTTTTTTCCTTTTAACCCCCTTTCCCTTCTCTCACTTTCCGCATTTTCCTGGTCTTTTCCTACTTTAATTTACTCACTATAATCTATCTTCACCTTTTGAACCTATTGATATTGTAGTACTCGTACATTATTCCTAGTTTCCCCCCAAACAATACTAAATGCATATAACATTAAAAATCGGAGGGAGTGATAAATATAAATTGGACTCCATACAATCGTCCATTACACAATACTGCTATACTAGTAGCATTTTTTATTTAGGGGTGTTGCACAATATAAGCAACAATTTCCTTTTATTCTATTTTTGGTAAAAACAAGTCACAAAAATTACCAAATTGTATGTCACATTGTAATTTTTTTGTCCTTTTCCTTTTTTCTCAGTTTTTTCTCTCTTTTACTTTTATCATTATATTAATTACTTGATACACAATTTGAAAATTCAACCTATGAGTCAATGTTAATACAATTGTTGCTAGTAATTTGTAACGGATGAAGTATATTAAGAATAATTGAAAAAAGGAGTAATTAAAAATGTAAGGTCAAGAGGAGTGACAAAGTGATGCCTACTCCAACCTCGTGTCATATCCAAGGGATATCAGGTTCAAACCTTATTAGTAGCATCATCTTCTCCTATATGTATAGTAGCTCCAACAAAGCAAAGTTCTTTACTTAGATAAAAAAAGAAAGTAAAAGTTTAAGCACGTACAACATATTGTTTTAAGGTGAGGAGAAAAAATTATACTTCTAAGGAGAGATGATAGATAATCGTAAATGGTTAATTCATGAAAGTATTATCAACATAAAAGTGGAAGCTATAAAATTTAAGAGAAGGTATTGTGTCAGATCGGTGTGACAGTAACGTTTCTGTCAGACCAGTTCACTGGACCTGGACACATATTGTTGAATCTAGACACATGCTGTTAAATCTGGACATGTATTGGTAGACCTGGACACATTTGTAAACCTGGAAACAGAAATGGACACATTTGAAACCTGGACACAATTTGTAAACCTGGACAAATGTGGACAAACCTGGACAAATATGAACAAACCTGGACAAATATGAACAAACCTGGACAAATCTAGACAAACATGGACAAATCTAAACAAACATGGATAAATCTAAACAAACATGGAAAAATCTGGATAAATCTGAACACGCAAACCTGGACAAATATGGACAAACCTGGACAAATGTGGACAAACCTGGATAAATATGAACAAACCTGGACAAATCTAGACAAACATGGACAAATCTGGATAAATCTGGACACAACTGAACATGAAAACCTGGACAAATGTGGACAAACCTGGACAAATATGAACAAACCTGGACAAATATATGAACAAACCTGGACAAATCTAGACAAAACATGGACAAATCTAGACAAACATGGACAAATCTGGATAAATCTGGACACACCTGGACATGCAAACCTGGACAAACCTGGACAAATATGAACAAATCTGAACACACCTGGACAAACCTGGACACATATTGTTAACCCTAGATACTTATTTGTAAACCTGGACACTTATTTGTAAACCTTGACACATATTGTTTAAACATGGACACATATTGTAAAACATGGACACATTTTGTGACTAACTTGGACAAATTACGTTTTTTTTGCATTTTGAGGCCTTTAGAGGCCTTGTTTGGCGATTTCCGGTGGCCAAATCCTCTTCGGGTATTTGCGGCTGCGTTCGTCTCGAAAAATTAATCAATTTCGACATATCATATGCCCCGATCCGACACCCGAGCGCAAAGTTATAGCCTCCCGAAGTTTTTCACCATTATAATTGTTTATAAGGGTCAGCCGTCTGACCAGATTGTCTGGTCAGACCGTCTGACCAAATACTTTCACAAAATTTAATGTCTCCTTACGTCCTCACTTTAGATGGTGTGATTTTGTTGGGTATTTATAGTAGTTGTTCAATGGTTTTTCCTTAACCTAATTGCGGCTGAAATAACATTTAAATCTTACTTAAAAATTACACTGTTAATTCTAATCATAAGGAACCGGTAATTTTTACTCATCCTGTAATGTTAAGTATACAGATTTTATTTTCACAACAAAATGTAATACCTAATATATTTTTGTAAAATTCTGATTATAATTAAAATATAAATACTCGTTAATATACTTTAAATATTTATAACTAATACTTAAAATTTACCCCAAAAATATAGGGTAGTATTACAGACTTACAGTTGTGTATGAAGTGGTCAAGTGGATACAGTGATTTTCCAAGGATCCACGGACCCAACTCCAACCTACCGTACCCCGTGTCCGGCACCGACACGACACCGACACGACACCGACATCTGTTGCAAACATGTATTCATATTGAACTAACTGATTAAGCTTACTCAAGTATCTCATAACTTTTGAGCTATTTTTCTCGCTTTAATTGTTCATGTCTTATATGTTTTGAATAATTTATATAGTGAATAACCATATTATCATCACCAAATTTGATATTTAACTCAGTGTTATATTGAAATTATATAGAAATTTATAGATTCTCTTATTGTATTCTTTCACGTACCCGTATCCTTAATTTTTTCAGTGGCGTTTTTCCGTACCCGTATTGTGTTCGTACCCGTATTCATATTCGTTTTATTGCAACCTAGGGTTTAACCATCAAAAACATTCCTTATAACTTTACTTTTTCCTGAAGTGGTGGAGGGTAGACCTGGCAAAGTCAATACGAAATTTGAAACCCGATCCGAAATATCTGATCCGAATCCCGATCCGAACTTTACATGGTTCGAAACCCATCCGAATTCGAACAGGACAGATCCGAATACCAATCCGATCCGAACCTCAACTGGTCCGAAATTCATCCGAATCTAAACAGGACCAATCCGAACTCGTCTTAATCCGAATCCCAACCCGATCCGAACCTCATTTGATCCGAAACTCATCCGAATCCGAACAGGTCCCATCTGAACTCGTCCTGTTCCGATAACAACTCGATTCGAACATGCCTGATCCATCAAAATTTAGCTTAATTGTTCCAGTACGTGGTAGGAGGAAACCAATGGACGAACATGAAGGGTGGGGGGGGGGGAGGGGGAAGAAGACTGAGCTTCTGGTGAAACCTTGTCATAGAGGGAAAAAGAGAGAATCTAAGGAAAGACGCGATTTCCATTCCTGAAATTAAGAGACAACACAGGTGAAAATAACAACAAAAGAAATCGGTGTAATATTTAAAATAATTTTGTTACGTAATAAGCCCTAGCTTAAGGTGACTGTTAACTAATCTTAAACTGTAAGTACCATAACACATTCACTTATAACCAATCATCAAACACTAATAACGTAACACGTGCACAAACAAGCTAACTCTGCTTGATATGAATATATTAGATTAGATTGAATTGGATTTCAGGAATAACCTCCAGCTTAGGGTAACACGTGCACTAATAATATATTGATATCAAGCAGAGTTAGCTTGTTTGTGCACTAATAAAACGAATAACTCTGCTTGATATGAATAACGTAACACGTGCACAAACAACCTCCAGCTTAGGGTAGCTGTTAATTAATATATTCAAGCAGTAACCCATCACTAGATCCATAAGTCCTGCTCGAAAATCTCAAACTTTACATCACTAAGCTCAAATAGTCATTTACACTGTCTCTCTTAGTTATACATATTTGATGCTCCAATGAAAATGAAAGATCTTAACAATAGATGGGTGGTGAGTAGAATGCAAATTAGAGAGGAAAGCACAAAGGGCGGTTCTTGATTAAATAGACAAGATCTAACGTAAAGATTTGAAATGAATATTTGAGACCAAATGGGGAAAATTACAGGACTGTAAGAAAAAAGTTACTCATGTAAAATAATTATGTATTGAAATAAATCTATAATGGACAAATATATATCGGGTTATATCTACTCATATTTAGGTTTTTATCTCTTCCCCATGTGAGAAAGTGAGAGTTCAAGGTTAGAGATTTATTTTAGTGGAAGTTTTGATTTTTTAATGAAGATCTTTGTACGAGGTTGCAACATATGTCGGCTCTATGTCTAAAATCAACCGATCGGGGTCAAATTTTGCTTAAACTCAAAACTACAACAGATTGAAAGATTCTCTTGTTGAAGGCTGCATAAATTAAAACAATAATTTGGAAAAGGGTATTCATAATTATCAGATCCTATATACGAATATCGTAGTTCTGTTAAATTTGGATATTATTCGATTTAGATTGCATTGTATTTGTTAGATTTAATCTATATTGTAGATGTCATATGACTCTTTTATTAATGAATTAATTTGCAATTAAAAAAGTAATAAGTTCTTAAAACAAAATTAATCATAATGTAGATTTAATGTTTTCTTAACAGGATTAGAATGGATTGAATTCGTTAACTATAAATATTACTATCTTGAGCTACATATAACAAAAAATTAGAAAAACTATATATTCGGAAAGCAAACTTTGAGACGAATCAAATGAGATTTTACATCATAGATCAAACAGATTGGAATAAAATGGAATAGATTGAATTGGATTAGAATATATTACATATGATTGAATCCGGGATTATAAATTGATGAAAGGAACACAACCTAATCCATTTTTCAATTTTATTTTGTGTGTTGATATTTTGACGTCAATCTACAACTCTACGAGAACTGATAGGCGCATAGTTGGTATGTATCCATACCGAGTACACGACAAATCAAACTTGCTTCCATGTTTTTAATAAAAAAAAAATACTTTTAAATTTTTGTATGTTATTATTACTATTATTAGTTTTGTCATGTGTGCCTCAAGTTTGTCTTAAGTACAAAGTGTCTTGCCCTAAGTTGGTTTTATCATGTCCAAGACGAGTAAATGAGGCAAATGGTTGCATGTAGTCAATTAAGTCGTATAAGTTTTGTCATGTATGGCTTAATAAGTCTTGTCTCAAATGCTAGATGTCTTGTTCTGAATTGATTTTATAGTGTCCAGAAGTAGGCAATGGGGCAAAAGGTTATATATGGTGCCACCATGTCATATAAGTTTTATATAACTTAAGTCTTGTCTTAAGTACTGAATGTTTTGTCCCGAATTAATTTTATTGTGTCCAACAAAAAAGTTTATATGGCGTAAAAAATAAAATAAAATAAATAATTTTACCCTTTAAAAAAAAAAAAACAAAAACAATTTTTTTTGGTCTTGTAGTAGTGGTATATATGTTGCTCATACATACCAACTATATATGTGTTGGAAATTTATTTAGAGCATAAGGATTATACATTACGTTTGTTAAGGAATGGTGAAATGAACTTACGTATATTGTTTCCTTATAAGGCATAAAACAGTAAGGAATCGCGACTCGTGACTATTGGGCACTGCTCGCGAAAACAGGACAAAAATTGGAAAATGAGACAGAAGCAAATCGCAACTCGCGAGCCAAGCGCGCGACTCGCGAAAAGGGGGTCGCGACTCGCGACCCAAGCTCGCGACTCGCGAGATGCTTCTGTCTCTGACAGTTCGTTTCTGCGTGTTGTTTTCGAGCGTTATGTTAGGATAACTTCGACGGTTATTCCTGAACGGATACTTCACTTCTGTGAGATTATAAGGTTTATTATGAGAACAAAAGTTAACTTCTCATATCCTTAAGCAATTTTCACATACTTCATCAACTTTCTTCAAAACCAAACACACATTGGGACATTGTTTCTCTGAGCAAGAACTTTGTTGTTGATAATTCTTCATTGTATCTCAAAGACAAATCTGAGTATCCCTTGCTCCGTTGATAAGGGTCGGAAATTGTCTTTAGGAAAGCATTCTTTGTGCCTTGAAGGTTTTACTTTTCTGTTTTTTTCAATTCTTGTGTTCAACCCTTAGTTTCTAACAATCTAAAGACAATTATCTAGTAGCAAGAATGGCTTCCATTACGGAACTTACTGCAAATTTCCACAAATTAGAGAAGTTTGAGAGTGTTGATTTCCGTCGGTGGCAAAGGAAGATGCATTTTCTACTTACAACTTTTAGAGTGGTTTATGTACTAACTACACCAAAACCGGAGGAAGTAGAAGATGAAACCATTGAACAAACAAGGAGGCGTAACAAGTGGGACAATGATGACTACGTTTGTAGGGGTCACATCTTAAATGGTATGTCCGATTCTCTTTTTTGATATTTATCAATTCTACGGTTCCGCTACTGAATTATGGAATGATCTTGAAAACAAATACATGCGGGAGGATGCTTCTAGCACGAATTTCCTTGTAAGTACTTTCAACAATTATCGCCCATGGTTGATTCTAAGAACGTAATGGATCAATTCCATGAAATTCAAAGAATCTTGACAAGTCTTAGGCAAAACAATATTAACATTGATGAAACATTTGTTGTATCTTCCATAATTGATAAGTTATCCCCATCTTGGAAAAAGGTTAGAAATGCTTTAAAATATAAGAAAGATGACATAAATTTAGAACAATTGAGTTCTCATCTTGTTATCGAGGAAGGGATTCGTAACCAAGATGAACTCAAGGATGGAGATTCTAAGTCTACCACCATAAATGTGGTAGAGGAAGAAAAGTTCAAAGGTAA
The DNA here is from genome assembly GCA_951394345.1 of Salicornia ramosissima. Taxonomy (NCBI): domain Eukaryota; kingdom Viridiplantae; phylum Streptophyta; class Magnoliopsida; order Caryophyllales; family Amaranthaceae; genus Salicornia; species Salicornia ramosissima. The sequence goes on from OX596235.1 coordinate 15,213,494, forward strand.
TTTAAACAAATCAAAGAAAAGAAAGTATGGTGATTACAAAGGAAAGAAGGGCTCTAAGCCGAAAGGAAATGTGGAACAATCACAACGTGGTTGTTGGGTTTGTGGTAAACCCGGACATTTCAAAAAGGACTGTACCATATGGAAGAGAAGGATGGGCAAGAGCAAAGGTGATGGGGACACGAGTCAAACCCTAGATAAGCAAGGTAAATTTGCTTGTGCACAAGTTTCACTTAATTCTTGTATGAATTATGTGTGTGTTATTGATGAAATCAATTTGTGCAGGATGATTGTTCTTTGTATGCCGATTTAGGAGCATCGCGACATGTATGTAAAGACAAGTCGTTGTTTAAATCGTTTCGCGAGGTTCACAACGGAGAAAGTCTTTACATGGGAAATGATTCTACCGCTCAAGTCTTAGGAGTAGGGCATGTAGAGTTATTATTTAGTTCTGGAAAAATTCTTGTATTACAAGATGTGTTGTATTCCCCGGAACTAAGACGGAATTTAGTGTCCGGTGCCATCTTGAATCGATTAGGTTTTAAATTAGTGTTTGAATCAGACAAGTTTGTGTTATCAAAAGGTGGTAACTTTGTAGGATTAGGTTATTTGTGTGGTGGCATGTTTAAACTAAGTATTTCGGTTTGTAAAGATAATGTGTGTGTGTTGAATGATGACTCTTCTCTTTGGCATATCCGGTTAGGACATGTGAATTATAAAAAGTTATATTTTATGTCTCAGCATGATTTGATTCCTCCTTTTGATCAAAATATTGAGAAGTGCCGTACATGCATGTTAACTAAGATCACACAAAAACCTTTTCACAGTTGTGTTGATAATAATACTACTTTATTGTTTTTGGTGCATAGTGATTTGTGCGATTTTCATAGCACATCGTCTTTGGGAAATAAAAAATATATTGTAACTTTTATTGATGACTTTTCTCGTTTTTGCTATGTATATTTATTATTTTCCAAAGATGAAGCCCTTGATAAGTTTAAAGTTTATTAAACGAGGTTGAATTGCAAATGAATGAAAAGATTAAAAGGCTAAGGACCGATAGAGGTGGTGAATATTGTGATCCAACTTATTTCCAATCTTTAGGAATTATACATGAAACTACCGTCGGTTATACACCACAACAAAATGGTGTGGCGGAAAGGAAGAATAGGACGTTGCAAGATATGGTTAATTCCATGTCCTATTCGGGGCTAAGTGATGGCTTTTGGGGTGAAGCCATTTTAACGGCTTGTTACATATTAAATCGTGTTCCGATGAAAAGGAACTCGGTAACTCCTTATGAGCAATGGTTCAAGAAAAAACCAAATTTGACTTATCTCAAAGCTTGGGGTTGTAGGGAAGTCGTAAGAGTGCCGGTGTAACGACCCGACTCGCTTAAACCGGCGCGGAAGAAACCGACGAGTCGAGTTGTTAGAAACTACAACTCAAAATACCTAAGAAATAATACTAATTCCTCAAATATTATTACTAAACCACAAAAGTACAAATACCCACAAGTTTGTACATAAACTAATCCAAAAATCCAACTAGAAATACTAAAATACGAGATAACTCCAACTACATGTCAGAGTCTTAAACAACACATAAAAGTCCAAAATCTAAAGAGTAGCATCTAAACAAACTATCACTACCAATACTACAAAATCAGTAAATACAACAGGTAACAAAAGAAAGAAACGTCGCTCGCCCAACCCAAACTAGGCAAGAACATCATCATCTGAAGTACCTGAAAAATACAACAACAGTCCACCATCAGTGGCGAGTAACATAACTGACTCACCCTAATGGGAACACACATGTACATAGCATAAATCAAACGATCAACATCATTAAACAAATTACGAGAACAACCCAAAATATGAACTCGACTCAAACCAACCTAATCAACTATCTTTGGCGCAATCATTCATATTCTAGACCGGACTGTGCTCGTACGAACGCATCTTACGCATCCGAACTTTCTACTATGCTCGGATTTGAGAATCTTACTCTCAAACCCCATGAAACCAATCTTACTGGAAATCCATGTCCCGTGAAACCAATCTTACTGGAAATTCACAAAGATTACATAGTATGACTCCAACTATCCCAATACCGCGGATGGAATAGGGGCAACGTCTTAACCCAAATACAATGAATCTTACTCAAAGTATCAGGCGTCTAAAAATGAAATCAAGCTAAGTAATCAATTAATTCATTTACTCATTTTAAATCATATTATTCATTATTACCTCAACTTAACTAAACTAAGTTCAAGAACTGCCTAAAGCCTCGGTTCTCGAAATTAATCAAGCTAAAACATCGAAGTTATTCTCAAGAACTGCCTCTAGCCTTATTCTTGAGTCTAACCAATCATTATTCATCGATCTTTAATCATTCTTTAACCATATTAAACACTTTCTTTAACTTTCTTTATTCTTTAAACCGTTTTCTTTAACTTTCAAGATTCAATCAAGAACTCATAAAGAACTCAAAGAACTCATAAAGAACTCATTCAAGATTCAAGATCTTCAATCAAGAACTCAATCAAGATTCAAGATCTTCAATCAAAAACTCATCCAAACATACAAACTACACGCATATCACACGAAAAACCAACATAAACTCAACCAAAATTCATCAAACTTTGATACATAAATCATGATCATACAACAATGTATAACTAATCATAAAATCATGAAAATCATCACTAAAACATCATGTAAACACATAAAAATCAGATTGTATAATCATACATAAAATCATGAATAAACATCAACAAACATCCTAAACATGCATTTAATCTATACTATAAACAAGGTATTCCAATTAAGTTGAGTTAGTATGTTACCTTATGGAAGATCACACACAAATTCAACACAAATTACAACCCGGAAACAAGCACCAACACGGCACCAACAACACGAGCACGAACACCACACACGGCCTTGCACGGCTGCTGCCCACTGCACCACGCACGGCCTGGCTGCTGCCCTTGCACGGCCTGGCTCCTGCTCTTGCACGGCACCACGCACGGCTGTCCCCCACACGGCCCTCTACCCGAGCACAATCAAAACCCAACCCGAACCAACGATCTTGGATAAAATAAATGGGTTTAGATTGTGTTTAGGCTACTTAAAGATCAATAGACTTTGAATCTTTAAGTTCAAGGTTAGAACTAATGATGAACAATTGATGGCTTGTTCATCAAAAATGGCGTGAGGCAAGAGAAAGTGGAGGGGGTTTGTGTTGATTGAACTTTTGATGGCAAGAGTGTTTAAAAAGGCAAATGAGCAAATGAACCTAATGGCTCACTAATCATTCCTATTTATAGAAATTAGTTAAGTGTGAAAGCAAGGCAAGTGGCAAAACCTTGCCATGCATTTAGAGGGGCCGGCCATCATGGCTAAAATGGGCCTAAATGGGCTCTCGTGCTCTATTGGCTAATTTGCGAAAACCGCATAACTAATCATGCAATAATCGATTTGGCCCAAAATATTAGATAATTAATTAGAAAATTAAATAATAAAAATTCTAATTAATTAAATAATAATTAACATAAATAATAAAAACTAAGAAATAAATATTTCGATTAAATCGAAATGATTCATATAAAATTAAAATAAATAGTTCAAAAATTAATTTGAACTAGCACATAAACAAACATAAATGCACATAAATACCGACAAAAATACCGATAAAATCTGGGTCATTACAGCCGGAACCCAAACAAAAGAAGTTGGGTGAACGTGGAGTAGAATGTATCTTTATTGGATATGCTAAACATAGCAAGGCTTACAGGTTCTATGTTATAGAACCTAATGAATTTTGGTCGGTTCATACCACCGTAGAGTCAAGAGATGCTATATTTGATGAAACTCGGTTTTCATCAATTCCTAGACCCAAGGATGTTACTTCAATAACTAGTGCTCATGAACTTGGCCAAAGTTCTTCTAGTCAAGTTGATAATCATCTTAAAAATGAAGAGGAAGGGTCTACATCACTTGAACCTAGAAGAAGTAAAAGAGCACGAAAAGAAAAAACTTTCGGATCAGATTTTCATGTATATTTACTTGAAGGGTCACGTGATTCGATTTTGACACAATTTCCATATATTTTTAATGTGGCGGAAGTCCCTTTGACGTATGGTGAGGCAATGAGATCTCATAATTCTTCCTTTTGGAAGGAATCTATTGATGACGAAATGAGTTCGATCATGGGTAATAACACATGGGTGTTAGCAGATTTACCACCTAAATGTAAACCAATTGGATGCAAATGGATTTTCAAGAAGAAAATGAAAGTCGATGGTACAATTGACAAATTCAAAGCCCGGTTAGTGGCTCAAGGTTTCACTCAGAAACCGGGTATTGATTATTTCGATACGTATGCACCCGTTGCAACAATCTCCACAATTAGGTTATTAATTGCTCTAGCGGCTATTCATAACTTAGTGATCCATCAAATGGATGTTAAGACAGCGTTCTTAAACGGAGATTTAGAGGAGGAGGTTTATATGCGTCAACCTGAGGGGTTTGTCGTAGATGGTCAAGAGCATAAAGTTTGCAAACTTGTTAAGTCTTTATACGGGCTAAAGCAGGCACCAAAACAATGGCATCAAAAGTTTGATGAAGTGGTGTTGAGTAGCGGGTTTGTGTTGAGAAACTCGGACAAGTGCTTGTATAGCAAGTTTGATGACACCGGTAAAGGCGTCATTATTTGTCTATACGTAGATGACATGTTGATTTTCGGGACTGACTTGGAACAAGTCGAGTTGTGTAAATCATTTTTGTCATCACAATTCTCCATGAAGGATATGGGGGAGGTGGATGTCATTTTAGGCATAAGGATCAAGAGGAAAAATGAAAAGTTAATCTTAACACAATCTCACTACATTGAGAAAGTGCTTAAGAGGTTTAAAGTTGAGGAAATTTCTCTTGTGTCCACACCTATGCACCCTAGCATAACACTTCTTCCTAATAAGGGAAATCCAATTTTACAACTTGATTATGCTAGAGTTATAGGTTGCTTGATGTATGCCATGACAAGCACAAGACCGGATATTGCCTTTGCGGTTGGCAAGTTGAGTAGGTATACTAGTAATCCAAGTATACTACATTGGCAAGCAATCCGTCGAGTACTAAGGTACTTGAAGAAAACCATAGCTTATGGTTTGTGTTACAGTGGGGATCCTTCGGTTTTAGAAGGTTATTCTGATGCAAGCTGGATTACAAACAAGGAAGATCACTCATCCACGAGTGGCTGGGTATTTTTGCTTGGTGGAGGTGCTATTTCTTGGGCTTCCAAGAAACAGACTTGCATTGCCGATTCCACCATGGCATCGGAATTCATAGCATTACATTCGGCAGGCAAGGAGGCCGAATGGTTGAGGAATCTTATGTTTGAGATTCCTCTGTTGCAGAAGCCAATTTCTCTTATTGCTATTCATTGTGATAGTAATTCAACTTTGGCAAAGGCATATAGTCAAGTTTACAATGGTAAGTCGAGACACATTGGCCTTCGACACAGTTATATACAAAGCTTGATCAAGGATGGTGTAATCACCTTAGACTATGTGCGAACTAAGTTTAACCTAGCTGATTGCTTTACAAAAGAATTGGTTAAAGAAACAGTATTGAGGATGGTAATCGGTATAGGGTTGGAGCCCACTAGTAATCATGAGTGAGAGAATCTCAACTTGCTACTCAAAAGGTCTTTGAGTACTAAGTTCAATGAGTTAAATCTCTTATTTGATGATTGCGAAATTAATTAATCATCCAAGGTATATTCATATTATTGTGATGGATAAAAGAGGTTGGTTTATCCTTAATAGATCTTGACAATGTGCTTTGTCACAGGAGCATGCTAAGAGATCTACCTAATCGAGTGCGAAGTGTAGCCGCTTCAAGAAGCTAGTGGGCTTAGTTTCAAAGCATTTGAGAATAGATACGGGACACATGGTTGTAATAGTGTCAAGTTTATTTTTGTGTGTGGGGTAAAGTATTTTGTGCGTGTAATAACGTCAGCTATTCATATGTATCGAAAATGGTTCAATTGTATATCAACACCATTTGGATACGATTATTTTTTATATTTATTACACTACCTGGAAGTTCAAGTCATGTACACTTTCATTTATGCTCAAAATTGTTTTGGTGATGATGTTTTGTGATTTATTGTGGTTATGCTCTAAATGGGGGAGGATTGATGGAAATTTATTTAGAGCATAAGGATTATATGTTACGTTTGTTAGGGAATGGTGAAATGAACTTACGTATAATGTTTCCTTATAAGTAATAAAACATTAATGAATCGCGACTCGTGACTATTGGGCACTGCTCGCGAAAACAGGACAAAAATTGGAAAATGAGATAGAAGCAAATCGCGACTCGCGAGCCAAGATCGCGACTCGCGAGATGCTTCTGTCTCTGACAGTTCGTTTCTGCGTGTTGTTTTCGAACGTTATGTTTGGATAACTTCGACGGTTATGCCTGAACGGATACTTCACTTCTGTGAGATTATAAGGTTTATTATGAGAACAAAAGTTAACTTTTCATATCCTTAAGCAATTTTCACATACTTCATCAAGTTTCTTCAAAACCAAACACACATTGGGAAATTGTTTCTCTGAGCAAGAACTTTGTTGTTGATAGTTCTTCATTGTATCTCAAAGATACATCTGAGTATCCCTTGCTCCGTTGATAAGGGTCGAAAATTGTCTTTAGGAAAGCATTCTTTGTGCCTTGAAGGTTTTACTTTTCTGTTTTTTTCAATTCTTGTGTTCAACCCTTAGTTTCTAACAATATGTTGCTCATACATACCACTTTTGGAGATTGGAATTGGATACTAGCTTCACTCGTCCCCATCTTCATCAATGTTGTCATATATCTTATCGATTGTGTTTTCGGTTCAAATCTTATTTCACTGCCAACGTCACAACCTTGTGCGGTTGTGCCGCCAAGTCTCTTCCTTTCTACGTCATCTCGTCGATCTGTTGCTTTGGCCTTGGTCCGTTTGTGTTTCACTTTTATGTAATTTTGGTTTCTTAGTTTTTTTCCTCGTTTTTTCTTGTATTTTCCCGGCCTTTTCTTTTCTTGTATTTTTGGCTTGTGGTTTTTTTCCCTGAGATAGAGAAATCACTCGTCGCTTTTGATCTTTTCCCTGTGTTAGAGAGATCATTAGCACTTGTGTACCTTTCCTCCAAAAAAAAAATTATGCAATAATAATTTCTCGAATTCTACATCGATAATAATTAGGAAGATGAATGCATATGAATTCTTAATTACCAATCCTTGTCAGCCCCACTTTAAGTAGTACTCAACTTGTTTTATTAGTGCACAAAACACACTAGCTAGTAGCTACCACAGTGATTAATTTGTCCACTTAGCTTTTCGTGTTTTAGCGGTTTTTTCATTTTCAATTAGTTGACGATCACCTTCAACTCACAGTCTCTTTGCATGTAGTCTTTGTCAACTCAGAGTACCTTTTTTTTTATTTTTTTTATTTTGTGGTTTTCGCTATATCTATTTGCTAATGTCATTTTCGAGTACTAATACCTTTCATCATGCATGTACATACTAATAAAAGAAAAACTATTTATAGAATTTAATTACTATATCCCTTAATTATTATATGCAAGATGTGACATAAAGTAAAGAGTAAAAATGTTTAATTGTTGCACATAAAAATTAAGGTGAGTACTTATTGTCTTGTTCGAATGAGTGAAAATAATTAAGTAAACAAGAATTGTATGGATCGGATCGGAGTATAGATTATTTTTGGCCAATAATTTTAGCACTTCCCTTTTTTTATTTTATACAATCACTATTAATGTGAGAGGAGATCAAATGCATGCATAAATCTAAAGTGGAGTGCCAAAATCATCATCTATTTTTTTTTTCCTAATACTAAATCCACTGTCATTTTATACACAACTAATGAATTAATGAGATTTCTCGTATGTTGATACACTATTTAACTATTACTATCTATTTAAACCAACTACTATATATAAAGAGTTGATATGGAAGTATCAAATGGGAAAACTAATAAGATTTATTTGTCTATATTTTTTTTTATTAAATCATAATTTTGGCCGAAATGAATAATTTAAGAAAAATGATATAAATAGCCTTATAAGAATATAAGATGCTCAAAATGGAAAGAAAATTGTAAATCAAACATTTATGACATTAAATGTTGTATTATTTTGTCTTGTTTCTTCAAATTATTTCTATTTATAGTGTTGCATAAAATGAAATGGCAAAATTGAGAGTACTTTAGAATACAATGGATTATAAACGATTGTGAGATACTGAGTGTTTGTTTATTTAACATTGTAAATAACTTTTAATCAAAATGATTACTTTAATTAATTTCTGGAAAATTTAACTTCAGTTATCAAACAAACAAGAGCTATAATATTAAATGAATAACATAAATTTGTGAAAGAACAAAATACAAATTGTCCAGACGAGTTTTAACTCCTCAGTTGATGACGACGACATAGTGGTGGTCATGACTGTAGCTTGCACAAAAAGATGAACGGTGAGCTAACCCCGAGGTGTCTCCGGGGAAAGACCTTCTAATAATTAAGTCAACAAGGGATTCAATCAGAGAGAGAGATCAAAGAGTTTTATAGGTGAAAGAGTGTGTACATTATAATGGTGAGATCATCTCATATTTATAGGAAATGATATTGTGGCTTGCCGGCCTGTTTAATTAAGGCTGCCAAGGATACTTGTCCTCTTGGGACTAGCTAAGGCCAACATGCACGTAGATTTAGTTACAAACTTGAGTGAGTAATATGATTTTTGGATCTTCCCTGCTGCCTGTTTAGGCCGACAGCTTTTAGGTCTGTCATCTCTAGGATGGCGTCCCTAGCATTAGTTGTATGCTGACCCCCTAATATGGCGGCCATATATATGGTCCTTGTGGGCCGTCACCTTCTAGTGATGGCACTTGCTACTTCCAGACATTTTGGTAGGGACGATAGTAGGTTGATCCCACCAGTATGTCGGTAGGCCCCATACACAAATACAAATAGATAAGGGAAGTAATTAATCAAATAGATAGAGTAGTCAAACTAGTAGTAAGAGCTGATTCCAAATTTTCAATAGTCTCACTCTGAAGTAAGTTTCAAACGTTGAAATCACGTACTTTTTCAGTCGAAAGCAAGCGTGGCTTTGTTTGTTTAAGCACTACATCAGCACATTAATATACATTGAATCAACTAATCATCATTTAATTATTACAATACACTGACGAAAAAGATGCTTCTACTTTTTATTTGAAAGATCCACCTCACTTAACTTTCGCCTCTCTTCGAATTTGTTATTTACGTATATTTTGTTTGCGATGATGTTCTGTTCTATTGGTTACGTTTGAAAGCCTTCTATTTAAATATAATAATTTTATTAGTCTGGCTAATTAATAGTATTTTTTGTGTGATTGGCTCAAATATATAAAAAAATGTAATTAATTATCACAAACATTGATTGAGCTTTAGAATTAGCCTTTGTCAATTAAAATACACAACATCAACCCCACTATCTATTTGCCTAAATAATTTACGTGCAAGATTTCTAACAACTAACAAATGGAAATGGTGGGTGTGTAATAAAATAGTCCATAAATGATAATTCGCAAGTCACAACGGAAGATTCAATTCAACAATTAAAGGATTTTTATTTCATAATTTTTATTTCTTCTTTTATCAATTTAGAAAGTTAGGAGTATATCAAAATTATCGGTATTAATATTTTCACATTTGTCAATAATTTGTCATAAGAGCATAGACAATGGTATCCTCTTAATATCTTCTCTCTCCTCTCTTTTTGACATTTTTTTAAAAATTTATGGATTTTTGTACAGGATAGCACAAGGTCCAAAATGAGAAATCCGGCCTTTATCATAGATGATTTCTCTCTTAGCTAAGCCTCTTTGAATCCTCAAGAGAAAAACAACATCATTTTTCATTGAAATTATCACAATATATGACAAGAAACAAAAGCTAATGAATGGACCTACATGGCGTCGGAATTTATTATATTACTCTTGCATCTTGTTGTCAAGAAGCGAAGTGGCTTAGGAATTTGTTGAGCGAGGTTGACTTCAGGGTAAAACTGATGTCTCCTTTAGCTATCCATTGTGATAGTGCGTCAACAATCGCTAAGGCTTATAGCGATGACTACAATGGCAAATCATGGCACATTGGGATTAGACATAACTATGTTCGTGAAATGATTAAAGATGGTTATGTAACCATTGATTTTTTTTTTTCGGTCCCGAATGAACTTGGCGGTTACATTTACAAAACCGTTGCCAAGAGATTTGTTGAACAAAATGAATTTAGGGATGTGTTTAACCTTATTGTATAATCTCAATAAAATGAAATTCCATTTGACGTCCAATACAACGTTGGATTTCAAATTCAATGAAGATAGATTTTCGTTGATTGTTGTGAGCACATGAAATATATCATCCCGAGGTAAGTGCTAAAACTACTGCAATGATAAAGGAGGATGAATTTTCAAAATTCTTAACAGATCTTTGTTATTGGTTGAATTGCAGGAGCATGTGCGTAAAGATCTACCTATGTGAGTTAGAAGTTTGGTCGCTTGATCAAGTTTGGGCCTTACTTGAAACGCTCATGAATAGATACTTACACCATGGCTTTAAAGGTGTAGAGAGTTAAAAGACATTAGTTAGTGTTTATGTGTATTGTATCTTCGATAATTTGTAGTGATTGTATGATCTAAAACTTAGTCTATCATAAGAATTGGAATTATTGTAAAGTATACATATACTAAGCAGAAATTCAGTATTTATATATGAAATTTCTGTGTATGCATGAATATGTTATTTTGTGTTAATTTTTGCAAGTTGTTGTTTTAAGCTTGCCAACATTTATGCCATAAATGGGAGGAAGATTGTTGGAACATCTATGCATACATGACCTTAAACAAAGAAAGAAAGAATAAGGCAAAAAGAAAAATCGAGACAGATTCAAAATCGCATCTTGCGAAAATAGTCGCACCTCGCGACTTTGGTTCTGATCTATGGTCTTGTTTGCTCATTTTTTCTTAGTTTTATTGGATTCTTTTCTTGGGATTCCTTGGACGGTTGAGGCATGTTATGAAGCTACAATAAGGCATTAAGATAGTGTTAAAGTGAGTTAAAATCAGAATGAAAGTGGCTTCATTGTGTATGACATATTTACATGATTAATACACAATTAAATCACCATGAATTCTAATTTTATAGTGCTTTAATGGTGCCTTTTTCTCATCTTTTCCAATACCGAAAACGTTAGGTTATGAACTAAGAAATTTGACTCGTTGCCGAAAAATAGCCGACTGGAAAATGACCAAAACTTGATATTAATCTATCAATACCGACAAAATCAAAATCAAACTCAAATTAAATGATATTATATGATAGAATAATATTTATTTTAGATGATAGAATAAATATCATTGTAGAAATACTTCTAAAATAACATTAATTCTATCACTATAAGACAAATTAATATATATATATATATTTTTTTTTATAGGATAATGTGTGGGATACTAGGCCTTGGAATTGGCTATAGTGCAGGTCACCCGGCCCAATTTTAGCCAACACACGCATCTGTAAGGAAATAATAAGGAATCCTCACAAATGCGTGCGGTGAGAATCGAACCCAGGACCTGGTGCCTGGAATTCTGTATTGCCAACAAAAAAAAGTAGTTACTGTATACAGTATGATTTACATGGTGTTATTCATTTTTTTTTTGGTTGTTGGGGGAATAACCGAATAAAATGGACATAGTATTAATCAAGTAATCATAAATTCATTCATTTATTAATTTCATCTTATCTTCCTGCAACAAATAATACAGAGTACTTACCAATTACCATCACCCAACCCAAAAATATTAAAATTACAAAAAATAAAAAATAAAAAAAATTACCGGGTAGAAATGGTAATTTTTGGTGAGCCCCTAAAGTGTTGATGATGAGAGTTAATTTTTGTAGCACCCCCAGCCCCAATTTGTCCTTGTGCAATCATTAAAGACTTATAAATCTCAACAATCATCTTCTCATCATACTCCTTTATTTGATTTTGATTCTTATTATTATAATTACCCGAACCGTACCCGTATTGAATGGACCCTCCAAACCCGGATGCACCGCCTCCAACCACAAGACCCGAGTTAGCAAAGTTAAGCATCATTTTGACATAGGCATCTCTTAAACGGGTCAGCCATTTCTTAGGCATTCCAACAACCCGTCTCCAGATCCGCATCCTTGGGGTTAATTTAACCCGAAAGAACCGCCTTTTCTTTCCACGAGACACATTATTCGGGTCGGTTTCAGATCGGGGCTCCACCCGCTCAAGCGGATCATTATTATGGTGGTGGTGGTGGTGGTTGTTGTTAAGCCTCTTATAATGTCTTGTTTTCCAATAGCCTTTTAGACCCTTGTATACATTAGCGGATAGTCCTTCCATAATAATAATGAAATCAGCTAATAATTTGTTTTGTTAGCAGTTTGAGGTGAAGCTAGCAGTGCTTTTTGTGGGGGGAATATATATAAATAAAATAAAGGGGTAAGGGGGGGAAAAAGAGAGGAAGCTAGGGACATGGATAGGGAGGAGTTTGGTTGAGGGAAAGAAAGGAAAGTGGTTGGGTACATATGCTGCAAAAATAAATGTAAGAGAAGATGGATACACTATAAACTAGCTAGGCAGTATTATTAAGTAAGGTTGACATAATATTATTATTATTATTATTAAGGGAAATAAATGAGGTGATAATAAGATACGTGTACGTATATGCACACCTGTATTTCACAACATATTTTAGGTTTCCATTATTACTCATTTTTTTATTGATTTATTGAAAGATATTGATCTATCGCAATAACACAACTTATTTGATTGGTAGGGGTCAGATTCTGGCCGGGTTGACAAAGGATCTTGGATCCGCGGATCCAGATTCGTTTTTGAGGATCTAGATCTTCAGATTTTGGATCCGTGCGGATCCGGGTCGGATAGGGATCCTCTAGGGAAATGCGGATCTGGATATGGATCTTGTTTACAGATTCGCGTTAAGATCTGTGAATTCGTTTTTGTAATATAACATATACTAAATTAATAACAGCCTTATAAATTATATGACCCATATGCCCAATAATCCAAAGCTCAAATAGGCCATTGCCCAAGTTGATTATGTAATTTATGGATTTTAGGATGTTGATGATGTTAGTTTGATAGTACTTACTACTTAGTAATGGGTTTTAATTTGCATATTAATTGTGTATATGATGAAATGACAATTTTAATGCATTAAAAATTTTAATTATTCCATTCAGTAGATATAATATAAGAGGATCTGTTTAGATCCGTTTTTAGATCCAAATCCGCAGGATCTGGATCCTCATTCCGAGGATCCGCCGGATCCGGAGCAGATTTGGATCTAGACCAGAAAAAAGGATCTGGATCTGAAAAACGGATCTGGATCTGGATCCATCAGGATCCGGTCCAGATCCGGTCCGCCGCCATCTTTAATTTCAATAATGCACTCATTTTGGAATATTTCGTATCCTTTCTCTTGTAAGTAGTGTGTTTGTCAATTTGGGCCGAATAATCTTAAATAGCTAGGCGTCAAATAATAGTAATACTAGTAGTAGACCTGGCAAAGCCAATCAGATCCGAATATACTAATCCGAAACTCATCCGAATCTGAATAGGATAGATCCGAATTCCAATCTGATTCGAACTTCATTTGGTCTGAAACTCATCCGAACTCGTCCAGATCTGAATCTCAATCCGATCTGAACTCGTCCCGATCCGATAACAATCCGATTCAAACATGTCTAATCCGAAAATAAACCGATCCGAACTCCTCCAATCCAAAGCAAATCCTTTTTGTTAACATAATCTTTTATTACATAGTAGCTTGTTGGGAATATTTTTCATGGTCTAAAATATTTTTCATTTGCAATACAAATGTTTGTTTCAAATCACAATAGATTGAACTAATTAACAATGACATTATAAATTTGTAAAAATAAATTTTTTCAATCAAAGACCAATAAAAATGATTTATATAAATCAAAAGATTCCAAATGTAACCAATAAAATGAATCACCCGAAACGAAATATGTAGGCAATAAAAGGAACAATTCGTATAAAAAAAGTAATTGATGTGCTTTTAGTTTTAGTACGTTTGTCATCACACAACGTTAAATTTAAATGGTTTTCTTTAGTTAAGCATGCATGAAAATAATACACAAAATTACAAAAGTAATCTTTTTGAAGAATCAAACAAGTATTGCTGAAACATTCATACCCGAAATGATTCTTATCTGATTTTAGTCTGAAACTTCAATCTGAAACCCGATACAGTCCGAATAGTACACCGGTCCGAACTTGGCCCGAATCCCAAACGGTCCAAATGATCGAAAAGTAAATTGATCTGAAATGGTCCGACCCAAAACGATTCGATCCAAACAGTCCCATATTGCCCGGTCTAACAAGCTAGTAGCATTATGTATAAAAAAAACACATTGTTAACTTAGTAAATAATGCCAAAAAGAAAGGGAAATAATTAGAAAAACGGTCATGCTTGATCTTTTTTAACAATTGATTGCACATTGTTAATGTAAAAATTTGACCTTTAACATCTTTGATTATTAAAAAAATACTACTCTAATAAAATAAGTACTACTGATTGAGGTCCAAAGACTATAACTTTAATTTTTTCTAATTGAAAAAAATTTTAAAGACTCCCTCGAGTTGGTGATTAAATTATTTATACTTTTAAATGGGACCAATGACATATTTTATTTTATTTTATATTTACACGGTAAAATTCACCAGTGGGTCCCGTCCCTATTACAGACTCTATATCAAAATATCAGCACATGAGAAGGCGCGGGGAGAAAAGCCGAGCATATCACTGGGGGTGAAGTTCAAACCTCTGCCCAAGCTGGGAAAGGAGCAACTCCCCACTAAGCTAACCTCTTGACATCACTAATGACATATTAAAATAGAGAGTTATACACAAACAATAATGCATGTACATTATTTTTAAATAGAATAAAGATAATGTTGTCATAAAAATAATAACTATCTATAACCAGATAAAGGAAACTTTTTGTCAGGCCTGGTGCGAAAATTTTAAAAGTTCAAGACCCTTAAATAATGGAGATTATTTCCTAGATAATTGTTTAATTTGATAAATAAAACATATTATTAACTTTTAAATGTAACTATTTAAAAATAACCAACAAAATTCAATAACGGGTCCAGGTTTAATATCTAGCGGGGTCAAAATGCGTTTTTAGTATTTTATTGGGGTCAAGTGAACAAATTTTAAGAGATTTTTTTTAAAAAAAAAATTAAATTTTATAGCTAAAATTTTTATTTGTCTAGATCCAAGTGGGGTCACGTGACCCCACTTAAAGTGGCTGAATCCGCCACTGACAAACTTTTTATGTATTAATAAGTTACGAGTCGGCTCTCACTAATAATTTTGTTTAAGTAACTCTAATCCAGTTGTAAAATAATTTATTTGGTAAAGTATATAATATATTTTTACGCCATAACAATTAACTTAAGCGTTTGATTAGGATATATAGTCTTCTGACATAGTATTAAAGCTAAAATGACAAAAAATATCACGTGTTAGAATCTCATTACCCCTTCTTGAAAAGTGGAATAGTTAATGTTTGATAGAGATATATACTTACAGTACATCCACAAGCCCAATACTTGCTCGTGTGAAGGGAATTATAAATAGAATTTATGGGCTTCGACCACCAAACTTAAACTTTTGATTGAAATAACCCGAATAAAGTTTTCCTTTGTTTGTTTGTTTGTTTCTAAAGTGACATTTTGCATCTTAAGGAAAATTGTTTTCCATCCCTTTTCAAAACAAACAAAGGAAAATGGAAAGAGGACAAAGGAAAATGGAAAGAGGGAGAAAAATTATTTTCCGGGAAAATGTTTTCCATCAAAACAAATGGAGCCTTAGGGTGCATTCTCTTCACCTTAAAAAAATAAGTGTCAGGTTTGGTAACTTCAGATAAGTTCCAATAAGTTATATCAGGTCTAATAAGTTCCAATAAGGTCTAATAAGTTCCAATAAGGTCTAATAAGTTCTAATAAGGTCTAATAAGTTCTAATAAGTTCCAATAAGGTCTAATAAGTTTTAATAAGTTGCAATCAAGTTTAGGTTATTTTTTTAATTATTGATTAAATAAAATTAATAATTACCTGGCCTTAATTCACTCTTACACAACATAAACTAATTTTATTCTATCATTATTGTTTTAATTTTTTTTAGAGAATTCAATCAGATTTAGATTGAATTAAACTATTTTTTATATTATAAAATAAGAAAAATAGGTTTAAAATAATTCGCAATTCTAGTACTAATTAAAATTAAATAAAATTCCATTGAATAAAAATCCACATCACTACATTGCTTCACATTCATCATTGGAGTACATATTTTCACCTTCAATATCATTTTCTTCACGTACAACTTGCCATATTTCATCTCTAATATTTGTACGAACAACTTTCATTGCCTTTAGTCGTTCACCATTAGTTAAATTTACATCAGCTCATGATTGTACATTTTAAACAATTCCCTATCAAAATAATAATAATGATGATAATAATAATAATAATAATAATAATAATAATAATAATAATAATAATAAATAACTCTAACTAAAATGGAGGTGGTCTAAGCGAAAGAAGGGGATTGTCAAAAAAAAAAAAAGAGAGAGAAAGAAGGAGGCAGTTTACAAAAATAGTGGAGAAGGGTTTGAACGAATGAAGTGAGATTTCCTTCCTATTTTATTTATTTTGGGTTTGATTTAATTTTGGTCCAAATTAAACTTTAACAATCCTCCATATTATTATTATTATTATTATTATTATTATTATTATTACTATTACTATTACTATTACTATTACTATTACTATTACTATTACTATTACTATTACTATTACTATTACTATTACTATTACTATTACTATTACTATTACTATTACTATTACTATTACTATTACTATTACTATTACTATTACTATTACTATTATTATCATCATTATTATTATTATTATTCCATCTGTTTCAGTTTTTTAATCTTACTACATGTGAATTAAAGAAAGTTAAATTTGTAGATAAGTTGTTATTGGAATTGATAATATTAATTGATAATGAGTTTGAAAAAAGTGATACTAATTATTACTACCCCTTGAACGTTATTCAACAAAAAAAAAAGAACATAAGTTCAAATGTATCAAATATTGCTTTTTTGGATTATTATTATTAATAATTTATTATCAATCATATTTATACGTTCCAATAAGGTTTAATAAGTTCTCATAAGGTCTAATAACTTCTAATAAGTTTCAATAAGGTCTAATAAGTTCTAATAAGTTTCCAATAAGGTCCAATAAGTTCCAATCGGGTCTAATAAGTTCCAATCGGGTCTAATAAGTTCCAATCAGGTCTAATAAGTTAAATCAGGTCAGATAAGTTCATGTCTAATAAGTTGAAGAGAACGCACCCTTAGAGTATTGTATGTTTGCTTTATCAAGCAGCAGGAACACGACATTTCCACTCCCCCTTCTCCTTTGGGCTAGGAGCGATGTATCAATCAATAAACTGGTGGAATTCCTATCCAATAAAAAATAATAATAAAATCAACTAGCGGCAGCAACTATAGCAAAAAAATAGCAAGAACATAGAAAAAGCTAAAAGAAAAAGGAGTAACGGTTGATGGAGTAAATATAAGGAAAAATCCATATAAATAATCTTAACTATTAGACGTCTTTCAATATTAATTCCAACTATTAATTATTACAGTTTAATCCAAACTTTGGGGGTTGTTTTATGATATTAGTCTATTGACTTATTTAACCTATTATAATCGGTCACCAATTCATAAAGCATTCGTTATCTTTCCTCTTTTCTTATTTATTGTACTTGATTATACCTTCATCCCTTTCTACGAAGGAAATCGGAGCCGGTCAAAAGTTAGTATGGACTAATATCATAAAACTACCCCTTGTTTACATTAGATGAATAGAAATGAACTGAACTGAACTGAACTAAATAGAGATGAACTAAACTGAACTGTGTTAATAAAACTAAATAGAGATGAACTGAACTGAACTGAACTGAACTGAACTGAACTGAATATAGATTAACTGAATTGAACTGAATATAATCTGAAGTAAACAAGCCCTTAGTTTGGATTATAGTGTAATAACCTATAGTTGAGATTAATATTGGAAGATCTCCAATAATTGGGATTATTCATATGAATTTTTCCTAAACATAATGTTTTTTTTATTATAAATATAAAAGTATTGGGATAGAAATAATCATATGGACCTACAAGTATAACTGTATAGCTATAAAAGTTATCTAAAAGTTAACCCACAAAAGTGATCAAATATGATTTATTGGGCTTATGAGGTATTTAAAATAAGTATAGGCCAATATGTGCTAGTGCTATATTTCATGATGCCTAAATGGGAGACATTGAAATCGTATAAATATAACACTAGAGTTAGGATTATGGTACTCAAATCATATGGTTTTCCTTTTTTTTTTCTTCATATATATGGTTTTCCTTTTTTTAAATATCTCATCATCAATATACAATACTAAGGTTGCCATGAAAAATTAGAAGATGTCCCATCTGAACATTTTTTAATATGGGTCAAGATATGGTTATGCAATTATCCTTACCAATTAATATAATATAAAGTTTTAAAATCTATAGTTAATTAGGGTTTAATCAAATAAATGGTATCAAGAGCCTGCTTCATATTAGTTATTTCGGTACCTTAATGGATTGAATCATATGAATTCAAAATTAAAACTGATAGAGTATATAACATATTCCTGGGTCTTAACCATTAGCTTAAGCTTTTGGTTGAGATGGTTCTCTAACATGGTATTAAGAGCCAACGTGACGCAGAATTCACGGGTTCGAATCTCTCCTCCCTCTCCCTTCAATGATAGAGTATATAAGCTGATGGTTAGGGCCCAAGAATATGTTATATACTCTATAAAAACAATAATATTATATAAAATATGGCTATATTTTCCTTTATATATTTGTAAACAAAATAGTAAATAGTACGGAGCAATACATTTTATGCCAAAATAATAAGATGGATATTGAAAATGGATGAAAGTACCGCCATGTCATTGGAGCTGGCTTCATAAGTGATCGTACTTGTAACAAGCACATTGCAGAGCATCATCACACCACATCAGTTCAATTCAATTAATTTTAGTCTAAATTATATTTTCCACTAATTTTTGTTCAATCATATCCATTCAAGTTTTACATAAATTAGATTAATTCAGTCTAAAAGAAAAGGTTCATGTGAAAGCCATTTCAATGCTTAATGGAGAATTGGTGTTGTATGATTTGATATACTTCGATGAAATTACATGAGGATGTAACGAATCTAACTAATGAAATATATCCAATTAGAGTTGTTATTATTGAATGGAAAACCATTGGTAAAGGTTCTTCGATCTAGGTCTAATGGTATATGGCTACAAATAAGAAATAATAAAAATTCATATGAATAATCCCAACTATTGGAGGTGTTTCAATATTAATCCCAACTATAGATTATTACACTATAATTTAAACTATAAGGGTAGTTTAATGATATTAGTCCATACTAACTTTTGACCGGCTCCGATTTCATTCGTAGAAAGGGAGGAAGATATAGCCAAGTACAATAAACAGGGGAAGAGGGAATATAACGATAAATTTTTGAATTGGTGACCAATTACA
Organism: Salicornia ramosissima; assembly: GCA_951394345.1. Taxonomy (NCBI): domain Eukaryota; kingdom Viridiplantae; phylum Streptophyta; class Magnoliopsida; order Caryophyllales; family Amaranthaceae; genus Salicornia; species Salicornia ramosissima. Next base: position 15,233,327 of record OX596235.1, read on the forward strand.
ATAGGTTAATTAACTCAATGGACTAATATCATAAAGAAAAAATTAGAAATAACCCCCAAACTTTTTCACGTTTTTTGCAATTACCCCCTTTAAATTATTTTTTAAAATTTAACCCCCAAACTTTTCCATCCATAATCTGAATCACCCCCAAATCACAAAAATCTGTTATAATCTAACGGTGGGACCCATTTTTTACTAATTAAACCCTCTCCTTTCTTCTAATCATTCTTTTATCATCATCTTCTTCATTTCATCATCCCAAAACACTACCACCACCATTTCTCTCTCATTTGACCACAACAACCACCACCACTTCATCACCATCGTCTTCCAATTCAACTTCTTTCTCGCTCCTCTAACCCTCCCAAAACTTACTAAATTTGATTGAAGACTTACTAAATTTGATTGAAGGAGGTTGGAATGAGGGTAAAGCTGATGGAGGTGATGGTGTTGGTGGTGACAGGGGGTGGTCAAAGGAGATAGAAAGAAAATAGAGGTGGAGGTGGTGATGGTAAGGGGGTGGTCAGAGGAGAGAGAAAGAAAATGGAGGTCATAGTTTTGGTGGTGGCAAGGGGTGATCAAAGGAGTGAGAAAGAAAAGGAATGTGGTGGTGGTGGTGGTGGTAAGGGGTTGCAAGAGGAGAGAGAAAGAAGATGGAGACTGTGTTAATTATGTTCGTGTATTAATAAACCATGTTAGTGTATTAATAAACCATATTATTGTGTTAATTATGTTTTGGATTTGTTAATTAACAAATCAAAGGTAATATTCCGTTAAATTTAACGGAATATTCTAATTTGGGGGTGATTTGGATAATGGATGGAAAAGTTTGGGGGTTAAATTAAAAAAATAAATTTAAAGGGGGTAATTACTAAAAACGTGAAAAGGTTTGGGGGTTATTTCTAATTTTTCCTATCATAAAATAACTCACAAAGTTTGGATTATACTGTAATAACTAATAGTTGGGATTAATATTGGAAAATCTCCGATAGTTGAGATTATTCATATGAATTTTTCCTAAGAAATAAATACGTTTTTTTAAACTGATACGGTATAAATTTAAAATTTTATAATAAAAAATCACGGTAAATTTGAATTATTAATATAATTAAAGCTTAATTATTTTTTCAAACTTTCTCTTTCGAACTTAAAGTTTTTCTAAAAGTTGGATATTGGATGATTATTAAAGTGTTGATTGGATAATTAGTCACCGCAGATGAGGAAAATCCTAATTGACTGTTTGGCCGGATCGGAGTTAACCTTGGTCCGTTGACTTTTGGATGTAACCTTCAAATAATAATTGTGGAGATAACTTTCAAATAAAAATTGTAGACGTGCACGTGGGCCAGTCTCTCTCGATCCTAGTAACCTTAGATCAAGCTCCCAAGGACTACTACATTGTTGCATCCACGCGTTTCACAAGGACAGTTCTTACTGCAACTGGAGTTCTCCATTACTCAAACTCCCGGGCGCAGGTCTCGGGACCTGTGCCTGCTCCTCCTGCTGGTGGAATGCACTGAAAAATTGTTCCGGTAAGGATTAACCGGTAGTGTTTAGTGGTGGTGCAGAGGTGTTCACAGAGGTGACTGTAACCTGCACAATGAAATAACACGGTGAGCTAACCTCGGGGTGTCTCTGAGGAAAGACCCTTCAATGCTTAAGTTAGTAAAGGGGATTAAGTATGTAGGAAAGATAGATGAGGAGAGAGGATAGAGAGATCGAGATTGGTTAAGTATATGTCTTCTGCCGTTATTAGGCTGGTGAGGTCTTCTATTTATAGGAGATGATTTGGCGGTCAAACCGTGTCCGTCAAGGAGGGGTGCTTCCTTAGAGTCGGTTCCGGCAACTCCGATGGCAGGCAACCTGTTGAACCATGTTTGATTTGAATGATGACAAACCAGTCCTCTATACTTGATGTCTATGTATATTTGTATATGAACAGGTTGAATCAAGTGAGGACTCATCAAGGCAACCATGAAGGCCTTGAGATACTTGAAGATCAGAAGCCAAGAGCTTGGAGCTTTTTATTTTTATATTTCTAGGATCTTCATGTAAAATAGGCTTAGGAAAATATTCTTAGTGTTTTTAAGTAAAGAGCAAAAAGACTTTAAGTTTACATCCAGTAAAGAGAACAGCCCAAGAACAAGCTAAGAACAGGCATAGAACAAGCTTGGAACAGTTCCCTTTACCAGACGTAGACTTAGTAGTACTGAGACCACTGTGAGAACAGACCTCAGTATTACGCACGTAATCCGTACAAATTTTGGTGTTCAAAATTATTTTTGAAAATTTATTTGAAAAATTTGGAACACTTGTACTTTGGAAATCTGCCAATTTGATCTACAAAATCAGCCTTGAAATGTACTTGTTTGGACTTTAGTGTACTTTCCAATACATGTAGTGGAAGGAGACAAAGGTCTGAAATAGATACCTTTCTACTTGTGTCAGCAAGGCTGGTTTATGCAAATTAGGCAAGTCTCTAAGCACACTTCTAGAGGACGGTTTTTCTTTGTCTATATAAACCATCTTTGCAAAAAACCCTAGAAGACTTTTTTGCTCTCCAAAGAAAACCAAGTCATATTTTCTGAGAGTCTATCTTTAGTCCAAAACTATCTCCATATCCATCTTTAAGAGAAAAACTTACGAAGATTTAAGTTTGTAATATTTGAACCACTTAGAGGGAAGTGGTTGGGGAGTGTTCTGTGAACACTCAGTGAACTGTTAGAGTTAACAGTTGGGAATTAAGTGTTACATAGTTGTAGCATTTAATTGAGTGTGTAACCTTGTTATTATTCTGAGTTGATTAATAATATTGGTGAGAGAGTGGAGGACGTAGGCTTGTTTAGAAGCCGAACCTCGTTAAATCTTTGTGTCCCTACTCTTTACTTACTGTTCTTTCGTTGTTCTCACAAAAAGATAAACGAACCTTGAAAACGATTGAAAAAACACACATACTCAATTCAACCCCCCCTTCTTGAGTTTACATTGAACTAACAATTGGTATCAGAGCCTAACTTCTCAAAAGGTTAACTACCTAGAGGAGCAAGAAGATGTCTACTCAAGAATCAAACAGTTCAAGACTCCCCAAGTTCAATGGCACTAACTACTCTTGGTGAAAGAATTGCATGAAAAATCTTATCATTGGGATAGATTATGAATGCTGGATGATTGTAAAAAATGGACCCACGTGCATCCACAAGAAGAATCAGGAAGGGCTCACAGTTCCAAAGACAGAAGAAGAGTACACAAGTGAAGACTACAAGAAGCTGGAGAAAAATGCAAAGGCAATGTCACTTGTTCAACAAGGAATTGCAGAATGTGAGGTAAATCGAATTCTAGCTTGTTCTTCTGCAAAGGAAATATGGGATACACTAGAGCTTGCATATGAAGGCAACTCTGAGGTAAGAAGGTCAAAAATTGACATGCTTATGTCAAAATATGAAGTCTTTGAAATGACTAGAGATGAAAACATAAAGGACATGTTTACAAGGTTCATGACCATTGTAAATGAACTAAAGTCATTGGGAAAGACCTTCTCAAGTGAAGAGTTGGTGAGGAAAATGTTGAGAAGCTTATCAGGGAAGTGGATGCCCAAGGTTACAGCTATACAAGAAGCAAAGGATCTGTCCTCATTATCTCTAGAACAACTTATTGGTTCCTTGATGACTCATGAGATGTTGGTAGATTCAAAGGCTGAATCTAGCTCAAAAAACAAGGAAATGGTCCTCAAAGCAGAGGAATCTGAGGATGATGAAGATGATATAAGTCTCATGGCCAGAAGGTTTGAAAAATACCTTAGGACAAAGTCCAAGGGTAAGTTTGTAAAAGGAAGGAACATTTCTGGATGTTTTACATGATGAGTGCATAGCCAAGATATGTGATCTTGAGGCTGAACTCATCTTGCTAAAACAAGAAAACACCAAGAAGACCAGTGACGAACCAGATCCTTCCCTGGTCTCAAGACTACAAGATGAACTTCAAAAGACTAGACTTGACTTAAAATCTTTTGAGAAACAAAATGAAGTTCAACTTAAGAGGCTTGAGAACAAGGAAAATGAGCTAACAGATTGTATGAACCAATTGAACAAAATGTTAGATGCTCAGAAAACCCTAAACATCCTCACATCCCAACCTGGAAATTCTCAAAGGTTTGGTTTAGGGTATTCTGGATCTAGTTCTACAACTGTTCTAGACAGAGACAACACATGGTTGAATGAATTCAAGAAAGGCAAGTATATATTTGCCAAGGATATGCATGTTTGTACCTATTGTGGTAAAAGTGGTCATGTTGCTAACAAATGTTTCATCAAAAAGAAGCATGACAAGAAAAATAAAACCTACACCCAACAAGTATGGGTTAGGAAGGTCAAGGTTGAAAATGTTTCAAAGAACAAGGAACCCAAGCTGGTCTGGGTTCCTAAAACTAACCATTAGTTTGCTTGTGCAGGTGCGAGTGAAAGGAAAGCCATATTGGTATTTGGACAGTGGTTGCTCAAGACACATGTCCGGGGATAAAGAACAATTCCTTTCACTCACAGCATTCGAGGGAGGGCACGTGACATTTGGTGACAATCGCAAAGGACTTATCAAAGGAGTAGGTAAGGTTGGTATGTCACTCTACCAAGCAATTGACAATGTTTACTATGTAGAAGGTTTGAAACATAACCTCTTGAGCATATCTCAACTATGTGACAAGGGAAATAAAGTGAATTTTTAATCAAACACTTGTCACATAGTGAACCCTAAGACAGGGGAACTGGTCTGTGAAGGAACAAGACATAACAATGTGTATATACTTAAGTCAAATTCCACAGAACAGTGCCCTCTGCCTTAGTGTTGTAGAGGATGACCAATGGCTTTGGCATAAAAGATTAGGACATGTTAGCTTCACTTTGCTCAACAAGTTGAGAACACAAGATTTGGTATTAGATTTACCTAACATCAAATATGTGGCAGACCAGCTCTGTCAAGAGTGTGCAAAGTGCAAGCATGTAAGATAATCTTTTAAACCAAAGAAGGTGGTTAGTTCCTCTAGACCATTTGAACTTGTACACATGGATTTATGTGTACCTATGCGTGTACAAAGTAAAAATGGCTTTAGTTATGTATTTGTCTTAGTTGATGATTACTCTCATTTTACTTGGACCATATTCTTGAAATATAAAGATGAAACTTTTGATGAATTTGAAATTTTAGTGAAACAGGTCCAGAACAAGATCAATCATCAGTTAGCATCTATCAGATCTGATCATGGATCAGAATTTGATAATGCTAGCTTCATAACCTATTGTATGGAGCATGGTGTTTCTCACAACTTCTCAGCCCCCAGAACTCCATAACAAAATGGAGTTGTTGAAAGAAAGAATCGCACTCTAGAAGAAATGGCTAGAACCATGCTTCTAGAGAGTGGTCTGTCCAAGAAATTTTGGGTTGATGCTGTGAGTACATCATGCTACATACTCAATAGGGTTATGCTAAGACCAATACTAATAAAAGCACCTAATGAACTTCTAAGGGGTCTAAAACCAAACATTGAAAATTTAAGGATATTTGGTTGTAAGTGTTTTGTACATAACAATGGTAAAACCAGTTTGGACAAGTTCGACCCCAGGAGTGATGAAGCTGTTTTCATAGGGTATTCTCCTCATAGCAAGGCATATAAAGTTTTCAACAAAAGAACCTTGTGTGTTGAAGAGAGTATCCATGTGTTATTGATGAAATTAACATGTTCAACAAGCCTGTGCAGGTAGATGATGATGAAGGCTTTGAAATTGGGATGACGAATTTCACTGGAGCTGAACCAGAGAACACTGCTGAACCAGACTCTCCAACTCCTGCTGAAAACAACAATGAGTCTGGTGCAGCAGAGGGAAATGCTAAACAGGTTGTTGAACTCAGTGACTCTCCTGCCCATCCAACAGAAGATGAAGTGGGAGAGAACACTGAAGAAACTGGTCTACCCTCTCAAAATGAAAATGAAATAGGGGGAACCAGTACAGACATTGGTTCTAACTTAGGTGACTCAAATGCTGTAAGAAAGAGTATGTTTAAGCAAAGAATTTCTCATCCTTCTGATCAAATCATTAGTGATTTATCAAAAGGAGTCCAAACTAGAAATTCTGTTTGGAAGAACTTCTGTGCTTACTTCTCCTTCTTATCTCACATAGAACCAACTGACTATAAGATTTCACTAACTGATCCTGATTGGATCTTGGCCATGCAAGATGAGTTGAACCAGTTTGAAAGAAATAAGGTTTGGCATCTTGAACCAAGAACCAATGAGATGTCAGTTATTGGAACCAAATGGGTCTTCAGAAACAAAATGGATGACTCAGGTACTATAGTCAGAAACAAGGCCGGGCTAGAGGTTCAAGGGTTTAACCAACAAGAGGGAATAAACTATGATGAAACCTTTGCTCCAGTAGCCAGGCTTGAGGCAATAAGAATCTTAATTGCCTTTGCTGCCCAAATGAACTTTAAACTCTTTCAAATGGATGTTAAAACTGCTTTTCTAAATGGTTATTTGAAAGAAGATGTGTATGTGGAACAACCCCCTGGCTTTGAGGACAGAGTTTGTCCAAATCATGTCTACAAGTTAGACAAAGCTCTTTATGGCCTTAAACAAGCCCCTTGTGCTTGGTATGAGAGACTCTCTAGCTTTCTTATTAAAAATCATTATGAGAGAGGTTCAGTGGACAAAACTCTATTCTTAAAGAAAAGGGGAACAGATCTGTTAGTGGTCCAAGTATATGTTGATGATATTTTGTTTGGGGCTACTAATTCTATTTTGTGTGATGAGTTTGCAGACCTAATGAAGAGTGAATTTGAGATGAGCATGATGGGAGAACTTGGTTTCTTCCTAGGGCTTCAAATCAAGCAAGTGGATGATGGAATCATGATCCACCAACAAAAGTATCTCAAGGAGCTGCTCAAGAGATATGGTCTGCAAGATAGCAAGTCCTATGACACACCTATTCCTACCTCTTCTAAACTGAGCCTAGATGAGAAAGGAAAGGATGTTGAGGATAAGCTATAGAGAGGTATGATTGGCTCACTTCTCTACTTAACAGCTAGTAGACCAGACATAGTGTTCTTAGTTGGGTTGTGTGCAAGATTTCAAAGCAACCCAAAAGAGTCTCATCTAAAAGCTGTTAAGAGAATTTTTAGGTACCTGAGTGGTACAGAGGACATGTGCTTATGGTATCCAAAGGGAAGTAATTTTGATCTTTTAGGATACACTGATGCTGACTATGCTAGTTTTAGTGTGGACAGGAAAAGCACTTCAGGAATGGCTCATTTCTTAGGTTCTTGTCTCATTTCATGGGGATCTAAGAAACAAAATTCAGTGGCTTTATCCACAGCTGAATCAGAGTACATAGCTGCTGCTTTGTGCTGTGCTCAATTGCTTTGGATAAAGACACAACTTAAGGATTTTGGGGTCTGTTCCGGAAGTGTTCCCATATTGTGTGATAACACCAGTGCTATAAACATTTCAAAAAATCCTGTCCAGCACTCTAAAACCAAACATATTGAAATCAGACATCATTTTCTCAGAGACAATGTTGAAAAGGGAAATGTGAATCTTGAATTTTGCAGATCTGAAGAACAATTGGCTGATATCTTCACTAAACCCCTGAGCAGGGAAGTGTTTGTCAAACTCCACACATTACTTGGTATGGTAAGGATTAGATCCTAGTTCCTTAGGACTTATCTTTTTTCCTTTTTGGCTATGTTTGACTTTTTGATCATTAGCGTAAATAAGCAGGGTTAGTTAACTCTTAAATGTCATTTATGCAAGTGGTCTCAAAATTCTTATGTTGATGCTGTTCCAATGTGTGGTGTCTCTAAGTTGCCTAACTGAAAGATGCCTTAAGTTTTTAATATATACAGATCAGCGTCAGACCATCGTCAGACAAGTTCCTTACAACGGTTATGTCAGTTTATTGCTGAACCCTCAACTTTGAGTTTAAGGATTTAATTGTTCTGACACATGACCGTTGTGAACAGTGTAAATAACCTCTACCTTAACTGTTCTAATAACTGCCTCTTGTTATCATTTTAATTCACTCTTTCACACCAATTTCCCTCTCTAATTGTCTCTCTTTCTCAAAATTAATCTTCTCTCTCAAACCCTAAGCACCATCATCAAAATCCTCTTCAAGAACTCGAATTCAGTTTCTCTCTCTCTCCTTCATCAAATTTGCTGATCAAATCAAAATGGGAAGAAAGAAGAACAAGGCTGCAAAGAAGAAAAGCCGTGGATTAAGCCAATCTCCTAGCTTCACACCCTCAAAAGTTGAGAAGGAATCAAACACTGCTGTGGTTGTTGAACACCACCAAACAGAAGAGAAGCAAGAAGAAGTAAAGGACCAAGTCACTACAGAAACGGTTACTGAATCTAAGGCTGCATGCAAGCCTGATGAGAAATCTACTCCTCCACCAAGCCCTAAATCATCACCACCAGCTTCACCAAAATTCCCACAACCTCAACCTCAGAAAACTCCATCACCATCCGAATCTTCACCCCCTCCTTCACCTAAACAACCCTCTCCACAAACTGCTATCTCTTCCCCTCAACAAAAATCACCATCACCACCAAAGACCAAAACTCCACTACCCCCTTCACCACAAAAGGAAAAAACCCCATCATCTTCTCCACAACCACAGGAAACACCCACAACCTCACCTCAGACCACACAGAAAACAGTGCCAAGCACTGAAGAAAAGGAAGTTGAAAGGGAAGAAACAGAAAAGCAAGATGATGACATGGATGTCAAGATCACAGGGGTAGTACAAGGGGAAAAGGAAACAGGAAAGAGAACCAGGCCTTTGAGGACAAGGGTTTGCAAGGAAGAGATAAAAAATGAACTTGTTGAGGAGGTTCCAGAAGGGAAGAAGGATGAAAAGAAGAAAAGGGTAAAGAGTGTTGCCAAGAAGGGCAAAGCCTCTGAGAGCCCTAAGCTTACAACCAAACTCCCAACAGAAAAGAAGAGGAAAGCTGCTTCTGCCTCTGAAAAGACTCCTGCCAAGAAGAAAGGTAAGACCGCTTCTGAACCACTGTATGAGCTAAGTGGTAGGGGTGTCTTATTTGGTTTTGCATGTCCTAAGTCTTGGATGAGTCAACCATTTTTAGAGGAGTTTAAGGAGGCCATAGAGTTCCAGGGCTGGGAAGGGCTATTTGATAAGAGGCTAGATGTTTTTGAAACTTGTGTTGAAGAATTTTACTCAAAGCTGGGAAAGTTAGAAAAAGGGAAGGTCTGGAGTGAGGTCGAGGGGGTCGACATCACTCTTTCAAAGAAGAGTCTAGGGGAGGTACTAGGTGTGCCTAGGGGTGGGTTCTGTGATTATTCCAAGGGCAACTGGCCAACTATTCCTAAGGTCAGCACAGAACACATACAGACCACTCCCTTTACTGGTTCTCCACATGATGGTGCTGGCTATGTTATTGGCCAATTAAGGGAACCAGTAATGAGGCTGTTCCATACAGTTGCCTCTAAGATAGTACTCCCTAGGGCTCAGGGCAGAATGGATGTTAGGAAGATGGATGCTGTGATCATTTACTATCTCTATGAGAAAATAAAGTTGAGTCTCCCTGGTCTCATGCTAGCTCACATGGTTAGCATTCTGGAAAGGTTCAACCACTCTCTACCCTATGATGCCTGGCTTACTTTGGTTTTCCAAAGTAGAAAGGTTCATCTGAGTGGTGAGGTCAAGAAAATGTTTGTCCTCACAAACCAGATCCTAGGTCAGAAAGGGATGACCTTTGAGGGTGGGATGTTAAAAATGAGGGATGAAGAGAGGATCACAGGGGCCAGAAGAACAAGCGGTTCCAGGTCTGAGGAAGCTACTGGGTCATTGTCCAAACAGGTGCAGACACATGGGGAATTACTGCAACAGATGATGGCTAGTTTCAATGCTCTGTGCACTTCTCTGGATGGCTCTATAAAGAACATATCAGCACGACTGGACTCCCATGAAGAAAAGCTTACCTCCTCTTCCAGCTTCAAGCCCAAGACCACCAAGAGACCAGTTCCCATCATTGCTCAAGTCAAGAAGAAGCAGCAGGAGAAGAGTGCAGAAAATGAGAATGAGGATTCTAATGAGAATTCTGATGATGATGCTGACTCCACTTCTTCCTAGCCTACCCCCTTTCCCTACTAACACTGCTTTCAAACTTTAATTTCTCTAGTTTCTCTGAACAATTTTTATCCTTAGTTTCTGACCATTTCTGCTAAACAATTTCTCTACAGAATGGTCCTGGTCTGTATATTTTATTAACTTCTGTGTGCACTTGAACATTTTGGGATTGTGAGTTGCAGGTACTCACATTTGGGACAGCATCTCTAGAATGCTGTGTGTATATTATGCTTATGACTTTACTTGTTGCCTTCTAATTTTTGTGTTGTGATTGTTTTTGTCATTTGATGATGCCAAAAGGGGGAATAGGACAGGTGAAGTTCCTAGTATCAATTGTAGCAACTTGAACAAGGTTCGGACCTTGTTAAGAGATGGCCCAGCTTTTTGCCTAGGAGTATCTTGAATTCAGATCAAGTGCCCCTATCCATCCCAACTGGAAGAAATTCTTCCAAGTGAAATTGAAATTTCTCTTGCTACATTTGATAATTGATAAGTCTTGCAGGTTACAGGTTTAATACTAAAACTCAATGATAAATTAAGTAATGTGATGAGTGACTGACCATTGTAATCAGACTATTTTTGCTTTAGTCTATTGTGTATTTTTTTATTATTCTCTGAGATTATGAATCTGACTACAGGCACAGTGCATGACCAGTTCCTCTGAACAATTGCTTTAGTCTGTTGTGTATATGAACAGGTTGAATCAAGTGAGGACTCATCAAGGCAATCATGAAGGCCTTGAGATACTTGAAGATCAGAAGCCAAGAGCTTGGAGCTTTTTATCTTTATATTTCTAGGATCTTCATGTAAAATAGGCTTAGGAAAATATTCTTAGTGTTTTTAAGTAAAGAGCAAAAAGACTTTAAGTTTACATCCAGTAAAGAGAACAGCCCAAGAACAAGCTAAGAATAGGCACTAAACAAGCTTGGAACAGTTTCCTTTACCAGACGTAGACTTAGTAGTACTGAGACCACTGTGAGAACAGACCTCAGTATTATGCACGTGATTCGTACAAATTTTGGTGCTCAAAATTATTTTTGAAAATTTATTTGAAAAATTTTGATCACTTGTACTTTGGAAATCTGCCAATTTGATCTACAAAATCAGCCTTGAAATGTACTTGTTTGGACTTTAGTGTACTTTCCACTACATGTAGTGGAAGGAGACAAAGGTCTAAAATAGATACCTTTCTACTTGTGTCAGCAAGGCTGGTTTGTGCAAATTAGGCAAGTCTCCAAGCACACTTCTAGAGGACGGTTTTTCTTTGTCTATATAAACCATCTTTGCAAAAAACCCTAGAAGACTTTTTTGCTCTCCAAAGAAAACCAAGTCATATTTTCTGAGAGTCTATCTTTAGTCCAAAACTATCTCCATATCCATCTTTAAGAGAAAAAATTACGGAGATTTAAGTTTGTAATATTTGAACCACTTAGAGGGAAGTGGTTGGGGAGTGTTCTGTGAACACTCAGTCAACTGTTAGAGTTAACAGTTGGGAATTAAGTGTTACATAGTTGTAGCATTTAATTGAGTGTGTAACCTTGTTATTATTCTGAGTTGATTAATAATATTGGTGAGAGAGTGGAGGACGTAGGCTTGTTTAGAAGCCGAACCTCGTTAAATCTTTGTGTCCCTACTCTTTACTTACTGTTCTTTCGTTGTTCTCACAAAAAGATAAACGAACCTTGAAAACGATTGAAAAAACACACATACTCAATTCAACCCCCCCTTCTTGAGTATACATTGAACTAACACAACCTATGATGCTGCCATCACTAAGACGGTATCTTTGATACGGCATGGGTCCTCTGATATCGTCATTATTGGGACGACATGTTGAGAGGTATTGCCTATGTTGGCTGTCTTTGGTTGACCGTGACCGTTAGCCCTTGTTGTTGGCATTTAAGAGGTGTCTGACATCTTGGCCGTGATGTTAGTATGGTAGGTCCTGCCGGTTTATCGGTAGGCCCCCATACAACTAGCCCCCCCCCAAAAAAAAGTATCAGTACCGGCACGTTGGTGATGCTTTTTCAAAAAATAAGTCGCCAACAAGATGTTAGGCTGACTTTTCCCGCCCGTTTGTTGTACTTTACACGTGTCAGCTGGAGATGAATCATTTTGTGCTTTTTGGAGAGTGGGTCCCACAACACTATAAATATCAAATTTGACGGTTTTCTTTCTCTTTCTTCACCTCAAAAAATTTTGAAAAAATTTGTGAGAATTTTTCTTTCTACTTTCTCTCTCTTACTCTTCAGTTGGACGTTTGGTCTTCGTACTCTTCTTCGATACTTTGAAAGTGGTTTGTTGTTCACCATTGTTATTGTACAACAAAGCTTTAGAGGAACTTCGAACTGCGCATTTTTTCAGGTTAGCTACACTTTTTAAGCTTGTGTGAATCCTATGTAGATTTCCAAATTTTTCTTTTGAAAGTGTCAAATTCGAATAGGTATTCGAATTTTGTGTCGAAAATTGTTTCTGAATTTCGAACTTTGAATATTTTCGAAAAAAGTCGATTGCGTGTAAATTTTTGTGAAATGGGTTTCTTTATTTTCAAAATCCATGATTTTTCTTGAAAAGCCATGAACTTTCTAAATATTGTAACTATGCAACTTATGCACTTGTGCATGTTTGTTGTGGCTGTTTTTAACTTTTATGCCTTTTGGCAGTTTTTCAAACGATGTCGGATGTTAGTGATAGTCAAAACGATAGTAGGATTCTGGAGAGCAGCGACATCGACGATTCGTCTTTGTCTAAGTCGTCCACCTCATTGTCGTCATGCCCTACAGAAGGTGAGCCGTCGTCTCGAGCTATTACTAGCACCGCCGTCAGTGAAGTCATTGCCGGCGAGTTGGAGGAGCCTGGCGTGTGTATTTGTGTTTCACGCAGTCTTAAATTTAAAAAAGGATGCCCTCTTCATTCGGGAAGAGGAGAGGAGGTATCCAGGCGTTCACGCCGTAAGAAAACCGGGAGTAAAGCTGCTGGCAATGTTCGTCCGACAGCTTTACTGCTGCTTGGCGGACTTGTGCCTAGGCAAAGGCGTATTCCTGAGTTTTCTTTAGTTTTTAAAAGAAATGCGGACTGTGAGGGCACACATAACCCGCCAAGTTTCAATTATGAGCAACAACATGAAGTTAGGGATCTTCGCGGCGTTCTGCGTAAATCCGGCAACCCAATGTGGACCGTGATGTCAGAGCGATATTGGTTCTCTTCACTGCGGTCTGCTTTGGAGTTTGACCAATATGGCTCGAATGAAGATCCGTCATGCCCTAACCCATTTGCAGAACTTGGTAATTATTTTTACTCATACGTGTTTTTCTTACTTTTTTCCTTTTTTCTTTTGTTGCATAATGCAGTAGTTGAAATGGAACCGGGTGACGCTCATTTAGTTAACACTGCCTGGCAAGAGGCCGGCCAGGAGTGGTTTGACGGTCTGGATTCCTTGCCGTTACCAGCATTTGAGGCATTGCAATTTGGTGTCGTCCCAGAGGATGACTTGGATCATCCCTTGGTTCGCACCCCTTATACGGATTGACTGACTGAAGGCAAGACATGGATTGGCGGCGAAGCCTCATATATCAAGTGGTTCAAAGATGGCCATTATATTCCTGCCAACTGGGAGTTGGCGGTGTTGAAGGAGGATGAAACAGTGATGATGCCTCCTGCCGGGTACTTCCCAGTTTACTTGGCGCACGTCAGGTGGGGTCTTAGGTGCCCCTTTGATTGGTCGATTATGTCGATGTTGCGACATTTTCGAATTAGTTTAGTTCAGTTGGGGCCTTTGTCCCTGTTGATGTTGGTATCGGTGTTGTGGGTTTGCCGGTATCTCAAGATGAAGGTGAACTTGCATGTTATACGGGCATTAATGTCCGTGAAGAGAAACAACTCGGCTGCCTGGCGATACACTTTCCAGTCGGCCCCTGGGAAGTTATTGGCGTACCCTAAAGTTAGCTCCTATAAGAACTACATGGGCAAGTGGTTCTGGATGAAGCCATCGAAAGGATTCCAGTGAGACATTCCTTTAGGTTTCACTGGGGGACAAGGTGTTCCCCTTGGGTTTTGCTTTTTACTATTGTGTCGTCAACATACACTTCGACATTTCTTCCTTTTTGCTTGCTAAAGACTTTATCTACCAGCTTTTGATAGGTTGCACCGGCGTTTTTAAGCCCAAAAGGCATGGCTTTGTAACAATAAACGTCAGCATTAGTCACATATGCCGTCTTGGGTCTGTCTGACTCTAGAAGGCTAATTTGATGATATCCTGAAAAAGCGTCCATAAAACTAAGTAGTGCATGGTTTGCTGTAGAGTCCACTAGTTGATCTATTCTTGGGAGTGGATAGCAATCTTTTGGGAAATGGCGGTTTAGGTCACTGAATTCGACGCACATTCGCCATTGTTCGTTTTGTTTTTTTACCATAACCACATTAGCTAACCATTCAGGATAGTCACAAGGTTCTATGAACCTTGCCAACAAAAGTTTATTTATTTCAGTCTCAATAGCCTCATTCTTCTCAGTCGAGAATGATCTTTTCTTTTGTTTTACAGGCCTAACGCTATCATCTACATTAAGCCTATGTTGCGTTACAGAGGTGTGGATGCTTGGCATTTCGTCAACAGAGAAAGCGAAGACATCAGTGTTGTCTTGCAATAGTTGAACTAGATTGATTTTCATTTGTGCCGGCAACTTCTTACCTATCTTGACGGTTCTAGAGACATCTGTGGTAGATAAAGGTGTATCCTCCACGCCCTCTTCTGGTTTAGGTCGTGGAAGACCGTCGTCATCTGGGCGACCATTGATGTCGTCCATTGATATGGGGGAGACTTCTGGTTGTCGTTTTCTTTTGTTGTTGTTGCCGGTGTTTAGCTGAGGTGGAGGCGGAGGTCTCATGGCAGTCACGTAACATGAACGTGCTACCTCTTGGCTTCCTTTCACTTTTGCTGGATAGCCATCATCGGCTATGTATAGCATAGTTAAGTGATAGGTAGATGGTATGCCTTTGATGTCATTCATCATTGGTCGCCCAATGATGGCGTTGTAGGCCGACGGTATATTGACCACTAAAAACTCTATCATCGTTCTTTTGACTTGCCTGCCTACTCCCAGCTGTGTCGGCAATTTAATTATGCCCTCCGGTATCACCCTGGCTCCTGTCAAAACCACTAATTGAGTAGTGTACCGGTTTTAGATATTTTTCCTCTATTCCAAGTTTGTTGAAGGCCTCCTGGAATAGGATATTGGCTGAGGAACCGCCATTGACCAGAACGCGATGGACTTTGCAATTCGCAATGGACAAATTGATTACTAAAGGGTCATCATGAGGGTATATGATGCCCTTAGTGTCTTCAGCCGTGAACGTCATCTCCGGCACGTCCGCCGACCCTGCCCAGTGATGGCGGTCATTAAAGTTCACTTGATGGCGGACCTCCCGGAGACTTGCCCGGGCGCCGTTAAGGGTTCCTCCATGTATTGGTTCCCCTGTGATGACCAATATGTCGGGTTGGAAGTCTGTTTGTTTTTGCTTCCCCTTCCAACCCCTATCGCCATGTTGCTGGTGGTGAGGTGAATCATCTTTCTTTTTATACTGGGCCAACCGCCCTTTCCTCACTAATTCCTCCACGTTTTCCTTCAGATGGGCACATTATTCAGTGATGTGCCCATAGTCGTTATGAAACTCGCACCACTTAGACTGGTCGCGGTTTGGTGCATTCATTTGCCTTGGGCGCCTCCATTTTTCATCTTGTTTATGGAGTGAATATATCCTTGAACGTTGGGTGTTGAGCTCTGTGTAGCCGCCACCTCTTTCTGTTCCTGGTTTCTTCTCCACATTCCCCCCTTCTTCCCCGCGTCTTTTCTCCACGTTTCTAGTGAAGTACTCCTTCCTTTCGAAAGGAGTTTCTTTTTTGAACTCCTTTTTGTAGCTTCTTTCTTCTACTGCCCTCTTCTCTGTTGAGGTACCAGCACCTATCCGGCAGAATTCCTCTACCCGGATGTATTCATTACCTTTCCCTAGGACGCCCCCTAGAGTTGTCAGATTTTTGCGTCCCGGATACTGGCGGAATGGGCTCTCTTGCAGCCCTGACATCAGTGCTAAGACTGCCACTTCTTGCTGCATATCAGGTATGGTCACGGCTTTCGCCGTGAATCGAGCAATGAAATCCCTAAGGCTTTCTTCTCGCCTTTTTTGTATTCCCATCAATTCACTCGCCAGCCTTTGCCGCCTTTTGTTGCTGACAAAATGCGACAAGAATCGAGAAGACAAGTCGCTCCACCGGGCTATAGTAAAGTTTGGTAGGGATTTGAACCAACTTTGAGCTATGCCGGTAAGGGTTGTCTGAAAAACCCGACACCAGGCTCTGTTAACCGTGGTGTATAGTTGCATATGACCCTCATATGCGGATATGTGATCCGCTGGGTCAGTTGTGCCGTCATATTTGCAGTTTGGCATTTTAATCCTTAGCAGCTCTTCCTCGCTGATGGCCACGATGAAAGGGGTCCCTTGAGGAAGGACCTTCTCTATGTGACCGGCAACTCTCCCGGGTTTTGCCCTTCTTCTCTCCAGGTTGTCGTCGAATCCCGTTTATAACCTCCTGTTGGAGGTAACTCTATTCTCAGCCGTAGCCTGGATGTTTGCTGAGTACCCAGGTGGGGGTCTGGATTTAGTTTCAGCCTCGGAAAAGTCCCATTCTAACTCTTCCTCTTGTTATGTTTTTAAGGATTCCATGGTCCTTATTGGAGACCCTAGTGTAGGACGCGTCCTAGGTTTTTTCATGGCCGCTGCCAGAGCGCTGAGGACCGCAACGGCGTTTTGCGGCTGCTCTGGTGTGAACTGGCTGAATATTTCTAAACCAGAGTTGGGAGTTGCCTCTGGTTTAGGTTCAGGGTTTTTCTCACGCTCTGTTATTAGAGTGTGGACAGTTTTTTCACTGTGAGAGGGTTTTGGGCTAACCTCTTTTTCTGGTTGACTGGGGGTGGTCATTTTATGTTTTTTGGAATTAGGGTGATTTTTGGTTTTTTAGGTGGAGTTTTGTAAGAACTCCCCACAGACGGCGCCAATTGTTCCGGTAAGGATTAACCGGTAGTGTTTAGTGGTGGTGCAGAGGTGTTCACAGAGGTGGCTGTAACCTGCACAATGAAAAAACACGCTGAGCTAACCCCGGGGTGTCTCCGAGGAAAGACCCTCTGATGCTTAAGTTAGCAAAGGGGATTAAGTATGTAGGAAAGATAGATGAGGAGAGAGGATAGAGAGATAGAGATTGGTTAAGTATATGTCTTTTGCCGTTATCAGGCTGGTGAGGTCTTCTATTTATAGGAGATGGCTTGGCGGTCAAACCGTGTCCGTCAAGGAGGGGTGCTTCCTTAGAGTCGGTTCCGACAACTCCGATGGCAGGCAACCTATGATGCTGCCATCACTAAGACGGCATCTTTGATACGAAGACATGGGTCCTCTGTTATCGTCATCATTGGGACGGCATGTTGAGAGGTACTTCCTATGTTGGCTGTCTTTGGTTGACCGTGACCGTTAGCCCTAGTTGTTGGCATTTAAGAGGTGTCTGACATCTTTGTTGTGACGTTAGTATGTTAGGTCCTACCGATTTACCGGTAGGCCCCCATACAATAATTGTATTATTGTCAAGCAACAAGTCTTTTGTAAGAATACTGTGAAAGTTTGTGTTAAAACTTTAAAAAAAAAAAAAAATTACGAAGCAAAAAAAACAGAGGAAGCCTCTCGTAGTGGTTATTATTACAAATTTACAAGTGGACACAATCCAGCCTTATCTCTTTTGATACAGATCAAGTTTTTGTAAGGTTCTAAGTTCGATTCTTAATTACCACACGTATTTATGATGATTTCTTATTATTAACCCGTGTAGATTTGTTTGTTGGTTAAAATTGAGTCAGATGACCTGTAATAGATCAAGTTCAAGGCCTAATATCTCACACATTATCATATTTATATAAAAAAAAAATGAAGTTTGGTACATTCGGTTCATGTTCAACTTTAATTATCGACTTCCAAATGATTGAAATTAAGAAATTTTATTAATTACCATGCTTGATCCTTCTATTTTCTAGTGGTTAGGCTATGATAAACAATTACGTTTGGAAATTAGATTATTAGTTTAATTAAAGTTCAAGATATGTCATTATATTTACTTGGTTATGATGTCGGGAATTGAATTTAATGAAATAAATATTAATACACGAAGTTAGCAAAGGCCAAATACCCAAAAGTTATATTAAAAGGGTACGTGAAGATCAGAGTCTCGGTTGCGAATTATACATGCGCAACCACGTACTTTTAAGGTGCGAAATCAATACCAAGGCGGAAGCAAGGAGGAAAAAGGGGTCACGTCATAACTGCACACATCATGGGTGTGCATCTGCGCGTTTTAATCTGCATTGCTTTGTAAGTTTGCGGTTTTGGAGGTTTTTCTTAAAGTGATATGTCCCTACGTAAAGGTCTCTAATAAGAGTTGTATAACTTCATTCATGCCTTTTTCATGCCCTATAAATAGGCAAATCCTATGTTGAATGGTTTAAGGAAATCATCATTGACTTTTTCTCTTGCATCAATTTTTAGGAAATTTTTTTGAAGTTCTTAATTAAGTGTCACTTTAACACACAATCATTCTCATACAAAAATCTGTTTGTTGTGTTTATTAAAAGAGCATACTCATTGCGGAAGTTTTTTGTATCGTATCTCTAAGGCACATTCCGTGCAACTCGTGCTCTTTGTAAGGTCGAAATATTATTTTTGGAAAAAAAAATGTTGATCATGCTTAGAAATTCAATTTACTTTTTGTTTGTGATTGATAGGTTATGCAAATAATCTATTTATGTATATAATCTTGTTTGTACTTGTACATATTTTGGTCAATATTCACTTACTAGATTGTTGTCATAGATAGTTTGGTCCTAATATGTTGTAATCATTTTATTTCAGTGTTTTTTTTTCCCCAACAATGACTAGCAATATGAGGTCGGCTCAAGGTTTAATAACGCCACAACATTACACAAAAAAGAGATCGTGGATATTCACGAGTTCCTATACAACTAGCATGAGATCCCACCATGACTGTTGCCGAGATCGTAGATCTTCATGACTAGAAATATGTAAAAGATTAGGAATTAATACTTTGTTAAATAGTGTGTATATCCAAAGATAGCATACTTATTTTGCATATGTATTTTATGACTAATTATTAAAGTTTGTAATTTTAGCATCAATGATATTTCATGTATTTAAGTATTGCCCAAAGGTTACTTAGATGCATGTATTATGAATATTTTCAAAGCACTTATAGGTAAGTATGTATTATTGTTTGCAGCTTCATCAAGTTTATATGCATTCGCTAACTCTGTCATGAAATTCAATGGGCTGAATTATGATGATTGGTCTGAAAAAATCCGGTTCACACTGGGTATAATGTCTTTGGACCTTGCAATTCAAATGGATGAGCAGCCCCCAGCCATCACAGAGAAAACCTCCGATGCAGAAAAGTCTCTTTATGAGGCATGGGAGCGATCTAATCGTCTGAGTTTGAACCTTATGAGGATGACGATGGCTGAAAGTATTAAGCCATCGATGCCAAAGACAGAAAATGCAAAGGAATTCATGCAACAAATTAAGGAGTGTTCTCAATCGGATTTGGCTGATAAATCAATTGTAAGCAGCCTAATGAGTCAGTTGACTACAAAAAAATTTGACTGGTCTCAGCCTATCCATGATCATGTAACTCACATGTCTAACTTGGCAGCAAAGTTAAAGAGCATGGGGATGGATATAAATGACACATTCTTGGTCCAGTTCATCATGAACTCTCTACCTCCCGAGTTTGGCCAGTTCCAGGTGAACTCTAACACCATTAAGGATAAGTGGAACTTTCAGGAATTGAAGGCTATGTTGGTTCAGGAGGAGGGTAGATTAAAGAAGATGAAGGATCAAGCGGTTCATCTCGTATCTCATGATGGTGCCAGCAGTAGCAAATCCAAACCAGGTAAAAAGGGCAAGTACAAGGACAAAACTTTCGTGAAAGGGCCGGAAGGCAAGATCCGAAAGGAGAAGAAGTGTTTCTTATGCAAGAAATCGGGGCACTTCAAGAAGGATTGTCCGAAAAGAAAGGCTTGGTTCGAGAAGAAAGGTATGCATCATAGTTATGTTTCTTTTGAATCGAATCTTATAGAAGTGCCGAACAATACTTGGTGGTTAGATTTTGGTGCTACTACTCATGTGTCTTGTATTAAACAGGGATTCAGTACGATCCATCCTATAAAAGGAACTAAGTAATACATGTTCATGGGAAATAGGATGATGGCACGTATAGAAGGGATCGGAACTTATAGATTGCTCTTAAGTACTGGTTGTAATTTAGATTGAAAGATGTCTTTATGTTCCTGATTGTGCTAGAAATCTTGTTTCTGTTAGTAAATTGGACATATTAGGCTTTAATGTTAAGTTTGGTAGTGGTGGATTTTCATTATATAGGCATAACTATTTGTATGGTTGTGGTACTTTGATTGATTCACTTTATAAGTTTAACATTGATAGTAAATTCTCTGGATCCTTATTTAACGTTGAAAGTCAAGGCATTAAACGTAGTGCATGTAATGATAAATCTGCTTTCTTATGGCATCAAAAGTTAGGTCACATTTCCAAAGAAAGGCTAATGAGGTTGGTAAAAGATAGAATTATTCCTCAATTGGATTTTAGTGATCTAGATGTGTGTGTAGATTGCATCAAAGGGAAGCAAACTAAACACATAGTAAAGAAACCAGCCATGAGAAATACTCAACTTCTTGAATTGATTCACACCGACATATGTGGTCCATTTGATGTTCCTTCTTGGAATGGAGAAAAGTATTTCATCACTTTTATTAATGATTACTCACGATATGGATATATCTATCTACTGCATGAGAAGTCTCAATCAGTAAATGTCCTAGAGGTGTTCATTAATGTAACGACCCGGAATTTTGGGCCAGAAAATTTCGCGGTTGTTAATGTTATTTATTCAATTTTAGTCCAAAGGGCCCAGTAAAATTGGACTGTTTTTATTTTTAGCCAATCCTTTCTCTTCCAAATTGGGCCGAAGACCCAATTTTTCTTTCTTTTCTTTTTGGGCCGGTCCTCCTTTCTTTATTTGGGCCAAGGTTGTTATGTTAATTAATTAAATTTTAATTAATATTTTTTGATGATTAATTTATTTAATTAATTTAAATTGAGCTAATTACCCATTCAAAGTTGTTGTATGACCAACAACTACTCTTCCCTTTTTTTTCTCATGTGTACACGGCAGTTTGAAGGGGTTTAGGGCTGATTTGTTTTTTTTTTTATTTTTTTTTATTTTTATTATTTTCTTTATATATAGGACCCCTCCACTCCTTTTGGGTCCTATTTTGTTAATTGCTCCAAAACCCTAAAGATTTTCTCCTCTTTCTCCCCTTCTAAAGTCAGCCGAGCATATTGTATACCTTGGATTAATTTTGCGATTTAAGGTAACTAGCTTTCTTATTTAATTATTGGGTAGCTAATCACATAGTTAATTAGGAAATAAGATCATGAAAATTGTAGGATTTTAATCTTGTTTTACATAGATATTGCCGAGTGATGTGATGATGAATTTAGATGTGTTTTTTCATGTTTTTCTTGATTTAATTGTATGTTTATGTATGATTTAATTATTAGAATTATTGTAATTTAAATCGTGAAATTTTAAGCATGTAATCGAATTTAGGCATGATAAATTCTGATTTTTGTTGAGAATTTTCGAGTGAGCTAAGAATGTCATTTGGAATTATTTCTTGTAATTTTCTTGAATTTTTGTATGATAATCTTGATAGTATAATCACTTTAAATTGCATGATAAATTCTGATTTGATTATGTTGGCACTCGAAATTGCATGAATAATTCTAGATTTTTGATTCTTGTTTTCCTCTTAAATTGTCGAGTGATACAACATTTTAGTAATGAATTTTTGCAATGTTTCTTGATTATTCTAAGCATGATTATGATGTATTTTAATTAATTAAATTTATATCATGTATATTTCTAAAATCTACTTACTCTCGGGATTTTCCCGAGTGAGCTAAAGATTAAAGAAAGTATTAAAAGTATGATTTCTATGTAATCTTGACCCTAATAAATTAGTCACATGAATCTTTAATGTAATCCTTGAAATTGTATAAGTGATCTTGAATTTCCTTTAGGAATGCCGTGTGTAATGGGATTAAAGCATGATAAATTAATTCTTGAATCTTGATTTTAATCATGTTAAATGATGTTAGTATGATTTTTATGAATATTGTCTAATTAACTTAATTATTTGTTGTCAATTGAATTTATATAATTTAATTGCATAATTTTTGGTAAAGTTGGTATAATTGTCGAGTGACTAAAAATAAGGAAAGATAGAAATTTTATTCATATTTTGGGTAATTTAGGTAATTAAATTGATTAATTAAATTAGATTAAGAATTTAATTAATAATTGTTGTAAATATGAAAATGCCGTGTAAAAGGGTTTGAAAAAGTCTTATTTAATTAGTTTTGACTTATTATTAATTTAGGGATAATTTGATAATAAAAGTACGGTCAAAATAATTAATAGGGATAAGTTGTAAAGTGTAGGGATTAAAAGGAGTAATATTACTATTAGTAGTAATAGGGCCGAAATGTTAGTATGTAATAATATAATTATTTTCTGGATAATGTTACAATTTAATATATGGTATAATGTTAAGGATAGTATCCGAAGGGATAGGATTATAAGGTTATATATAATCTGAGGGTAGTATATATTATAAGAATGAAGTTGCATAAGATATTATTAGGGATAAGAAAGGAAACAGAGTAATAGCTATACATGTTATGTTTCGGTCTCTGGCTAGGAAAGACTTGGTATTTAAGGTGGCCAATATACGTGCCGCACCTCTCTTTCCTGGGACTCCGAACATTCCATTTCCTATTACGGTCACCTAGTATTATCCTAATATATGATATGATTAAATTAAATGAAGATATAAGATACAATATGGACGCCCACCTGATGATACACGAGTCGTTAGTGGGTTAAGTCAGAGCCACTGCTCAATGGGACGAACACACGAGTTCCCCCGAGTAGTTTTGGGTCTTAGGACATGTAGTCGTCTGGTAGTGGTACACGAGCCGCTACTAGGAGTTATGGCCATAGCTTAGGCTTAGTGGTGAAACACGGGATCCGCTACGGGTTGAGTACACGAGCTCCTCCCGGCATGTTCTAGGAAAGTTATGGTGAAACACGAGATCCATAACGAGTTATAGTGACCGGTCCAACAAAGATGTTATGTTATGATCATACGATTGATAAGATGAAATCATAAGAAGAAGTATAAGATGATTTCAAAGATGATAAGATATGATATGATCAGATATGATATGCTATGATAAGAATATGATAAGATATGAAGTGTGATGTTAAGATTATGATTGTAACGACCCGACTTTTAAGCTTGTCGATTTACGAAGGGAAATCGACATTCGGATCATTACTTAATCTAATTAAACAATAAATCAACATTATAAATGAAAGAATTAACTTTCATTAATTATAGCTGTTAGAATCCATAGTAAACCCCTAATTGTTATTACATCAAATGTCTGAAAATACTGTCCCAACATGCTGGGATCGTATAATAAACTAATAAATGCTAAATTGTTCTGGAAAATACTAGAAACTTAAGAATAAAGGCCTAAACACTCAAGCCCATCCGGCGAAGCCCGCTCTAATCTGCTGCAACATCACCTGAAACTGAGGGGGGGGTCCACCGTCAGTGGCGAGTAACTAGGCTGTCCCATTTAATCGAGGGACCACCAAACACATAATATCATAGAAAAATATCATAAAAACTGTAAAAGAATTTAATACATGCTTTACACATCAATACACAAATTCCGTATAAACGTACATACAAGAATACGTATAAAAGTACGTACAAAATACGCATACAGATACGTATATAAATACGTATAAAGGTACGTATAAAAATACGTATAAATACCCCTGCAGAAATACGGTTAAAATACGTATATTCACGTATAAAGTACGTATAATCAACCCTGCAAAATACGGTTAGAATACATACCAAAATACATACATCATCCGTATATTTATACTCATACATGTTCGTATAATTTCAGAAATACACAGCGGAAGACTTATAATATACTTCTTAAATTATCCCAATCCTTAACTTATACTTAACCCTTCTTAAATTATATCATTAATAAATCTTAATCATAATTTCATCACATTCCCTTCATCATAAATCTTATCTTAATCATATCATATCATGTCTTTCTTATCATATTAGATCATATCATATCTTATCATCTTTTGAAATCATCTTATACTTCGTCTTATGATTTCATCTTAACATATCAATCGTATGATCATAATATAACATCTTTGTTGGACCGGTCACTATAACTCGTTATGGATCTCGTGTTTCACCATAACTTCCTAGAACATGCCGGGAGGAGCTCGTGTACTCAACCCGTAGCGGATCCCGTGTTTCACCACTAAGCCTAAGCTATGGCCATAACTCCTAGTAGCGGCTCGTGTACCACTACCAGACGACTAAATGTCCTAAGATCCAAAACTACTCGGGGGAACTCGTGTGTTCGTCCCATTGAGCAGTGGCTCTGACTTAACCCACTAACGACTCGTGTATCATCAGGTGGGCGTCCATATTGTATCTTATATCTTCATTTAATTTAATCATATCATATATTAGGATAATACTAGGTGACCGTAATAGGAAATGAAATGTTCGGAGTCCCAGGAAAGAGAGGTGCGGCACGTATATTGGCCACCTTAAATACCAAGTCTTTCCTAGCCAGAGACCGAAACATGACATGTATAGCTATTACTCTGTTTCCTTTCTTATCCCTAATAATATCTTATGCAACTTCATTCTCATAATATATACTATCCTCAAATATTCATATGCTTATATCCCTATCCTTTCGGATACTAACCTTAACATTATATAACAATTTCATATCATATACTAATTGATTCATAACATTATCCAAAATATAATCATACTATTATATACTAACCCATTCGGCCCTAATAGGATAATATCAATATTATTGTTCTTTTAATCCCTACACTTTACAACTTATTCCTAATAATTATTTTGACCATAACCTTTTATTATTATATTATCCCTAAAATAATAATAAGTCAAAATTATTTAAAATAGGACCATTTCAATAATCACACGGCATTTTCTAAATTTAAACAATAATTAATTAATTCCTCAAATTAATTTAATTATCCACCTAATTACTAAAATTACCCAAAAATATGATTAAAATTCTATTTTCCCTTTTTTAATCCCACTCGACATTTATACCAATTTTACCAAGATTATGCAATTAAATTATATAAATTCCACTAACAACAAATAATTAAATTAATTAGACAATATTCATAAAAATCATACTAACATCACTTAACATGATTAAAATCAAGATTCAAGATTAAAATTAGCATATTCATCTAATCATCACACGGCACTCATAAAGAAAACAAGAACCCTTATACAACTTCAAGAATAAAATATAACTTCTAATATTTTAATCTTTAGCTCACTCGGGAAAAATCCCGAGAGTAAGTAGTTTTTAGTTTTAGATTAATCATGAACATGCCAAATAAATAATTCACAATTATCATAACAATACTTACATTATTCGAAATTTACAAGATAAAACAAGAACAATTATAAAATCAAGAACCAATCTTTACCATAATACAATTAAAGATTTAAATTAAAGATTACATACTTTATATGAATATAAACAAGATTAGTCATAAAGATTAGATTTTTTTAATCCTCTCCAACTTGTTAAGTCACTCGACATTTATAGGAATAAAACAAGATCCAACTTTGTTATTCAAGATCTAATTATACTAATTAATTTAATCTTAATCATGCTTTACATAATTCAAGAAAATATCATAAATTATATTGTACCACTCGACAAACATCAAGAAAATAATCAAGATTAAATTATCCAAAAAATTCGAATACATGCTTAAATTTCATGATTTAAATTACAATAATTCTAATAATTAAATCATGCATAAACATACACTTAAATCAAGAAAAACATGAAAGAACACATCTAAATTCTTCATCACATTACTCGGCAATTTTGGCATAAAACAAGATTAAAACCCTACAATTTTCATGATTTTAATTCCCTAATTAACTATGTGAATTGCTACCCAATAATTAAATGAGAAAGCTAGTTACCGTAGAACGCAAAATTATCCAAGGTACCAAAATGCACGGCTATATGAGAGAAGGAAAAAGATGGAGAAAATCTTTAGGGTTTGGAGCAAAATAACAAATAGGACCCAAAAGAAGTGAAGGGGTCCTATATATAAAGAAAATAAAAAAAAATAAAAAAAAAAACAACCCTAAACTAAAGCTACTGCCGTGGAGAAGCAACAAAAGGAGGAAAAATAGTTTAGGTCAACAACAACATTTGACAAAGTAAAGTGGGTTTAATTTAATTTAATATTAATTAATTTAATTAATTAAATATTAACTAATATCCAACTAATTAAACAAGGTCAAAATTTGGCCCAAGCAACCTAGACCAAACCGGCCATGAGGATAATGAAAAGAAGATTGGGTCTTTGGCCCAATTTGAGAAAAAGATTAGGCCCAAAAATAAAAACAGTCCAAATTACATGGCCTTTTGGACTTAGAGTTTAATAAATAACATTAACAACCGCGAAATTTTCTGGCCCAAAATTCCGGGTCGTTACAATGATAAGATATGATAATGATTTATTAGTGATATAATTTAAGAAGGGTTAAGTATAAGTTGAGGATTGAGGTTACTTAAGATGTATAATATAAAGTATAAGTTAGTATATTGTAAGTCTTCCGCTGTGTATTTCTGTATTTATGAGCATGTATGTGTGTGTGTATAAATATACGGTTGATGAGTGTATTTGGTATATATGCTAACCGTATTTGCAGGGTTGATTATACGTATTTTATACGTGGTTATACGTATTCTAACCGCATTTCTGCAGGGGTATTTATACGTATTTTTATACGTATCTGTATACGTATTTTGTACGTACTTTTATTCGTATTCTTATACGTGGTTTATACGAATTCTGTGTATCTATGAGTAAAGCATGTATTAAATTCTTTACAGTCTTTATGATATTTTCTATGCTATTATGTGATTGGTGGTCCCTCGATTAAATGGGACAGCCTAGTTACTCGCCACTGACGGTGGACCCCCCCTTCAGTTACAGGTGATGTTGCAGCAGATTAGAGCGGGCTTCGCCGGATGGGCTTGAGAGTTTAGGCCTTTATTTTAAAGTTTCTAGTGTTTTCCAAAACAATTTATCATTTATTGGATTTATTATATGATCCCAGCATGTTGGGACAGTATTTTCAGACATTTGATGTAATAACAGTTAGTGGTTTATTCCGGATTTTAGCAGTTATATTAATAAAATATATTTCTTCCATTTAATTTGTTTAATTTATTGTTAATATGATTAAGTAATGATCCGAATGTCGATTTCCCTTCGTAAATCGACAAGCTAAAAAGTCGGGTCGTTACAATTAATGAGGTTGAGAGACAGTTAGATAGGAAAGTAAAGGTAGTAGGATCTGATAGAGGTGGTGAATACAATGGAAAATATAATGAAAGTGGACAATGTCCAGGTCCATTTGCAAAATTCCTTGAAAGTAGAGGCATTTGTGCACAGTATACAATGCCCAATACACCTCAGCAAAATGGCGTGGCTGAGAGGAGGAATCGTACTTTGATGGAAATGGTTAGGAGCATGGTAAATAATTGTTCTTTACCGGTTTCATTATGGATATATGCTTTAAAGACTGCAGCGTATTTACTTAATCGGGTTCCTAGTAAGGCAGTTTCTAAGACTCCTTATGAACTGTGGACGGGTAGGAAAGTTTAGGGCATATACGTGTTTGGGGTTGTCAGGCAGAAGTAAGGTTGTATAATCCAAATGAAAAGAAACTTGATCCAAGGACAAAAAGTGGATTTTTCATTGGCTATCTTGAAAAGTCAAAGGGGTACATATTTTATTGTCCTAACCATAGTACTAGAATTGTAGAGGCAGGTAATGCTAGGTTCATTGAAAATGGTCAAACTAGTGGGAGTGATGAACCACAAAATGTGGACATACGAGAGATTCAGGTTGAAAGTGATTCACCGCCTGATATTTCTTCTAAAGCTGTTGTGCCAATTGTTGCATCATATCCATATGACACAATGGAACAACATAATGATGTCCAAAACCCACAAAATGAAAATGTGCAAGATGAACCTGTCACTGTTCAAGGAGAGAACAATGAATCACGTGGAGGTCAATAAGAGAAAGGAGACCTGCTATTTCAGATGATTACGTGATTTATGCAGTTGAAAATGAATGTGACTTAAGCATTAATGAAGACTCGATATCATTCAGAAAGGCCATGGAAAGTAACAATTCTGATAAATGGTTGATTGTCATGAAGGAGGAAATAAAATCCATGGGTGACAATAATGTCTGGGATGTAGTAGAGTTGCCTAAGGGTTGTAAGACAGTTGGGTCCAAATGGGTTTTCAAGACCAAACAAGACTCTAGAGGTAACATTGAACGATTTAAGGCCAGACTTGTTGCTAAAGGTTTCACTCAAAAGGATGGTGTTGACTACAAGGAGACTTTTTCTCCTGTGTCAAAGAAAGATTCCTTAAGAATTGTTTTAGCTTTAGTGGCTCATTATAATCTCGAGCTTCACCAAATGGATGTGAAAACTACCTTTTTGAATGATGAATTAGAGGAGGAAGTTTATATGGACCAACCTGAAGGGTTTTTGGCCACAGGAAAAGAACACATGGTGTATAAGTTGAGGAAGTCAATATAAGGACTAAAGCAAGCTTCCAGACAATGGTATTTAAAGTTCAACAGTACTATCACATCTTATAGGTTTGTGGAAGTTATTGTTGATAAACGTATCTATATTAAAATCAGTGGGAGCAAGTTTATGATTTTAATCTTATATGTTGATGACATTTTGCTTGCTACAAATGACATGAATATGTTACATGATGTAAAGAAGTATCTCTCTAAAAAGTTTG
Source organism: Salicornia ramosissima (assembly GCA_951394345.1). Classification (NCBI taxonomy): domain Eukaryota; kingdom Viridiplantae; phylum Streptophyta; class Magnoliopsida; order Caryophyllales; family Amaranthaceae; genus Salicornia; species Salicornia ramosissima. The sequence goes on from OX596235.1 coordinate 15,262,628, forward strand.
AAATGAAAGACATGGGTGAGGCTTCCTATGTGATTGGAATAGAAATTTATCGAAATCGATCACAAGGATGGTTAGGAATGTCTCAGAAAGGTTATATCAATAAGATTTTGGAGAGATATCGAATGGAAAAATGCTCTGCAGGTTTGGTTCCAATTCAGAAAGGAGATAAGTTCAGTAAGATGCAATGTCCGAAAAATGAATTGGAACGTAAGGAGATGGAAAGAATTCTATATGCTTCAGTGGTTGGAAGTTTGAATTATGTTCAGACTTGCACTCGACCCGATATCAGCTTTGCTGTTGGAATGCTAGGTCGGTATCAAAGTAATCCTGGACTGGACCACTGGAAAGCGGCAAAGAAGGTCCTTAGGTACTTGCAAGGCACCAAAGAACTCATGCTTATGTATAGAAGATCTGATCATCTTGAAGTTGTTGGATATTCAGATTCGGATTATGGTGGATTTGTTGATAGTAGGAAGTCTACTTTTGGATATCTGTATCCATTAGCTGAGGGAGCAGTATCTTGGAAGAGTGCAAAGCAGTCTGTCCTTGCTACTTCCACCATGGAAGCCGAATTCGTGGCATGCTTTGAGGCTACGAATCATGCATTGTGGGTGCAGAATTTTATCTCGGGACTTGGTATTGTTGATAGCATAGAGAGACCATTGAGAATTTATTGTGATAATTCCGCAGCCGTCTTCTTCTCTAAAAATGACAAGTACTCTAAGAGTACTAAGCACATGGAGATTAAGTTTTTGTCAGTTAAAGAAGAAGTGCAGAAACATAAATTGTTTTTTGAGCATACTGGAACGGACATGATGATAGCAGATCCGTTGACGAAAGGTCTTCCACCCAAGGTGTTCATTGGCCATGTAGAACATATGGGTGTAGTAGATAAAGCCTTGCAATTTTAATAAAGTTTGCTTATTATGTAAATAACATTTAGAATTCGCTAATAGTTGTGTTTCTGCCTAAATATTGTGTTATCATTATGGTTGATGTATACATTTATTGTTATTAGATAACCTGTAATGGATCCTGACATATGAAATTAAATTTGTGTTGAATTTCAATTGGTTTGTGATACATGGAAGGGATCGTGTCGCTCAATGACATGTGACCGCCATGATCCGATCAATTCTAATTTAATTAAGGTTTAATAGACTTAATCAAAGTGCGCATTTACAATTTATTGAGCCATCAAGAAGACACAAAGGCCAAGTGGGAGAATGTAAGAATTATTTATTACATAAACATTAAATGTGGCCTATGTGTATTAGGTTTAATTATAAAAGGACTAAGTCTATATTATATTATTGGATTTTAATATAAATAGTGTCACCGTGATGAATTGTTTTCAATTAATGACTTTAAAATCCGGGAGAATTGGTGTTCCCTCATCCCTTGCCTAATAATGCTAGTAAGTAGTATGTGTTTAATATCTTTGTACATATAAATATGATATTAAAGGTGCTTACATGAAAAGACACTTATGAAGGATTACAACCTTACAAGAAAAGACACGTATGAAGGGTTACAACCTTTCATGAGTTTGCACTTATCCTTTATATATACAATATATGTATATGTATATGTATGTTTGTATAGAGGTTAATGAACATAATAACATAACTTACACAAAAGTTTTTATTCATCAAAGAATTATAGAAGGGAAGGCTAAAGGGACGAAAATCACTTGTTATCTTTCAATTCTCTATCATCATGGATCAAGGTTAGTCATACTAATTAATTTTATTAATTTGCATTATGTTGGTTGAATCATGTTTAGTCTAAGATCTTGTGAATTACAATTTCATTAAAGAAATCACAAAATTATGCTTACATTTGGTAATTTCAAGTGCATTAACGTGAAGTGATATTATTTGTTACTAACAGCAATTAAAGTGACTTTTATTCGTAACTTTTGTTCCAAATTGAGGTGCCTCAATCTCAATATAACCGTATGTTTTTGTTGCTTTTATTGGCAACAACTTATTCGTTTGGGCTGTATTAAGTTAGGGCTATGAATTAATGCATTTGCTAATTCTTATGCATAGCCCGTAGGGCTATGAATAGCAAAACCTTTTTTTTTTTTTTTTAAAGATGATGTTATTGATAGTTTTTGCTGGGATTTATTTTTTTTGAGAATGTGACATATGGCATTAATGACATAACCAATGACTTATTTTAATAAGGCAAAATTGACACCACTAAGCCATACTATTTGCCATCTGCCCATATTAGTTCGAACAATTGATTATCCCAGAGTAGGCCCAACTATTACGCAAATTTGCCAAAAACAGTTCGGCTTACCTGTTGACCTATTGTAGCCGGTAATCCACAATATATGACTAGCACATGACCTTTAATGGGGGTTAATTACTAATCAAATTATTTTTGAAAATAATTAATTGATTATAAAATCATTTTTAGAAAATAATTAATCCACAACACGTGACTAGCACATGACTTTTGGTGGGGATTACCGACTACAATAGGTCAACAGGTAAGACGAACTGTTTTTGGCAAGTTTGTATAATAGTTGGGCCTACTATGGAATAATCAATTATTGGGACTGATATGGGAAGATGACAAATAATATGGACCAGTGGAGTCAATTTTGCCTTTTAACAATTAGTTATAAATTAATTAAAAATTGGCTCACTTTTAATGGGGGAAAAACTCATTTCATGGTATTATATTTTTTTGATGCAAATTTCATCCTATTAGTTAATGGTCATGAGAGCTTTATGCAATCTGATCTTTAATTTACATTAGTCAATTAATGTTAAAAAATAATTTACCTCGAAAATACACAATAATGAATTGAGAAGATATTGCGCCATACTGGTCTAATCGCCAAACCAGTTTGTCATAGCTTTCAAAATTCACTAGCTAAAAATCATTGTTCGATTGATACGGAGTATATACAATTCATTTTCTGATCTCGGCAATTGATTATCTAAAATTTATTCACTAGCTAAAAATCATTGTTCGATACGGAGAATATATACAATTCATTTTCTGACCTCGGCAATTGATTATCTAAAATCAAATATTCAATGTACAAAAATATGTGGAATCCTTCAATGTACAAAAATTCAAATCGATGTCTACTTTAAATTGAATATTCATACAAAAGTGTAAGAGATATAGGTACTTATCTATTATATTATCTGCTTTTAAATTGAATATAATATGTAATATAATATTTAATTTTAAAAAACGGAGAGAGTAGCCAGTAAATAATGTAAAAATATTTGGAACCAACAAAAAATTCTTAAAATCGAATATTCAATTTAATTTATAGATTCCTAAATCAACTACTCAATTATGAAAAACGAACGGTTAGCTATTCAATTTTCAAATAGCTATTAATTAAATTCACATAATTAGATATTCACTTTAATTTTCTAAACTGACATTCAAATTTCTCAAGCATCTATTTGATCGATATTTTTAATCAAATATTCAATTTTCCAACCTAACACCCGATTTTCTCAGTCAAATATTCAAATTAAAAATTTTATAATGTCATGCATATTGAATAATCAGGGGAAAAAAAACAATAACATTTCAACCAAAATTAGTCGATGATGAAGATAAGGAGTATTGATTGATCAATGTTGGACCGGTGGAAGATGAGAAGGAGATGTAAAAGGGGTTGAAGCGTATAATATGCAAACGATTTGTCTCAATACTTTTATTAATAAATTTATTCATTAAAAGACGAATAAAATTATTTTATATACAATATATATACTTAGTACAAAGAGACTAAATGTAAAAAATAAAGGATAATTCCCAAAACATTTTTTAAGATGAATAATATAAAACAGAACGACAATAACAATATATACGCAATTACTATACGCATCATATAATCTATTAGGCATTTGAAAAATATATGAAGGGATTACAACATTATTATTATCGTTATTATAAATATTGTTTTTGATACAAATTAATTATGTATAAAATAATGAGATCTATGAAATTAATTATAATGTAAATAGTAATAATTTCATATCATGGGATGACTTGGCTAAGTAACATACAAGTGATGTAACGTGTATAAATATAGCAATAAGTTAATCCCATAATCACTATCACTCAACACCAAAACCCTCTCAATCTTTTCTTATTAATTTAACACTCAAAATCCCATCTTCAAATTCTCAACCCTAAAAAAGAACACAACAACAACATGGCCAAAAAAAATCATATACTTAGTCTATTTCATCTCAATTTTCCTCATTCTTAACCCAAATATTTGCATTTCTACTACAACCAAAGAGCATATTGCATTTCTAACTCCACCTTCTCAACCTACCATACCACGACCAACGCCACCCTCGGTGCCCGCCTTCCCTGAAAACTGTCCACCACCACCGGACGGCATCATTAGCGGCGGTGGTGGTGGTGATGGTAGTGGTGGTTATGGAGCAATTTCGCCCCCGGATCCAACCACAGTGCCCTATGTTCCTTACGGTGGATATCAAAGTCCACCATTTCTCCCAATAAAAAATAACGCTAATTCCATAACCTTAACAAAGATGCACTACTTTTTTGTCACTTGTCCCTTCATTTTTCTATCTTTATTTATGATTTAATTTTAGTTAAAATCAAGCCAATACTAATAAATCCTTGATCTTCTTCAAGAAATAAATTGAAACATAACTTGTTTTATAACTAAATTTTATATAGAATTGTCATGATTAGAATGGTTACGTTGCATGATACCTTGTACTTTCTACTCTATTAATATATAAAATTGTCATTATTGGAATTCTTGCATAATGCCGTGTACGTTCTCATTATTTAGTTTTTGTATTTGTATTTTAATTTTAAAGCAACATGCTAATTGGGGCCCAGGCGATAGATTAGCCTTTAATATATTTTCTAATATTGTATGGACTTTGAAATGCATTTTAGAATTGCACATACATATATAATTAATATTTTCACTTTTAGCTACCTTATTTAAGGCCCGCCGGTGATAGTAAGTTTTTTTTTTTTTTCTTTGTTAAAAATATATTTTAACAAAATGTAATGCATGCTAAATTAGGAATGCGCATTTAATTTTTATAAAAGAAATGAAATCATTTGAATTGTCTAGGGAAAATACATTTACTCATCTATTCATGGTCTTTTGATCGTTATTGTCTTACTTATTAACTAAAACTATTGAAAAAGAAGAACATATATAAACTAGTTCACTATGATAATTTAAATTAAAACAAATCCAAAAATTTCTCGCATGGATTTTATTTCATCTTAAAGTAATTAAATGTTATTAGGGAGAATATTTGGTCGTTTTCTTTTTTCATTAATTTCTACAAAATAAAATAGCCTCAAACTAAATATGAAAAATGAAAGTTAAGATTGACAAACATATTTATCATGCCAGTCTCCTAGCCTTCTTGAAAATAATATATAGTATTTCGTGTTATAAACGAGAGAATAATAAGAGGACAATAAATAGAGAAATAGAGAATGACTGTAGTGGTTGCATATATAGATATATATATGATCAAGGAGTAAAATGAATTATTTAAGGGGCCAGGTAAAATAATTCCAAATAATATATTGGTATTATAGACATTCACAATTATTTCATAACAATTCTCCATCGATGTCCATTATCTAAAATAAAACGTCTTATTATAATAATGCGTATCGAACTTTACGTCATTGAAAACCTTAATAAGAAAACCCCTTAAGGAAAAACGTGTACAACACGCATTTTCTCTCCTTTTTGATTACATAAATACAAATCACTAACATGATAATATTCCATTTTGTCAAAACTTCTTGAATACACTTGAAAGTTGAAATCATATATACATACAACAAATTACTTATAATGGCGTTTATCAAAATCCCATGATTAGAGTAACATTTTATTAAGATAAAATTTATGAGATATATAAATTAGTCAGCTCTGCAATTTCAACAAATTACTTACATTGGCGTTTGTCTGATCTAAAAATCATGATTAGTATATGTTCAAGAATATTAGTTTTGTTCTATTTGTTTCTCTCTATTCTCTCTCACTCCAAGATGGTTCGTATCTTGGGCCTTCGGTGCCGTTTAGTTGATTGTATAAAACCTTTCTTCTTCCTCCATTGTTTTGGGGCTACCATCCATCTTCTAAAGGTTGATGGTAAGCCTCCTTTTCTCTTCTTTTTCGTCTAATCATTTACAATAAGGCCCTATTTTATTCTCTTTATGAGATTTATTATTCTCTTAATGAGACATATTATTCCGATTTTATCGGATTTATCATTCTCCTTTGTGAGATTTTTGTCGGCTATGTGTGCTTGTTTTTTTATGGAAATTAATTTGTTGATGGAGATTAGCGCGACATCACAACATATTTTTGTACTTCCTCTACATACATTTCAAAGAACCAAATCAAGATCTACTTCAAAACTATTTTATATCGATGGAACCCCTCACGAAAAGTTTTATGAAGAAGCAACGATGTGAAAGAGGAGCGACTGTACTGGTAGATTTCTCTTATAGTGATCTAGATTTTGTCAAAGTTGAATTTAATTTGATCTATTTTGTTATGTATTTGGTTGTTACTGATTTCTATTGTAGATGTCATATAACTTCGACTTAATGAATTAACTTCGAGTAATCATCTGCAAGGTTAGTCGATGTTTTTCTCAAACTTCGCAATCAAGGCAACTTCAACTTGTTCGAGGTCTCTTCGAGTAACCGTCTGATCGGGAGTTCTTCATTGGTTCTGGCTACTTTCTTGGTTCGATTTTCCTCAACATTCTCTTGTCGCCGGTTAGGCGATTCACGAGAACGTCCATTGGCCTGACTAGTTTGATTCGTCTTAGCTCTGGTGTTTGCCATGTTTTTTGTGACGGTCTTTATAGACGGCGCCAATCTGTTCCTGATTTGGAACTTCTAATGTATAGTCAAATGTGTTTAGTGTGTTTGGATTGACTCCATGTGCTCCTCTTCCGGGGTTTTACCTGCAAACACAAGGAAAGGTTGCTAACCCAGGGACGCCCCTTCGATGCTTAAGTCAGAAATCAGAAAAAAGGACTCAAAAGTATGTGGAGTCAGAGAATGAGATACCTAAAACTTGAATTGACTAGTCTTTTTATAGGTGTATGTCACTCTGCTAGGGTATGAGATAAGTCAATCAAACTAATAAGTAAATAACCTTAATTTTATTAGGCTTAGGACGACCTTTTATGTTATTTATGGGCTAACCACTGTGACAGACCGGAACCATAATATAAAAATTTGCCAACTTATTCCTTTTTTCAACTCCACCAGTCCACCTATGTTGGAGTAAACCAAAAAAAAAAAATCCAACTATGTTCGAGAAATAATTTCAATCAAATAATGGGGCTTTAAATTTCTCATAAGTAAACGACTTCTTTTGATGCAATATTTTCATGTAAAACATTCATTTTGTAAGAAAAGACCTTATACAAAATTTGTTGGTAACAGGGATCTAAAACAAAAAAAAAGGTGCAAAGAATGACCTTATCTCTATTTCCGACGTTGACTGTGAATCTCCGGCGTTGACTTACTATTTCCCTCCAATTTTGCACGAATCCTTTCGTATTATAAGGGGGTAAGAGACGAGGAAACCCAAATTCAGAAGAAGAGAATTTTAGATGTGAGAAGGAAGTGTTAATGTAGAGTTTATGTAGATGAATTTAGGAGGGAAAATGGAGGGGGAGTGGAGGAAAAATGAATTTATAGTGAAAAGTAAAGGAAATGTTAAATAGAGAAGACATGATTCGTCGAAAATTGGAGGGAAATAATGAGTCAACGTCGGAATTTCATAGTCAACGTCGGAAAATAATGGAGGTAAGTTCCCTCTTTGCAACTTTTTTTTTTTTGTTTTAGATCCCTGTTCACAACAAATTTTTTATAAGGTCTTTTCTTACAAAAAGAATATTTTAAAAGGTGTTTTCTGACAAATTTCCATAATATTATATACAGTAATTCATATTTGGAATTCATTTTTTTGGCACCCTCCAAAAAGAAGTAAAAACATAATGTAACTCATAATATTTTGATGCAATATTTTCATGTAAATATAAGAAAAATTTGGAAACATTTACCTCCTTAAATTAATGCCTCCAAACTGTTGCATTAGTTAAACCAATGTTGGATTGAGATTGAGATGCATTAACGTGCTACAAACATTAATAATAAAGCTATTATATTTCAGACTTTATATTATATAAATGGCTATCTACCTTAGCTTAGCTTAGATTATATTTCAAACATTAATCAATAGTTTTAAGATAGATGTTCATGATTACCTTAGCTTGTTGCTGCTGGCCGGTTTTGTATTGTTGTTGTTTCCTCTTCTTTGGCCCGGCCTGCATCAGACTTGGGTTATTGATCCACTGTAGTATTATGCATGGTGCAATATCCACTTCCATATCTACATATAACATGGACAAGAGAAATAATAGACATGATTTAAATATATGATCAACTAAAATAAATAATGATTAACATACATCAACATAAGTTTTATACTAAATTGTTCAGAATGAATAAATTATTAAATAATGAAACCCAACTCATGAATCCATCAACTAATTCCATTAAGTAAACAAAAACCATCATTAAACTCATCTAATAGTTCTTATATACAAACTCATACAAGAGGTATTAGTATTTTACTGGCTCTGATTATAGCTTACATATTTTGTTCATAGTATATTATAGGCTCTAACTATGACTTAGGGCTTGTTTACTTCAGATTATATTCAGTTCAGTTCAGTTCAATTAATACACTTCTATTCCGTTCAGTTCAGCTCAGTTTATATCCTATGTAAAGTTAGGCTAAAGCTAAGATTACAAACTGGTTTACATCAATTAGGCGAGATACGTACTAGGCTAGAATATACCAAACTGATTTGACTAATGAGCTATAATTATCGGATAATTTTGAGACTAATTAGAAAGATAAATATACACCTAAAAATACATACCAAATATAATAAATCAAAAGGAAAATTTGCCAAAAATAAGTAAACCTTTATTCCGGCTGTCAATAATAAGTGAACCTTTTGAAAATTCAGAAATAAGTCAACCTTTCTATCATTAATATTGAAACTAAGTCATTTTACTTGGAACCAGTTATACCGGTTGATTTTTCCCCTTTATTCTCTAATTCTCTCTCCCTTTTCAATTGATTCTCTCTCCTCTCATCTACTGCTTCATTCCTAACCCAACATAATCCACATCCTCCATTCTCTCTGCTCACGTTCATTGACCACTAGCCACTCTCACCTCCACCCTATTGTCATCACCGCCGGAAATCATCATCTCCTCCAAATCCGATCTTTGTCATCACTGCCGAATTAGGGGATTGTGTGGAGGGTGTTTGTAGAGATGGTGGGTTCGAATAGGGGGTCCGATTTTTTGCAAGGGGGTTTGATTTTTGGTTCGGTGTTGGCTAGGGTTTTTGATATTTGGCTAGGGAGGTTTGATTGGGGGTTCAAAGTGGTTTGAAGGGGTAAGATGGTTAGGTTTGAAATGGTGGTTCGTTTGGGGGCGGTTGATGGGGTGGCTTGACTGGGGGAAGGTTCGATGGGGTGGCTCAATGGGGGTTCGAAGGTGGTGGGTTGGTGGTGGTGATGGGGGTTCGATTGGAGTGCTGGTGGTGGGGGTTTGTGGTGGGTTTCGGTTCTAATGGTGAATGGTGATGTGTCGGGGTTTGTGGTTTGGGAGGGGGTTGTGGTGGTCGGATTTTGGTCTGGGAGGGATCGTGGTGGGGGCTGTGGACGGTGGTGGTCGGATTTTGTTTTGGGAGGGGTTCATGGTGGGGGGAGGAGGAGGAGGAGGACTGTAGACGGTGGCTATGATTTTTGGTGGTGGTGGTGGTGAAGTAATATAATCATAATAATGTAATAATATTATAATAGTAATATGTTTATTATTTTATTAATAATCATAATAATAATAATATCATTAATGTTGATTAAATAATATTATTATTAACAATAATAATCTTAATTTTAAGCTTAATCATAATTAAAAAAAAATTACCTCAAACAATAGGTAAGCAATAGGTTAACAAGTCATTTGACTTGTTTTTGATTTTAATGATGCAAAGGTTGACTTATTTTTGAATTATCAATAGCTTGACTTATTATTGGCGGATGGAGCAAAGGTTAACTTATTTTTGACAATTACTCCAAATCAAAATATATGATATTTTTTTGGAAAAATTGTAAATAATAATCCCAAGTTTGGGCCGCCTCCAACTATTAATCCGATCTTTGATTTATTTCTGATTAATCTCAACTTTAAAGTCAATCTCCAACTATTGATCCAAGCAGGTTTTTTTACCTATTAAACAAGTTAAAACATAGGTGGGCCCCGCTTTTAACTTTTTAATTTTTTTTTAGTATTTACTCACATATATGAAAATACTAATTATTTTTTGAAGGGAAAAAAAACTAATTATTAATTACAAAAAAAAAAAACCTAATTAATCCCCCCCCCCATTCAACATCACCACGCATCAACATCATCATCCTTCCTCAAAAAAAAATCATCATCATCCATTCATCCCCTTCAAGCTTCATCTATCATCATCTCCATCAAGCAACAATCATCATCAGTTATCTTCATATTCATCAGCCATCATCATCATCATCGGTTTGGTCGGGTGGTTGACGGTGGATTAGGGTGGAGGGTTGGTTGGGGTTCGAATAGGGGTGGGATGTTTCGATGGGTTCGAATAGTGGTAGGGGTGGTTCAATGGGGTGCGAATGTTGGTGGGGGTGGTTCATCGAGGTTTGAATTGGGATGGGGTGGTTTGATTTGGTTCGAATTGGGGTGGGGTGGTTTGATTTGGTGAGAATTGCGGTGGGGATGGTTTGATGGGGTGAGAATGTTGGCAGGGGTGGTTCATTGGGGTTCCAATTGGGGCGAGGGTGGTTCGATGGGGTGCGAGTGTTGGTGGGGATGGTTTGTCGGGGTTCCAATTGGGGCAGGAGTGGTTCGATTTGGTTTGAATTGGGGTTTCTGTGGGCTGGGTTAATTAGTGCGGTGGTGGTGTCTGTGGGCTGGGTGGGTGGTTTTAGGTTGGGTGGATGGTTTCGGTGGGTTTTGTGGGTCTAGGTGGGTGGTTTCAGGTGGGGTGGGTGGTTTCAGTGGGTTTGGTGGGTGGTTTCGGTGGGTTTGGGTCTGGGTGGGTGGTTTTAGGTGGGGTGGGTGGTTTCTGGGTGGGGGTTGGTTGTTTTACGGTAGGGGGCTGGTGATTAACGGTGAGGGAGGGTGGTTGGGGATTTGGAGGAAAAAAATAGATTAATTAAATAGTTTAATAATTAATTAATCAAGATTATGAAATTAGAAACTAATTATAATTAGTAGGGGCATTTTTCGCATTAAATATCATTATTTAAAAAAATAAAATAGAAAAGTGGGCTCCACATGTGTTTTTAACCTGTTTAACAGGTAACCAATTGACCTAGTTTAATCATATATTCTAACATTTTATAATAAACATCATTGTATCACATAGATACCCCATATTGCTCAATTTATCACATAGTAATATACCCCATTGTATCACTTCCACTAATTAATTAACAATTCCATAAAACTACATGCAATTGGTAACAAGCAACAAGTCCACAATTAGATTCCATATCATAGTAATTTATTTGATAAAAATTCGAACAACAAATCAAATAAAGAAAAAAAAAATAGAAATCTCCAATATAATTAGAAGAAAGTATGGAGATTTTGGACATAGTAACAAAGAGTATAGAAAATTCAAGCAAAAAACAGAAACTTTCATCATAATTTCGAACAAAGCATAAGCAAATTTGACAATTTACATAACTAATTAGCAATGACAGAGAATTCTATCTCGAGTAGATGGAAGAAGGAAGAAGCAAATGGTAGAAAAGATGAAGAAAATTATCAAAGAGAAGTAGAGAACAACGGTGGAGTGAATGGTTTTAATTTTTCTCTCACCCCCAATTAATTAGGGATTAAGTTTGTTAACCAAGGGACTATCTTTTTAACTCACCTTTGGTTAAATATTGGCCTGAAATTACATATGAGGTCCTAAACGGTGAAAAAAAAAACACTAAGGTCCTAAAAAATGAAAAAAAATAAAAACATAGACGCCATTCTTATACTTAACTCCCTACATTTGTATTTAAACCAAATTGTTGTAAATCATACTTTAAGATCCAACCCCATTGATTTTTTTTTTTGTTTTTTTTTGTACAAGTCTCACAATCATAACTAACTTTCGATAATTTGAGTAAATATAAATGTATAGCCTACTAGGCATATGCGTTATCCTTTATCATTCATTTTGTAATATCTGACCAATGCATGTGATAAAAAATCGTTTGTGTAGATGTGTGCTTCGTTATCATTAGAGAAAGTATGTGTAACCGTGTAGCTCAAGTGGTGGAGTACAGTCACCCTCCTTCCTCGCATCAAGTTATTTCCTTATATAGAAATCTTGTGTGTGAGAACTATATACCTTGCCTGTAAAAAAAAAATTATTACAGAAAGTATTTTTTAATTCTCTATGAGTGAGTCTTCAGTTAACAAATATTTATAAACTAACTTATTGAGGTATTTATATTACTTAGGGTTGTTTGGTTGTCGTTAAAGGGAAAAGAGAATCACTTTAGGAATGAGAATGATGGAGGATGGAAAGTAAAAATGTTAGATTTAGTTACTTGTTTGTTTAGAAAAGGAAAGAGTTTTGCCTCCACCACACCACCACCATACCACACCACCACCACCACCACCGCCACTAGGGGTGTTCAAAATGAGCCGATCCGAGCAATCTGATTCGAAATAATCGAATAATCTTTATGTAAAAAGTTTCAGATATTTTGGATCGGATTACGGATCGTTAAAAATGAATTTTTAGATATCTGAAATTAATAACATTTCGGATCTAGATATTCAAATTTTCAGATATTTCGGATCAAATTTTCGGACATTTAGGATCGACTATCCGGATTTTTATTGGATATTTTGGGTCTTTAACCGGATTTTTTGGATCGAATATTCTGGAAAATATATTCAAAAACAAAAAAAAAAACTTCATCTGTTTCAAAAAAACGCAACAACTGAGGAGACACGAACTCCTAAGCAATTTTTTATTGTGAGAGAAAAGGGGTAGAGAGAGAAAGTGGGGTATGTGATCATGTATGTGAGAGATAAGAAAAAACATACAAAAATGGAAAGTTAAAAATTGTTGCATTTATATATCTTGGAACTTCACGAAATGAAAATTGTTGCATTTATTTTGAAACAGATGAAGCATATTATTTTCGAAAATCTCGGATCGGATATTTGGATATCCGATTTGGCCGATCCAAAATTCTCGAATATCCTACATTTCAGATCGGATCGATCCGATTGAACACCCCTAATTAAGCCCTAACCATCACCGTACCTCAACCATCGACTATATGCCACGACCACCATCGGGGCTGGGTTCGAGGGTGGGGTTGGGTTGGGGTGGGGCTGGGTTTGAGGGTGGGGTTGAGTTGGGGTGGGGCTGGGTTCGAGGGCTGAGTTTGGGTTGGGTTGGTTGGGTTTGGGTTAAGGTAGGGCTGGATTGGTGGTTTGTGGGGTGGTAGGGTCGTGGCCGGTTGGGGGAAGGTGGGGAAAGGGAATGGAAAAGATAGGGGGATGGTGGGTTTGGTAAAGTGTTAGAATAGGGGAATGGGAGGGGAATGACAATGATAATAGTGGCCTAACAAACACAATTAAAAAGAATAGGGACAATTGATTCTCATTCCCTTTGATAAATGCCCCCAACCAAACGCAACATTAAGAGAATCAAATAATTTTGGCCAAAAATTAAAGATGCTGACATCGATAAATCAATTTGAGATTTAAAGGTTCCTTACTAAAATTTAAACCTTTTTCATCTCTATAATCCCATGTCTGGCGCGTAGATAAATTCCATATATAAAATAATCACTTATATGTGTTCCCAAAACTATAAAATAATGAAATTTATAAAAATAAATATTATGTAAATAGTAATATTTTCACAACGTAGAGAGTGGCATCATATATGTCTTAATAAGGAGTGATGGAACGTGTATAAGTATAGCAATAAGTTAATCCTACAATTCACTTATATATCACTAAACACCAAACCCCTCTCCATCTCATATTTTTCCCATCTCTCCACCACTCTCCCTCTTTTTTTCCTTATTAACACTCAAAATCCCATCTTCAAATCTCAATCCAACAACAACATGGCCAAGCAAATCATATACTTAGTCTATTTCATCTCAATTTTCCTCATTCTTAACCCTACATCTTGCATTATTTCTACTACATCCAAAGATCAAATTGCATGCACAATGTGTGCAACTTGTGAGAACCCTTGTCAACCACCCATTGTTACTTTACCCCCACCTTCTCCACCTGTCCTACCACCACCACCGCCGGCTCTACCACCACCATCGCCGCCTAATTGCCCACCTCCACCTTCCGAATCCTCAGTGCCTGTTGTCCCCACCGTCTCTTACTACTCTCCACCACCCCCGGTAGGGGGTGGTGGTGGTAACACTGGAGGATACAACGGTGGAGATGGCGGCGGCGGTGGTTATGGCGCACCGGCACCCCCGAATCCAATAGTGCCCTATTTTCCTTACTACTATCACAGTCCACCCCCAACAAAAAATCACTCTATCTCCACAACCTTAACAAAAATGCACTACTTTTTTCTCATAACTTGTCTCTTCATTTTTCTATCTTAATTTGAGTTAAAATCCAATAATACACAAATAATCCAATTTTCCTTGTTCATTTAATTTATGGAACTTCAAGAAAATATTTATATACAAACATAACTAGTACTATATCATGTTCAAAATATATAGGGTTGGGGCAAAGAAATAAGGTGGTGTTCAAGTTTTTTTTTTTTTTGGTGCGAATGAGCCACAAAGGGCGAAGATGAGAATTGATCCCAAGATCACTTAGAATAGGGAGGGAAGCTTTAACCACCTAAGTTATCCCTCACACTCAACCGGTGATAAATGAAGGTTGATAATGCAGAAGATGGATGATTTTGACCTTCAATTCAAGTCATCACGTGGAAAGATAGAATCGAAAAATGTGTTTAATTTGCCGTTGAAGAAGAGAAAGTGATCACGCATGTATCATCAACATAGATCTGAAGTTCTTTTTCTTTTGTTTAATTTGCAATTTTATTTTAGGTTAATTATTTATATATTACTCCTTATAAAAGTTTTATAATCAATAATAATTTATCTACAATCGTCTTTATTTGAATGCAAATTGCATGTTAGTATGTTACCGTCTACGTCTCCTCTTTAATGCTATTTATTTTTTGTTTATTTTATTTAAAAGCAACTTTGGTATTCAATATATATTATTATAAAATTTTAGTTTAATATTTCCAATTTAACGTACCTCGGGTAACTGGTAGGTAGCCTTTACATATAAAAACACTCGTACATTTTTAAAAATGTAATGCATTGCTGAATTTTATAAAAGCGTCTTTTTATGGATTACATAGACATGAGAAATATTATTTCGAACAAATGAAATCATTAGAATTATTTTATACTATGTTTGGATACAAACATTTCATTTGAAATGAGGGATTTAATTTGGGCCAAATTACATGTTTGACAAATAAAAAAATTTGGAATTGAATTTAGCCCAATTCCCAACCCAAATGCTAAACAAGCAAATGTTGTGTATTTCAAATATTTAACAAAACCATGTCATTTCAAATTCTAAAAACAACCCAAGCAAATAATTGTCATTTGAATTGTAACATTTCAATTTCAGAAATTGAATTCATCAATTTGAAATGAAATCCACATATCCAAACATTACTTCATTTCGAACGGATTAAATTACTAATTGTATAAATGCAACAAATTATTATTTATCTAGTAAATTAATCAAAATATTTTTAAGACAAGTAACATACTACCTTCATATTGCAATACTCGTTACATAAGTAGATGAAACGAACTCCTAGGCAAAAAATGGATTTAAGGAGAGAGAGATAGAGTGAAAAATGAATAATTAATTAGACCCACAACAAAAGTAAAGTAAAAAAATAATTAAAAAAAAACACATGGGTAACTTTTATACTAAATATAGTAAAAAAAATACTCCTTCCGTTTCATAAAAATGACAACGATTGTTTTTGCACGCATTTTAAGAAAGCAATTTAAGGGTGTAAACGATTAAATTAATTAAAATATTTTTGATATTAGTAACTTATATTCATATTCTTACTTGTGTTAAAACCATTTTGATTAAATCATTCGTTTACACCCTTAAATCGTTTCCTCAAAATGCGTGAAAATAACATTGTTGCCATTTTTATGAAACGGAGGGAGTATTTGGTACTAGTATTGTGTTACAGCCTAAAATGATAAAAGTTGCGTGTATTGATACGGAGGTAGTATGATATCATTGTTACTTATATTAAAATTGATTAATTTAATAATTTGTTGCATTTTTTTAAATTAAACGAGGCTGAAGTAAGACTATAAATTGACGAGGTTAGGCTCAATCTTAGTATAGGAAAAAACGAGTAATAATATAGTAGGTAGATGAATAATATAATATTTGACGATGGTTTTGAATCATGCCTAAACGATCTGAGATTCATGCATTGAAAATGATGTATTTCCTCCGTAACATAAAACTTTCAATAATTAACTTTGCACGCATTTTGAGGAAGTAATTTAAGGATGTAAACGAAGGAATTAGTCAAAATGGTTTTAATACAAGCAGCAATGTGATTGTAAGTTCCTAATATTAAAATTATATTGACTAATTGCTTCATTTATATCCTCGAATCGCTTTCTCAAAATGAGTATAAAACTAATTGTTGAATTTTTTTTGTTACGGAGGAGTAATAGAATTGCATGTGCTTCAGTAAGACGCTACAGAAACAGATTTTGGAGGCACGTAGCAATATGAGCAATAAATAATAAGAAGGGATAGATTGTAATTTAATGTAAAGGTGCAAGATCGATGGATCGATCTTGAAGAACTGAATTCGAAAGTTCGTTCTGATTGCAAAAAACAAGAGGTGCTCACATGGGTCGGCAACTCGGCATAAACTACACTCTGTATCATGTACTGCGTACCGAGTATTAGTGGACTCAAATCCACTATGTTACATTTTGTATCCCGATTGTATTATACTCATTTTGATTGGTTTCAAAAAATATTATGACCCATTTTTTAAATTTTAGAAATAAAAAATATTGGATTTTAAAACAATCAAAATTAATGAAATACAAATAAGACACAAAATGTGGGACGTAACTTTTTTTCTGTACTAAGATCCTGTTCTTTTGGACTTAAAAGCTACAGTAATAAGATCAGATCAGATCAGATCAGACTTAGTCAAATCAGATCAAATCAGATCAGATCAGACATTTTTATTATTATTTCGAGCATTGTTTTTCCGCTCGACATTTTCTGACGACGGTTTTCAGACTGACTTTTTCAGCGTTGATTATTCAGCCGACTTTTCCGGCGACAATTTTCGGGACGACTTTTCCGACGACGGTTTTCGGAATGACTTTTCCGGCGATGATTATCCGGTCGACTTTTCCGGCGGTGATTATTCGACCGACTTTTCCGGCTACGATTTTCAAGCCGAGTTTTTTGGCAACGATTTTCAGGACGACTTTTCCGACGACGATTTTCGGACTGACTTTTTTCGGCGGTGATTATTTGGCCGACTTTTCCGGTGACGATTTGCAGGCCGTGTTTTTCGGCGACGGTTTTCGGGACGACTTGTCCGACGACGGTTTCCGGAATGACTTTTCCGACGGTGATTATTCGGTCGACTTTTTTGGTGACGGTTTTGGAGTCAGATTGAATGAAGGGTTTAAAAAGAATGAAAAGTAAAATACTGAAGAGGTGAAATGAAATGAGCTTGATGCTTTGGGCTCATTAAATTTTTGTCCCTAATAAAAATAAAAAGAAAAATAAAAATAAACATCAAAATAAAAATAAAAATAAATAAAAATTGAAATAAAAATAAAAATTAAAAAATTAAAAATATAAATAAAAATAAAGATATAGATATAGATATAGATATAAATATAAATATAAATATAAATATAAATAAAATCAGATCAGACTAGATCAGTCCTAAAGAACAGAGCCTAAGTATGAGGATTGATTAGGCGCCGCCGCAGAAATAGGGTACTACTCTACCTATGTATTAAGCATATAACGTTTTCCATACGTTAATGTTTTTTCCCCTCCATCAAAGTTTTCTCTTCTCCAATTCATCTTTCTTAATCTTTTGTGTTTTATTATTCATGATCCTAGGTAGGTAATAAATGTTGGAAGTTCTCGAGTGTAAAGAAAGAAAAGTCAGAAAATATTCTGACAAACGGGTCTGGACAAACTATATGGTAGTAAGGGGAGTAACCCCTTAGCCATATAAAGTGGAAACAACTTTAGTATTTAACTTTTTTGATATGGAATTTATTCCTAACACTCTCCCTTAATTGCAATCTCTTTTCAAACTCACATGTGGGAATGTTCCACCTCAAAAACATATGGTAGTAAGGGGAGTAACTCCTTACCATATAAAGTAGAGACAACTTTATTATTTTTTCGATATGGAATTTATTCCCAACACACCCCCTTAATTCTAATCTTTTTTTACACTCACATGTGAGCTTTTACATGGGCTCAACACTCCCCCTCACACGTGAGTTGTGCATAATCTTAGCCCAGATCAATCCAAACCCAACACTGGCTCTGATACCATAACAAACGGGCCTAGGCCACGCCCGCCATGGGGGAGTGCAAGTCCACTTTACACGGCAAATAAGGTTCCACCTCTAAACCATATGGTAGTAAAGGGAGTAACCCCTTAGCCATATAAAGTGGAGACAACTTTATTATTTTTCCGGTGTGAAATTTATTCCCAACACTCCCCCTTAATTCTAATCTATTTTCACACTCATATGTGGATTTTTACATGGGCTCAACACATACACTTACAGAGGGAATGTGAGTAGCCCAAGAAAAGAGAAATCCCACATTGAAAAATGAATAAAATTTTCACTTGTTTATTAATTAGAGTTTCTTGGTATATTTTAGTTGAGTGAGCTAGAGATGGGATGGTATGCTTCTTTCACATATGCATCTTAATCTTTGTGTTTTGTTACCCCATGGTATGCACCTTTTCCATCCCAAAATTCATTTGCCTTTTTTCTCCCTTTTTTTAAAACTTTCCATTTTTTTGTAACACTCTCTGTCTCAATCTAGTTGTTACTTTTTAACTTTTAGCACTGTTTACATATGGTTTTTGGCTGTTTCTAGTTTTATAAGCCACTACAAAAAAAAAATCATACAACGAGGACAACTTATCATGATTAAAGAGGGCAATATGAGTATTGAATTGCTTTACTTAATGATGCCTACAAGGGTAATTATTTTTGCACTCATTGATATTAACAATGAAGACAATCTGATTATTTTGCCCTCTTAGACTTTTGAAACTTTGTCCTATTTGACAATAAATAAAGTGTTTAAAACAACGAAAGCAAAATGTATTGCCTTTGTTGATGATCAATGTAGACAATTTTGTTTGCCCTTTTTGAATTGAATCAAAGAGGGCAAAACATCTAAAATTGGCTTTGAAACCTAATACAACAGGGTTACAAGGGCAACATGAGGGCAATACTAAAATTGTCATTATAACCTATGGAGACAAATTTTGTATCAAATAGGGCAATTTTAATTGTCCTTATTGAACACAATTTTTGTAGTGAGCGTAAGGAAAAATATAGTCATGATGGATCTAGTTTAATTTGTCTCAACATGTACTTTTCAAATATATAATTTTTTATTATATTTAGTTCAAGATATTTTTATTTAAAGTAGTGTCTCGTGAGATATGAAATAGTAAATGTAGCAACTTAATTGAGACGGGGAGTAGTTTCTTATAAGTTTTGCTCGATGATTTAACAAATGCACCGTGTACCCTTGTGTGTCTAAAAATGCAACATTGCATGTACCCCAGTTTTTTTTAAACGCACCTTATGCCCTTTCTACATACGTCTAAAACAATTAGTTTGGGACTGGTATTAAATTATGTCACTTTTACGCGACAATCTCAATTAAAAGTTTATGCTGATATTTAAAGTCTTGAAGGGCTTAAAACATGGACGCAACTCATGGTCCATCATACTTGATGAAATTAATCCACTTAGAAGGAAGAAGGAGGAGGGATTCAAACCCATAACCTATGTGTCACGATACCATGTTGAAGCTTCATCTCAATCAAAAGATTAAGCTGATAGTTGAGACACACGCATATGTTATATACTCTATTAGTCTCTAAATTGCTAATGATAGAATGAAAAAAAAAAATAGAAAAGACAAGGAAGGAAGTAGGTAGGAGGACTGAGTAATAATTGAAGTTTAGCATCTGTAAGTCAGAGCCTCGGGGGATTAATTAGGGGCCATTTGGTTGTGAAAGGATAAAGAGAATCACTTTAGAAATGGTAATGAGGGAGAATGGAAAGTAAAAGTAGTGTTATATTTAGTTAGTTGTTTGTTTAATAAAGAATGAGTTTTGCCTCCACCACACCACCAACATACCCCACCACCACCCCAACCCAAACGGGGGTCCATCACCACCGAAACCATGACTAACCTCGCCACCACCCCTTCGAGCAGCGCCACCCTCGAAACGACCCCTATCCCTAACCATAACCACCCAATTCGAGAACCACCCCTAACTCTTTTTTTCCGTTACGTTGCTGGGGTTCATGGGTGGGATGATGGTGGTTCGGTGAGGCTGGATGACGGTGGGGCAAGGGTGCGAGAGGTTGTGTTTAGGGCTTTTGGTTATTAGGGTTTCGCATGGGACTGGGTTTAGGGTGGGTTTTTTGGTGGCTGTGGGGTTCGTGGGTGGGGCAAAGGGTCCGAGGGTGGGCGACAGTGGGTGAGGGTGGGGTTTTGTGCTTTTTTTTTATGGTTAGGGTTTCGTTGGGCTGGGTTTAGGGTGGGGTTATGGGGTTAGTGGGTGGGGCGAAAATGGGTGGGTGGATGGTTGGGTTGGCCGCTGGGTGGGTGGGTGGCTAGGTGGGTGGGCTAGTGTGGGTGGGTGGCTGGGTGGGTGGGGCTAGTGGGTGGGTGGTGGTGAAATGAAATGCAAAAGATAGGGGGAGAGTTTTGAAAAGTGTTAAAATAGGGGAATGTGGAGGGGAATGAAAATCACAAATGACAAATGTGGTCTAACAAACACAATCAAGTAAATAGATACTGTTGTTTTCCATTATTCACTCTGATTAATACCTCAACCAAACACACCCTCACTAGCGTGTTTTTTTTAATGGAATGATCGAATGTAGACCCCTTACCCTTATGTATATGGAGCATAATGCTAAAGTAATTTCATATTAACCCCAAATTAACCATGTTAGTAGAAGAGCATATGGTGCTTTTATAAAAATAATCCGGATACTCTTTAAAAAAAAATAAAAAATCCCGGATACATGGTGCATTTAAAAAAAGTGAAGTATTGGGTCAGACCATCTGATCCAATGTTACTGTCAGACGGATTCACCCAATAAATTCTCCCTTTTTTATCTATCTTCCATTTCACAATTGTACGTCCAATTTTACCAAAAATTAATGTTGTTGAACCAGCGAACACTATAGAGGGAGGAGGTGTGGGCTGTGAGCTGGGTTGAAGACCGGATGTATAGTTGTCTGGGTTGGATGACAACGACGGAGAAGATTGTTGTTTGAGCCGCGGTGTTGTACAAGTGAGAACTTGCACGGATGGAGCTTGCGCAACGCTGT
This sequence comes from Salicornia ramosissima, assembly GCA_951394345.1. Taxonomy (NCBI): domain Eukaryota; kingdom Viridiplantae; phylum Streptophyta; class Magnoliopsida; order Caryophyllales; family Amaranthaceae; genus Salicornia; species Salicornia ramosissima. The sequence continues at coordinate 15,284,471 of OX596235.1, forward strand.
GTTGGGTCGCGGTTGTGGTGTGGGTGAGGCTTGAATTGAGTGGGGATGTACCCATGATGGATGCCTATGAATCGATGATGTTGAATAAACATCCATGGCTGCAAGTAATTAAAATGGAGAAGAAGAACCTCCATGGCAACTAGTAAACATCCAAAGCGTGAAGATTTAAAAAACTAATGCTACAAAGAGGAGAAATTCGTCCAGGTTAAGTTTTTGTTTATCCAGGTTAGGATGATTTAAGTCCAGTTATGCTTCAATTTTAGTGCTTATTTTGTCCAGGTTAGTGGTTATTTGACCAGGTTAGTGGTTATTTGACCAGATTAGTATTTATTTTGACCAGATTAGTACTTATTTTGTCAAGGTTAGTGCTTATTTCGTCCAGGTTAATGCTTATTTCGTCCAGATTAGTGTTTATATTTTCCAGATGAGTATAATTTTTCAGTTAGACTCGTCTGACAGCATTATTCTGTCAGACTTGTCTGACACAATAAGAAGTGAACACTTGGCCTATATTTCAGTTTATTTCATTATGAAAAACATATTACAACTTGTTTAATGTACCATGATACTTTTCTATACTTTTTTAAGTTTATTTAGAATTTTTTTTTTCTAAGAAAATTTAAAAATCAAAAGGCAACTAATAAAATGAAACAGAGTAATTAGTAAAAGGTGGTACAGCACAATTGTATTACCAATCTTCACCACGAAGTTCCCGAAGCACTCTACCCTGAGGAGACTCAGGATCACCCCTCATCTTATTCCACGTGGATATCTCAACGGCTCGTAACAGCGAGTCCTCAGCACTGTCGAGCTGTTCCGGTGCCCACACGATCACATCCGGCTGACCCCTGAAATACGATGTTGGACTATCCGTTTTCTGCGAAACGGGCTTTCTTGTATCCGCAAACTCCACCTCTGATAAAGGAGATGCCTTACGGTTGTTGAAGTACTCCTTGTTGCTCCTCTCTTGGGCCTTCTTTTGGGCCTCTTTGGCTTCTACATTTTCTGATTCAATAGATAGTTTCCGCCTTTGCTGAGTGTTGGGCTCAGATGGCTGGCCCACCTCGGTGTGTCCTATCTTTGGGGATGATGAGGTTGGTGTCATTGGTGGAACTAATGGGTCGGGCTCACTGGCTGTTGTTTGAGGCGCATTGGTTTTCATTGCCTCCTCTGTATCTTGACCCTAATAAAATTGGACATACAACTTAGATTACAAATAAAATTGTCAATTTCAATTATCATTTCCAATATTGAGTTAATCAAGTCTAATAAGTTTGAATTACGTTTGATAAGGTGGAAAGAATGGATCGTTAAAGGTAACCCGATTTTATATATACTATATATAAGTGGCGGATCCAGGATTTGTACCAAGGGGTTCAAACTTTAATAAAAAATCGAACATTTGGATGTCGGATAATCGGGTATAAATTAGTTATTCAAATCCATACCAATACAGAAGTGACAACTATACAAATCTAAATTGCAATAAAAATACAAAATAAAATGATCAAATACAACAATAAATTTAATAAAATATTTCATTGTAAAAATCCAATATTTAATTAAAGTTATTATTGTATTAACAAAAAAATTAAACAAATCAAAAAAATTAACAAAAACATTAAACAAATTAACAAAATTACAAATGCAAACATTAAACAATATAAATTAAAAATTAACACGAAAAAAACAAATAAAAGCACTAACGAATAAACAAAAACATTAAACAGATAAATCAAAATTAACAAAAATATTAAAAAAATAACATACAAAAAAATTAAACAAAAAAAAAATAAAAAAATTAACACGGAAATCAACAAAAATAATAAACAAAAGTAGGTCAACAAAAACATTAAAGAATATCAATTACCAAATCGACAAAAGTTTTGCAAAAGGAAACATTAAACAATAGTGAATTAACCAAAAAATTTGCAAAAGGAAACATTAAACAATAGTGAATTAACAAAAAAAATTGCAAAAGGAAACATTAAACAAATAGCAAATGGCTAGGGAAAAAAAAGACCAATTAGTCGTTAACCGGACTTGAACCCTTAACTAGGAAAGTTTTATGATCTTACCACTAAGCTACACTTTACATAGTGTAACTAATGCATTTTAATTACTACTTATTACTTAATTATATCTATATTTAAAAAAAAAAATTCCTAATTTTTTTCCTGGATCCAGGGGGTTCAACTAAACCTCATGTACACCCCTTGGATCCGCCCCTGCTATATATTTAAAAAAAGTATGCTTAAGTCATTATTGAACATTGAAGATATGCCACATTGTCATTAAAAAATTTCACTTCAGAACTAATTGGTGAAGTCATTTTTATTGGTAATTTATATTCATGCACAAGTTCTAATGTTGACAAAATCTTCTTTATTTAAAATTATTAACAAGCTTATAACGTTATATTTTGTAAATACTTCCTCTGTCCCTATTTGTTTGCTACATAAGGACTTTTAACACTATTCATTGTGTAACTTTGACCCTTTCTAATTTTATAGGTATAAGAAAAAATATAATTAAGTGGGATCTCGTTTGATTCGGCTCAATGTGTAGTTTTTTATTATGTAATTTTTATAATTTTTTATTATATACATACATCTAAAGATATATTCATTTAAAGTTGTGTTTTAGGAGGCGTGAAATAACAAATATAACAAACATTAAGGGACAGAGGAAATACAAAATAATGAGTAACCTTTTGAAAATTACCAAACAAATATCTAAAACTTGCAATGCACGGAACTAACCTAGTTAAAAATTATTTCATGAAGTGTAACTATAAGTGTTTATAATGCAATCTAAAAAAAGAAAATTTATTATAAATAAATTGAATTTCAAACACAAATTAAATACTTTATTTTGATTAAAAAAACTCTCATATTTTAAGCGTTTATTTTAGGAGGGAATCTCAATCTATCCAATTCATTTTTGTTCCGGTATGGATTAACCGGTAGTGTTTAGTGGTGTTGCAGAGGTGTTCACAGAGGTAGCTGTAACCTGCACAATGAAATAACACAGTGAGCTAACCCCGGGGTGTAACGACCCGGATTTTTGGGCCGTAAAATTTCGTTTGGAATTAAGTCGTAAAACCCAATATTCTAATTTTGGGCTAACGGATTTGATTATATGTGTTAAAACAAGCCCAAACTTGCCTCAAATCCCCACCTAGCCGGCCCCATATTACTAGTTTCCTTTTTATTATTAATTTGTTTTATTATCCCTAATCAACAATTCATATCTATTTTAATCCTAAAAATCCCATTTTTATTCTCCTAACCACCTTACTACATTTTAGGAACATCCAAAAAAATCTTACTTTGCATCTCCCTAGCCGACACCTTTGTTTTTATTTTCTTTTTTTTTTCAATTCTAAACTACAAATAAAAACTCCTCCTTTTCCCCTTTAATTTCTTTTCCTAATCTAAATCCTATCATTCAGTAAAATCCTTTTATCCTATTTATATTACATAACAACCCACCCTTTATTCATTACTAATCATATGATCAAACTAAAACAAAACAACTCCTTCCTCTCTTCTACTAGGCCCTCACGGCACATACATAAAAACCCCACCAAATATTCCTACTTCACTTCATCAATTCAAACACCTTTATCAAAGAAAGTTCAACCTTTATCAAAGAAATTTCAACCTTTAGCCTTTGAAGATCAAAGCTTGCCTTGCTCATGGTCGTGCGTTGGTGGTCGAAGGTGGCGTGTTTGGGCGTGGTTTATGCGTGTGTTTTGTTGTTCTTCTAAGGTAACTAGATTATTCTACTTAGGAATAGCATTAGGTTGCATAGGATACTAGGCTTAGAATCACGTTGTTATTGTTATGATTTTCGTATAAACATGATGTCTAGGTTGTTAGATTTGTTTTCTTGTTTGATCAATTTATGTTCTTGTGTGATCTTCTAAGCTATTTCGTTCTATGATTAATTCTTGATGTTCTTGTATTTAATCTTGATAATTTGACAATGTTCTTGCTTGGTATTTTCGATTATGTTATGCGTGTGATAGCATGTTGTTAAGCTTGGATTTTTATCTTATTTGATGATTAATTCTTGAAATCTTGTTTGTTAATTATAAAAATTGAACCTTTATGTTTATTTCATGTTATTCATGCGTTGTCTAGTTGGTCTGCATAATTGCTTATTTGGATTGTTGAGCTTGATGTGTCATTATTGTAAGAGTCATACGTGATTGTTGATCCTCGTCTGGTTTGAGTCGTGTCATTGGATGCTTATTTTGAGTCGTGTCATTTATCGCTTTGAGTCGGTCGTGTCAATGTTGTTATCGGCCTTGCGCCGTGACGACACGGCTCATCTGTGATGAATCGTGTCGGGGACTTGTTTGTTGTATCGGCCTTGTGCCGTGTCGTATCGGTTCATCTGTGATGAATCGTGTCGGGGACTTGTTTGTTGTTATCGGTTCATCTGTGATGAATCGTGTCGGGGACTTTTTTGGTGTATCGACTTCAGTCGTGTCGGAAATTTTCTTGATGTCTAATAATGTAGATTAATTGTATTGATAAGTAAGCATGGTAATCTTTTAGTATGATGTTTATTGGTTGTTATGTTTCCGCTGCTAACTCTGTTGTAGTACTTGTATCCTGTGTTTCAAACCCTATTATTGTATGTAATGTGGTCCTACTTCTAAGTAAGACAGTCTAGTTACTCGCCACTGATGGTGGACCCCTAAATCTATTTTGCAGGTAAGCAGGATAGAAGCTAGAAGCGGGATAGGTTTTTTAGCGTCTAGGCCCCTGTTTTCAATTCATGTGTTTACAATAGGTTTTATTTCTAGTTTTAGGACTAGATTTATGGTTTAGTTTAACCTTTTGTAATTTGGGATTCCATTATTATTATTATTAATAAAAGTATTACTTCCACGAGTTTAGTTATATTTTGTTTATTAAATCAATTGGTAACTGTCTGTTTACGACGTTATCACTAATAACGTCGTTGCTAAAATGCGGGGTGTTACACGGGGTGTGTCCGAGGAAAGACCCTCCGATGCCTAAGTTAGCAAAGGGGATTAAGTATATAGGAAAGATAGATGAGGAGGGAGGATAGAGAGATATAGATTTGTTAAGTAACAGTTCTTCTGCCGTTATCAGGCTGGTGAAGTCTTCTATTTATAGGAGATGGCTTGACCGTCAAACCGTAACCGTCAAGGAGGGGTGTTTCCTTAGAGTCGGTTCCGACAACTTCGATGACAGGCAACCTGTGATGCTGCCATCGCTAAGACGACATCTTTGGTATGGCATGGGTCCTCTGATACCGTCATCATTGGGACGGTATGTTGAGGGACACTACCTATGTCTTGGGTTGACCGCGAACGTTAGCCCTTGTTGATAGCGTTGATAAGGTGTCTGACATCTTGGCCGTGACATTAGTATGGAAGGTCCTACCGGTTTACCGGTAGGCCCTCATACAACTAGCCCCCCCAAAAAGGATCAGTACCGACACGTTGGTGATGCTTTTTCGAAAAATAGGTAGGCAGCAAGATATTAGATGAAATTTTCCCGCCCGTTGGGTTGCACTTTACACGTGTTAGCAGAATACGAAACATTTGGTGCTTTTTATAAAGTGGGTCCTACAGCACTATATATTTTGTACTTCACGGTTTTTTCTCTTTCTTCACCTCAAAAAATTTTCAAAAAATTTGTGATAAAGCTTTTCTTCTTCTTTCTCTCTCTTACTCTTCAGTACACGTTTGCTCTTCGTTTTCTTTGTGTTTTCAGCCAAAAAATTTTAGCATCCCCCATTGTTACTGTTCGAACTCCTCTGAAGAACTTCCAACTCCGCAAATTTACAGGTTTTTCTTTCTTTTTATTCTCTTGCGTTGGTTGTTTTTTGCTGAATTCGGTTTTGTGAGGCCAGTGTAGACTTCCAATTGTTCTTTGGAAATATTTAATTCGAATTGTTATTCGAATTTTTTGTCGAAAATGGTTTCTTAACTTTGAACTTTGAATATTTTCGAAAAAACTCGATTTTGTGAAAATGTTTCTGAAGTGGGTTTCTTCGTTCTCAAAATTCATGATTTTTCTTGAAAAGTCATGAAATTTCGGAGTATTGTAACTGATTGAATTTTTTTTTATATGTTTTGGGTACCTGTGCCACTTATGCACGTGTGCATGTTGGCTATTTTTAACTTTTATGCCTTTTGGCAGTCTTTCAAACGATGTCGGATGCTAGTGATAGTCAAAACGACAGTAGGATTCTGGAGAGCAGCGACAACAACGTTTCATCTTTTTCTGAGTCGTCCGCCTCGTTGTCGTCATGCCCTACAGAAGGTGAACCGTCGTCTCGAGCTATTACTAGCACCGCCGTCAGTGAGGTCACTGCCGGCGAGTTAGAGGAGCCTGACGTGTGTACCTGTGTTTCTTGTAGTCTTAAACTTAAAAAAGGATGCCCTCTTCATTTGAGAAGAGGGGAGGGGGCATCCCAGCGTTCACGCCGTAAGAAAACCGGGAGTAAATCCGGCAATGTTCATTCGACAGCTTCAATGTTGTCTGGTGGACTTGCGCCTAGGCAAAGGCATATTTCTGAGTTTTCTTTAGTTTTCAAAAGAAATGCGGACTGTGAGGGCACACGTAACCTGTCAGGTTTCAATTATGAGCAACAACATGAAGTTAGGGAGCCTCGTAGCGTTCTACGTAAATCCGGCAACCCAATGTGGACCGTGATGTCAGAGCGATATTGGTTCTCTTCACTGCGGTCTGCTTTGGAGTTTGACCAATATGGCTCGAATGAAGATCCGTAACACCCTAACCCATGTGCAGAAATTGGTAATTATCTTGCACTCATACTTGTTTTTCTTACTTTTTCCATTGTTTCTTTTGTTGTGTATTGCAGAAGCTGATATGGAACTGGGTGATGCCCGTTTAGTTAACACTGCCTGGCAACATGCCGGTCAGGAGTGGTTCAACGGTCTTGGTGACCTACCGTCACTAGCATTTGAGGCACTGCAATTTGGTGCCATTCCGGAGGATGACTTGGATCATCCCTTAGTTCGCATCCCCTACACTGAGTGGCTGACTGAAGTCATCACATGGACTGGCGGCGAGGCCGCATATATCCTATGGTTTAAGGATGACCATTATATTCCTGCCAACTGGGAGTTGGCGGTGCCGAAGGCGAATGAAACTGTGATTGTACCTCCTGCCGGGTACTTTCCAGTTTACTTGGCGCACTTCAGGTGGGTCTTAGGTGCCCCTTTGATTGGTCGATTATGTCGGTGCTGCGACATTTTAGAATTAGTTTAGTTCAGTTAGGGCCCTTGTCCCTGTTGATGTTGGTATCGGTGTTGTGGGTTTGCCGGTACCTCAAGATGAAGGTGAACATGCACGTTATACGGGCATTAATGTCCGTAAAAAGAAATATTTCTGCCGCTGGGCGATACACTTTTCAGTCGGCCCCTGGGAAGTTATTAAATTACCCCAAGGTCAGCTCATATAAGAACTATGTGGGCAAGTGGTTCTGGGTGAAGGCGCCGGAAGGGTTCCAGTTAGACATCCCTTTGGGCTTCACCAATCCCAACCCTAACATGGGGCACATTCCGCGTCGACAGTTGACTGCTGAAGAGCAATTAACTGTCAATTATTTTAAACACGTAGGCGACATTCCTACTCAGTGGAAGCCGGATTATGGTTATCTGGTGGAGAATCGACCTCTTGCCTACATGGGGTTGTGTGGTGATGTTGGGGGTTCAGAAGCTGGTAAGAAGGGGCGTAGTGCTTTATTTATGTCTTTTACTCTAACATTTCTAACTTGTATAAATAAATTTGCATATTTGCGTTCTGATGGTATATTCTCTATTGTCTGATTTGCAGAGTTTGACCTCGGGAAGTTAAAGCCTCCCAGGAAGGAATCTAAGGTTACCGGCACTGACGTTGCTGGCACCTCTACTGCTAGAACTTCATCTTCTAGCACCAGGATCTTGGTTACCAGAAGCAGTCGTGGCGGTCACCGCCCGTCCAGCCGTCAGAGGGTGGTAAATATAAAAGTGCCGGTCTCTCAGAGTTCTACTGGGGCTGATGCCGCCCACGATTAGGCCGCTACTGTGAGGAGGCCAGCTCCTTCCACAAGAGACGGCCGGACCAATGCTGCTGCCACTCGTCATCAAGAACAAGTGGCATCAAAAAGAAAGAAGGTGGCTTCCTCCCTTGAAAGGCCTGCCAAGGTGGAGAAGTCCCAGGTTGCTGACTCCATACCACCTAGGTCAGACACTGTGGCTGCCACCGTTGCACAAAGTTCTGCCCCTTCCCATCCTGCACCTGCAACTACAGAGTTGCTTCCAATCGTGAGTGCCAGTGTGGCCGGGAAGTCGCCCACTATTGTGGCTGTGCATGTGGCCCGACAAGTAGTGGTGGAGCTGGGAGCGGAGGCTACCAGTGTTGACATTACCCCTCCAGAGAGGCGAACTTGCCTATTCAAGAGGTGGTAGTTGTGGAAGATGAGACAGCAGAGGGCTGTCTTGATGATACCTCCAAAGCGAGCGCGCCGCGGAGGGCTTGTGAGAAGGCCCTGAAAGCTCCTGAAGCTCCTGAGATTGATCCCTCTGAGGTATGGCGTCTATGCTCCACTTTTATTTGTATGTATTTTACTTATTTTTTATACAAGTGTTGATGCCGGTTCTAATATGATCTTCCTTAGCTGGATTTATTTTGCAGGGCAAGTCTCCTACCGCCGATGATTATCGGATGGAGTACCTAGGCCCTCATTTTGGTCGCGACGCTGCGTCAGAGGGCATGTTGAGGTGGACACCTCCAATAATTTGGGTTCTTTTTCCTTCACTTTACCTGGGGATGTGCAGGTGAGGGCGGGGTCGTGGGGGTATGGTTATGCCACGATCCCGGACGAATTTAGGCCGGGGCCGAGGCCTTTGGGGCCATACTTTCATCCGCAGCTAGACGTCGGCATTAATGAGTCGCTGATGGCAGAATTGAGTCTGCCTGGGGGTGACTTGGGGTACCGGCTGCTGCAGGGGGTGAGGCTGCGGCTGATCGTAGTTAGGAAAGATGGGTTCATCCAGCCCATGTCCTGTGCCACGACGTTGTCGGTGTTAGTCCTCTTGCTCTCCCTTCTCTTTATTTTACACTTGTTATTTTACTCACCTGCTGAAATTATCCCTCTTCTCACTTTTTTTTTAGGCTGCAAATTCTGCTGCGGAGTTGGCCTCAGCTTACTGGGCCTGCGCCTCCGACTTGGAACATGCACGGAAGTTGGTGGATCCTCTGACGAAGGAAAATAATGGCCTGAAGAAGGCTGCTGAAGAGAGGGAGATGAAGCTTTCCAAGCTTCAAGAGGAGAGAGCAAGTGTTGATGCTGCCATCCTAGCCTCTAAAAATCTAGCAGCTGATGCTGAAGCTGCCATGGAGGCCTGCAAAAAATAGGTGGATGATGCCGAGGCTGCTCTGTAATATGCCAAGACTAAGGCAACTGATGCTGAGGCTGCCAGCCAGGCTGCCAAGGAAAAGGCAGATGCTCTGACTGCTGAGCTGGAGGCTGTTAAGGGTGGTCTCAAAGCTGCCAATAGCAGGGCTGAGGCTGCCCTGATATTAGCGAAGTCTGCTGAGGAGAAGGCAGCGGATAATGAGGCTAAATTGGAGGCTGCCAAGGAAAAGGCTAAGTCCGCCATAAAAAAGGCCACTGACGAAGTAGAGGGTGCCAGGGCGAAGGCGGTGGACGATATTGTCAAATCTACCGACCTTCGTCAATTTTGCACGTTAAGGTTTGATGGTGGTTGGATTGCCGCCATGAGGTGCGTGCTGGCATTGTACCCAGAGGTTGACTGGGTTGCTGTTGAAAATGCCTTTATTGAGGGGACAGCCAGTCAACCACTGAATGAGGAAGATGTGTTCCCTGAGGAACATGTTGGGAACATGTCGCCTCGTCTTACTGGGGTGCCAGCAGCTGGAGATAGCACGGCGGATCCTGAGGCCACGGCGGCCTCTACTGCAGCTGAAGATGCTCCTGAAGGGGCAGAATAATGTGTTCGGCAGCCTTCTCCCGTTCTCTCTTCTTGTAACTCTGTTCTTTTTTGTTGTAACTTCTGTAGTGTTTTGTATATATTTTTTGTAACACTTGGTGTAATTTTTATTTTTTGTCAAAATGGGCTGCCATGCCGTTAAGCTTGTAACATGTAATGTCGCCAGTCATTACTTGCTTTTGAAAGTATATATGAAATTCTTATTTTGTCAAAATATACTTATCTTTTATTTTTGTAGCATTTATCCCATATTTTGCAATATTTTTAGGTCTTGTCAATGTTATATTGCAAATATAGGTCGTCCTTGCTCTTTTTCATAGTTGGAATATTTTGGGCAGCTAGGCCTGGGATGACCTTCATTTTTTTTAGCCCTTTGGCTGCTAATGAATGGTTCTTGGCAGCTAGGCTTTTGGATGACAGTGGCCTTTGGCCTTGACTTGTCATCTGGCATTTTGGCTGCTGTGAAGGGTTCTTGGCAGCTAGGCTTTTGGATGACAGTGGCCTTTGGCCTGGACTGTCATCTGGCCTTTTGGCTGCTGTGAAGGGTTCTTGGCAGCTACGCTTTTGGATGACAGTGGCCTTTGGCCTTAGTTGTCATCTGGCCCTTTGGCTGTCGATGAATGGTTCTTGGCAGCTAGGCTTTTGGATGACAGTGGCCTTTGGCCTTAGCTGTCATCTGGCCCTTTGGCTGCTGATGAATGGCTCTTGGCAGCTAGGCTTTTCGATGATAGTGGCCTTTGGCCTTAGCTGTCATCTGGCCTTTTAGCTGACGATGAATGGTTCTTGGCAGCTAGGCTTTTGGATGACAGTGGCCTTTGGCCTTAGCTGTCATCTGGCCCTTTGGCTGCTGATGAATGATTCTTGGCAGCTAGGCTTTTGGATGACAGTGGCCTTTGGCCTTAGCTGTCATCTGGCCCTTTGGCTGCTGATGAATTCTAAACTAATACATGGTTGGAAAACCTAAGTAAGCAAATATAAATACTTAGCTATACAATTGTACATCATGTGTACCAAAAATTAGCTTCTATACATTTATTTGACATGTGAACGTGTAAAACTTATACATAGTACTTCTTGAGTACTCTAGCATTCCAAGTATTCTTAAGTTCCTTGCCGTCCATTTTAGCAAGCCTGTAGGCTCCAGAGGTTACCGTTTTTGTTATGCGGTATGGCCCTTCCCAGTTGGCTGTCAATTTACCTTCTCTGTTTTGTTTGCCGGTAGCGTCAATTCTTCTCTGAATTAAGTCGCCATCCTGCATAGGACTGTGGTGGACTTTTTTTATTATACGCCCTTTTAATTTGATCTTTGTACGCTGCTTGGCGGAGTTCTGCTATAAGTCTGACTTCTGTTAGCAGGTTAAGGTCTTGTTTCAATAATTCATCGTTGAGTTCAGGCTGTTATGTCTGGATCCTGAAAGAGGGCAATCCTACCTCTACCGGCATTATAGCTTCCTGTCCAAAGGTGAGTCTGAAGGGTGTTTCCCCTGTCGACTCTTTTTCAGTTGTCCTATTTGCCTAGAGGACATTGGGTATTAAGTCTGCCCACTTGCCATTTAGGTCGTCTAACTTCTTTTTCAAGGCATTTAGGATTTGCTTATTTGCCGCCTCGACTTGGTCGTTACTCTGAGGGTGAGTGACGGATGCAAATGCCATTTTTACCTTCAGGGGTTCAAGATATTCTCTCAAGGGCTTGCAGTCAAATTGGGTCCCATGATCGAAGACTATTGCCTATGGTATCCCAAACCTTGTAATCACTTGCTCCCATAGGAATTTTTTAACTTGGGCTGTGGTGATAGAAACGGTTGGGATGGCTTCAATCCACTTTGTAAAGTAATCGATAGCGACTATCAGGAATCTTCGTCCCCCTTTGCCCTTTGTGAACGGTCCCAATATGTCCATCCCCCATTAGGCAAATGGTATGGGACTTAAGATTGGCTGTAGGTCATTAGGTGGAGTGTTGATCATGGGAGCAAACCGTTGACATTTATCACATTTTTGCACGTAGCCCTAGGCGTCCCTAAGCACATAGGGCCAATAATATCCGGCACGGAGCACTTTGAGTGCTAAGGCCTTCATGTATTTCTTCCAAAAAATTTTGTGCTTCTACTTTGGTAGCACGGCGAAGTAAAGGGAGGTGGAAAGATTTTTTGTAAAGCAGGCCTTTGTATACACAATACCAAGCTGCCTGTCGCTTGGCCTTAGCGGCCATTGTCTTGTCTTCTGGGAGAGTTCCCAGATTTTTGAAGGTAAGGATTGAATGGAACCATTCCCCCTCCGTGGCGACAACCGTGGCAATAAGAACACAATTGATCACTTTGGCGGCCCTGAGCTCAATGAGGATATTGCCTTTAAAATCTGCCAAAGGTGAGGTTGCAAGCCTTGCAAGAGCGTCGGCGGATTGATTGTTTTCCCTTGGGACCAGTTGTATCTCAAAAGATGCTAGCTGGCCTTGTCAACTGTTTAAGGTAATCCCTGTACTTGACTATAGTCAGCTCTCTGGCCTCTGTTGTGCCCTCCATTTGAGTGGCTACCAATTGGGTCTGTTATTAGTTTAACTTGCTCTGCCCCGGACGCAATTGCCAGCTGGATACCAGCTATGGCGGCTTCGTATTCTGACTCATTATTTTTTGCTTTGAAGTTAAATCTTAGAGCATACCGGTGGATGGTACCATTAGGGATGATTAGTCTGACGCCGGCACCGGAGCTGGTATTACATGATGAGCCGTCCATGGCTATGGTCCATTCTTCAAGTGGGTCTGCCAAGGCAAATGATGTTTCTGCGATGAAGTCTGCCAAAGCTTGTGCCTTAATGGCATTTCTGGGTTTGGAAGAGATATTGTATTTTGACAACTCTATTCCCCACTTCATCATTCTGCCTGATACCGCCAGCTTTATGAGGGCTTTGTCCAATGGGTGGTTGGTGAGGATCAGGACGGAATGAGCATCAAAGTAAGGGCGTAGACGTCACGCCATGACCATAACTGCCAGTGCTAGCTTTTCAATTGATGAGTATCGGACTTCAGCGCCGGTTAACACGTGGCTGGTGAAGTATACCGACATCTGAGCTTTTTCTCTTTCGACCAGTAATACTACTGCCATAGTGTTGTCAGATGTTGAGATGTATACTTGCAATTGTTCTCCTTTTTCAAGCCTGGTCATAGTGGGTAGGTTTTTGAGGTGATCTTTTACTTTGTAAAATGCCTCCTTTTGTTCGACGTTCCACTCGAATTTTTTGTTTGATCGAAGTACCTTGAAAAAAGGCAAGGCATGTGATGCTGACTTTGCCATAAATCTAGTTAGAGCCGCCATTCTGCTTGTTAACTTTTGTACTTCTTTAATTTTTGTTGGTTTTGCCATGTCTGCTATGGCCTTGACCTTATCAAGGTTGGCGTCTATCCCTCTTTCTAACACCATGTATCCCAAGAACTTGCCGGATGTGACGCCAAATGTACACTTCTTAGGGTTTAACTTCATTTGAAATTCTCTAAGTGTTGCCAATGTTTCTTCGAGGTCGGCAAGGTGCTCCCCTTGGGTCTTGCTTTTTACTATTGTGTCGTCGACATACACTTCGACATTCCTTCCTTTTTGCTTGCTAAAGACCTTGTCTACTAGCTTTTGATAGGTTGCGCTGGCGTTTTTAAGCCCAAAAGGAATGGCTTTGTAACAATAGACGCCAACATTAGTCACGAATGCCGTCTTGGGTCTATCTGACTCCAGAAGGCTAATTTGATGATATCCTGAAAAAGCGTCCATAAAACTAAGTAGTGCATGGTTTGCTGTAGAGTCCACTAGCTGATCTATTCTTGGGAGTGGATAGCAATCTTTTGGGTAGTGGCGGTTTACGTTAGTGAAATCGACTCACATTCGCCATTGTCCGTTTTGTTTCTTTACCATAACCACGTTAGCTAACCATTCAGGATAGTCATAAGGTTCTATGAACCCTGCTAACAAAAGTTTATTTATTTCAGTCTCAATAGCCTTATTCTTCTTAGTCGAGAATGATCTTTTCTTTTGTTTTACAGGCCTAACGCTATCATCTACATTAAGCCTATGCTGTATTACAGAGGTGTGGATGCCCGACATCTGATCAGCGGAAAAGGCGAAGACATCGGCATTATCTTGCAGTAATTGAACAAAATTAATCTTCATTTGTGCCGGCAACTTTTTCCCTATCTTGACGGTCCTGGAGAAATCCGTGGCGGATAGAGGTATATCTTCCATGTCTTCATCTGGTTTGGGTCGTGGAAGACTGTCATCATCTAGGCGACCATTGATGTCGTCCATCGAGATGGGGGAAACTTCTGGCTGTCGCTTCCTTTTGTTGTTGTTGCCGTGAACGTGCTACCTCTTGGCTGCCTTTCAGTTTTGCTGGGTAGCCTTCATCGACGATGTATAGCATGGTTAAGTGATAGGTAGATGGTATGCCTTTGATGTCATTCATCATTGGTCGCCCTATAATGGCGTTGTAAGCAGATGGTACGTTAACCACCAAGAACTCTATCATCGTTCTTTTGGTTTGCCTGCCCTCTCCCAACTGTGTCGACAGTTTAATTATGCCTTCCGGTATTACCCTTGCTTCAGTGAAGCCACTGATTGAGTAGTGCACCAGTTTCAGATATTTTTCTTCTATCCCAAGTTTGTTGAAGGCTTCCTGGAATAGGATATTTGCAGAGGAACCGCCATTGACCAGAACGCGATGGAATTTGCAGTTTGCAATGGATAAATTGATTACTAAGGGGTCATCATGGGGGTATATGATGCCCTTAGTATCGTCTGCCGTGAACGTCATTTCCGGAATGTCTGCTGACCCTGCCCAATGGTGGCGGTCATTGAAGTTCACTTGATGACGAACCTCCCAGAGACTTGCCCGGGCGCCGCTGAGGGTTCCTCCGTGTGGGTCCCCCTGTGATGACCAATATGTCTGTTTGGAAGTCTTCTTGTTTTTGCTTTCCCTTCCAACCCCTATCGCTATGTTGTTGATGGTGAGGTGAATCATCTTTCTTTTTGTACTGGGCCAACCGCCCTCTCCTTACCAGTTCTTCCACGTTTTCTTTCACATGGGCACACTTGTCAGTTATGTGCCCGTAGTTGTAATGAAACTCACACCATTTAGACTGGTCGCGGTTTGGTGCATTCATTTGTCTTGGGCGCCTCCACTTTTCATCTTGTTTGTGGAGTGAATATATCCGTGATCGTTAGGTGTTGAGCTTTGTGTAGCCGCCACCTTTCTCTGTTCGCGGTTTCTTTTCCGCATTCCCCCCTTCTTCTCCGCGTCTTTTTCCCGTACTTCTGGTGAAGTACTCATTCCTTTAGAAAGGAGCTTCTTTTTTGAAGTCCTTCTTGTAGGCTTTTTCTTCTACCGCCCTCTTTTCTGTTGAGGTGCCGGCACCTGTCCGGCAGAATTCTTCTGCCCGGATGTATTCGTTAGCTTTTCCTAGGACGCCTCCTAGAGTTGTTAGATTTTTGCGTCCTAGGTACTGCTGGAAGGGGCTCTCTTACAGCCCTGACATCAGCGCCAAGACTGCCACTTCCTGCTGCATATCGGGTATAGTCATGGCTTCTGCCATGAACCGAGCGATAAAATCTCTAAGGCTTTCTTCCCGCCTTTGTTGTATTCCCATCAGTTCACTTGTCAACCTTTGCCGCTTTTTGTTGCTGACAAAGTGTGACAGGAATCGAGAAGACAGGTCGCTCCACCGGGCTATAGTAAATTTTGGCAGGGATTTGAACCAACTTTGAGCTACGCCGGTAAGGGTTGTCTGAAATACCCATTACCAGGCGTTATTAACCGTGGTGTATAGTTGCATATGGCCCTCGTACGCGGATATGTGATCCGTTGGGTCAGTTGTGCCGTCAAACTTGCAATTTGGCATTTTAATTTTTGGCAGCTCTTCTTCGCTGACGGCCACGACGAAAGGGGTCCCTTGAGGGAGGACCCTCTCTATGTGACTGGCAACTCCCTTGGGTGTTGCCCTTCTTCTCTCCAGGTTGTCGCCGAACCCCGTGTCTAACCTCCTGTTGGAGGTGACTCTATTCTCAGCCGTGGCCTGGACGTTCGCAGAGTACCCAGGCTGGGGTCTGGATTTAGTTTCTGCCTCTGAAAAGTCCCATTCTAACTCTTCCTCTTGCTCTGTTTTTAAGGATTCCATGATCCTTATTGGAGACCCTGGTGTGGGACGAGTCCAGGATTTTTTCTTGGCCGCTGCCAGAGCGCTGAGGACCACGACTGCATTTTGCAGTTGCTCTGGTGTGAACTGGCTGAATATTTCTAAACCAGAGTTGGGAGTTGTCTCTGGTTTGGGTTCAGGGGTTTTCTCACGCTCTATTATTGGAGTGTGGACAGTTTTTTCACTGTGAGAGGGTTTAGGGCTAGCCTCTTTTTCTGGTTGACTGGGGGTGGTCATTTTATGTTTTTTGGAGTTAGGGTGTTTTTTGGTTTTTTAGGTGGAATTTTGTAAGAAGTCCCCACAGACGGCGCAAATTGTTCCGGTATGGATTAACCGGTAGTGTTTAGTGGTGGTGCAGAGGTGTTCACAGAGGTGGTTGTAACCTGCACAATGAAATAACACGGTGAGCTAACCCCGGGGTGTGTCCGGGGAAAGACCCTCCGATGCCTAAGTTAGCAAAGGGGATTAAGTATATAGGAAAGATAGATGAGGAGAGAGGATAGAGAGATAGAGATTGGTTAAGTATCTGTCTTCTGTCATTATCAGGCTGGTGAAGTCTTCTATTTATAGGAGATGGTTTGGCGGTCAAACCGTGACCGTCAAGGAGGGGTGTTTCCTTAGAGTCGGTTCCGGCAACTTCGATGGCAGGCAACCCGTGATGCTGCCATCGCTAAGATGGCATCTTTGGTATGGCATGGGTCCTCTGATACCGTCATCATTGGGACGGCATGTTGAGGGACACTGCCTATGTTGGCCGTCTTTGGTTGACCGCGACCATTAGCCCTTGTTGATAGCGTTGATAAGGTGTCTGACATCTTGGCCATGACGTTAGTATGGAAGGTCCTGCCGGTTTACCGGTAGGCCCCATACTATTTCCATCCATGCTAATTCTTTTCAATTCATTCTAAGGTGAGCTTATTTAACTAGTAACAACGTGTACTTTAATCAATCAAGATATTACTTCATAGCCCGTAATATTTAAAGTCACTTGGTCCAAAAACCAACATTAATGAGGAACAATAACATAAAAACCATAAGACAAAAATATTTACTCCATCCCTGCGTTTTATTTTAATAGGGGTAACATATTGATTGTGCACACTTGCCAAAATATAACTTTGAACAACAATATCTTTAATTTATAATTTTAAAAATTATATATTTGGATAGGGCGTAAAATATCTTTAATTCTATATATAGTCAAAGAAGATCCTACTTGTTTATATTTTAGCTTATGTATATAAATCGCAATTAATAGTCAAAGTGTGTTGAATTAATAGTGTCAAAGTCAATATAATACTATCTTAATATAAAAAAAAACAGAGGGAATAATATTTACTTTCCAATGTTTTGTTATACATACCCTAGATATTACTCCTTCCGTCCAATATTAATTGCTCCATTTGATAAAATGAAACAATTAATTTTGGACTTGTGGAAGTAATATTTAAAAATACTTGGTATAAGCCAAAAATACAAAAAGTAGGTACCTGAGGGGGATCATTAGAATGAACAGCAGGATCAGCAGCAATACCAGTAGGAAGCGGAGCATAACCTTGTGTTGGCGCTACTTCTTGACTTGCTGCACTTTCTCCAGACTCTACACTCATATTTCTTTTTGCTATTTCCCATTTTACCCCTATCTTCTTCCTACCCATTACTGCTCCTCTTATTCTTGATGCCAACATTATTATTTCTCTGTTTTATATTTTTCACTTCTTCAATTGTTTTTTTGCTCACTAATTATTATTATGGTTTAATAATTTTGGTATATATCTATATCCTAAGCTATAACAAAAAAGACCTTTAAATTTTATTTAATTAAGAAAGATAAGGCAAGAATTAAAAAAAAAAATAATAATAATAATAATTGATTGTGTAATAAAGCTCTAGAACTTGTTATAAAGCTAGTGCATACAGTGTCTACAAAATCATCATGGCCGTGACACGTGACTATATAAATATGTTAACGTGGAATATGTTTCCGGTGGCTTCTGGATTTTACGGCTTACCTGTTTTTTTTTTTTTTTTGGGTTCTTGGGCTTTATAATCTTCCTTGGGCCGTGTTCTTTGGGCTTGAGTTTTTGTTAGAAGTAAGGGTACATTATTCTTACAGGAATTTCGAACTGGTCTAAGTTGGATGGCCGCACATGGCCTCTAAGGCTCTAACGACCCGTTTGATTGTTGTTAATAAATTGTGGGGATGATAATGAATTTATAGTGTAATTTTATTAAGGAGGAACCTTATAATTTCCATGCAAAACAAATTTTCATTCCCAAGCTTCAATTTTCTTCTCATTTTTCATTCTCATCTATTACCATTGGGGAAGGTGTTATTTGATAGGAATGGATATTTGTGAAGAAAATTAGATAAATTTGAGCTAAGGTAGCACCACCATGGGAATTGATTTTGATTTTCCTTCCAAATTTAATTATAAATTCATTTCCATTACCATGATTTATAACCGGCTACCAAACGGGCCGTAAGAGTTAGCTTTAAATCTATTTAAATACTACCTCCGTATCGCAATACTCGCTACATAAGTAGATGACACAAACTCCTAGACAAAAAATGGATTTAAGGAGAGAGATAGAGTGCAAAATAAATAATTAATTGGGCCCACAACAAAAGTAAAGTAAAAAAAAAAACAACACATGGGTAACTTTTATATTAAATATAGTTACAAAATATTTATTGCCAATATTGTGTTACAGCCTAAAATAGTAAAAGTTGCGAGTACTATGATACGGAGGCAGTATTTTTTTATTAAAGAGAACTTAAATAAAACAGAAAGTTAAAAGGGTTAGGTTTAAAACTGCTTAGCTAATTTTTGGAGATAATTTTGTTGGGAAAAAAAGGTTTTTAAAATTTTGTAAAAAAAAAAAAACCTTTTAAAATTTTCAATTTGCGAAAAAAAAAAAAACAAACACTTCTAAATTATTTTTGGCAAATTGAAACCAAAAACCCAAAATTTGTTGTGAGATAAGACAACAAAAAAATTATCTCACAACAAAATTTAAGTTTTGGGTTTTAACTTGCCAAAAACACTTTAAAGGTTTTTTTTCGCCAAATGAAAATTAAAAAAAAATTAACAAATTTTCCAATATATATATAATAATAATATTTTAAACACGCAAATAAATTATGCATGGAAAAAAATTAAAATGAAAATAAACAAAAGGATATTTATGCTAACTGACTATGATTGTTGTTCACCAAAAAAACTAGAATGAAGAGCGTCACTGGTCGCCCAGGGACTAAAGCTGGATTGTGCCTAAGAATTGGTCAATATTTATTTGCTTCTATAATAATGGGAACAATGATGTATTATATGATGCGTATTTTGTTCAATTCGTTTGCCTACATGTACCAAAAATATTACTGAACCACTCCATTTCAATACATAAAATCATTTGTTTTTAATTTGGACACATTTTCTAAGGTTATAATAAAACATTATAATATAGTATATATATAACCATGTACTCCCTCCGTAAAATATTAATGACAACGATTTCACATAAAGTACAGAGGAAAAATGTTAAATTGTTGTCATTAATATGTTACGGAGGGATAATTTGTGTTATATTATATATATTATTTTATAATATATGATATATTATGATGTATAATATACTGTGATCTATATAATATAGTAATAACATTATATATTACACAAACACAAAAAAAATTCTAAATATTTTCCTCTCTTCAACAAAGTTATACCAAATTTTCCACCGTATTATATTTCTTACTTCACTCTTTTTCCTAAAAATCTTTTTTTCCCTAATTTTTTTACATTAAAACAAACAATGAAAAATTAATTTCTTATAAAACCATTATCCATTAAAACAAAAGGAGATTAGTTGACAAGCACAATTTTTGTCGCTAAAATGTTGATACTTCGTAGCTGACATAAAAAAAATTATTCTCATTCACAAAAGGAGATTTAACTGACAAACACAAAAGGATATTTATGCTAACTGGCCAATGGCTATGATTGTTGTACACCAAAAAAAACTAGAATGAAGGACGTCACTGTTGCGCAGGGAATAAAGCTGGATTGGGCCTGAGAATTTGTAATAACCCGGAATTTTGGGCCAGAAAATTTCGCGGTTATTAACGTATTTATTAATTCTAAGTCCGACTAGGCCATTTAGAATTGGACTGTTTGCATCTTTTAATCCAAATCTTTCCTTCAAATTGGGTCAAAGACCCAATTCCCTTCCTCTTATTACCATGGCCGGTTCTTTCTTTTAATTTGGGCCAACACTAATTTTGATTTAATTAATTAATCTTAATTATAATAATATTAGGTAATTAAATTAATTAATTAATTTCTAATCTAAACCTATTCAAAGTTTGTTGCTAACCTAACAAACTCTTCTCTTTTGCCCTACAATCTCACGACACACCTTAGACTAAGATTAGGGTTTTTTTTTTTTTTTTTTTTTTTTTTTTTTTTTTTTTTTTTCTCTCCTCTTTCTTTAAATAGGACCTCATTTACACTTTTGGGTCCTAATTGTCAAATTGTTCCAAAAACCCTAAAACATTCTCTTCTCTCTTTCTTTCTTCATTGTGCCGAGTGAAACAATTCACTAAAGTGAATTGATTTTTCGAATTTTTTTTGGAATTAATAAGCGAATCCAGGTAACTTCGCTTTCTTATTTAATTAAAGGGTAGAAAAACATATAGTAAATTAGGAATTGAAGCATGAAAATTGTAGGGATTTAATCTTGTTTTGCAAAGGGAAATGTCGAGTGATGATGATGTTGATTCTTGATTTATTTCTTGTATTTTCTTGATTTTTGGCATGAATCTTGTATGATTAATCAATAAAAATTGCATAGATTAATTTGTAGTAATAGTATGATCATTCGAAATTTTCATATGAAATTGTTAGATTTATGTTCTTGATTTTCGAGTGATTCAATTATGTTTTGATGATTTTCTTTAATTGTTTTAAGCATGATTATGACTATTTTAATTAGTATAAATTAAATCTTGAATTGAAAATTTATCATGTTTATTTTCCTTTAAATTGTCGAGTGATGAAATAGCTAAAAGAAAGATTAAAAAATCTAATTTTTTTATGTTAATCTTGATCATATTGAATTAATTATGTAAATATTTAATTTATTCATTAATTATGTCATGTAAATTTTAATTCTTGAAATTTGTCTTGCTCATAATGTTTGAAAATGCCGTGTATATTGCGATTGAATAAAAGCATGATTTTGATCTTGGTCTTTAATTTGGTCTTGATGATTGATGTTGAAAAATATGATTTTTATGATTAATGTTAGTTAATTCAATTAATTGTTGTAGATTGGAATTATGAATTAATTGATAAAATTTGTTATATTTTGTGTAAAATGTCGAGTGAAAGCAAATAGGAAAGATAGAATTTTTATCATAATTTTTGGTAATTTTTGTAATTAATTAATTAATTAAGATAATTTGAGAATTAATTAATTATTGTTTAAAAATAGGAAATGTCGTGTGGAATTAGTTGAATTAGTCAAATTTAGTTAATTTAGAATTATTATTAATTTAGGGAATAATTAACAATAAAAGTTACGGATAAAATAATTATCAGGGACAAGTTGTAAATTGAAGGGATAGATAATATGACTATTATTATTACTAATAGTATTCGGCTATTACAATTATTAATAATAATATTTCCAAGTTAATATTAGTAATAATATTAAGGTTAGTATCCGAAAGGATAAGTTATAAAGATATGGTAAGGTTTGCAGTTGCATAAGATATTACTAGGGATAAGAAAGGAAACAGAGTAATAGCTATACATGTTATGTTTCGGTCTCTGGCTAGGAAAGACTTGGTATTTAAGGTGGCCAATATACGTGCCGCACCTCTCTTTCCTGGGACTTCGAACATTTCATTTCCTATTACGGTCACCTAGTATTTCCCAATATATGATATGATATGATTAATTAAAGATATAAGATATGATAAGGACGCCTACCTGATGAATCGAGTAGTCAGACTAGGTTAAGTCGAGGCCGCTGCTCAATGGGACGAGTACACGAGCTCCCCCGAGTAGTTCTGGGTCTTAGGATATGTAGTCGTCTAGTAGTAGTACACGAGCTGCTATTAGGAGTTATGGCCATAGCTTAGGCTTAGTGGTGAAACACGAGATCCGCTACGGGTTGAGTACACGAGCTCACCCCGGCATGTTCTAGGAAAGTTGTGGTGAAACACGAGATCCACAACGAGTTATAGTGACCGGTCCAACGAATGATATGATTTGATACGAATGATTATGATATGATATAAAATTTACGATTATGATATAAAATGAAAGTTATGATATGAATTCGAAATGAAGGATATTAAAGGTTATGAAATGAATTTGATAAGATAAGAATATGAAACCATAAGATATAATATATGATAGGTTATTATATAAACTAATGAAGATATGGGATACGATATATTAGTGATATAGGATATAAGATAAGATATGGACTATGGTCTAATGAATATTGGGAGAATTAGGGTTATGATTGTATTATACTATAAGTATAAGTATATGAATGATATAAGACTTCCGCTGTATAATTCTGTAATTTGTATGAAAGTATAAATGTATGCGTATGTATGTATATGAATGATGAGTGTATTTTTGTACGTATTTCTAACCGTATAATGCAGGGTTGATTGTACGTACATTATACGTAGAAATTATGTATTCTAACCGTATTTCTGCAGGTATTTTATACGTATTTTGTACGTATACGTATATGTATTTTGTACGTATTTTTATACGTATTTTGTATGATTGTATGTAAAGCATGTATTAAGTTTCTGTACGGTTTTTATGTGCTTTCCTATGATATTATATGTTTGGTGGTCCCTCGATTAAATGGGACAGCCTAGTTACTCGCCACTGACGGTGGACCCCCCCTCAGTTTCAGGAGAAGATGCTGCGGATTAACGGGCTTCGATGGATGGGCTTTGAGTGGCTGAGGACTTAGTTTAAGTAAACCTTAGTTACTTAGTTTATTTTACGATCCCAGCATGTTGGGACAGTCTTAACATTACTTATGTAATATTGAATATTGATTATTTTTGGACAATTAGTAGTTTATCTAATAAAAGTTATCCTTTTCATTCAGATAATCTAATTTAATGTTTAAGTTAATTTGGTAATGATCCGTTTGTCGATTTCCCTTCGTAAATCGACATGTCTAAAAAGTCGGGTCGTTATAGAATTGGTCAACGTTTATTTGCTTCTCTAACAATGTGAACAATGATGTATTCTATGATGCGTATTTTGTTGAATTCGTTTGCCTGCATATACCAAAAATATTACTCCACCCCTCCATTTCAATACATACAATCATTTGTTTTTAATTTGGACACATTTTGTTAGGTTATAATAAAACATTATAATATACTATATACATGACCATGTATTTGTGTTATATTATATATATATATATATATTATATATTACATATATTATTTTATAATGTATATGATATATTATGATACATAATATACTAGGATCTATATAATATAGTTATAACATTATATATTACACAAGAAACAAATTTTTCTAAATATCTTCCTCTTTTCAACAAAGTTATACCAAATTTTCCACCGTATTATATTTCTTACTTCACCCTTTTTCCTCAAAATCTTTTTTTCCCCTAAGTTTTTTCCATTAAAACAAACAATGAAAAATTAATTTCTTATAAAACCATTATATATCCATTAAAACTAAAGGAGATTTAGTTGACAAGCACAATTTCTGTCACTAAAATGTTGATACTTTGTAGGTGACATAAAAAGAAGTTATTCTCATTCACAAATGGAGATTTAACGGACAAGCACAAAAAGATATTTATGTTAACTGGTTATAATAGCTGTTCACCAAAAAAATAGAATGATGGACGTCACTGGTCGCCCAGGGACTAAAGTTGGATTGTGCCTGAGAATTGGTTAGTGTGTATTTGCTTCTATAACAATGGGAACAATAATGTATTCTATGATGCGTATTTTGTTCAATTCGTTTGCCTACATGTACCAAAAAAATTACTCCACCCCTCCATTTCAATGCATAAAATCATTTGTTTTTAATTTGAACACATTCTGTAAGGTTATAATAAAACATTATAATATACTATATATATATATAACAATGTACTCTCCGTAACATATTAATGGCAACGATTTCACATAAAGTAGAGAAGAAAAATGTCAAATCGTTGTCATTAATATGTTACGGAGGGAGAATTTGTGTTATATTATATATATATTATATATATTATATATATTATTTTATAATATATATGATATATTATGGTATATAATATACTATGATCTATATAATATAGTAATAACATTATATATTACACAAGAAACAAATTTTTCTAAACATTTTCCTCTCTTCAACAAAGTTATTATACCAAATTTACCACCGTATTATATTTTTTTTGGTAAAGGCAAAGATAATCATAAAACCAAAAAAATCATTACAACCTACACTCCTACCTTAGAACAATAACCCTACTAGGTAGGCTCATTGCAAACTAAGGCAGGGAAAGAAATAACTGGAAACACACTTCCAGAATTAATACAAGTAACTTAACCAATCCATAGATCTAATTCCAATAGACTTTTTAAATCTCCTAATAACATAAGTTTTGATCTTCAAAATGAGAGCATCTAGGGAGATACAATGTTGTTGCCAAAGCTTATGATTCCTAGCCCTCCACACATTGTAGATGAGACAAGCCACAGCTGCAGTAACCACCTTGCCCCTAATCTTAGGCCTAACCTTACCCCTTCTGAGCCAATTGACCAAATGAGCCATGTTATCATGAGGAATGTTGATTCTGAGCCAAGAACAAAGCCTATGCCAAGCTTGTTGAGAGAATGAGCAGTCAAAGAAGAGATGTTGATGGGATTCAATATCAGCATCACATAAAACACAGCTAGCACTAGGACACACACCAAATCTTGCCAATCTTTGCCTAACTTGGAGCCTTTGTAGAATGACTAACCACCATAAAAAAATTGTGTTTTGGATATGAAAGATTATTTCACACAACATTATCCCAACCCACCCTGCTGCCCTGTTCAACCAGAGACCTATAGCTCTTTGAAATGCTATAACTCTGCCCTTGATCAGGCCACCAGAATACAGAACAACCCAGGATGAAATCCTTAGTCTTACAAATGTTTTTCCAGATCCAACTACCTACAACAGGAACTCTATTTGACCACCAATCATTACCCTTAATATAATTAGCATGAATCCATTTAACCCATAAAGAGTATTTTTCCTCAGAAATTTGCCATACTATTTTACCAACAGCTACAAAATTCCACAAAGAAATATTCCTCATACCAAGCCCACCAATTTTTTTAGGGGAACAAACTTTCTCCCAATTAACATAACCATGCCTATTAGAATTATGGGAGCCCCCCCCCCCACACACACAAGAAACTTCTACAAATCCTATTCACCTCTTTAATCGCAGCAGAGGGAACAATTATAATCTGCATCCAATAAGACCAGATGCTCATAAGAACAGAATTCACCAATTGGAGCCTACCTGCAAAGGACATACACCTGTTCTGCCAAGATCTAATCCTAGCAACCATTTGGTCAAGCCTTGACACTCAGAACCCTTAAGAGCCCTATTAAAAATGGGGGCCCCTAGGTATCTGAATGGCCATTTCCCACAAGAGAAACCTGAATTTGCACAAATTTGTTGAACCACATTCTCCTCAACATTAGCATAATAAAATTCAGATTTCTGCCTATTAGCCTGCAAACCAGAAGATTTTTCAAACAGAGACAGGCCTTTAACTAGTAGCATAGCACTATCAATATCCCCCTTACAAAATAATAGGAGATCATCAACAAAGCAGAGACAATTGAGGTGAAGAATTTTGCATCTAGGATGAAATTTAAAAGAATGCTTTTTTCCAACATAGGTCATAATTCTAGAGAGGTACTCCATGCACAAAACAAAGAGGAGGCGGGAGATGGGATCACCCTGTCTAAGCCCTCTTTTGGCATGGAAGAAACCTCTAGAATTACCATTTATGAGTAAGGTGTAGCTAGTAGTAGTAACACAAGAAAGGATTACCTTAATAAAATGCGCAGGAAAGTTCAAGGCAACCAAGAGATGACGTAGGAAATCCCATTCAATTGTGTCATAAGCCTTTTGCAAGTCAACTTTCATTAAGCAACCCTTAGGACCATTTTTCCTAGCATAGTGCTTCACCAAGTCTTGACAGACTAGGATATTGTCAATGATGTGCCTCCCACAGATAAAAGCCCCTTGATTTAGAGAAACCACATGAGGTAAAACCCCCTTTAGTCTCGAGAAGATCAGTTTAGCTATGCACTTATACAAGATAGAACAACATGCAATTGGTCTATACTCAGCCACTTTAGAGGGACAAGGAACCTTTGGAACTAAGGAAA
This sequence comes from Salicornia ramosissima, assembly GCA_951394345.1. Lineage (NCBI taxonomy): Eukaryota > Viridiplantae > Streptophyta > Magnoliopsida > Caryophyllales > Amaranthaceae > Salicornia > Salicornia ramosissima. The sequence goes on from OX596235.1 coordinate 15,311,122, forward strand.
TAGAAGTAGCATTAATTTCTTTCCACAAAGACCCTGTTCTGAAGAATTCTTGAACTGCTTGACAAACATCAGGCCCCACAATATCCCAAGCATCCCTGAAAAAACCACTCCCATACCCATCAATACTAGGGGATTTATCAATAGGAATACTCCAAATAGCTTCCTTAATTTCCTCATTAGAAAAATCCAGGTTCAACATATCCATGTGTTCTTGTAAAAGCACAGGCCCCTGCTCAATAATCCTGCTTTTAATCCCCACCAGAGTAGTCTTTTTGTTCTACATAAAAGAGGAAAAATGGTTCACAAAAGCATTACATACAGCTTCTGGCTCATAAATCCACTCCCCATTAGCACCTTGGACAGTGTTGATACGATTCTGTGCAGCTCTAGAGTTAATGGCCTTATGATAAAGCTTAGTGTTCCCATCCCCATCATTTGCCCAATCCTCCTTGGACTTCTGTTTTAAGAAAGACACACAAGCAGCATGGGCCTTTTTATAAAGTTGAAGTGCCTGAAATTCCTTACTAATCAGCATACTGTTGGAGGGGTCAGCATGCCTATCCTCCTAAGCATCAAGTAACTCCTTTGAAGCAACATTATCAGCCCTGATAACATCACCAAAGCAACTATTATTTAACCTTTTTAGTTCTTTCTTGAGCATTTTGAGTTTCTGAAAAATTTGGAACATGGTGAAGCCCACAACTCTATCACTCCAAATCTTCTGAACAAGCTCTTTGAAACGATCAACTTTACTCCACATATTAAAATACCTAAAGGGTTTATTACCCTTTAAAACAGGAAAAAATCTGATCACAGAGGGGGTGTGATCAAAATCATTTTCAGGAAGAATGATAACCTCTGCAGTGTTAAAACTAGCCATCCAATCAACATTAGCAAGCACCCTGTCCAGTTTACACATAACATCATCCTCACCATCTTGTTTGTTAGACCAAGTGAAAAATCTCCTTGTAAATTTAACATCCTGAAGCCCATAAACATTAAGGCAATCTTGGAATTGCCTCATGCCTGTTCTACTAGCCCCCTAACCTGTCTTCTCATCATCCCTCAAGATTGAATTAAAATCACCTGTAAAGAGCCATTCTGAAGATATCTGCCTCTTGATAGCACACAAACTATCCCAAAGGCACTTTTTATCATGCACATCATTATGAGCATAAATAAAAGTGCAAAAGAACCCTAAGCCACTGAGTTTAGGAACCACCTTGCAATGAATGAATTGAGCAGAACATTCAATAATATCTAAAGTAAACACCATGGGATCCCAAGCCACAATAATCCTACCTCGACCATGCCAAGGTACCTTAGAAGTAATACACCAACCAGGACAAACATTAAGATAAAGAGCACCAAGGTTTTTAGCCCTTACCTTAGTTTCCAGGATGCCAAACAGCTTGACATGTTGCTGAGCAATTAACTTCCTAACTGCTACTTGCTTAACTCTGTTGTTCAACCCTCTGGTATTCCAAGTTAGAATATTATCCATGTTGTTGGGAAGGCACCACCCTCCCCTCAAAATCTTCTGAAACATCAAGGAGTTCCACACCCTCCTCCCCTTCAGCAATGGCAGCAAATGTATTGGCCAGAAGGACCTCATTATCCACAACCCGAGAGGACTTAGTGTAACGACCCGACTCGCTTAAATCGGCGCGGAAGAAACCGACGAGTCGAATAGTTAGAAACTACAACTCAAAACTTAGGAAATTAAACTAATTCCTCAAAATTATTATTAATAACCAAAAACGTACAAATACCCACAAGTTTGTACATACTAATCCCAAAAGTCAAACTAGAAATACTAAACATACGAGTAAACTCCAACTACATGTCAGAGTCTTAAACAACGTAAAAGAGTACAATAACAACGTATAAAGTCTATGTAACTCCATCACTATCTAAAACAACAGAAAACAGTAAATACAACAGATAACAGAAATAGTAATCGTCGCTCGCCCAACCCAAAGCTAAGCAAGAGTATCGTCATCAGAAATACCTGAAAAATATACAACAGTCCACCATCAGTGGCGAGTAACATAACTGACTCACCCCAATGGGAATACGCATGCACATAGCATAAATAAAATAACAATATCAAATCAACAATCTAGAGTACAAGATTAACCCAAACGTGAACTCGACTCAAACCAACCTAATCAACTATCTTTGGCGCAATCATTCATATTCTAGACCGGACTGTGCTCGTACGAACGCATCTTACGCATTCGAACTTTCTACTATGCTCGGATTTGAGAATCTTACTCCCAAACCCCATGAAACCAATCTTACTGGAAATCCATGTCCCGTGAAACCAATCTTACTGGAAATTCACAAAGATCACATAGTATGACTCCAACTATCCCAATACCGCGGATGGAATAGGGGCAACGTCTTAACCCAAATACAATGAATCTTACTCAAAGTATCAGACGTCTAAAAATGAAATCAAGCTAATTAATTAATTAAATCTTTTAATCATCTTAATCATATTATTCATTTAATTATCTCAACTTAACTAAATCAAGTTCAAGAATTCGCCTCTAGCCTTGATTCTTGAAGATAACTAGTTAAAAACATCGAAGTTATTCTCAAGAACTGCCTCTAGCCTTAATCTTGAGTCTAACCAATCATAATCCAACATTCAATAATCATTCTTTAATCATATTAGACACTTTCTTTAACTTTCTTTATCATTTAAACCATTTTCTTTAACTTTCAAGATTCAACCAAGAACTCATAAAGACTCATCAAGAACTCATAAAGAACTCAAAGAACTCATAAAGAACTCATTCAAGATTCAAGATCTTCAATCAAGAACTCAATCAAGATTCAAGAACTCAATCAAGAACTCATACATACCACACGCATATCATCATCATCATTTCGAAAATTACCACTTATACTTATCCAAAATTCATCAAAATTTGACATAATAATCATGATCATAAAACAACATATATTCAATCATAAAATCATCAAACCATCATCAAAATATCATGAAAACCATATCAAAATCAGATTAGAAACAACACATAAAATCATGGATAATCATCACCAAACAACCCATACATGCATTTAATCTATACTATAGACATAGTATACCAACAAGGTTGAGTAAGTATGTTACCTTATTGAAGATATACACACAAATCAACACACAAATGCAACCCGAAAAAACTCGACCCACACTATCACACAACACGGCCCAAAACACGGTATGCACACGGCACCACCACGAACCACCACTGACCCGCAGTCCTTGCTGCCTTCACCACGGTCTGCACGGCTGGATCACCACCACGGCGCACGTCACACGGCTGCCCAGCCACTGCACGCACGTCCCTCTTTCACGAACACGATCAACCCCACGAACACGCACCCAACTCAACCCGAACTAATGATCTTGGATGAAATGAATGTGTTTAGGATTGTGTTTGAATACTTAAAGATCAATAGAGTTTGAATCAATAAGTTTGGGATACAAAAGATGGATGAACAATTGGATGGGTTTAATAGCCAAAAATGGCGTGTGAACTAGAGAGCAAATGGGAGAGATTTGTGCTTGAATTTGATGGCAAGAGCTTTTGATGGCAAAATGAGCAAGGGTCTTACTAACTCTCCTATTTATAGAGTTAGTCATGGTGTGAACACAAGGCAAGTGGCAAGCCTTGCCATGCCACTAGGAAAACCGGCCAACAAGGGGAAAAATGGGCCTAAAATGGGCTCTCGTGATCATTTGGGCCAATTTGCGAAAACCGCATAATTAATCATGCATAAATCAATTTAGCCCAAAATATTAAATAACTAATTAGAAAATTAAATAAAAATTCTAATTAATTAAATAATAATTAACATAAATAATAAAAAAAAACTGAAAACGAAATAATTTGAATTAAATCGAAATTATTCGCATAGAACAAAATAAATAGTTCAACAATAAATTTGAACTAACACAACAACATACATAAATACACATAATTATCGGCAAAAGTACCAATAAAATCTGGGTCATTACACTTAGTCCCATTTCCAACAACAATGAACCCATTTTCATCCACTTTCCTTTGAGAACGAGGATTCTTCTTAGCCAATTCCTGCTTTTGTTCACCCTGTTGCACCACCTTAGGCTTCCAGATCTTCTTATTCTGCCCCTTACTAGCCTAGGCCCAACAATCATCACCCACATGCCCAATCTTCTTACAACTAGTACAGATAGAAGGCTTCCACTCATAGTGAACCCCCTGTTGCACCTCAATTCCAGCCTCATTGATGAAAGAAATTTTATCAGGAAAATTTTGGCCCACCTCGACATCCACCATGATTCTAGGATAGCTCAACCTAGTTTTCTTTTCAGTCTGAGCATCAAGCTTAACAGCCTTACCAATCCCTGCTACCAATTTGAATAGACAATTCTTACCCCAATACTTCAAGTGCAATTGAGGAAGCTGCACCCAAACAGGCACCATAGGTGGGGACATATCCATAGCCACCCCATCTGTGTAACGACCCGACTTTTCTAGACTGTCGATTTGCGAAGGAAATCGACAAATGGATCATTACCAATCATAAGACTTAATAACAATATCATAATTTGAGTTCAATAATTCTTTTTATTAACTAATAATGAAATAATATCTCAAAAGTCCATAAATAAATACCAAGATACAAGATAAATACTGTTCCATCCCAACAGGCTGGGACAAACTACTTATTAAATAAATAAATAAATTCATAACTAGACTCTAGGTTCACTCTACTAATCACATCAACACACAACCCGAACCATACGAGCCCACTTATATATACGTCAGCATCATCACCTGAAATGGGGGGGTCCACCGTCAGTGGCGAGTAACTAGGCTGTCCCGCTTAAATGAGGGACCACTAACCATATAATATCATAGAATTAACCAAGAAAATCGTTTAAACATACATGAACTACATATAGAAATACTTACGAAATACGTATAAAAATACATACGAAATACGTATAAAAATACATACAAAATACGTTTAAAAATACATACAAAATACGTATAAAAATACATACGAGATACGTATAAGAATACGTACGAAATACGCATGGAATACGTATAAAAATACGTATACAATACCTGCAGAATTACGTATAGAAATACATACGTGTACGTATAAATACGTATAGAAATACCTGTAGAATACATGTAGGGATACATATACATATACATACATGATTACATACATAAATACATACTTAATTACATACTTAAATACATACTTACCAGACATACACAACGGAAGACTTAACATATCATACTTATACAATACATAAATATCATACATTCATATAAATACGTTAATACAAACATAATCATATCCAACCCGTATAATACTTATCTTATCATATTATTAACCAAATTCCTTCTTTTAACCATCTTCTTAACTTTATGGACCGGTCATTATAGCTCGTAAGGATGCCCGTGTACATCCCAACTTTCCTAATATGCGCCGGGAAGAACCCGTGTATTCTACCCGTAGCTCTCCTTTGCAAGAACTAAGCCTAAACTATGGCCATAACTCTTAAATAGTAGCCCGTGTACTACTACTTAGACGACTACGCATCTTAAGATCCAGAACTGCCCAGAGACCGCAGTAGGGCAATGGCTTCAACTTAACCTAATCTGGTGACCCGTGTATCACCAAACAGGCACCCGTTTCTTATCTTATCTTATCGACATGGCCATCGTGAGACCAATACTCCTTATCATCTTATAACTTTATCCTTATTATTATATTATTCCTTTCCTTCATATTGTAACTTATTTTATTAGTTCCTTTTAATTCCTTTAATTATATTAATTCCTAAAAATTACAAACTAAATTATTATAAGCCAAAAATTAACTAAAATTGATCATAATCATCATAGATCCATTCGACATTTTCCATAGCAACATATTAATTAAATTAATTCATTAAACAATCATATAAACAATTAAATAAATCATTTAAATCAACAATTAACAACAAATATTGCTTAAAACATGATAAAAATCCTATTTTTCATATTCTATGCCACTCGATATTTTACACCAAAAATACCAAAATCAATACTTTAAATTAAATATAATCATCAATAATTAATCTTATAAACCTAAATAATAAAATCATGCTTTAAACATTTAAATCATCAAATTTGGAACAAAGCAAGATCAAAATCAATACTTTACTATACATGAACCTCACGACCTTCTTGGCTTTAAAACAATATAAAGATTAATTTCAAGAAATAATAATATCATGCTTAAATTAAATATTTAATCAAGATTATCAATAGTAATTCAAGATTTGTCAAGATTCAACGATAAAAATTAGATTTTTAATTCCCTTTACTTCTTTAGGTCACTCGACAATTTTATAATATGAACAAAATAATAACTTTAATTTAAGGCTTTAATTAAACAGTTAAATAATCAAGATTATCCATTTAATTCAAGAAAATATCATGAAATTATCATCAAAATTATTTTATACCACTCGACATGCACAAGAAAATTCAAGAACATGGTTCAACAAATTATCATGCAATTATTCAATATAAATATATAATTTCAGAGATTGTTTTATGCAGAGAATTAATTAAAAAAATCAAAGGTTCATAAAGATTACATAAAATATCAAGAAAATAATATAAACACTACATCATATGATTCGAATTACATAACCTATGCATGATACTAATTCTATCAATTTTTCCTAGTTATCCTAGTTACATGAGATAGTCTAGTTACCTTAAATTAGGAAGAAAAACAAGAAAAATTCTCCTTGTCTATGGTTCGAACTACACGGCTCCTCAAGGGGGTTTTGTGAGTTATTTTGAGAGTTTAGAATTAAAATATTAGGATATTAGGATTTGAGTAGGGTTTCCTTTATATATATATTATAAGAATCAAAATAATTAATTAATAGTAAATAAAATAAAGGGTGCCGTGATTATTGAGGAGAAATAGGGGAAGAAGATTGAAGTTAGTTAGTGGTTGAGTTAAACTAGGAGACCAAGTAAAATAGTTAACTTAGAATTATTAATTAAATAAATAAACAATTATCTAATTAATAAATAAGTTTAGGAAGGACAATATTCCTTGGCCATGATGTGGGGGCCGGCCAAGGGAGAGTAGTTTGGGTCATTGGGCCCAAATTTGAGGTAAGGGAAAAAGAAATAAGAATAGCAGTCCAAATAATTGGGCCTTTTGGACTTAGATTATTAAAATAACAATAATTAAGCGCAAAATTTTCTGGCCCTAAATTTTGGGTTATTACAGTCACCCCTCCTTAAATAAATTTCGACCTCGAAATTTACTTAACGAAGCTCAAAACACACAAACAATCACCAACATAAACAAAGAAAACAAAGCAACCACAACAGCTTCATACCTGCTTCGAGCAGCTCGGGATACTTATCTCTCATTGAAGCTTCTGTCTCCCACGTAGCCTCTTCGAACTTCTGACTACGCCAGAGTACCTTAACCAATGGCACCACCTTACGCCGTAGCATCCGATCCCGGCGATCCAAAATCCGCACCGGCTTCTCTTCAAAGGTCAAGATCGGCTCGATCTCTAACGATTCCACCGGAATAATGTGGGAAGGATCATTCACGTATTTCTGTAGCTGGGATACGTGAAACACATCATGAACCTTCGATAGATCCGGAGGCAACGCCAACCGATAAGCAACTTCTCCGACTCGATCCAGAATCCCTTATGGCCCGACATACTTGGGTCTGAGCTTACCCTTCTGGCCAAACCGAATCACACCCTTCATCGGAGACACCTTCAGCAGAACCTTATCACCAACCTGAAATTCCAATGGCTTCCGAAGACGATCAGCATACGACTTCTGTCGACTCTGAGCTGCCTGCAACCTTGCCCTGATAACTTTGACCTGTTCCACCGTGTCCCTGATATGATCAGGACCAATCACCAAAGCATCGCTTATGTCGTTCCAACAAGTAGGGCTGCGACACTTGCGCCCATACAACGCCTCATAAGGAGCCATCTTAATACTAGCGTGATAGCTGTTGTTGTATGAAAACTCCACCAAGCTCAAATATTTAACCCAAGTATGCTGGAAGTCTAACGCACAAGCCCGTAGCATATCTTCTAGCATCTGAATGGTCCGTTCTGTCTGCCCATCTGTGGCTGCGTGAAATGCTGTACTCAGATTAAGCTTAGTCCCAAAAGCCTCTTGTAAAGATTTCCAGAACCGTGACAAAATCGGGGATCTCGGTCGGACACGATATCCTTAGGCACACCATGTAACCGTATGATCTCCCTCGAGTAAGCTTCCACCATCTTCTCCATTGACCAAGTCACCTTCATCGGAATAAATCGGGCGACTTTAGTCAAACGATCCACGATAACCGACACAGTATCCAAACCCGTACAAGTCGCTGGTAGGCCCACTACAAAATCCATGGATATGGAATCAAACTTCCACGTGGGTATCGGCAATGGCTTCAACAGTCCACCTGGTCTTTGGTGCTCAATCTTGACTTTCTGGCAGGTAAGACACTGCGCAACGAAGTCTGCGACTTCTTGCTTCATCCTCGGCCACCAAAAATATTCTTTCAGGTCCTTATAGATCTTCCCACCACCTGGATGTACCGAATAGGGTGTATTGTGAGCCTCTTCCATGATCCGATTTCTCAATCTCGAATTCTGGGGCACACACCACCTGTTGCGGAACTTCATACCACCATCTGAATCAATCGTGAAGTCTTCTGCCTTGCCTTGAAGTTTGGCTTCACGAATCTTCTCGAGCTGTGGGTCTTCTTTCTGACTCTCCCGTAACTCTTGGTACAAGCTGGGTTCAACACTCATGGCATTCAGATAAACTCGCGTGCTGCCCGGCATTACCATCTCAATCTCCATCTTGCGAAGATCAGCACCGATTTCCTTAGGTAAAACCGCCATCCTATTAAGTGAATGGTGATCCTTACGACTAAGGGCATCTGCCACCCTATTGGCCTTCCCCTCACAATAGTCAACTGAGAGGTCATAATCCTTGATCAACTGGAGCCACCTTCGCTGCCTCATGTTGAGTTCCTTTTGAGTGAAAATGTACCTCAAGCTCTTATGATCGGTGAACAATTTGCAAGTAGCTCCACAAAGATAATGTCGCCAAATTTTCAGAGCGAGCACTACAGCTGCCAACTCCAAGTCGTGAGTAGGATAATTTTTCTCATGAATCTTGAGTTGTCTCGAAGCATATGCAATCTGCACCTTGCCTTCTTGCATCAGAACACAACCTAGACCCTTTTTGGATGCATCGCTGTAGACCTCATAACCCACACCTTCATTTGGCAAAGCAAGAACTGGTGCAGCTACTAGACTTTGTTTGAGGGTCTGGAATACTTCTTCACACAGATCTGACCACACAAATTTGCAGTCTTTGTGCAATAGTTTGGTCATAGGCTCTGCTACCTTGGAGAAATCTTTCACAAATCTCCGATAGTAACCTGATACATAAATTTCACAGGTGAATATTCGTTCATGTATAGCTAATTCAGCTTTCTCGAATGCTTTGAAATTACCTGCTAGGCCAAGAAAACTTCGGATCTCGGCCACATTCTTAGGACTGTGCCATTCCACTATCGCCTTTACCTTGGCTGGATCTACCTTGACACCGTCCGCATTGATCACATGCCCTAGAAAGGCTACTTCTTTGAGCCAAAACTCGCACTTGGACAACTTTGCAAACCACTTCTGGGCTCGTAAGACACCTAACGCCATGTGTAAATGTTGAGTGTGATCTTGTTCACTCTTCGAATATATGAGGATATCTTCGATGAACACCACCACACATACATCCAAGAGATGATGAAACGTCCGGTTCATCTGGTCCATGAAAACAGCAGGAGCATTAGTCAAATCGAACGGCATTACCTCAAACTCATAGTGTCCATATCTGGTGCGGAAAGCGGTCTTCGGTATATCTTCCGGCTTCACTGGAATTTGATGAAGTTATACCAAATTTTCCACCGTATTATATTTCTTACATCATCATTTTTCCTCAGAATCTTTTTTACCTAATTTTTTTCCATTAAAACAAACAATGAAAAATTAATTTCTTATAAAACCATTATCCATTAAAACAAAAGGAGATTTAGTTGTTAAGCACAATTTTTGTCGCTAAAATGTTGATACGTCTTAGCTGACATAAAAAGAAGCTATTCTCATTTACAAAAAGAGATTTAACTGACAAACTCGCTATGATTGTTGTTCACCAAAAAAACTAGAATGAAGGACGTCACTGTTGCCTTGGGACTAAAGCTGGATTGTACCTGAGAATTGGTCAATGTTTATTTGCTTCTATAACAATGGGAACAATGATGTATTCTATGATGCGTATTTTCTTCAATTCGTTTGCCTACATGTACCAAAAATATTACTCCACCCCTCCATTTCAATACATACAATCATATTTTTTTAATTTGGACACATTTTGTAAGGTTATAATAAAACATTATAATATACTATATATAACCATGTATTTGTGTTATATTATATATATTATTTTATAATATATACGATATATTATGATATATACTATATAACATTATATATGACACAAGAAACACATTTTTCTAAACATTTTTCTTTTTTGAACAAAGTTATACCAAGTTTTCCATCGTATTATATTTCTTACTTCACCCTTTTTCCTCAAAATTTTTTTTCCCTTATTTTTTTCCATTAAAACCAACAATGAAAAATTAATTTCTTATAAAACCAGTATCCACTAAAACAAAAGGAGATTTAGTTGATAAGCACAACTTGTGTCGCTAAAATGTTGATACTTTGCCGCTGACATAAAAAGAAGTTATTCTCATTCACAAAGGAGATTTAACTGACAAGCACAAAAGGATATTCATGCTAACTGGCTATGATAGTTGTTTACCAAAAAAACTAGAATGATGGACGTCACTGGTCGCACAGGGACTAAAGCTAGATTGTACCTAAGAATTGGTCAATATTTATTTGCTTCTATAACAATGGGAACTGTAACGACCCGACTCGCTTAAATCGGCGCGGAAGAAACCGACGAGTCAAGTAGTTATAAAACTAAAACTCAACACTTAGAAAAATAAACTAATACCTCAAAATATTATTATTAAACCAAAGATGTACAATAACCCACAATCTTGTACAAAACTAAATCCAAAAGTCAAATGTACTAAAACAAAAGTAAAGTGCAACTCTAACCACATGCTAGAGTCTTGTACAACAAATGTAATATCATACGTCTGAAACAACGTCTATAGAATCTAATACTATGAAACAACCGTAATAAACAACAACAAAGTACACAAAGCGTCGCTTGCCCAACCCCAAAGCTAAGCAAGAGCATCATCGTCAGATGTACCTGAAAAACACAACATAATCCACCATCAGTGGCGAGTAACATAACTGACCCACCCTAACGGGAATACACAAGCACATAGCATTAATCAAATAACATCACACGTAAATCCTCGAAGACACGAGACAACCTCAAGCTCGTAATCCAAACTCGACTAATCACTCGACACCATCACCATACGACATTACTATACTCAATTCTAACTCAGGTGCAATCATTCCAGTTCTAGACCGGACTATGCTCGTACGGAAGCATCTTACGCAACCGAACTTCTACTATGTCAGGACCGGGCATAAGCCATACACCCAAGCCCCACGAACCCATTCCATACTTGGAAATTCGTGTCCCTAATCCCCAAATCATTCTGAGCGTACTAGGAATAACATAGTGAGACTCCAAAACTATTCCGATACCGCGGACGTAATAGGGGCAACGTCTTAACCCAAAAACTAAGCATAAGCCATACACATAGTCAAGGGCGTCTAGAAAAGAAGTCAAGCTAACCATCATGCCATTATTATCTTTTCATCATATCATCATAATTAATTAAAAACAAGAATAAGCCATACTCTTGAAATTAATAACTAAATCATCGAAGTTAACCCAAGAATTGCCTATAGCCATACTCTTGAGACTAACCAAACATCATATCATCAATCTTTAACTCAATCTTTGGTCAACGTATCCCAAATCTTTAACTTTCAAGACTCTTTCAACCTCTTTCTTTAACTTCCAAGACTCTTAAAGAACTCATCAAACCTCAACAAGAACTCTAAAGAACTCAATCAAGAACCTTAAAGAACTCACCTATTACTTAAAGAATTTATAAAGAAACCATTCAAGATTCAAGAACTTCAATCAAGAACTCAATCAAGATTCAAGAACTTCAACCAAGAACTCAAACAAACTCAACATCACACGCATATTCATCACCATTACACACGAAAATTCAACAATATTTCATCAAAAATTCATCAAACTTAAACCCAATCACCATGATTTCCAAAATATCATAAACACAATCTTAAAATACGAAAAACCACCATTAAAACATCATTAAAACACTTCAAAATCAGATTTAAAGAATAACTTCAAAATCATGAACAATCATCATCAATTCAACCAAACATGCATTTAATCAAAGCTATAAACCTAGTATTACCAATCAAGTTGAGTTAGTATGTTACCTTATTGAAGATCAACACACAAATCAACACAAGAATGCAGTCCAAGAAAGACTCCCACTCGGCACACACACACGAACACAAGCCACGAACACGGCCTGCACACACAGTTCAACCAGCTCGAACACGAACACCACGCACCACCTTGGCACGGCCACTGCACGGCTTTTGCACCACGAGCACAGCAACACGGCCCAACCACGAACACCCACACACAAACACAAACCCACGAACAAACCCGGAAACAACCCAACAAGTGATCTTGGTTGAAATAATGTGTTTAGGATTGTGTTTAGGATGCTTAAAGATCAATGGTGTTTGAATCTTTAAGTTTTGGGCAAAGGAAGATGATGAACAATTGAAGGTTCAAATCCACCAAAAATGGCGTGAGAATGAGTGAAAGAGAGAGTGTTTAAGTGCTTAGCAAATTGATGGCAAAGTTTAGAATGGCAAAATGAGTTTAAGCCTCACTAACTCACATATAAATAGAGCTAGCAAGGTGTGAACACAAGGCAAGTGGCAAGCCACTCTAAGCCTTAGGAAAACCGGCCCTCTTGAGAAAAATGGGCTTGCTTGGGCTCTAAATGGGCTCTCGTGATCCATTGGGCCAATTATAGAATTTTACACGAAAAAATCATGCAATAACCGGCAGCTTGTGAAGTTCAAGACCGGCGGTATGGAACCGGCAGCTTGTGAAGTCCAAGACCGGCGGTTTATGAAGACCAAACCGGCGGTATAGAACTGGCAGCTTGCAAAGTCCAAGACCGGCGGTTTATGAAGACCAAACCGGCAGCTTGAAGCCTCATCTTTTAAACTGGCAGCTTCATCTTGAAGTCTCAATTGGGCCAAAGACCCAATTTATTTCTTTATTTTTAGTGGTGGCCGGTTTTTCTTAGGCACTTGGGCCAATTAATTAAATCATAATTAAAATTAAAATAAATAATAAAAACTAAGAAATAAAACATTTCGATTAAATCGAAATTATTCACATAAAATTAAAATAAATAGTTCAAAATAAATTTTGAACTAGCAAATAAACACATAAATACACACATAAATACCGGCAAAAATACCGATAAAATCTGGGTCATTACAGGAACAATGATGTATTCTATGATGCGTATTTTATTCAATTCGTTTCCTACATGTACCAAAAATATTACTCCACCCCTCAATTTCAATACATACAATGATTTGTTTTTAATTTGGACATATTTTGTAAGGATATAATAAAACATTATAATATACTATATATCTAACCATGTATTTGTGTTGTATTATATATATATTATATATATTATTTTATAATATATGATATATTATGATATATAGTATACTATTATCTATATAATATAGTAATAACATTTTATATTACACAAGAAACAAATTTTTCTAAACATATTCTTCTTTTCAGCAAAGTTATACCAAATTTTCCACCATATTATATTTTTTACTTCACCCTTTTTCCTCAAAATTTGTTTTTATCCTAATTGTTTTCCATTAAAACAAACAATGAAAAATTAATTTCTTATAAAACCATTATCCATTAAAACAAAAGAAGATTTAGTTGACAAGCACAATTGTTGTCGCTGAAATGTGATACTTCAATTCGTAGCTGACATAAAAAGAAGTTATTCTCATTCACAAAAGGAGATTTAACTGACAAGCACAAAAGGATATTTATGCTAAATGGCTATGATTGTTGTTCACCAAAAAAACTAGAATGAAGGACGTCACTGGTTGCCCAGGGACTAAAGTTGGATTGTGCGTGAGAATTGGTCAATGTTTATTTGCTTCTATAACAATAGGAACAATAATGATGTATTTTATGATGCGTATTTTGTTCAATTCGTTTGCCTACATGTACCAAAAATATTACTCCACTACTCCATTTCAATACATACAATCATTTGTTTTTAATTTGGACACATTTTGTAAGGAAATAATAAAACACTTATGGGGGGTCATTGGATTAATCATAAATGAAACCATGAATGTTTCAATAAGATATAAAATAATCACAAGACAAAAATAAGAATACCGTTTTTCTTGTGAGACAGACTTACGTCTGAAATATATAACTTTTAACTAGCATAATTATGATTTCATACCCAAAAAATAATAATTTTTACCGAAAAACTATCATGTATATCAAACTATCAGATGGTCTGACATGAAATTTTGTAAAATAAGAAAAGCAAGAAGGAAAAAAAAAACTAGCAATTTTTTTTTTTATGTTAGGACCATAAGATAAGAAATACAATATAGCTACTAATTAAATTGATACATTCATTTATGGAAAATTTGATAAGTATGTAACTCTGTTGTTAATATAGGCCCTATTTAGGAATTAGGTTTTTTGCTTTAATTAGCTTATTGTAATAGCTGATTTGGCTAACTATAATTATATTAGCTATTTTATGTAAAATTACTTGATAAATTGTGGTTAGTTGTTAGATGTTTCAAGAAAAAAAGAATCAAAATGCTATAAGCACTTCCAAAAAGCTCCTCATATGAACTTTTTGAAAAAAATCGATTTTTTCATCCCAAAACTCTCATGCAAAACTCTAACTACTAAACACCAAAAACAATTTTTTTAGTTAGTCAACCCTCTCTTTTCTCTCAATCCTTACCTTTTTCCTCAAACCTCTAACCCCCAAACACCCCCATAACCAACACTCACCAACACTTCGGGTTAGAGTTTTTAAATAACTTTACCATGTAGAGTTGTATCTCATCCGCACAATTTTAAATCAAAGGATTACATTGGTTAGAAGGAAAATTTAAGGGGTGAATTTTTAATGAGAAAAACTAAGGGCAATAAATTTTCAACCATTAATTTTGTAATCGAATTTGAACATTGTACAAACTCTATATTATAGAGTTTATTTTGAACTCCACTAAATCAAAACTTGACACTTGGGGATATTTGACAATTACTTTTTACTTGACTTTTTATTTATTGGTTGACATGTTTATCCTTTCATTTGATTGAAAACTATGAAGTTGTTAAAACCTGCTAAAAACCAAATAAAAGAAGTACATTAAATGTTTAAAAAGAGTAAATGAGACGTTAAAGAGGTATGCGTGATTTTTATATCAAAGTTGTAAGTATTTTCAAAAATGCTATTAACAATTACACGCATACCTTTTTTAGGGAAGCTTACCCCTTTTGTTATGAGCAATGATAGGTAGATACCTGATATCAATTAAGTTTGTTGATACCATGACATTTTAGTAAATAAACTGAACTTTAAAGCAAAGACACAAACAAAAAGACATGGGAATTTGCCCTTATTTTTGTCATAAATTACATCATGTACCATGGTATCAATATAACTCATTGATACCTGGTATCCACTAGCACTTTCTCTTTTGTTATCTAATGTAGAGAGCAGTTTTCACGCTAAAACGTTTTATTTGACCATATTCATATATATTATATTTTATATATATATATATATATGAATAGGATCGTGTGAGAAATGGTGCTTTAGGTGAGAAGGGTTTTATGTGAGAAAACATCTGCACCGTTGACAATTTTAGATATAAGGGTTGATGTTTGATCTTTATTTTTTTTAGTAAGGGCAAATTGGTAATTTAATTTGATTTATAAATTTCCAATTTTTTTAATTAAAAAATTCTGTTTTTTTTTTAAAAAAAATGTTACGTTTTTTTTAAAAAATCATATATTTATTTTTTTTAAAAAATATGCTTTTTAATAATTTTTTTTATAAAAAAAATCTGTTTTTTTTATTTAAAATTTTGTTAAGTTTTTTTCCTTATTTTTTATTTTTTTTAAAAAAAACAAATCTATTTTTTATATATAAAATCTATTTTTTTTAATCTAAAATTCTACTTCATTTTTTTTTGTTCGGAAGTACATCTTAATATGCTCCAAATTTTATGAGTCATGTTCTAAAATTTTTACGACATGTTCATAATTTTATAAGCTTTGTTCTAATTTTTATACACCATGTTCTAAATTTAAAAAACCATGTTACAAAGTCATCATATTCTAATGTGTATATGTACTTAAAATATTAAAAATATTGAAAAGCCATATTTTAAAGTAGTTTATTGTTTGTTTTATTTTAAGTAGATGAAATATTAAAAAATTTATACATCATGTTCTAAATTTTATAAGATATTTTCAAAATTGTATACAATAAGTTTGAAATTGAATAAACTTATTTTTTTTAAAAATAAATAAAATGATTCAATTATAATAAAATTATTGACCTTTTATACAAAAAAATATAATAAAATATATACCTGAACAATTGAATATTATTTCAAAATATTCTTAATATTTTGTATTGAGGTTGATCTATGGAAAACCCGTAAAAAATAAAAAAACAATAAAATACTTATTTAATGTTCTAAATTTTATTAACCATATTCTAAATTTTATATGATATGTTCTAAATTTTATATGACATGTTCTAAATTTTATATGACTAATTGACTATATGAGAGGATAAAGATTTAACAAATTCCAAATTTTAGTTGTTTTTTTGATAAAACATAAATTTAAGGTTTTTTTTTTGATAAATTTATGTATGAACTTTTGAATTTTTTATTTTTCACAAATAATATCAAAAAGTTGTACCTAATGTATAACGGGGAGTGTAGAGTTAGAAATTGACCATGCAAGTGCTCTATTCATTATATGTAGACATGGTTATTGGATAGGATATCCCAATAGAAATGCAGTTAGGTTCAAGTTAATATCAAAAAGTTGTACCTAATATATAACGGGGGTGTAGAGTTAGAAATTGACCATGCAACTACTCTATTCATTATAGGTACACATGGTTATTGGATAGGATATCCTAATAGAAATGCAGTTAGGGTCAAGTTAATAGGGTCTTGACTAGACATAGTCTTTAATGAATATGGAGGTTGTTATGGGCGTATTCTGATGACATGGTGAAATCTGCCAATGACGCTAGGTGCTTGATGCCCTCCAATTTGATATCCTCAATAGTCTTTGACACCACATATTGTCGCTCGATGACTTACGGTAGTCCTTGACGTCCTCTAGCTCTGGTTGAAATGATCCTCCGTCGTGGACCGCTAATAGTGTCCTCCAATGACGCCAACGACAGTCAACGCCCTCTATGATCTTCGACATACAATACTTATGCATGACGCCCTACAATGATGTCGGATGTGCACTAGGAAGTCCGACTCCGCCCATGACGGCTGACAGTGCCCAGGACGCTATCCATGACTGTAATATCCTAAAATTTAGGATATTAATTTTGAATGTTATTTTATTATTTAATTTAATTTTTGAAATTTTTAATTCCTAATTAATTAATTTTGGCTCAAGTCCAAAATTAATCATGTTTGAACATGCTTAAGTGCAAGTGGCCCATGTGAACAATTTTGGCCCAACTCCCATACCCCAACCGGCCCCCTCTCCATTTGGCTTAAATGCCACTTGTTTTGTGTTCACACCTAACCAATTTCTATAAATAGGTGTCATTAGTGAGCTTGTCACATTTTACTCATCTCTAATCATCATTTTCTCACAATCAAAATTAAACACACTCCAACCTTTTCCCTCCTTTTCACACACCATTTTTGGCTATTAATCACCAACATTTGTTCATCAACTTTTTCAACCCAAAACTTAAAGATTCATCTTCCATTGAACTTTAAGTGGATTAAACACATTTAATCTTATTCAAATTCATTCAAGATCAATTGTTCAGGTTTGGTTCCGGGTTGGTTCGTGTTTTGATGATCGTGTTCGAAGGGTTCGTGTGGTCCGTGGTGGTGCACAGTGGTTCACGGCTGGTGGTGCTCGTGTGCGGTGGTGTTCGGTTCATCGTGCTCGTGTTAACGGTGGTGCTCGTGGTGCTCGTGTGGTGAGCGTGACGTGCAGCTAGCCGTGTGGGTTGGATGTGTGGGCCGTGTTGCTCATTGTTCTTGTTCTTTCGTTGATTGTTCTAGTTACTGCATTATTTACAGGTAACTAGATTATTTCATTTAAATACATAATTCAATCATGGAATATAATATAACAAACTTGTTTAGAATTCATCTCTAGAATCTTATTTTTTGTTTTATTCATGAATTTAAATATGGATGTTGGTGGAATTTTTGTCCATGATTATGTTGGGTTTTTTGTGTGGCATGATAGTGTTTTGATGTATGAACTTTGTTCAAGAATTGGTTGTTTTTGGTGCCTTGGTTTTTGTGAATTCCATGTGTGATTCCATGAGAGTTTTTGAAAGGTTTATGTTGATTCTTTATGGTTCTTCAAATAAAGATTTTGTTTAAAATGTTTCTTGAATAGTTTTGATGGTTTTCTTGATGATTCTTGTTGGTTTTCGGATGCTCTTGAAAATGAATCTTGTAAAGTTTTAGCGTTCTTGAAAGGTTTATCTAAGTTCTTGTTTTAAGAAAGTTCTTATTAAGGTGGTCTTGAATTTATTTCTAAATTTTGTATCGGTCTTGATTAGAGGTGGGCAAATTCGGCTACCCGGATTTTCGGGTACCCGAAAATCGGGTACCCGATTTTTCGGGTCACAATTTTTTTGACCCAGATCCGACCCGGATAATCTGGGTACCCGGAAATTCGGTTCTGGGAACCGGGTATCCGGATCCGGTTAATTTTTTTATTATACAACTTTTTTTAGAAAAAAAAGCTGTTTTTTATTATAAAAATAAGTTTTTTTTTTTTTATATAAAATTTTTTTTTTTTTTATAAAAAAAATTTTTTTTCAATTTTTTTTTTATAAAACTGTTTTTTTTTCAAATTTTTTAACAAAAACAATTTTTTTTTTCAAAATTTTTTTTTTTTAAATAAAGAAAAGTATTTATAATAATAAAAAAATTAATTTTAAATTAAAATAAAAACCTTTTTTAATAATAAAAAACTAATTTTTAAAAATGAAAACCGGGTACCCGGTTTTGAAAAATCCCGACCCGGATAAAATCGGGTCGTGTACCCGCTTTTTCGGGTAAAAAAACCGGGTACCGGGTCAGAACTGGATACGGGTTTTTTTGCCTGCCCCTAGTCTTGATGATCGTGTTGTTAAGATGTCGAATTTATTTTCGAAAAGTCAGTCGCCTAACTTAGTGAAACACGAGTAGCTAAGAAGGGTTAAGTCGAGGCCGCTACCTTGTGTTCGATCGTGGGGTAGTTAGTGTCCTAACATGTATTGTCGTCTGGTTAGTGAAACATGAGTAGCTAGTCCAGGGGTATTGGCAATACTTAGGCATAGTTCTTGCAAAGGAGGACTACGGAAAAAATCGAAGGTTGACCCGGCATGTGTTTGTGAAGTTGGGATACACAAAGGTTGACCAACAAGCATAAGACGGTACTATCATAAGTTTAAGATGATGTGATATGATATCATATGATGTGATGTGTTGTGTGTTTTTCGTTAGTTTGTTCTTTCAAAATTATGTTTTGGTTTTGCACTTGGTTTTGGAGGAAAGGACACAAAGTGGTCGGTTATGATATTTTGCAGTTCCGGATGCGGAGACCTAGTACTTCTGTTGTTCTTTTATACGTTGATTTGGAAAGCATATTTTGAATAAGTTTTCGTCTTACGGTATGACTTGATATGTCTGTCTCCGTTGCGATTGGATGCCAGGTATGTGACTTTGTGTTAATTTACGTGGCTTTGTCTATCTTATGTTGCATGCTTGAGTTCCCTATTTGAATGGGACAGTCTAGTTACTCGCCACTGATGGTGGAACCCCATATTTTTCAGGTGACGATGTTGAGTAGTTGTTGTTCTATTTGGCCGGTCTTGGGCGTGTGTATCTGCGAGATTGTAGTTAGACTTAGACTTATTTTCTATATTGTTTAGTGTTTGAGATTAGTACTTTGGCAGTTATGGTACTTTGGATATTTTGGGATGTAGTTATACTTGGACTACGTTGATTTTGGAGTATCGATAATGATATTTGGGACTTTTGCTTAAAGTTTTTAATATTTCATGTTTTAGTTAGGGTGCATTTCGGCTTTATATCGTATTTCGTTACTTTGTAAAAGTCGGGGTGTTACAATGACGGCCGACACCACCCACGCCGCCGCCTAAGGTGTCTAAAGACGCCTAGGTTGTTCAATGTCATCCAAGATGTCACCCAAGGTGTCCGACGTCTTCCAGGACGCCGACCAAGTCGCCTGACACCCTTCAGGACGCCCAACACCTACCAGGACTTCTTACATCTTTTATGATGCCACAAGTGTCGTACGACATCGATGCCCGAAATGACTCTCAATGCCCGACGTCCCCGTGACGTCTAACGTCACCCCATGAAGTCTGACGCCAGCGAACCAATCTTTTCATGCCATAAGATGCAGAACAAGTTAAAGTTGTTACTAGCAGCTCCTACAATCAAGTAGAACATGTCTAACCTCCTGTAATCGGTCAAGCAAGCAGATACAGTGAACAACCAGCATAATTCAGTCCATGTTCAAGAGAAGACCAAGTCCGTACGTTGCAACCACTTGCCATGTGTTTAGGGACGCTCCTCGTCATGACATCTTCAGCAACCGACTTTGAAGAACTACGACTCTATAAGTAGGAAGATGGGAGGACAACAGAATGGGACCCTTTACCTCTGAAAGCTACTGTATAACACTATATTTCACTCAACCTCACATCCATGAAGAATCACCATTGAAGGACTACACATGACGACCTCATCTGATCAACCGGCAGCTACGAAAGATCTCACAACTGCGACGTTTATACTATTATCAATGGTTCATTCGGCTTTGATTATCATATGTAATGTAAAATGTATTTTATACCTTTTATTTTTGTTTACATATCATAAGTATCCGCTAGACGCTTGAAATATCAATGTGCATGTATTGAAAATGGCTTTAACGCTCGAATCATAGTGGATTGGTGGACTCATAGCCACCCGCGGTTTGTCACCCTATTCAGAGGTTTTCCAGGTCACCAAAATATGTCTCGTCTCCTTTTCTTTTTTTTCTTTAATTTCCTTTCGTTATTTCATCCCTTTTAATCTAGTTATTGATGTTCCAACCTTAATTCTTCATTGTACGATTTTTGGCATAAACAATTTGGCGCCCACCATGAGGCCAATAACTAGATCTATTTCGTTCATACATTCTGAAAAAAAAATCCACCAAATACATTCCCGTAATAGTTTTCTCAAAGCACTCAAATGAAAAAACGTTTTTCTTTCGAAACAATGCCATATACACATAAAAATTCAATCGTTTTATTGACCTCGATCATGTCGTGCCCGTTTGGTGGCTATTTCTGAGAAAGTTGTAGATCTCGAAAAAATAATGAATTTAGGCTCAATAATCACTTGATTGGGGTTACGGAGCTAGAGTTTATGCCTTTTGAAAGTTTCGAACTAATGTTGTCTTCTTTCTGCCGCACAACTACAACACAAAAATGTTCCAAATGACACCAAGCCACGATGTTAAGCTATAAAACGTCTATCACAAGATTGGTGATGAAATTTTTCCATCTCATGATGTGACCTTGGACTAAGACATGAAGTCAGATTCTAACGCAACATCAGGACATGATGCTAGTTAAAAATGTGACATCTTCACGACATCGGTTGATGACATGGCACTTATCTTGACATGACGATCGTTTTTGGGAATGACTCCAAATCTAGAAGCAACATCATTGGTCATTCGATCAAAGTCCATGAAAATGAAGGCAAATGCTCTCCCATCGCATCATAAGTAAGCTTTTATTAAAGCTCGAAACGAAGGTACTCTATTGTCGAATAATAATTTTTTACTAATTCGTGTTGGTGACATCAGTTTTCGATTTATACAATTTTTATGATGTCTAATGTCCGTGTTTAATCTAAGGGCCAGGATATAACATAAGACAGTTGTGACATCGATCTCCGTCGGACGACATCAATACGTTAGTTTTCTAATGACACCAGATTTTGTGCCTGAATCTAGTCCAAACATCAAGTAGTAAACTCTACGGTTGTCCTGAAGTTGCCATAATGGGAAAAGATAGTATGTTTACAATGATCTTTCTTTTCATAAATCTGAATTTTTGAAATTTTATACGTGTCTAGCGAAAATGTCTTTCAAGAGACTTTGATCACACATGTCTATAGATTCTAATGTCATAGGAGTTGGGGGCTTGACGTCCTCAATAATATTTTCAATGTCCTAAACGCGCGACGCCTAAGACGGATTTACTCAAACGCATGACATGCTAAGAAAAGTTTGTCGAAAATGATGCAACAGTTCACAACAGCACACCAACAATTATTTCGAAGATGACAAGGCGTATATTGACACCATCCATAAAGCGGAAAAGGTATGACGTAAAAATCTTTTGATATTAAAAATCTCAAGTACATTACATAGGATCACCTAGACGACGACATCACTATGGAGTCCTTAAAGGCCAAATGCATATCACAAACGGTATGACGAATTTTATATCTTGTTGATATTATATCCCCGCAGAACATGAGGCAAAATTATTAAGTATATTATCTCTTACGCTCGGTCGTTACATATATATAGTTGTTGGCAATGTTTAATTATTTTTCTCTAACGGTTGAAATTATCTTTTCAATAATGATTCATGATACAGCGACCATGTCTTCCATTTAGGCATACGTCAAATACGACTAATGATTAGTGTTATACTAAGTGTTTTTTACAATGATTCATATTAGTGCTAAGACGAAAGGTCCTAATAACGTGAGTGTTCGTTAAATACGAACGACATAGAATAACAATGTTGCATCCGTTAGGGACATCGAATCCCAAGCGACGTTAAATGAGGTCATGAATACATATGGAGACACAACCCATTATAACATTGGCATTGATGTCAAATGTATTGATATCGGAAAATCATAGAGACATCAAGACGCTACCAACTGGCAAACACTGTAATGACCCAGATTTTATCGGTATTTTTGCTGGTATTTATGTGTATTTATGTTTGTTTATGTGCTAGTTCAAATTAATTTTTGAACTATTTATTTTTATTCTATGAGAATAATTTCGATTTAATTCGAAATGTTTATTCTTAGTTTTTATTATTTATGTTAATTATTATTTAATTAATTAGAATTTTTATTATTTAATTTTCTAATTAATTATTTAATATTTTGGGCTAAAATGATTATTGCATGATTAGTCATGTAGATTTTGTAAATTAGCCCAATGGATCACGAGAGCCCATTTTGAGCCCATACAAGGCCCTTGGCCGGTTTTTACAAGGCAAGCCATGCCTTGCCACTTGCTTTGTGTTCACACTACTCCCACTTCTATAAATAGAGGGGATTAGTGAGCCTTAAGATCATTTGCCATTTTTGCCATCTAATACACTTGCCATCAAATTCAAAGCACCAAAAACTCCCTCCCTTTCCTATTTCCACACGCCATTTTGATCAATTGAAACCCCTCAATTGTTCATCATCTTTCCTAGCCCAAAACTTAAAGATTCAAAGTTCATTGATCTTTAAGTGTCCAAACACAATCCTAAACACAATTATTTTATTCAAGATCGTTGGTTCGGGTTGGGTTTTGATCGTGTTCGTGTGTGGGGTTCGTGTGGTGAAGGCCGTGGCCGTGCAGTGGGTCCGTGGCAGTGGTGGTCGTGCGCCGTGTGTGCGTGGTGCAGCCGTGCAGTTCGTGCAAAGGGGCCGTGCAAGTGTGCCGTGGTGGTGCCGTGTGCTGCCGTGTTGTGCGTGGTTGTGGGTCCGTGTGGGACGTGTTCCGGGCTGCTTTTGTGTGTTGAATTGTGTGTAATCTTCAATAAGGTAACATGCTTTCTCAACCTATTTGGTATACTATGTTTATAGTATGAATCAAATGCATGTTTGGGTTGTTTATGGTTGATTATCCATGATTTTATGTGTGATTTATAAATCTGATTTTTATGTGTGTTCATATGATGTTTTGATGGTGATTTTCCATGATTTTATGATTGATTATATGTGGTCATATGATCATGATTATTGTGTCAAAGTTTGATGAATTTTGGATAAGTAAAGTTGAGTTTTCGAATGATTAATGATGATGATATGCGTGTGATGTTTGAGTTTGATTGGGTTCTTGGTTGAAGATCTTGAATCTTGATTGAGTTCTTGGTTGAAGATCTTGAATCTTGATTGAGTTCTTTATGAGTTCTTTATGAATCTTTAATGAGTTCTTCGAGTTCTTTATGAGTTCTTTATGAATCTTTAATGAGTTCTTTGAGTTCTTTATGAGTTCTTGATGAGTCCTTATGAGTTTTTGATTGAATAAAGAAAGTTAAAGAAAGTGTCTAATATGATTAAAGAATGATTATTGAATGTTGGATTATGATTGGTTAGACTCAAGAATAAGGCTAGAGGCAGTTCTTGAGAATAACTTCGATAATTTAACTAGTTATCTTCAAGAATCAAGGCATTGGGGCAATTCTTGATTGTAATTTAGTTAAGTTGAGATAATTAAATAAATAATATGATTAAGATGATTAAAAGATTTAATTAAAGATTAGCTTGATTTCATTTTTAGACGCCTGATACTTTGAGTAAGATTCATTGTATTCGGGTTAAGACGTTGCCCCTATTCCATCCGCGGTATTGGGATAGTTGGAGTCATACTATGTGATCTTTGTGAATTTCCAGTAAGATTGGTTTCACGGGACATGGATTTCCAGTAAGATTGGTTTCATGGGGTTTGGGAGTAAGATTCTCAAATCCGAGCATAGTAGAAAGTTCGAATGCGTAAGATGCGTTCGTACGAGCACAGTCCGGTCTAGAATTTGAATGATTGCGCCAAAGATAGTTGAATAGGATGACTTGAGTCGAGTTCACATTTGAGTTGATCTTGCACTTTGATTTATTGATCTGATGTTGTTTATTTGATTTGTACTATGTACATGTGTATTCCCATTAGGGTGAGTCAGTTATGTTACTCGCCACTGATGGTGGACTGTTGTATATTTTTCAGGTATTTCTGACGATGATACTCTTGCTTAGCTTTGAGTTGGGCGAGCGACGTTTACTGTTGTTTTTATTGTATTTTCTGTTTCAGTTGTTTTTAGATAGTTTTTGACTATTGTAAGGACTTCTATATGTTATGTTTCGACTCTGACATGTGGTTAGAGTTATTCATATTTTAGTATTTTTAGTTTCACTTTTGGACTAGTTATGTACAAACTTGTGGGTATTTGTACTTTTGTGGTTTAATAATAATATTTGAGGAATTAGTTTTAATTTCTTAGGTATTTGAGTTGTAGTTTCTAACTACTCGACTCGTCGGTTTCTTCCGCGCCGATTTAAGCGAGTCGGGTTGTTACAAACACTGATAGACTGAATACCATGACTGTTCTAACGCTTGAGGCATTATTATATTTTCCAAGTCTATTTATGCAATTTATCTTTACTTCATATATATTCTTTCTGTTACATTATAATGAATTTATGCGTTTGTTGAGATTTCTTATGATTTTCAATCATCCATTTTGAAAAGTCACTAACCTGATAGTCCGAAAGCCAGACATTAGTATATTTGTTGTTCTTGTGACAAATGACAGGTTGACGACATACCGTCCACACAAAAGTTATAACCACAACAAAAGGTATGCTGGAAGCCATGATCATCAATTTCATATCAAACACCACATATCGATTGGCTCAATAACACTTCTTTAGCAGTCAGATGAAACCTACCGTCGGGTGCAAGATAAGGCGTTCCTAACGGTATGCAATTTAATTATTTAACATTAAATCATACATAGTTGTTAATCCTATGAAAATTAATAATCATGGGCAAGTTGATCTACGAATTACGCCAGTGGTACCTTAAGAACATCATATTTCAAAGCAATGACAGTTTGGTATTAATTCTCTTTGATGGCACAGCTGACACGACGTCGAAACATTAACGTACATGTAATGTATGTCCTTTATCATTTTAAATATTCCATTTTCATTATAACACATTGAAGTTGCAATGCTTTTAATTTTATCCTCATGATAATCACTTGATACAATATTATTTCGTTCTCAGGAAATCTGTAAGACATTTCTTTTTTACATTATGAGATCAATTGCTTGAACTGATCATTTGTTCATTTAGAATATTACTGACTTAAGCATGGGAGACCCGTCGGCTGAAAAGCCAACGACCGTCTCACCCCTAGATGGTTTTGTAGTCGCCAGTTGGTCGAATTGGGCATTGAGGATTTGCATTGATGCTAAGCAATCCAGTATGCTTGGCACCTAAATTGTCAATCCTCAAATTGGCCAAATGGAGCAAGGATGATTAGCACTGACTCTAGGAGCCAGTGACCATGTCATGTTAGCAATCCAGTAAGCTTGACACCAGAATCGCCAATTGGCTAAATGGGGAAACAATGATTACCATTGACGCCAGGGGCCAATGACGATGTTATATCCAGTACGCTTGACGCCTGAATCACCAGAAGCCTGTATTGCCAGTCAATTGAAAGTTACATCAAGTTCCAATTCTGGGATGCCAGAATAGCCTGAACAACGTAAGTAATATCTATAATGGAATTCCAACTTAATTTACTTATATAATATGTTTCTCTGATAGTTTTCTTGAGCCTATGATCAAATGCTTACCAATTATGTGACTTCACATGACAACACATCGCAAGGACACTCGAATATAACAACATATTGCCAAAATACTCACACATAACAACGTGTCACTAGAACTCAATAATACTACGAAGTGAAACATTTTTATTTTGAAATCAGTGTTTATCAAAATGCAAAGATTATACATCGCAATGTTTAAACACTAAATGAAATGCTAGAAAAAATTAAAACGTAAAATCGGACGCTAGAATATCATTCTTTGATATCAAAGTATGGTTGTACACTAGAATTCATTGTTTGAACCCTTAGATGGCCAGGTCGCCATAATTCACTTTATAAATTTATATGTGGCCACGTCGACAGAATTAATCTAAGAATCTATATGTGGCCATGACGCCAGAATCAGTCTATGAATCCTTATGTGGCCACGATGCCAGAATTAATATGTGAATCCACGTACGACCATGTTGGCAGATTAGAGTTATTATGTGTTTATGCGATCTTGATGCTATAACAACGTTCTTTAGTACCATCATATAGTTGTATCGTCAAAATTCACTTTACATTTATTAAGACGACCATGTATGTAGCTAGAATTATTCTATGAATTCCTATACGGTCATGTCACCAGATATTAGTCTATATGTATTAAGGCGGCCATGCTGCCAAATTTCATATATTTGTTTCTTTATCAAAGTATGTGAATGGCTATGACACTAGTAAATGATGATAAGTAATGCATCAATGAATTTATATTTGTTTCTTATATGATCTAATGATCGAATGTTCTCAAGACACCTCATATGGTTGTGACGCCAAAATTTCAAATGATATTTCACATGGCCTTATCGCCGGAATTAATTATAACGTTTCACATGGCTCTGTCTCTGAACTTTATTTTTATACGGCGGTATCACTTGATTTTGTCGAATGAAGTTTTATGTGGCCTTGTCGCCAGATTTTATCATCAAATGATCATTACATATGGGCTACAACGTCGACTAATGATTTTCCTCGGAATAATTTGAAATGGCCCTATCGCCTATAAATATTGTCTTCATGCTACATGTCTACCCAGTTTATAACTAAATCCACCTAGAGTTGTTTTTCATTCGTTACTATTGAATAATGGTTTATTTCCATGGCTCAACTGCATTCGGGTATGTATTTATCACTAAGATGCATGTATTTATGGTTTAATTAACGAGAGTAATAATCCCCGACTTCATTGTTTTAACGGAATCATTGAGGTTGGCACCATCGTCAATAAAGATTTGTATTACATTTAAATGTTACATCGATTTAAATTCGTTTCAAATGTGACTATATCGTCAATAACAGGTCTTCTTGTCGATATTTTGGATCAAAAGTTCTCAATCATGTCTTTGATATCCTATGACATGACTACCACAAGTGGTGACACCGACGTCATGAATTGACATCACACTCCCCGTATTCATCGTGGCACTGATAAAACGACAAAATGATGCTCAATTACTTGTTATTATCATCAGATGACACATTGTCAATAACTTTATTCACGACAATGAAAACATCTTCTAGCATCCAATTGCATCTATATATCGTCTGTTTCGGCAACAATAAGGTAATATTTGATACATGTAATTTAAAAAAGAAATTATTTATAAGATAATTTTTTATTTAAAATTTTATATGAATAACCCCGGTTTTACTTATTTTTTTAAAAAAAATCTATTTTTTGATTATTCTAGAATAATCCCAACTCTAATGCCACAATTCTCAAAATAAATCAAAATGTTATGTTTGTTACTTAAAAGTTTGGATTATTGTCAGATGGTGCCCACTAAAGTTGGGATTATTTTGAAGAGATTTGTGAAAATTGGAATTACTCTGATCTTGTAAAATTTTCTGAAATAATTTCTTAATACCCTCATAAAAGTTTATAGATAAAGAAATGCATCATAAAACATTATGTGCTTGTATTCTCATTAAAAAATTTAGTTTCAAATTAAAAGTTATTTATTTATAGAACATTTTATTAATACAACATTTTATTTTCTAGTTTCAATGTACTTTAAATTTAAAAAATTACTTATTATTACTTATGATATTAAAGGGAGTGGAGAAGAGAGAAATGAATAAATGCACTGTAGGAGGGGAAAATAAGAGTTTGAGAGAAAAATTATTAATTTTAGGTGGCTTTCAATTTTTTAGTGCGATTAGTGACTTTCACTTTGATAGTATAGAAAGATGCCAAGCTTTATTGCTTAGGGCCTGTTTACTTCATCTTAAACTCAGTTCAGTTCGGTTCAATTCAGTTCAAATTTTTTCAATAATTTTACTAATTACTTTCTAGGAAATTTTGTCAATAACTATCTTTTGTAGCCCTCGTTTTGTCTAAAACCATCTTTTCTAGAGTTATTTGCAAAAAATCATATTTTGTAGCTGTTTTGGTTGTTGAATACCATCTTTGGCTGGATTCTGGTGAAGACCAATCACGTGTGGCACACGTGACCTCATTTAAACCACGTTTTTTTCCTTATCCAGTCCTTACCTCCCTTACACTCATTTACACCATTTTACCTCACTTAACAAATTTTCCTCCAAAAAACCTAGTAATTCACCTCATTATTAGAATATTAGGTAGAGTCAACCTTGTTGTGGGAGAATCTGCACAATCAATATCACCCACATAGCCGATTTGGATAAAGTGCTAAAAATATTATGAAGTTATCGAGATCTTCTCTCATTATTCCAATGTTCAATAAATTCATGAATATTCCGAAGTTTAGGGGTAATATTCTGTATAGCTGTTGCAGATGAAATTGACTATGATGAGTAGGGGAGTGAGAATGAAGATGTTGAGGTTGTGTATGCTAGGGAACAAATTTAAAATAGCCAAAAAGTAGAGAAAGAAGTTGAGGATGAAATAGAATCTCTTATTAGACTAAAGAGTAGAAGAAGTGATCACATATTCAGTGAAGAAAAGTCTGAATCAGAAAGTGATTACTGCCCTGATAGCCCTAACAATTCTGATAAAGAGCACTTTGGTAATCTAATAGCCACTCCTCCAAAGGCAAAAAAGAAGAAACGTGTAACACACTCGAGCCATATGCTCAATGTCAGAAATGATGATGGGAGACATTTTTCCCTTGGACAACAATTTGAAAATGCTAAGGAATCCAGAAATTGTATAACTAACTAATTATTGTGTGAGTCAAGGGAGGGATGTCATTTATACAAGGAATTCAAGAACTAGGATTGGTGCAAAGTGTAAGGAATTTGACAAAGGCTGCCCCTAGTACATATGGGCATCAATGCAAAATGAAACTGATACAATGGTTGTGAAAATATTAGTTGCAAAACACACATGTGGAAGGCAACCAATAGTACAGAAGATAAGGGCTTCATGGGTTGCCTAACCATATCACTCCCAATTCAAGGTTAATCCTTACTTGAAATGTAAAGAAATAGTTGATAATATTTGGAATGAGTGGGTGTGAAGATCAGTTTATAGCTAGCGATAAAAGCTAGAAGGAAAGCTCAATAGTTGATTCTTAGAGAATATGAGGAGCAGTACACTCTGTTGTACAGGTATACTGTAGAAATTAAGAGATCAAATCCTAAGAATACGGTGAAGTTCAAGATGGGGCTCAGTGTGTTTGAAAGAATGTATATCTGTTGCACATAAGAGAGGGTTTGATGGAGAGGATGCAAAAAAAGAGATATTTCATTCTAAATAAAGATATAAATATTTGCCCTAGAATTCAAAAGAAGCTTGAGAATTGAAGTCAAAATTTGATGCAAGAGGTTGGCTTGCATACTGGGATGGGCATTTCTGCTATGGAGTTAGGGAAGGGGGAACTCAAACAAGGTATGTAGTCAGCTTGCTTGAAAGGACATGTAGTTGCAATGCTTGGCAATTGAGTGGTGCTCCTTGTCACCATGCAGTCACAGCTATTTGGAAAGCTATGGATCAACCCAAACATTATGTTTCCCACTGGTTCACTAAGGAAACATACCTGAAGGCATACCAATGTGCCTTAGAACCCTTAAATGGGCCTGATGAATGGCCACAATCCTCACATTTACCAATCGCACCACCTAGGGGAGTTCACAACCGGGTACCCAGATTTTTGGGTACCCGAAAATACGGGTACCCGGGTTGTCGGGTAGTGAATTGGGCGGCATACGGATCGACCCGGAAGGGTACCCGGCTGATAAGTGGTATTTTGGTAGTTATTTTCTTAATTTTTATTAGTTTATTTTCTTATTTTATTTAGCTTTCGTTAGCGTTTTTAGGCTTTTTAGCTTAGTTTTACTTTTGTAGTCCCCTTCCCCTTTTTCTATGTGATTTCCTCTATTTTGCCTTGTTTCTGCGTTTTCTTCCCTTTTTGCAGGTCCCGAGTTGACTTTGGAACCTGAGGAAGCGAACCGGGAACCTCAGGAAACCACAAGTCCTCTAAGCCAATGTTGGTGCTGAAAAAGGCCTCAGTGGGCGCTGGAAGTCCCTCAGCGTCCGCTAAGATGTATTATGGTTAGAGGCAATTTTTGACTGAAAAGAGGCAGTAGCATTCAAAGGCTTTTCAGCACCCGCTGATAGCATTTCAGCGCCCGCTGCTGGATCTTCAGCGCCCGCTGATGGCTCTTCAACGACCGCTGATTATGGAGCTGATGGGCATGTGTTGAGCACAAAGAGAAGACAGCGGCCGCTGACCATTTTTCAGCGCCCGCTGTCCCCCTCCCCTGCTTTGAGGCAGTAACTCTCCAAGTATTGGCAGCGGCCGCTGACCCCAATTCAGCGCCCGCTGACCATTTTCCCTAGCAGGCTGAGGCACGTGAAAGTAGGCCTCAGCGGCCGCTGATCCCATTTCAGCGCCCGCTGACGTGCTACTGCACGTTTTATTTTGCGATTTTGGTCTGTTTTTGCTCGCATTTTTGGGGGGTTGTATAAACACCCCCCTCTTCCCATTTCTTAGGTAGCTGAGGTTAGAGGCTCACTTAGGGTTTTAGGTTAGATTTTGTTTCTTCTTCAATTTCCTCTTGTAATTTACATTTGCTCTTCAATTTATGCAAGTTTCTTAGTTTCTCTTCCTCTTGTTCTTCAATCTCTTCAAGGTACTTTTATTGCTTTCTTTATTTGCTTGATTTCTTGTTCTTTGTTGCTAGTTATTGATGTCTAAGTAGTTGATAGTTGTTGTTGTTGTTTATTTAGTTAGTTTATTTGTTATTTTCATGTTTGTTTAGTTGTTTATTTTGATTTCATTGTTGTTCTTGGTAGTTTAGTTTGTAGTTTTCTAGGTTTTAGTTGTTGGTTTTAGTTGTTGTTTTTGTTCTTCTTAGTTTTAGGTTTGATTTATGTAATTAGTTGTAGTTTTTATCATGCTTTTGTTAATTATGTTTGAGTAGTTTAGTTTCTAGGGTTTGAGTGAAACCCCTCAAATTCCTCCATGATTGTGGTTTAGTTGTTTCTTGGCTTTTGGTTGTGATAATGTCGGTACCTTAGGATTCGGTAATGTTGAGTCTTGTGTCTAGCTAACATAGGATTCATTGAAGAATTTCCCCACCGAAGGACCGAAAGGTGAACGTGGGTGATGACTTCCTTTGCCCGATTGATGGAAGTACCACGAAAGTTGGGCCTTCGATCAAGGGAAAGTTACCGGTCTTCCTGATTTTGTGCTTAGTACTTGTTAGATGTGTCACTGCACGAAAGTGAGTTGTATATGTCTTTCCGGTCATCGTACTAGCTCGAAAGAGTGGTACGATCTTAGAACGACCTCCCCTTATCCACGACCTAAGTCTAAGTTTCAATTGAATCATAATTCATGGTGGTATGAGTTGTGGATCTCTTACCCTAGTACCTTTTGTTTTTGTTTCCTTAGTGTAGTTTTAGTTAGTTCCCTTCGCCTCTCGCGACCATTATTTGACCTAGCTTGTTCGACGCTCACGCCTAGGCTAGTGCGAAGTACCTTCCCCGTGTTCGACACCCCCACTCATGCTACGACGGGGTTTTTTTATTTGGTAAGAAAACCCCTCCTATCACCGGCTAATTTTAATTGCATCAAATTACTAAATTAAACAAACTAAACTAAATAAACTAATCAGAATTGAGAAGCACTCAGCACTCTAAATCAATTAACCACATAACATAAACATATTAAATAAACTTTAACATAAATAAACAATAACTAAATAACAATAACATATTTTTAATATAAATAAAATAACAATAACATAAGCAAAAAGAGTAAGAGACTCCTATATTAAATAAACTAAATAATAGTAACATAAAAAATTACAAACTAAATAACAAAAAATTTACCACAACAACTCAATATTCAACAAAATAAAATGTTGATTACAAATTTACAACTTACAAATTCTAAAAATTACAAATTTGAGTATATAGCACAAGTTCTTACGCCAGAGCACGAGGAGATTTGTCTTGGCTAGGAGGCGACGACTCGTTGGAGAAGAGCGAGGATGAGAGAGGAAGAACGGTGGTGAAGGGCGGTGACCAGTGGCCGGTGGGTGAAACCGTGAAGGGCAGTGGGCTGGGGCTAAATTCTAACTTCTATTGATATGAAATGAGAGAAAGAGAGGAAGAAGTGAAATCAGAGAAAGAGTGGAAATCAGAAAACCCTGGCCTATTGCCTCCTCTAACTTCTACTGATGTTTTTAAGTTAATGGGCCTAGTTCTTAAAGTGAAAATCAGTAACTATAATTAACCCTATGAAAATTATATAAAAAAAGAATCGCATAATTAGTGGGTACCCGGATCATTAAAGGGCCGCCCATTACCAGGCCCGACATGCTTGAGTTTTACTGGGCTGTGTACCTGACCCGGAAAAAAAAAATTCCCAAAAAAATCCGTCGGGTAGTGTGCGGGTCATCGGGCTGGTTTTTTCGATTTTTTGGTTTAATAGATTCTTTTGTTCTTTTTTTCTGATTTTTTTTGTTGGTTTATAATTTATGGGCTGGTTGTTTTTTTTTTTTCGTTTATAATTTCTTGGCTGGGTATTTTTTTTCAATTTTAATTCCAACTTTTGATTTTTTTTTTCTTCAAAATTTTGTTTGAGGATTTAATTATCTTCACTTTTTTCGAATTTTTTTTAAAACCGGGTATGGGTTTAACTATTTTAACTTTTTCTCTTTTAATTATTTTCATTATTTGAGGATTAAATTATTTTCATTTCTTTTGTTTACAATTCCAACTTTTCATTTAATTAATTTGTGTTTTTTCAAAATCACGTCTGTGTTTAACTTGTTTTCAGGTTTTCAGTTGAATTTTGGTAGGAATTTGATGTGGAAATTGTTGATGTAACCCTCCAAGGCATAGAATCTACACTTTCAATCTAAACTTATTAGCCCCTGTAGATCACCGGGTTACCACGAAATATTTAGTGAGATAAAATGGAGAAAGATGTATACTCTCTATGATCTTTAGAGTATACCTTAAAAGTACTTTGTGTTTGTTTTGTGTTTAGAACACACTTAGTATAGATTGTAAGAAAATACCAAGTGCTATAAGGCATATAAGGCAAGCCTATTTATAGGAATATAAGGCAAGAGGAATAAGCTTCAAAAGATGAACACACACCATTAAAGCTCATAAAATCAGAATTGATGGTGATTAATGTTGAGCCATTAACACCTATGAAGATGCCATTCACAAGGCTATCTTCAAACTTCTGATTTTAATCCACCTTAGGCCATGTTTAATACTGCTTTGAAGACTTTAACACATGCTTAATACGTACAAGCATCCTAGGCAAAAGTATCCAAAGAATCGCAAAACCGCTCGAATTCTTCCAGAGACAAATCGCGAGCCGCGAAGAAGGAGTCGCGAGTTGCGACTTGGGCTCGCGAGTCGCGACTTTCTTCTATCTCGTGGCTCGTGGCTTTGTTTCTTCCAGAAACTTTCCACGAGTCACGACGGGTCCTCGCGAGTCACGAGGTACCCGTTGAACTCGTAGTTTCTATTTGCCTAACTCCTCTTTCCTTAGTTCATATTAACAAGCCCATTTAGTCATAAATGTCCCAACATTCCTCCTCCCATTTATGACATAAATGTTGACAAGCTCAAACACAACATGCTAAACCTTTTACACAAAACACATGTTCATGCATAAATAGAAATGTCGTAAAGATTGAATTTCTACTTAGTATATGGACAATTCAAGTGCTCACAACCTTAAATGAAAATCTATCCTTATTGAATTTGAGATCCAACGTTTTATTAGACGTCAAATTGAGTTTCATTTCATTAAGTTTGTACAATAGGCTTTAAACCCATCCCTACATTCATTTTTGCTTAACAAATCCCTTGGCAAAGGTTTAGTAAACGCATCCGCCAAATTACCTTGTGACCGAACAAAATCAATGGTTATACAACCATCCTTAATCATCTCACGTATATAGCTATGTCTAACCCCAATCTGCCTTGACTTGCCATTGTAGACCACGCTATAAGCCTTGGCAATAGTTGCCGCACTATTACAATGGATAGCTAGAGGTGACATTGGTTTTACCTATAAGTCAACCTCGCTTAATACATTCCTAAGTCACTCCGCTTCTTGAAAACATGAAGCAAGAGATATGAATTCCGAAGCCATCGTGGAATCGGTAACACATGTTTGCTTCTTAGAGGCCCAAGATATGTCACCTCCTCCATGAAGAAACACCCATACACTTGTGGATGAAAGATCCTCCTTATTGGAAATCCAACTAGCATTTGTAAACCCTTCTAAAATAGAAGGCTCACGGGTATATGTTAAACCAAAATCCTTGGTTTTTTTCAAATACCTCACCACTCTTCTTAAAGCTTGCCAATGTTCCATACTAGGATCAGTGGATTACTAGTAAATCGGCTCAACCTCCCTATAGCAAAAGCTATATCCGGTCCTGTGCTACTCATAGCATACATCAAGCTTCTGACCAAGCTCGCATACTCCAATTGAGATATTGGAGTACCACTACTCGGAACCAAATTAATATAGGGATCCATCGGAGTAGCAAAATGAGTTGAAACCGACTCATTGAACCTCTTTACCACTTTCTCAATATAGTGAGATTGTGCTAAAGAAACACTGTCTTTACCTCTCACAATTCTTATACCAAGTGTAACGACCCGACTCGCTTAAATCGGCGCGGAAGAAACCGACGAGTCGAATAGTTATAACTACAACTCGAAAACTTAAGAATTTAAAACTAATTCCTCAAATTATTTATTATTAAACCTCAAAAGTACAAATACCCACAAGTTTGTACATTACTAATCCAAAAGTCAACTAGAAATACTAAAATACGAGTAACTCCAACCACACGTCAGAGTCTAAAAACAACGTATAAAAGTCCATACAACAATCCATAACTATCTAAAAACAACAACAATACAAAATACATCCAAACAATAACAAACGTCGCTCGCCCAACCCCAAAGCTAAGCAAGTACTTCGTCATCAGAATTACCTGTAAAACAAACAACAGTCCACCATCAGTGGCGAGTAACATAACTGACTCACCCTAATGGGAATACACATGAACATAGCACAAATCAAATAATCAGCAACAATAATCCAATATACGAGAACATCTCAACACACGAACTCGACTCGACCAACCTATCCAACTATCTTTGGCGCAATCATTCATATACTAGACCGGACTGTGCTCGTACGAACGCATCTTACGCGATCGAACTTTCTACTATGTTCGGATTTGAGAATCTTACTCCCAAACCCCATGAAACCAATCTTACTGGAAATCCATGTCCCGTGAAACCAATCTTACTGGAAATTCATAGGATAACATAGTATGACTCCAACTATTCCAATACCGCGGATGGAATAGGGGCAACGTCTTAACCCAAAAACAATGAATCTTACTCAAAGTATTAGGCGTCTAGAAATGAAATCAAGCTAATCATTAATTAAATCTCTTATTATTTTAATCAACTTATTCATAACATAATTATATTCAAGAATTGCCTTTGCGCCTTGATTCTCGAAAACAATCAGTTAAACACGAAGTTATTCTCAAGATTGCCTTTGCGCCTTGATCTTGAGTCTAACCAACATTAATCCATTACTTTAAAAACCATTCTTTAACTAACTTCAATTCAATCTTTAACTTTCTTTAACCATTAAACCACTTTCTTTAATTATCAA
The DNA here is from genome assembly GCA_951394345.1 of Salicornia ramosissima. Lineage (NCBI taxonomy): Eukaryota > Viridiplantae > Streptophyta > Magnoliopsida > Caryophyllales > Amaranthaceae > Salicornia > Salicornia ramosissima. The sequence continues at coordinate 15,348,436 of OX596235.1, forward strand.
GATTCAACCAAGAACTCATCAAGACTCATCAAGAATTCAAAGAACTCAACAAGAACTCATAAAGAACTCATTCAAGATTCAAGATCTTCAATCAAGAACTCAATCAAGATTCAAGAACTTCAATCAAGAACTCATCCAAACACTTATACCACACGCATAACATCAAGACATTCATTCGAAAATTACCACTTAAACTTATCCAAAACTCATCAAACTTTAACACGTTTACCATGATCATAAAACAACATATATTCAATCATAAAATCATCAAAACCATCATCAAAATATCATGAAAACCACATAAAAATCAGATTAGAAACTATACACAAAATCATGATTAAACTTCACCCAATAACCCATACATGCATTTAATCTATACTATAATCATAGTATGCCAACAAGGTTGAGAAAGTATGTTACCTTAATCACGAATAACCCCAAAACGTACCAAGAACTTGCTGCCCGGAACGAGTCTTGCACGGCCATCAACACCCGGCTACACTTGTACACGAACATGGCAACTAACACGCCACCACGTGCCAGCCAAGCACCAGCCAGCACGGCTGCCTACTGCCCACACACGGCTGTCCATGCTGCACACACGGCTGTCCGCACAACCACCGCTGCCACTGCATGGTCCTCACTGTCGCACCATGCACGGCCCACTGCACACACGTCCTCCTCTTGGACCACGTACCAAACCCCAACCAAACCCGAACACCCGAAGTCTTGATTAACATGATGAAGGCTAATGCGATTTTAGTCACTTAAAGATCAAATAGAGGTTGAATCTTTAAGTTTTGGGTTAAGGAAAAAGATGAAAAATTGTTGGGTTTACTAGCCATAAAATGGCGTGTGAGAAGGAGTGGAAAGGAGAGAGAGTTTGCCTTTTAAATGTGATGGCAAGGGATGATCAAATGGCAAATGGTGATTAAATGAGCAAATGCCCTTAAGGCCTTACTAACTCCTCTATTTATAGAGGTTAGTTAAGGTGTGAACACAAGCAAGTGGCAAAACTTGCCATCAACACTAGGAGGGGCCGGTTATGGGCTTAGACAATGGCCAAAATGATCACTTGGGCCATTTGCACTAATTCATGACTAATCATGATTAATTTTGCACTTGGCCCAAAACTAATTAATTAATTAGAAAATTAAATAATAAAATTCTAATTAATTAAAATAAAATTAAGAAATATTAAACCATTAAATAAAAATGGTTACACCCAAGAAATATAAATAGTCTAAAATAAATTTAGACCATGCACCGCAACAAAAATAATTACTAGCGAACCAACATGAAACTAGCCCAAAATCTGGGGCGTTACACCAAGAATCACATCCGCTTGACCCAAATCTTTCATTGAGAAGCTCCTTGAGAAAAATGCTTTGGTTTTGTTCACTCCATCCAAATCAGTCCCTAAGATAAGCATATCGTCAACATAAAAACAAATTATAACACCTTTACCGTTATTAATTTTTTTTTATATACACATTTATCAGATTGATTTATTTTAAATCCATTAGTCAAGACAATATCATCAAATTTTTTATGCCATTGCTTAGGTGCTTGTTTTAGGCCATAAAATGATTTTATTAATTTACATACTTTGTTTTCTTGTCCTTTTACAACAAAGCCTTCCGGTTGATTCATGTACACTTCCTCCTCCAATTCACCATATAGGAATGTTGTTTTCACATCCATTTGGTGAATTTCAAGACCATGAATCGCCGATATAGCTATCAAAAGTCTTATAGTAGCTATTCTAGCTACCGGAGCATAAGTGTCAAAAAAATATTGATACCATACTTTTGCCTAAAACCCTGGGCCACTAACCGGGCCTTATATTTTAGTATGGTTCCATCGACCCTTTTCTTCTTAACAAAGATCCATTTACAACCAAGAGGTTTACAACCCGGAGGTATATCCGATAAAACCCAAGTATTATTACCCATTATTGAATCCATTTCATCATTCACAGCCTCCTTCCAAAAAGCGGAATCATGAGACTTCATAGTCTCACTAATGGTTTTCGGATCCTCCTCCATATGGTAAACATATGAATATTTAGTCTCAATGGACTCCCTTGACCCTTCAACTAAAAATAGTTGAAAATCCGGTCCAAAAGATTTAACTTTTCTAGCTCTTTTACTATCCTAATTTCCGGAATTGTAGTATCATGATCTTTGTTAACATCATCTACATTCCCGGAACTAGTACTAGGTACCATGTCCTTTGGTCTAGGAATTGATGAAAAACGAGTTTCATCAAAAATTGCATCCCTTGATTCTATCATGGTGTGTATAAAAACAAAATCATTATGTTCAAGAACATAAAACCTATAGGCATTGCTGTAACGACCCAATTTATTGGTATTTCTGTTTTGATTTATTTGTGTATTTATGTTATTTTATGTATGGTCCAAATTTATTTGGACTATTTATTTTTATTTTATTTGAATAATTGCGATTATTTTTATTTTTATTTTATGAATGGTTGTTTTATTATTTATTTTATTTTAATTTAATTAATTAGAATTTTAATATTTAATTTTCTAATTAGTTAATTAATTTTTGGGCCAAATGCAAATTAGGCATGATTGGTCATGTATGAGTGCAATTAGCCCAAGTAATCATCAAGCCCATTTTAGCTTGCTAAAAACCGGCCCCTCTTGATTAGTGGCTTAATTTTGCCACTTGCTTCTTGTTCACACCTTAACCCATTTCTATAAATAGAAGAGGTTGTAAGGCTTATGTTTCATTTGCCATCTTAAACACTTTGCTCATCAATTCAAAAGCCAAACACTCTCTCCATTGCTCCCTATTTCCACACGCCATTTTTGGCATTTCCACCATCATTTGTTCATCATCCATCCAATTCTAAAACTTAAAGATTAAACTTCTATTGATCTTTAAGTGACTAAAAACACAACAATCTCCATTTCTATTGATCAAGACTTCTAGTTGGGTTTAGTTTTGGGGTTTGTTCGTTGGTTTCGTGTTGAAGAGGTGGTGCCCGTGTGTTCGTGCGTTGGAAACCGTGCAAGAGTGTTCGTAGGAAAGCCATGGTGGTGCTCCGTGTTGTGCGTGGTTGGGCCGTGTGGTTTTGGGTTTTCCGGGCAGCAACTTTTGCTAATTGTTTACACTCAAGTAATTAAGGTAACATACTTTTCTACCTTAATTTGTATACTATGGTTATAGGGTAGATTAAATGATCATGTTAGGATGAATTGTTGATGATTATTGGCTATGATATGCGTGAATTATAGGGCTGATTTAGGTGTTCTTTTTATAATATTTTGTTGAGTTTTCATGCATGATATGATGTCCTATGTTAATCTAATGTTTGGTCATGTTTTTGTATGATTCATGTGAAGTTTTGATGTATGTTTTGATGTTTACGTTGATGGAGATTTTCGTGTGATGATGAGTTTTTATTGAGTTCTTGATGAGTTCTTGATGAGTTATTGATAGTCTTGATGAGTTCTTTGTTGAATCTTGAAGTTCTTGAATTAGTTCATACGTTCTTTAAGTGTTAAAGTTTAATTAAAGTTTATTAAAGATTATTAAAGTTTATTAAGGAAAGTTAAGGAAAGTTTAAAGAAAGTTAAAGAAATGATTAAGATTGATTAAAGAAGCTCAAGATTATGGTTATGTTCATGGTTAGACTCAAGAAAAGGCGTAAGAAGCGATCTTGAGAATAATAAAGATGTAAAGGATTGATAAAGATTAGCTTAAGTTTACTTTTAGACGCCTAACCTTACAGTAAGATTCTAAGACTTGTGTTAAGACGTTGCCCCTATCCTAACCGCGGTATTGGGATAGTGTATACTTGCCATGTCGTCTTTTTTATATGAATTTCCGTAAGATAGGGTTCATGGGTTTGGGAGTAAGATTCTCAATCCTGGCATAGTAGGAAAGTTCGTTCGAGTAAGATGCGTTCGTACGAGTATAGTCCGGTCGAAAATGTAGATGATAGCGACAAAGATTAAGTATGGATAAGTTTGAATAATTAGAGTTAGTCAAGTTTATGTTATTGTCACTAATTATTAATATTAGTATTATTATGAAGATTATGTTGCATGTTGGTATGTTTTGCCTGATGTGTCGTTTGGTTTATTCTATGATTATGTGTATCCATGTTAGGGTGGGACTGTTATGTTACTCTCCACTGACAGTGGATTGTTGTTAATTTTCAGGTAACTCTGATGATGACGGTGTTGCTTAGCTTTGGGTTGGGCGAGTGTCGTTGGTTCTTTATTAGTTTAGATTATATTTTGTTGCTAGTTTGGACGTTTAGTATATGTATTTCATATATTCTAACTCTGATAGTATTTGGAGTTAATTCCTAGTATTGATTACTTTGGGTTTAGTATTGTACAATCTTGTGGGTGTTGTACTTTTGGGATTTAGTAATAATAATTTTGAGGTTTTGTTTTAATATTAAATAAGTTTGATTGTTAGATCGACAATTCGACTCGTCGGTTTCTTCCACGTCGATTTAAGCGAGTCGGGTCATCACAATTGCTATTTTCAGGATAGCCTATAAATATGCAATCAATCCCCTTTACACCCAACGTTTTACGTTTGGGTTCCGTCAATTTGACAACTGCCCTACACCCCCATACCTTAAGGTATGTAATATTAGGCTTCCTTTTAAACCAATGTTCATATGGGGTATCCTTGTTCCTTTTATTAGGAACCCGATTTAAGACATAACATGCGGTAAGCATTGCCTCACCCCAAAAACCGTCATTTAGACCTGAGTTAGAAAGCATGAAATTAACCATTTCTTTTAATGTCCGATTTTTCCTTTCCGCCACACCATTACTTTGTGGTGAGTATGGTGCGGTCGTTTTGTGAATTACGCCAATGGAGTTAAAATAATTTGGGTCATAATACTCTCCACCTCTATCCGTCCAAAGTAATTTAATTTTTAAATTAAGTTGTAATTCCACTTCGGTTTTATAGATTTTAAATTTTTCAATGGCCTCGTCTTTGGATGATAACAAATATGTATAACAAAATCTAGATGAATCATCAATAAAAGTTATAACATACTTTTTATTACCCAAAGAAGGTGAACTATGAAAATCACATAGATCATTATGCACCAAATCAAGCAAACTTGTTAGTCTTGTCACACTATGGAATGAGGTCCTTGTGATTTTATTCAACATGCAAGTTTTACACTTCTCCAAATTTAAATCGAAAGGTGGGAATAACCCCAATTTAGACATGTCATATAAGCACCGATAATTTACATGACACAAACGATTGTGCCATAGAGAAGAAACATCAAGCAAGTAAATAGAATCATCACTTTTATTATTAATGTGGAATTTGAACATTCCATTACAATAATCCTTGACCTACATAAATACCACCCTTGAAACAATGAATTTATCGGACTAAAAAACAACCTTAAAACCAAACTTGTTCAAGATACCCCCCGACACTAGATTTTTCCTAACTTCAGGTACAAAAACAACATCCTTTAAAGTTAGTGTTTTTGCCGAAGTTAATTACAATTCTACTTGACCTATTCCCTTGGCCTTTACCATAGAATCATTTCCCATATACAAAGTTGGCCCATTATTCAATTCTTGGTAAGTCTTGAACAAATGCCGATCTTTGCATACATGTCTAGAGACTCCTGAATCAATCCACCAAGAGTTATCAACCTGCACAACATTTATTTCAGAAATCATAACAACAAAATGAATAGGTTCATTTGATGCTACTAGTGCAACCGTACCTTGGTTAGAATCACCCTTAGGTTGATCCTTTTTCCCCTTCTTATTTCTTAAAGGGCAATCCTTCTTGTAGTGAGGACCGCTACATATCCAACAAGTTACCGCATTTCGCTTCTTGTTTGTAGCATTCTTGGTTTTAAAATACTTGTTTTTGGATTTCCTTGTCACATTGGACACACCAACCCCTACCATATTTATGGTAGACTTTTGTCCATTATTATTATTATTAGAGTCCTTGTCCTTTTCATTTTTCTCTTGAGCCCGGATAGTCTCCTCAACTAAGAGGTGATTACCTAATTGCTCAATGGAAATATCCTCTGTTTTATGTTTTAAAAGATTTTTAGTGTCTTTCCATGTTGGTGGTAATTTATCAATTATAGATGTGACCGCAATGGAATTTATCCATCCCGTGAGCACGTATTTGGTTTAAAATGTGATGAATTTCATGGAATTGTTCCATGACTGAACGATAATTAGTTATTTTAAAAGAATTAAAATTGTTAACGAGAAATTTCTCACTTGAGGAATCTTCGGCGAGATACTTCACCTTCAAAGTACCCCACAATTCTTTGGCACTCTCTACATTTTGGAAGAGATCAAACAAAGGGTCGGAAAGAGTATTGAGTATATGCCCCCGGCATATATATTCATCGTTCTCCCACTTCGTTCTCTTCCGTGTAGTCTGGGCCGGTTCCTCTTCATCCTCCTTAGGGTAAGGTGGCATTGGCGTAGTAAGGACATACACCACGTTCAATGTTGTCAAAAGAAAATGAACCTTCTTTTGCCAACGGCGGAACCCCACACCTTCAAACCTTTCCAATTTTTGGATGTTCATGCTCAAGTCTTTGAGGGTAGACATTTTTAAAAAAAAATTAAGTTTAGAAGCTTGTTAGGAATCTACACTTTCCTTCTAAACTTATTCGCCCCTTTAGATCACCGGGTTACCATGAAATGTTTAGTGAGATACAATGGAGAAAGATGTATACTCTATATGATCTTTAGAGTATACCTTAAAAGTACTTTGTGTTTGTTTTGTGTTTAGAACACACTTAGTATAGATTGCAAGAAAATACCAAGTGCTAGCAAATTGTATGAAGTGTAGAAATTCTGAATTTTTCTTGTGTACCTCAACTATGAACTAAGCAAGCCTATTTATCTCTATTATATAAGCAAGTGGGGAGCTATGGTGTCCCCCTAGAAAAGTCTAAAATGCCCTTGAATTTTTCTAAAAATACAAACTACATAATTAAGGTAAGTTCTTACAAATTTTTTATATTTTTAAATAAAAATAATACAAAATATATAGTTCAAAAAAATAAAATAAAAATATGTAAATTCATATTTTTTTTAATTCTCTACAAATGGATACCCATATTGATATATTTTTTGACATAAATTTTCTTACGTTTTGATTACAATGGAAATTTAGTAGTCGAGAAAAAAAAATATATAGTGGATCAACTTTTTCTTTGTCCATTTTTTTATATGAAATAAATTCAATTTGCATATTATTTTCTTATTTTTATACTATCAACAAATGGATATCAAAACCCATATTCAAACCTTATTTCTTTGTAAAAAATGTTGCCGCATACAACACGCATAAAAAGCATAATATATATATTATATTAAATTTTTATCTTTAATCACAGTGAAAATTTGATCAGAGATAGTGTAGTAGATGAAATTAAATTTTATTCAATTAAACAATTATAATTTTATTTTTAACAAGCTCATATATAATGTATACAAACATTGTGTAAAATACTCATACATTAAAGCACGCATAGCGTGCACATAAGGCTAGTAGGCATATAAGGCAAGAGGAATAAGCTTCAAAAGATGAACAAACACACCATTAAAGCTCATAAAATCAGAATTGATGGTGATTAATGTTAAGCCATTAACACCTACGAAGATGTCATTCACAAGGCTATTTTCAAACTTCTGATTTTAATCCACCTTAGACCATGTTTAATACTGCTTTGAAGACTTTAACTCATGCTTAATACGTACAAGCATCCTAGGCAAAAGTATCCAAATAATCGCAAAACCGCTCGAATTCTTCCAGAGAAAAATCGTGAGCCGCGAAGAAGGAGTCGTGAGTCGCGACCTAGGCTCGCGAGTCGCGACTTTCTTCTGTCTCGTGGCTCGTGGCTTTGTTTCTTCCAGAAACTTTCCACGAGTCGCGAGGTACCCGTTGGACTCGTAGTTTCTATTTGCCTAACCTTTCTTTCCTTAGTTCATATTAACAAGCCCATTTAGTCATAAATGTCCCAACAAATTTTGGGTCTGCAATGCTGATGATTTGGCATATTTTTAGTTTATATTATACAATAATATTTTTACATATGTTTAGTTTGGACTGCTAATATTATTATACAACATCATTTTTAGCATATGAAATTATGATACAATTCTATTGCTTTATGAACCAAAATATGTTTGGGATATTTTTCCATGTGTTTATGAGGTCATGCCTAACAGTCAGAATATCACCATTTTTTTTTTTACTTGCATTAGATGCCCATGAGGTCAGTATAAGCGGTCAGAATGCTATTACTGCAAATTTCGACCTTAAATCAGGACTAATTTATTCATTTTTTGTAAATTCCGACCTCAAATCAGAACTAATATATAATAATAATATCCTAAATATGTTTGAGGTTGAATTTAAAAAAAAAAAATTGGAACAAAGATATGCTTTAATTCCATTTATTTTAATTTTAATTTTTTTTTGCAAAATGAGGTTTAACAAAATTGACGAAAATTGAAATAAAGAACCTTTGCTGGTTCTTTCTTTCTTTTTTGCTCCAAACGGAATAGTGGGACATGTAGGTGTGCAAATTGAGGTTTAACAAAAATTGACAAAATTGAAACAAAGAAGCTTTGCTGGTTGTTCTTTTCTTTTTTTACTGGGAAGGGAATAGTGGGATATGTAGTAGGAGTTTAAATTGCGGTTTAACAAAAATTGACAAAATTGAAACAAAGAAACTTTAATGGTTTTTCTTTTCTTTTTTTACTGGGAAGGGAATAGTGGGGGATGGATATCATCATATCATTGCCACTGCTGGTTCATGTAACAGCATAACATACATATTCTTCTCTCATCTCATTTTTTGTTATATATTAATCTCTCCAACACAGGCCAGTGTTTAATTTCATTCGAATTAACAACCCAAAATCTACACTCCTCTTTCTTTCTTAGGGTCCGTTTACTAGAGCGAAAAATGTTTTCCATGAAAACAATTTTCCTATTTTACATCGTTTACTTTGGATGAAAAAATAAAATGTAAAACTTTGGGTGAAAACTCATTTTACATCCTATTGGGACATTTTGTTCTAAATTTGGGAGTAAAACTTATTTTCCATGCAAGTAAACATTGGAAAACTTCTATGAAAATGAGTTTTCCAACGTAAAATGTTTTTCATGGAAAATCATTTTACATCGAAAATATTTTACACCAAAGTAAACGGACCCATAGTGAAAATAAAGGATGTTTTTGGAAGACCAGGAACAAAACCTGGTCCTTGTTTGCGGATACGACAGTTTTTATTTGCTGCCCTATCCGCTGCAACTCTCCTGATTTCTTTGAAGGATGTCGTGGTCAACTCTGTTGCCTACAGGTAATTGTATATACCGAGCCAAATCCGGTTTACGAGTCGAGTTCGGGTTTTTGGGTTATCAGGTCCGTACGACTCTCAACCTGAACCCGATCCATTTAATAAATGGGTTGTATTTTTGTAACCTTATTTGACCTTAAAATATACGAGTCGGATTTGGGTTGACCTATTTATTTTTTTTACCTAAAAATTCTTCTAGAATGTGAAGTTTTTACCCTAATTTCCTATAACGAAAAACTTACAATTCCAACAAAGTAGAATATTATAATCTAATAGATAATACGGAGTAGTTAGTTTGTACTTTGTAGTAGATTAATGTCCGTAAAATAGAGCATTTAAAACAACATGCAGGTTAAGACAACCATTTAAAAGTTAAAAACAATTCAGATTAAAATTTCCAACCTTAATCCAACCCATATAATAATGGGTCAGATTCTGGTTAACCTATTTAATTAAACGGGTTAAAAATTTTAACCCAACCCATTATCAATGGGTCAAGTTTGGGTCAGGTTAGGTCCAGCCCTAGATTGTTATGCTTCTAACATGATTGGTTACTTTTTTGTTTAGCTATTTTTCAACTATCATGATAATTCAGTTGGCTTGGAGCTTTTTAATGGGTTGTTTGGATGTATTTGCCTTAGCAACCAATATAGATCTTCGAGCTGCTCGTTACATTTTCACTTCCATTCTCCTTGGTGACGCGGTATGTATTTATTCAGTCATATCATTCAATCCTATATTTGAAATGTATTGCATACATAATTATAAATTACATATTTTGAAAATACTTTACTAATTTTTTTCATGCATTTAGAATATAGGTGAATTTTAAGAAATTAGGTTAAAGTGGAATCTAAAATAGAATCTTTTCAAGAAAAGTGGAGCAATGACTAATTCCTAACTCTTAGATGTGTAAAACAATTCTAACATGAATTGTTGTGAATAAATATTCCCTCCGTAACATAAAGATTTCAACAAATGTTTTTTCACGCATTTTGAAGAAGCGATTTGAGTGTGTAAACGACCAAATTAATCAAAATAGCTTTAATATTAGTAGCTTATAATCACATTCTTGCTTGTATTAAAAAACATTTTGATTAATTTCGTCATTTGCAACATTAAATCGCTTTCTCAAAATGCATGGAAAAATAAATGTTGAAATCTTTATGTTACGGACGGAGTACAACTTTTTAATGACATTGTTGTAAATAATATCATGATAGGAAGTAGAAAAAATGGGCACACTTGTTAAAATTATGTGAGGATGTAAAGTTGACCCAAGCGTAGTAAAAAGATATTTATTTATGAAATTATTGAAATGTGAAAACTTGTTAAAATTATGTGATGATGTAAATTGTATCCAAACATCCAAGCATAATAATACATTATGTAAAAGGGTGTTTATTTGTAAAAACCTACTCCCTCCATAACACAATAACTGCAATGATTTGACATAAAGTAGAGAGAAAAAAAAATGTTAAATCGTTGTAGTTAATAAGTTACAAAGAGAGTACTAAAATAGAAAGCATTGTATCTAAATTTTAAAAACAAATGAAGTACACTACATCATTAATACAAATATAAGATGATCTAATTTGACATTTTGTTTTCACTTTAATTGTTTAGCGTATGAGGTCAAAGTTTGGTTACATCAAATCAGCAAAAATCCGTTGAATCAAACATATGCTTAAAGTTGCTTATGTTGTTGTTGTTGTTGTTGTTGTTATTGTTGATGTATTATTAGAATTTGAGTTAAATTGTTTTTTTTTTTTTGTTTTTTTTTTTTTTTTGTTTGTTTTTGTACAGGTACTATCCACTTTGTTGCTTGGAGCAACATGTTCATTAGCAGGAGTTGAGATATTATTTCTCTATATCTTGCTTTACCTACAACACCACACCCTGGTGTTTATCAGAGACATTTTTTTATATATGGGCTCTGCCTTTATTTGTTGTTTTCTTTCCTCCTTATCAGCCTACGTAGAGTTCTTTAATTGGCCATCTATCATACTAGGCGATGAATAATAATTTTATGGCTTGGATTCAGGGGCGGACCTATTGTGAGGCCTAGGCAGCACGGGCCCCATCATTGCTTGCTGCAGGAAATTATTATTATTATTATTATTATTATTATTTTTTGTATTAACAAACATGCTTTAATAGTATATGTACATATTATTCCGCATAGATGTTTAAGGTATTAGCTTTGGTTCAATGGATAGACATGATGTTTCAAGGTTAGGGTATGTTTCTTTAAGCAAAATAAAGCATGTGAATGTTTGTAGTTTATTGTTTTTTTTGGGTTGAATGAAAACAATTAGTGAAGTTTGTTTGCATGCTAAGTCTCATAAAATGCTATTTGATAAGAGTAATAATTGAGCTACTACTTGCTTTGAATCGATTCATATAAGATTTATAGGGTTTATAAAATTTGGTTTTATTAAATGGTGCTAAGTATTTTTTTTTTAACCATTTTGAATGATCATAGTATCTATGAACTTTTGTCACGCACGGTCTTATTAAAAATTATTATATTTTTTGTATTATTTAATTTTAGTAAAAAATTTAATTTTAACTCAATACATAAAATTGACTAATTAATTGGGCAATCAATGTTGATCAATAATTTTTGTAAAAGAATATTCAAATATATAAAGCAAAAAATAGATATCGTAATATTATAATAATGTTTTCTACTTTATTAGGCACATCGATGAGAGAATTTATATTCATAATTTAAATCTTTGTAATTATTTTTCTGTGGTAATTGATATTTGACATCTCTACCAAAAACAAATTGCATATTAAAATAAATTATTAAAAAAAAAAAAAACTTTAAAACAATAATACTTTCTCCACGCACTTCATATATATTATATTAATCGCAATGTTTCAGGTGTGTATGGTGCTTGATTGATGAGTGTAAATACTCAATAATTTGAGTATTTGACATTATTTGCATAGCTTATTACTGTACAATTGTAAAAAAATGGGCACTTCTCATCATTTCTTTCTTTTTTTTTTTTTTTTTTTTGTAAAATTTTTCTCTATATATGTATTGGATATGCAATTACTTGTTGTCTTTAAACATACTTGCTGCTGCTTAAATGCATGGAGCTCAAAATCATATACGAAGGAAGTATATTTTTTAATGCCTAGCTGACCTAATTATTGTTAAAATATCTTTGGTATAAAATTTTTATATTTTCAGAATTAGCCACTGATAAGGGAAGCATATGTTGGTCGACTTACATGAGTCCAAACTAATTCCGATCCTATTATATTGCTTGGCAGCAAGGTTGGTACGTAATCACTAATCAGCAGTAGCTTAATTAGGATGCTTGTAGCTAGGGGCCGATCCAAAAATTCCAATGAATAGTATTTTGTCATCATCTATACTATGATAATAAATATATACTAGCTAGAGTGGACACAAAACACAAACACAATGCGTCCACATGACGCAGTCGTCTTAACATTTATAGATCATAGGTGTATAAAATTCAATATATGTTTAATAAAAATAAGGAAAAAGAAAAGAAAAGCAAAACGAAAATAAAGAAAAAGAAACGCTGTAGTCATCACAAAAACAGAGAAACATAACTTGCAAGAGGTCCTTGGTGTTATGAGATGATCCATCCCCTTTCAATACCTTGGAGCTCTAGTGTCCTCTAAGAAGCTATCTATAGCTCACTGTAAGCCTCTAGTTGATAAAATTACCAAGAGAATTCACTCATGGGCCTCAAGAAAGCTTTCCTATGCTGGGAGATTACAGATGATAAAGAGTGTTCTTTTTGCTATCCAAACATACGGGTCCCATAACCCAAATAGAGAACATTGTAATGCTCATAGATGCCTTTTAAGGTATCTATGTGGCACTATGGATTGGGGCTTGCATTATGTTGGTTTCCTTAAAGTGCTAGAAGGTTATTGTGATGCAAACTGGGTATCTGGCAATGATGAGGTAAGTTCCACTAGTGGATATATGTGTTTACATTATGTGGTGCAGTTGTGTCTTGGAAATCTTCCAAACAAGCTTGCATTGCTCGGTCAACTATGGAGTCTGAATCCATTGCTTTGAACTTGGCCGGGCAAGATGTAATATCCCTAATTTTTGAATGTGATTTTTGATTTATTTTATGATTGCATTTCATGTCTTGTGTTTTAATTTTAGCTTAGATTATATTAAGTTAGATTAATTGGCCCAATTAACACATTAACCCCCTAGCCGGTCCTAATACAGGATTAGTGCCCATATTTTGGCTCCTTCTATTGTCCGCTCCTCTATAAATATGTGATCACTTGAGGTTTTGGACTTGCTAATTTATTTAAACTTATCATTCTTACACCACTTAAACTGTAACACCCCGTCCTTAGAAAAAGAGGATACAAGCGGAAGATAGGGCATTAGACGGGAATGCCACTTAAGTTTTTAGAAAACATAACCCAAAAGAAATCATTAAAATCCGATTAAAGAAAGTTCAATACAATTACAAGTCCAAAGTACAAGGTATAGACACCTATACATAAGTCTAGAAATCAAAACTACTTAAACAAAAATCATAAACTAAGAAATTCTGGCCATGCCATATAAACTGGGATGTCTAAACTAATGGAAAGGATCCCTAATACCAATCCTCACACACACACACACCGCCCAAACCTTTACAATCCTGCGGTTAGTCAGCATCTGAAAAATGAATACAACTCCACTGTCAGTGGCGAGTAACTAACAGTTCTCCCCATCATAGAAATTCACACAAATAGGAATACAGAAATTCACGCCATTCACACACAAGCAACCATCATGTAACCCAGTTAAATAAACACTCACACAAAACTTACCTCGGATCCCGTTTTCCTGCAAAATAAGAATTAACTAATCAAGAAAAGGAAAATAACATTATAAATGATTTTTGATTTCAAATTGTTATTTTGTTATAATAACAATAAAAATATTTTTCTTATTTATTTATTTATTATTCACTTTTATTTAGTTGTAGATGGAACGATCGAGAGTGGTATCCCGCAATCCCGCAGTCGACTGGTCTAAGAATGGCCAAACTCTCGGTGCCGGATGGATGCCCAAAATATGGACTTACACCTCCGGACCTCCCGGACGACAACAATTAACCCAGGTAAATAAAATAAATGTCTCAGATCCCGCAGTCCAAGAAAATAACTTATCTAACCATTGAATCCCGCAGTCCAATGGCTCCATACTATCAACAAGTCATCTTAATTAAATTTAATTGTTAATTTATTATTATTTTTTTCACTTAGCAAAATATAGAATATTAAACACACTCTTACGATCAAATTCCAATATCCAAACTATACCACAATTACCCACTCATATTGAGTAATTAAATTCCAAATACCATCATACACCATCCAACCATTCTTAGTATTAATATTATCATCATTTTTTTTTACAATATATAATGTTACCGGAAGTTCAATTTCAAATTGCAAATTAACCCGAAACATATTTTGACAAGTCCTAATGACTAGCATCATTTAGTCCAAAACATTAAAAATAATCAGGTTTTAAGCTTCAAGAGCTGCTGTCCAGATTTTAGGAAAGTTGCAATTTCAATCCAAAAATTATTTAATCAATTCTATTTACACCGAAATTTACCGATAACACTACCAATTAAATATTAGGCTTAAAAATAAAATTATACATGCTACAAATGCACACACAGCCATACGGCCAGCAGCCATGTTGGCAGAATATTTTATTTATTATTATTTTATTTTTATATTTTACAAATTAATTCACAATTAACAATTTATACAATTAAGCATAATAAATCATCTAATTCACGAAAAATTCAATATTCAAGCCTAAAAATCAGAATATATTAACATTATAATTCACTAAGAATTTCGGCAGCATCTCGCCTCTTTTTGGGCTCAAATCCAATTGGTAAAATAACCGTTTCGACAAAAATTGTACATCATGAAATAATAATATTAACAAAATATCAAAGCATGATAAAAATCGAAATTTATTAGTCACATATTCAAGCCAAAAATTCATCCAACATTACATAACCACATGGTTCCCTTTTTTTTATTTTAATATATATACATATATTCATACATCACAATTTCATATAATACATGCACCTAATATTAAATCAAAACATAATATTCCAATACCCATAAAAATTCAATTCATAAAATTAAATCAAAAATCAACCCATATCACACGAAAATTTCAGTATTAACGTAACTAAAAATTTTGTCCAAAAACATTAAAATTAGCATATACCGGTTAAAATTACTATTTAACTTATACTAGTCCATTTCGATTGTATTGTGACCGAAAATTCGGTATTACTAATCATGTGACTACTATAGGAAGGGTTAACGTTAGTTACCTTGTTTTGGTTGAGTGATGATTGAAGAATACTTGAAATTCCACTTGAAAATGCCCAAAAACCAAAAAACTTTATGAAGAGTTTTTTTTTTTTTTTTTTAAGTGGGATTAAATTGAACAATTGAGGAAATATATATAAGCATCACTCCTCCCCATCCGGCCAGCCAAGGAGTTGATGTTATTTAATTTTTTTTTTAAATTAAGGTTAATTAGTTAATTAGGCTTAATTAACACCTTAATTAGCATTAAGCACACACTTATGGAGAGATGCCCAAGAGTCTCAACTCTCTCTTGGAGCATGAGGGGGCCGGCTTCTAGGATATTCTTCATCCAAAATATTTTTTTAATTAATTAATTAATTAATTAGCTTCATTAGTATGGTTAATTGCTCATAAGTATTGCCATAAAGTTGAAATATCAAGAGTTCAAACTCTTTGGCACCCTAGGCCAACTGGCCACTAGGATGATGATCATCCAATTATTATTATTTTTTTTCGCTAAACAACTAGTTCAATTCGAAAATAGGGTAAATATTATATAACGCAAATACGAAAAATTATCGGTGA
Organism: Salicornia ramosissima; assembly: GCA_951394345.1. NCBI lineage: Eukaryota > Viridiplantae > Streptophyta > Magnoliopsida > Caryophyllales > Amaranthaceae > Salicornia > Salicornia ramosissima. Next base: position 15,364,766 of record OX596235.1, read on the forward strand.
ATAATAAATATAATATATAGGAGATATATATATACACGAAAATATATACATATATTCATATATATATAATTTATTTTTTTTTTGAAATTAAGCTATTAAATAAAATTGGAAGTTACACTAACAAGGCCAGCAAGAATCTATCCTCACCCAAAACGTTTTATTTCCCCTTTGTTTTGGCCGGCCAAGAGGAGTGGAAAAAGGGGGGTATTATGTGGACTCAATCATGCTCATGAATGGACATAAATAGGGGAGTTACAACATAATGATGGTGATTAAATTGGGGTGTTTATGGTGATTAAGGGTGACTTAATGGGGAGTTACTAGCAAATAATTAATGAGTAAGCCAAGGGTTGCACAAATCCTCCTTTGTCACTTGGTATGGCCGGCCAACACTTATAACATTCTACAAGTTTTGGTCGGTCCGATTCCTCAATGTACATACTCAGAAACGCTAGTTTCGAAGTTACGACGATAAAATAAATAATTATGGTCGAAATAGAAAATAAATTTATATACATATATATTATGTTAATAATACTTATTTCAAATCATGAAAGTTATAACAAAAATTTCGTTTAGATACATACATTCAAGATTATTTTTAAATATTAAAAATAAAGAAAACGTATAAAAGTAGACGATTAAATAATTAAAATACACAAAATATATTCACGTAAATAAAGAAAAAAATTTAAGGGTATTATATCCCAAAGACTTTCGACTAAATAGTTATATATATTTGGAAACCAATTAGTTAAAATAAATCACTAATAGGAATTTATCAAACAAATTATCATATTTCAAAAATAGGTAAATTTATGATTGAAAACGAAAATAGATTAATAATATAAAGTAGAATCCTTTCTCTAAAAATAACTTGACGCCCAAAATAAATTTCAAATATTTTATTTCAAAATTTAGTTAATGAATAAATAATGTTTTTATTATTTAAATCATAAAAATCGTTATTTTAAAAGAGGTGAAAATGTGGGGTATTACAGTGACCCCTCCTTGAAAAAGTTTCGTCCTCGAAACTTACAAATAAGTAAAACAAGCAAAATAATTAACAACCAAGATTCGCACACTTTCGCTGCACACTCTGTTATTAAGAACGAACATGCCACTCAGTCTCAAAGTAAAAATACAAGCATCAACCAGTATATCATAAATCAACTGGCACACAAACATAAGAAAAAGAATAAGGAATAACTAATTGAAAGATTTCCCGTACGTGGTTCTAGGTGCAAATAATCTCAAAGGTGCCAAGTTATAATATAAATCCCAAGTAATCATCCATGAAATCATCCATTCATTACAATATATTATTCTCCAAAAGAATTTAGTATGAGGTTCTCACTAACCCAAAAATACAATAAGTCCGAAAAGAAAATCCACTATCCACTAAACCATCGAAAAATGTAAGGAAAAACCCAAATAAATAAAAGAAAGAAAGGTAAACAACGACTTGGGAAACCCAATGAACTGGACTATGCACTCAAAAATTCACATTGTCAACTTTGTCCTTCCTTTCCTGATAAATGCACGGGTCAAAGTCCTCATCACTCTCATCCTCTTCATCATACTCATCGTCGCTCATCATCGTTACTCATCTCATGATCCCTACACTCTGCTAGCTGAGATTGTGGATGTATAGGGCTCCCTATGGGTGCCACAAGTGGCTCCATCTGGTGATCATGCTCAAGTTTTAGTAACCACAATACCAACCTTACATCCATTTTATCCCGATCAGGGTAATCATTCTCATTAATGTGCCCAGCGAAAAGGAACAGAGGTTTGTTGAAGTATTCGAAGACTGAGGTGAAGGGTGGCTTATTGGATAAATAGTGCAGGTACATAGCCGTGAGGTACTCTCTTGTTATCTCATCTACCCTAGACCACTGTTCGAACAACTCAATCACATAGCTACATACCCTTAGTATATAGTCAGTAACATCCTAAGAGTCTTTCTTGGTCAGGTATTCAGTAGGTGCATCCTTAGGGGGGAACAACATCAGTGACACACATGGAATTAGGGGTAAGAGATCCTACGCCATACCAAACCCAAAACAAAAGGACAAGTAAGGCAAAGCAACGACCTCTACACTTCTTAAAACATTTTACCATAAACTTTCAAGAGATATTGAAAGTTTCACAGAACAACTATGAGGGTAGAATTCCAAAACAACCTCTTACTAATCGTTTTGATAACTCATCTTGAAATTCATGGTGACAAGCAAAAGTCCTCTCCAGGAGGGAGAGTTATCACTGATTTCATAGTTAAAATAACAAACAGGTTTACTTTGACATGAAAGAACTAGCAAGAAAGAAATAGTAACTCCAGAATCAAAGAACACATAAGCAGAAACACATGCAAAGCAAATAGGCAATTACAAATACTTAGTTCCCAAGGCTTCTTCCAACCCAAGTAATCTCTCACTAGGGTTTTTATTACTCCAACGTAGACTTTACTTCATGGCTAAAGGTGTAAGATCTTTGGGATTGCCTAGCGTCTAAGCAAAGTTATTGGATCATTTGCTTTGATACCAACTGTAACACCCCGTCCTTAGAAAAAAAGGATACAAGCGGAAGATAGGGCACTAGACGGGAATGCCACTTAAGTTTTTAGAAAAACATAACCCAAAAGAAATCATTAAAGTCCGATTAAAGAAAGTTCAATACAATTACAAGTCCAAAGTACAAGGTATAAACAACTATACATAAGTCTAGAAATCAAAACTAAAACAGAAATCATAAACTAGGAAATTCTCGCCATGCCATATAAACTGGGATGTCTAAACTAATGGAAAGGATCCCTAATACAAATCCTCGCACACACACACACCGCCCAAACCTTTACAATCCTGCGGTTAGTCAGCATCTGAAAAATGAATACAACTCCACTGTTAGTGGCTAGTAACTAACAGTTCTCCCCATCATAGAAATTCACAAAAATAGGAATACAGAAATTCACACCATTTACAACACAGACAACCATCATGTAACCCAGTTAAATAAACACTCACACAAAACTTACCTTGGATCCCGTTTTCCTGCAAAATAAGAATTAACTATACAAGAAAAGGAAAATAACATTATAAATGATTTTTGATTTCAAATTGTTATTTTTTTATAATAACAGTAACAATATTTTGCTTATTTATTTATTTATTATTCTCTTTTATTTAGATGTAGATGGAACAATCGAGAGTGGTATCCCGCAGTACCACTTCCTAAGGTTTGTCAGGTAACCCTCAGTCAATCCCGCAGTCGACTGGTCTAAGAATGGCCAAACTCCCGGTGCCTGATGGATGCCCAAAATATGGACTTACACCTCCGGACCTCCCGGATGACAACAATTAACCCAGGTAAATAAAATAAATGTCTCAGATCCCACAGTCCAAGAGGTAAATTTAAGGGTATTATATCCCAAAGACTTTCGACTAAATTGTTATATATATTTGGAAACCAATTAGTGAAAATTAATCACTAATAGGAATTTATCAAACAAATTATCATATTTCAAAAATAGGTAAATTTATTATGGAAAACGAAAATAGATTAATAATATAAAGTAGAATCCTTTCTCTAAAAATAACTTGACGCCCAAAATTCATTTCAAATATTTTATTTCAAAATTTAGTTAATGAATAAATAATGTTTTTATTATTTAAATTATAAAAATCGTTATTTTAAAAGAGGTGAAAATGTGGGGTATTACATAAACACATTAAACTTCTTCTCTCTCAATCATCACTTAGTCCAATAAAATACCCATTTTCTCCATTGGAAATTCATTAACCTTTCCCACTCCAATTTTCAAGATTCTTACATCATTAGACTACATTTCTAGTGTAGTTTCATATACATCAATTAATTCTTTCAAGATCATTGGTTCGGGTTGATTCCGGGTTGGGTTTGATCGTGGGTCATGAATGTGTGGGGTGTCGTGGTGGATCGTGCGAGTTGTGATGGTGGTCGTGGGTCGTGCAAGGTGGTCAACGTGGCTGGCGGTGCTGGATGTGGTTGCTCGTGTTGGACCATGGTGTTCGTGGCTGCACGGGTGGTGGTGCCGTGTTGTTCGAGTCGTGTCGTGTTGGTGGTTGTGCTGAGTCGTTGGGCTGGCCATGTGTTTTGGGACGTGTTCATGATTGTTCTTTGTTGATCGTTCTTTAATTCGGGTTTTTTAGACCTGCCATTAATCTAGGTAACTAGATGTTTAATCTAAATTTGGTGATTAATATCACATAGATTAACATATGATTGACTTAAATAAGATGATGAATTGTATCCATTTTGTTGTGAACCATGCGTGTGATATTATTGGTTATATATATGATTTTTCTTGATATATTCATGTATGGTTTATGATTATTATGTTATTATTGATAATTAATTATTAATATTATGATTAATTGGATTTAGTTATGTTATTTTATTTATTGAATTAAATCGTGATGATGATTTTATGCGTGTGTATTGATGATGGTTGGGTTCTTGATGATTTATTTAAGTTCTTGATTATTATATGTTGATCTAAGTGATGAATAAATTGTTGGGTTGATTTTGAAATGAGTTTCTTGAATTTCTTGAAGTTTATATTTGGTTTTAAATGTTTTCTTGGAATCTTGATGAATCTTGATTATTCTTGATGAATCTTGGTTATTCTTGATGAATCTTGACAAATCCAGAATGCTCTTGATGAAATCTTGAATTGTGTCATAAATCTTCGATTTTTCGAATGGTCTGGTTGGTTTCTTGAATTTTCTTTAAGTTCAGTTATTTCGAAGTATTTTCGAATCGATAAGTATTAAGTATTGGTCTTTTATGATCATGTCGGAATTTTTGTATTTTTAAGTCGCCTAACTTAGTAACACATTGGTTACTATTTTGGGTTAAAGTCGTAGTTGCTGCCCTGTGTTCGATATTTGTGGGGTAGTTCTGGATCCTAGAGTATGTTGTCGTCTAGGTTGGTGACGCATTGGTTGCTAACTTAGGAGTCGTGGCCATTACTTAGACATAGTACTCATATTGGAGTGCTACGGGAAGGACGCATTGGTTCGTCCAACATGTGTTAGGAAAGTTGGGAAACGCATAGGTTGACCAACGAGCTAGACTAGACTGTCGGTTTGGACTCTCGAGTCTTCGGTTTTGATTTCAGTTTTTTATTTCAGTTTTGATTTCGGTTTTTGTGGATGTTGAATGTATGAGTGATTGATTCGCTGCGTTGGACGCCAGGTACGCAATTATGTGATGGTATTTGATTTGTGATAATTGATCTTTCATGTTGATTATATATTGTTTTATTTGATGATATTTTATGTTGTGTATGTGGCTTAAGTCCCACATTTGGGTTGAACAGCCTAGTTATTCGCCACTGACGGTGGGCCTATTTTTCAGGTAATGATGACGAGTAGTTGTCTACTTGTGCATGGGTTGGGATTGTGTGCGAGAGACATATTGGACTACCTTTGTAATAGTGGTAGATTTACTTTTAGTTTTTACCATTTTGTACATGGACTTTGGTGGTTGTGGTTAATTAGATAGTGTTGTATTATGGACTTTTGGACTCTCGTGTTGGTTTAGCGTGTGGTTGAATTATCTTAGTAGTTGTGATAGTTGTTATATTTGAGACTTTGGTTAGTAGTAATGACGTGATTTCATGTGGGTTTTAGTTTTATTTCTTTCGGTAAAAATCGGGTTGTTACACAAGAGGCGGAGTGGTTGCGAAATTTGTTAGCCGATATTCCATTATGGGGCGACCAGCTCCACCTATTTCTTTGCATTGTGATTCACAGGTAGCTATTTGTGTTGCTGAAAAGAGTGCTTATTGGTTCTTGATGGTGTTATTACTATGGAATATGTTAGATCTAAGAGGAATCTAGCAGATCCTTTGACTAAAGGACTAAATAGAATATTGGTCCTTGATACGTCGAGGGAAATGGGACTGAAAGCCTGTTAGTTGAGGAATTCATGGTGGATACCCGACCTTGTTTAACCCTCTCATCTAACCCCTCAATTTTAGTTATTTAATCAGACATGACATACGCACGTATCCCTCGCCTAATCCCTTCATTTAAACGTTTAAACATGTGGATTAAAAAATTGTGCAACAAATAAACGTAAAGAACAAGGTGGGACGGAGGAGGGAGCAGTATTCTGTAACACATTATTGCATGTGCACCCAAGTAGTAGTTTATTATTCAATGAAATATAGCAAATAACATATCATTACGTACATACGAACCACCCTTTATTATTAATTTATTATTAATTTAAAAGCTAATTAGGGAAGGGAGGAGCGAAGGGAGGAGGGAAGGGAGGAGTGGAGGACATTTAACATAACTTTGTTTACAACAACATTTGGTGTTATTATCGATGCATTTGGTAATTGGTTCAGACCTCCCGCAAGACACTTCGCAGGAGTCATGGCAAGTATAGCATCGTATGTCATCATCATCTTCAACACCAATATTTTTTAGAAGAACCCTCCTATCAAACCTTGAACTCTTCGTACACCATCCTATATTATTATTCATTAATAATAGATTAACTAGCCTTCTATGCACGCTTTGTGTGCGATGGTATTTTAAATACGTTTATTAATCTGTCTAAACAAATTTTATTTAAAAAAAAATATCCCTTTCGTTCAGTCATCTCATAACAATGAACGAAAGAAAAATTTTGTTTACCATATTCTATTGGCTACCAAATTTCTACGATAATCATAATGTAAAATTTTTATTTGTGAAATATATCAATGTGGATGTCTTTTTATAGAGATTTTAAAATATTTATTTCGAAATTTTTGTTTTATTTTTTCGAATTTTATATTTTGTAATATTTTCATTTGAAATAGTTCAAAAATTATAATAACTTTCCTTAGAAAGTATTGAGGGGTAAGATGGACATTTCGAGGGGGACACCATAGCTCCCCTCTTGGCTTATATTATAGAGATATAATTAAATTCTTTGAATTTGCATGAAGCATCATATTTATTTTGTGATATATATATATATATATATATATATATATATATATATGTGTGTGTGTGTGTGTGTATGTATATATATATATATATATATATATATATATATTTTAAGTAGAAAATTGAGTATCAAAATAGAATGAAGTATGAAATAAGTTTAGAGACCGTTTGATTTTGAGGCTAAAAAAATTATTTGAACATCCATTTTTAAGTCTTAAAAATTTCGGAATAATGATTTCGACACTCTCAAATTCATTCCAACACTCCACTTTATTAAGATATTATCAACTAAAAGATTGAAAAAATTGAAGTGTATATAAATGAATTTGGGAGTCCCAAAATTAATATCCAAAATTTCTACACTAAACACACACATCTAAACCTATTATGTTAAAACACACCCTCACACATATCTTTGACACATGTACTTGATATTTAAAAAAAAATTATCATGTGTCATCTTCCCCACACATAATTTTGACACATGTACTTGATATCTCCAAAAAAAATTTACCATTTGTCATCTTTATGTGTTTCATTTTTAATTTTTTTTGTAACAAATTAAATTATTTTCTTTTCCAATCTATATCTATTATATTAAAACACACCCTCACACATATCTTTGACACATGTACTTGATATTTAAATAAAATTTACCATGTGTCATCTTCCCCACACATAATTTTGACACATGTACTTGATATCTCCAAAAAAAATTTACCATGTGTCATCTTTATAAAATGTGTTTCATTTTTAATTTTTTTTGTAACAAATTATTTTCTTTTCCAATTATAATTAAATTAATAATTTATTTACATTTAATAAAAAATTTCAATTTCTCTAAAATAATGTCATTTTCTTTCCTATATCACTTCCTTAATTTTTAAGTTACCCATTTTAAATTATTTTTTTCCCAATTTGAAATTCTCTTTAAATGAACTAACAATTCATATTGAAAAAATCATTTTCCATTATTTTATAATCATCCATATGAATTATTTTTCCAAAATGTATATGTTATAATCTTTAAAATAATTATAAATTTGATACATTTTTCATTTTTTTTTATAAATTATTAAGTCTTAGTTTCAGTCTTCAAAAATCGTCATAAATGAAAAATTAAAGCATACAATTGTTAATGTAATATGTACAAAACCCGTGCATTATGCACGGGCCAAAAACCTAGTTGTTATTGAATTAGATCAACTATGTATATATATAGTTATATGTGCCATGGAGCCATGCCTATTATCCATCATGAAAATAAGGGTGCGTGTGAATTAAATTAAATAAGCATCCCTATGCTTATTTTTAGAACATTCAGATCAGATCAGACTAGATAAAAAAAAATTCGATCAGATCAGATCGGAACAGAAAAATTCAGATTAGAAAAGTTCAAATCATATTAGAAAAAATTATAACAAAAAAATATTAGAAAAAATTATAACAAAAAAAAAATTAGAAAAAATTATAACTATAATAATAACTACAATTAGAAAAATTCAGATCAAATCAGACCATATTAGAAAAATTCATAACAAGTCAGATCACATCAGAAAATTTTAGATCAGATTAAAAAAATTCAAATCGAAATATTTCTAATGAATCAAACGCACCTTGAATGTCTTTCAAGATTAAGAAAACCATATTACTCAACTCGACCATAGTAAACACATAAAAAGAGACATCTTACTTACATTAAAGCTTTCAAGTTTGCAACCAAAATCTTAAGCCATAAGATGACAATAACAAGCTTGTATTTTTTGACATGATAATTCAATGTAATAACTTAAACACTTGCCAAAAGACAAAATAACTAGTAGTAATAGAATCATGGGCACAAATGATGTCTTTCCGGCCATATTTGAACTAAAGAAATTCTTTTTAGAAAATTAAATAAGATGGGATTTCAATATTTGAGCAAATTGCCAAAGTTTTTGACTATATATATATATTGCACCTTTTTCACTATATTCACATTAATTAAGTTGATTTCTTTCCTAATTTTCATCTTTTAAAAATGATTTCTTTCTATATCTTTTGAATTACATTAATTGTGGCAAATATAACTTATTTTTTAAAAAGAGAAAGGAATCAATATATCTCTATACTATGAGGGAAGGGAGGAGCATTGGTGTCCCCCATGATATTACTTTATTACCCCTTAATAAATTATTCATATTTTAAAAAATCACATTCCTAAATTAGTCAACAATACACAATCAACACAAATCAATGTAAATTAGCAAATTATTTTTTCAAAAGGAACTTACCATTAATTTATCCAATCAATCAAAATCATTGATATTAATTTGCCAAAATCATAAATAGTGACAAAATACCAATGTTCATTGACATTAATTTTCATAAAAATGCAAAATTAAAAATCGTTGTTTCTTATATGTCAATAATCATAGATTCATAGCATACAAATATATTTTGCACACGATCCATATATAATAGAATTACACAATTAATATGTTGCAAACTACTATGTATTCTATAAACACAAATTATAAATTATGTTTGTACGCATAGAGTGCACCAAACACTAGGACATATATATACATGTAATAAAAGTAAAATAACTTCAGATTTGGATAAACAAGTGATAGCCTAAAGATTTTGTGTGATACAGTAATATGTTAACTTCAATAAAACTCATTTATAAGCAAGGCTCCTATTATGGGTGTAGGTGTAACCGTGTAAATGTAGGCCGAAAATATTTCGACCTGTTTTATACATACCGAAAATCCGTTTTCGACTTGTTTTTTATTATACCGATTATGACTGGTACCAAATTTGTTCTTAACTTGCTAAAAAACTGCTTTGGACAAAATATTTTTTACCAAACCTATATTGTACCGAACTCCTTGTCATGTATGGACTTGATATATGTCTTTTACCACAGGAATATATATTAACTGGATATGCTATGATCTAACCCGAATTGTTGTAAACTCAATCTGGCATTAGTTTTCAACCCAAATGGAATGAAAATGACTTTATTTATAATATAATCTATGAGTGGGCATAATTTTGTGATTCCGGACTTCTAATCCAAAATTTTCTGATCGAATCCGAAAACTCGAAACCTAATCCAAAGTTTTACATTGACCAATCACTGGTTGTATTGTACTGTCACCGATGGGTTATGACCTGCATATCCACAGTGACTGACCGATTATGACATGCATACCGATTTTGACTCATCGATGAAACATGTATACTGATCACGGCCTGCAAAAAAAAAGTTTGTGACAGACCTAATTTGAGTTGGTTCTAGCAACGACTGGACCAATAAGTACCAGACAGAAATCGACCGACATCCACCAACGAAAATACCGAATATCGAATAAGACCAACCGATAACGAAGGCCTCATAGATGACCTGTTTTTGACCGGCCATTTTTTACACAACCTATTTATTACCAACCTAATACCGTCTGTTTGATCCATTTTTACATCTCTAGCTCCTATTACATGATATACCTTGACAAAGTTCGAACTCGGGACATAAATTTCGGGGAGCATGGTCCTTACCACAAGGTCATGCTTCAATCTCAAAATTCATTTAAAAATAAAAGACTTTTAAATGATGAAGTGGATATTATTAGTACTTCCTTTCAGTTAATGAAACTCAATATTATTTAATTTTGCTAATAATCATCAACAAAAAAAATTGTATACATTAAGCGGTTGTTTGGTTAAATACAAGGGAAAGAAAAGGAATCAACAAAAGGTTAGTAAAGGAAAGAAATTAAAATAAAAAAAAAAAAACCTTTGTTAATTGTTGTGTTTGGTATTAAATCAAACAACATTCTCACCAACACCACAAACCTCCCACATCTTTCTCTCTCCTCCATGAAAACTCATAGCAATTGGTAACCCTAACCTTAAAACTACCTCTCTCCACCTTCGCCACTATCCTCTTCACCGCATCTCTCTCTCTCTCTCTCTTGGGTGGAGATGAGGTATAAGCGATGGGTTTTGGTGGAGGTGGGGAATAGGTGATGGTGATGGTGGGGTTAATAGTCGGTGGTGGTTTGATTTTGTTGGAGGTGGGTACAAGCGAAGGTGGACAGTGGTGGGGTTTCGGTGGATATGGCGGTGGCTAGGCTTATGGGTTTGGTGTGATGTTTGTGGTGTTGGTCAATGTTAGTCAAAGTAGTGGTTGTGGCTATGTAATGAGGAAGGAGAATGGGGTATCTAAAAACCCTTGTTAGAAGGTGGAAATGACAAAACCTGATTTTTGGATAACTCCGTACCCTTAAAAGCTAAAAGGAAATGGAAAAAAAAGGCATAACAAACAACCACTAGGGAATAAGGACAAAGTTCCCTTTCCCTTTCTCTTTCCTTATTCCCCCCCAATCAAACAACCCCTAAAATGTTGCATAGGGAATGAGGTAGGAAGCAATGACTAATTAAAGTGTTCCCCCCACACCCAAAAAAAAATTAATCCAGTGATGTAAGTGGTTCAACTTTGAGTACACATAAAACAATTCATCAAATAAACCGTGTGTGTATGTTCAACAACCAATTTTGGTATTAGTTAACATTGTGAGTTTGAAATTTTAAAATGCAAAAATATATAATTGCGTAAGGATAAAATTGTAAAAGTGCAGGCCATAGTAAGTAATTTACAAACGTTTAGCCATTCCCTTTAACAAATGGGAAGCAAGATATCTAAAAGCATAAAAGTAAGAATAAGTGCCAAGTCTTAACATGCATGAACTATTAGATATTAATCTAGAAAATTCTAGATGAGTCATTTAAAATCTAAAAAATAGAAATATTTAGAGATAGTAGTTATGAGTAGAACTCTGTAGTACTGGATTAGTTTGGAATATTCTAGATTTATGTAAGTAACCAATACAAATATGTAATATGTGTATGAGCCAAAAAAGAGCAAATTAAGAGAGCTCCCACAAGATAGCAAGAAGAGTAGAACCAAGAGTTCTACCAAATTAGAGTAAGAATGAAAGACATGAGCTCTCAAAGAAAATACAGTTGTAATCAACTAATTATGATCAATAAAAATACAAGTACATCATACAGAATTTAGGTGCAAACCAAATTCATTAAAGTTTTCCTCAACCCAAACAAACACACTAGATATATATTTGATCAACCCAAACTAATCAAACAAACAAACAAACAACAAATATATATGCATAAACTGCTATCCAAAAAAAGGATTTCAATTTCATTCATGAATCATTCATGAGGACTTGAATTTGTTAAGCTTCTTGTGAGTGTTATTACCGAAAAGACGAGCAAGGAAAGCAAAGAAAGAGCCAATCAAACACAACAACCATGAAAACACAAAGATTGCTCGGTCTTTGAAGGTTCGCTTAGGAAGATGAGTCATGTCTGAGATGAGGAGCGCCCTGTAAACAGCTTCAGTAAGGGCATAAGCAGTAACAGGGTCACATTCTTCAGCAACCACACCACACTCAGTCAGACAAACAATGTCATACACTCCACTTGTTTCGGATATTCCCAGATTTTGGCATATTTTTATTCGAGCATCAATTCTTTCCTCTGCTGATAGTTTGTCTCCGTGTGTTAGTACTAAGATTGGGTTTTGATCTGCAATTGTTCAAAAAATCCACATTTTGTTAATTTTTTTTAATTTTTGCGGGGTCCATATGAATCCTCTAATAATTGTCTCTCTAGCTACTTTTATCTTCCCTTGACTTGGGTCCTGACTCGACTAAGGGCTCGTTTATGTTAGCTGAATAGAGATGAACTGAACTCAACTGAACTAAACTAAACTGAACTCAACTCAACTCAACTGAACTAAACTGAACTGAACTGAACTAAACTAAACTAAATAGAAGTGTATTAATTAAACTAAATAGAGATGAACTGAACTGAACTGAACTAAACTTAATAGAGATTAACTGAACTGAACTGAATATAATCTGAAATAAACAAGCCCTAAAAACATGAGATAGAGGGAGTAGCAACTGAACATAATTATTAATTGTCGTGTGATATTATTTTAATGCATGCTTGATTATCATATAAAACTTAATCCATCAATCTCTTACAAATTCTAAAAACTTTTTGTTAATAAAAAAAAGGTATACATTAAACTCAAATTTTGATAACCTTAATTGGCTTTTAGAGAGTTAAGCATAATTTAGGGCCCTAGACTTTAGACAAAGTTACAAGTTACTCACCCTATTTGCAAAAGTTGCAACTTACTCACCCAAAATTTTATTTTCATTTAAAATAATAGATGAATTGTATTTGGCTATTATCTCCCTAAACTTTACACGGTAAACAAAGCTCAAATATCAGCACTTATTTAATTTATACCCGTTTTATCAGCTCAAATATGAGTTGTTAGTGATTTTGTTGGTCAATGTGTGAAATCATTGTTTATGTGATTTGATTAAAGTTTGCTACATTTGCTTTTTCACACCTCTCAATACACAACTTTAAATAAATATATCTTTAAACGTATAAATATAATGAAAAATTATAAAAATTACATATTAAAAAATCAGACATTAAGCTGAATCAATCGAGATCTCACTTGACTATATTTTTTTTATACGTATAAATTATAGAAAGTCAAAGTTACTTAATGAATAGTGGCAAAAGTCCTTGTGTAGCAAACAAATAGGGACGAAGGAATTATTTGTTTATTTTTTGGGTTTATGTGATTTTGATTTTAAATATTAATATTTTAGGGTTTAAAAATAATAATCTAATAGCAGTGCCTTCGCCCCCGATAAATTTCGTGATACTAAGTTTGGTTGATACCTATCCATGGTTGGAAGAAATAAAGTTCCTATTTTTAATTACTAATTAATACTTTTATTAATATGTTGTTGAGTACTCGTATGCTTTAATGGCCATCCATTTCCTATGCTTTAAGACTTTCACAGGAAACAAGAGAACTGATGATATGGATCATAATTAGTTTAGGATGATTTTTTTTTTTCTGGACATTGGGAATTCAATATGTTGGAGTATGGTAAGTAACGGAGAAGCAGCAAATTTTCCTTTTTGGCTTCGTTTGTTTTGAATGAAAACAATTTTTATGGAAAATCATTTTTAAAAGAAAATAATTTTCAATGGAAAACATAGACGTAAACAAAGTTTCTTTGTTTGTTTGATTAGAGGAAAACTTGTGAAGGAAAGAAAAAATGAAATAGAAATGAAGGAAAAATGGGAGGAGTGAATAAGGGAGAAGTAAAGAGTAGGAAGGAAAATGTGACATTCCTTCTCCACAAAAGGAAAATTGTTTTCCTTTTCCAAAGTGACATTTTCCAGCTCAAAGAAAATTGTTTTCCATCCCTTTTCAAAACAAACAAAGGAAAATGAAAAGAGGGAGGAAAATCATTTTCCGGAAAAATATTTTCCATCAAAACAGACGGACCCTTCATAAGTTACAATATTTCTGAGACAATTTGTTAAATATAAGTCTACGCCGCACCCAAAATAAAGAGAGTTTGAGCATACACAAAATAAATGGGTTCCATCATAAAATCAATTGGTAATATAAGGAGTACCCACCAAACTATATATTTCTCTAATCTTTTAATGTGGATACGTGTATGTGGTGAACTTGGAAGGCCTATTCTTCAACCAATGTACGTGAATGCAATTTTTATTTTCATTTTGAATTTGAATCAAGCTAAGGTAACTTTTGTTTAAGTTGAGCTTCCTTATTATTATTGATATATTTTAAGGCCTTTTTTTAGATCTTTGGAAGAATATGCTTGAAGCAGACGCCATTTCTAAGTAATGTTTATAAAATTTAAATATAGGATTTTCCGAAAAAATTAAAATTTTGGAGTTAAAAGTAACTTGATTGGATGATGGAAGATTAGTTAAGTCAGTTAAGAGAATTTTGGGTTTACTTTAGTTAACAATCGCCTTAAATTGGGGGTTGTTAGCCGGTTACAAATGGTATCAGAGCCAAGGTTTTGTTAGGGATGTCTAATCATCATATTATGGCATAATTATGATTAAAGAGAGTTAAATTGTCACTATTAGTTGGCTTGAGGCCATTATACGCACAAGGATAAGTGTTGGATGTTGATTAGTGTGTAGATGATTCACTGTGAATGATATGTGCTTGTAGCTAATTAGTGAGTAAGTCACATATTAAGGGTTAGTGTGAATATGTGAAAGAATTATGGAAATTTGTGAAAATGGGGTAATTAAAATGAAGGTAAACACATGAAATGAGCTAATGTAAAATATGGATTGGATGAGTTGACGCAAAAAGAAGTAGCGATATTAAGGGAGTATATAAGCCTATGGGATGTAGGAATTAAAATGACTTAAATCCCGTATGAGTTTTGAGATTATAAAATTTGGTTGATTTATCTCCACAAAATATATGATTGCGAGGTTTACATTTTAAGTTGAAGTAAAATGAACAGTTATTGGATGAGGATCTGATAAACAAAGAGATATATGTATTGAAAAGTATATTAGCACTTGATAAGAGATGATCACTACAAAAAATGTGTTCAAGAAGGACAATTAAAATTGCCCTATTTGATACAAAATTTGTTTTCTTAGTTTATAATGACAATTTTAATATTGCCCTGATGTTGCCCTTATAATCCCGTTGTATTAGGTTTTAAAGCCAATTTTAGATGTTTTGTCCTCTTTGATTCAATTCAAAAAGGGCAAACAAAATTGCCTTCATTGATCATCAACAAAGGCAATAAATTTTGCTTTCCTTGATTTAAACACTTTATTTATTGTCAAATAGGGCAAAGTTTCAAAAGTCTAAGAGGGCAAAATAATCATATTGTCTTCATTGTTAATATTAATGAGTGCAAAAATAATTGCCCTTGTAGGCATCATTAAGTAAAAAATACTCATATTGCCCTCTTTAATCATGCATGATAGGTTGCCCTCGTTGTATGAGTTTTTTGTAGCGGATGTGAGGTTGATGAGAATTTGGGTATAGTACTACTTTTAGTATGATGAAGCTTAAAGTTGTAGTAATATGTTTTCACCAACCGCGTAGGATATATGTTTGGTTTCGGGGACAAAATCCTTCTAAGGAGGGGATGATGAAACAAACATCATTTCTAAGTAATGTTTATAAAATCTAAATATAGGATTTTTCAGGAAAATTATAACTTTGGAGTTAAAAGTAACTTGATTGGATGATGGAAGATTAGTTAAGTCAACTAAGAAAATTTTGGTTTTACCTTAGTTAACAGTCGCTTTAAGTTGGGGGCTGTTACAATGCTTCAAACTTTGCTCTTTGGAAATGCTCAGATACAATTACTAAGGCCTTGTTTGAGGACTGTCACATTACTTTATCTCCTTCATCCCAGTTCTGTTTCATCATCAGCAGGACGTTCGTGTGAGCAAGTTCAGTGTCAGTGCCCCCATAGTTTGTTCCTTTCTTATTATTGTTTTCTTTATTGTCATTTTCTTGTTATCTTAATGTTTTTTATGTTTGTACAGCAACCATGTTACATGCTACTAGAGCAAGCAAGAGGTTGTAGTATGGTTTTATTTTATGCTTTTGTACCGTTGCCAAAAATAAAAATTACTAAGGCCTTAAACTTTGTTTAGCTTTGTATTTATTGTTGTCAGGTTTCACCTGAAACTGATTCACTTTGCTACAAAGTTTAGTCCCTTAGACAACGGTATATTAAACAGTATACATGATTGAGTGAGTAAGTTGCAACTTTTACAAATACGGTGAGTAACTTGCAACTTTGTTCAAAGTTTAGGACCCTAAAGTATGCTTTACTCTCAAAATTGCTTAAAAGTTTGAAAAGATAGGCAAAATTTAGATGGTCTAGTCACACTTGTTTGATTTGAAAAATTTGTACAGTGTGAGACTATCCTATCAATGATTTTGCATTTTTGTTATTATAAAATTAATAAAAAGGGAAATTCACATTCGTATGTTTGAGGTTTTGCCAATTTCCAATAGTATGTCTAAGTTTTTTTAATCTTAATGGTATGTCTGTGGTGTTAAAAACACTCCTAATAAATATATCATTATTAAACAAAATTGTTTAGATTTAACCCCTATAACTAGCTCAAACCACAACGCAGTAGTGCAAGCCACCATCGTTGGCCCCAAATTGCCACCAGCAACCTCCCTTATGCTCCAAAAATTCTTAATTAACACTTTTTTTCCTCAAATCTACTTATCCCTGTTTCCTCTCTGGACAAACCTTTACACACCAACATCAATTCCTTCCTCGACCACGCACCACATTTGGAGTTGTCGGTGATGTTTTGGGGTGGTTATGATGGCTAAATGTTAATAGATTTATTTAATAATGACATATATATTTAAGATTTTTTTTAAAACCACAAACATACACTTGGGATTAAAAAAATAAACACACACACACTTAGACATACCATTGAAAATTGGCAAAACCTCAAACATACCAACGGGCATTTCCCTTAAAATAATCATTGTCCTACTTATGTACTCCATATACATCTGTCCCAATTTAGTTGTCCCGTTTTGACTTTTGGTATTGTTCACATGTAAACTTTGTCTTTGTTTAATTTTATATACTCCCTCCGTAACGAATTAATTTCACCTTTTGTTTTTTCACGCATTTTGAGGAAGCGATTTAAGGGTGTAAACTACCAAATTAATCAAAATAATTTTGATATTAATAACTTATAATCACATTCTTGCTTGTACTAAAACCATTTTGATTAATTCCTTCATTTACATCCTTAAATCGCTTCCTCAAAATACGTGAAAAACAAAGGGTGAAATTAATTCGTTACGGAGGAAGTACTTAAGGTAAAAACATAGTCATGATGATTCTAGTTTAATTTATCTCAACATGAATTTTTTAAATATATAATTTTTTTATTATAAGTAGTGAAATATATATGTTTTATAAAGCTCTGTTTCCAGAGATGTGAAAAGGTAAACTCTAAATGTTGAAATAATTAAAAAGAAAAAAATTAAGCAATGGAAGTATATGTCAATTTTATTTTTTATTTATTTTTTTTTTTTGACAGGAACACTATGTTTTGTACCCATGATTACTTTCATGAGATAATGCAATGCAAAACTATTTTTCCTTTGTTGCTTTTGAAAACTTCAAATGAGCAATATATATATAGGGGTTTCCATTTATTGGATAAAAATCTGTTGTATTGAGATTGGAAGCTAAAAAAAGATCTAACAATTTTTTCTGGATGATAACTGGCAATTCAACGCTAATTATCTTTAACAAACAAAGAGAACTGGTGAATGGTGATATGGATGATAATTAGTTTTGTTAGAATATATTCTGATATATTCAAAATATATGATAATATATGTGTCAGAATATATTATCATATATTCAGAATATATGATACGTACTATATGATCTTTGTAATTATGTATAGTGTATATCTTGCTCCTTGATTATAGGCTTATGATAGGTAATTAGTTCCTAATTAGTAGCCTTTTCCTTTGTAAATAAACGTGTATATATGGCTGTCAAAGCTATGAGTGAAAGGCAAGGAATAAACTTCTTTCATGGTATCAGATTTCTAGGTTTAAATTATCCTTCTTCCGCACCTTAACCGCCCATTTTACTGTTGCTTCTCCTTCTTCTCCATGGCTGACTCTAAATCCTCTTTTCACCTTTTACTTACTGTTTCCAACATTAAAAATCACGTTCCCATCATCCTTGAGATGGAGAATGTTCACTATGCAACATGGGCGGAACTCTTCAAAATTCACACCCGATCACATAGGGTTATAGATCACATTATCAACCAAGGGCAGGTCTCTCATGTCCGAGGATGAGAAAGAAATGTGGGTCACTCTTGACGCCACGGTTCTTCAATGGATTTATGCCATGATCTCTCTGGAATTGCTCCATACAATTCTTGAACCTGACTCCACGGCGATGGAGGCTTGGAATAGGCTGCGTCACACATTCCAGGACAACCGCCACTCTCGTGTCGTTACCCTCGAGTATGACTTTACACACACTGAAATGGAGAGTTTTCCCAATGTCTCCACGTAGTGTCAACATCTCAAGTCCCTGGCTGATCAACTCAAGAACGTCGGCTCTATGGTGGATAATGATAAGTAGTTATTTGATAGCATTTTAGGTGCATTTTAGGAGTCTTTTCCTAGCTTAGTTAGTGCATAATAGCTTAGTTTTGCATGTTTTTAAATCTTTTTGGTACATTGGGTGCTTCACGGGTATTTTGTTCATATGGTGATGTTTTAGGCCTTTTGGAAGAGTTTTTGGAATGCCATCATGCAGAATGCCTGACTTTGAACAGCTATAACTTTTCCTCTACTAAACTTTTTGGCACGATTCCACTTGGAGATGAAAGCTTGTTCCGTAAGCTTCGCAACGATAGGTCGCATGCCCCAAACCGATGAACAAGCAGGAAGTTATGACGTTTTGAAGTCGAGCTGTCCAGCAGCCTGAGGAAGAAGGCAACACGTCCGTGTTGATTTCAACACGTCCGTGTTGACTTGTGTCTAGAGGATCAGATTTGGTTCTGCTTGCTGTTTCTGAAGGCAACACGTCCGTGTTTATTTGAACACGTCCGTGTTGACCTGTGTCCAGAAGCTCCACTTTTGGTTCTGTTCTTCTGCCATATAGCAACACGTCCGTGTCACTTTGAACACGTCCGTGTTTCTTGCCCACCTTTTGTTCCAGATGCTACTGGTTTGGTTCTGTGTACACTGCTCCATGCCAACACGTCCGTGTCACTTTGAACACGTCCGTGTTGGTCTGACTTCCGGGTTTCTAAACTACGCCGTTTCAGTTAGTTTTGTGCGATTGTATTTATACCCCAAGGCTTTTGGGGATTGAGGGAGGAGAGGGGTCTATTTTTCTGCATTTTTCATTGCCCTAAGTTAGTGCTAGTTCCTTACTTTCCTCAAAAACTCAAAAACTTATGCTTTTAAATTTTCCATGTAATCTAATTTGTAGTTTCTCAACCTCTTCATTCAAGAAGATTTAGTTCATCAATTCCAATCTAAATTGAAGCTTCAAGTAATTTTCTCTCTTCTCCATTTTTACAATTTATCTTTGATTTGAATTATAATGCTTTGCATGTTGGTTGATGTTGTTGATTTCAATAATTCTTGATACTTTCTTGCAATTAACCTTGTTTTTGCTCATGAATCACACTTTTATAATTATTTTTATAATTTGTTCTTGATTTATTTTATGATTTTTGTATATGTCACCTATTGTTCTTGAAGTTAATTGTTATTGATTATTACTTGAATCTAACCTTAGTATTTCCCATGGATTATATTTTTGTGATGTTTATCTTAATTTCTATGGATTGTGAGTAGTGTAATTCTAGGTTTTAGGTGAATCCCTCAATGTAGTCATGGAGAAGTAATTGCATGTTGGGGTCTAATTGCTTTAGGGCTATAATTAGTTAAGATTAAGGGGTTTTTATGCATAGTTCTTGTGATTGATCACCATTAGAGCTTGATTCTTAATCTCCTCAACGAAGGATCGAAAGATGAAGTTGAGTTGTAGGTTCCCTTGTTCTTATTTGACTAAAAGGCCATGAAAATAGGAATTTCTAGTCAAAGGAAACCTCTTGTCATCATGTTCATGTGTTTAATGCTTGGATTTGTGATTATAACCATGAAAATAGGTTGTAATGCATACTTTTAGGCAATCCCTCTAGCTTGAAAGAGTAGTTGGGTGTTTTAGATGACTTCCACTAGTTTTCCCCATTGAATTGTTCCCCTTGTGGTAGTAGTTGTTCCATGACGAATTTGAGTGGTGAATCCCAATTCCTAGTCCCTTTTATCTTTGATTTTCCCATTTTTACTATTTAATTTTACTAGTTTTATGGTTTGTTACTTATTAACTCCGAAAACTTGTCTTGACTTAGCTTATTTAAACATTAGCATTTGGTGGTTGATTCAAAGCCTCTCATGGGTTCGACCCTTTCTTGCCCTTGCTACTAGTTAGTAGGACCAAGATAGGTTTATAATTTGATAGGTTGGCGACGCCCTGTCAAGTTTTTGGCGCCGTTGCCGGGGAGGCAAAGTCACATTGAATTAGTTTTTGTCGAATGAGTCTAAGTTTTTGTTTATGGTTAGAAATAACCGCTACTTGCTTGATTTTTACTTGTGATTGTCAGTTCTAACTCTTTCATTAGTTGTGTATGACACGCAGCTCTCAGGAGTCTCCACTTCAACCTTATAACCCTGAGATTGGCCGTTATTTGAGAGATTTGAGAAGACCACCACAAGAGCCAATTGAAGGACCTTTTGAGTTCACAGATTCAGAATCAGGAAGCTCAACTAGCTCTTCAAGCCATAATTTGGAGATGGCCGAAGCACGAGGAGATGGAGGACCACCTCCTCCACCTCCACCTCCTCAAAGGCTCTTGAAGGATTATGGTCACCCCGAAGCATTTGAGCTTCGGAGTGGAATTGCATTGCCAACTACAACGGCAAACAACTTCGAGTTTTCTCCACATCTAATTCGAATGATAAAAGATTCTCAATTTGGAGGGACTACAATGGAGTGTCCTTTTTCACACTTGGACAATTTCTTGGAATTGTGCGCGACGGTGAAGCACAATGGGGTCACCTCCGAGTTCATCAAAATGCACATGTTCCATTTTTCATTGAGGGATAAAGCAAAATATTGGTTGAGATCCTTGCCCGAAGGTTCATTGACTTCGTGGGATGATATTACAAAAGCATTTTTAATGAAATATTGCCCACCCGAAAAGACCTCCGAAATGAGGAGGAAGATTTCAACCTTTTCACAAGAAGAGGATGAAACATTGAGTGAAGCTTGGGAGCGCTTCAAGGAATTAATTCGATCTTGTCCTCATCATGGTTTTAGCCAATGGTTGCTAATGCAAAACTTCTACGACGGTCTTACTCCTAGTTCAAGAGCCAATCTTGACTCGGGAGCCGGGGGTCAATTAAAAAAGCTACCGGTGGATCAAGTTGAGGCTACAATTGAAGATGTAGCTAAACACTATGCATGGGGAGGTGATCGGAGAAGCTATCCAAAGAAGGGAGGCAAGCATGAGGTTGAAGCAATTGACATAATTGCTTCAAAGGTAGACTTGCTCACAAGAAAGCTTGACAAGGTGAACTTAGCTTCAAGTAGCTCTCCAAGTCAAGTCATGTCTTGTGAGACTTGTGGGGGAAATGACCACATTGCTTCTTATTGCATATCTACAATGGAGCAAGCGGCGATGGTAGGTATGAGGAATGATGCATACTCTCAAACCTACAATCCGGGTTGGAGAAATCACCCAAACTTTGGGTGGAAAAACAACAATCAACAACCTCCTCAACAAAATGTCTATCAACAAGCACCACAAAGGCCTCCGGGTTTCAATCAAGGGGGTCCACCTCAACCAAGACCACCTTTCACTCAAGCCCCTCCGGTGAAGTCAAGTTTAGAATCTGTTTTAGAGACTTTCATTTCCCAACAAACCAAGGCAAATGCGGACAATGAAAGAAGGCACAATGATACGGCAACCTCAATCCAACAAATTCAAGCTCACAACAAGATAATGGAAACTCAACTTGCTCAAATAGCTCAACAAGTTGGAGGTTCATCTACTAATACCGGAGGCCAATTCCCGGGGCAAACGGTGGTTAATCCAAGAGAACACGTGAAAGCAATCACCTTGAGGTCCGGAAAAGGGTATGAGGGTCCGATAATGATTGAAGAAGAAATTCCAACAAAAGAAGTGAGAAATGAAAAGAATGATGAGAATGATTATGAGTGTGAGTTAAGTGAGAGAGTGCCACAACAAAGTGAGAGAGTGCCACAACAAAGTGAGAGAGATGAAACAAAAGAAAAAGAGAAAGAACAAGAAGAGAGCAACAAGTCACCAATGAGGGTCTACAAGCCCCCTATCCCTTTCCCGCATAGAATTGTTGAGAAAAAGATCAATGAAAAATTCTCTAAGTTCCTTGAAGTAATGCGAGGACTCCAAGTAAACATTCCATTCCTTCAAGCCATGTCACAAATGCCTACCTATGCAAAATTTTTGAAGGAGCTCCTCTCAAACAAGAGCAAGCTCGAAGAAAGTTCAACCATTTCCCTCCCTATGGAAGTGAGTGCCATTCTCCAAAATAAGCTCCCCGAAAAACATGGTGATCCGGGCAGCTTCTCAATACCGGTGAATATTGGAGATTTGGAGTCTAAAAATGCTCTTTGTGACCTTGGGGCAAGTGTTAGCCTCATGCCCCTTTCGATGGCTCAAAAGTTAAATTTTGGGGAAATAAAACCCACAAGGATGTCAATTCAACTAGCCGATCGTTCGGTTAGGCTACCTTTGGGAGTTTTAGAGAATGTTCCAGTCCAAGTTGGAAGGGTCTTTGTGCCTTGTGATTTTGTGGTCATGGAAATGGAAGAAGATGCTCGGGTGCCTTTGATCTTGGGAAGGCCTTTCCTAAAAACGGCGGGGGTGGTGATTGATGTGAAGGATGGGCGTTTGACTCTTAATGTTGGAGAAGAGAAAATCACTTTCACCTTCTCAAAGACAATGAAAATGCCTATGATGGATGAAGTCCACCGGATTGACACCTTGGAGAAGGAATTAGAAGAATGCAAGCAAATGATGGGGGTGAGTGATCCATTGCAAGAGATTGTGACCGGGGGTATGATTGAGGAGAACAAGGAAACAAGGGGTTACAAGTTGATCCTAGACAAGACACCAACTTACATCACCAACAAGGTTGAAGCCTTGCATGTGGAAGAAAAAGAGGAGAGTCCCACGCCTCCTCCTAAGGTCGAACTAAAACCTCTTCCATCTTCTCTTAAATATGCTTTTTTGGATGATAGTGGAGATTATCCCGTTATTTTCAATGCAAAGCTTGATGAAACTTCTATACATAAACTCCTTGTTGTTTTGAGGAAATATAGAAGTGTCATTGGCTATTCCATAAATGACATTAAGGGGATAAGCCCCACTTTGTGCATGCACCGAATCCTTCTTGATGATGATAATGCCTCATCGATTGAGCACTAAAGGAGGCTCAATCCCAATATGAAAGAGGTTATTAGAAAAGAAGTGTTAAAACTTCTTGAATCGGGCATAATCTTCCTTATCTCGGATAGTAAGTGGGTTAGCCCGGTTCAAGTTGTCCCTAAAAAGGGAGGCATGACCATCATCAAGAATGATAAGGGTGAAGCAATCTCAACAAGATCGGTCACCGGGTGGAGGATGTGTATTGATTACCACAAATTAAATAAATCCACCCGGAAAGACCACTTTCCCCCCCTTCCTTATTGGTGTTCCTCACATTGAGGACAATGCGATGTCTAGCTTGGGGGGATTGGTTCCTCTTGGTTGTTTGTGGTCATTTGTCTTGGTGGTTGTTGGTTGTTTGTGGTTGTTATGCAAGGTGTCGATGTTGTCTTTGCTCCCATTTCAAAATCCAAATCCCTTAATCCAAAATTCATGTAGCTAGATGCATTCTTATGTAGTTAGCCTCTCTTCCATGCTTCTCAAGTCTAAGAGTAGTTTCATTTAGTTTCCTTTCTTTGCATGTAGTTAATTGCATTCTTGTAGCTTCCTTTTAGGTTATTCAAAAAAAAAATAAAAAAATAAATAAAAAATTTAGGTAAATAAAAGGGTTTAGAAAGCCTTTAATGATATTAATGCGATATATTTAGTAGATATCTCTCTTTATTTTGAATAAAAAGGTTGTATATAACTTGGATGCCTTAGTTTGATTTTAGTAAGTACTATTATAAAATAGTTTCGGAAAGAACCATTCGATCACTTAGATTTAGACTAAATGGTAAGATGGTTTTCCTAGCAAAAGGGATTTGAACCTTCGAGGTAGTACTAGAACCCAATTTGTGAGGATTTTGCCTAAGTTTTCTACACCACGATCGTAAGAGCGGCGGGATCCTTCTCTGTCGGGACCTAATCGAGAATTTGACCTTGGACTCTTAGGCTAAGTGACCGAGCTACTAGTGGGAAGGACGGAGGCATTCTTTTCTTAGATTTTTATCTTTTAGGATAGATCTTACTTGTATAACGTATATAGGCTTTTTGTTTGTGCATTTGCACCCATTTGCAACCTCTTGAGCTTGAGCCCCTCATTTCTTTGAGCCGCATTACGACCCATTATTCCCCTCTTGTTTTATTTAACCATATTAGTTTTGTGAAGCAAATGAGGATCAATTTGGTCTTGTAATGGTTTAATATTGTATAAATTGGGAAGAAATAAGTTCACTCATGTCTTGAGTTGTAAATTGGTGCCATTGTTTTTTTTTTTTTTTAAAAAAAAAAAAAAAGCAAAAGCCGACCATAGTTATAAAAGGCAAGGTCATTGAATAATTCAAGTGGGTTCACTTCTTTAGTTCAAGTAAAAAAAAAATAAAAAATAAAAAATAAAAAAAAAGAGAGAGAAAAAGTTCTAAAATTACAAAAATATTTTGTTTCCTTAGTTTTTGAATTTCGAATAAGTGGTCTTAACAAATTTTGGCAAGGGCTTTAATCGACTTTAACAAGTATTAGTTGGTTTCATTTATTCTTAGTTTGGTTTGGTTTGATTCCTCAAGTTTGTAATGCTTCAACATCATAGGATTTACCACCACTACCAAATCTCGATTCCACACCTTTACCCAAGCCCCACGTTACAACCCAAAAGACCTCTTGACTTGCTAGAGTTGAGTCCTCCTTAGTCCATAGAATCCTTGGTCAAGCCTATTGAGCGGGAAACAAAAGGAAGAAGTCGAGTTGAACCTCACACGCATTCTAAATTTATTTTTGTTCTCTTTACTTTCTTCCGGCTCCTTCGAGGAGTCATGAGACGCTACCTTGGAGTGGATATGAAGTTTGTGTTAAGGAAGTGGTGAGAAAGGTCGAGTCGAAAGATGATCGGATTGGTTCTCTAGTTTTATGATAGTTTCACTTTAGTTAAACCTTGGCATCCACCTTATATGTAATTTTTTTGTGCTTAATGAGCTTTGATATCTTCCTTTATATGTTCTTTGGGTTGTGCTTTCATTCCTTGCTCATCTTCCCCGTGTTGTTTTGATTTAATTCGCTTGGGGACAAGCAAATGGTAAGCTTGGGGGAGTTGATAAGTAGTTATTTGATAGCATTTTAGGTGCATTTTAGGAGTCTTTTCCTAGCTTAGTTAGTGCATAATAGCTTAGTTTTGCATGTTTTTAAATATTTTTGGTACATTGGGTGCTTCACGGGTATTTTGTTCATATGGTGATGTTTTAGGCCTTTTGGAAGAGTTTTTGGAATGCCATCATGCAGAATGCCTGACTTTGAACAGCTATAACTTTTCCTCTACTAACCTTTTTGGCACGATTCCACTTGGAGATGAAAGCTTGTTCCGTAAGCTTCGCAACGATAGGTCGCATGCCCCAAACCGATGAACAAGCAGGAAGTTATGACGTTTTGAAGTCGAGCTGTCCAGCAGCCTGAGGAAGAAGGCAACACGTCCGTGTTGATTTCAACACGTCCGTGTTGACTTGTGTCTAGAGGATCAGATTTGGTTCTGCTTGCTGTTTCTGAAGGCAACACGTCCGTGTTTATTTGAACACGTCCGTGTTGACCTGTGTCCAGAAGCTCCACTTTTGGTTCTGTTCTTCTGCCATATAGCAACACGTCCGTGTCACTTTGAACACGTCCGTGTTTCTTGCCCACCTTTTGTTCCAGATGCTACTGGTTTGGTTCTGTGTACACTGCTCCATGCCAACACGTCCGTGTCACTTTGAACACGTCTGTGTTGGTCTGACTTCCGGGTTTCTAAACTACGCCGTTTCAGTTAGTTTTGTGCGATTGTATTTATACCCCAAGGCTTTTGGGGATTGAGGGAGGAGAGGGGTCTATTTTTCTGCATTTTTCATTGCCCTAAGTTAGTGCTAGTTCCTTACTTTCCTCAAAAACTCAAAAACTTATGCTTTTAAATTTTCCATGTAATCTAATTTGTAGTTTCTCAACCTCTTCATTCAAGAAGATTTAGTTCATCAATTCCAATCTAAATTGAAGCTTCAAGTAATTTTCTCTCTTCTCCATTTTTACAATTTATCTTTGATTTGAATTATAATGCTTTGCATGTTGGTTGATGTTGTTGATTTCAATAATTCTTGATACTTTCTTGCAATTAACCTTGTTTTTGCTCATGAATCACACTTTTATAATTATTTTTATAATTTGTTCTTGATTTATTTTATGATTTTTGTATATGTCACCTATTGTTCTTGAAGTTAATTGTTATTGATTATTACTTGAATCTAACCTTAGTATTTCCCATGGATTATATTTTTGTGATGTTTATCTTAATTTCTATGGATTGTGAGTAGTGTAATTCTAGGTTTTGGGTGAATCCCTCAATGTAGTCATGGAGAAGTAATTGCATGTTGGGGTCTAATTGCTTTAGGGCTATAATTAGTTAAGATTAAGGGGTTTTTATGCATAGTTCTTGTGATTGATCACCATTAGAGCTTGATTCTTAATCTCCTCAACGAAGGATCGAAAGATGAAGTTGAGTTGTAGGTTCCCTTGTTCTTATTTGACTAAAAGGCCATGAAAATAGGAATTTCTAGTCAAAGGAAACCTCTTGTCATCATGTTCATGTGTTTAATGCTTGGATTTGTGATTATAACCATGAAAATAGGTTGTAATGCATACTTTTAGGCAATCCCTCTAGCTTGAAAGAGTAGTTGGGTGTTTTAGATGACTTCCACTAGTTTTCCCCATTGAATTGTTCCCCTTGTGGTAGTAGTTGTTCCATGACGAATTTGAGTGGTGAATCCCAATTCCTAGTCCCTTTTATCTTTGATTTTCCCATTTTTACTATTTAATTTTACTAGTTTTATGGTTTGTTACTTATTAACTCCGAAAACTTGTCTTGACTTAGCTTATTTAAACATTAGCATTTGGTGGTTGATTCAAAGCCTCTCATGGGTTCGACCCTTTCTTGCCCTTGCTACTAGTTAGTAGGACCGAGATAGGTTTATAATTTGATAGGTTGGCGACGCCCTGTCAGATAATAACCGTCTTGTTCTTCAACTAGTGTCCGGACTCACCGAGCCATACAATAGTGTCGCTACTCTCATCCGTCAATGCGACCCTCTGCCTCAGTTTTATCAAGCTCGCTCGATGCTTGTTCTTGAAGAAGCAGGCCTGAAGAAAGCGACCCAAAACACCTCTGCTGATATGGTTGCTCATGATTCAGACTCGGGTCCAGAACCTTCTGATCGTTCATCTTCAAATCGCCATACTCATGTTGGTAAAGGCAAGGGGCATTCTGGCTCTAAGAAAAATTCCAACGGGGGGAAAGGCAAGGGATATTCTGGTGGTGGTGGATCTCACGGTGGGGGAAAGGGCAGAGGGCCGACAGGTGGTGCCACTGGCGGTGGACAGCAGCAGCCTTCTCCTCATGCTGGACAACCCTGGGCATCGTGGCCATGGATGCAGTGGGCTGTAACTCCATGTCCGTATCCAACTGGACAATGGGCCAGGCCCAATATGGCGTTCCAACAGGCCTCCCAACAGCAGCGCCAGCAGCCCGGGATACTTGGGCCACGTCCACAGCAAGCCTACTCGGCTAACACTCCTGCTCCGACCGATATCGAGAATGCGATGCACACTCTTGGTATTACTCCTCCTGATGCAAACTAGTACATGACCCCGGCGCAATCTCTCACATGACATCTGGACAAGGTAATCTCACTTCTTATTTTAATTTGAGCAATAATCGTGGTATAATTGTTGGTAATGGTCAATCTATTCCAATTCGTGGTTATGGTCATACTCAATTAAAGTCTCCCCATCCTCCTTTATCTCTTACAAATGTCCTTCATGCTCCCCAACTTATAAAAAATTTAGTGTCAGTTAGGAAATTCACAACTGATAACTATGTTTCAATTGAATTTGATCCATTTGGTTTTTCTGTGAAGGATTTACGGACGGGGACACGTCTAATGAGATGTGAGAGTCGGGGCACGTTGTATCCCATCACCAAGCCTCCTGTGTCTTCTCATTCTACTTTTGCTGCTCTACATCCCTCTTTATGGCATGATCGTTTGGGACATCCGGGAAATAATATTTTAAGTTCTCTTAGGAAGAATAAATTCATTGAATGTAATAAATCTAGTGATTCTAGCATTTTTCATTCATATTCTATTGGGAAACATATTAAATTGCCTTTTTATTCTTCAATTTCTACTACTATTATGCCATTTGATATTATTCATACTAATCTTTGGACTTCACCTGTTTTGAGTTCATCTGGACATCGATATTATATCTTATTGTTGGATGATTTTTCTAATTTTTTATGGATTTTTCCTTTGTCGAATAAATCACATGTTTATTCCACAATATTAACTTTTAGAAATTTCATTCGGACTCAATTTGAACGGGATATAAAGAACATACAATGTGATAATGGTAGAGAATTTGATAACGGGCTATTTTTGAATTTTTGTAAAACCCATGGTATATTTCTCCGCTTTTCTTGTCCTCACACCTCACCCCAAAATGGAAAAGCCGAAAGAAAAATACGTACGATTAACAACATTGTTCGTACTTTACATGCCCATGCATCTTTACCCCCCTCTTTTTGGCATCATGCTTTAGAAATGGTAACTTATCTTCTCAACATTCTTCCTACTAAACTGTTAAACTATCAATCTCCCCTTCAAATTCTCTATAAAAAAGAACCGTCTTATTCTCATCTACGGGTTTTGGATGCTTATGTTACCCTCTCGTTCCCTCTACTACTATAAACAAACTCCAACCCCGCTCTACTCCTTGTGTCTTTTTGGGATACCCGACTAATCACCGGGGATATAAATGCTATGACTTGTCTTCTCGAAAAATAATCATTAGTCGTCATGTGATTTTTGATGAAACACAATTTCCCTTTGCAAAGGTACATAGCCCTCCCAATGGCACGTATGATTTCTTTGATGATGGATTATCCCCTCATTTACTCCATCAATTTTCTTCTGATCCAAATGTGTTCCCAAACATGGAGCCCACTACCCCTCTTACCACAAATGCCCCAAATAGTGTGCCACCACCCAATGCTCCACGTCCAAGTCCCATTCCTAATGTTTCTGGACACTCCTCTCTTGATGATGGGCCAACTTCCTCCAGCCCACCAATCATTACTAGCGCCTCTCCTATCCTCACTAGTGGGCCATCAGTTTCCAGCCCCCTACCCAATACCACCAAAACTCCTGCACCTATTCACCTCCTCAGCCTGCTGTCACATGTAGTCAAAATGGGATTTTTAAACCTAAGAAAACCTTCAACCTTCTTTCTACAGTTTCTAAATCTCCCTTACCACGTGATCCAGTTTCAGCCCTTCGTGACCCGAATTGGAAAAAGGTTATGGATGATGAATACGATGCTCTTATTAAAAATAAGACGTGGGAGTTAGTACCTCGTCCAGTTGATGTCAATGTCATTCGGTCTATGTGGATATTTACTCATAAAGAAAAATCTGATGGTTCTTTTGAGAGGCATAAAGCCCGTCTTGTAGGTGATGGAAAAACTCAACAAGTTGGCGTGGATTGTGGTGATACTTTTAGCCCGGTAGTCAAACCGGCTACTATACGCACCGTTCTTAGCTTCGCTCTCTCAAAATCTTGGCCAATTCATCAACTTGACGTAAAAAATGCTTTCTTACATGGTGACCTCAAAGAAACCGTCTACATGCATCAACCTATGGGGTTTCGGGATCCCGCAAAACCAAATCATATATGTTTGTTGCGGAAATCCCTTTATGGGCTTAAACAAGCTCCACGGGCTTGGTATAAGACATTTGCTGACTATGTTCATACACTCGGGTTCTCTCATACTACATCCGACCACTTTTTGTTTGTCTACCGAAAAGGTAGTTCTATGGCATATCTTCTTTTGGATGTGGATGATATTATCTCTACTGCTTCTTCTGATAAACTCCTCCAGTCCATCATTACACTTCTTGGCTCTGAATTTGCTATGAAAGACTTGGGTGAGCTTAGCTATTTTTTGGGTATAGTTGTATCTCGTCATGCAAGTGGTTTATTTTTATCTCAAAAGAAATATGCCATAGAAATTATTGATCGGGCTGACATGTCTTCCTGTAAGCCATCTCCTACACCAGTCGATACTAAACCGAAGCTCAGTGCAACTTCTAGCCCACCTTTTGAGGATCCTTCTCTCTATAGGAGCCTAGTTGGGGCTCTTCAGTACCTCACATTCACAAGACCTGACATTACGTATGTTGTGCAACAGGTTTGTCTGTTTATGCATGACCCGAAGCTTGACCACATGCATGCTCTCAAATGCATCTTACGTTACATTAAGGGTACACTTGACCATGGACTCCATCTATATCCATCTTCTACGTCTACCCTTGTTTCATATACGGATGCAGATTGGGGTGGATGTCCGGATACCAGACGATCTACTTCTGGATATTGTGTTTTTCTTGGTGACAATTTAATCTCTGGGTCTGCTAAGCGACAGGCAACCTTGTCTCGTTCTAGTGCAGAAGCTGAATACCGAGGGGTGGCCAATGTAGTTTCCGATTCTTATTGGCTACGAAACTTGCTTTTGGAACTCAACCATCCTATCCAAAAGGCTATGTTGGTTTATTGTGATAACATTAGTGCGATCTATCTTGCTAGAAATCCTGTTCAACATCAACGCACTAAACACATTGAGATGGATATTCACTTTGTTCGCGAAAAGGTTGTTCGCGGTCATGTTCGCATGCTACATGTCCCATCTCGTTATCAGATTAAAGATATATTTACCAAAGGTCTTCCTTTGGTACTATTTCAAGATTTTCGGGACAGTCTCAACGTTCGTCAACCTCCCGCTTCGACT
The DNA here is from genome assembly GCA_951394345.1 of Salicornia ramosissima. Lineage (NCBI taxonomy): Eukaryota > Viridiplantae > Streptophyta > Magnoliopsida > Caryophyllales > Amaranthaceae > Salicornia > Salicornia ramosissima. The sequence continues at coordinate 15,396,559 of OX596235.1, forward strand.
GCGGGGGTGTGTTAGAATATATTCTGATATATTCAAAATATATGATAATATATGTGTCAGAATATATTATCATATATTCAGAATATATGATACGTACTATATGATCTTTGTAATTATGTATAGTGTATATCTTGCTCCTTGTGTATAGGCTTATGATAGGTAATTAGTTCCTAATTAGTAGCCTTTCCCTTTGTAAATAAACGTGTATATATGGCTGTCAAAGCTATGAGTGAAAGGCAGGGAATAAACTTCTTTCAAGTTTAGGATTTTTTTTTTCTGGACATGGGAATTCAATATGTTGGAGTATGGTAAGTAAAGGAGAAGAAGCAAATTTTCCTCTTCATAAGTTAATTCGAAGAAGATTTCAGGGACAATTTGTTAAATATGGGTCTGGTCCGCACCCGCAAGAGAGACAGTTTAACCATATAAACATTAGATAGGTTTCATTACAAAACTAATTGGTAATATAAGGAGTAACCACTAAACCCATATATTAGTCATCATATCTCTAATCTTTCAATGTGGGACACTTGCATGTGGTGAACTTGGCAGGTCTATTCTTCAACACAATTGAATAGATGAAAACCAATGTACGTGAATGCAATTTTTTTTTTGTTTATAATTTGAATCAAGCTAAGGTAACTTTTGTTTAAGTTGAGCTTCCTTATTATTGATATATGTAAGGCCTTTTTTTTTACCTTTGGAAGAATATGTTTTAAACTTTGCTCTTTGCAAATGCTCAAATACAATTACTAAGGCCTTGTTTGAGGACTGTCACATTACATTATCTCTTTTATTCCAGTTCGATTCAACCATCTCTACAGAGCTCGGTTGGATGTTTTATCGTCAGCAGGACGTTCGTGTAAGCAAGTTCAGTGTCAGCGCCCCCCATAGTTTTGTTCCTTTCTTTTTTTATCTTTATTGTCATTTTCTTGTTATCTTAATGTTTTTTATGTTTGTACTACAACCCTGTTACCTGCTACTAGAGCAAGCAAGAGGTTGTAGTATGGTTTTATTTTATGCTCTTGTACCGTTGCCAAAAAAAAATACTAAGGCCTTAAACTTTGTTTAGCTTTGTATTTATTGTTGTCCGATTTCACCTGAAATTGATTCACTTTGCTACAAAATTTAGTCCCTTAGACAACGGTATATTTAACAATATACAATGATTGAGTGAGTAAGTTTCAACTTTTACAAATACAGTGAGTAACTTGCAACTTTGTTCAAAGTATACGACCCTAAAGTATGCTTTCCTCTCAAAATTACTTAAAAGTTTGAAAAGATAGGTAAAACTTTAGATGGTCCCACACTTGTTTGATTTGACAAGACTGTACACTGTGAGGTTTTCTTATCAATGATTTTGCATTTTTATTATTATGAAATTAATAAAAAGGGAAATTCTTATTCGTATTTTTGAGGTTTTGCCAATTCCCAATGGTATGTCTAAGTTTTTTTAAATCTTAATGGTATGTTTGTGGTGTTAAAAATACTCCTAGATAAATCATTATTAAACAAAATTGTTTAGATTTAACCCCTATAACTAGCTCAAACCAACCATTGGCCCCAAATTGCCACCAACAACTTCTCTTATGCTCCAAAAATTCTTAATTAACTCTCTTTTTCACTCAAATCTATCTATTCCTGTTTCATCCCTCCACAAACCTTTACACACAACATCAATTCCTTTCTCGACCACGCACCCTATTTGGAGTTGTCGGTGATGGTTTGGGGCAGTTATGGTGGTTAAATGTTATTGGTTTTATTTAATAATAATATATTTGAGATTATTTTAAAACCACAAACATATAATTGGGATTTTTTAAAAAAATAGACATACCATTGAAAATTGACAAAACCTCAGACATACCAATGGGAAGTTCCCTTAAAATAATCATGGTCGTAGTTATGTACTCCCTCTATTCCAATTTAGTTGCCTCATTTTAATTTTTGGTACTATTCACATGTAAACTTTGATTTTGTTTAATTTTATATACGTAAGAAAAAACATAGTCATGATGGATCTAGTTTAATTCGTCTCAACATGTAATTTTTTAATATATAATAGTTTATTATATGTAGTGAAATATATTTTTATTTAAAGTTGTGGCTAGGGAGATGTGAAAAAGGTACAGTCCAAATGTTGCAATAATTAAAAAGAAAAAATTAATTAAAGGAAGTATATATACGTTTTATATATATATATATATATATATATATATATATATATATAGGAATATGATCGTGTGAGATAGGGTGCTTTAGGTGAGAAAGGTTTTTATGTGAGAAAACATCTGCACCGTTGACAATTTTAGATCTAAGGGTTGATGTTTGATCTTTATTTTTTAGTAAGGGCAAATTGGTAATTTAATTTGATTTATAAATTTCTAATTTTTTGATTAAAAAAATCTTTTTTTTTTTTTTTTAAAAATGTTACGCTTTTTCTATAAAAAAAATCATATATTTATATTTTTTTAAAAAATATATGCTTTTTAATAAAATTTTTTTAATAAAAAAAATCTTTTTAAAAAAAAAAAAAAAATTGTTAAGTTTTTTTCCTGATTTTTTATTTTTTTTTAAGAACAATCTATTTTTTATATATAAAATCTATTTTTTTAATCTAAAATTCTACTTCATTTTTTTGTTCGGAAGTACATCTTAAAATGCTCCAAATTTTATGAGTCGTGTTCTAAAATTTTTATGACATGTTCATAATTTTATAAGTTTTGTTCTAATTTTTATACACCGTGTTCTAAATTTAAAAAACCATGCTACAAAGTCATCATATTCTAATGTGTATATGTGCTTAAAATATTAAAAAGCCATATTTTATAGTAGTTTATTGTTTGTTTTATTTTAAGTAAATGAAATATTAAAAAATTTATACATCATGTTCTAAATTTTATAAGATATTTTCAAAACTGTATACAATAAGTTTGAAATTGAATAAACTTATTTTTTAAAAAATAAATAAAATGATACAATTATAATAAAATTATTGACCTTTTATAACAAAAAATATAATAAAATATATACCTGAACAATTGAATATTATTTCAAAATATTCTTAATATTTTGTATTGAGGTTGATCTATAGAACTCGTAAAAAATATTAAATAAAATAACTTATTTATAATGTTCTAAATTTTTTTAACCATATTCTTAATTTTATATGGTACGTTCTAAATTTTATATGACATGTTCTAAATTTTATATGACTAATTGACTATATGAGAGGATAACGGTTTAACAAATTCCAAATTTTAGTTGTTTTTTTTATAACACATAAATTTAAGTTTTTTTTTTTTTTGATAAAAATAAATTTTAGTTTTTTTGATAAAAAATAAATTTTAGTTTTTTTGATAAAAAAATAAATTTTAGTTTTTTTTGATAAAAAAAAAATAAATTTTAATTTTTTTTGGATAAAAAACAATTTTTTTTATTTATCCCCTAACAAATAGGGGTTAGTTACATAAGTTTTTTTGGTAAAAAAAAATCCATTAAATTCTTACCATTAGATCTCACTGAATCGACGCTCTAGATATATTCTCACATAAACAACCTTTCTCACCTAAAGAGGCTTTCTCACATGATCACCAAATGTAGGGTGAGAAATTTAGTTTTGGTGAGAAGGGTGAGAAGCAATCACATCCCTTTGATCACCAAATGAAGGGCTAAGATTAAATTTAATTTTCCCTCCTTACTCCTTTGATAGTTTGGAGTCAATGTATATATGGTATAAAGTCAATGTATTTTTACTCAATATATTTATAGTGTATGGTGAATGTACCTATAGTTGGTGCTCAATGTACCTCTAGGTTATAGTTGATGTATTTATCTTTTCTCACCATAAGAAATTTCTTACCGGAACCCAACCCTATATATATATATATATATATATATATTGACATGAACACAATATGTTTTGTACACATGATTACTTCCATGAGATCATATATAGGGGTTTTCATTTATTGGATAAAAATCTGTTGTAATGAGATTGGAAGGTAAGAAAAGATCCATCAATTTGCACTTTTTTACTATATGAGATCCACTTTTGCCTTTTCCATCATTGAAGACCTCATATTATTATTTTTTGGTGGAAGTAACCGAGTCATTTTTTCACTGATGTAGTTAAATTAATCATATTGTTTATATGTTGCTTAGCTTGCAACATATATATTGATTATTGAATCGTCATTTTGCAAAATTTTACACCAAATATGTTTGTGCATGTTATTCTTAGGATCAAAAGTATTTCAAATTTTCAATCTTTAGATTCTTTTCCTACTTTCTTCTCTTACATATTAACCATTCATTATTTCAATCAATTCGACTCTAATTAATAGCTACATCAAATTATTGTTGTCTACAATTTGCATAAATATATTAACACTTTGTTTTGTTACTATTCACAAATTACACTTTGACCATTGTTTTTAATTTAGCTGGTGATTTCCGCACCCCAAAAATTGATTTACGCACCCCACGTTTATAGTATTAACCCGCGTTAATACTGAAAACATGGGGTGCGGAAATCAATTTTCTTTTAATTTATATGTAAAGAAAACTTTAGTGATATATAAATATAGCAACAGCTTTTCCAATGATAAGCATCATAAGGTAAAGTGTTAAAACATTTGTGTAACAAATGGATACAGTAATAGCAACTCTCATGTTACACCGTATGGCAATTTGAGAAAAAACTTTTTGTTTAAAAATACTAACTTTTTAGCATAAAACTATAAATTTTATTTAAGTAGGTCATGTGTAGCCATGAAAAAAGTATTGAAAAAATCGGTAAATCTATTGTAAAGATTTTAAAAAAATATATATCAATTCAAGTAATTTTATACATAAATAACTTTTTATAGTTTTATACATAACTTTTGCAAGTTTTTCTTAAACGGTTCCTAATGAGACTATCTCATAAAAAAAAAAAAATTTTTTTTTTTAGGGTGCGCTTCAATATGGAATTTGCATTGGCAGTAAAAATTGATTAAAAACTTGAACATAATAAAAAAAAATAAAAAAAACTTACTGCCTCTTTTCAAAGCGGGGAAGTTAAAGACATCTCTGGTAGCTTGGAGAGCGTCAGAATCAGCAGCCATTAAATTCTCATAAAGATAAGCCATGTTAGCCACCACCATTGCACAGTTGACTTGTCTCGTTACAAACTTTCTACTTGTTGCATTTGATCCCAACCTACCATTTCTAGCTTCATTATCCTTTGATCTGCTGCAAAGTTTATTATGCTTCACTCCTTCCCCTGTCCATTGCATCAGCTCATGAACAGTCTCTTCCCCTCTTTGATCCTCGTAATCGAACCCCCTCGAATCATACACGCAGAACCCCGCCCTCATTGACCTCACCACATTGTGTTCTTCCAAAAACATTGTCGTCGATTCTGACGTCACCGAGCTTCCTATATGCGTTAAAACGACAACAAACACGGTTTAGACAGGCTAGAGGTGCCAAAAGTTGACACGACACAGTCCGTTTATAAAAACTGATTAGGTTAGGATTCTTAATGGGATTCAACCTGTTTATGTAAATCAATTATGAGCTCGATCTACTTTAGAAGATATTTGTATAAGAGGATCTCAAAACAAATGGATTTGGGCTAAAATTATGAAAAATATTCACAAAATTGTGGAGTCAAACATAGAGATGATGTGTCGGTCGGAAATTTATATAAGCGAAAGGGTAGCAAAAGTAACAATATGTATAATGTACAAAATCAAAAGTCCTGCAAAAGCTGAGGAAAATCTGATAAGAATTGTAAAGTGACAGCTAACCTGAAGTCTGAGCAAAGGGAATGATACCAGCTCTACCAAGCACACTATACATAAGATTGATCAAAGAACTCTTGCCACCACCAGCATAGCCAACCAATAGAATAGTGATCATACAAGGGATGTTCATATCATCCTTGTTGATCCCACCCATAGGGACCCACATATCACCGGCTCTATAAGCGACTAGCCGGTGTCGTAGATCGTCTAGACCCTCCGATGCAACCATTGCTAGCCTCTCCAACTCTCGCATCACCTTCAGCCTCGGAGTCAAACACCCCACATCCGATGCACTACTTATCTTCAAGCTACTCATCTCTTCAGAGGTTGCGCATGTGCGCCACCAGTAAAACTCCGTTGACTCATCTCCTTCTCCCTCATCTGAATGGTGGTTCTCCTTCATTCTCTTTAATTTGCTTGGACTGTGCAATGAAAACGAAATCAAAGGTTTGGCTTTTAGTGTTGTCTATAATCTATAATAATAATAATAATAATAAGAATGTAGTCCAAAACTATATATTTATGTAGTGAGATAGTTGGTAGTCTACTAGTCTCCAATAATTAAGAAAAGGACAATTCGTCGAAGCTACGCATATTTTATCTTGCATTGATTCACTCCACCTACACCAGGAAAAAAAACTGAAACTTAAATTGAACTTCTGCAGTTTGATAACTAATCTGTCATTTTACCAAAATGCCCTTGAGAGATAGCTAGTCCCCTGTACAAGAGCATTGGCGACATTGTCTTTTTGATACGTCGTAAAAAGTAAATGACCTTTTGCAAGATCTGATCTGTTCTGTTGTAACTAATTTTAACGAGATTCTGGTACTACTATATTATTTCTGTACATCAGCAGTTACAGCTAATCAGGTTACAAGTCAAATCCCAAAAAAAAAGTGATTTTTTTCCAATCATGCAGTATACTCAACTTACCCAACCAAGGGGGCACCTCAAACCAGTACAAGATCATAAATTCATAATGTCATTTTCCAACGACTTGTACACCATGAAGTTCACATGGACAACATCTAGGCACGACTTTATCTGCAATATCGCATTTTTCATTATTGGCAATTCATCATACAAAACAAATTGAATGCATATACATAAAATATAGTAAGAAAAAATATATAATTGGCAATTCATCACAGAAAAAAAAAATTAAATAATAAAATAACTGGACATTATGACTCAAATTTCAACATTCGACTTCTGAATAGACTCGACAATATACTTCCTGCATCTAATATAAGGCATATAAAACAAATTTAGCACTCAAGAAGAGAGCTTTCCCATCTGATATGACCCAAAATACATGATATACCCGTAGTATTAAAAATTGAGATGGAAATACATTGATGCAAAAATACATTTGCTCAAAACAAAAAACAATTTTTGTATTGCTCCATGACTAACTTGCTTGGTTGAGACTTGACTAGGACGACACTGCAAAAGTTTAATTTCGAGAGGACTCGTTGACAATGGGGGCGTGCCACAGACGTTGACAAGTGCTTAGCGAGCACCTTGACCATAGCTGAGGCTGGACCGGACTCTGGGATGACTGCAATCTGGATGTACTCGTAAAATATATCAGCCCTCGAACTAGGGACTTCACTCCACCACCAAACTGCATATCCTGCATTTTTTTATTTACATGTAAGATCAAAATACACGGAAAAAATAAATATAATATGCAAGCAGACAAATGAAGTTTTGAAGATTTGAAAGACAGCATCCCTCGTAATCTGGTGTAGATAATATGCAAGCAGACTTTTAAGCACGAACAATGATGTAGTGTCACATGGAAGAGCAGAAGGGCAATTGTTCAAGTAATTGGACGCCTTGCTTGGGGCATTGGAAATTAATTCCCATGAGAAATTTCAATTCCCATGGAAAATTTAATTTCCCTTGTCCATTGCTATTTCATAAATTGAAATTTTGTTGAGATGTGAATTTGTTGAGATCACTTTGGGCACAGTTCTTTTGGACTTAATTTTTGAAATTTTCATTTCAAATTGAATTCAGCTCCTAATTAAATTCAGTTCAGATTAATTCAGTACAAAAGCACAGTCCCAATCCATGTCAATGATTATCTTGAAAACTTTTATGCCTGCTTCAATATCCCCCCAGATTTACTTAATGTCAGTTTTAACTACAATTACTTAAGTGGAGACATAAAGGCAACATCAGAATTCCGTCAGACTTCATTAGTTGATTATAATTCCTCCATCCAAAATTAGTGGTTAGATTTTACCAAAAAAATGCAGAGATTTTCACCAAAATGTAGTAACCGCTGGAGAGAGCCCGGAGAGGGGGGGTTACAAAAAATTTACTGCCAGCCCCAGCCCCACCCCCACCAGAAGCTTTTCTTCCCAATACATGAACAAAAAACGAATTGCATGTCAAGCCAATAAATAAAGCATAAATCTGAAAGTAATTTATCAAGTTCGGGTAATTTTGGATTGCAAAGTTTCATGAATAAAGCATTACAGTATACCTTTAACCAAACTTGAATCCTCCTTGTGGAACATTAAGATCATTTCCGCCAAAGTCAAAACCATTTTGAGCACCATCAGCAGAAGGCAAGGCTTCTTCATCGTCATCAACCCAATAGGTCTCCAGAATTTTAACTGACTTCTCGTAAATCTCATTGTTATCATGTGATTGCAAGCTTTCTATCTTATCTAGACCTTCCGAATCCTCAATCATCTGTGCATAGACATTGATGTCTCCACTTGTTCCCAAACTCCTCTCAGCTTCCCCAATCTTCAATATATTCTCAAGACCTTCCAAGCACACTGTGACAATTCTTGGATCAGGACAAACTAAAAGATCACACAATGGTTTAACACATCCCTGGCTCACCAAATACCTGCATCATCAACAGAAAGATGCATAAATAAAATATAAATTTTTTAAAGGGAACAGATGCATAAATAAAATTTAAAAGGGCGAAAATAAACTATATAATTTGGGGGAATAAAAATAAATTAGATAGCTCTAGCATTACTTTATTTGCTCAGGGGAACCTCCTGAAGTAGCATTCGAAATAGCCCAAGCAGCCTCCTTCTTGATATCAAACTCCGCATTTTGGAGAAGATGTACAAGAGGAGATATAATATTAGCCTCAATGACAGCCTGCATTGCAGGAAAGGCAAGATCATCTACTAAAGAAAATTTAAACCCACAGTTAAACTTGAAGCACCAAACATGACTTAAACTATTAACTGTTAGCATTCGTAACAAAAGGCTTTCAACAGAAAACTCCTTAATTCAAAAGTCCTTACCTGTATCTGCTCCTTAGTTCCAGCAGTGATGTTAGAGATGGTCCAACAAGCTTCTTTCTTTATACTCTTCTTGTGACTTTGGTTCAGCAAGTTCAGAAGGCATGGAAGAGCGTTGTGATCTATAATGCACTGGATAAAACAAAGAGGTATTAGAGATTGAAATAAATGGACTGCAACAAAAAGGAGAAAATTTCCAGAAAACTGGTTTAATGCTTCATCTAAATTATGAATTAATGCACATAGTAACTTGTGATTAGACATATAGGGACAAGATATCTCTAGCCATAGTAAAACTTATATATTGAACTGAATTCCCAAAAAAAAAAAAAAAAAAAAAACCCTTCAAAAACACTTTGGGCCAACTTGAAAAACACAATTTAATTTCAGTCATACAAACTAATACAATTCTACTTGCTGAACAAAATATTGATTCTTTAAGCTATCTGGTGTGCTTCAATTCCTTCAAATTATAGTGGGGACCAGAACACAAGCTATTTGGTAAACCATGTAGCAAAACTATGTTGAACAAGCTGCCTCACAAAAACACGCCTTAGTACTATCTTCCACACTTTACCCTTGAATAGGTCATACACATAGATAAAAAGGCTGCATCCAAGCTAAATATTCAAATTACGTACAAGAAAAAGATGTGGGACCAACCTGAGTTTGCATGTCATCACCAGTAACAATATTTCCAACAGTACGAAGGGCGGGAATGAGCACAGACGGAGAAGTATGGCTACATAGAAATGCGCATTATTAGACATGGAGACCTAGAACAGAACTTTGAGTATTATCAAGCTACTTGTCAACATGATACTCACAGTAAAAGCTCCACAAGCCGTGGGCAGACTCCAGCTTCAATTACAGTTTGAATCTTGTCATTTGTACCATCAGATAGATAAGACAATGCCCAGCAAGCATCCGTAAGGATTTCATCATCATTTGAATGAATCAGCTTCTCAAGAGTCGGAAGAGCAGGCTTGGTCTGCAAAAGTAAATTTGAATATGAGAAAAATGTTAGCTACAACAAACACACAGAGAGTTGGGCGTGGAATCTTACAGAGTCCGATCATACAACTAAAGAAAGTAACCTGGTCAAATGATGGTTGTGGCTTGCCTCTGCAGAAGTTTGATAAGGTCCATGTAGCATTTCGCAACATAGACAATTTTGCATGCTCATTGAACTGGGCCAACAATGGCATAAGGGCACCATGGCTCAGAACCAGATCACGGCATTTTGGCGAGTCACCGGCAATATTCCCTAAAGCCCAAACAGCCTACAATTAGGGGAAAAAGGTTAGTCCACAAAACAATATTTTAGTGTCATAAAGATGATAAATACTATTGAAAATAGAAAACAAAACAATAAGCGAGATATTATAGAGTTGCAATAAAATAAAAGGAAAAAGGGAAACGCAAAAATAGAGACTAGAGAGAGAAATTAGTAAGCAAATCAAATTTCCAATAGATCTTCCACAATATCTAAAAAAATGCTTCTTTAATCTGAATAGTTAAAGCAGAAAGCCGATCTTCCACAATATCTGACACACATACTGTAACATCCATAGTACCACACTAACTACAATAAGCAAAAGCCTTTGGCGCTATATGGTGAAACTTCCAAAGAGTAATACAAAACAGGATAATTTCACTGTCTTATTGGCAATACATTGTGTGTGTGTGTGTTGGTGGGTTGGGAAACCTCATGCAGGTTCAAGGCAGTATTACTGCCAAGTATGCACCCCAGAAAACAACCAAACCCAACCCTCAAGCTGGAATAAGAAGCCAACTACACTTTCCAAATCATGAACTTATGAATGCTTATACATTATGTGCTCAGAGCATATAGGACGATAAATACACACCTGTTCGCGAACATCATCACTGGGTGAAATAAGAAGCTTCACAAAAACTGGGACAGCTCCGTGATCAATAACAACCTTAGTGTTCTCCGATGTGCCAGATGCAATATTGGTAAGGGCCCAAGCAGCCTCAAACTGAAAACACAGAGATTTCATTATTAAAAACAGTTCATTTCCCTTCTCTCTCATATTAAATGCTTAGATTTAAAAAGCGCAAAGGCCCACTAAGGCACAAATGGTACATGGAGCCTAGGCGCAAGGCAAAGCCCCATTGAGTTTTTTTTTTTCTTTGACAGTATTTAGATGAACTAGAAAATCCATAATAATGTTAATTTGACATATATAAAGCCAAGATAAGTCTCATTTTGAAGAAAATTTAATCATTCGAAGAATTTATAATTTAAGTATAAGCTATTTTCCGTAAGGTCCACGCGGTGACTTAGCCTGGTTGAAACCCATTTCTCAGAGCCTAGGCACGACTGAGGCACACTTTTAATCGCATTCTCTAGAACAAACCTGAAGCTGTGGATAATCATCTCTACCCAAAAACTCAACAAGACGGGGAACAACTCCAGATTGAACGACTTCTTCAATTGGAGGGTTGCGCTCTGCAAAAATAATTAAATAGAAGCAATAAGAATAGTTGACCTTGACTCTTCCTACTTGAACGAAAACATCAAAGCCTAAGAAATTTTAATGATATACTTGATTCATAATTTCATATATAATCATCTTCATGTATTCACCAACTCTGTGACTCCATATGAGCCACGCAGCAAAATTTTGTACCAACTAGTTTAATTCAGCATTATGCCTAATCCATGCACAGGATAAACGCAACCAAAAATAAATTGCTAATAAAGCAAAATAAACCGTTCAAGAATGATAAATCAGGGAAGAGCGAACAACTAAACTAATTCCTAAAATAAGCTAAATAAAAAACTTGAATAGGATGCTTTTACAAATTTACAGACGACGAACCTATAGAGAGTAGCTTGCGGAAGTGAGTAGTTGCTTCAAGTTGAGCACTTCCATCATCTGAACACACTCCAGCAACCATCTGCGGCAGGCTGTCAATCTACAAATTCAAAACAAACACTCCACAATTCATAACTATGATTCCAAAAAATATGTTGACATAATCAATCGACTACATATCTAGATAGAAATTTACAATAAACTAAAACCTAACCAGACGTCATAAATCATCCACAAAAAACCCTAATTTACCATAAAAACAAATAAACAAAACCAAAATATGCAAGCAAAATGAATCAAAAACAAAATTCAAACCTTTTTATCAGCAGAAGGCTGAGAAGGAAATTGTTGAGAAGCAGTAGATTGAAAGCCTTCACGACGCTTCTTCTGCAAGTTCTCTTCTCTACGATTCTTACGAATCTCAACCATGTTATCCTCTCTTCTCCGCCTTCCTTCCTCAGCATCCACCGCAACCTTGTACCTACTGCGGCGCACTTCAGTCCTTGCATTGGGCCTCAAAGACATCTTCTCTTTCTTCTTCTACTTCCACTTCCACTTCCACTTATTCGATCAATCTAAATAAACGCAAACCCTAACCCTAGCCGACGATCAAAGAGTTAAGGAAGATTTTTCGAATGATCGGCGAAAAAAAATCACAAGGGTTTCTGAGGGTGGAAATTTTGGGGGAAGAAAGAAAGAATAGAAGCTGTTGATGAAAGGTAGAAAGCGAAAGTGTGGGGTTTATATATCAAGTACGGTTGAAATCAAAGAGGGTGGAATTTTGAGTTAATTTTAGGGGGGGGGGGGGCCTGAGTATGAAATAAGGGCTGGATTTGGTGGTTAATTACAGGTTATTGCCACTGAAATTTGAATTTTGAAGTGAGGTTAGATTTTTTTTTTTCCCTAATAAAAAAATATATTCCGTTGTTGTTGATTGTTTCTCAGGAGTCAGGAGATTTAGTTACTGTTGGAGGAGTTTGGGTCAGCTGTCATGGGCCGTTGGGTGGGCTTTATGAGAATGGGAAAATGTAAATGATTGAGGGGAATTCGGAATTTTCTTTTTTCTTTTTTTTTTCCTTTCAAGTTGTATTATTTGAAAGGTGGAAGGATACTTTTGAGTTAGAATTTGGCTGGAATCCTACAGACCATGTACTCCCGACTTAACTTGAAGAATTGGATTGTTGTAGTGTTGTAGTGTCAATGAAGTGTGTGGGGATTTCTTGCCCGTAATATAAAATTTTCAATTATTGTTTTTTAGGTATTTTAAGGAAGTGATTTGAATGTGTAAACGATAAAATTAATCAAATTAATATTGATACAAATAACTTACAGTATAATTTTAGAATTTGCTATTTCATTTCAAATAGTTGAATTTAATTTTAGAATTTTAATTTGTAGAATTCAATTTTAGAATTTCAATCTCTAGAATTTAATTTTAAGTCATATGTTTGGCAAATTTGAAAATTTGAAATTACATATTTTTTAAAATATTTGAAATAGAAATGATTTACTTGTTAAGGATTTGGGTTGAAAACTAGGTTAAATCTAATTCCAAAACATATAATTTGTTTCAATTCCAGCATTTGAAATGATATGCTTGTATCCAAATATAAAATAACGTAATTTAGCTTCATCTAGTGTTTTTCCTGGATCATAAAAGTGATTTTAGCAATCTAAATTATTGTTTTGTTGTATATAATTGTATTATTCTAATTGGTTTCAATATTTACAAACCAATATTATAGGTTTAGATTTATGTGGATTTTAGGACTTTGTTAATTGTACAACTAAAGATATTATTTAAAAATGTGTCCCGTGTGATATGAAAAAGTGAATGAAGCATTTTATTTGGGACACAGGGAGTAATAAGTTATGCCCGTCAAAAGAAATAAATTCTAATAAGTTTTGAAAAGTATAAATAAGGTTGTCCCTCTCAAAAGACAAGGTCTAATATGTTAAAAGAAATTTTGTGAAAAACTCAATTATGTTTACAACTTTTTATGGAAAAAAAAAGTGTATTTTTTTAATAAACCCCCCTAAGTTTTGAGAAACATCAAATGCACCATTAATGTTATAATTCCGTCAAATTTAACAGAGATGGGCCCAATTTATCAATTTCCATAGTAATGAACATGTGAATTGACCTTCATACCCTCTAGTAATTACACACTTTCAACTCGATTGAATTATATAAAGTATAGCTTGATTAAACATTCGGAAACTTTAGAAAGTACGAACATATGATGATGTTTGGAAACTTTAGAGATTTCATTAAGAAAATAAAAAATAATAAAAAAAGTGATAACGGTGAAGTGGGGCTCATTTTAGAGCTCATCTCCGTTAAATTAAATGGAATTATGACATTAGGGGTTGAATTCGATAAAGTAATCTCAAAACATTATGGGGTTTTAAATAAATAACAAAAAAAAATTAAGTATTTTTCACAAAATTTCCTGATTTAAAATTAGTTTAGAAAAGTAGGTAAAAAGAACAACCTTTGGTCTTATTATTTGCGACAGTCAACATTTGACATCATTCATGTTATGTAATTTGATCAAGATTTGAGTTTTACCTATAATGAAAAAATATAGTCAAATGGGGTCTCGTTGGATTCATCGCAACATGTAATTTTTAAATATGTAGTTGTAATAATTTTTACAAATACATAATTGAATACATTAAAGTTTTGTCTCGACAAGCGTAAAAAGTGGAGTGTTGCAAATAATAAGAAATAGATGTAGTATATTTGGAAAGGAAAGACCAACTCAACGACTGGTAAAGGGTTACTAATCCATACAATTATCTCTATTATATAAGCCAAGGGGGGAGCCATTGTGACATGGTGTCCCCCCTCGAAATGTCTTAACTACCCTTTTAAAATTTCCTAAATACTCAAACTATATAATATTAACTAAAAAGGAAAGTTTTGTATTTTTTAAAATGAAAATATTACAAAATATATAGTTCAAAAAAATAAAATACAAACACCAAAATCCATATTTTTTAATTCTCTACAATTAGATACCCATATTGGTATAATTTTTCATACAAATATTTTCTTTTTCATTGGTATAAATCTGTATTGTATGGTGTTTCCAGTCCTTTCCACCTGAAAAGTTTAAAATAATCATCTCCCTTATTTATGAAATAGAGATAAATAGAAATTAAATTCAATAAATCAATAACAAATAAGGAATTATCAATCAATCAAAGAGCAAATAATTAATTATTCCTCATAAAATATAATAATTTTTTAATCTTTTTAAATTGAAATATCACAAAATTAATAATAATTCACAAAAATAAACAAAAAGTAACAAAATTAATATTTTTGAATTCTCTACAAATGGACACCCATATTTATGTAGTTTTTCACATTAAATTTATAGATTTTAATTATAGTGAAAATTTGATAAGAGATAATATAGTTAATGAAATCATTTTTTTTCAATTAAACAATCATAATCTTATTTTCATCAAACTCATAAATAATGTATACAAACATTTATATAAGATATTCATAAATTGAAGCACGCATAGCGTAAACATAAGGCTAGTCTTTATTATATAAGGGAAGGGGAAGGTGGCGGCGGTGTCTAAGTGGACTTCCACACTACCCTTACACATCCTTCATAATTATTAATAAAGTCGGAGACAATTTTGTCATTTAATTTAATTTGCGTACTAAAATTTTCCACAATGATATTTGATTTTTAAAATCATTAATAGCCATATTTAAAATAATAAGTAATCACAATTGTAAAAATTGCAAGTGCAATTAATTGCAAAATTGTAGTATTCATCAAATTTTCTTAAGACTCAAAATTTATTCATGTACAATAAAACTTTTATAGAAATAAATTATTTACTCAATTAGCAATATACTTATACTATGTATAAATAAAAGGATAAAACTAGATTAAATTCAAAAAAAAAAAAACATATTTATGTTATTAAAAATTATGTGGGGCTCATATTAATTTTATTATGAAGTTAATGTTGTAACGAATATTTTAAGGTTATTACACACATAAAAACTAGTATAATATTGAAAGATAGAGTGGCTTACCAACAAGCTACTACCATATTATTTTATATTAATAAAAAATATTTCATAAAAAATTATAGGTTTAGATTTATGTGGATTTTAGGACTTTGTCAATTGCACTAACCTCATCTTGATGTTATTTCAAGTTTGTAAAAATGATTGATTGATTTTAGCAACCTATATTGCACCATTATGAATTTGACTATTGAATTGTTCAAATTAGGTTTATATTAGGTTGAGTGATTTCAGATTGGATAATTTCGGTCGATTATTCAATTTGCTCATTTTCGAATCAATAAAAGCTTTGTTTCTAGATTTTACAGAAGTAAGCAAATTGAATGTTTTTACATTAAACTTTTAGGATTGGTCCTTTAGCTTCGTGATTGAGTTGAACCAATTGGTATTGAAGAGCTAAGCTAGCTGCCACTACTCATCAGAATTCTGTAGTGATGATAACAATAGAGTTCTCTAATTTTCACCTAAATTTGCTATGTAATTAAAAAAAATCAGATAAAGTCCAGTAATTTCTACTTCCTCCGTCCCAAATTAAATGATTCAGTTTGACTTTTGACACTATTCATATTTTGTGATTTTAATCCATTTAATTTTATATATAAGAAAAAACATAGTCATGTGTGATCTCATTTAATTCGTTTCGATACACAGTTTCTAAATATATAATTTTTATTATATACAAGTACTAAAGATATTATTTAAATTAAAGATATGTCTCAGGTAATATGAAAAAGTGAATGAAATATTTTATATGGGACGCAGGGAGTAATAAGTTCTGCCTGTCAAAAGAAATAAGTTCTAATAAGTTCGGAAAAGTATAAGTAAGGTTGTCCCTCTCAAAAGACAATGTCAAAGAAAATTTTGTGAAAAACTCAATTACTTTTACAACTTTTTATTAAAAAGAACTTAAGTTTTTTTTTTTTAATAATCCCCCCTAAGTTTTGAGATGGACCCAATTTATCAATTTATATACTAATGAACATGTGAATTGACCTTCATACCCTCTAGTAATTACAACTCGATTGAATTTTGAAGTATACCTTGATTAAAGTTATGAAAACTTTAGAAAGTACATATGATGATGTTTGGAAACTTTAGGGATTTCATTAAGAAAATAAAAATAAAAAATGATAAGAGTGAAGTGGGGCTCATTTTAGAGCTCATCTCTGTTAAATTTAGGGTGCGTTCTTTTCAACTTATTAGACCTTGTTGGTGATGAGCAAGGATGTGATGAACAATTGACTCTCTAAGGCGTGGAAATGCACTTTCCTACTAATTCGATTCGCCCCTTATATATTTAGATCACCGGGTTACCACGAACGATTAGTGAGATACAAAGGAGAATGAAAAACCTTATACTCAAGTGATCTCTAGAGTATAAGAAACAAAAGGACTTGTTTTTGTTGTGTTTAGAACCACACTTAGATAAATTAGCTAGAGATATCTATATGCTAACAAGTTGTATATAAGCACTTAGAATTCAGAGATTTTCTTGCGATTCTTGTGTGTTGCAATGAACAAATGCATGCCTATTTATAGGCACACAAGCATGTGAAGAATTCACAAAATTCTGAGTTCAATTCACACATTAAACCCATTAAAATCAGAAATTATGTTTAGCTTAGAATGAGGAATGGAATAAAGATTATTCCCTCAACTATGCTAAACTCTTAATCTCCTCATTTAATCTGGTCCAATCACCATTTACATCAGTATTGAAGCTCAAAGAACACTCTTCAATACGTAAAGGAATCCTAGGAAAAGAATCCAAGAATTCGAACAAACCGTTCGAATTTCCAGAGAGTTTTTCGCAGGGTGCGAAATACCCGTCGCGGGGTACGACGGCCTCTCGCGGGGTGCGAGAGTGTTCTCGCGGGGTGCGACCACTGGGCAACCTTTTTGCCCAGATTTCCAGTAGCATTTTCGCGGGGTGCGAAAACTACTCACGGGGTGCGAGATACTCTCTGCCTCGTGGGTCCTTTTGCCTAGCCTACTTTGTCCAATGCCTTAGCCCATTTATTCATAAATGTTCCAACAGACCTGAACTTATCTGAACTTATCAGACCTAATTTAACTTATTAAACCTTATTGGAACTTATTAGACCTTATTGGAACTTATTAGACCTTATTGGAACTTATTAGACCTTATTGGACCTTATTAGACCTTATTGGACCTTATTGGAACTTATTAGGCCTTATTAGAACTTATTAGACCTTATTGGAACTTATTAGACCTTATTGGAACTTATTAAACCTTATTGGAACTTATTAAACCTGATTGAAACTTATTGGAACGTATTTTATATGATTGAATAAAATAAATTAATAATAATAATAATAATATTCTATACATTTGAACCTATGTTTTTTTTTATTGTTGAATTACGTTCAAGAAGGTAATAATAATTAGTATATCTTTTTTCAAACCCATTATTAATTAATATTATCAATTCCAATAACAACTTATTTACATATTTAATTTTTCTTAATTCACTTGTAGTAAAATTAACAAACTAGAACGAATTGAATAATAATAATATGAAGGATGGGTAAAGTTTAATTTGGAGCAAAATTAGTAATAATAATATGGAGGATGGATAAAGTTTAATTTGGACCAATAAATCAAACCCAAAATAAAAAATAAGTTTTATTTTATAATATAAAAAAATAGTTTAATTCAATCTAACTCTGATTGGTTTCTCTAAAAAAATTATAAAACAAGAATGATAAAATAAAATTGGTTTATGTTGTGTAAGAGTGCTTTAAGTTTATTATTATTTTAATTAATTTTATTTGATCAATAATTAAAAATAATAATCTAGACCTGATTTGAACTTATTAGACCTGATTGGAACTTATTAGAACTTATTAGACCTGATTGGAACTTATTAAACCTTATTGGAACTTATTAGAACTTATTGGACCTTATTGCAACTTATTAGACCTTATTGGAACTTATTAGAACTTATTGGACTTTATTGCAACTTATTAGACCTTATTGAACTTATTAGACCTCATATAACTTATTGGAACTTATCTGAACTTATTAAACCTGAAACTTATTTTTTTGAGGTGAAGAGAACGCACCCTTAATGGAATTATGACATTATGGGGTGAATTCGATAAAGTAGTCCCAAAACATTATGTGGTTTTAATTTTTTTTTTTTTTTAAAAAAAAAAAACAAAAAGCTTAAGGATTTTTCACAAAATTTCTTAATTTAAAATTAGTTTAGAAAAGTAGGTAAAAAGAACAACCTTAGGTCTTATTATTTTAGGGGTTTTTTGGTTGCCTACATTTTCTATGGGCAATTAAAGGCTCTATTTATTAGAGCGAAAAATGTTTTTCGATCTTGAAAATTATTTTCCCATTTTACATCGTTTACTTTGGGTGAAAAAATAAAATGTAAAATTCGAAGTGAAAACTCATTTTACACCATATTAGAAACATTTTCCCCAAAATTTGGGAGTAAAATGTATTTTCTGTGCAAGTAACATTGAAAAATTTCTATGAAAATGAGTTTTCCAAGGTAAAATATTTTTCATGGAAAATCATTTTACATCGAAAACGTTTTACACACATGTAAACATACCCAAAAATTCCCATGAACTTCATTTTGGCCATGTTGTTTGGTTGACAAAAAAAAGAAAATGTAGGCAATAAAAATTCATGGGAATTTTGACTTCCCACAAAACATGGGAATTTATTTACCCAACCCCCCTTGGTAAGTCATATTTCATATGGGAATTTATTTCCCCCATAACTAACCAAACAAATTTCTTAAATTTCCATTAATTTAGTGGTGAAATTAAATTCTTATAAATTGAGAATTCATAGGAATTATATTTTTACTTCCCTAATAAACCAAACGACACCTTAGGTTTTTAATTTTCAATAAATTGTTTATCCTTTTTACTACCTCTGCTTCATATTATTTGCAACATTCAACATTTGACACTATTCATGTTATGTACTTTGATCAAGATTTGTGTTTTACCCGTAGTGAAAAACATAGTTAAATGGGGTCTCGTTGGATACATCGCAATATGTAGTTTTTTAATATGTAGTTGTAACAATTTTTACAAACACATAATTAAAAAGTTTATTAATATATTAACGTTTGTCTCAACAAGCATAAAAAGTGGAGTGTTGCAAATAATAAGAAACAAAGGTAGTATGTTTGGAAAGGAAAGACCAACTCAATGACTGGTAAAGGGTTACTTATCGGTACAATTATCTTTATTATACAAGGAAAGGGAAAGGTGGCGGCGGTGTCTAACTGGATTACTACACTACCCTTACCATCCTTCATAATTATTAATCAAGTTGCATGGAGACGATTTATCATTTAATTTGTGTACTAAAATTTCCCACAATGATATTTGATTTTTGAAATCGTTAATATAACCTTATTTAAAACAATAAGTAATCACAATTGTAAAAATTGGAAGTGCAATTAATTGTAAAATTGTAGTATTCAAATTCTCTTAAGACTCAAAATTTATTCATAAACAATAAATCTTTTAGGAAAAATTGCAAATAATATTTCAAAGTTTGGGTCATTTTACGTGATTATTCCGAATCTTGAGTAATCCACGAATATTCCGAATTTTGTCCCTTATCTTCCACCAATGTTCCAACATGTTAATTAACCTGTTAAAATTGGTAAAATAGGGGTGGGGTCCACGTTATTTTTTTATTTTCCATTTTATAATTGTGCGCAAATCGAGGCGGGATGAGAACGCAAAACATGTCTAATCTGGTCGTTTTTTGCAAACTCCGATCTCAAATTCGATCCCCAAGAGTTAAAATAACTCGTAAAACGTACCTTGAACGGATTATTTTATCTGACAAGTTAATCGATGCACACAAAATGAGGCGAACCGGGAATCTAAATCAGGCCTAATAAGATTGTTTTTTGCAAATGCCACCCTCGAATCGGTTCCCATAAGGATTTAAATGACTCGTAAAACCTTGAATGAGCTATTTTTTCTGACACGTATATCGATGCACACAAATCGGGGCCAATCGGGTCATTTTTTGCAAATTCCGACCTCGAATCAAACCCCATTAGGGTTAGAATGACCCGTAAAATCATGAACGGGCTATTTTTTTATGTACATTGATCAGCATAAATCGAGGTGAACCGAGAACGCGAATCAGGGCTAATCGGATCGGGTTGTTTTTTGTACATTCTAACCTCGAAACGGATCCTATAAGGGTAAAAATGACCCATAAAAACTTTAAAGAGCTGTTTTTTTTTACAAATAGATCCATGCGCAAATCGAGGCGTTTCTGGATCGCCTCGATTTGCGCGCATCGATCTACGTAACAAAAAATAGATCTTTAAAGGTTTTACGGGTCATTTTAACCCTTATGGGGTACGTTTCGAGGTCGGAATTGGTAAAAAACGACCCGATTAGCCACGATTCACGTTCTCGGTTCGCCTCGATTTGTGCTGATTGATGTACGTAAAAAAAATAGCCCGTTCATGATTTTACGGGTCATTTTAACCCTATTGGGATCCGATTTGAGGTCGGAATTTGCAAAAAACGACTCGATTAGCCCCTATTTGCATTCTCGTTCCACCTCGATTTGTGCGCACTGTTTTCAAAGTTAATAAATATTATTAGTTTTAATGATAACTAGTGTTAATGATTTAAAGGTTAATAAATATTATTAGTGTCAATGATAATTAAATTATTAAAGTTAATTAGTGTTAATGATAATTAGGATAATTAATTCAGGCATCACAACTTTTTTTACCGGTTCAGTAGGTAGCAGGTGGGATGGGAACATTGGTGGAAGATAATGTTGGAAATTTATTTAGAGCATAAGGATTATACGTTACGTTTGTTAGGGAATGGTAATATGAACATACGTATAATGTTTCCATATAACCCACGAAAACAGGACAAAAGTTGGAAAACGAGATAGAAACAAATCGCGACTCGCGAATACAGATCGCGACTCGTGAAAGGAGGTTGCGGCTCACAAAAAATTAGTTTCCACAGTTCTTTTCGCCTCTCGCGACCTTCATTTAACCTAGCTTGTTCAACGCTTATGCCTAGACTAGTGCAATAGACCTTCTCCGTGTTCACCACCCCCCTCTTACTATGACGGGGGTTTTTATTTGGCGAGAAACCCCTCTATCAAAACCATCGCAGGAAAAGTCAGCCTGAAAATAGTCGAGAAAATGTCGGCCATAAAACCGTCGCCGGAAAAGTCGGCCGAAAAACGGTCTTCGGTAAAGTCCCCCGAAAAACTGTTGACGCAAATGTCGGTCTGAAAGTTACCGGAAAATTTAGTCAAAAAGTTCGTCGGAAAAGTCGACTGGAAAAATGTTGATCAGAAATTCGACAAAAAAAATTGGTTAGAAAAAGTTCGCCCAAAAAGTTGACCTAAAAATCGTTGTTCGGAAAGTTGTCAGAAAAAGTTCACTGAAAAATTCGGCCGAAAAACTGTTGGTCGGAGAGTTACTGGGAAATTCGGTGAAAAAGTTCGTTAGAAAATTTAGCTGGAAAATCGTTGCTCGGAAAGTCAGCGGAAAAATTTTCCCGGAATTGTCTGCCAGAAAACCGTTGATTGAAAAATCTCCGGAAAAAGTTCATAAAACAAATCTCCGGAAAAAGTTCATAAAACAAGGTCGACGGAAAAAGTTTTCAAACTGTTGACATCGTATTTAGTCCCCTGCCCCGAAGAAAAGGTTCAATGATGATAACATACGCTACTCGCTGATAAATCAGCGTGGTGTATGTTTTAACGCTGATTTATCAGCGTTCCTTTATTTTTTGCGCTGATTTACTTTATTAAAAAAAAGTTTAAATCTCTTTTTATTTAACTCATATTTAACTTGACTAATAAAAAGTTCAGCGATAAATTAATTTTTACGCTGATCTATCAGCGATTAATTTTTTGATATGCTGATATATCAACGAGTAATTTTTTCACTCGCTGGTATGTCAGCGTAATTTTTCAGCAGCGTGTCAAAATATTTTGCGCTGATTTTTTATTAAAAATATTTGTTTTATTTTTTTGTATTAGTAAAGGCCGCCTACGGCCTAATATGACGCATTCCACCATAATAGTACCCTTGCCCCCGAATTCAAACTTTGGTTCGTATGACCATTTTCGGAGTCATCCCCATGGGATCGAAGGAGTGGAATCGTGCTATTTATATCTGTTCCTAAATCATGTCCCATTCGTAATTTTTTGATCTAAATACATGGTTTATGAGTTTATTCTTAAAACTCATTGGCGAGTCCTACTAATACACTGTCCTTTTCGGTATATCTTTTCTTCCCTCTATCCAGTCCGTTCTCCCTTCCATCGCCAATATGCCTAGGTCTAAAACGGCCTCAATCTTGGTGGTGACGAGAGGGGGAAGCAAAAAAGTGGGGAGCCGGCCGTGGCTCTTACAGTGGTGACTCCGCTGGGGACAATTTAGGAAATTATTTCGATAATTTTCTAAAGAGGGCAAGACTTGAAAATTATCTCTCAATTTATATACTTGTTATATTTAAAACAAATTGCTTTATTTTATTTTATTTTATTTTATTTTATTCATTTATTTATTTATTTTCTTTATTTATTCATATTATTGCATATATGTGACAAACACTTGGCCTCCATGTGTTTGAAACATACCTAGGCTTAACCTTTATCTTAATCCTTTAGGGAAGAACCGTTGACTTGGCGGGGCCCATGGCCTCTAAGTAGCCGAGCAAAACGGAACCTTATCCCAACTACATCAATTTCCAAGCTGCCCATGGTGCTTGGTTAGGAGACACTTCATATCTGACGGTTTTTCTGCAAAGTGTTGAAGTACACTCCTTAGATGCAGGACCTTCATGACCCCATAACCATAGAGACTTTGCATTAACATGTAAATTATTGCCTTTTTTTGTACAATATTGCTTGTTTGCCTAGTTGACCTTAGGATTCTAACTTATTTAGTCACGAGATTTATGTTAACTTCATGAAAAATAATTGATATCTTTTGAATATATTTAAAAAAGATATTTTATTAATATTGTAATACCCCGAAATTTCGGGATATTTTAAATTTTTCATAATTAATTAAATATATAATTAATTGACTATTTAATTGATTATTATTTAATTAATTATTAATTTTATTGTAGCAGTCTAATTATTTTGATCATGGCCCGAACTTTAATTTCATCTTGCCAAAACCCGAGCCCAATTATTTCCTTTGTTCTTTGTATCTCACGACCCACTCCTTCATCCTTTTCTTTAATTAATTTCTTTCATTTGTTTTAATCAATATTATTATTAAAACCTTTATCTATTTTGTAACTAAGCCTAAAACCCTAATCCTTGCTTACCTATTCTCCCTACTAGATTTTAGGGATCATCACCCCTTTGTTTTTATTTTATTTTTCCAAACTACAAATAAAAACTAAACTACAAATAAAAACTACAAAATAAAACCCCCCTTTTATTCATAGAGACTCACGGCCCCTTGGCTCTTTCCTTTTTATTTAATTCATTTAATTTGTTTAATCAATTTTTATTAGTTAATATATCTATTTGACCCTTTCCTAAAAACCCTATTTTTATTCCAACCCTTCCTATTCTTATTACTAGATTTTAGGAAGTCAAAACCCTCCCTATTATTTCCTATTTCACACGGCAACCCTAAGGAGTAACAACCAAATTGTTTTATTATCTTTTCCTTCCAAGATCAATCATTAAATTGTTCCTAAACCTTTTATATTGTTCCAACCCCTTAAAGATTGATCAAGAACCTTAAAGAAACCCCAAATAAACCTCAAAATAAATCCAAGAAACCTTGAAATATTCGAACCCCATCCATAATCAAAGGTAATTAGATCTGCTTTACTTAATCAATAGGATAGATTAGCAATATAATTATTAGAATAGGATTGATCATGTTTAGAATAGGTTTAGAATCATATGGAATTGATGTTGAATTATTTAGAATTATTTATGGTTGTGTTATGAAGAATGCCGAGTGTGACATGATGATATTCGAATGTTTCTTTGAGGAAAAATATGATTTTTATGTTATTTTCTTGATCTTTAATTAATTTTTTATGCAAATCTTGAATTGAATATTTGATTTAGGCATTCTATGATGGTTTCTTGAATAAGATCTTGATGTTGTGTTAGACCATGAAGGCCGTGTATTTTAAGGTTTTAAAAGCATTGATTTTGTCTTGTTTTGGTACAAGTTTGATGATTTATTGATTAAAGTGTTATGTTATGATTTATTATTATGTTTATGTGATTAATTATTGTTTTGTATTTGAGCAATTGAAGTGTAAGTTTTGGTATTTATGGGCAAGAATGCCGTGTGATGTTGAATGATAAAAATATGATTTTTATTTTGTTTTAAGCAATTTCTGTTGATGATTATTGGTTTATTAAGGAAGAAAGTCGTGTGGTACTATTTTGGGTTTAGAGTTTTGGGTCAAGTTAAGAAGAGCTAGAATTGAATAGAAGTGAAGTTGAGTCAATAAGGAATTGAATTGTGAAAAGGAAATCAAGAACAGAACAGAATTGAATTGAATTGAAAAGATGATTAACTATGAAGTGACCGCCTATCTAGTGGCACACGTGCCATGAACATAGGTATAGTTGAAGCCACTGTCCTATCTTCGGATTCGGGACAGTCCTTGATCCCAGTGCTTGGGGAGTAGATCTTCGTGGTTGACCCGGCATGAGCAAGGAAAGTTAGGGGGAGTAGATCTTCGTGGTTGACCCCTTACGAGCATATGACTGGTCACGGATTAGCACCTGAACTGAATAGAACTGAAGAGTCAATAGTGGTGTCAAGAAGTCTAGAACGGAGTAAGTTAGTATAGAAGGTTGTGGTTATGAGGATTGTTATGATTGTTTTCCGCTGCGTACTTGATGATTATGTTTATATATGATTTCTTGATGTTTTGTTTGTCTGTTTGATTGACTTATTCCAATGATTATGTTTCTAATTGTGTTCTACTGATTAAGTAGAACAATCTAATTACTCACCACTGACTGTGGACCCCAACATTCTTTTCCAGGTACAGGTGGTGATTGAATTGGGTTATGCAAGGGCTGGGATTGTGAGCTAGCCAGCTTAGTAGTTGACCCTGATGTTTAGTTCTAGCTTATGTTTTACGTTTTTAGTGGACTTTCCTTATTTTGTATTGTTATTAGACTTTGGGATTATTATTTATTTTGGATTCTTTAATAGTTTTAATGAGTAATATGATTAAGTTTAGAGCTTCCGCTGCAGTTTATGAATTTGATCTTAAAGGTTTTTAGAAGTTAAAGATCTGTAATGTTGTTTTCCTCCGAAAACAACGCTGCTAAATTACGGGTCGTTACAAATATTGCCCTTTCAATAGGATATTATTACTTCAATCTCAATGATTTTTTTAAGATGTCAATTTTAATTTAGTTAATATAATCTTGTACTAATTAGGAATTAATTGAGACTTTCCATATTCATTAAAGAAAAAGGATTTGATTTACATTAATAAATTCACAACTCTATTTGAGGGAAATTATTAATGCAAATTAAATCAACTTAGAATTTGACTAAGTACATCCTTTACGTAGGATTTAATTAGCCTAATTCTAAAACTTTAATGAATCTAACCATCCAACTTTTTTCCCTCTTTTTTTTAACATTAAAAAAAAAAATCAAAGTCAACGAATTGTGGAATAAAACGCTGCTTTGTCAGCGTGTGCGATTATGGTACGCTGACTTATCAGTGTAGATTTCTCTGAAACGCTGATCAATCAGCATTTCTTCATATGATGCGCTGATTATTATTTTTGGTTTTTGAATTTTTTTTTCATTCAATTTTTTTTTTTTTTTTTTTTTTTTTGTGAATTTTTTTGTTGTTGTTATTTCTAAGGGTCCTAAATTTTGTACATGCAATAAATCATTCCTCTTGCTTATCTTTGTGCTTTTGCAAGAATTGTTCATATATTTTATAATTGTTAAAAAAAAAGGGAGTTTTAAAAATTCAATCCAATTATTTAATAATAGATTCATTCCAAGTCTTTCAAATCCTTGACTCATTCTAAGTCATTAAAAATATGGGATCACATAAGTCCATATTATAGTATATATGGGCAAAAGGGCTTAAATAAATAAAGTCTAAACCCATTTTGTACATAATTTGAAAAAAAAAAGACAAAAAACATGCAACGTTAAACTTAAATTTACGCTAATTGATCAGCGCTTAATTCCTCACTACGTTGATGGATCAACGATTCATTTATTGCTACGCTGATGGATCAGCGACTATTTTTTTTTATCGCTAGCTAATCAGCATTAAATGTTTCTATACGCTAATAGTAATCTTCATTTTAGGAGTATTTTATGATTTTCTTCGTTATTATAATCCTAAAATTATAGATTATAAGTCCAACATGTTCATTAAAGAACCACCATGGACTTTAAAAAATGTTTTTTTTCTCATATTAGAACTACGCATGGCTTGATTCCTTTCTCGGGATACATAGGCAACTTTTTTTTGGTTCGGCCTCATCATGATATAACTTTATTTCAAGCATATTATTGGCATAAAAAATGTTGAAAAATTCCTTATGTAAATAATAAAATTTTTTACATAAGAAATTGATAATATGTCATTTATATTCTAAATTAAAATTCATTCTCAATATAATGAAAAATGAGATCTTTCCATACGTTGAGAGACTTGAATTATGCAATAAATTTTCCAGACCATTCGTCTATTTTTTGTCTCAATAAAACACATTTTTTTTATAAGATAGTGTTGAGTGCAACGACCCTTGGTCCACTTTTTAAAAAAAACATTTATATAAAAAATGTTTTAGATTAATTAATGAACCCAATGTCATTTTCTTCCAAATAATCCATTTAGATTATTACAATTAGTATGCCCTAGGCCTACTCTTTGGATTGAAACATCCTAAAAGATAATACTTCTAACATTGGCTATCAAATTGAAAAAACTAATTAAATGCAGGCTCGAGAAAGCTCAAAAAATGAATGCCAACCACAAGAATAATTGAAAGTCGGATCTAATCTAGACCACCCCCTCCTTCATTTCAATCTCTTTTTTTGCTCATTTTTTTTATTATTATTCTTTACTTTCTTTTTTTTAATATTAGATTCTTAAGCTATCAAGTCCTATTGAATTGTACTTATCTCTATATTCAATATCATCCATAAGTACATTTCAGGAGAACTGTCTTGTTTAATTGTAACACAAATCAATATTATTAATGCAATGAGTTTGAGAACAAATATTCGGCAAAGCTTAGACAATGCAGCTCAATTAAAATGTGTTAACAACTTCGCATGTCTCTATATTGATGTATCATTATCTTCGCTAACTTTCATTAAATAAAATTGCCGATCATAAAGAGCAATTAAATTGACCCAAAAAATTATTCTATTGGGCCAAATATTATGTTGTAATGTATGTTACGGGCTACATACGCCCAAATTTACTTAACGCAAGCCTTGAAAATAGGGGGCTCATTCTAAGTCCACCTACAGTGATGCATGACACTATACACCAACACAAGAGGCAATTTTGTCACCTTTAAATCTACACTACTTTAAACCTACATTGTGATCCATTTTCTTTGAAGCCCTTTTGAGCCCAAACACATAGCCTGTTCTTTTCAACCCATATCATACTAAGACTGGGAATGGGAATTGTGCTAAGACTATTATTGGACAACAGTTCTAAGTGAAAAGTCATGATTCAAATAAGTTAGTTTCAATGTTCAATTAATTCCAAATGCAAAATGTGTGGCAAAAAGCATCAACATTGAAGTATTAAAAAATAAAGTTGTCCTAAATAAAGGAAACTTAGTCAAATATATAATAGTATAGAACATTGGGGTATATTTTTTGGGTATTTGAGCCTTTTTGTCCATTTTTTTCTTAAACCCTAAGCCTAGTCACAATATAATCTTGGAAAAGCCCTCCTTAAGGTGTAACTTATTAAGTGTCTTAATTTTCATCACAAATGTCTTAGATTGAACGAGCTACGTAAGGCCTGATTCCAACTAGAATTGGATACGTATGTAACCTTTTATAAGGTGCGGCCGCACTTGTCCTACATTTTTTAGGACTTTCAATAAAAAAAAAAAACTGAGAAAATTTCCAAGGGCTCATAAAAAGGACCTTCAATCACAAGACTTACTTTAAGTCCTGTATGTCCAATTTGATTAAAGGCGCATAGAAACGTCTTAAAATATTACATTAGTATCACTTAAAACAAGATATTTTATCTTGTACATATATTGATATCATTTCTTCTCCTTCTTCTACTTTTATTTTTCATCATGTTCAAATTTCTTTTTCTTTCTTTTCACCTTACAAAATCTATTCTTAGCCACCAATCTATACCGAGTGATTTGCTTCATCCTTGCACCAAACTTCTTTTTTTTTCCCTTTCCAATCACATAGCTCACTTAATCTTCATCATTTAGAACTCTTAGAACTTTTTTTTTTCTGAACTTATTCTTATATCATAATCAGCTCAATCTAATCACCCATTCTTCATAGCAAGGATGTCACTCATATCTTCCTTTCCATTAAGATTTGACTTTCATAAATAATTGTGGTCTCCTATTTACTTTGAGCATTCTCTAATAAGGACATGCAAAATCGTGAGCGAGCATTATTATATCTCTTACTTCTTCATAAGAGATTATCATAACATGATAGCCAAGTTAATGACACTTATCTTTTAAAATGTAAGGAAACAATTTTCAACAATGGAACACTTTTTAAAGATCAAATGAGCACATTGAAATTGTTGGTTGAGAATCACCAATGAATAATCATTTATCAAGTATTACTTGTGTTGAAGATATGACCCTGTTATTTTTTATTTCATTTTTTTTACTTTGTCATTTTTTTTTTTAAAAAAAAATCTTTTTTTTTAATTTTAATTGGGAAAAAAGTTGAGATATCCCCACCCCTTTGTATTCTACTCCTAACTTACTTGATTCACTAACTTCTAATTTTTTTAGTGTACATATTTTGCTTTGTCAAAATATATGCATACCCTTTAATTGGGGGCTATCTTTCTCAAGAGCTTGTGAAGCCATCTGCTTCAATACATTATTAAACTCTTGATAATTTTTTCATTTGAAAATTAAATTTCGATGATTATTTTTTGGGGAGAAAGTCGGATAATCCACCATGAAATAGCCATTTTATTTTCTTAATATTGAAAAAATAGACCCTTGGTCTAATGCATAAACCCATTGGTTTAAATTACAAAAGATTGGCCCAAAATCAAAATTCAAAATTAGACTCAAAGTCTTGTTAAATAGATTTAACCCAGATGTTTGAATTATGAGTTTTCAATCGCTCAAAACAACAACCAAAACTAAAATCACCGCCCATTAATCCGTTGTGGTCTTCAATAATTTCGTTGTTACATTAGCGATAAGTTATTTCAATCATTGATCATGTCAGTGTAATAAAATTTCTTTCACCAACAGAGTCTTACTCACCATCCATACTTGATCCTTGCTTAGCCTTGCTCGCTACTCAAATTTGGGCCCTGATCAATCACCATCTTCAAGCTTATATATTAGCATAATCTCTGGGGGAATGTCGTCTTGTGACACTTTTATCTTCCCTAGGGATTCGTGATCAATTCCATTAGAAAGAGATGTAGACATCTTCTACTGCCAATATAAAAAACACATTACTTTCTAAATATTTAAGAAGCAATTAAAATTCTTATTTAATTAACATGCATGTATTTAGACATTTTTAATATCAGCTTAATGACATCTGGAGCACTTTACTTCAAAATTAAAAAAAAAAAATCCCGTATAGGATATTTAGGGCCAAAATAAAAGGGTCTAAAAATGCTCAAAATGCAAGATAAACCTCAAATTCTTCATCCATTAAACTTGTATATACATCGGGCACCATTTTTCAGCAATTAAACATGCAAAATTGAACATACAGGTGACTAAAAAAAAAAAAAAACTCCAAAATAAACAAGTTGGGGTAAGAGAGCAAGCATTTCTTACTTGAATTTAACAATTTAACTCTAAAGCTTCAAGATCTAGCAACAATGGTGGAAAATGGAGGTTGAAGATGACAAGTTCTAAAAAAATAATAAAAAAAAAGCCAGCGACTCACCTGGAGACGCGCTGAAAAGTTGGCGTGTTGTTTGAAGTCTCGCTGAAGCGCCAGCGTGGCATGATTGAAGTCGTTGATCCTTCAGCAATTGTTTCGCCGCTTCTTCTGCCTAATAAGTGATAATGCTTTCCCCTTTCCTTCTTTTTGACCGATCATCATCTACTCCCTCCGTAACATAATTCTGGCAACAAGTTTTTTTCCACGCATTTCAAGGAAGCGATTTAAGGGTGTAAACGAATAAATTGGTCAAAAAAAATTTAAGATTAATAATTTATGATCTCAATCTTACTTGTATTAAAACCATTTTGATTACTTTGTTCGTTTACACCCTTAAATTGCTTCCTTGAAATGCGTGAAAAATAACTTGTAGCCAGAATTATGTTACGGAGGGAGTAATTTGTTTTGTCTTGTTTTTTTGCTTTTTTTCCCTTTTCCATTTTTTTTTCAGATTTGTTTTCTTCCTTTTCTTTCTATTTTATTTTATTATTGTTTTTATTTTTTACCATTCTTTTTATCCTTACTTCAGTTTTCTCTAATAAGTATTTTAGCTTTTATTTATACATTTGTCTATTACTTAAAATAAATGATCCTTTTAAACAAATAAATAAATGAGCTAATATCTTATACTATACCCGTAGTGAATAAACGAATCTACTATCTGGGATTTCGTCTTTTTGTGGATGTAATTAAAATTAATAAAAAGAGAGAGTGTCTAATGATAAAATAATTAACATGTGGGGACCAATTTTTTCCCACCACTCATTGCTTATTTACATCACACCTATAGAGCATTTTGGCTCCAAAAAACTACATTACCAAATCAATTCCCCCCAATACAATTACTTTTCATCTAAATTTTGGAGCAAAAATTTACTTGAAATTTTTTTGGCTCCAAAAGTTCAATTACAAATAGGAATAACCCCCCAAAAAATAACATTACATTACTTTTTGCCTCTAAAAGTGAAAGAAGAGTACTATAGGAAATTCATTTCCCCCAAAAAAAGCTCCATTTACGATAGCTTCACTTCCTAAAAAATAAAGTTTCCCTCCATTTACAGCTGCAACACAAGCATTCAATCAACATTTACCGATTTTTTTTTCCTACAATACTCTTAAAAAAGAATCATTAGCGTAAAAATTGGGGTCATTTTTTTTTTTTTTTTTTTTTTAAACTGTCAGGAGCCTAAAAAGCAACAATAAATGAAGAATATGAGTAATTTTGATGGAACAACTTAGGGCTAAAAATGAAGATCGCAAGAACGAAGTCGATATAGTGAAATGAATTAGGGCCAAAAATGAAGATTGCAACACCAAAATCTACATAGTAGAACAAATTCAGGCCAAAAAATAAACCCTAAATTGGAAACAGAGAGACGAAGGAGAGAGAGAGAAATGAGAGATGGAGGAGATGGGGGTTGAGTGTGAGATGGAGGAGAGAGAGAAAAAAAAATAACGTGTGATGGAAATAAGGAGTAAATGAAGGAGTAACATGTGAGAAGGTTGACTGATTTTAACAAAAAAAAGTGCTTTTAAAATAAATGGAAGGTAAATGTGGAAGGAGTAATTAAAAACAAAAAGTGATCAATTTTGGGTTTGTAGGGATTAAGGGGTAATCTTAAGAAAAAAAAGGTGATTAAAATGAGGGGACCACATTCTAAAAATGGTATGGGGCAATCTTTTAGGGACGGACTAAAAAGGAAAGTGGTGCAATTTTTAAGGGACGGAGGGAGTAGTATATAAGCGAGTTTACTACATTTACTCTATTTACTCCATCTACTTTCTTTGCTAAACTTGCAGTAAATAAACAAATTTACTACTTTTTGCTTAACTTTAAGTAAATAAGCGAATTTACTTACTTTGCTACAACTCATAGTAAATAAACGAATTTATTATCTTTTGCTCAACTTTTAGTAAATAAACAAATTTACTACCTTTTTTCTAAACTTTAAGTAAATAAGCGAATTTACGTACTTTGCTACTACTTGTAGTAAATAAGCGAATTTACTATCTTTTGCTCAACTTTTAGTAAATGAACGAATTTGCTACCTTTTTCTAAACTTTTAGTAAATAAGCAAATTTACTTACTTTACTACAACTTATAGTAAATAAGCGAATTTACTATCTTTTGCTCAACTTTTAGTAAATAAACGAATTTACTACATTTTTCTAAACTTTAAGTAAATAAACGAATTTATTTACTTTGCTACAACTTATAGTAAATAAGCGAATTTACTATCTTTTGCTCAACTTTTAGTAAATAAATGAACTTACTACCTTTTGCTGAAACTTTTAGTAAATAATAAAATTTACTAACTTTACTACAACTTATAGTAAATAAGCGAATTTACTATCTTTTGGTATGCTTTTAGTAAATAAATGAATTTACTACATGTTGACATATTCCTTTTATGTTTTGATGATGACATAAACCTCAAACTTAATTACTAATAAGTATCTTTGAGTTCTTGGAGAATTTTAGATCTTGAAGATAAATAAGTATTGAAGATTCAAACATGAAGATTTAATCATTTGAAGAAACAAGATGGTGATTCAAGTGAAGGTTCGAATTATGAATCAAAGATGTTGCTGTCAAGTTTCTACAGAGAAATCAGAGAAGTTCCTGAAGAGAATTCAGCAAGGAACATGAGAAGAACTTCAAGTATTCCAACGAATTACTTGTTGAAGAGAAGAGAAACATCCATGAATGTTATAATTTTATGTTCTAGGGTAAATGTAAGTATATTAATGCATTTAAGTCTGGTTGGAACTTAGTCGTGTCTGTCAGTGGAACTTTGGGTCATGTTCCTAGAGGAACTTGTGTCGAGTTAGTTGGTTATAATGGTCCACGACTTTTGCTACTTTTTAGGGTCAGTTTAAACAACTTTTTGACTGTTTTATTTTGTTTAAAATGTTCAAAAGATGACTGAAAGAGTGCTCCCTTAGTTTTAGGAGTAGTTAGTAAGTAATTTTGAATTAGTTAGTAGTCAAGTTAGTTTCCTTATTTTTGAGACTAGGTTGGTTATTTATTAATTCTGATTTTTTATTAGTTTTATTTTTGTTATTAAAAATTAATTTAAAAATAAAAAAAGAAAATTTAGGAAAAATAAAAAAAAAAGGAAAAACCGTTTTTTTTTGTTTTTTTTTATTAGTGTTGACTGAGCTAATTTTTAGGGGTAGTTTTTTAATTTTTCATTTCTAATTTTTTGGGTCAAAATAAATTAGTGAGTGTCCTATGTTTAATTAGTAAGTCAAAGTTAGTGGTGTGTGTGAGAGTGGTGGACGTGAGAGTGGTAAGTGTGGAGTGGTTAATTAGGCTTTTTCTCCAAGAAATTGTAATAACCATTCACCTATATATACACATATAATTTTGACATTTTTAGATACACACAACAAAGAGCATACTTTCAGATTTATATTATATGAGTTTTGTGTCAAAAGTTCCATAGTTCCAATCCAGTTTCTTATATGCATTTCAATATACTAGAGTTATTATTTTGAGTTGTATTTGAGAAAAAGAAAAGAGAAGTGTGTGTGAACATAGAGAGAACAGAGAAGAAAGAGATGTGAGAAAGAGAAAGAGAAAAGAAAGAGAGAAAGAGAATAGAATCGTTAGTTCCTACAGGAACTCACGAGGTCTAGAGAGAAGTTTAGGATTGTAATAGTTTACAAGGCCTTTATATAAAAGTGGAGTTTTTCTTCCGTGGGCCAGGAAGTTTTTCTCGTTGAAATTTGTCTCTTTGCATTTCGTTTTTCTCAAAG
This sequence comes from Salicornia ramosissima, assembly GCA_951394345.1. Lineage (NCBI taxonomy): Eukaryota > Viridiplantae > Streptophyta > Magnoliopsida > Caryophyllales > Amaranthaceae > Salicornia > Salicornia ramosissima. Next base: position 15,431,453 of record OX596235.1, read on the forward strand.
TTCCTTTTGGTTTTTCATTCTGACGAAAATATGTGCTATAAGTTCCACACAGCAATTCACCCCCCTCTTGCCGTGTTCCTACAGGAATAACAATTGGTATCAGAGCAGGAACTCAGACCGTTCAAGACACCTTGACGAGAGATCCGGGCAGTATGAACACTTGCGAGAAATTGGAAGAAGGGTACTCATCTCAGAGACCTCCCATGTTTAATGGGAAATTCTATGCATACTGGAAATATCGGATGGAGATCTACATCAAAGCCGAAAATTATCAGGTATGGAGAGTCGTGGAAGTCGGTGACTATCAGGTAACCAAAACTAATGCTAATAATGAGATAGTCCCTAAGGAAATTTCTGAATATGAACGTGAAGACTTTGAAAAAATGGAAATAAATGCAAAGGCCATAAAATTGCTTCATTGTGGTCTTGGACCCCATGAACATAATCGTGTTATGGGGTGCAAGAGCGCAAAACAAATATGGGATCTATTAAAGATAACTCACGAAGGTACTAATGAAGTTAAAAGGTCTAAAATTGATTTATTGATCTCTAAATATGAAAGGTTCGAGATGATGCCTAAGGAATCTATTCAAGATATGCTTACTCGTTTCACTAACATCATAAATGAGCTTGTATCCCTTGGAATAGAAATACCCATTGATGAACAGATTAGAAAGATCTTAAGGAGTCTACCACAAGACGATAGATGGAGATCTAAAGTAACAACACTTATGGAATCAAAGGACATGACGAAGTTCAACATTGAACAATTGGCGGGTTCTTTGCTAACCTATGAATTACATCTGGGAACCAGCGGAGAAGGTTCCAAGAACAAGGGGTTAGCATTGAAGGCAGAAGATAGTGATACTAAAGAAGACGACGAGACTGCAATGCTCGTTAGAAAATTCAAAAGAGTCTTCAACAGAAACCGAAGTTCCTTCAGGAACTCTGGAAAGAAATTGACGAGTTCCAAAAAGGACTTTGGATGTCATAAGTGCGGCTCCACTGATCACTTCATCAAGGAATGTCCAAGGTGGGAAAATGAAAAGACAAAGTCCAAAGGGAAGGAATCATTTAAAGAAAAGAAGGATCATTTAAAGAAAAGAAGGATTACAACAAAGAAAAATACTACAAGCCTTCTTACTCCAAAAATGATGTTCAAAAAGCAATGATAGCTGCATGGGGTGATTCTGAATCAGAAGAAGAGGAGGAGGAACAACCTGAAGAGGAAACGACTCAACTGTATTTAATGGCAAGATCTGATGTGCCAGTGTTCCCACAGGAACTTGACGAGAAGGTAAGCCTCAATCCTTATTATTTAAATTCTCTGCCTAAACAAAAACTTGTTGATTTAGTTATTGATTTTCATAAAAACTGGATGACTGTTAAGAGGGAAAAGAGTGAGTGTGAAAACGCACTCAAAGTTAGTAGGGAACATAGTGATTGGTTTAAGGGTAATAAAGTTGAAACTGAAAATAGATTCTTTAACCTATTTGATAAAAACAATGTTTTAATGACTAAGGTTAAAAATCTTGAAAAAGAATTAAGCCAAACAACAATGGAACTTAACTGCTATAAGTTGATTAATCTTAGTTTGAAATCTGAAAATTCGAATGAAAGTTCCTCTAGGGTTTCTGATCTGAAGGAACTTAAGACTGATCTGGAAAAAGCAAAATCTGATAATAAGAAATTGACAGAGGAACTTACTGAAATAAAAAGGGATAAAGATAATCAACGAGAAGTTCCACAATGGATTCTGAATGCCCAAGAAAAGAGGACCGAAGGTCTAGGTTTTAATTATAAACAAAAAGGGAGCAATCAGAAAAAATATGTGGAACTTCCAAGCAGTAGAGTCTGTCTGTTCTGCGGGAACTCAATTCATTTGAAAGACCAGTGTTCCAAGAGGAACAACAGCTTGAATCAGAATCATAGACATGTTAATCTGAAATGGATTGAAAAAAGTTATGATGATGTGTCTACAAAGGAACCCAAGGAAACTTGGGATCCTCAACCTAACCACTAATTATTCTTGCAGGAACTAGTGAGGGGGAACACCACATGGTACCTCGACAGTGGATGTTCCAAGCACATGACCGGAAATAAATCTAACTTTCTCTCACTAGTAGCCTACTCAGGGGGAACTGTGATGTTCGGTGACAATCAGAAAGGTAATATTATTGTCGTAGGTAAGGTAGGTAAGTCAAGTTCTCATAGCATAGATAATGTCTTTCTTGTAGATGGTTTGAAGCATAACTTGTTTAGTATTTCGCAATTTTGTGATAAAGGACACTCTGTACATTTTACTAATGAGTGTTGTAGAATCATCAACAATGACACTAATAAAATTATTCTTGAAGGAAAACGCAATGGGAACACATACACTGTGAACCTTGAAGCAATTCCCAAAACTACTCTTAATTGTCTAAGTGTCATTGAGGATGATCCACTACTTTGGCATAAACGAATGGGACATGCTAGCCTTTCTCTACTGGATAAATTGAGAACAAAGGAACTAGTTGTTGGTTTACCAAACATCAAGTTCCAATGTGATAAATTGTGTGATGCATGTGCTAAAGGCAAGCATGTTAGAAGTTCCTTTAAAAGCAAAAAGCTCGTGAGCACCACAAAACCATTGGAACTTATTCACATGGATTTGTGTGGGCCCATGAGAGTCCAAAGTAGAAGTGGAAAATTGTATGTCTTAGTCATAGTTGATGATTACTCAAGATTTACTTGGACAATGTTTCTTCATAGCAAAGATGAGACTTTTGAAGAATTTGTTTGCTTTGCTAAGAAGATACAAAAGTCGAGTGGTTATCAATTAATTTACTTACGATCTGACCATGGAACTGAATTTGAAAATCAAAAGTTTGATGAGTTTTGCAGGGAAAATGGCATGGATCATAACTTTTCCGCTCCTAGGACACCACAACAAAATGGTGTTGTGGAGAGGAAAAACAGGACTTTAGAAGACATGGCAAGAACAATGCTCATTGCAAGTGGATTACCTAGGAAATTCTGGGCTGAGGCCGTTAATACGGCATGTTATATAATCAATAGAATCATGTTAAGACCCATCACAAACAAAACTCCCTATGAACTACTGAAAGGAAGAAAACCTAACATTTCTCACTTGAGATCTTTTGGTTGTAAGTGCTTCGTGCACCATAATGGTAAAAGGAACTTAGGGAAGTTTGATGAGAGAAGTGATGAAGCCGTGTTCCTAGGATATGCCACTGATAGTAAAGCATATAGAGTTTATAACAAGAGGTCATTAAGTGTCAAGGAAAGTGTACATATTTTATTTGATGAAACTAACCCAAATGTAAATAGTGATACTAACATTTTGCAGGAACTTGAAGACTTAGAGATAGGCTTGTTTGGAAAGGATCCAGATGAAGAAGAGTTAATATCCAATAAAGAAAGAGCAAATATTCCAGAAGAACGACCTCATGTTGAAAGACAAGAAGAGCCAGTTCCTGAAGGAACTCAGGGGTAAGTTCCAGAGACTGAGGGGAACTTAGAAGAAGAGATCAGAGTTCCTGAAGAGACTGTGGAAAGACCAGTTCCAATCAGAGACTTTGAACCAAAACCTTGGAAACATCAGAAGTCCCACCCTCTTAATCTTATCATAAGTGATATAGGGAAAGGAATTCAGACCAGAACTCAGATCAGGAACTTCTGTGCCCATGGTGTGTTCCTATCCATCATTGAGCCTCGAAATCACATAGAAGCACTTGAGGATGCAGATTGGATACTAGCCATGCAGGATGAACTCAATCAGTTTGAAAGGAACAAGGTATGACACCTTGAACCAAAGCCGGAACACCAAAAGGTAATTGGATTGAAGTGGGTGTTCAGGAACAAGCTAGATGAACATGGCACAATCGTCAGGAACAAGGCCAGGTTAGTTGTAAAAGGATACAATCAACAAGAGGGAATAGATTATGAAGAAACATTTGCTCCGGTAGCAAGGTTAGAAGCTATTAGAATTTTAATTGCTATTGCTTCTTTCATGGGTTTTAAATTATATCAAATGGATGTTAAATGTGCTTTTTTAAATGGATTTTTAAATGAGGAAGTTTATGTGGAACAACCTCCTGGTTTTGAAAACTCTAAATTTCCTAACCATATCTATAAGCTTGACAAGGCTCTTTATGGGTTAAAGCAAGCTCCGAGAGCATGGTATGAGAGGTTGTCCAAGTTTCTTTTGGAAAATGAATTTAAAAGAGCAAAAGTTGATAAAACTTTATTTTTAAAATCCAAAGGAACTGATCTTCTCATTGTCCAAATCTATGTAGATGACTTAATATTTGGTGCTACTAACGAATCTTTGTGTCAGGAATTTGCAAATTTAATGAGCAAGGAATTCGAGATGAGCATGATGGGTGAGTTAAATTTCTTTCTTGGTTTGCAAATAAAGCAAACTGAAAAGGGAATTTATATTCATCAACAAAAATACATAAAGGAACTTCTAAAGAAATTTGGGATGGAAACATCCAAAATAAATGACAGTCCTATGGGAACTAACTGTATTGCATCTAGTGTGAGTGAAAAGCAATATAGAGGCATGATAGGTTCCTTATTGTATCTAACTGCTAGTAGACCAGATATTTCTTTTAGTGTTGGTGTATGTGCTAGGTTCCAAGCAAATCCAAAGGAGTCACATCTCACTGCAGTCAAGAGGATATTGAGATATTTGAAAGGAACTCATGATTTAACACTGTTCTATCCTCACAATGACACATTTGAACTCAAGGGATTTGCTGATGCGGATTATGCCGGTGATTTGGTGAATAGGAAAAGCACTTCAGGTATGGTTCAGTTACTTGGAACGTGTTTAGTTTCTTGGAGTTCCAAGAAGCAAAACACAGTTGCTCTATCCACTGCAGAAGCCGAATGTGTAGCAGCTGCTGCATGTTGTTCACAACTGCTTTGGATAAAACAACAACTAAGGGACTTTGGTATTAATTATAATTGTATTCCTATATACTGTGATAATACTAGTGCCATTTGTATATCAAAGGATCCAGTTCACCATTCACGTGTAAAACACATTCACATACGTCATCATTTTCTAAAGGACAATGAAGAAAAGGGTTTGATAAAACTTGAATTTTGTCAAACTGAAGATCAAATTGCTGACATATTAACTAAGCCATTGAATAGAGAAAGATATGAGAAATTGTGGATGGAACTTGGGATGATCAAATTAAAGTAATTTGCCAAGAAGTTCCTCCAGGTACGTCAAGTCAATTATTAAAGTTCTTAGAATAATTTTCATTGCAATTATGGTGCGAAAGCATGTTGCTGATGGAATTTGAGATTATACTCGTAAATGTCTATCAATATTACTCTTATTTTCATGATTGCTATTTGGATGATGAATTAAATATGTGCATCAATATGTTCCTATGATTTTTATTTTTTCTTTCTTTCTTTATTTTTTATATAAATTAATTTATTTTTTCCACAAATTAATTTTATTTTCCACAAATTATTTTTCTTTTGTAGCTAAAGAAAACTACCCATTAAGTGAGTCCAATTAGAGTGTCACCATGTTTATGTATATATCCATATTTCAAAAAAAAAAAAAAGGGAACTCCTCACGTGGGTTTCAACCCACTAACCCACTCAACATACCTCTACCAATTTCAACCTTCACAATTACACCTAAACTTCCCTTTTCTCTCTCCTAAAACACGACAAACCCCCTCCATCTTCTTCCCCAAATTTCTTCTTCTCCATTTCAAATCTCCACTCCACTTCAACAATGGCTTCTCATAACTCTAATACCCAATCAACCAAAGACTCTAATGCATCTCCCACTCACCAATCTCCTCCCAAAATTCCACACACCCAAACCCTAACTTCGAAAAAGAGACCTCGCAAGGAGGACGAAGGACCTTCAATTCTTGAAAGCTTGGAGATGGGAGAAGTTAGCAATGACATCACCAAGGAGCTCGACCAATTGGCTAGTCACTTCGTTCCCGTACTTGTGCTCAACCGTGAATGGTGTGCTAAAAATGGGTATGACCAACTCTTACATGTTTTTCACTTTCAAAATTGGAATAAGATGCTTGGTGATTATGTAGAATTTATGTATCCAGAAGCTATGAAAGAATTTTGTGACAATTTTGATTCACAACAAAGAGTCATTAAAAGTACCGTGAATGGGGTGGACATTGAATTTGATGTGGATGTGCTAGCTAATGTTTTTGAGGTTCCAAATGATGGTTATGATAAATACTTTAAAGGGCCTTACAATTTGAAGATTAATGGAGTAGATACAACACTTTTGGGAAAGAATTGAGGTTTTGGAAGAGCAAGCATCCGCCTCTCGACAAGATGTAGTTGAGTTGAGGGAATCTAATGATCGACATCACGTTGAGGTTATGAACAGCCTCGAGTCTCTTCAGAGAACTGCTTCTGTTCCTTCGGGGCCTCCTGCTCCAAAACCAGTCAAACCTCTTGCTCCTAGACCTGCTGGAACTTCCTCTGCTGTTCCTGAAGGAACTTCTCTGGGCACCATTGCTGGACTTTATAGTGATGCTCCTCAGGACAGCGATTGATCTTGTTCTTTTCTCTTTCATTCAAACAATTTCGATATGGTTGTAATATTTTGATGATGCCAAAAGGGGGAAGAATAATTGGCAAACTAACTTTATTCTTTTTCGTCTTATTTTTCATCTTATTCTCATATGAAATGAAGTTCCCACCTTGTGAATAGTGAATAGTTTACTGACTTTCTTGATTCCGTGTGGAGTTAAGATGTATATAACTTTGGTAGTATAATTTAGTTCTTCATTAGTTTAATTTGCTTAATTTAGTTCTTAATTAGTTTAATTTGCTTATCTTTTAAAAAAAGAAAACACAAAAAAATTAAAAATTAAAAAATAAAAATTAAAAATTAAAAAATATTTAGTTTAATGTTTTTATAAAATGGAAAAATCAAAAAAATTAATATATTTTTTTCAACGAGTATATTTGTTTTAGTTGTCAATTAAGTTTGCCTTGGTTTGTCATCATCAAAAAGGGGGAAATTGTTGACATATTCCTTTTATGTTTTGATGATGACATAAACCTCAAACTTAATTACTAATAAGTATCTTTGAGTTCTTAGAGAATTTTAGATCTTGAAGATAAATAAGTATTGAAGATTCAAACATGAAGTTTTAATCATTTGAAGAAACAAGATGGTGATTCAAGTGAAGGTTCGAATTATGAATCAAAGATGTTGCTGTCAAGTTTCTACAGAGAAATCAGAGAAGTTCCTGAAGAGAATTCAGCAAGGAACATGAGAAGAACTTCAAGTATTCCAACGAATTACTTGTTGAAGAGAAGAGAAGCATCCATGAATGTTATAATGTAATGTTATAGGGTAAATGTAAGTATATTAATGCATTTAAGTCTTGTTGGAACTTAGTCGTGTCTGTCAGAGGAACTTTGGGTCATGTTCCTAGAGGAACTTGTGTCGAGTCAGTTGGTTATAATGGTCCACGACTTTTGCTACTTTTTAGGGTCAGTTTAAACAACTTTTTGACTGTTTTATTTTGTTTAAAATGTTCAAAAGATGACTGAAAGAGTGCTCCCTTAGTTTTAGGAGTAGTTAGTAAGTAATTTTGAATTAGTTAGTAGTCAAGTTAGTTTCCTTATTTTTAGGACTAGGTTGGTTATTTATTAATTCTGATTTTTTATTAGTTTTATTTTTGTTATTAAAAATTAATTTAAAAATAAAAAAAGAAAATTTCGGAAAAAAAAAAGGGAAAACCGTTTTTTTTGTTTTTTTTTATTAGTGTTGACTGAGCTAATTTTTAGGGGTAGTTTTTTAATTTTTCATTTCTGATTTTTTGGGTCAAAATAAGTAAGTGAGTGTCCTATGTTTAATTAGTAAGTCAAAGTTAGTGGTGTGTGTAAGAGAGTGGTGGACATGAGAGTGGTAAGTGTGGAGTGGTTAATTAGGCTTTTTCTCCAAGAAATTGTAATAACCATTCACCCATATATACACATATAATTCAGACATTTTTAGATACGCACAACAAAGAGCATACTTTCAGATTTATATTATATGAGTTTTGTGTCAACATAGTTCCAATCCAGTTTCTTATATGCATTTCAATATACTAGAGTTATTATTTTGAGTTGTATTTGAGAAAAAGAAAAGAGAAGTGTGTGTGAACATAGAGAGAACAGAGAAGAAAGAGACGTAAGAAAGAGACGTGAGAAAGAGAAAGAGAAAAGAAAGATAGAAAGAGAATAGAATCGTTAGTTCCTACAGGAACTCACGAGGTCCAGAGAGAAGTTTAGGATTGTAATAGTTTACAAGGCCTTTATATAAAAGTGGAGTTTTTCTTCCGTGGGCCAGGAAGTTTTTCTCATTGAAATTTGTCTCTTTACATTTCGTTTTTCTCAAAGTTCCTTTCGGTTTTTAATTCTGACGAAAATCTGTGATATAAGTTCCACACAACAATTCACCCCCCTCTTGCCGTGTTCCTACAGGAATAACACTACATTTACTCTTTTAGTAAATAAATGAATTTACAACATTTGCTCTTTTAGTAATTAAAAGAATTTACTACTTTTGATGCAATTTAAGTAATTAAGAAAATTCAGGCTCCGTTTCTTTGGGCTTATAGTTATAAGTACTTTACATCAGGTCAGTTCAGTTCAGTTCAATAATCTTTATTTCATTTCAGTTCAGTTCAGTTCAATTGTTTTCATTATTATTATTATTATTATTATTATTATTATTATTATTATTATTATTATTATAATTATAATTATTGTAATTATTATTATTATTATTATTACTATTGTTATTATTGTTATTATTATTATTATTATTATTATTATTATTATTATTATTATTATTATTATTTTCCAGCATCGTTTTCCTGTCAGACAATTCCGTTGACGTTTTCTGGCAATGGTTTTTCAGCCGGATATTCGAACGACGGTTTTTGGCCGGTTTTTAGATGGTTTTCCGACCAACATTTTCGGCCGATTTTTCCGACGGCCGGTTTTAGGGTCGACTTTTTAGGCGGATGGGGTTTTTGGGCCGAGTTATCTTATGACGATTTTTGGGTCGGATTTTTCGACCGATATTTTTTCGACAGATTTTTCCGACGACGGTTTTTTGGTCGATTTTCCTGGTGTACGTATTTCCGGCCTGTTTTTCGATCAATGTTTTTCTGTTCGACAAATAAAAAAATCAAAACTACAAATAAATTTAAAATTTAAAATATAAAAAGTTAAAAATAAATGGGATTTTAGGGGTGTGTTCTCTTCAACTTATTTCATATCTTATAATATCAGATCAGATCAGGGTTGCGTTCTCTTCAACTTATAAAATCAGATTCATATGTATATATATACACATATTATTATTATTATTCACATTATTATTATTATAAAATAAAATGAAATTCAAAATAAATCAACTACTTACTATTATTATTATTATTATTATTATTATTATTATTATTATTCACATTATTATTATTATAAATGTATCATTTTATTATTATCATTATCATTATCATTACTTAAATCATATAAAATAATGGTAGTATTATAATTGTAGTAACTATGGAATAATAATAATGATATAAATACTAATAATAATATAAATATAAATATAAATAATAAATTTATTATTATTATTAATATTAATATTAACTAATTTTTTGCCCGGCGTTGCCTGGGTGGTGACTTGTTTGCAGTGACTGGTGAAGGAGCATGTAAGTAGGGTCATATTAGTTGTTTCTTATTTATCATTGTTTTTGTTTGTATATTGTATCGAAGATATTTCTTGTCTGCATGCATAGTATATATCAAAAGCATTTTAAGAGCTATGAGCAAATTAATGATACATGTTTATTGAGAGAAACTTGGTTTGTAACAATGTAGTAATTAATCGATCTATGACATTTTGAAACAGAAACAAAACGCTTCATAGATAATATAGGTAAATTCATTCCTATGACACAAATGTGCAAAATTTAAGGGAGATAAATGTAATAGAGGCTAAACTCTTTAAAGTGAAAGAGATACTGTAACGACATCTTCTGAACTGCATTTATTGAAATAAGTGTGGGAAAGAGATAAATCAGCTAAGCCGCTTCATTGTTCTTGTAAGCTATTGCTTTTGATTTTTCATCCACAATATCAACAATGCATGGTCAAACGTCATTACCTAAAAAAAAAGTTACAATAAATTATCATAAATTAAACATCAATTGAGTTTTATAATTTTCTTTTTCCAAATAAAATATTACATATCACCCCACTACCTTAAAGCCTTAAAGGCTATAACTATAACATAATTAACAAATGGAAATCAATTTTCTACTATTTTTAATAAAGTAAAAAGGGAAAACATTACAATAGAGGTCGCAAAATCAACATGTTTTAAGAGAAAAACTAATTAATGTACAATATCAATTATTTTTGAACCTTCCAAACAAAGAATTGACTAATTCTCTAAGTGTTCATTACGAAAGAAAACTAAATATCAATAATAGAAGACCAATATTACAAAATACAAACTACTCATTTCATCGTCCCATGCAACATGAAAAGAAAATTGTCTAAACGGATAATAATAATAATAATTGTAACGACCCTGATTTTGTTGATATTTCTGTCGTGTATTTATTTGTATTTATCTGATTTTATGTATGGTTCAAAATTTATTTTGGACTATTTATTTTATGTGAATAATTTCGATTAATTCGAATATTATTGTGATTGATTATTATTTATTTTAATTATTATTTAATTAATTAGAATTTTTATTATTTAATTTTCTAATTAGTTATTTAATATTTTTGGGCCAAGTGCGATTTGAGCATGATTAGTCATGCATGAGTGCAATTAGCCCAATTGATCACCATTAGGCCCATTTGAGCCTTGTTAGAGCCGGCCCCCCTTGTTATATAGCAAGTTTTGCCACTTGCCATGCATTCACACCTTAAACCACTTCTATAAATAGAAGGGTTAGTAAGGCTTGAGGATTCATTTGCTCATATGACATCCTTTGCCATCAAAAGCTTAAACACAAACTCTCTCCTTACCCTTTGATCCACACGCCATTTTTGGCTCCAAACACCATCACATTTGCTCATCATCCATTCATACTCCAAACTTAAAGATTCAACCTCTATTGATCTTTAAGTATCAAAACACATTAGCATTCATTACTTTGATCAAGATTTTTCGGTTTTGGGTTTAGTTCGAGTGGGTAACGAGTTGGTTCGTGGTGGTGCTGCGTGGTGATCAAGGTTGCATGGTGGTGCTCGTGTGAAGACGGGGTCGTGCACGGTGGTGTGCGTGGTGTTGCACGGGTTCGAAAGGGTTGCTGTGGTGAAGCCGTGTGTGCCGTGGTGGTCCGTGTGACTTTGGGCCGTGTGATTAGATTCCGGGCAACGAGTTTTTAAGTGTTTTTGTGTTTAATCTTCATTAAGGTAACATACTTTCTCAATCTAATTGGTGTACTATGATTCATAGTATGGATTAAATGATTAGATTAGACCGTTTTGATGTTTTGTAACCTTGTTTATGTGTGGATTATAATCTGATTTTTGGGTGATGATTTATGTTGTTTTCTACTTGATTACATGAATTTCATGATGGGTTATGTTAGTATCATATTCGATGTTGTTCATGTTCAAGTTTGATGAAGTTTGGAGATTAGAAAGTTGATGAATTTTGTGGTTGAATTGATGATTTTATGCGTGTGTCATGATGAGTTTGGGATGAGTTCTTGAATCTTGAATGAGTTCTTGGTTGAAGTTCTTGAATCTTGATTGAGTTCTTGATTGAAGATCTTGAATCTTAGATGAGTTCTTTATGAGTTCTTTAAGTTCTTTATGAGTTCTTTGAGTTCTTTTTAAGTTCTTTGAGTTCTTTGTGAGTTCTTGGTCGAGTCTTGAAAGTTAAAGAAAGTTAGTATTATTTAAAGAAAGGTTAAAGATTGTTTAAGGAAGTTCCAAGATTTGTTGGTTTACATGTTATTTCTTAAGTCAAGGCGTAAGATGCAACTTAAGAATTAACTAAGAATGTAAACTTTGATTTAAAGTAAAGATTAGCTTGATTTCACTACTAGAAGCCTAAGACTTAGAGTAAGATTCTAAGTATTTGGGTTAAGACGTTGCCCCTATCCTATCCGCGGTATTGGGATAGTTGGTGGTCTTACTATGTTGTCTTCGGATATGGATTTCCAGTAAGATTGGTTTCATGGGGTTGGGAGTAAGATTCTCAATCCTGGCATAGTAGAAAGTTCGATCGCGTAAGATGCGTTCGTACGTGCATAGTCCGGTCTAGTATATGAATGATTGCGCCAAAGTTAAAGATTCATTAATCGTTGGTTAAAGTTAGTCGAGTCAGCATGATTAGTTGATTTGATTCGCATGTGTATATGATTGATTTGTGCTATGTTCATGTGTATCCCCGTTAGGGTGGGACGGTTATGTTACTCGCCACTAACGGTGGACTATTATTTACTTTTCAGGTAATTCTGATGATGAGGTTCTTGCTTAGCTTTGAGTTGGGCGAGCGCCGTTGTTATTTAGCTTTTATATTGTTGTTTTACGATTTTTACTAGTTTTTGGACTATAGTTGTAGTACTTGTGTATTTCTCTAACTCTGACATATATTTGGAGTTTACGTTTGTTAGTAGTAGTAGTATGACATTTGGGATTAGATATGTACAATTTTGTGGGTGTTGTACTTTTGGTTTAGTATATATATTCATTTTGAGGTTTTTTTTTTAAGTTTTAAGTATTTTAGTTTGTTAGATCTGACTATTCGACTCGTCGGTTTCTTCCGCGCCGGTTTAAGTGAGTCGGGTCGTCACAGTTGGTATCAAAGCCGAATAGGTTTTAAGTGAAGTTTTAGGATTCGAGTTAAATCCGGGAGTTGAGAGCTTTATCTTTCCCGAGTGGTAAAACCAAATTAAGATTAAGTAAAGGGAGAAGAGTTGGGTAGAAAAACTGGGATAAGATCTTTTCCTATTTCTTTTCTCTCTTTATTTTTGTGTGCTTGACTGTGGTGGGGATGTATGACTGACGTTATTATTTGATATGTCTTTTTTTTTTTATTGCGTTACAGCATGTCTATGCCTCGCCGGTTGAGTACTGGACGACAGAGGTTACGAGCACTCGAGGAGGCGATCCTTACGTTGGTGCACCATAGTCGTCATACGCCGAGTACACAGTCGACGTTCGACCGTATCGCACGTCATCGACCTCTGACTTACGATGGGGTTGCCGACCCTACTATCCTAGAGAGCTGGATCCGCGAGATGGGGAAGCTCTTTGACGCGATGTTTTGCCCCAAGCACGAGAAGGTGCAGATCGCCGCTTATTATCTACGTGGAGAGGTCGATAACTGGTGGACGGTAGCTAAGGATGCGTGCTTGCCGTTACATTCGATGTCATGGATCGAGTTCGTCGATAAGATCCAGGAGCGATTCTACCCCGACGAGTTGCGGTGGCAGAAGCAGGAGGAGTTTCTTACTCTTACTCAGGGTAAGATGACCGTTCAGGCGTACAACGACAAGTTCACTGAGTTATCGAGGTTCGCTACGTCTGTAATCCCATCAGAGAAGGAGCAGGTCAAGCGCTACATCAAAAGGCTAGATCTGAGGATTCGCGTTCACGTGATCAGTAGTGGAGCGACAACATTTCAGCAGGCCTACGAGGTAGCACTCGAGATTCAGGCATCGACGGCCGAGGAAGATGCGAGCAGGAAGAGAGCTCAGGTTCCGGCGACGTCAGCTTCTTTTAAGAAGCCACGATTTAGTGCTCCTAGCAGTACCCCTCCGACCACGAGTTCGCGTAAGGGTTCCGATGGCTCGAGATGCAGAGGCTGCGGCAGAGACTTCCATCCAGGGAAGCGGTGTGACGGTTCCCCCATAGCATGTTTTATTTGCAGGAAGGAAGGCCATAAGGCGTCAGTTTGCCCCGAGAGGAAGCCAGACACTGAGATCAAGCAGCTTCCGGCACCGACTAAGACTCCGGTGAAGAACCGAGTCTACTGTATGACCGAGGCAGAGGCCGAGGTTCAGCCTGACGTCGTATCAGGTAGATTTCATGTTTCTGGTGTGTTAGCTTTAGTGTTATTTGATTCTGGTGCTACTGTCTCTTTTGTGGCTAGTAGTTTTGCCTCGAGGTCTAATCTTCGTGGCAGGTTTCCTGCTAGTTCTGTTATAGCTCTCCCGTTCGGAGAGGATTTTATTTGTCAGCGCGAGTTCCGAGGAGTGCCTATCGTGATAGCTGGGGAGCAAGCGACGGCCGATCTGAAGGAGTTCCCGATGATGGAGTTTGACGATATTCTTGGTATGGACTGGCTGTCGAAGTATCGAGCGATCATTCGTTGCCGAGATCAGTCAGTGACATTCCGACGATTTCAGGGCAACCGAGTTACCTACTCTGGGTTCGTCCTCAAGAAAGGAGTAAAGGTAATCTCAGCCTTGAAAATGAGGAAGCATCGCCAGAAGGGCGATATGGTGTACCTTTTTCAGGTAAGGGACTTGACGGAGGAGCGTCTGTTGGACGATATACCTGTAGCGAGGGATTTCAGAGACGTATTTCCTGATGAGCTACCGGGAGTTCCACCCGAGCGCGACGTCGAGTTTCATATCGACTTAGCACCCGGGACAGCGCCGATTTCGAAGGCACCTTACCGGATGGCACCATTGGAGTTGCAAGAGTTAAAAACGCAACTCCAGGATTTGATCGATAAGGGCTTCATTAGGCCGAGCGTTTCTCCATGGGGAGCACCTGTGCTCTTTGTGAAGAGGAAAGACGGTAGTATGCGCCTGTGCATAGACTACCGAGAGTTGAATCGGGTAACTATCAAGAATAAGTACCCGTTGCCTAGAATTGAGGACCTGTTCGATCAGTTACGAGGAGCAGGAGTGTTTTCGAAGATAGATCTTCGATCTGGATATCATCAGATTCCAGTCAAGAAAGAAGACATCCCGAAGACCACTTTTCGTACTAGGTACGGCCACTACGAGTTCGAGGTGATGCCCTTTGGCCTAACTAATGCGCCAGCCGTGTTCATGGACCAGATGAACCGGACTTTCCATCACTTACTCGATAAGTGCGTCGTAGTATTTATAGACGATATCTTAGTCTATTCGAGAGATGAGTCTGAGCATGCGGAGCATCTCCGGATGGTACTTGAGATATTGCGTAGTAATAAGTGGTTCGCGAAACTCTCCAAGTGTGAGTTCCGGCTTCGCGAAGTAGCATTTCTGGGTCACGTAATTAGTAAAGAGGGCATTAAGGTAGACCCGACTAAAGTTAAGGCTGTAGTTGATTGGAGTAGCCCGAGAAATGTGGCGGAGGTTCGTAGTTTTCTGGGATTGGCCGGATACTATCGACGATTCGTCCAGGACTTCTCCAAAATTGCTAGGCCGATGACTAGTCTCCTACAGAAGGAGATCCGATTCGTTTGGACGGAGGCTTGCGAGCAAGCATTCTAGCAGTTGAAACAGAGATTAGTCTCTGCTTCGATTCTTACCCTTCCGAATGATGAGGAGGACTTCGAGGTCTATAGTGATGCTTAGAAGAGTGGCCTAGGATGTGTGCTCATGCAAGGCGGAAAGGTCATCGCTTACGCATCGAGACAACTAAAGGTGCACGAGGGTAACTATCCCACGCATGACTTGGAGTTAGCTGCTGTGATTTTCGCGCTCAAGATTTGGAGGCACTATCTCTATGGTGGTTCGTGTAGAGTATTCACAGACCACAAGAGTCTCAAGTACATCTTTACTCAGAAAGACCTCAATATGAGGCAGAGACGATGGCTTGAGCTTATTAAGGACTACGACCTGACGCTTAACTATTGCGAGGGCAAGGCGAACTTAGTCGCTGACGCACTAAGTCGTAAGCATCGCTTGAGCTTCAGTAGAAGCCGTGGTTCCGTCAGACTTCGTCTGACATCTATGAGTGCTGAGCCTGAATTACTTCAGGAATTGCGCGAGGTTCAGCAGAACGACCCGCAGTTAGCTAGGATTCGAGAGGCTTTACGGCAAGGTAAAGCCGTAGGTTTCGAGATCCCTTCGATGGTAGTTGCGATTCCGAGGGAGGTGGTGTGTACTAGACAGTTCTGATCTTAGGAACAGAATTATGTCTGAGGCGCATAACTCGCCCTACTCTGTTCATCCTGGAGGTAACAAGTTGTACCAGGACCTTAAGGGCCAATTCTGGTGGCCTAAGATGAAGAGGGATGTAGCAGAGTTCATAGCTCGATGTTTAGTCTGTCAGAAGGTTAAAATCGAGCATCAGAGACCAGGAGGTCTGTTGCAGCCACTACCGATTCCGACCTTGAAATTTGAGTCGGTTTCTATGGACTTCGTGGTTAGCCTACCTACCTATAATGGTTTGAATGCCATTTGGGTAATAGTAGATAGGTTGACCAAGGTCGCTAGATTCATTCCAATGAAAATGACCTGGTCTATGGAGCGTCTAGCAAAGGCGTATACCCAGGATATTATCCGACTTCACGGAGTTCCGAGGGAGATTGTTTCTGATCAAGATCCGAGATTTTTGTCTCGTTTCTGGAAATCAGTTCAGGAAGCCTTTGGGACGAAATTGAAGCTGAGCACCGCTTTTCACACGGCGACCGATGGTCAGACTGAGAGGACCATCCAGACTTTAGAGGATATGCTACGAGCATGTACTCTGGAGTACCATTAGTCTTGGGTACGTATGCTCTGTTTGATAGAGTTCTCTTATAATAA
Organism: Salicornia ramosissima; assembly: GCA_951394345.1. Classification (NCBI taxonomy): domain Eukaryota; kingdom Viridiplantae; phylum Streptophyta; class Magnoliopsida; order Caryophyllales; family Amaranthaceae; genus Salicornia; species Salicornia ramosissima. The sequence continues at coordinate 15,448,206 of OX596235.1, forward strand.
CAGATATCATTCCAGCATCGAGATGGCTCCGTACGAGGCCCTTTATGGCAGGAAATGTCGGAGTCCGATTTGTTGGAGTGATATTAGTGATTCTGTGGCTTTAGGACCTGAGATGGTACGGGATACTATCGAGAAGGTCCGAGTCATTCGGTCTAAGATGCAAGCCGCTCAGATTTGTCAGAAATCCTACGCCGATAATCAACGTAGACCGCTGGCTTTCGAGGTAGGTGACAAAGTCTTGCTTAAGGTTTCAACATTCAAAGGAGTGGCACGCTTTGGCCAAAAGGGGAAACTCCGACCGAAATACGTGGGACCTTACGAGATACTGGAATGAGTTGGGGAGGTGGCATATCGATTGGCATTACCACCTAGTTTGTCTAATGTGCATGACGTATTCCATGTTTCCCAGCAAAGGAAATATGTACATGATCCTACCCACATTCTCCCAGTGGAGTCGGCCACGTTCGAGCCGAATCTGACATTTGAGGAGCGACCCGTCCAGATCTTGGATCGGGAAGTGAGGACCCTCCGCGTAAGCAGGTCTAGCTCGTCAAGGTGTTGTGGAGAAATCAACACCATGAAGAGGCAACTTGGGAGACAGAGGCGTCCATGAGGCAGAAGTACCCGGAGCTGTTTGAGGGTGAACGATCTCCTTTGCCTTAAATTTCGGGACGAAATTTCTTTAAGGAGGGGAGGTTGTAACGACCCTGATTTTGTTGGTATTTCTGTCGTGTATTTATTTGTATTTATGTGATTTTATGTATGGTTCAAAATTTATTTTGGACTATTTATTTTATTTTATGTGAATAATTTCGATTAATTCGAATATTATTGTGATTGATTATTATTTATTTTAATTATTATTTAATTAATTAGAATTTTTATTATTTAATTTTCTAATTAGTTATTTAATATTTTTGGGCCAAGTGCGATTTGAGCATGATTAGTCATGCATGAGTGCAATTAGCCCAATTGATCACCATTAGGCCCATTTGAGCCTTGTTAGAGCCGGCCCCCCTTGTTATATGGCAAGTTTTGCCACTTGCCATGCATTCACACCTTAAACCACTTCTATAAATAGAAGGGTTAGTAAGGCTTGAGGATTCATTTGCTCATTTGCCATCCTTTGCCATCAAAAGCTTAAACACAAACTTTCTCCTTACCCTTTCATCCACACGCCATTTTTGGCTCCAAAAACCATCACATTTTCTCATCATCCATTCATACTCCAAACTTAAAGATTCAACCTCTATTGATCTTTAAGTATTAAAACACATTAGCATTCATTACTTTGATCAAGATGTTTCGGTTTTGGGTTTAGTTCGAGTGGGTAACGATTTGGTTCGTGGTGGTGCTGCGTGGTGATCAAGGGTGCACGGTGGTGCTCGTCTGAAGACGGGGTCGTGCTCGGTGGTGTGCGTGGTGTTGCACGGGTTCGAAAGGGTTGCTGTGATGAAGCCGTGTGTGCCGTGGTGGTCCGTGTGACTTTGGGCCGTGTGATTAGATTCCGGGCAGCGAGTTTTTAAGTGTTTTTGTGTTTAATCTTCATTAAGGTAACATACTTTCTTAATCTAATTGGTGTACTATGATTCATAGTATGGATTAAATGATTAGATTAGACCGTTTTGATGTTTTGTAACCTTGTTTATGTGTGGATTATAATATGATTTTTGGGTGATGATTTATGATGTTTTCTACTTGATTACATGAATTTTATGATGGGTTATGTTAGTATCATATTCGATGTTGTTCATGTTCAAGTTTGATGAAGTTTGAAGATTAGAAAGTTGATGAATTTTATGGTTGAATTGATGATTTTATGCGTGTGTCATGATGAGTTTGGGATGAGTTCTTGGTTGAAGTTCTTGAATCTTGATTGAGTTCTTGATTGAAGATCTTGAATCTTGGATGAGTCCTTTTTGAGTTCTTTGAGTTCTTTATGAGTTCTTTGAGTTCTTTTTAAGTTCTTTGAGTTCTTTGTAAGTTCTTGGTCGAGTCTTGAAAGTTAAAGAAAGTTAGTATTATTTAAAGAAAGGTTAAAGATTGTTTAAGGAAGTTCCAAGATTTGTTGGTTTACATGTTATTTCTTAAGTCAAGGCGTAAGATGCAACTTAAGAATTAACTAAGAATGTAAACTTCGATTTAAAGTAAAGATTAGCTTGATTTCGCTACTAGACGCCTAATACTTAGAGTAAGATTCTAAGTATTTGGGTTAAGACGTTGCCCTTATCCTATCCGCGGTATTGGGATAGTTGGTGGTCTTACTATGTTGTCTTCGGATATGGATTTCCAGTAAGATTGGTTTCATGGGGTTGGGAGTAAGATTCTCAATCTTGGCATAGTAGAAAGTTCGATCGCGTAAGATGCTTTCGTACGTGCATAGTCCGGTCTAGTATGTGAATGGTTGCGCCAAAGTTAAAGATTCGTTAATCGTTGGTTAAAGTTAGTTGAGTCAGCATGATTAGTTGATTTGATTCGCATGTGTATATGTTTGATTTAGTTGTTTGATTTATGCTATGTTCATGTGTATCCCCGTTAGGGTGGGACAGTTATGTTACTCGCCACTGACGGTGGACTGTTGTTTACTTTTCAGGTAATTCTGTTGATGAGGTTCTTGCTTAGCTTTGGGTTGGGCGAGCGCCGTTGTTATTTAGCTTTTATATTGTTGTTTTACGATTTTTACTAGTTTTTGGACTATAGTTGTAGTACTTGTGTATTTCTCTATCTCTGACATATATTTGGAGTTTATGTTTATTAGTAGTGTAGTATGACATTTGGGATTAGATATGTACAATTTTGTGGGTGTTGTACTTTTGGTTTAGTATATATATTCATTTTGAGGTTTTTTTTAAGTTTTAAGTATTTTAGTTTGTTAGATCTGACTATTCGAGTCGTCGGTTTCTTCTGCGCCGGTTTAAGCGAGTCAGGTAGGAAGTTCTGAAGTGAACTAATCCTTGTGAATATATGAGCAGCAGCGCGTGCTCTGATGTCCTGAGCCTGAGAGAAGTTCTGAATCCGTTTGAGCAACAAAACAGCATCCGCCTCTAATTCTCCAACTTAAGAGAACGAGAAAGGTAGGAACCCATATCCTAGTGCTTCGCATTTCGCCTGATATTTGACACGCTTGCGATGGGCTGCATTAATCACAATGCGACCGGCCGTGAAATCGGACAACGCTGATTGTGTTAAAGGCGATGAGCCAGTCAAGTCAACACATACGTCAAGCCCCCCATCCCAAGAATAAAGTAACAAATCCGCAGGACGAAGGAGTTTGCCATGTCCGTCACATAACCCAATGCCGACTTCCTTACCAGCAGGAATCCCAGATCGATAGCAGATTTCAAATAGGGTATCATGTACTAAATTATGACGATTACTGAATTGTGTTATGTTTTTTAATGGAAACAGGTGACCGAAACTTTCAGAAGATAAAATTGGTGTGCATATCATCATTCTGGCCCAGATTTTAATCATCTCTCTTACATACTCAGGATTGCTCCGATTTATTACCTGCAAAACATTGATTCGCACCTACACATTGATTATGGCTATGTTTGACTTTGTTAATTTAATCTCTTTCAAACACTCAAAAGTAGTGGCCTGGAGATGTGGGGATTCAAGTGTGTATAGTCAAAAGTAGATCTTTTTGTCACTTTTTCCCCCATATTCTTTGAATTCAGTTACTCAGGCTAAAGAATTATAGCATTATTCTACCAAATTGAAAAAAAGTGGGAAGAAAATAAAAAATTAAAGAGATCCTAAATCCCCAAATCAGAAATTGGAAAAGTACCCCCAGAAAACAGAGCTAAAAAAACCAAATAAGCCAATAATTGAGAATGACAATTGTAAATGAAGAACAACCGAAAATGGAAAATCTATCCAACCCAAAAATGTTATATATGATCGGGTTTTTGACACAAAAATGAAACAATCTGTGGAAATGAAACTCTTCGAGGCGTGTACTCACTATCCTAAAAGCAATACTTCGACCCAACGAAAGCCCGGGTATCACGAATGTTTGCTTTTGAGATACAACGAAGGAACAATACTATTCTTGCTTTCAAAGAATAATACCCAATGTAACTCAGTATTTTAGTGAAGGTTGAAGATGAACTTTTTGAGAAAACAAAACACTCTGACTCTTTTTGCAATTGTTGTAATTGTGAAAAATGAATTATACGTAGTCATATAATTCAAAAAACCAACTACCCACTCACCACAAAGCCAGTAAAGGCAGTTACCACGTACAGCATATACCAAAGACCAAGCAACGTGCATTGACCGAGAAAACCGCTAATTCAAACGTCTCAGAAGAATTATCGCGGGCGCGCAGAAACAAGGCATCGCGGGCGCGACCCTCTTTGCTCGTGGGCGTGACAGCTAGATTTTTCCTGTGCTGCTTTCTCTTCGTTACGGGCGAGGGAAATGGCGCGGGAATGCCCAAAACGTCCCTGTTCGCAACAACTTTATGCAAATTCCTAAGTTTTACAACTTTGCTTATTTTTCACTGAAATTTTTTTCCAAGCTTGGTAATAAGTTCGTAATAGTACGTATATCATTATTTTGCTAAATTATTTCACCATATCCACATAAATTAGCATAAATAACCATGAGTGTATTCTTACTGCTCTAAATATATCCAACAATCCTCCCCCATTTAGAGTATTAAAGAAATCGCAACATCATCAACAAAATTCCAATCTAATGCATAAATGAAAGTGTGTCATAACTTGAACTTCCACTTAGTACAATACACATTCCAAAATCCCGAATCGGAATAGTGTCGTAAACGATTGAACTACCCAAAACATAATGGAATAATGAAGATATCATACACAAAAGATCAATTACTTTATTACATTACATAACTTGACACTGTAACAGCCATAGTGTCCGTATCTATTCATAAGTACATCAAATCCTCGCCCACGAGCTTCTTGAAGCGGCCAAACTTCGTACTTACATAGGTAAATCTCTAATAGAACATGCTCCTGTGAAAAAGCATAATGTCAAGAGATTTATTAAGAAACGCAATCTATTTATTCATCACAGGAATGGAACTTACTTAGGATGTAAATTTCAAGTTCCCAAACATCAAGATGAAGGATTTAATCTTCGTTGAACTTAAGACCCAACGTTGTATTGGACGTTAAGTTAAGATTCCTTCATTTATGTTCAAATTAGGCTCCAATCCTAAACCGATTGTCATCCTTTCTATCACACCTTTAGCTAAAGGTTTAGTAAAACAATCAGCTAGATTTAAATCCGTTCAAACATAATCAATAGTGACCACACTGTCTTTAATGAGACCTTGGATGTAGCTATACCGTACACCAATGTGTCTGGACTTACCATTATACACATGATCATATGCCTTTGCCAGAGTTGCATTATTATCACAATGTATCACTATAGGTGATATCGGCTTTGGTATCAACGATATCTCAAACATGAGATCCTTCAACCACTTAGCTTCTTTACCAGCCGAGTGCAGCGCTATGAATTCCGACGTCATAGTCGAGTCTGCAATACACGTTTGTTTCTTTGAAGCCCAAGAAATCGCACCTCCCCCATACCGGAAAACCCATCCACTAGTGGAACAGTGATCCTTATTGGAGATCCAACTCGCATCCGAGTACCCTTCTACAACCGAAGGAAATCCTCCAAATGTCAAACCATAGTCTATGGTTTTCCTCAAATATTTTAACAAATGGCGAATTGCTTGCCAATGTTCCATACTAGGTTTACTAGTATGCCTACTCAATTTCCCTACAGCAAATGAAATATCAGGCCTTGTACATGTCATGGCGTACATCAAACAACCAATTACCCTTGCATATTCCAATTGATTCATTGCATTGCCATCACCTGGCAATAATTTAATGCTCGGATCCATTGGTGTTGAATAAAGAGACGTCTCACAAACATTGAATTTTTTCATTACCTTTTCAATGTAGTGAGATTGAGATAAGATTATCTTTTTACCTTCTCTCTTTATCCTTATGCCAAGAATGACATCTGCTTCTCCCATATCTTTCATGGAAAATACCGAACTAAGGAATGATTTAGTCACATTAACCTGTGACATATCAGTTCCAAAGATCAACATGTCATCAACATATAGACAAATGATAACCCCTTTACCGTGTTTATCAAATTTGATATATACACACTTGTCAGAATTGTTTGTGACAAATCCATTTGACAAGATAACTTCATCAAATTTTCGATGCCATTGCTTTGGTGCTTGTTTTAGCCCATATAAAGACTTTACCTACTTGCAAACCTTTTCTTCTTGACCTTTCACGACAAACCCTTCCGGTTGTCGCATGTAAACCTCTTCCTTTAGCTCACCATTTAAGAAAGTCGTCTTAACATCCATTTGATGGATAACTAGGTTATGAATAGTCGCAAGAGCTATTAGTAACCTTATGGTAGAGATACGAGCAACGGGAGCATATGTATCAAAATAATCAATACCAGGTTTTTGCCTAAAACCTTGTGCCACCAACCGGGCCTTGAACTTGTCAACCGTTCCATCAATCTTTAATTTCTTTTTGAAGATCCATTTGCAACCGATAGGTTTACACTTAGGTGGTAAATCATCTAAGACCCAAGTATTATTTCCCATGATGGAATCCATCTCATCATCTATGGCCTCTTTCCAAAATGGAGCGTCATGAGACTGTACCGCCTCATAATATGATGAAGGTGAACTTTCCACACTAAAAACATATGGAATATGTGTTAGTATAGTATCTGTTGAACCTTCTATCAAATATACATGAAAATCCGAGCCAAAAGATTTCTCTTTTCTTGCTCTTTTACATTTCCTAGGTTGAACGTTAGGAGATGCTTCATCATCAATTAGAAATTGATCATCTACCTCTTGATCATTATTATCATGATCACATATTTGTGGTCCGGCTCTAGGATTAACATATCCTTAGGCCTAGGAATTGAAGAGAATCGATTTTCATCGAAAATTGCATCTCTAGATTCGATGGTGGTATGAACCGACCAACAATCATTTTGTTCTATAACATAGAACCTATAGGATTTGCTGTGTACCGCATATCCTATAAAGATACATTCAACTCCCCTTTCACCCAATTTCTTTCTTTTGGGTTCAGGCACTTTAACAATTGCCCTACAACCCCAAACCTTGAAGTAACTCAAGTTTGGAGGTCTTTTATACCACTTTTCATATGGGGTGTCATTGTTCTGTTTAACAGGAACCCTATTTAGTATATAGCATGCGGTTAACACCGCTTCACCCCAAAATCCATCGCTCAAACTCGAGTAGGACAACATTGAATTCATCATCTCTTGTAATGTCCTATTCTTTCTTTCCGCCAAACCATTTTGTTGAGGTGTTTAGGCAGCGGTCGTTTCATGTATTATGCCTAAGGATTGGAAATAATCTTTATCTATATACTCACCATCTTTATCTGTTCTAAGTCGTTTTATTTTAACACTTGTTTACAATTCCACTTCAGTTTTGAAGATTTTAAATTTATCTAGGGCTTCATCTTTAGATGTTAACAAGTAAATATAACAAAATTTTGAATAATCATCAATAAATGTTATCAAATACTTTTTATTACCTAAAGACGATGTGCTATGAAAATCACATAGATCACTACGCACCAATTCGAGCAATGAATTATTTTTTTCACCAATACATGGAAATGGTTTTCGTGTGATTTTGGTTAATAAGCATGTTCTACATTTATCATTACTTGGTTTAATAGGAGGAATTAAAGCATGAGGAGACATAAAAGATAACTTTCTATAATTAACATGACCAAGTCTATCGTGCCATAAATGAGAAACACCATTAACCAAACAAGCATAGTTCTTAAAAACATTAGAAATACTAAGCTTAAACATACCATCACACAAATATCCAAAACCAAAAAATACACCACCCTTAGCTAAAATGAACTTGTCTGACTCAAAAACCATCTTAAATCTTAATCGATTCAGAATTGCACCCGACACTAAATTCCTACGCAATTCCGGGGCATACAAAAAACTTCTTATAATAAGAGGTTTTGCAAAACTAAACACTAGTTCAACTTGTCCCTTGACTACGACCTTTGCAGTTGAATTGTTCCCCATATACAACATCTCTCCATCATTGACCTCATGGAATGACTTGAATAATGAGCGATCCTTGCAAATATGTCTTGATGCTCCTGAATCGATCTACCACGAACAATCATCCTGCACACAAAAGATTTCAGAAATCACACACACATAATTCGATAAAGAATTTGGTGAAAATTATGCACAAGTAGTACCTTGTTTGTTTTGGGAGTGGCTATTACCGCCCTTTCCCTTCTGAGCTTTGTTGTTGCTCATCTTTTTCTTCCAGATGGTGCAGTCCTTCTTCATGTGACCAGGCTTCCCACATTCCCAACACGCACGTGTTTTCGATGCATCCCCGTCATTTCGTGGCTTTTTGCCATGTCCATGACGGTCATAGCCCTTCCTCTTAGGATTGTAACCATCCTTAGCCTTATCATCTTCTACCATATTGATGGTAGAAGAATTTGAAGCTACCTCCTTTGGTCCTTCTTGCAGTCTTATCCCTTCTTCAATACGAAGATGGGCGGCTAATTGTTCCATGTTCATATCATCTTTTCTATGCTTTAGAGCATTTTTAACTTCTTTCCAGTTAGGTGGTAATTTATCAATTATTGATGACACAATAAATGTCTCATCTACATTTATATCATGTTGTTTAAAACTACCAACAATTCTTTGCAGTTCATGGAATTGTTCCATCACAGGACTTGATTAAGTCATTTTTGTAATTATTAAAATTACTAACTAAAAACTTTTTGGAGGATGCATCTTCTGCCATATATTTGGCTTCCAATACATCCCACAAATATTTGGAGGAATCATGAAATTGATAAATATCAAAAAGATCATTTGACATACCATTGAGGATATGACCTCTGCAGATGTAGTCATCATTCTCCCATTTGTTTCGTGCCCTTGTCTCCTCTGCAGTTTCAGTTTCTTTCTCCTTTGGTTTTGGAGTAGTAAGGACATAGGCCACACCAAGAGATGTCAAAATAAAATGCATCTTTTTCTGCCATCTTCTGAAGCCCACACCCTCGAACTTGTCCAGCTTTTGGAAGTTGGCTGTCAAATCTTTGATTGTATACACTTTTGAGAGAAGAGTATTGCTTTTAGACTGTTATATATGATCAGGGTTTTTGACACAAAAATGAAACAATCTGTGAAAATGAAACTCTTCGAGGCGTGTACTCACTATCCTAAAAGCAATACTTCGACCCAACGAAAGCCCGGGTATCACGAATGTTTTCTTTTGAGATACAACGAAGAAACAATATTATTCTTGCTTTCAAAGAATAATACCCAATGTAACTCAGTATTTTAGTGAAGGTTGAAGATGAACTTTTTGAGAAAACAAAACGCTCTGACTCTTTTTACAATTGTTGTAATTGTGAAAAATGAATTATACGTAGTCATATAATTCAAAAAACCAACTACCCACTCACCACAAAGCCAGTAAAGGCAGTTACCACGTGCACCATATACCAAAGATCAAGCAACGTGCATTGACCGAGAAAACCACTAATTCAAACGTCTCAGAAGAATTATTGCGGGCGCACAGAAACAAGGCATCGCGGGCGCGCCAAAGCCCTGGCGCGGGCGCGCTGTCAGTGTCGCGGGCACAACCCTCTTTGTTCGCAGGCGTGACAGCCAAATTTTTCCCGTGCTGCTTTCTCTTCGTCGCGGGCGAGGGAAATGGCGCGATAATGCCCAAAACGTCCCTGTCCGCAACAACTTTATGCAAATTCCTAAGTTTTACAACTTAGCTTATTTTTCACCAAAAAAAATTTCCGAGCTTGGTAATAAGTTCGTAATAATACGTATATCATTATTTTGCTAAATTATTTCACCATATCCACATAAATTAGCATAAATAACCATGAGCGTATTCTTAATGCTCTAAATATATCCAACAAAAAACACATTAAAATCAAATTGGATTCCATTACAGGCTTACAGCACCCCCAAACGAAAAGGGGGAAAAAATAATTTGGCATATCAACTTACCTTAATCCGCAGACGTAAACGAACTAACGAATCAAATCCCAGCTTTACCCTCTTAAATATGAGGAGAAATTGGGATCTAATTATTGTCCATTCATATCAATTGATTATAGGGAGATGAAGGGAAATCAATAATGAAGGGGGAGTGAAGAGGAGGAAGGTGAAGTGAAAGCATGCCAATGGAAAAAAAAAACGTTTAAAGGAGGGGTGGTGACGTGCTTTGAGGAGGAGGATTGTGTGTAGTGAGGATGGATGTATGAGGGTTTGACATATAGGATTTACGGGGTGAGTTTTAATTAGATAGGTTTAGATACTATGGTTTTCATAAGATCTTATTTTATCAGATCAGATCAGATCAGATCAAACAAAATAAGTTGAAGCCTTGAAGAAAACACACCTAGGTAAGCTCCGACACTTTCACATACTTGTTATCATGTAATAAATTTCTCTCCACCATTAGATTCAGCAATTGATTAAACTGGTCCCTATCAAGTCGTAATTTTTCTTTACAAGCAACAGGATTTTCAGTTAATAACCTATTAATATATTCAACACCACTCTCCCCGCGTTCTCTTCTTTGTTGCCGTGTCGATGATGATGATTCAGGTGAGAGAACACTGAGAAGAAGATGGAACGGCGGCGAACCGGTGAGAAGAAAGAGTTTTAGGGTTTAAAGAGGGAAAGAGAGAAAGATCTATGTGAGATAGAGTGAGGCTGATGAAAGGTTGATGTTTGGATTGGAACTTGAGATAGAGTGAAAGGATTAACCTTTCAAAAAAAAAAAATTTTGAACTAGTAAACACTTCAGTTCTTTGGCTGATGGTACACACAAATCAGAGTATACAGCCTGTAAAACAAATGAAACACACTTTGTTGCCCATTGGTTAATATAAAAATTTAATTAATTATTTTTAAAAAATAATTAATTTTTAAAAAATAATTAATTATTATAAAATAATAATATTATTATTAAAACAATTAAAAACTATTATTATTATCACCAAAACAATAACAAAATTACTATTATTATTCACTTCAGTTCAGTTTATTTCAGTTTAGTAATCTTCAATTCAGTTCAGTTCAGTTCAGTTCAATTCAGTCCAAAGAAACAGAGCCTTACTTGTTTTGCTAAAACACATAGTAAATAAGCGAATTTACTATCTTTTGCTAAACTTTTAGTAAATAAACGAATTTACTACCTTTTGCTAAACTTTTAGTAAATAAACGAATTTACTACCTTTTGCTAAACTTTAAGTAAATAAGCGAATTTACTTACTTTGCTACGACTTATAGTAAATAAACGAATTTACTATCTTTTGCCAAACTCTTAGTAAATAAACGAATTTACTACATTTGTTCTTTTAGTAAATAAACGAAACTTCTTTTGACATATTTTAAGTAAATGGGCGAATTTACTTGTTTTGCTAAAACTTGTAGTAAGTTTACTACCTTTCACTCAACTTTTAGTGAATAAACGAAATTACTGCTATTGTAGATAAGCGAATGTACCCTATTTTTATTCTTATTCTTATTTTTCTTTTACCTTTTCTTTTTGTTGCTGAGTAGATTTGCTAAAGTATCTTTTTAAATAAATAAGCGAATTTATTACATGCATCTTTTGTCTTTTTATAAAATTTTCTATCTATCGATTTCATTCAAATTAATAAAGAGATTGATTATTTAGAAAAAGATTTTTTTTTTCCAAAAATAAAGGATTATTTTATGTTTTGGAGGCCATCCGCTTTCTAAAACTTTCACTCGCCCGTTGGTTTCGTAGGAGCCCTCGCTTCCAAATTTGTAGTCTCGAAGAGCGATTCGAGCATACTTTGATTGTCGTCTTTCACAGACTCAATCAAAGTGGGGGCTAATTGTTGACATCGCACTTAGTCCCCTATCCCGAGGAAAAGGTCCAATAATGATAACATATGCTCATTTCTCCGAAAAAACCGCATACTTGAGTATAAATGGACAACACTAGACCTAATTTAAATTTCCAAATATTCTGAGCCCAAAAGAATTTCAAAATAATAAAAAGGATGGCCCAGAAAAAAATAAGCAAATAAAATTTTGTTTTTCAAATCCCAAACCATTTTATAAAAAATAATAAGAAAGATTAACGCTGACTCGCTAGCGCTTCTTCTTAGTTGTCGCTGAACAGTCAACGCAATCCAAAATATTACACTGGCAAGATCAGCGTATTTCATGAAATTACGCTGGCATAATCAGCTTTGCTTCCTTCTAATCGTTGATATTAATTGATACGACAACAATGTTAATTGAATATTGCTGATGTGTCAGCGCGTAAGTATAAGCTACGCTGATCAATTCAATGTGTTAAATAGAAATACGCTGACGTGTTAGTGTAATAAGTGGTTATACGCTGACTCATGAGCGTAGTATCTCCCACTGACTCTCTTAGCTATAAAATACTGATTTTTATTGGGAAAAAAGGGGAGAATTTTTCTAAGAAAATTATACTCCCTCCGTAACGCAATTCTGGCAACATTTGCCATATTTGGGCGTAACGCAATTCTAGCAACAAACTTATAACTTTCTAAAAATGGATAAAAAAATTTCTTCTTATTTACAATAATTTTGTCATTACTTAATAACTTACATTCATTAAATTAACACTTTAAAAAAATTAACATATTCATTACACAATTAATCATTCCCACCAAAATTCAATCACCAAAATTAAATTACATACCCTTCCAGCTACCAATCCACATTAATAACTACCCACATTAATAACTACCCATCCACCATTTTTATTTTGGTTCATCAAGAACCCTAATTTGTTCATCCCTCCATTCTCACTGCCCACTCTCCATTCATTTGCCTCCAACCCTTCTTCTTCTTCTTTAACCGTTCCACTACTTTCTCTCTCCTACTCCCTCACTGAAAACCCTAGTTCTACTTCTTCAACCGTCTCTCTCTCTCTCTCTCTTCATATTCCTCTGTCAACCGAAACCCTAATTCTTCGTCTCTCTCTCTTCCTCTGTCAATCGAAACCCTAATTTCCCAAAAATGGTGGACCTATCTCTCCTACTCAAAGCAAGTGACATGGAAGAAGATGAACATACAAAAACAATCCTTAATCTTGCTTTTGAGATGATGATTGAGGGAAATACCGAACATTGGGAAGACTTGTACGAATATGGGGAGTACAAGATACATATGAGTCCCTCTGGAACGGCTGTGTTTGAGGATGTTATGAAATCTGTAAAGGAGGAGAATGAGAGAAAAAGGTTGAAGGAATGGTGCGTTGTTTGTGGCATACCTGCTCGGTCGAGGGAGTAGATGATGTTGAAGAGTCCTACCACCAGATCTGTTTCTGCTAAGTCAAAGGGTAAAGAAAAAACGGAGTCCCTTCCTGTTGTGAAAAAAGCAAGTTGTTCAACAATTCGTAGGATTAAGAGGAAGGGTATAAAAATCTGTGATGAGGAGGAGGTTGAGAGGATGAACAAATCAGAGGAGGAGGCTGAGAGGCAAAAAAAAAAGCAGAGGAGGAGGAGGCTGAGAGGATGAAAAAATTGAAAAAAATGACTGATGAGGATGTTGGGAAATCAAAAGACGTGGAGCTTGTCATACTCACCTCTTCTGATGATGATGATGAGTACAAGCACGATGTACTCAACAATGACTAGGTAAGGTTTGTCAATAAGTTCTTGTTTGAAGAACTTAAGAAGATCCCAGATGACGTAGCTGATAGCTTTGTTCAATCTGAACAAAGCCCAGATAAGTAACTCCTTATTAATTTCTTGATTTTTTTTTGGCATGAATTGGTGGTTTTATTTTTTATGATTCATGAATTTTTGGCATGCAATGGTGGTTTTTTTTTTTTTTTTTTTTTTTTTACCATTTTATTGCTTTTTTGTCAAATTTTCTGTATTTTTTGGCAATTTTACTGATTTTATGGCAATTTTACTTTTTTCTTTTCTTTTTTTTTTTGCAATTTTACTGCTTTTTTGGCTAATTTTCTGTAATTTTTGGGCAATTTTACTTATTTTATGGGAATTTTACTTATTTATTTATTTTTTTTTTTTGCAATTTTTCTTCTTTTTTTGGCTAATTTTCTATATTTTTTGGCAATTTTACTGATTTTATGGGAATTTTACTGGTATTTTTTTTCTTTTTTATTGAATATTTTTTTCAATTTTATTGATTAAATTCTCATGGTTTTGTTGGTATGTTTAAGTTCATAGTATTTTGTTGGTATGTTTAAGTTCGTGGTATTGATTTTATTGGTATGATAAATTTTGTGTGGTTTTGTATGATTTTTTTGTTTCCCGACTTGTTCCATTATTCTTCTCTGCATCCTTTAGGGTCCCTGTTTTGTTGCTGTTGGACGAGTCCTATGATCCGGATTTCTAATTTGTGTGATGTGTGTGCTGTAGAGGTGGACAAATTCGGGTACCCAGATTTTTAGGTACCCGAAAACCGGGTACCCGTTTTTTCGGGTCACAATTTTTTTGACCCGGATCCGACCCGGATAATCTGGGCACCCGGAAATCGGGTTCCGGGAACCGGGTACCCGGATCCAGTTTGTTTTTAATTTTCTTATACAACTTTTTTTTTTTAAAAAAAAACCTGTTTTTTAATATAAAAAAATGTTTTATTTTTTTATATAAAAAAACTGTTTATTTTTTTATTAAAAAAAACTGTTTTTTGATTTTAAAAAAAAAAACTATTTTTTTTCAAAATTTTTTATAAAAAACAAATTGTTTTTTTAAAATTTAAAAAAAGTATTTATAATAATATTAAATTAATTTTAAATAAAAATAAAAAACTTTTTTTTAATAATAAAAAACTATTTTTTAAACGGTACCCGGTTTTATAAAAATCCCGACCCGGATCCGATACAAACCGGGTACCCGACCCGGTTTTCAAAACCGTTTCGGGTACCCGCTTTTTCGGGTAAAAAAAAAATCGGGAACCGGGTACGGGTTTTTTTGCCCGGCCCTAGTGTGCTGTGTGTGCTGTTAATTACCCTAATGGATGATGTTAACAATTAAATGAGTCCCACATTTGTAGGCTAGGGGGAATGTTACTTATGATGGATGATGTTGATAAAATTGATTTATTAAAATGTTTTAAAATGACATCCCAATGACAATTTAGAGGGATATATGGGTTTGTGATCACATCAACACTTAATGTGTGTGTTTGTTTCTCTAGTGAAAGATTAAGGTCACTATTAAAGTAGCCACACATATTAAAGTTATATGTGAATATGAAATTGAGAGGGATGTATGGGAATGTGAAAAATTTGTTATTACCCAAAGTGAGTCTCATATGTGTTGTGTGCTTCTTTTGAGTCCCCACATTTCTATGTTGCCCTTTTAACCAAATGATGAGGGACTCATGATCACATGAACACTCAATGTGTGTGTTGTTGCTCTAGTGACAAATTAATTCCTAAATAATCTCACTATTGAAGTAGCCACACTCTTTTGAGTTATATGTGAATATATTACCCTGATGGTTAGGCTTCAATTTCAATTTTTTTAGTCCCAATATAAACTTTATTTTGTCCTTGTAACCAAATGATGAATGGACTCATCATCACATTAATATTCAATGTGTGAGTTGTTGCTCTAGTGAAAGATTAATTGTCATAATTAATCTCACTATTGAAGTAGCCATACATAATTGAGAATTATGTGAACAAAAATCATTCCCTGATGGTTACCATTTAGGATTACTAAGAGCTTTATCAAAAATCAATCACTTTCATATAATCTTGATAGAACAAAAGACATCAATACATATTCCTAATTGTTAGATATTTTGACTGCCCTAGCACACAAAAAATCCACTACTTCATCAAATAACCATATGCCTGACTATATTTACTCACTATACAAAAGCTTTACAAAAAGTTGTTCTTAGTTCTATGCATCTGGTTACTTGAGGCAGTCCAAAAGCTTTAGAAAAAGCTGTTAGTTTTTATGTTCTTAGATCATGTTGTCCTCATATGCTTCTTCTTCATCAGAGTCCATTTGGTAACTTGCATCTAAGTGTGCATTGAATTGTTCCTCTTCCATAAAGTATGCATCCATAAATTGTGAATCACACCCTTCAGTAGCAATCCCCATGTCTGCTGTTTCTGTTCCTTGTTGCTGTGTTTGGTTTAGCTCATTAAGATAGACTACTGCATTATTAATGACTTCTTGCTCCACTTCAATAAGTTGTGGCAGCATACCTAATCTTTCCAATCTCTTCTTTCCTATGTGAGGTAGCTTGTATTTATTTGATCCTTTCACTTTTAAAGCCTCTACCATCACTAATTGCAAAGAAATCCAAGCATATTTAATTAATGTTGGGGAGAAGTTACAATATGCTTCATTGACCTTCTCAATTAGGTCATCAACATTTTGAGGGAAGGATTGGTACTGAAGACTTTGTAATGCCCTAAATAAACTTAAATCCAAAACATTGAAATATGGGGATTGGGCTTGTTGGTTAAGTAAGTTCATGTCAAACCCATCTGAACTTGCTGCCCTTCTAAACTCTGGGTCAGAATCTTTTAAATGAGGTCTTGCATTGTCTTGTTCAATCTCCTTTGACATAAATTCTGGCCACTTTTCTTTGATACATGGGAGTACTTTGTTGATTAGCATATCCCTTGTGACTTGTTGGTTGACATTATGAACATCTTTAGTCTCAATTGTTCATGCTTCTCTGTTTTTGCTCCTTTTCTTTGCTCTTTCATAAGTTACAAAGGAAAAAATACAATTGTAACGACCCGGATTTTTGGACCGTAAAATTTCGTGAGAAATTAAACCTTAAAACCCAAATATTCTAAATTGGGCAAAAAGACTTAATTTGATATTTGATGAAGCAAGCCCAAAACCCATATCTCTTCCCTCTTGGACAGCCCCTTTCATATTTTTCCCCTTATTTTTATTTTTAATTTTTCTACTTTAATTATCCAAGTAGATCTATTTATTTTTAGAACCTAAAAATCCTATTTTTATTCCCTAACCACCTTACTAGATTTTAGGAAACAAACTCCTATTTTTAACCACCCTAGCCGGCCACCATAATTATTTTCCTTTAATTTTCTTTCCTAAACTAACTCCTATTATTTAGAAAAACCCTTTTATCCTATTTACACTACAAAAACCCACCCTTTATTTATTCCTAATCATATGATCAAACACATAACAAAATACACTCTCCCTTTCCTTCCTAGTAATACACGACCCTAGGCCATTCTTTTCTCTCAACTTTTTCTTTTCAATATTTTCTTTCTTAACCTATCCAACTAGATTCTTTTTACAGTTTGTGACAGATTGTGCCCGTGTTTGCAAAATCAACCACCGTGGTCAAGTTGGTGTCGAGTGAAGGAAAGATTGGGCGTGTTCTTTGAGTTGATTGCTTCAAATTAGGTAACTAGATCTCTTCTACTTAGGAATAGGATTAGATTACATAGGGCAATAGGATTAGATAATTGTATATTGTTGATCATGTTCAATGCATAGGGCCGTGTAGTATTGTTTGAGTTCTTTAAATCTTTGCAATGGTTTGATGAATCTTTAATGATATTTTTCTTGTCATAGTATTATATGATCTTTAATCAATGATCTAGTATGATAATCTTGTAAAGTGCATAGTTTCTTGAATTGATTCTTTAGCTTGTATATGTGTGTACAATCATGGTATAACTTGTAATACCCCAAAATTTTGGGCTATTTTAAATTTTATTTAATTAATTAACTATTATATTATTATTAAATCAAATATCATTTCAACATGGAAGTGAGCCTAATTATTTAATCTGGACCCAATCCAATTGTTTACCCCACTTAAAACATGGCACAAACCCCTTAACCCACACGCACCACACGGCCCCCTCTATTATTTCTTTAGTTAATTAATTTTGCAATATATTGAACTATATATCTATTTTGTCTCTCTTCCAAAAAATTCATACCTTTAATCCTAACTCCCTACTAAACTTTAGGAAGAACAACTACACCTTATTACTCCCATAACCTCACGGCCCCATAAATTTTAAAAGAAAAGAATTCAACAATTAATAGATCATCTTTTTCACATCAAAACAATTCATAAAAAATCTCTAAAAGCCTTTTTCCTAGATTTTACTCTAAAAAGATTGGAGCAAGAAGCCAAGAAGCACCCAAGAACCGTGAGGATTCATGTAATAGGCCATTCGACACTCTCTTGATTTTGTTCCATCTTTGTTAGGTAATTAGTTTGTTTTATTTAATCAATAGAATAGATTGGTGATATAATCCTTAGAATAGGTTTAAAATTATGTAGAATTGTTTAGAATTGTAGTGATTTATTGTTGAACTTCATATTGATTTTCGAGCCATGCATGTCGAGTGGGAACAAGTTGTTCATGATGAATTTTCGAACTTATTTACATGTTTAATCCATATTCCATGCTTAATCTATGATTCTTGCTAGTCTAAATTGTTGAATAAATTATTGTTGAATCATTTGAATGTTAAACGTGTAGATGCCATGAACCATAGGTCCTTGTTCGAAAGTTTTCTTGATCAAAATATGATATTTTAGTTATAATCTTGATCTTGTAACAATCTTTGATGAATTTCTTAAATTAATAATTAATCTAATTAAGTTCTTGAAACATTAATAATTAATCTTGAGTATAAGCCAATAATGTCGAATGGGAACATAAAATAAAGGTGGGGTTTTTGATTATTCTATGATAAAAGATTAGATTATGAACTAGTTCTTCAAATTATTTCTAAATTAATTAATCAAAGCTTGTATTTTAAAAAGATTAAAACTTGATTTCTTGTTAATTAACACTCGAAATTGCCGTGTGACAATAAGGAATAAAAGAATAAATTTTATGATTCAATTAGGTAAAAGACTAGAATTTAATTACGTTCTTGAAGTTATTTTAGACTTGTGTTTTATATTGATGAATAATTTGATTATGTGAATTATGATGATGAAATATTGAATTGTTACTATGGAGGAGAGCCGTGCGTGTTGGTAAGTATGGGTAAGATTGATCTCTATTCCTTGTTTATGAGTGGGTTATATTGTTGAATTATGATGATTGCATGTCTTTATGTATGAACTTGATGAATGAATTAATATTAATGTATGAGGTATTATTCGAATGGTTGCATGCTATCTGTCGAGTATATCGAGTCTTAAACTAGAGTGTTGAGTCAATATAGTTGGACTAGAATTGATTAAAAGTCAAGTCGTGTAAAAGGAAGTCTAAATGTTAACTGGAAAAGTGAACTTGAAAAGATAATTAATCTATGAAGTGACCGCCCATCTACTGGCTAAAGAGCCATGAACATGGGTATAGTCGAAGCCACTGTCCCTTCTGCGGTTTTGGGACAGTTCTGGATCCCAGTGCTCGGGAAGTAGATCCTTTGTGGTTGACCCGGCATGAGACAAGGAAAGTTGGGGGAAGTAGATCCTTCGTGGTTGACCCCTTACGAGCATATGATTGTGTCATGGATTAGCACCTTGAAATGAATTAGAACTTGTTAGATAATAGTTAGAGTCTAGAAGTCTAGAGTTGGAAATGTCTAGCTTGATTGGTCTCGTTGTAGCTTTCTATTGTGAATTATCTTTCGCTTCGTACTTGAATTTGTATATTGTAACTTTTCTTCTTATGTTGTTTGAATGTTCTGTGAATTTATTCTAATTATTATATTATTAATTGTATTCTACTGATTAAGTGGAACAATCTAATTACTCCCCACTGACTGTGGACCCCCGAAATTCCCTTTTCAGGTACTGATGAAGAATAAGTGGGTAACGCATGGGCTGGGATTTGAGCGGCGAGATTAGTTATATAGTTATTCTATTATGATTCTAGCCTTGTAATAAAGAATTTATGGACTTTTCGTAGTTTTGTTTTTATTGGACTTTGGACATTATAATTGGTTTTGGACTTATTTTAATTTTTACTTGAATAAATTGAAGTAATTTAGAGCTTTCGCTGTTAATATTGAATTTTGAAACCTAAACTTTTAATTAAATTTTGATTCGTATTGTTGTTTTCTCCGGAAATAACGCTGATAAAATACAGGTTATTACAGTTGGTACCAAAGCTGAATTTTTAGGTTACGTCGCCATAAGTAACCGGTGAGATTGTGTGCTTTATTACCCGAGAGTTGACTTATGTAGCGTTTCCACAAGAACTTAAGTGAGTGTTGACTCGGGTAGATTATTTGGGATAGGCAAATTTTTGTTCTTTTTGCGATTAATTAACCTTTAATTGTTCTTTTGTTTACTTAACATGGATACTATTTTGTAGAATGGCAAGCCCGAGACGATCACCCAGTAGTCGCGATCGACGTCGCATGCTTGAAGGTGCGATCATTAGTTTAGCTCAGAGAGGAGCACAGTCGTCTAGTGGTCAGTCCACATTTGATCGGTTTTCCCGTCATCGGCCTCCTACCTATGATGGCATAGCTGATCCTGTGGTGCTCGAAAGCTGGGTTCGAGAAATGAGAAAATTGTTCGATGCGACCGATTGTCCGGACGAAGAGCGAGTCCAAATTGCTAGCTACTACTTGCGCTTAGAAGCTGATAACTGGTGGATGACTGTTCGTCCTCAGGGAAGATCCGTGAGAGGCATGTCATGGGAAGATTTCATCGCCAAGCTTCAAGAGCGATTCTACCCCGATGAACTCAGGTGGCAAAAACAGGAGGAGCTCCTGATGCTCACGCAGGGAACTATGTCAGTGCAGGCTTACACTGATAAGTTTGCAGAACTGCCCAGATTTGCTACTGCAGTGATACCTTCTGAAGCAGAGAGACTAAAGAGGTATATCAAGAAGCTGGACCCTCGTATCAGGGTACACGTCATCAGTAGTGGTGCAACAACATTTCAGAAGGCTTACGAGGTGGCTTTGGAAATTCATGCATCCTTGGTCGAGGAAGAAGCTTCCAGGAAAAGGGTCGTTGTGAGTTAACCACCGTCATCAGCAAAGAAGCCCCGGTTCGAACCACCCCAAAGGCCGCAGCAACAGAGTAGCGCAGCAACCAAATTTCAAGGGAATCGAGTCTGCAAGGGTTGCCAGAAGGAGCTACATCCGGCAAAGAAGTGCGATGGGTCTGCAGTTGTGTGCTATACGTGTGGTCAAGCAGGGCATAAGTCATGTGTATGTCCACAGGGTAAGCCCGCGACGATTAAGAACAAGGCGCTGGTAAAGAATCGTATCTTTTGCATGACGCAAGAGGAAGCAGATGCTCAGCCCGATGTCGTTACGGTTACATTTCTTGTTTATAATTTGTCTGCTTTAGTATTGTTTGATACGGGTGCTACAATTCTTTTGTTGCGAAATCTTTTGTGTGTAAAGATAATTTGCCGAGAGAATCTTCCGTAAAATCTGTTGTAACTCTACCTTTGGGGGAGGACTTCATGTAATCGTGAATTCAAGGGAGTTCCTATAGTCATAGCCGGTGAACAATTAACGGCTGACTTAAAGGAATTTCCGATGATTGAGTTCGATGTAATCTTGGGTATGGATTGGCTATCCAAGTATCAAGCAACAATCAGATGTTGAGACCAGGCGATTGTACTGCGTGGGCCTAAAGGGAAGCGGCTAACCTACTCCGGCACCACGAGTAAGAAGGGATTAAAGTTCGTGTCAGCAATAAAGATGAGGAGACTTCACCGAAAAGGAGAAGCGGTGTATCTATGTCAAGTGAAGGACGTCTCCAAGGAGGAGCAACTAGAAGCAATTCCAGTAGTCAAGGACTACGCAAATGTATTTCCCGAAGAATTACCGGGAATACCTCCAGAAAGAGAAGAAGAATTCAACATCGACTTGGTTTTGGGAACGGCACCAATATCAAAGGCTCCGTATAGAATGGCGCCGGCGGAACTGAAGGAGTGGAAGACTCAGCTGCAGGATCTGATCGACAAGGGTTTCATAAGACCCAGTGTGTCACCATAGGGCGCTCCGGTATTGTTCGTTAAAAAGAAGGATGGAAGTATGAGGATGTGTATTGATTATCGAGAGCTCAACAAGGTGACAGTGAAGAACAAGTATCATTTACCCAGGATCGATGATCTGTTTGACCAGTTGAAAGGTGCAGGTGTTTTCTCCAAGATTGATCTTCGATCCGGATATCACCAAATCCCGGTGAAGGCAGAGGACATTCCTAAGACGGCGTTCCGAATAAGATATGGGCACTATGAGTTTGAAGTAATGCCATTTGGTCTAACCAACGCCCCGACGGTGTTTATGGATCAAATGAACCGTACCTTCCACCATCTACTCGATGTTTGCGTGGTGGGGTTCATCGACGATATCTTGATATATTCTAAGAATGAGCAGGATCACGAGAAACATTTACGTATGGTGATGAACGTGTTGCGAGCTCAGAAGTGGTTCGCTAAGCTGTCGAAGTGTGAATTTTGGCTCCAAGAAGTGGCATTTCTAGGCCACGTCATTAAAAAGGATGGTATCAAGGTAGACCCAGCAAAGGTCAAGGCCATCGTAGAATGGAATAGCCGAAGAGTGTGGCAGAAATCCGAAGTTTCCTCGGGTTAGCAGGTAGAATCATCTTAATTAAATAATGATAAAATACGTTACCTAAACGGTTGAAACTATGAAATAATGTTTGTCTATGGCAGGTTACTATCAGAGGTTCGTAAAGGACTTCTCAAAGGTCGCTCAGCCAATGACAAAGTTACTGTAAAAAGAGAGCAAGTTCATCTGGTCCGAACAATGTCAAAAAGCTTTTCAGACCTTGAAGCAAAGCCTAGTTGAAGCGCCAGTATTATCCTTGCATAATGAAGGAATAGGGTATGAAGTCTACAGTGATGCATCAAAGAACGGACTAGGGTGTGTGTTGATGCAAGAAGGGAAGGTGATAGCATATGCATCCCGACAGCTCAAGTTGTATGAGAAGAACTACCCTACTCACGACCTAGAGTTGGCGGCTATAGTGTTTGCCCTCAAAATTTAGCGACATTATCTGTATGGGGCGACTTGCAAAATGTTCACCGATCACAAAAGCCTCAAATATATCTTCACACAGAAAGAACTCAACATGAGGCAGTGAAGGTGGCTAGAGCTCATCAAAGATTATGAATTATCTTTGGATTATTGCGAGGGGAAGGCTAACCGTGTGGCAGATGCTCTAAGCCGCAAGGAGAGGCACTCCCTCAATCGAGTAATGGTGTTACCGAAGGAACTGCATGTAGATCTTCAGAAACTGGAGGTGGAAATCGTTACACCGGGACATACTCGGGTGTACCTTAATGCTTTGAGTGTGGAACCTGATCTTTATCAAGAAATTTGGGATAAGCAGAAGCAGGATCCTCAACTCGAGAAAATCTGTGAAGCCAAGCTGCAAGGCCAAGCGCAAGAATTTGTTATAGAGACTGATGGGAGTTTGAAACTCCGGGAAAGGTATAATATATACTAGTCTGAATACTCTTATTAATCTATAATTACGATAAATCTAACCATAAATCAACAGGTGGTGCGTGCCAAACAATAAGGTTCTACGGAACAAAATCATGCAAGAAGCACATAATACTCCTTATTCAGTGCACCCCGGGGGTGGCAAATTGTATAAAGATTTGAAGGAATATTTCTGGTGCCCGGAATGAAGCGGGAAATTGCAGAATTCGTAGCTGGATGCCTTGTATGTCAAAAGGTCAAGATTGAGCATCAGAGACCCGGAGGGTTACTTCAACCGTTGCCAATTCCGAAATGGAAGTTTGACTCCGTCTCGATGGATTTTGTGGTAAGTTTGCCGCCCTATGGATTTTGTGGTACCAGTGGATTGAATGCGGTATCGGTAATAGTAGACCGTTTGACGAAGGTAGCAAGATTCATCCCTATGAAGACCACTTGGACCATGGAGAAGATGGCAGAAGCGTATACTCAAGAGATAATGCAACTCCATGGTGTGCCAAAAGACATTGTTTCAGATCGAGACCTACGGTTCCTATCGCGATTCTGGAAATCCTTGCAGGAAGCTTTTGGCACTAAGCTGAACTTGAGCACGACTTTTCATGCAGCCACTGATGGCCAGACAGAGCGGACCATCCAGACCCTTGAAGACATGCTTAGAGCTTGCGCACTGGAATTTCAGCAATCTTGGATTAAATCTCTAAGCTTGGTAGAATTCTCTTACAACAACAGCTACCATTCCAGCATTCAAATGGCACCCTATGAAGCTCTATATGGGCGTAAGTCTCACAGTCCTACCTGTTGGAGCGACATCAGCGATGCTTTGGTCATAGGACCAGATCATATCAAAGACACGGTAGAACAGATTAAGGTAATTCGAGCGAAGTTACAAGCAGCTCAGAGTAGAAAGAAGTCTTATGCGGATCGACAGAGGAAAGTGTTGGAGTTCCAGGAAGGTGAAAAGGTATTGCTTAAGGTATCACCAATGAAGGGTGTGACTCGTTTTGGATAAAAGGGAAAGCTCAGACCTAAATATGTGGGTCCTTACGAGATTTTGGAAAGAGTGGGCGAGGTGGCTTATCGGCTAGCCTTACCACCAGAGTTGTCGAAGATGCATGACGTATTTCACATCTCACAGCTGCGGAAGTATGTGACTGATCCGTCGCATGTTATTCGAGTTGAGTCAGCTGCTATCGCACCTAACCTATCATTCGATGAGGTACCGGTGCAGATTCTGGATCGGCAAGAGAGGATGTTGAGACGGAAGGTAGTTCTGCTGGTCAAAGTATTGTGGAGAAGCCAGCAATAAGAAGAGGCAACTTGGGAAATCGAGGCCTCCTTTCGCGAGAAGTACCCGGAGCTGTTTCGCCAGGGTATGAGCTATTCCTACCTTGTTCCTTCGTCCTTTCGTTGTTTTGATTTTTTATGTGTGCTTCCTTAAGAAAAATTTCGAGGACGAAATTTTCTTAAGGAGGGGTGACTTTAATACCCCAAAATTTTGGGCTATTTTAAATTTTATTTAATTAATTAATTAACTATTATATTATTATTAAATCAAATATCATTTCAACATGGAAGTGAGCCTAATTATTTAATCTGGACCCAATCCAATTGTTTACCCCACTTAAAACATGGCCCAAACCCCTTAACCCACAGCACCACACGACCCCCTCTATTATATCTTTAGTTAATTAATTTTGCCAATATATTGAACTATATATCTATTTTGACTCTCTCCCAAAAAAGTTATACCTTTAATCCTAACTCCCTACTAAACTTTAGGAAGAACAACTACACCTTATTACTCCCATAACCTCACGGCCCCATAAATTTTAAAAGAAAAGAATTCAACAATTAATAGATCATCTTTTTCACATCAAAACAATTCACAAAAATCTCTTAAAACCTTTTTCCTAGATTTTACTCTAAAAAGATTGGAGCAAGAAGCCAAGAAGCACCCAAGAACCGTGAGGATTCGTGTAATAGGCCATTCGACACTCTCTTGATTTTGTTCCATCTTTCTTAGGTAATTAGTTTGTTTTATTTAATCAATAGAATAGATTGGTGATATAATCCTTAGAATAGGTTTAGAATTATGTAGAATTGTTTAGAATTGTAGTGATTTATTGTTGAACTTCATATTGATTTTCGAGCCATGCATGTCGAATGGGAACAAGTTGTTCATGATGAATTTTCGAACTTATTTACATGTTTAATCCATATTCCATGCTTAATCTATGATTCTTGCTAGTCTAAATTGTTGAATAAATTATTGTTGAATCATTTGAATGTTAAACGTGTAGATGCCATGAACCATAGGTCCTTGTTCGAAAGTTTTCTTGATCAAAATATGATCTTTTAGTTATAATCTTGATCTTGTAACAATCTTTGATGAATTTCTTGAATTAATAATAATTAATCTAATTAAGTTCTTGAAACATGAATAATTAATCTTGAGTATAAGCCAATAATGTCGAATGGGAACATAAAATAAAGGAGGGGTTTTTAATTATTCTATGATAAAAGATTAGATTATGAACTAGTTCTTCAAATTATTTCTAAATTAATTAATCAAAGCTTGTATTTTAAAAAGATTAAAACTTGATTTCTTGTTAATTAACACTCGAAATTGCCGTGTGAAAATAAGGAATAAAAGAATAAATTTTATGATTCAATTAGGTAAAAGACTAGAATTTAATTACGTTCTTGAAGTTATTTTAGACTAGTGTATTATATTGATGAATAATTTGATTATGTGAATTATGATGATGAAATATTGAATTGTTACTATGGAGGAGAGCCGTGCGTGTTGGTAAGTATGGGTAAGATTGATCTCTATTCCTTGTTTATGAGTGGGTTATATTGTTGAATTATGATGATTGCATGTCTTTATGTATGAACTTGATGAATGAATTAATATTAATGTATGAAGTATTATTTGAATGTTTGCATGCTATATTGTCGAGTATATCGAGTCTTGAACTAGAGTGTTGAGTCAATACAGTTGGACTAGAATTGATTAAAAGTCAAGTTGTGTCAAAGGAAGTCTAAATGTGAACTGGAAAAGTGAACTTGAAAAGACAATTAATCTATGAAGTGACCACCCATCTAGTGGCTAAAGAGCCATGAACATGGTTATAGTCGAAGCCACTGTCCCTTCTACAGTTTTGGGACAGTTCTGGATCCCAGTGCTCGAGAAGTAGATCCTTTGTGGTTGACCCGGAATGAGACAAGGAAAGTTAGGGGAAGTAGATCCTTCGTGGTTGACCCCTTACGAGCATATGACTGTGTCATGGATTAGCACCTTGAAATGAACTAGAACTTGTTAGATAATACTTAGAGTCTAGAAGTCTAGAGTAGGAAATGTCTAGCTTGATTGGTCTCGTTGTACCTTTCTATTATGAATTATCTTCCGCTGCGTACTTGAATTTGTATATTGTAACTTTTCTTCTTATGTTGTTTGAATGTTCTGTGAATTTATTCTAATTATTATATTATTAATTGTATTCTACTGATTAAGTAGAACAATCTAATTACTCCCCACTGACTGTGGACCCCCGAAATTCCCTTTTCAAGTACTGATGAAGAATAAGTGGGTAACGCATGGGCTGGGATTTGAGCGGCGAGATTAGTTATATAGTTATTCTATTATGATTCTAGCCTTGTAATAAAGAATTTATGGACTTTTCGTAGTTTTGTTTTTATTGGACTTTGGACATTATAATTGGTTTTGGACTTATTTTAATTTTTATTTGAATAAATTGAAGTAGTTTACAACTTCCGCTGTTAATATTGAATTTTGAAACCTAAACTTTTAATTATATTTTTATTCGTATTGTTGTTTTCTCCGAAAACAACGCTGATAAAATACGGGTCGTTACATAACTTGTATGAAAAATCGGACATTCATGATGAATCTTGATAGACGCATATTATTATGGATGGGTTAAAGCATGTATTTTTATGATTCCTCCATGATTTAATTGAGCATTTAATTTAATCTCGACATGTTAATTTTATAAAATATGAATACGATTAATTATCTTGTGTTGGCTTTTACCGAGAAGTTTACATGCACTCCGTATTATAATGGGGTTCTATATTAATCGATTTACATAACCAATTTGGCTTTAGATGTAATTACATGTATGATTGGAATTGGGAAGTGTAGTTTGCATGATCTTGGAATTTGGAATGGGATGTGGACTTAAGGATTAGTATTCGCTATTGCATGATATACATCTGTATATGTATGGCTAGGTGTAGGCTTGACTTTAATCTACTTGTTTTCTTTAGGTAATGGAATCACATGGGTTTGGTTATGATAGGGATTAAATTGATGATCACGAATAAGATGATGATTGACATCATGATTATGATGATTTGTTGGTGTGATGATGCATGTGGTTTTGTGTTATGAATATTGATCGGGTCTTTGAGTCTTGTCGAGTCGAGTCTTGTCGAGCGGTTGAAGATCGCGCGTCTATCGGTTTATCGGTGATAAATCGTGCGGGTCTATCGGTTCATCAGTGATGAATCGTGTGGGGCAAGTTTTGTGTGTTTGATTGTGTGTCAGAGTCGTGTCGAACAGTTGAAGATCGTGCGTCTATCGATTTATCGGTGATAAACCGTGCGGGTCTATCGGTTCATCAGTGATGAATCGTGCGGGGCAAGTCATTTGTTGCTAGTCTTGTTATCGGTTGTAGACCGAGCGTTGTTTTTGTTGACATATTCCTTTTACGTTTTGATGATGACATAAACCTCAAACATAATTACTAATAAGTGTCTTTGAGTTCTAGGAGAATTTTAGATCTTGAAGATAAAATAAAGTATTGAAGATTCAAACATGAAGATTCAATCATTTGAAGAAACAAGATGGTGATCTAAGGGAAGGTTCGAAATATGATTCGAAGATGTTGCTGTCAAGTTTCTATAAAGTCATCAGAGAAGTTCCTAAAGAGAATTCAGCAAGGAACATGAGAAGAACTTCAAGTATTCCAACGAATCACTTGATGAGGAGAAGAGAAGCATCCATGAATGTTATAATGTAATGTTCTAGGGTAAATGTAAGTATATTAATGCATTTAAGTCTAGTTTGAACTTAGTCGTGTCTGTCAAAGGAACTTTGGGTCATGTTCCTAGAGGAACTTGTGTCTGGTCAGTTAGTTATAACAGTCCACGTCCATTACTAAATTTTAGGATCAGTTTGAACAAACTTTTGACTGTTTTAATCAGTTTAAAAGGTTCAAAAATTGACTGAAATTATATGCTCTTAATTTTAGGCACTCTTAACTAACATTTGTTGAACTTGTTATTAGTCTTAGGTTGTGTCCTATTTTATAGGAATAAGTTGAGTGATTTATTCTGATTAAGTTAGTGGTCAAAGTTAGTTACTTATTCTCATTTTATTTTTATAAATTTTTAAGTTTTAAATTTGCTTCTTTAAAAATCGTATTTTTCCTATTAATTTGTTTTTGGTCTAAATTAGTTATTTTACGTTTACTTATTCTGATTTGGATTTTTATTTAAGTTATTTTTAAAGTTGAATTTTTTTTAAATATAAAAAAAAAACGGAAAAAGAAAAAGTAAATAAAAGATTTTTTTTTCCTTTCAAAAAACTGATTTTTGACTAGCTACTTTTTAGGTCTAATTAGGTTTTTCTTTAGGGTTTGTTCAGCTCTTTAATTCTGATTTGGTGAGTCAAAAATGTGTTAGTAAGTTGCTAAAATTGTGGAGTCAAACATTAGTGGGGTTGTGCATGTGTAGTGGATCACAACAAGAAAATAAGCTTCGGCCGACCGCTTTTTACCGACCGTTAACGGTCGGTGCCTCAATTTACCGACCGTCGCCGGTCGGTAAAAGGAGGTCGGTGTATAATTAGTCGGTAAAATTTTGTTACCGACCGAAGTTCAGTCGGATATAATTTACCGACCGTGCACCGACCGTTTACCGACTAAATAAGAGTTTTTTAAAAAAAATTGGAAAGCCATTTTCCGACATATGGTCGGTCGGTAATGCCGACCGTCTTGACGGTCGGAAAATGGCTTATTCCAGCCAATTTTTTTTCGCGCCTAATCATTTACCGACCGTGTGTCGGTCGGCATATTAATTTTCGTGGTTTTTTTAATTTAAATATTTACTATTTTCGAGGTTTTGAGTTTTGGGATATCGACTGTTTGGCGGTCGTTAAATTGTTACGTCTTTCATTTCATTAAATATAAAAGACCTTTGCAAAACATATTAAATTATTTATTAATGAAGAACAGTTTATACATACGAAATAATATTTGATATTATTTATATAAATAATTCGTAATACACAAAAGTATGTAATATATATATTACAGTTTCCAAAAACGTAAATTAATAAACCGAAATGTATATAACAAACAACTACACTACGAAGGCTCCAGAACCGCCAGAACCGTCTGTGCGATCGTCGGGGGGTCGTCGGTGAATGGAAGACTGATCGCTGAATTGCCTCATGAAAGCATCCATCTGCGCCTTCATCTGCTCGAGGTACTCCGCTTGCTTCTTCTGATCCTCCTCCAGACGGCGCTGATGCTCCTCCCGTTGACGGTCTCGCTCCTCCAGACAGCGCTCTCGCTCCTCTAACTCTGTCCTCGCACGCTCGGACTCCTCCAAACGCTCGGTCATCTTTGCCAGTTGAGCGGAAACTGATGGAGAGTAGGCAGATCCAACGTGCCGCCGCGAGGTTCTCTCATAATAGAGAGAAGCTCCGTCTTTGTCGAACCCTAGAACCTCGCCCTTCCGGAAGCCACCAACTGTATCAAAGAAGACCTGGTTGGGATCCGTCTCCGAGCCACTAGCTTGAGACTCCGAAAGGTTTTGGTTATATTGTTCCTGCAAATTATGGGCGGAGTTAGTTCAAATAATTCAAAAAGAACCTAAATAGGCCATTTTTGGCTCATTTTGGGTGTTTTCATTCCTAACTTCGCACCGATCAACGTAGATCATGTCTTAAAGGTTAATTCACATATCATAACATTATTATAGATATTCTATCACTTATTTGCATGTTTTTGGGAAAGTTTAGAGGGTTTTGGAACAAAAACAACCTAAATAGGCCATTTTTGGCTCGTTTTGGGTGTTTTCATTCCCAACTTCGCACCGATCAACGTAGATCATGTTTTAAAGGTTAATTCACATATCATAACATTATTATAGACATTCTATCACTTATTTGCATGTTTTTGGGAAAGTTTAGAGGGTTTTGGAACAAAAACAACCTAAATAGGCCATTTTTGGCTCGTTTTGGGTGTTTTCATTCCCAACTTCGCACCGATCAACGTAGATCATGTCTTAAACCAAATTCACATATCATAACATTAATCAAAAAACAATCCTATTCGTACTCTTCGGCTTTGAAGCCGGAATTCCGCTCTAAACATCAATTGCAAATAATAATAAATCAATCCTATTCGTACTCTTCGGCTTTGAAGCCGGAATTCCGCTCTAAAAATCAAATGCATAGTAAAGAAGAAAGCATTACCATCACTTCCTTGGCCTTATCGCTAATTGGAACCGGATCCTTCCCTGGTTGCTTCTTGAAGTGAGTATCGAGGAAGAGATCCACAGCATCAGGCAGCTTCCCTCCTTTCGCCTTGGACATAACAAACAAATGTGCGTAAGGGTAGGATATATATATTCAAGTGTGCATTAATTACAATAATTTAATGAAATAGTAGAATAACCAATTGCTTAGCTCGTTGAGTGGTGGAGACAGATCCCGCGCAGTGAGAGGCCTGGGCCTTGCCACTAGCGTCGCTGCCTCTCCTGTTTGCCTTCGCTCGAGCCGACCTTTCCTTGAATAGCTTGTCATCGAGCCTACCCTTCATTGCCTGGTACATGTCATCACCAAGCCAATTTGGTCGGTCTTTCCGCTTGTGCACTGTGTCATTGAATATGTCCTTCAGCCGTAATCCAGCCTTGGTATCAAACACATCCCGCACAGTGCCCTCGAGCTCAGGCCTCCAAGTGTACTGTTTCTGCATTAGACCAAGGACAATCAAATATGTTAATGTAAGAGATTATATTTAACTAAATATTGTATCAAAGTACATAATTTGTCTTACTGACCTTCCACATGTTCCACCAATGTACCTTGGTCGCCTCATCTACCTCAGTGTAGTTCTTCCAAGGCTGATGGAAGTAGGACTTGATGACGTGTGTTATTGATCGAACAACAGCGCCCTTGTCAAACCTTGCACACAAAACATTGTAAGATTAAACAACATATGAATACAACTTAATTTCAATAGTGAAAACATTAAAAAATAACACAAAAACTCACCATATGCCATCGGGATCCAATTCTCGAACCCTAGCTGTGGATGTAGAAGCTTCTCCCTGATCCTTGTCTCCACCCTCAACCTCACCAGTTTGTCTCTCGGGTTCTCGAGTCGGAGTAGTCTCATGCGGAGGAGTAGAGTGAGACAAAGGAGTGACCTGAGGCAGCGAGGATGGAGTGGGCTGAGACAAAGGAGTGAGCTCAGACGTAGGAGTAGGCTCAGGCAGCGACGTAGGCTGAGGCATAGCAGCGTGAGACACATATGGCTGAGGGCGAAGAGGACAATGCCGAGGCCGAAGCTGTGGTATCGGGGGTAACCCCAACTGTGGTGGTGGAGGTAAGGTAAACGTAGGTGTAGTTTGACCGGAAGATGAACTCGCTGACCGTCTCCTAGACGACTCAATACGACGATGAAGGTCACCAGGACGCAATATCGGCCTAGACCCAGTAGGACGAACCGAAGACTGAGAGGGAGAATCTTGCCGGGTCTGGGAATTCTGACTCTTATCCTCCGAATCTGACATGTTCCTGCATAAAGTAATGAGTAAATTATTTGCACGATTCATAGTTAATGACAGCAATCACAATCACAAAATGATGGTATGAAAACGTACCCCAATTAACTAATAATGAATACGCGAATAATAAAATTTATACATACAAAACTAAACAAAACAAAACTAAATTACAATGAATTGCTACAATTAAATTAAATTTAAATTACATCCTAATAAAATAAACCGATGTTGTAAGGTGTAGTTAAAATAGGCCAACAAGAGTATTGCTTTCCAAACTTCCCAAAAACGGAAAAACCATCAGTGCACAACCCAAGTCTAACATTTCGAGGCTCGGACGCAAAGTCCTTAAAGGTCCTGTCGAAGTGCTTCCACGCTTCACTGTCACTTGGGTGAGCCATGTTCCCTTGCCCTCGACGATTTTCAGAATGCCATGTCATAGCCTCAGCAATGTTCCTAGTAGCAAACATCCTTTGCAATCGTGGTGTTATTGGGAAGTAGACCAGAAAACTTACTGGAACCAAATTGTCATTCGAAGTCTTCTTGAACCGATTCGACCCGCAATGACGACACTTATCAAGCTCAGCATCGTCCTTCCAAAATAGCATACATCCATTCGGGCATGCGTGTATCTTCTCGTGAGGAAGCTCTAATCCCTTGAGTACCTTCGTTGTGTCGTAATAGGTGCTACACTTAGTTTTTTGGGTGGTGGGGAGCGCATCGTTCACCAATGACCCAATACCATCTACGCACCTGAGTGGCAAGTTGTACACAGACTTTAAATTGATCATTCTAGAAGCCATCTCCAACACAGAGATGTTGCTACCATCATACAAAGGCTGCTCGGCTGCCTTGAGCAAGTCGAAGAACATCTTCGCTTCCGCATTTGGTTCTTCTTCAGCCGAAGTTGCCTCCTCAAGGAATGGTGGGTCCACGTTGTTCCCAAAAGCATCGACAACCATTTCCCGGTAAGGATTCGGATGAGTAGGAGACGAGGTGGACTCTATACTCACCCTTTCACCATGACATAACCATTCATAGTAGTTCGGAATGAACCCCTTCTTATACAAATGTACCTTTACGTTGGGCACATCCAAGTAATTCAAGTTTTTACACCGAACACACGGACATCTTATCTTGTCCCTATCATTAAGCTCGGGGTGAAGCTGAGAGAACGCAACAAACTCATTCACCCCTTGGATGAACTCATCCCGAAGTTTGTGGTCCTTATCGTGTCTCTTGTACATCCAATCACGCTCCTTCCTTTTCATTTCGATTATGCCTATTCTAAGCCATTAACAAATATCAATTCAAAGCATTCAAACATCCTTCACTCTTATCTTATTTTAGCCTTTCTTAATTCTTCTTAAAGCTTTCTTATCTAATGCACATGTATATATATATATATATATATATATATATATATATATATATATTTAAGTCATATTTAGTTCTATTTTAATTGTATTCATTCACAACAATTACAAAGATTCATAATAAATCAAATACAAAGGCAATTTTGTATTTGAAAATAAATACAACTCAACTTTCAACCAACAATCATACATAGACATACATACAAATACATAATACATTAACATACATACAAATACATAAATAAATACATATGCATAGAAATTTTTGGACAAAAAAATCAATAAAACTTTAATAAATTCAAAGTAAAACAATACATAAATAATACATACAAATACATACATAATACATACACATACACATACACATAATTCAATAAATTCAAAAACAAAAAAAATCACATACATACATAATACATATACATACAAATACACATAATTCAATAAATTCAAAAACAAAAAAAATTAATTTACATACATACATAATACATATACATACACATACATACATTTACATACACATACCTACATATACATACACATACATACAAATACACACAATTCAATAAATTCAAAAACAAAAAAAAAATAAAAAAAACCCTAACCACAAGCAGAGGAGGACGGCGGCGGCACAGGAGGGACGGCGGCGGCACAAGAGGACCGGCAGCGGAGGCGGAGAACAGATCGAACGCCGGAGAAAGAAAGAGAAGGAGAAAGAAAGAGAAAGAAAGAGAAGGAGAAAGAAAGAAAGAAAGAGAAGGAGAAAGAGAGCGGCCGGAGGTGCGGCGGCCGTTTGGTGGCCGGAGGTGGCCGGAAGTGAGAGAGAGAGTTAGGGTTTGGGTCGTCGGGTTTTCAAACGTTTGGAGGGAGAGAGATTGAGTGAGAGATTTTCGAATGTTTTGGGGTTTAAAATCACGACTCTGATTTTAAAATAACTCGAAAATTTTCCGACCGACGAGACGGTCGGTATCGGTCGGTAAATTCCGACTGAAACAAGACGGTCGGAATTCACTGACCGATACCGACCGTCGCGTCGGTCGGAAATTTTTTTCGACCGTGTTGAAGGTCGGAAAAAATTTAACGACTGTGTTCAGTCGGGGACGGTCGGTATTTGCCGACTAAGAAACTGGCGGTCGGTAAAATCGGTCGGGCGAACGAGATTTTCTTGTTGTGGATGTGTGGTGGGATATTAGTGGGGGTAGTGTGTAGTTTATTCTTCAAGAAATTACTACAACCATTCTTCCATAAATACAAACACATAATCAAACACTTAAGTACACACAACTAGAGCATACTTTCAGTTTTACGTTATTTGAGTTTTGTGTCAAAAAGTTCCAAAGTTCCAATCCAGTTTCTTACATGCATTTCAATATACTAGAGTTATTATTTTGAGTTGTAATTGAGAGAAAAAGAAAAGAGAAGTGTGAGAACATAGAAAGAGAAGAGAGAAGAGAGAAACGTGAGAATAGAGAACAGACAAAAAAGAAAGAGATAGAGAACAGAGTCGTAAGTTCCTATAGGAACACACGAGGTTCATAGAGAATTTAGGGTTGTATGAGTGTACAAGGCCTATTTATAAAATTGGAGTTTTTCTTCCTTGGGCCAGGAAGTTTTTCTCGTTGAAATTTGTCTCTTTACATTTAGTTTTTCTCAAAGTTCCTTTCGTTTTTATTTCTGTCGAAAATCTGTGCTATAAGTTCCTCACATCAATTCACCCCCCTCTTGCCGTGTTCCTACTGGAATAACAGTTTTGATATTGAATTTGTATTTATGCATGTTGAAAAGTGTGTGTGCTAGTTTGTTATGAATGATGTTGCTAATGATGAATGATATGTTCCGCTGCTAACTTTGTTGATTGAACTTGTATCCTGTATTTGTTGTCGTTCCTGTGTTTCTTATTCTATTATTTTATGTAATGTGGTCCTAACTCTAAGTAGGACAGTCTAGTTACTCGCCACTGATGGTGGACCCCCAATTCTATTTTGCAGGTAAGCAAGATAGAGGCTAGAAGCGAGATGAGTTGATGAGCATCTAGGCCCCTGTTTACATTTCTTGCTTTTGCATTAGGTTTTATTTCTAGTTTTTAAGGCTTGTTTTGGGTTTAGGTTAACCTTTTGTAATTGGGATTCCATCAATAATAATATTAAGTACTATTTCCATGAGCTTTAGTTATTTTCTTGTTTTATAAATCGATTGGTCACTACCTGTTTACGACGTTATCACTAATAACGTCGTTGTTAAAATGCGGGGTGTTACACCAAACTTTCCATCAAAAACTAACTCTCCTTCATCACTGTATATTGGTCTGCCTTTTAACCCCATGAACATGACTTTAATGCTGTAGTTTTGGACTTAGATGTTCTGTATGGATCAATTTCCTTTGGCAGCAAGTAGAACCTTCTTGTTTGTGGGTTTAAGTAGAACCACT
Organism: Salicornia ramosissima; assembly: GCA_951394345.1. Taxonomy (NCBI): domain Eukaryota; kingdom Viridiplantae; phylum Streptophyta; class Magnoliopsida; order Caryophyllales; family Amaranthaceae; genus Salicornia; species Salicornia ramosissima. The sequence continues at coordinate 15,484,340 of OX596235.1, forward strand.
TGTCATCAATGTGCACTGTGTTTTTCATGTCAAAAAACTTAGGCTTAGTACCTGCACTAGCTGGTTGAATGTTTGACAAAACCCACTTCATTCTATCAATTTTGTTCTTGTCACTTACATGTGGATGGTTGGAACTTGTGTGAGCTCTTAGTAACCCTTTCTTCAGTAACCTGAAGACCTTCATATGTGAACACTCTAAAGCACCTGCATATGCTCTGTATGTCCCTCTTAAATTCATTGGTGCTGATTGCAGCCATTCGTCACCGTAGTTTCTAACGGAAATAATTCAAGGCAAAGTGTTGTCCATACCAATACTCATACAAAGCGTTCTTCAGAGTAGAAGTGGTTAGTTTCCTAAGGGCCTTAATTTTCTTTTATATATTTTTGTATAGTGCTTTTTAAAAATTTTTTAATAAAACATTTCAGCGTTTTATTTTTGTATACGCTGATCTATCAGCGAGTATTTTTATTTCTCACTGATAAATCAGCGTGATGTATGTTTTAACTCTGATTTATCAGTGTTCCTTTATTTTTTGCGTTGATTTACTTTATTAAAAAAAAAATTAAATCTCTTTTCATTTAACTCCTATTTAATTTGATTAATAAAAATTTCAGCTACAAATTAATTTTTACGCTGATCTATCAGCGATTAATTTTTTGATACGCTGATATATCATCGAGTAATTTTTTCATTCGCTGGTATGTCAGTGTAATTTTTCAGGACACGCAGATTTTGGGTGTCAAAATATTTTGTGCTGCTTTTTTATTAAAAATATTTGTTTTTTTTTTGTATAACTTGTATATTTGCAATTGAGAGAAATTAGTAAAGGCCGCCTACGGGTTAATATGACGCATTCTGCCATATTAGTAACCTTGCCCCTGAATTCAAACTTTGTATGACCATTTTTGGAGTCATCCTCATGGGATCGAAGGGTTGGAATCGTGCTATTTAGATATGTTCCTAAATCGTGTCCCATTCGTAATTTTTTGATCTAAATATATGGTTTATGAGTTTATTCCTAAAACTCATTGACAACTCCTACTAATACACTGTCCTATTCGTTATATCTTATCTTCCCTCTATCCAGTTCGTTCTCCCTTCCATGGCCGATATGCCTAGGTCTAAAATGGCCTCTTTATGGCGACGGGAGGGGGAAGCAAAAAAGTGGGGAGCCGGCCGTGGCTCTTACCCTGGAAAATTCGGCCAGAAAATTTTACCGAAAAAGTCGACCAGAATATCGTTTATCGAAAAGTCGGCCGATTAAAAGTTAGCCGGAAAGTTGGTCGTGGAGTTGGTCGTGGAGTTGGTCGTTTACTGCAATTGGGCTTTGCTCAGGCCGCCGTCGTCGCGCCTGCTCTGCTTCAAGCCGTCGGAATTTGCTCAGGCCGCCGTCGGGGCTGTGGACTTCAAGCGAATTGGACTTCAAGCAAGTGGTTCGACTCAGCGATTTTAGGGCTTCAATTTGGGTTTTTATTTATTTATTTATTTTTTGGTTCGACTGCGGTGGGCTTCAGGCGACTTGGACTCAGCAAGTGGCGAGTTGCAGGTGGTTTGGGCTTTGCGGTTTTCTGCTGGTGGTTTCTGGGTGGGGCTGGTGGTGTAGGTGGTGTAGGTGGTGTTCGAATTGGTACTACTGGTTCAAATTGTGGTTGCCTCCATTGTTGCAGGTTCGAATTGGGGTTGCCTCCATTGTTGCAGGTTCGTATTGCTGCAGGTGGTGTAGGTGGTGTTCGAATATTGCAAGTGGTGGTGGTACAGTTTAGCAGGTGGTTCGAATTGTGGTGTTCGAATTGTTGCAGGTTTGTGGGTGCAGTTTTGGGGTTTTGTGCATCCTATGTCCACTCCTCTTGTGCGGTTTCATTGTCCTTTTGTGGGGCTTTGTGGGTGTCGCGATGGTGGTGGGAATGGCCTTACGCGAAATTCATTAATCACTCATCTACGTGATCGACATTGTAATGGTGATGCTCGGGAAATTACTAAACAAGCTCTTTCTACTAACTTGGATGTTTTTTTGGAGGCCGAGATGACCTTTCGGCTTATGGGGATTTGGCTTTGTGGAGTGTGTTTTAAGACTCATGCTCATCGTTCAAAGTGTAGACATGGCCCGGGTTCAGCGTTTGTGGAGCGTCCTGATGTTGGGGATGGTGTTGTTCGGTATGTGCTATACGGTTTGCCTAAACCACAAGCACCTTCTTCTGGACCGTCTGAACATGCTGCAAATGTGGAGCAAGATCAAGGATTTACTGTTGCGCTTTTAGACCGTTTGCTCTCTAAGCGTTTACGTACAGTTAAATCTATTCCGCCCAAATGTCGGTTGGGTTTTTCTCGGGTTTTGAAAGGAGCTCTTGATAAGGTTTCTAGTAGGCCTTCGGACGTCTCTACTTGGGTTGCTCTGCTTGTGTTACCACTTTGTATTCTTAAGCCATTCAGTCCGCGAAGCAATGTGGAGCGTCGTTCTGTTACCAGGCGTCAGCGACAGGAGGAGTGTATTACTGCTGCGATTCGTTCTTGGGGTGAGCCTGGGGGAAGCTTACAGCTTTTTAAGGAGACTTTGGCTGGGGATTCACCTTCTTGGGGGGATGTTGACGAGGACTTTGGGTCCGGTAATCGTAACATTAAGCAGTGCAAGAGGAAGATTCATGATGGCCATTATACTGCGGCAGTCCGTGTTCTTTCCTCTTCCGGTGTTGCTCCTTATAATGCGGCTACTCTTGCAGATTTACAGGCTAAGCACCCATACTCTTCACCACCCTCCTTACCTGATATCTCTACTGATCACCATACGCTACATGCTACCCCTGCCGTTGTTTTGGATCAAATTAAGAGTTTTCCACGTGGCACTTCATGTGGAAGGGATGGTTTGCGTGCGCAACACCTCATGGACTGTTTGGGTGGTGCTGCTATGGCCGTTTGTGATGAATTTGTTGATTCTATTTCTCATGTGGTCAATCTTTTTCTATGTGGGAAATGTCCTGAGGAATTGGGTGGGTACATAGCTAGTGCTCCTCTTACACCTCTTGTGAAGCCTGGAGGTGGTGTTCGACCTATAGCTGTGAGTACTGTATGGAGGCGATTGGTTTCTAAGGTGTGTGCCGCTTCAGTTGGCCCGTTGTTGAGTGGTTATTTTGATGATCTACAATACGGTGTTGGCGTCCCAGGGGGTAGTGAGGCTATTCTTCATGCTGTTAACCGGTTGGTTGAGGATCGTGGGGACACTGTTGGTTTGTCTATGCTATTGGTTGATTTTAAGAACGCTTTCAACTTGATGGATCGAGAAGTTATGTTACGTGAGGTGCGACTCCGATGTCCAGCTATTTCGAGATGGGTTGAGTTCTGTTACACTAGCCCGGCTAGGTTGTATTATGGTGAGCACGTCTTATGGTCTTCTCAGGGAGTGCAGCAGGGGGATCCGCTTGGCCCTTTGCTCTTTGCTTTGGTTTTGCATCCCTTGGTGTGTAAGGTTAGGGCCTCTTTTGATTTATGTCTCCATGCATGGTATTTGGATGATGGGACTATTGTTGGTGACACCTTGGTGGTGGGTAAGGTTTTGGACCTGATTATGGAGGACGGGCCCTCTTACGGCCTCCATCTCAATGTTGATAAGACTGAAGTGTTTTGGCCGACAGAGGATCCTCGGAGTAGGTTAGGTGGGGTTTTCCCACCCAACATTGCTCGGCCTTTACGTGGTGTGAAGCTGCTTGGTGGGCCAGTTAGTGCAGAATCTGATTTCAGTAGTGAGCTTGTGGTGAAGCGTGTGGACAAGACTATTGAGCTTATGGATGCTGTAGCTGGGCTCGAAGATCCGCAGTGTGAGTTGTTGCTTCTTCGTGCGTGCACTGGGGTTTCAAAACTTTACTTTGCGATGCGTACTTGTCCTCCTCGCATCTTTGCGGGGCGCAGCAGAAGTTCGATGGTGCACTCCGCTCTTCTTTAGAGCGTATTGTCACTGCGTCTGGGCCAAGTTTTGGGGATTGGCAATGGAGGCTGGCCACCTTACCCTTTACTTTAGGTGGCTTAGGTGTCTATTCAGCTGCGGATGTTTTGTATTATGCTTTTGTTGCGTTGCGACTGTAGTTTGCTGAGTTGCAGCTTAAGCTTCTCCGTCGTGCTGGTGTTATGGATCCAGGGCCTGCCTTTGATGATGCATTAGGCACGTTTACTGGTTTTGTGGGTGAGGACATTCTTGGTAATCCTAGTGAGATCGCTGCCCCCAAACTCATGAAGAAATTGGCAGATAAATATTTCACTAAGGTTACTCGGACTGTTGAAACCTCTTATTCCTTATCTCCACGACAGGTTGCTCTTTGGAAATCGCAACAGCGGGATCATACTTCTGATTGGCTTAGGGTGGTTCCGATCTCAGGGTTGGGTCAAGTTTTGAATGGTAGGACGTATCGGTGTGTGCTCTGCTACAGGTTGGGTGTTCCTTTATTTTCTGCTTCCGGACCTTGTTCTGCTTGTTCGAGGGTTTTTGTGGGTGACATCTACGGGGATCATGCTGTGTCGTGTACTGGGATTGTGGGAGTCAAGCATCGTCATAATGTGGTGCGGGACACTCTTTATGATATCTGCAATCGCTCGGGGATTTCTGCTGGTAAGGAGGTTGATATTGGGATGTGCACAGAGAACGGGGGTCTTCGTCCTGCGGATTTGCTGCTTTACTCATGGGATCATGGTCGCGATGTTTGTGTGGATTTGACGGGGTCTTCACCTTTGACTCAGTCTGGTATGGCTGATTTTGTTCCTGGTCGTGCTGTGCAGGATGCGGCTTCTCGCAAACGGTGTAAGTATGCAGATCGATGTACTGCTCTGGGGTATGGTTTCCTTCCTTTCTCTTTCTCTACTTTTGGCGAATTCGAGGAGGATGTTGTTGCACTGCTGAAACGGATTCAGATGTTTTCTAAAGCGCATGATTTTGGTGCGCATGCTGCTGCTCACATCTTCACTCGTATTGGCTTTGTTGTAGCTAGGGGAGTGGGGGCCCAGATTGAATCTAGGCTTCCCACTAACTTCTTGTAGACTTTTTGACTTTTAGTTTTAAATAATAATAATAATAATAATAATAATAATAATAATAATAATAATAATAATAATAATAATAATAATAATAATAATAATAATAATAATAATAATAATAATAATAATACTAACAACATTAATATTAATATTAATATGAATAATAATATTTATAATAATAATAATAATAATAATATGAATTAAACTGAACTGAAGTGAACGGAACTGAACTTAACTGAACTGAATTGAACTGAACGGAACTGAACTGAACTGAAAATAATCCCAAAAGAATGGGGCCTTAGTATCTCAGTAAGCGTTGTGTTATGAAAAATTCATCTAGAGCTAAGTTGGTTGGGCTAACCGGAATTAGGTGTTAAGCAATCCGCTATATCTGTCCTCAAGATGTTCAGGGACATTTTGGGGTGGGCAAATTCGAGTATCCGGAAATCTGATACTTGTTTTTTCGGGTTGTAATTTTTTTGACCCGGATAATTTGGATATCCGAAAATCTAGATTCAGAAACCCGATATCTGGATCAAGTTTTCTTAGTCGCTTATACATCCTATATTTTTTTTTAAAACAGTACAATACTATTTTTATAAAAAATTGATTTATTTTTAATAAAAAAAAAGTGTTGTTTTTCTTTAGAAAAACGGCTGCTGTTTTTTAAATAAAAATCCCTTTTTTTAAAAAAATAAATGAAAAAAGTTTTTTTTTAATTAAAAAAAGCAGTTTTTTTTTAATTAAAAACAGTATTTTATTTTAATAAAAAAACTATTATTTTAAAAGTAAAATCGGATACCGGATGACCCGATTTTTAAAAATCGTGACCTGGATCTGACCTGGTATCCGGTTTTACAAACCGGGTATCTGCTCTGATTTTTAAATCTGGATAGGATATCCGCTTTTTCGGGTTAAAAAAAATTGGATACCGGATCGGAAATCGGATACAAATTTTTTTGCCCACCCCTAGGGACATCATAGTGGCTCGCGTATTAAAAATGGTTTGAATTCCTTCTCATACACATTTGAGATAAGCATAACTGTTACTCCCTCCGTATCAGTTTAGTTGCAACAAATGGAATATCATCGTTCTATATGGACTTTTTCTTAAAGTAAGGTTAGGAGAATGTTGAAGGGTAAAGTAAGAGAGTGAAAAAATGATGTGTAAAGTATTTTTGGAGAATGTGTAAGATTTAAGAGGGTATATCTAATTTGACTTTTGTTTCATCATCCTCCCATAGGAGGGTTTCGTGATGCGTAATTGAATATCGGATTTGATTGACCAAGAAAACCTTCACAGGTAATCCTAATCAGTTGGCTTTCACGGTCCTCAATTCCTTCTTCACAGAAAGAATTGCCACACTTGAACTAGAGAATAAACTCAAGTCTTGAATAGTATTTTCCTTCTAAACAAATGACTCCCTTTCTCATTAAACTCCAAGATATATATATATAGTACAAAGTAAAACTATAATTAAGACTCCTAATAGAAGATTTTAAAAAGTACAACAAAAAATAGAAAAATACCTAAAATAATGAACCGACCCTAAAAAAATTCAAAGAAACTATATTCTATATGTATCAATCCCCCCTCCTTCATTCCTTCATCATAGTATGGGCTTAAATCGGAATCCTTGAAATTAGCTTGTAGTCCACATCCTAGCATGAGTTTGGATCGATCTTTTCCAACCTTCTTGACAATACATAATGGTCCGTCACTAACTGGCATCGAATGGTTGCCCATGTATTTGTCCATGATCACCAACCTTAAGTGTCGTATGTGATATACTCACACTTGACCTACAATCTTTTGGAGTAGTAGGAGGGCTAATAAAGGGAGTACGAGCGGCAAAGAGCATCTCACCATCAGTGTTGGGGAAGCAATCTATTGTTTGTGTGTCATCTTCATCGTCATCCTCATGTGTTTCCACAAAAGCCTCTTGTTGTACAGACATCACATGCTCTTCTTTTGTAATGTGTCCTTGGCCTTGATACCGAAAACAAACTGTCTTCTTAGCGTTTGCCTTGATACCAAAAATAAACTGTCTTCTTAGAGTTTGCCTTATCAACATGATGCTTTCTTTGTTTTTGTTTTACAACACTGCTGTCATCTCCCTTCTTATAGTCAAGAACTTGTTTTTCCATACCAAACTTAGTGTTGCTTCTTACTGTTTTGCCATCTTATACGCAAGAGTGCAGACATCATCGAAAGAAGTATATGGATGTAGCTCAACCTTATTAGCTAATTTCTTGTTCAAACCAAAAAAGAATATGCTGATTTTTTGTTCCTCTTCTTCGTGACAACCACAAGTAAGATATAATTGTTCAAATTCACTTATATATTGCTTCACACTCATAGAACCTTGTTGAAAAAGAGTGAGTTTATTGTAGAGCTATTGTTTATAAGTTCTTGGCACAAATTTCTTATGCATCTTAGCCTTCAAATAAGTCCAAGAATCAATAGGTTCTTTTCTTTCATGCCTCCTCTTAGCTTGTAGTTGATCATACCAAAGACTAGCATAATTAGAGAGTTTAAAAATAGCAAACCTGAATCGTTTCTTATCGCCGGCTTGTTTATGATCAAAGATTCGATCTATTTTTTGCTCCCAATCGAGGTATTCATCGGCATTCATCTTTCCAGCGAACTTTGGTAATTCACCAATCTTACATTTCTTCATCTTGTAGGACTGAAACGCACCAAACTTGGGACGATGTGAATTGAGATCGGAATCTGACATTAGTGAACTTCGTAGATAACTTGCCAAATTTAGTGTCATGGTCACCAAGTATTGAATTAATATTCCTTAACTCAACCATGATTTCTTCCATATATGCCATGTCAACCATCTCGTGTTTTATAGAAACTGTATCACAATTCTGTCCAGAACTCATTGAAGGTTGTGCTAATTTTATAAAATTCACCAAAATTTATTTGTGATTATTTTTGACATAAACTTTTAGATTAGTATCCTTAATGTTTTAGGAAACTAATTCAAAAAGAATCATTCAAAAATTTGAAGTGATTTGCCCACAATTAAGTAAAACTCACTAGTAGTCCACTGAGTATGAAATTCTGAACACCTTCACTTATGTCACCAAATATTTGTATCAAACGTAGTCTAATCTTCACCAAATTTTAGGAAATGAAATTAGACAAAATTTTACAAAGTTTGAGCACAAGAAATTTTGAAAACGATTCAGGGAAGACCAAGTGCTTGCTCTCATAAGATGACCTTCAATTCTTGATTGTTTCAATGGAGGTGTGCACGATACTAAAGTTTGACGAATTTTCTACTACCTATAAACTACTCAAAATACAATAAATTTTGACTCAACAAACTTTAAACTATATAGTTTATAACAAAAAATAAATCGCCTAAAAATAAGAAATATAAAATGCACACTAGCCTTCAACTTTTAAGTGTTCAGATTCAAAGCAAATCTGGGCACTCTCTAATTTTGGACTTTTACAGACTCTACCAAAATTCTAAAAATTGGATAAAAAGTATAGAAAAATACTAGAAAACAAAAATTAAAATAAATCAAAAATAATGACTAAAAAAGACTTACACATCACCTAGAAGTGTACGTTTGAAGTTCGCACAAGTTTCTGGAAAAACAAAACTATCTTCAAAGCTTTGAAACCAAGGTTGATGCGTAATCGAATATCAGATTTGATTCACCAAGAAAACCTTCACGATAATGTAAACACCTACATTTGTCCCCAAATAGAGGCCGATGACTTTCGTATACCATGTTGCTATTAGTCCGGCAACGCTGGAATAAAGTGTTGAAAATAAACACCCTAACCACCCCAAATAATTAATGACCTCTAGAGGAAAAAACATAAGTTCTGATAATCGCCCCTCGGAAATATTTAAATATCAGGAATATTGTTCTCGACATTTAAATAATTTTTTAAAAATTATTAAGATTTTAATAATTATGAAATTAATTATTAAAGTTGTATATTCCGAAAAAACCGAGGAGCGAGTGTCGGGAAAAGGACCGAATATTCTGGAACGCTCATGCACCAAGGGGCACATGTGGCTAGACACACAAGCCATGCGCCTAGGCACACATAGTGTTTTTTGTGCGCCTAGGTACACAAGGATACACTGATCTTTTTTTGCACTATAAATAGGATCCTTTACACCCCTTTACAGACACAGAGAGACACACAAACACAGAGACACAATTCAGAAATCATACATACACTCTCTTCTTTCACTCTTTTACTTTCAATACCAAAACTCTGTCCAAATCATTCCTCATAAATATATATATATAGGAAGAGGATCAACTAAAAACGTTTCAACCTAAAAACCCCTACATTAGACACTTAAAGGGGTACACGTGTGATTACTAATGGCAATCTTTGTAAATATTAGTAACTTTCGCTAAAAACCATTTGTACCCCTTTAAACATCTAATGTACCCCTGCGACTGCTAATGTACCCCTTGAAACCATTTTTTGTCTGGTTTTCAACCATCTTTTGGTTTTTAGCCAATCCTTCCTATATATATATATATAGGAATAGGATCATGTGAGAAAGGGTTCTTTAGGTGAGAAGGGTTTTTATGTGAGAATAAATCTGCATCGTTGACACTTTTAGATCTAAGGGCTCATGTTTAATCCTTGTTTTTTTGTTAGTAAGGGTAAATTAGTAATTTAAATTGACTAGTATATTTCTATTTTTTTTTTAAATCTATTTTTAGTTTTAAAAAAATATGTTGTTTTTTAAAAAAATTATATATTAAAAAATCTGCTTTTTTTTTAAAAAAAAAACTATTTTTTTATTAAAAAAACTCTGTTACATTTTTTTCATGCTTTTTTTTAATTTTTTTTAAAAAAATATGTTTTTTATATATAAAAACTCTTTTTTATTTTTTAAATCTAAAATTCTACTCCATGTTTTTTTTTTGTTCGAAAGTACATATTAATATGTTCAAAGTTTTATGAGTCATGTTCTAAAAATTTTAAGCCATGTTCAAAATTTTATAGACTTTGTTTTAACTTTTATACACCATGTTCTAAATTTAAAAAGCAATGTTTCAAAGTCATCATATTCTAAAGTGTACGTGTGCTGAAAATATTAAAAAGCCATGTTGTAAAGTAGTTTATTGTTTGTTTTATTTTAATTAGATGAAATATTAAAAATTTTATAAATCATGTTCTAAATTGTACTAGTCATGTTCTAAATTTTATATTCAATTTTCAAAACAATATACAATACGTTTGAAATTGAATAAACTTTTTTTTTTACAAAAATAAATAAAATGATACAATTATAATACAATTATTGACCTTTTATACAAAAAAGAATAAAATATATACTTGAACAATTGAATATTATTTCAAAAATTCTCAATATATTGTACTGAAGTTGATCTATGGAACCCGTAACATAAATAAAAAATTGATTTATAAAAAATATTATTGTTTATATTATTTTTGTTTTTACCAAACATTACGTTAAAAATATTTGTTCTCTATCGTTTTTCTATTGTTGGGTCCTTGTTTTTAGCTAACAATTTGTTAGGTTTTCCCTTTTAATTTTTTTTGGATAATCCCTAACTTATTTAATGTTCTTAATTTTATTAACCGTATTCTAAATTTTATATGACTAATTGACTATATGAGAGGATAACAATTTACCACGTTCCAAATTTTATTAAATTTTTTTTTGGTAAAAAAATTAAATTTTTTTTGTTAATTTTTTTTTTCATTTATTCCCTCACAAATAGGAGTTAGTTATATAAGTATTTTTTAATTAAAAAAATTAAATGGGCTAAATCCTGACCATTAGATCTTATTGAATCGACGATCTAGATATATTCTCACATAAACAACCCTTCTCACCTAAAGAAGCTTTCTCACATGATCCTCACCTATATATATATATATATATATATATATATATATATATATATATATATATATATATATATAGGAAGAAGATCTAATCTTTGTAAATATTAGTAACTTTCGCTAAAAACCATTTGTACCCCTTTAAACATCTAATATACCCCTGCGACTGCTAATGTACCCCTTTAAACCATTTTCTGTCTGGTTTTCAACCATCTTTTGGTTTTTAGCCAATCTTTCCTCTATATATATATAGGAAGAGGATCAACTAAAAACGTTTTCAACCTAAAAACCCCTACATTAGACACTTAAAGGGGTACACGTGTGATTACGAATGGCAATCTTTGTAAATATTAGTAATTTTCGCTAAAAACCATTTGTACCCCTTTAAACATCTCATGTACCCCCTGCGACTGCTAATGTACCCCTTTAAACCATTTTCTGTCTGGTTTTCAACCAACTTTTGGTTTTTAGCCAATCCTTCCCCTATATATATATATATATATATATATATATATATATATATATATATGTAAACACATCAAATATTTTCAACACATATTTAAGAGTTCACCGTTAGACGTTGGCACGCAAGGTATTTAATATGAGGCCGCCAACAATTTAATTTCCGCATTTCATTTTAATTTCATTTTTTATTTAATTAATTTTCCTTTGTGTCGTTCAAGTTGTAATTTTCTTTTTATTCTTTTATTTTCTTTATTTTCTTTCATTTTATTTTTAGTTTATTTATTTATTTTTTGTACTTATGTAATAATCCAAAAAATAGTGAAAGTATTTATTGCTTTCTTCATCTAGATTAAAATAATATGAACTAAATAAAGGCTTGACAAAATGTAGAATCCGAAATAATTAGAAACATTTTTTTAGGTTTATTTATTTATTCTATGGATTTTATTTTATTTTATTTACTTTATGGCATTTTATCACCTAGATCTAGGTTTTAGTTTAAGTCTTAGTTTTTTAGGTTTAATAACAAAAGACTGGAATAATGTGCAAATCACTTTAAATAAAGATTAGTTTTAAACAAAACCGGTTTAGTTAATAAAATTGATTAAATCAAAGTGATCGCCTAAAAATTAGGTTTATTTGTGCATTTCAATAAATAAAACCCGCCTAGTAATAACTATGTGTCCTTAGGCATTCTAACATGGAAATACGAGTGTTATTCGGTAAAATAAATTTGAAACCATAAATGAGATCAAGTAAAGGCCGCTAGATGTAGGGGAATTTTGTGACCTACTTAGTCCTTATCCTCGTCCCCGAATTTAGAGCTGGTGACTGACCTATTCATAGAGTCATTACGGTCTTCGGATAATATGATTAATTGGGTTCCATGTAGCCCTAAATAAGTCACGCTGGCGACTTCTTTATTTGAGTATCTATACTCACCCCTAAAGCCAAGGTATACTCAACCTATGCTAACGATCTTGGGCAAATCCATTGGCCCCACAGTTTTTGGCGACTTCACTGGAGAGGAAACTTTTAGGACATTTATTCCTAAAAGTTGAGTGGACGAAACTTGAAAAATCTCGTGGTTTCAATTTTATTAAACCGAATATGATTGCTAGGCATATTGCATACGGTTCCCACGTCATGGATTCCGCTTAGGAGCACACATCTCATACGGGTATGTTCTATACTTGAGACAAACCCGGGGGACTACTTTCGGTGATGATCACGTGACTTACGTTAGGGTCTTGCACCCAAAGAGGTCCACCCAGCCATGATACATGACCGCATGACCTATGGGGACTCATAATGGATGTCCCCCTTTGATCACTTCTAAGTTGAGGTGTGTTAAGGTTGATATACCCTAGTCATGGTACCCTTTGACACCCTAAGCCTACCCCTCTAGTCCACACTTAGAACCTTGGATAGGAGGTATTGACTGATTCATGCTTATGAGTGCCTATTTGCTACGTGCTACGTGACTGATCTGCGGATCCTAGCTTTTCATAGAAGCTTGCATAACCCTGGAAGTCCATTAGAGAGTCTCATATAGACCATGGTTATTCCTTATGTCCACTTGCATATAGTACCCCCATAGGTTACATATCATCTCTCATGTTACCGTACTTTTCTCATTCAAGAAAAAAAAAAAGAAAAATCAATAGAATGAGGAATGTAACTTGCACCATGCATCCAAAGGAGTAACCATGAATAGGACATGTGAGACGACCCGACTTGCTTAAACCGGCGCGGAAGAAACCGACGAGTCGAATAGTCAGAACTAACAAACTAAAATATTTAAAATTAAAAACAAACCTCAAATGATTATATTACTAAACCAAAAAGTACAAATACCCACAAGTTTGTACACAACTAATCCCAAAAGTCAAACTACTACTACTAACATATGTAACTCCAAATACATATCAGAGTTACAATAAAGTATACAAGTACCACTACTATAGTTCAAAACTAACCAAAATCATAAAATAACAGTAATAAAACTATATAACAACATCGGCGCTCGCCCAACCCAAAGCTAAGCAAGAACCTCATCATCAGAATTACCTGAAAAGTAAACAACAGTCCACCGTCAGTGGCGAGTAACATAACTGTCTCACCCCAACGGGAATACACATGAACATAGCATAAATCAAACAATCCAATCAAAACATGCGAATCATACAAATATACATGCTTGACTCGACTAACTTAACCAATCTTAACTTTGGCGCAATCATTCGAATACTAGACCGGACTACGCACGTACGAACGCATCTTACGCGAACGAACTTTCCAACTATGTTAGGATTGAGAATCTTACTCCCAACCCTATGAAACCAATCTTACTGGAAATCCATGTCAAAGACGACATAGTGGTAATCACTATCCCAGTACCGCGGTTAGGATAGGGGCAACGTCTTAACCTAAAAACATAGAATCTTACTCTACAAATTAGGCGTCTAGTAACGAAATCAAGCTAATCTTTAAAATCTTTAACTCTTTAATCCGAAGTTTACATCCTTAGTTGCTTCTTAAGTTACATCTTACGCCTTGACTTAAGAAAATAACATGTAAACCAAACATCTTACAACATCTTATCACTTTCTTTAACCTTTCCTTTAACTTTCTTTAACTTTAAAAAAACTCAATCAAGAACTCATAAAGAACCTTAAAGAACTCATCAAGAACTCAAAGAACTCATCAAAAACTCATCCAAGATTCAAGATCTTCAATCAAGAACTCAATCAAGATTCAAGAACTTCAACCAAGAATTCATCCAAGAATCAAGAACTCATCCCAAATCATCAAAATACACGCATATTTTCATCCCAAATCAACACATGAAATTATCAACTTTCTTGCATCCAAAATTCATCAAACTTGATCATGATTAACATAAACTTAATACTAACATAATCATTCATAGAATCATCATTTTAAACCTTAAAATCATCATAAAACCACTTTAAAATCAGATTTATATTTCATACACATAAACATGTCAAAACTTCAACATAAACTAATCTATGCATTTAATCTATACTATGGATCATAGTATACCAATCAAGTTGAGAAAGTATGTTACCTTATTGAAGATTAACAAGGTAAACACTCAAGAACTTGCTGCCCGAAAAACTAAATCACACGGCCAAGCAACACGGACCACACACGCACGGCACGGTCCTTGCACACGAACCCTGTGATCTGCACGGCTGCCCAGCACGGCACCCCACAGCTGCACCCACACAAACATGGCCCACTCGAACCACCAACCACAGCCAACACGAGCACGGACCCACTGCACGGCCACAGCACGAACCACCACTTGCACACACGTGCACCACCACGAACCACACGGCCACTTCACGAACCGAACCCAAACACGTCACAACTCAGAACCCAACCTAAACTAATGATCTTGATCACAAAAGATGAAGATTAATGGAGGTTTAATTACTTAAAGATCAATGGAATATGAATCTTTAAGTTTTGGGTTTAAGAAGTTGATGAACAATTGATGGGAATTTCGAGCCAAAATAGGCGTGTGGCAATGATGGAAATGGAGAGTGTTTTGTGTTTGATCTTTTTGATGGCAAGTGATTAAGATGGCAAATGAGCAAAAGGATCCTCAAGCCTTACTAATCCTCCTATATATAGAGGTTAGTTAAGGTGTGAACATGAGGCAAGTGGCAAATCCTTGCCATGCACACAAGGGGGCCGGTTTTGGCCTTGCAAAATGGACCAAAATGGGCTCTCGTGACCAATTGGGCTAATTTACAAAAATTGCATGATTAATCATGCTTAATTTGATTTAGCCCAAAATATTAAATAACTAATTAGAAAATTAAATAATAAAATTCTAATTAATTAAATAATAATTAAAATAAATAATAATAACCACAAATAAAATAATTCGAATTTAATTGAAATTATTCACATAAAATAAAATAAATAGTTCAAAAATAAATTTGAACCATACATAACACCACATAAATACACATAAACCTCCGACAAAAATATCTATAAAATCAGGGCTGTTACAACATGCATTGCACTTTCAAGTCAAACTAACAGCCCCCTCTTGCAGAACATCAACCTAAGTTCAAGGCCACCGACAACCCTCGCTTTCACTTGAAAACATTCAAGCTTTACATGGAGATCAAGAAGGTGGACCCCAGGCTGTATCCATAATTCTTCCTAATGAGCCTCGAGAATGCCAGCCAAAAATGGTACTTTTCTCTGTCTGAAAAAGACTGTGCCACATGGGAAGACATCACACATGCTTTCATGACAAGGTAAAAGGGGGACACTCGCACTACCACTTCCCAAAGAGAGCTTGAGATCCTCGAGCAAGAGGAATAAGAAGGTTTCACGACCTACCTAACTGGGTGGAGATAAACTGCTGCCCAAATGATGACCATTCCTCCTGAAAAAGAGATGGTCAAAGTCTTCATCAAGAACTTTGCTTCCCAAGTACAAGAACCACCTCAAATATTTAGGCCTTGAGACATTTGAAGAGATGTACCACATCGGTATTGACATCGAGGACAACCTCATCAAAGAAGCTGACAAGAAGGCGAGCATGCAGTAGAATTCAATGGTGTCGCAAGTAAGAGTCACTATGGTCGCGCCGGAGAGTCCCTCCACCTAGATTTCTTTCTTTCAAAGTCGTGTCTGTCTTTGAATTCTACAATCATATGCATCAATAAAAGTTCGTTCCTTTTCCTTTTGCATGTACAGTCTCATTTGCATTAACTTACTTGTAGAGTTCACCTCTCATTAATCATGCTAGGCTATGGACTTGAACTGTTTTAACGAAACGATTTGATCCGCCTTCCTTTCTTTTATGCTAGTTCCTAGTGTAGCCGTGATCTTGTTTTTGACCTTGAATTCTAGTAACATCTACATGGTGCGAATGATAGAAGGCCATATTTTATTTTAAGAAGCCTCTAGAACATTATAATGTAGGTATGAAGATCACACTGCAATCATCTCTGCCCTTGATCCAATTGTTTGTAGCCTTGATCTTCATTTCCTGATAACCACATCAAAACCTCATTTAGCCGTGCAACCGACTTCATAGTTTTCTCACACTCAACAAGAGGAGAAACTCTTAGTATTATAATCACACTCTTGAGTAAAAAAAAATGTCAAAAAAAGAAAAAGAAAAAAAAAGAGTCTCTTAGTTTGTGCAAAGCTTTCATAAATATGGCTATCAATAAAACTTAAGAGTGTAATTCGGAGATTATTCCAAAATTGGAAATCCAAAGAAAGCTAACAATGCCTTAACATCGGCATTTGCATCAACATCGAAAGATTACCCAGTTCCACCACAATATCCAAATTCTATCATACCCCTTTATCCTACCACGTTGTCAGCTCAAAAAGCCCTTCTTGATCTTTGTGCACATATGAGGTGAATTCATAACAAAAACCAAAGAGTACTGGCTACATTTCTAGTCGACCTAGGTTGAGTGTCATTAACCCTTAAACACATGCATGAGGTGTAAGATTTGGGTGGGTTCATTGAATTCTATGCATACCATCATTTCGTACTCATCATCTGCATATTAGGTGTCCTCGTCATCTCACTCACACTATTAGGTGTCCTTATCTCTCAATAAATCACAGAGCATCATCTCACATGGTCAGTTCTACGGAGCTTAAGGGGCTCATCGTCCAAAGAGTTCATGAATTCAAGTGCTCGAGTTGAGTGGTCGACATGATTCGCTTTGACCTTCCTTCACCCTTGAGGCTATCACTCATCACGAGTTCCTCACGAAACCCTTGGGGGCTCTCATTTCATCATCACAAGACCGCAACTGCATCCTTAGTTTTGCTTTGTTTAAGGGTTTGATACCAATCAGGCACTCCAATTAGCTTGAAGAACTGGTCCTTAGTGTGACCTTTTTTCTTGCAATGATCAGAAAACCTTTCAGATTTATCTTTCCTCCAATCCTTTTTCACATATTCAGAAGTTCTAGGTTTAAGATTCTGATGCACAACAAAGGCAGACACCTCCTGTCCTGAGTCACTATCACTAGGGTCGGGCAAAATCGGATATCAGAATTTTTGATATCCGATCACTTTTTTTTGATCCGGATCCGGTCCGAATAATTCGGATATCCGAAAATCCGGATATTCGAAAAACCGGATTCGGAAATCGGATATCCGGATCCGATTTTAAATTGAAAAAAAAATAAACTTGACAATAAAAAAAGTAAAACAGAAAAATAAATTACATAAAAAATAATCAAAGTATCAAAACATCAAAAAAATACATAAAAAAGAAAAACCTAAACTTCTTTCAAAAAATAAAACCTAAACTAAAAGCCTAAAACCGAAAAAAAATAGAAAATCTATAATTAAAAAAAAAATGAAATTACAAAGAAAACAAGAACATAAATCAAAGCAAATTATATGATAAGAACATGAACTAAATTTTCAAAGAGTGGAAAGCCAATTTTTTATTTTTTTTTAAAAAAAACGGATACCGAATAATCCGGTTTTTGAAAAATGTGATCTGTATCCGGTCCGGTTTTCATTTTTTAAAAACGGATATTCGGCCGGGTTTTAAAAAACCTGATCGGATATCCTGTTTTTCGGATAAAAAAGCGGATAGCAGATCGAAAACCGAATACGAATTTTTTAGCCCGGCCCTAACTATGACCAGACACCTCCTGTTTATCAATTTGACTCACTATATTAAAGGCATCACTCAGATTTGGCAAAGGACGCATGGTCAAAATATTAGATACAGTTTGTTCAAAAATAGAATTCAAACCAAGCAAGAATTAAAACATCTTTTCTTCATCATCAAATTCAGACAATCTCTTCAAAAATTCACAAGTGCACTTGGCCAAAACTCCACATGTACATGTAGGAATCTTCCTAACACTATGCAATTCATCCCAAGAACGCTTCAATTTGCTATAGTAAGAAGTTAATTCCAGATTTTCTTGACGCAATGCATTAATTTCCTTCATTAATTGGTAAACTAAAGGTCCATTAATATTGGCAAACCTAGCTCGAATTTCAGCCCAAATTTCATGACTAAGTTCAAGATAAGAAAAATCCTCCACTAATTCAGGTATCATAGAGTTTAAAGTCCAGCTAGAAAAAAGGAAATTACACCTGTGCCAAGCTTGATAGTCTGCATGCGATTCTTCAGGCTCCTTCATAGTTCCATCAATGAATCCGAGTTTGTTCTTTGCTCCTAAAGCACGTTTCTTTCCTCTGCTCCACAGTAGGTAATTCGTGCCATTAAAGAGAGGATTGACAATTGAATTGCTAGGATTATCAGATCCACTTATGAAATATGGATCATTGTAAGGATTAGGTGTGCTTGAATTAGTATCGTTTTGTGAAGAAGCAGAGGCAGCCATTGATAAAGGAAAAAACGAGCTAAGCGAGTTCGTGATGAACTACCCGCTCTGATACCATGTAAAGAAACTAAAATTTGGTTTCAAGATTCAGAACCTTCATAGAGAAATGGAAATGGTGTATTCAAGTAAATTTGTTATTGCACTAACTTGCATGTAAGCTCACACAATGAGCAGAGCAATCAGTTAGCAAAAGAAGACAAAAAGAAAGTATTTATAAGAGAAGCCTAACTACTTGACAGCTCACCAAAACAGAAAAATAAAATGCTAAGCAAAGAAAAATATTATGTACTACAAAGAAAATATTATTCACTTCTATACTCTTCAATTTCACTTTGAATTTCTGGAATTGAGGAAAGTGAAGTGTGGAGAAGAGGATTTAGAATTTCTCTGTGTTCCGCCATTGTTGAGTAGATGGAATCTCAAAATGAATGAGATGATGATGAAGTATGAACTATGCAGTATCGGGAATAAAAGTAAAGCAGTCGTTTTTTGACTAGGAGTGCAAGTTTCAGTTGCCTCTAAAGAGTAAACTATGGGTTGATTTCAAAGCAAAATTGATGGGAAAAATCCAAAGCCCTCATTTTGTCATTTTGGTCCTATTTTTTACTAATTAAACTTGTATTTAGGCCCGGGCGTTGCCCCGGGTCATACATTTTTTCATCATTTTCAATATTTTTTATGATTTGAAAGTAATATAGTATAATGAGGGTTGTAAAATACCGAACGAAATTTTGAAAGATAGTACAATATGGAACTTGATACTTTCACTAACGTATTAAAAATTGGTTATCATCATCATCATGGCTTCCTCCGTTTCGTTTTCAACACAACAAATTAAACGAATATTTTCAAAGATAGTACAATATGGAACTTGATACTTTCACTAACGTATTAAAAATTGGTTATCATCATCATCATTAATTTGATCGAATGATACACTACGTTTTTAATTTTGAGACTGGTCAAGTCCAGAAAACAAAGGCATCAAAAATTTTTAACAATGAAATTTATAATACTTCTTTATGGAATAATTGATAATGAAATCAATATGGATTAGTAGTTAAGTTGTGACTTTTGTACTTAAGGCTTTTGTACTTAAAGGATTATGGGTTCAAGTATGCTTAGAAGATGTGTTTTAGAAGAAGAGTATAGATTACATGGCATAATTAATAATTGTAACGTTATCTTGTGGCGAGTAATTACATAATATTTGAAATGAAAAAAATGCACATCATTTTTCCTTTTGAAGATAATTTGTGCGAGTCTTTTAAATTTAAAAAATATTTGTAAAATAAAAAAAGTATTGCTATTGATGTTGTTGTTCTTACTACCATTGTTTCCCTTGATTTAAATATGACAAAAGATATTTCATAATGATGGTAAAACTTGTAACAATAATATTAATATTTTTTTTATAGGAACAATAATATGAATAATTAGTATGGATTAGTGATTTAAATTTAATTTTTTTTGTCAAATAGTTATCATGGAAGGTAAGTATTATAATTAAATCTTATCCAACGCCCAACTTTTGCCTTATTAATAGTAATATTGTCTCTTTTGTTTGTGCCTAAAAAAATAAGGGATCTAGAAATTTATTGTTAGATAATAAACTAACATTAAGTGTACTCGAACAATAAAACAATAAGTATTAAAATAGTGGAATTTGAGATAATAATGAATGTTGGGTGAGTTGGTAAGTGTATACTATTAATGTGTTATAGTCTTGAGTTCGAACCTCACTATGAACATTTTTTTTAAATATTAAACACCCAAACTAAAATCCTACATGGAATATTGCATATGTGGCGGAACTCAGGCGAGAGATGATGCTTGTGTGTCAGCTTACGTGTCGCATAACTGGTGCTTCGCGCACCTTTTAATAGATTGTATAAACTAGTATGATTGCCTAGGCGATGCCAAAGGTTGCTAACTAACAAACCTATACATATATAATTCTTTGTTAGATAATATTTTGTTAAATATTTTTCTATTATATTTTCATCCATTATAATTCATATATTTCTGTACTTCACAATAGGTAATGATATAAATCAGTGGTTAAATTTAACGTGTCGTCACCTTATTGATCTATGCCAAAGCAAAGATAGGTGTCAATAATAATTGTCTTTATTCTCATATGCTTAATAATTTCCTATTGTCGTATGAAACTTCCTTCATTCTATTTTTTTTTACCGACATTAATTTCACTTTAAAAACAAAAAGAAATTAAAAATAATATACATTTATTACTCCTAGTGTGATGTGGCGAGCTAATTGCAAAGTAACGCTTTTCAATTATATGTATAGATTCGAGAAGAGATTGATAAATGATCTGCCATTAATTTCAATAATTTGATGAATAAGTTGAGATGACTATTCATTTGGGAAGACGAAGGAGATAACAGGTAAATTCGAGAGGAAATGGAGTAAACGAATTAAATTAGCACTTGTTTGTTATATTATACATCAATTTCATCAAGTTTATAACTAGCCTTTGTGCACGCTATGCGTGCATGAAATTTTATTTTGAAATATCAAAGGGTAGTCAAACAAATCAAAAGTTTTTATAAGTTGACATCCATTTTGCGATAGAAGAAAATCCTAAAAATTTTGTAAGAAATTTATATCAATATGGATGTCTATTCGTAGAGAATTCAAAAATATAAATTTTTAGGTTTTTATTTATTTTTTTGAATAATAGATTTAATAATATTTTCATTTATAAAATTCTTTTTCTGTTTTTAGACTTTCCTTATTAATATCACCAGTTTTAATGGTAATTATTTAAATTTATGTAAGTTGCAAGGGGTAAAAAAGACATTTAAAGGGGGACACCATGGCTCCCCATTGGCTTATATAATAGAGATTATCAAAATCCTCTATTTAAGTACAATGATAAGAGATTGACTAATGGTTTAAACCATTAGTGTGTGAAAATGAGGTTATAAGCTCAAGGCTTGTTATACCTTTATGTTCCGTCCATATTGGTTTATCTGCAACAATGAATATTTCATTCTCACATATATTTTCAATTGTTGCAGATAAATCGATACAAAGGGAATATAATTCAAAGTTGTATCAAGGGTGCGTTTGATTCATCTGAATTTTCTAATCTCATCAGAATTTTTCTTATCTGGTCTAGTATGATTTGAACTTTTCTGAATTTTATTATTGCAAACTATTACTAATATTATTTAAATAAAAATTAAAAAAATTAAAAATTAAAAATAGTAATTATAGAAATAAAAAATAAAAAATAAAAAATAAAAATAGAGATAAAAATAAATATTAAAATGAAAAATTAAAATAAGATTAAAATTTAAAATAAGAATAAGAATGAAATTAAAATTAAATTAAATTTATAATTTAACTTAAAATTTAAATTTAAACTAAAAATAAAAATAAAAAATAAAACTAAAACTAAAATACAATTAATTTTAAATTTTAAATTAAATTTGAACTAAAATTAAAAATATAAATATAATTTTTAATATAAATAAATATTAAAAATAATTATAAATATCAGAATAAATATCAAGATAAATATTAAAATATATTAAAATTAATAAAAATAAAAATATAAATTTATAAATATTAAAAAATATAAATTAAATTAAAATGAAAATTAAACTGAAATTAAAATGAAAATGAAAAATAAAATTAAACTTAGCATTAAAAATAAAATTAAAATTAAATTATAACTGAATCAAAATGCTGATCTGATCTGAATTGATCTAATTTTTTATGATATGATCTAATTTTTTCTTATATGGTCTGATCTGATTTGATCTGGATTTTTTGAAAACAAGCACATGCATGAATGCTTATTTAAGTTGAATCAAACACACCCCAAGTATTTTCATTTTAGTCTCAATTACTCCTAACTGGTTGAGTAGGGCATAACAGGAGCAATGGTGTTCCCTTGAAAAAGTCTAGATTACCCTTCAAAATTTTCCAAAAAATTAATTTGCATCACTCCTACCAATTATGAAAAGTTATTGCAATAATTTTTCAAAATTTTAAAATAAAAATAAAAAATTCGTAAAAATAAAAAAATACAAAAATTCATATTTTTTTTAATTCTCTATAAATAGATACTCATATTGATATAGTTTGTCACATAAAAATTTTATCTTTCGATTATCGATCGTAGAAATTTGATAACTGCGAATTTGAAAAATATTTCATTTTTTTTTCGAACTAACAACCTTCAGCTTTTATTCTTCGTTTAGACAAATTAAGAGATACAATTAAAATATTATCTCACGCAAAACGTGTAAATCATGCTAGTTTTTTAAGTGAATCAAGTGACTTCATTTGAAGGATAAACCTGGCCCATCATTTTCCAAAAAAACAAAAAAGCCAAAACTAAATCTCACTCTATCTCTCTCTTTCCTTAGCGAAAACACCATTGAAGTTGTGTCTCTCTAAGGACATCATTGGAGGGCTGCGAAACGCAGGAAAAGTCCATATTCCCCCCCCCCCCCCAAAAAAAAAAAAGCGTTTGTAAAATTTCAATTGGCGTCATTACTAACTATTATGAAAAGTTATTACAATTGTTGAACTTTATAATATGAAAATATTACGAAATATAAATTAAAATTCTTTAAAATAAAATGAAGACAACGAAATTCATATTTTTCAATTCTTTATATATAAACACCCATTTTTAATATAGTTTGTCACATAAAAATAATTTTACTTTTTGATTATTGTAGAAATTTGTTAGCCGATAGAATGTAGTAAATAAAAAAAAAAATGATTACATGTGAATGAGTGTGAATTGGACAATTATTTTAATTTTTCGAAGAAACAACCTTCATTTTATGTTTGTTTAGATAAATTAGAAGATACATTTAAAATAACATTACACGCAAAGCGTGCATACAAAACTAATTAACTATTATTAAAACAAGCCAATACTTAAGTCATCAATGCACGCATATCATTTTCTCATAAAAAGATCTACTGCAAAACTAATTGATTACATTTGTTTCTTAATTTATATCATTGTATAAGTACGTTCTAAAACTAAGAAAATACTCTTATTAAATTTATGTGCATATAATTACACAAAATTTCAAATAAAAAAATAAGTACTATACTCTAATTTTTATTTTTATTTTTTTTAAAATAATTTACGTTGAACATTTATGTTTTTGGCATTCTATACTTTTCACATTTGAAGATTAGACTACCTAAACTTTCTAACATAAAGGCAAGTCAAATAATCGACTATGATGATCACTCCTTCCTTGTCAGGGGCAGACCCAGTAAGGAACAACCGGGTACAGCTGTACCCGTATTTTCAAAAAAAAAAACAAGTTTGAAAAAATAAAAAAAGTTGAAAAAAAAATTACCGACCGTTTGAAAATTACCGACGGCCAAACATAAATTACCGACCGTTTGGCGGTCGGTAATTTATTTTTTTCAATTTTTTAATTTTTTTTTAAATGGAATAATTGTTTCTATTTATTGTTTAATTGCCCTTCATTGTTTGTTTAATTATTTCAGATGCTGTTTTTTTATTATTTGCTTTTAGATATTTCTTTTTTTTGAATTATTCAATTCTCAATGGTATACCCATGTATTAGCACATTCTTAGAGTTATACATGATTACATGAGTTTTAAAAAAATCCAAAAAATACTTAAGTTGCTAATATAGTTCAAGTAATACCTCTAATTGTTATTATCGACCAATTAACCACCATGCATGAATCAGTACTTGGTTAAATGTAGTTAGTGTATTTTGGGAAAAAAAATTAAAAATTAAATGTTAAAGAATAAAATATTGTAAATATACAAGATGCCAGTAAACTACTGTAATTCCTAAAGCTAAGAGTAAGCAATAAAGAAATATCTACAGCTAAGCCAAGAATTAAGGGAAAATCATTTGATTAAGGAAATGCCATGATTCTAGGAATCACTTAGTCGACCTAAGGTAAATAAACCAATACAAAAATATTTACAATATTTTATTCTCTAACATTAAACATAAGATAAAATACATTAACTTTTTGCATTTCAATTAACACTAACATACTTCCTTATGGTAGGTGTAAAAAGTTAATAAATTGTATTTTTGTTTAGTTTTTAATTTTTTCTATAATTAAACTAACTATAATTAACTAAGGACTTATTAATGGTGGTTAATTGGTCGGAAACCACCATTAGAAATGTTACTTGAATTATTTTAGCCACCTAAGTATATTTATGGGATTTTTTTAAAAATCAGGCATACCACTGTACTACTAAGAATATGCTAATACACAGTTATACCATTGAGAATAATCCTATATTTTTTGTTTGTTTAGTTGATTCTGAATTTCTAATTTTGTTATTTGAATTTATTTAGTTTGTGATTATAATTTTCGTCTGATTTTGATCATTTAATTTTTTTGAATGTTTGATCTGAGTTTGTAACCTTTTGTTTTATTTTCTACCTTCTTTTTGAGTCGATTGTTTTTAGTTTCTGATTTGTTGAGTTTGTAACTTCTAGCAGAATGCTTTAGAAAAAAAAGGAAATTATGACAGAAGAGTGTATTTTTTTTATTTAATTATTGTGTTTTAGTTTGGTTTTTTAATATTTCTATCATTTTCTGTTTATTTTTTTTAGTTTCGATTGATATATTAGCTTAGTTGTTTTAGTCAGGTGGATAAAATATAGTATATGTTATTTTTTTTTTTTTTTATTTTGTAAATTTTTGGTTTGATTTTATCGTACTGTCCAACATAGATAATCCGTACCCCCATTTTTCAAATCCTGGGTCCGCCACTGCTCCTTGTACTGGGCAATTGATATATGCACTTGTAGTTTTTATATACAATACACACCCAATTTGGTTTTTTCTTCAGCATGATTCTCTTGTTTATATTAACAGGGGTGTGAATATTAAAAAAAAAAAAAAATTGTGCATAAACCACACCCCCTTGCATTGATATGCCATTTTATTTTTAAAAAAACCTTAACATAGATGTAAGTTAAGACACTGCCGTTGGTCGATATCTACTGTAATACGGGGTATAATTTATAACTTCATCAAAATTAAATACTTCATTAAAAAATAATAATAATGTCCGTTACTTAGATACAAAATTATGGATGTTTTAAATTTGATTCTAAGGCCTATTGGGCCGTTTGCAATGCAAGTTGATATTCTTATTTAGAGACAAATTAATTAACGGTTTTTCCACCAGGTACCCCTGACTAATTTCAAAATGTATGGGGTATCCCTATGTTTTTATGAATGTACCAAATGCCCTTGAGTAATTCACAAAATACACTTAATGCCCTTAATGGGTAACTGACGTTAATTGGGTGTCAAATTGTTTAACTTACACCCCTTAGGTTAACCCAGTTCATATATTTGGTCCTCGATACTCATATTCCTATTTCATTTGCTCTGCTCTTACGCTCCAAAATCAAAACCCAAAGAAAAGTCCTATAGTAATCCCCAAAAAAATGGGAAAAAAACCCTATCATCATTCTTTGTCTTTTCATTTACTCGGGTTTTTTTGGCAAATTTTGATTAGTAAGGGTATTCAGTGCATAAATTATCAGGAACAATAACGGATTTTGATTGGTAAGGGTATTTAGTGCATTTTACGAATTACTCAAGGGTATTTGATGCATTCGTAAAAACATAGGGGTACCCCATACATTTTGAAATTAGTCAAGGCTACCTGGTGAAAAAACCGATTAATTAATGTATTTGTGTTATATCAGTGATATTTATGGTAGGTCTTAAGTTCGATCATTAGTGCTATAAGTTATACATTTTAATGAGAAAAATAATCATGGTGCATATTGTTGGAAGTTGATTCAATAGTTAGTTGAGTGTTAGTCTACATGGGTTTTCATGCTAGCATAGTTTTAGGGTATTTGTTAAGTTAGTAAATCTTGTAGTGGGTTGTTATTTGGGGTGTTTACCAAGTCAGTATGTTAGTGGGGTTTATGGGATAAACATGGTTTAGAGGGCTTAAGTTTAGGGAGTTGTTATTGGTTATTTTATCTATTTAAGTCATGTATTCGGTTTATCAGTTTAATTTAGAGAAATATTATCAGTTTGTGTTTTGTGTTCTATATTTTTCTCTCTTCTCTTCCTATCTTTTAAAATTCAACATGGTATCAGAGCTTCAGGTTAAATTCGGGATAGTGAAAAAAAGAGAGAAGGGGAAGAGATGAAGAAAAAGAAGAAAAAAAAGAGAGAAAGTTTGATTAAAAAAAAAATCTTAGTGTTTTTTTTCTTGCGTTGTTTGTGTAGATGGGTTCTCTTTTAACCCATAAAATTGTTTAAAAGAGGGAAAAAAAGTTTTTGGCGTTATTAGTAGTAGCAGATAAAATTGCTAAGGTCGCGGTCGCGGTCGTGAAATTGATAGAAGATATCAAATTCGCAAAAAAATATCAAAATGAAGGTGATGAAGAGAAGTGTGCGCTCCATCTAATGTCGAGGTTAATTTGGTGATAATGTGCATCAACAAGTGAGTATTTGATGAGAAGTGCATCAAAGAAGGTGTAGGTGATGATAATGTGCATCACAAAGTATGGAAGTCGAGCATATCGTGTTCAAGTAGCGGTAATCATGATGAATTCAAGTGTTGTGGTTATGAGTTTGTGTCAAAATCAAAAGTTGAGTTCAAATCGAGAGTTCATTGTTGTGTTCGAATTCGTGGTCGTGGTTTTGCAAGTTCATAACGTCGTGATTGTGTTTCTGCAATATTGTAAAATCTTCATAATTATTGTAATAAACTTTTGAATCAAGGGGGAATGTTGGAACGAAGTTGATTCAAAAGTTAGTTGAGTGTTAGTCTACGTGGGTTTCATGCTAGCATAGTATTAGGGTATTTGTTAAGTTAGTAAGTCTTGTATTGGGTTGTTATTTGGGGTGTTTACCAAGTCAGTATGTTAGTGGGGTTTATGGGATAAATGTGGTTTAGAGGGCTTAAGTTTAGGGGGTTGTTATTGGTTATTTTATCTATTTAAGTCATGTATATATCCAATTTATCAATTTAATGTAGAAAAATATTATCAGTTTGTGTTTTGTGTTCTATCTTTTTCTCTCTTCTCTTCCTATCTTTTAAAATTCAACACATATATAATAAGATTTTGTGGCAACAACTTATTAAAAAAATACACATGATGGATTCATGGATAATAAATAAATAATCATTCAACAATGCCATATTAATTGAGATTGAGTACAAGCCATGACATTGAACATGTCGTACATGGTAAATTGATAATGACCCTTCATCAACTAACTAAAAATTTGGTCTTGCTTTTCAAAAAAAAAAAAAGTTCTTGTAGATAAAACTCATGCAAGTTGACATATTGTACAAGTTGAGAATTTACTACTCAAGTATTTTATTTTTCTTCTTTTTTGTTTTCAATATTTTTTTACAATGGTTTCTTCTTCATTTTTGTCAGTTGTCTGAACTATTTTTTTTTATAATAAAACTCCCTTTTCTAATTAAACGAATTAAATAAAAGATAAAAGATCCGATCTTTAATCCAATTAAATTGATGATCTAAATTATGATTTGAAATCCAAAGTAAAACAATTAAAATAATAAAGCTAAAATAGCTCACAAAAATGAACCCACTAGATCTTAATTAAAATAAAAAACAAAGCAAATGTATTGACTAAGACCAACCCAAATAATTTTTTTTTGAAATATTTTTTATTAATATAAAATAATATGGAAGTAGCTTTTCGGTAAGTCACTCTCTTTTCAATATTATACTAGTTTTTTATGCGTGTAATAACCTTAAAATATTCGTTAACAATATTAACTTCATAATAAAATTAATATAAGCCCCACATAATTTTTAATAACTTTTAAATAAATATAAATATTTTTTTTTGTGAATATTAATCTAGTTTTTTGTATTTTTCTTATACATAGTATAAATATATTGCAAATTGAGTAAATAATTTATTTCTATAAAAGATTGGAAAAATTGCAAATAATATATAGAAGTTTGGGTCATCTTCTGTGATTATTCCGAACTTTGAATAATCCATGAATATTCCGAAGTTTGCCCCTTATCTGTTAGAAATTAAGGGCCTGTTTGGTATACCTGTTTTGGGTCCAGGAAATGGATTCATTTAATCATATCCATTAATGTTTGTTTGTTTAATGGGCCAGGTAACAATTAACATTACCTAAAGGTAATCCTTACCTCCAAATTGTTTCTGGTCCAAAATCAGTGGAAACATATTCCATTTCCTTTCCTCAAACCCAAAATACAACTCTCAAATTCGTATATTGAGATATTTCTCAAACTTTCATCTATGGCTTCAAAATTCATTTTTCTCACTCTTTCTCTCTCTTCGTATCTCGCTTAGGTGCAAAATCTGCTCAGATTTTAGAATTTGTAAGTCAAATTCATCAACACTTCATCAAATCTTGAATCGGTAAAGTCCGTATCAGCTTTTTATTTGATTTATTTTAGTGATTGATTGTTTGTGTTATATAATCTAACCCTAGTTGTATGATTTTCAAATTTGTAAGCTTGAACAAGTCGAATTTAGGGTTCGTATGTAGAAGCAACACATTTCTCTTCTGATTACTCTCTAGCCAAATACGCTGGTATTATTTCTTGAAATCTAACAGTTGCATGATTTTTCAGCCAAAAACGTAATTTCAAAATCAATTGTTCATAGCTTCTTAAAGCAGTGATCAATGATTGTTACATGATGACCTGAACAATTTACAAATTTATTTCTAAAAAAAACGTAGATCTAAAACTTATATATATATATATATATATATATATATATATATATATATATATATATATATATTTCACCTGCATTTCTCTGTTTTCAGTCAGTTCTTATTAAACCAAAAAAAAAAATTAAGAAATTAGAAGCTTAAAAAATGAACACCTACCTTTGTATCTTCTTCATCTTCTTGGGTATATTCTTCTCTTCTATTACAGTTTTTCTTAGGAGATGATTTGGTAGGAGCTCTGAAAACTTTTTTTACCGCAGTAAGCCAAGATGTACTCTAGTTACTGAGTATAATCTAACCCTAGTTACTGAGTTGCTGTATTTGTGTTATTGGGTTGTTGTATTTGTGTTGCTGGGCTGCTGTATATCTATATTGTTGCTGTATAATTTTGTGCTGATTTTATTCTGGATGAACATTTGTGATTAAATCGCCATTTACGAAGTTGTTCGAACCCTAGATGGGTATTCGAACATTTTCTTTGATTTGGGTAATTGAACTTTCAGCTCTATTTTGGTTCTTTTTAATAAATTTTCATTTATGATTTGTTTATTGTAGTTAAATAATTATATTAATTATATTGTTGCTTGATTATTTCTATTTTTTTATAATTTTTAATTGAGTTTTCTTATATGTTTTGAACTATTTTTTATTAGGTTTCACAATGGCACGCCTTATGCTTTCTATAGGGAGAAAACGACAGCTAAAACAACTTCAATTAGTTATTGTGATGGTTGTTATTGTTTTTATGATGTATTGGGTTTGGTATACGATGAGTGTTGCTACAATTAGGGGTGTTCAAGTGAGGGATAGAAAAAGAAATAAAAAATTATTGCGTTTATTAGTCTTGAGTGAATTATATAAAGAAAGTGATGTAAAGTGCAAGAGTTAGCTTCGTGTCAATAAACGTACCTTCAATATTATTTGCGAGATGCTTAGAGATATTGGAGGTTTAACTGGGAGAAAAAATATGTCTCTTCAAGAGATAGTTGCTATGTTTTTATACAATTTGGCTCACCACAAAAAGAAGAGGTCCATAGGACATATATTACTTCTTTAGAAGTGGAGAAACCGTGAGCCAACAATTTCACTTGTGTCTAAGGGCTATCCTCAAGATGCACGAAGAATTACTTTACAAGCCTTTTCCAATACATGATGATTGTGAAGATGAAAGGTGGAAACCTTTCAAGGTATTGGTTGCCTTTTATTTATCTCTAATTTTTTCCTTGGCCTTCATTTTTTGTTTATAAATAAGATATTTTATTTCCCACTTTTGTAGAATTGTTTAGGACCATTAGATGGGACTTACATTAAGGTAAATGTTCCATCAAAAGAATGAGAAAAGTATAGAACAAGGAAGGGTACGATTGCTATGAATTTATTGGGTGTTTGTGCGCCAAATATGCAATTTATTTATGTTCTTCCGGGTTGGGAAGGCTCGGCCCATGATGTGCGGGTCCTTCGCAATGCTCTCTCTAGGCCAAATGGTTTTAGGGTACCTCGAGGTAAATGAAATTCATATTATGTGAGCAAATAATTGTGATTAATTTTTTATAGTTAAAATAATCATTTTGTTTGGCAACATTGAAGGTAATTATTACTTGGTTGATGCGGGGTACACTAATTGTGAGGGCTTTTTAGCCCCATATAGAGGGCAAAGATATCACTTAAAAGAGTGGACGGATCGCCAACCTGAAAGTGCTGAAGAATACTACAATATGAAGCATGCTAGGGCACGGAATGTAATTGAGAGATGTTTTGGTTTACTTAAAGGGAGATGGAGTATACGTAGAAGTCCTTCATTTTTTCCCATAAGAACTCAAGGTCGTATTGTGATGGCTTGTTGTTTATTACATAATTTAATTAGAAAAGTGATGCCTACAGGTGACATAAAGGAAGGTGAAGTAAGTGAATCCGATACTGATTCTAATTCCGATGACGAGATTGAGTTTATTACAAGTATTTCAACTTCGGATCATTGGACTGACTTTAGGAATACATTAGCACAAGACATGTTTAATGGTTGGAGAGCAAGAGGTAGACATGTCTAATAATTTATGTCTATTCGTTAAATGTAAGCCTTTTTTTTTAATTTGGTTTTATCTTGATCTTAATGTGTTAAATTTGATGTTTTTGATTTGATTTGTTATTGTGGTAATGATGTTTTATATGGTGAAACAGAATGGAGACTAGTCAAGGTAGTGGAGAGGGAAACAACCGCGGAAGGGGAAGAAATAAGAGGTTTTGGACATATGATGAAGATGCGATACTAATAAAATGTTTACATGAGTTGGCTTTCGATCCTAAGTGGAGAAGTGAGAGCAAGAATGGCTATATGAATAAACTTGAAGAGATGGTCAAGCGTTTGCTTCCTAATAGTGGCTTGAAAGCGGATCTACACATTGAGTCAAGGATCAAGCATTGGTCGGAGAAATACAGTGCATTAGCTGAGATGCTATCTACCTCTGGATTTGGGTGGGATGGCGAAAAGAAAATGTTACAGGCAGAGAAGACAATGTTCGATGAATGGGCGAAGGTAAATTTGGCACGTCTTTCTTAGTAGCAGCATATAGTTCTAATATTTACTCAATTTACTAATTCGTTGTATCTTTTCCTATTTATGGTAGACTCATAAGAAAGCCAAGGGGCTATTTGGAGTGCCATTTGTTCACTATGATACACTTGCAGAAATTTATGCAAAGGATAAAGCCACTGGAGAAGCAAGTGAGTCATTTGTTGGAGCCGTTGAAGATATGGATCAAGAGATTGTTAATCATGCATTGAACATTGATATTGATGAAGACGATGATGTAGATTCAACTTAATCTACAACTCATTATGCAAAGTATTCGATTAAGATAGAGGATGATAATCATCGTACTCCTAAAAGAGCAAAGGTAAAAGATTCTAAGGAAAAAGGAAAAAACAAGATGGATTTGAAGAGCTTAGGTAAGAAGATTGGCACAGATGAGTTGGTAGCATCCCTCCATAGTGTTTCTGATCAATTTGGAAGAATTTTTGAAAACATAAATATAAATCTTGGTACTATGGCTTGTGCTTGGTCTAAAGCCGAAGAAAGGGAGCAAAAATTGGATGACAAAGTGAATCAAGTTTTAGAAGAAGTTATGAAGTTAGAGGGAATTTCTCCTTCTGAAGCTTTAGAAGCGGCTACAATTTTAATGGCAGAAGAGCATAAGCTTCGGATATTTTATCAAGCACCATTGAATATGAAGAAACAACATATCATAGATCTTCTAAAAAAAAGTAGTTTTTTTGGGGTAAGATGTTGAGTTGCTGTTTGATAGTTCCTAAGTTGTATTTGTGCTGTTAGGTACTGTTGTGTTCACAAGTTGTTGTTCTTTGTTGTAATGTTCTGATGGCTTGCTGTGATGTTGCTACTGGGTTGCTGTGATGGTGCTACTGGTTTGCTGTAATGGTGATGTTGGGTTGTTATATTGGTGTTCACAAGTTGCTAATTTGCTAAGCTACTCCAAGTGACTATTTTGCTGTTAAGTTGCTGCTAATAATTTTTTTTTTTGGTAGCTGAACTAGTTGTCTTTAAAGCTCAGTATGAAGCTATTGATATGAAGCTTGGCATCTTTGTATTTCGAGTTGTGTGAATGAAAGCATTTCCTAAGAGTAATGATAGTTTAAAGCTGGTATATAACATTTCTTACTTTGCTAAAAAAAAGGAATAATTAAATTAATAGGTACCAACTATTGCACTTTTTATTTTATAGGTACCAACTTTTGATTATGCACCAGCAGCACGAACTATTACATAAATTTGCAATTATAGGTATATGACCTAAATATTATTGCAACTTATAGGTATCCATACTTATTTATAGGTCATCCATACCTATCATTGCAACTTTATGTAATAGTTCGTGCTGCTGGTGAATAATCAAAAGTTGGTACCTATAAAATAAAAAGTGCAATAGTTGGTACCTATTAATGTAATTATTCCAAAAAAAAAAAAATGGTATCTGCTGAAAAAAGCTTGGTATCATGCTTTGGTCTAGGAAGATAACCAAACAAAAGGAAAGGGAAATAGTTATAATTGTTTCCATTTTATTAGCAAACCAAACAATCAACAGAGGTAACGTAAACCTTTACCCTTTCCCCACCTAATTTGTTTCCTTTCCATTTCCTCTCCTCAATCTATACCAAACACCCCCTAAGGGTTGAACACAAGAATGAAAAACAGAAAATATAAAACCTTCAAGGCACAAAGAATGCTTTCCTAAAGACAATTTCTGACCCTTATCAATGGAGCAAGGGATACTCAGATTTGCCTTTAAAATACAATGAAGAATTATAAACAATAAGGTCTTTGCTCAAAGAACAATGTCACAATGTGTGTTGAGATTTGAGAGAAATAGATGATGAAGTATGTGGAAATGCTTAATGATATGAGAAGTTAACTTTTTCCTCTCATCATAACCCTTATAATATCACTGAAGTGATATATCCGTTCAGGCATAACCATCAAAGTTATCCAAACATAACGTTCGAAACAATACGCAGAAATGAACTATCAGAGACAGAAACTTCTCGCGAGTCGCGAGCTTGGGTCGGAGTCGCGACCTCTTTTCGCGAGTCGCGATCTGTATTCGCAAGTCGCGATTTGTTTCTGTCTCGTTTTCCAACTTTTGTCCTGTTTTCGCGGGTAGTGCCCAATAGTCACGAGTCGCGATTCCTTACTGTTTTATGCCTTATATGGAAACATTATACGTATGTTCATATTACCATTCCCTAACAAACGTAATGTATAATCCTTATGCTCTAAATAAATTTCCAACAATCCTCCCCCATTTAGAGCATAACCACAACAAATCACAAAATATCATCACCAAAACAATTTTGAGCATAAATGAAAGTGTACATGACTTGAACTTCCAGCTAGTGTAATAAACATACAAAATAATCGTATCCAAATGGTGTTGATAAACAATTGAACCATTTTCAATACATATGAAAATCTGACGTTATTACACGCACAAAATACTTTACTCCACACACAAAAATAACTTGACACTATTACAGCCATGTGTCCCATATCTGATCTCGAATGCTTCGAAACTAAGCCCACTAGCTTCTTGAAGCGGCTACACTTCGCACTCGATTAGATAGATCTCTTAGCATGCTCCTGTGATAAAACACATTGTCAAGATCTATTAAGGATAAACCAACCTCTTTTATCCATCACAGTAATAGGAATATTCCTTGGATGATTAAATAATTTCCCAATCATCAAACAAGAGAATTAACTCGTTGAACTTAGTACTCAAAGACCTTTTGAGTATCAAGTTGAGATTCTCTCACTCGTGATTACTGGTGGGCTCCAATCCTATACTGATTGCCATCCTCAATATTGTTTCTTTAATCAATGCTTTAGTAAAGCAATCAGCTAAGTTAAACTTAGTCCGCACATAGTCTAAGGTGATTACACCATCCTTCATCAAGCTTTGTATATAACTGTGTCGAAGACTAATGTGTCTCAACTTACCGTTGTAAACTTGACTATATGCTTTTGCCAAAGTTGAATTACTATCACAATGAATAGAAATAGGTGAAATTGGCTTCTGCAATAAAGGAATCTCAAACATAAGATTCGTCAACCATTCGGCCTCCTTGCCTGCCGAATGTAAAGCTATGAATTCCGATGCCATGGTGGAATCGGCAATGCAAGTCTGTTTCTTGGAAGCCCAAGAAATAGCTCCTCCACCAAGTAAAAATACCCAACCACTCGTGGATGAGTGATCTTCCTTGTTTGTAATCTAACTTGCATCGGAATAACCTTCTAAAACCGAAGGATCCCCACTGTAACACAAACCATAAACTATGGTTTTCTTCAAGTACCTTAATACTCGACGGATTGCTTGCCAATGTAGCATACTTGGATTACTAGTATACCTACTCAACTTGCCAACCGCAAAGGCAATATCCGGTCTTATGCTTGTCATGGCATACATCAAGCAACCTATAACTCTAGCATAATCAAGCTGTGAATTTGGATTTCCCTTATTTGGAAGAAGTGTTATGCTAGGGTCCATAGGTGTGGATACAAGAGAAATTTCATCAACTTTAAACCTCTTAAGCACTTTCTCAATGTAATGAGATTGTGTTAAGATTAACTTTTCACTTTCCCTCTTGATCCTTATGCCTAAAATGACATCCGCCTCCCCCATATCCTTCATGGAGAATTGTGATGACAAAAATGATTTACACAACTCGACTTGTTCCAAGTCAGTCCCGAAAATCAACATGTCATCCACGTATAGACAAATAATGACACCTTTACCGGTGTCATCAAACTTGCTATACAAACACTTGTCCGAGTTGCTCAACACAAACCCGCTACCCAACACCACTTCATCAAACTTTTGATGCCATTATTTTTGTGCCTGCTTTAGCCTGTATAAAGACTTACAAGTTTGCAAACTTTATGCTCTTGACCATCCACGACAAACCCCTCAGGTTGACGCATATAAACCTCCTCCTCTAAATCTCCGTTTAAGAAAGTTGTCTTAACATTCATTTGATGGATCACTAAGTTATGAATAGCCGCTAAAGCAATTAATAACCTAATTGTGGAGATTCTTGCAACGGGTGCATACGTATCGAAATAATCAATACCAGGTTTCTGAGTGAAACCTTGAGCCACTAACCGGGCTTTGAATTTGTCAATTGTTCCATCGACTTTCATTTTCTTTTTGAAAATCCATTTGCATCCGATTGGTTTACATTTAGGCGGTAAATCTGCTAACACCCATGTGTTATTACCCATGATCGAACTCATTTCGTCATCAATAGCTTCCTTCCAAAAGGAAGAGTCATGAGACCTCATGGCCTCACCATACGTCAAAGGGTCTTCCTCCACATTAAAAATATATGGAAATTGTGTCAAACCCGAATCACGTGACCCTTCGAGTAAATATACATGAAAATCTGATCCGAAAGTTTTCTCCTTTCGTGCTCTTTTACTTCTTCTAGGTTCAAGTGATGTAGACCCTTCCTCCTCATTTTGAAGATGATTTTCAACTTGACTAGAAGAACTTTGGCCAAGTTCATGAGCATTGGTTATTGGAGTAACATCCTTGGGTCTAGGAATTGATGAAAAACGAGTTTCATCAAATATAGCATCTCTTGACTCTACGGTGGTATGAGCCGACCAAAAGTCATTAAGTTCTATAACATAGAACCTGTAAGCCTTGCTATGTTCAGCATATCCAATAAAGATACATTCTACTCCACGTTCACCCAACTTCTTTTGTTTGGGTTCCGGCACTCTTACGAATGCCTTACAACCCCAATCTTTGAGATAACTCAAATTTGGTTTTTTAGTGAACCATTGCTGATAAGGAGTTACCGAGTTCCTTTTCATCGGAACACGATTTAATATATAACAAGCCGTTAAAACGGCTTCACCCCAAAAGCCATCACTTAGCCCCGAATAGGACAACATGGAATTAACAATTTCTTGTAACGTCCTATTCTTCCTTTCCGCCACACCATTTTTTTGTGGTGTATAACCGGCGGTTGTTTCATGTATAATTCCTAAAGATTGGAAATAAGTTGGATCACAATATTCACCACCTCTATCGGTCCTTAGCCTTTTAATATTTTCATTCATTTGCAATTCAACCTCGTTTTTATAAGCTTTACACTTATCAAGGGCTTCATCTTTGGAAAATAACAAATATACATAGCAAAAACAAGAAAAATCATCAATAAAAGTTACAATATATTATTTTATTTCCCAAATACGGTGTGCTATGAAAATCGCACAAATCACTATGCACCAAAAACAACAAAGTAGTATTATTTTCAACACAACTGTGAAAAGGTTTTCGTGTGATCTTTGTTAACATGCATGTACGACACTTCTCAATATTTTGATCAAAAGGAGGAATCAAATCATGCTTAGAGATAAAATATAACTTTTTATAATTCACATGTCCTAACCGGACATGCCAAAGAGAAGCGTCATCATTCAACCCACACACATTATCTTTACAAACCGAAATACTTAGTTTAAACATACCACCACACAAATAACCTAATCCTACAAAGTTACCACCTTTTGACAACACAAACTTATCTGATTCAAACACTAATTTAAAACCTAATTGATTCAATATGGCACCGGACACTAAATTCCGTCTTAGTTTACACCATATGGAAGAGAAGGATGGGCAAGAGCAAGGGTGATGGGGACACAAGCATGATTTGATTTGATTTGATTCCTCCTTTTGATCAAAATATTGAGAAGTGTCGTACATGCATGTACGACAAGAATTTTTCCAGAACTAAATAATAATTCTACATGCCCTACTCCTAAGACTTGAGCGGTAGAATCATTTCCCATGTAAAGACTTTCTCCGTTGTGAACCTCGTGAAACGATTTGAACAACGACTTGTCTTTACATACATGCCGCGATGCTCCTGAATCGACATACCAAGAACAATCATCTTGCACAAAATTGATTTCATCAATAACACACACACATAATTCATACAAGAATTAAGTGAAATTTGTGCACAAACAAAATTACCTTGCTTATCTAGGGTTTGGCTTGTGTCCCCATCACCCTTGCTCTTGCCCATCCTTCTCTTCCATATGGTGCAGTCCTTTTTGAAATGTCCGGGTTTACCACAAACCCAACAACCACGTTGTGATTGTTCCACATTTCCTTTTGGCTTAGAGCCTTTCTTGCCTTTGTAATCACCATACTTTCTTTTCTTTGATTTGTTTGAATTACCTTTGAACTTTTCTTCCTCTACCACATTTATGGTGGTAGACTTAGAATCTCCATCCTTGAGTTCATCTTGTTTACGAATCCCTTCCTCGATAACAAGATGAGAACTCAATTGTTCTAAATTTTTGTCATCTTTCTTATGTTTTAGAGCATTTCTAACCTTTTTCCAAGATGGGGGTAACTTCTCAATTATGGAAGATACAACAAATGTTTCATCAATATTATTATTTTTTTGCCTAAGACTTGTCAAGATCCTTTGAATTTCATGGAATTGTTCCATTACGTTCTTAGAATCAACCATGCGATAATTGTTGAAAGTACTTACAAGGAACTTCTTGCTAGAAGCATCCTCCCGCATGTATTCGTTTTCAAGATCATTCCATAATTCAGTAGCGGATCCGTAAAATTGATAAATATCAAAAAGAGAATCGGACATACCATTTAAGATGTGACCCCTACAAACGTAGTCATCATTGTTCCACTTGTTACGCCTCCTTGTTTGTTCTATGGTTTCATTTTCTTCTTCCACCTGTTTTGGTGTAGTTAGTACATAAGCCACTCCAAAAGTTGTAAGTAGAAAATTCATCTTCCTTTGCCACTGATGAAAATCAACACCCTCAAACTTATCTAATTTGTGGAAATTTGCAGTAAGTTCCCTAATGGATGACATTCTTGCTAATAGAAAATTGTCTTTAGATTGTTAGAAATTAAGGGTTGAACAGAAGAATGAAAAACAGAAAATATAAAACCTTCAAGGCACAAAGAATGCTTTCCTAAAGACAATTTCTGACCCTTATCAATGGAGCAAGGGATACTCAGATTTGCCTTTGAGATACAATGAAGAATTATAAATAACAAGGTCTTCGCTCAAAAAACGATGTCACAATGTGTGTTGAGATTTGAGAGAAAAAGATGATGAAGTATGTGTAAATGCTTAAGGATATGAGAAGTTAATTTTTTTCCTCTCATCATAACCCTTATAATATCACTAAAGTGATATATCCGTTCAGGCATAACCGTCAAAGTTATCCAAACATAACGTTCGAAACAATACGCAGAAATGAACTGTCAGAGACAGAAACTTCTCGCGAGTCGCGAGCTTATAACTAAAACTAAACTATAAAAACAAAAATAAAAGGGACTAGGGTTAAGAGATCCACGACTCATACCACCATGAATTGCAAATCAATCGAACTTAGACTTAGGTCGTGCATAAAGGGGAGGTCGTTCTAAGATCATACTACTCTTTCGAGCTAGTACGACAACCGGGAAGACAAATACGAACTAGTTTCGTAGTGGACACATCTAACAAGCCATAAGCACGATTCACAAAGACCGGTAACTTTCCCTTGATCGAAGACCCAACTTTCGTGGTGCTTCCATCAATCGGGCAAAGGAATTCATCACCCACGTTCACCTTTCGGTCTTTCGGTGGAGATTCTTCAATGGATCCTATGCTTGCTAAACACAAGACTTAACAAAACTGAAACCTTTGGTACCGACATTATCACAAACCAATTCCAAGAAAACAACTAAACCACAAACATGGAGGATTTGAGAAGTTTCATCCCAAATTAACTACTCAAAATTTATTAATAAAAACATAATTAAAACGATAATTAAAACTAAAACTAAAAATAAATACATAAATTAAACATAAAAACTATGAACATCAAAATAAACTAAAACCTAGAAATTAAAGTCACTTCAAAAACCATCTAAAGACCATCAAACAAACAAGTAAAAATGACAAAATCAATAACAAACCAATACTAACAACAAACTATAACGACAAAATAAACAATAAACTAACTAAGAACAAGAATCTAAGTACAAAATCATCATAAAAACATAAAGAAACTAAATGAAAACAAAGCATTAAATGTACCATGAAGAATGAAGAACAAATATGAAGAGATTAAAGAACAACTACATGAATTTAAAGTGTTTGATACAAGAACAATTCTAGATCTACAAGTAAGCTAAAGTGAGAGAGAAGAGGCTCTCATGGCCCTCTAATCTAGGGTTACAAGACGGATAAAACAAGTATATATACTGCTAGGCAATTACAAAGCAAATCGGCTTCAAACACGTTAAAAAAACAAAGCTGCCAAAAGGAGCGGCCTTGCAAACAAAAGGACCGACCGACCACTCCTTTGGAGGAGCGGTCGTGCAAAGAATGGGAGCGACCGCTCCTTTGGCCAGGTGTTTAAATCTTTATTTAAATGTATGAGCGCGACTGTGCTAGTACGGAAGCGACCCCTCCTCTTGCATAAAGCCTCTAAACATGTCTTGGATTATGTAACCGATGCTCGAACGACTACTCGAATCCCGTGAAGCATGATATTTTAGAGGAAAGACATAAAGTGTTGCTTAGTAGATGGGATTTTAAAGGAAACAGAAAGAGAAATGAGTGTAGTGGTGGAAGGATTTTAGTAAACTAACAAGAAATGAAAATTAGAGAGAATGATGGTCAGATCCCACATCGATAGGTGGTGTCTCATTATTCATCATAATCAGGGGGCGAAGCCAGGATTTGAATATTAAGGGGCCAAATATATTTTTAAAAAATTTAAAACATATGTAATTTATTTATTAATAAGTGATAGCAAGGACAAACATTTTTATCTCATGTTTTAATTATTTTTATCCTTAATATTTTGTAGATTTTTTTATATAAAAAACTACAAAATAAAAAAAAATACAAAATAAAATTAAATTCAATTTAAATTGTATCTACGTTCTTTGAAACTAGTAAAAATTATCAATCAAATAAGGAAATTGTACCTTAGAACAAATTAACAAAATACGAGTTTGCTAATAACTAAGGTAAAATAGTAAAATAGTTAATTAATATATTTTATAAAAGCTTGCCGGTGTCATATACTAAAATTAAGGGTCACATTTATGATTTACGGGTGCCGGGCCCCTCCCAACCCCCCATGTAGCTTCACCCTTGCTCATAATCACGTACTAATGATTGGAATCTGCTCACTTTCATGCACAACTAACTTTCTACTGTTATAATCAGAAATGAATGGTATAATGGCTACAATACTTAAGGGTGTTATGCTGGCTGTCCTGGTTGTAGCTTTGGATCCGGCATACTATTTCCTGACTTGGAAGAAGGTCATTCTCTACAGCTTAATCATTACTGTTGTTGCTACTGTTTTCGTTATTTTCAAGTTTTTACTTCTGGAATATGCAAGCTTTTAATGGTACTCTGATATTAAAGCTTTAAATGGTGGGATATATGTAAATAAATTCTTAAATATTGTAAGTAGATGGGAAAACAAAAAGGAAAGAAAAGAAAGAAGAGTAAATAAAAAAAAATTAGTTGAATAACGAATCCCACATTGAAAACACTTTAACATACCAATCTTCCCATTAATAATCTTAAGTGTTTCTTCTTCTCTTTAATATCATGAGAAACAGGATTGGCATCCACTTGGGTCACCCACTCACCCTAACCCAGGGGCATCTTTTGTGGCCCCATTTGTATTTATGTTAATGTTCCTCTCTTATTTCTCTAACATCATGTGCTCCTCCTTCCTTCTATTATTCATTTGCT
Source organism: Salicornia ramosissima (assembly GCA_951394345.1). NCBI lineage: Eukaryota > Viridiplantae > Streptophyta > Magnoliopsida > Caryophyllales > Amaranthaceae > Salicornia > Salicornia ramosissima. Next base: position 15,526,162 of record OX596235.1, read on the forward strand.
CTAAAACACTTGCTGCTTTTGATACTTCTCTCTCTATTTATTCATTCACCATCCTTTTTTTTCTTCTTTTATTTATCTTCTTTTCTTAATTCTTTTTTCTTTTTCTTTTTAAAATTTTTTTTTCTTCTCTACTTTCTCAAAGCACCATTAATTCTTGGTCAAAGAAACAGGAATAAATTGTGGGAAAAAGAGTACTGGTTCACGACACAATGAGGGTTTGGGAGAAAGAGATTTTGGCTTAGATAATATAGGTTGCTTTCGGGAGTACTAAGGCTAATGAGATGATGACTTGCATGTTTATTTTAATTTTTTTTATACAAAAATGCCAGAGGCGCTGTCTCTTTCTTGCTTTACTCGGCTAGCCTTAGGCAAAAAATCATATTGGCCAGGGTAATCCCCATTTAATTTGTTGGCAGGGGTGCAAGTGGATTTGCAAAAGTCCAAAGTCTAATTTAATTGAGTTCAAATTAAACGAATTGAATTGGAGTTGAAAAAATTTGAATTGGATTCGGAATCAAATTTTTGAGTCCAAAAATTTTTGGATTTGATTTGGGCTCAACCTATTGGATTCCAAAAATAAAATTATATATATATATATATATATATATATATATATATATATATATATATATATATATATAGGGTTGGGTTCCGGTGAGAAATTTCTTATGGTGAGAAATGTGAGAAGAGATAAATACATCAACTATAACCTAGAGGTACATTGAGCACCAACTATAGGTACATTCACCATACACTATAAATACATTGAGTAAAAAATACATTGACTTTATACCATATATACATTGACTCCAAACTATTAGAGGAGTAAGGAAGGAAAATCAAATTTAATCTTAGCCCTTCATTTGGTGATCAAAGCGTTGTGATTGCTTCTCACCCTTCTCACCAAAACTAGTACCTAAAACCCTTAATGTTCAATGTGGAAAAGATTATAATAACTCAAATTGCTGCTAATCAAGATTGATTAAGGTTAATTGACAATTACAAGTTATGTGTTGTCAAATCAGCATATATGGGAATCTGTGCATTAATCATTACATAAATCCTTTTATACAAGAATCTTCTCATACCCTTTAGTAAACTATCAATGTGGGATACCTATTTTTACATGGTTCCATCTATTATGAAGTTTTGGCCTATGTTTCAAGCTAAAGTTGAGTCAACCACGTGTCCTCATAGGGAGATGCCACGTGGACCAGTCAGATGCTGCCATGCGGTCTTGCAATGACTTGCCAGGTAGCCCTGTAGAGTCTTGCCACGTGTCCCCTTACTTGAGGTTCCTGCTGGGCTTCTTGGTGGGCTGAAGCCCATGGGTTCTCCGTGGGCCTTTTTTGTTTCCCCCATGTACCCTATTTGGGCCAAGAATTTGGCAATAACAGTATCTGTCATCAAACAATTGAGAAAGAGAAGTGTATTTACTTGAAAACAATTGTTGCTGTTATATTTTTATAATTCAGTTTTTTTTTTAAATTTTTAAATTCATCAATTAATGCTCAGGTGAGTTAAGTAACTTTTCTGATGGGTTAAATGGCCTATTTGTTAACCTCGGTCCCCAAACGGTGAAAAAAAAAAAGTTGAGTCCCCAAAAGGTGAAAAAATATAAAGTTCAGTCCCCAATTGTTACCTTAACTCGTAGTCTAATCTTCAAATGTGAAAAGTATAGAATGCCAAAAACATAAATGTTCAACGTAAATTATTATTTTAAAAAAAAAAAGGCTAGAGTATAGTTGTAACGCCCTAAGTTTTTGGTATTTTCTGCTTTGATTATTTGTTTGTATTTATGTTTATTTTATGTATGGTCCGAATTTATTTGGACTATTTATTTTTGTTTTATGGCTTGAATATGATTATTTTATTTTATGATTAAATGTTTTATTATTTATTTTATTTTATTTTAATTAATTAGAATTTTATTTTAATTAATTAGAATTTTATTTTAATTTTCTAATTAATTAATTACGTTTTGGGCCAAGTGCGAATTTGAACATGATTAGTCATGCTTAAGTGCAAATGGCCCAAGTGATCATTTTTGGCCCATTCTAGTAAGCCCAACCGGCCCTTCCCTTGTGATGTGGCATGGTTGCCACTTGCCTTGTGTTCACACCTTAACAACTTCTATAAATAGAAGTGTTAGTAAGGCTTAATGATCATTTGCTTATTTAACCATCTAGCAACCAAGTTTGATTAAGGTAACATACTATTCTATCTTAATTTGTATACCATGATTCATAGGGTAGATTAGATGATCGAATTAGATCAAAAGTTTGATGAATTAACCCCTTGTTATGCGTGAATTATGGGCTGATTTGGGAGGTTTTTTTTGTGATGTTCTTGCCTTGTTTCTATGTATATTATGATCAATTATGATAGTTTCATGTTTAACTACGTTTATGTGCAATTTTCATTAAGTTTTGATGCATAGAATTGATGGAAATGTTGATGGAATATTGATGGAACATGCCTATGATTATGCGTGTACTTGGGTGTGTATTTGATGATGATTCTTGAATCTTGAATTGATAAATTTGGTTAAAGAATGTAATCTTGATAATGTTTCTTGAAGTTCTTGATTAAGTTATGGTGAATCTTGAATTTCTTTGTTATGGTTATGTGATCTTTAAGTATAGATTATATAGTTATAGCTAAGAATAGTTAAAGAAGAGTTGAGTTTAATTAAAGAAAGTTAAAGAAAATATAAAGATTGGTTAAAGAAGTTCCAAGATTGTAATTTACATAAGTTAGTCTCAAGTAAAGGCGTAAGATGCGAACTTGAGAAGTAACTAAGATGTAAAGAAATGTAAAGATTAGCTTGAATTTACATTTAGACGCCTAACCTTAGAGTAAGATTCTAAGACTCGGGTTAAGAAGCGGCCACTGTCCTAACCGCGGTATTGGGATAGTTAGTACTTACTATGTCGTCTATATGATATGGATTTCCGAAAGATGGGGTTCATGGGTTTGGGATCGGAGTAAGATTCTCATTCTTGGCATAGTAAGAAAGTTCGATCACGTAAGATGTGTTCATACGAGCATAGTCCAGTCTAATATGTAAATGATAGCAACAAAGATTATGATAAGATGGAATAATTGAAGTCAAACGAGTTATTATTATTGTTATATTTATTATTGTTTACGTTGCATGTTTATATGTGTGAATATCTGATTTGTTGGCCGGTTTGATTTATTCTATGATCATATGTATCCACTTTAGGGTGGGATAGTTATGTTACTCGCCACTGATGGTGGATATGTGTTCATTTTCAGGTAACTCTGATGATGACGATGTTGCTTAGCTTTGGGATTGGGCGAGCGTCGTTGATTGATTCCATAGTTTTGTTTTTCCGTTGTTATTATATTTGGATTTTTAGTGGTTGTAGTATGTATGTTCTAACTCTAACTACAGATTTGGAGTTGTTTATTTAGTAATGACTATTTGGGGCTTAGTTATGTACAACTTGTGGTTTTTGTACGTTTTGGGTATTATAATAATAAAATTTGAGGTTTTGTTTTAGATTCTAAGTATGTTTGTATGTTAGTTTGGCAATTCGACTCGTTGGTTCCTTCCGCGCCGGTTTAAACGAGTCGGGTCGTCACAATAGTAATTATTTTTTTAGTTGAAATTTTGTGTAATTATATGCACATAAATTTAATAAGAGTATTTTCTTAGTGTTAGAACTTATACAATGATATAAATTAAGAAACTAATGTAATCAATTAGTTTTGCAACAGATCTTTTTATGAGAAAATGATATGTGTGCATGACTTAAGTATTGGGTTGTTTTAATAATAGTTAATTAGTTTTGTATGCACGCTTTGCCTGTGATGTTATTTTAAATGTATCTGCTAATTTATCTAAACAAACATAAAACGAAGGTTGTTTCTTCGAAAAATTAAAATAAATGTCTAATTCACACTAATTCACATATAATCATAACATTTTTTTATTTACTACATTCTATCGGCTAACAAATTTCTACAATAATAAAAAAGTAAAATTATTTTTATGTGACAAACTATATTAAAATGGGTGTCTATATATAAAGAATTGAAAAATATGAATTTTGTTGTCTTCATTTTATTTTACAAAATTTTAATTTATATTTTGTAATATTTTCATTTTATAAAGTTCAACAATTGTAATAACTTTTCATAATAGTTAGTAATGACGCTAATTAAAATTTTAGAAACGTTTGGGGGGGGGGGAATATGGACTTTTCCTGCGTTTTGCAGCCCTCGAATGATGTCTTTAGAGAGACACAACTTCAATGGTGTTTTCGCTAAGGAAAGAGAGAGATAGAGTGAGAGTTAGTTTTGGCTTTTTTTTTTGGAAAATGATGGGGTTTATCCTTCAAATGAAGTCACTTGATTCACTTAAAAAACTAGCCTGACATGCATGTTTTACGTGTGATAATATTTTAATTGTATCTCTTAATTTGTCTAAACAAACAATAAAAGTTGAAGGTTGTTAGTTCGAAAAAAAATGAAATATTTTTCAAATTCACAGTTATCAAATTTCTACGATCGATAATCGAAAGATAAAATTTTTATGTGACAAACTATATTAATATGGATATCTATTTATAGAGAATTAAAAAATATGTATTTTTGTATTTTTTTTTATTTTTATGAATTTTATATTTTCATTTTAAAATTTTGAAAAATTATTGCAATAACTTTTCATAATGGGTAGGAGTGATGCAAATTAATTTTTTGGAAAATTTTGAAGGGTAATCCAAACTTTTTCAGGGGGACACCATTGCTCCCCCTTGGCTTTTTTTAATACTTATTTATATTCAAAATTATATTTATATTTTTAATTTTATTTTTAATTTTAATTTTAGTTCAAATTTAATTTAAAATTTAAAATTAATTGTATTATAGTTTTATTTTTTATTTTTAATTTAAATTTAAATTTTAAGTTTAAGTTTAAATTTAATTTTAATTTCATTCTTATTCTTATTTTAAATTTTAATCTTATTTTAATTTTTAATTTTAATATTTATTTTTATCTCTATTTTTATTTTTAATTTCTATAATTACTATTTTTAATTTTTAATTATTTATTTTTAAATTTTTTATTTAATTAATATTAGTAATAGTTTGCAATAATAAAATTCAGAAAAGTTCATATCATACTAGACCAGATTAGACCAGATAAGAAAATTTCTGATCAGATTAGAAAATTCAGATGAATCAAACACACCCTTGATACAAATTTGAATAATATTCCATTTGTATCGATTTATCTGCAACAATTGAAAATATATGTAAGAATGAAATATTCATTGTTGCAGATAAACCAATATGGACGGAACATAAAGGTATAACAAGCCTTGAGCTTATAACCTCATTTTCACACACTAATGGTTTAAACCATTAGTCAATCTCTCATCATTGTACTTAAATAGAGGATTTTGATAATCTCTACTATATAAGCCAAGGGGGGAGTCATGGTGTCCCCTTTAAATGTCTTTTTTACCCCTTGCAACTTATAGAAATTTAAATAATTACCATTAAAATTGGTGATATTAATAAGGAAATTCTAAAAAAGAAAAAGAATTTTATAAATGAAAATATTATTAAATCTATTATTCAAAAAAATAAATAAAAACATAAAAATTTATATTTTTGAATTCTCTACGAATAGACATCCATATTGATATAGATTTCTTACAAAAATTTTAGAATTTTCTTCTATCGCAAAATAGATGTCAACTTATAAAAACTTTTGATTTGGTTGACTACCCTTTGATATTTCAAACTAAAATTTCATGCACGCATAGCGTGTACAAAAGCTAGTTATAAACTAGCTGAAGTTGATGTATAATATAACAAACAAGTGCTAATTTAATTCGTTTACTCCATTTCCTCCTGAATTTACCCGTTATCTCCTTCGTCTTCCCAAATGAATAGTCATCTCAACTTATTCATCAAATTATTGAAATTAATGGCAGATCATTTATCAATCTCTTCTCGAATCTATACATATAATTGAAAAGCGTTACTTTGCAATTAGCTCGCCACATCACACTAGGAGTAATAAATGTATATTATTTTTAATTTCTTTTTGTTTTTAAAGTGAAATTAATGTCGGTAAAAAAAATAATAGAATGAAGGAAGTTTCATACGACAATAGGAAATTATTAAGCATATGAGAATAAAGACAATTATTATTGACACCTATCTTTGCTTTGGCATAGATCAATAAGGTGACGACACGTTAAATTTAACCACTGATTTATATCATTACCTATTGTGAAGTACAGAAATATATGAATTATAATGGATGAAAATATAATAGAAAAATATTTAACAAAATATTATCTAACAAAGAATTATATATGTATAGGTTTGTTAGTTAGCAACCTTTGGCATCGCCTAGGCAATTATACTAGTTTATACAATCTATTAAAAGGTGCGCGAAGCACCAGTTATGCGACACGTAAGCTGACACACAAGCATCATCTCTCGCCTGAGTTCCGCCACATATGCAATATTCCATGTAGGATTTTAGTTTGGGTGTTTAATATTTAAAAAAAATGTTCATAGTGAGGTTCGAACTCAAGACTATAACACGTTAATAGTATACACTTACCAACTCACCCAACATTCATTATTATCTCAAATTCCACTATTTTAATACTTATTGTTTTATTGTTCGAGTACACTTAATGTTAGTTTATTATCTAACAATAAATTTCTAGATCCCTTATTTTTTTAGGCACAAACAAAAGAGACAATATTACTATTAATAAGGCAAAAGTTGGGCGTTGGATAAGATTTAATAATAATACTTACCTTCCATGATAACTATTTGACAAAAAAAATTAAATTTAAATCACTAATCCATACTAATTATTCATATTATTGTTCCTATAAAAAAATATTAATATTATTGTTACAAGTTTTACCATCATTATGAAATATCTTTTGTCATATTTAAATCAAGGGAAACAATGGTAGTAAGAACAACAACACCAATAACAATACTTTTTTTATTTTACAAATATTTTTTAAATTTAAAAGACTCTCACAAATTATCTTCAAAAGGAAAAATGATGTGCATTTTTTTCATTTCAAATATTATGTAATTACTCGCCACAAGATAACGTTACAATTATTAATTATGCCATGTAATCTATACTCTTCTTCTAAAACACATATTCTAAGCATACTTGAACCCATAATCCTTTAAGTACAAAAGCCTTAAGTACAAAAGTCACAACTTAGCTACTAATCCATATTAATTTCATTATCAATTATTCCATAAAGAAGTATTATAAATTTCATTGTTAAAAATTTTTGTTGCCTTTGTTTTCTGGACTTGACCAGTCTCAAAATAAAAAATGTAGTGTATCATTCGATCAAATTAATGATGATGATACTTCATCTGTTTCATTTTAAACGCATGAAAAGGGTATTTTATGTGAAATATAAAATATTCGTTTAATTTGTTGTGTTGAAAACGTAACGGAGGAAGCCATGATGATGATGATAACCAATTTCTAATACGTTAGTGAAAGTATCAAGTTTCATATTGTACTATCTTTCAAAATTTCATTCGGTATTTTACAACCCTAATTCTACTATATTACTTTCAAATCATAAAAAATATTAAAAATGATAAAAAAATGTATGACCCGGGAACGCCCGAGCCTAAATACAAGTTTAATTAATAAAAAATAGGACCAAAATGACAAAATGAGGGCTTTGGATTTTTCCCATCTATTTTGCTTTGAAATCAACCCATAGTTTACTCTTTAGAGGCAACTGAAACTTGCACTCCTAGTCAAAAAACGACTGCTTTACTTTTATTCCCGATACTGCATAGTTCATACTTCATCATCATCTCATTCATTTTGAGATTCCATCTACTCAGCAATGGCGGAACACAGAGAAATTCTAAATCCTCTTCTCCACACTTCACTTTCCTCAATTCCAGAAATTCAAAGTGAAATTGAAGAGGAAATAGTTCCTTCGTTGCCAGTACATCATGATGTCTCAGCACCTTCAAAATCAGTTCATCTGCAGAATCAACGTCTCGTGTCTCTTGATGTCTTTCGAGGCCTCACTATCGCTGTATGTTTTTATCCTAAATTCGTCAATTCTCCTGCCATTTAACTGCTTTCAGATCTTTTTTTAATAATTTGTTTTTGAGTAGTCTTGCATTTTTTATTGCATGTTTAATTTTACGACGATTGATGTTGTTTCGAGATCGTCAGAGGAATGAGAATAGCTGAATGTTAGGTTTTAGGCATATATTGAATTTGTTCGAATTGATACTTTGAAGTGAATCCAGTGTTTTGCGAAGTGAAATAATATTGAAATTGAGCCTTGCATGGAAATGATTGGGTTAGTATGTTCTAGGTGATTATCTTTGGTTGATCATTGGCCAATTCTGCTATTCGGAGTGGGAGAAAACACAAATTTAAATTTGAAATTGACTGGATATTCATTTAAGGCCTTTTTCCCCTTCTTTTCTTTTGTTGTTTGTTTGTTTTGTTTTGTTTTGTTTTTTTTAAATAACTTTTATAACTTTTTTTTTTTTGATTTTTTTTTACTTTAGTATGTTTGATTCAGTGTGATGTTTAGAGCTATGAAAAAGAGGATTATTGTGTTTAATTACATTCTATTACAGAGGCATGAAATTGAGTATAATTATATATGTGTGACATCTAAGAGTTATTTTTCTCCGTATAATACTTTATTTGTTGTACGTTGAAGTAATTTAGCTTCCTTTGGTTATGTTCATCTCTAATTCTCTATTTATATTATTTATGAGTAATGCTTAGTGACTAATGAAATTAATTAATTCAATTAGTGACTAATGTGCTAGTAATTTTTATTTTGAATTTGTATATTTTTTCTTGTGCTTTCGAATGTAAGATTAACATTTTGGAATTTCTATGTAAAAATAAGTATTACAAAATATGAATTGTAGTGATTGCTCTATAAAGATTTTATCCTAATGTCCGACGTAAGTACTATATAACCCCATGCTAAGGGCCCAGGCCCACTTAAAGTCTATGAGAGGCGGTCCAGGAAGAGCAGGCCGACCCAAGTGCTAAGTTGATTTAAATATTCCTTGTTTTAACTTTAAGTGTTGTTATTTTGTTAGTAAGGGTAGTTTGGTCTTTTTATATTGTTTGTAGTTTTATAAGTTAGAAAGGTCTATAAATAGGCTCTAGCTTTCATTGTAAAGGATTATTCTGAAATTAATAAAGAGTTAGCAACATTGTGGGAGTATCTTGGTTACTCGAATTACCAAGCCTAATAACAAAATTTTCTGGTTCATAGCAAATTGGTACCAGAGCCTTCATCCTTGGACAGCAAAATGGTGGGCCCCTCACAATCCCAAAGGATCGAGCAACTGGAAGAGAAATTCGAAGGGTTGCAGGAGAAAATTGCAGAAGAAATTAAGTCATCAATGGAGAAGGCAGTGGCGGCTTTACAGCAGACCATGGCCTCTCAATTGACGGCGAGCGTGGAGAAGATCGCGGCCAGTCTCAGGCCTGAATCCCCTGTTGCGCTGGAGAAGACGGACGAAAGTGCAGTTAGGGCACGCGAAGAACTGGCAGCCCGATTCGAAAAAGTTCGAAGTACCCAAGAAGCTCTTCAAGAAGAAATGCGCTTCCTAGTCAGCAAGATGGGCGGCGGTCAAGAAGGGTTTTCCGGTGGCCGGAGTGGCGCTGCAGCTGGCGGCGGTGGGTGGCGGTTCAAAAGACTTGACGTACCCCTCTTTGATGGCAATAACCCTGATGGGTGGATCTTGAGAATGGAACGGTTCTTTAATTTTTACAAACTCACGGAGGAAGATAAGGTGGAAGCGGCGGTGGTAGCCCTCGAGGGAGATGCCTTGCTTTGGTATCAATGGGAGCATAAACGCTTACCCATATACCGGTGGGAGGAATTAAAAGGACTGCTCTTAAGACAATTCCGCCCCTCTACGGGGACATTACATGAGCAGTGGTTGGGCCATCGGCAGGCGGAGGACGTGGTGGCTTATAGACGACGCTTCATTGAGTTAATGGCTCCCGTGGAGGGGGTGTCAGAAGAAATAGCCAAAGGACAATTTATTAATGGTTTAAAAGAAAACATTAAGTCAGAAGTAAGAGTTCTTCAACCCCAATCCCTTGACCAAGCCATGGATCTAGCCTTAAGAATTGAGGCTAATCTTTTGCCCAACCCAAATTAAGAAATACAACTCGGCCCCATTTCGAAATCCAAATTCCAGCCAAATCAACTTCTAGAACCACTCACAAAGACCCATGACTCACGCCCTTAGACAACCCAACTCATACAGTACCCCTTCCCCTTCACGTCCCCCACCCACTTACAGCCCACAAAACAATTCGTCTTCAGCCTCAAATACCTTCCCAACACGGTCACCCGGGGTTAGAAGGCTTAGTGACCATGAACTCCAAGAGAAGCGAGAAAAGGGCTTGTGTTTTAGGTGTGACGGAAAATGGTCGATGGGTCACCAATGTAGCCGGAGGGAGTTAAGCGTGTTATTAGCCTAAGAAGAGGAGGTAGTGGCTGATTCGGAGGGGGAGTTAGTTGAGGAGGGGGGTGTGGAAACGGAACCAGGACTGGAGGAGATTCAACCCGAAATATCACTCAATTCCGTTATGGGCCTCACGAATCCAAGAACGATAAAAAAAAAGATGAGAAATTCTGGGGCACCCCATTGTAGTTATGATTGATCCAGGGGCCAATCATAATTTCATTTCGAAGGAAGTCGCAAACCGGTTAAACTTACCCTTGTCATCCTGAAAATCTTTTGAAGTTTGTTTGGGGACCGAGGTCGAGGTACGAGGGACGAGGGAGTGCAAGAAGGTACCCTTGAAGGTGTAGGGAGTCGACATTTTGGAGGATTTTCTTCTTTTGCCACTCGGGAATGCCGATGCTATCCTTGGGATTCAATGGCTCAAAAAGCTGGGAACGATGACACATAATTGGAGGACACTTACCTTGACATATAAAGAAGGGCCCAAGTGCATTACCTTAAAAGGGGACCCCTCACTCTGCAGGACGGGAGTTTCTTTGAAAGCCATCACACGAGCATTAAAAAAAGAAAGGGCGGTATTCTTGTTGGAATTTAGTCAAATGGAAAGAAAGGCGACTCCTCTAATTCCCTCGTGTCTAGAAGGGATTCTTGTTAAACATCACAGCATCTTTAGTGAGCCGCCAGGTCTGCCACCCTACCGGGATTTCACGAGCATGCCATCATTCTTAAAGATGGAACTAATCCGGTGAACGTTCGGCCATATCGATACTCACAGTCACAAAAAGATGAGATTGAGCGGTTGGTAAGAGATATGTTGATGGCGGGAGTGATCTGTGATTCCAGGAGTGCTTTCTCTAGCCCAGTTCTACTTGTGAAGAAGAAGGACGGGTCTTGGCGTTTTTGTGTAGATTATCGAGCCTTGAATCAAGTAACGGTCGCCGACAAATATCCAATACCCATTATTGATGAATTGCTAGATGAGTTATATGGAGCAAGGGTATTTTCGAAATTGGACCTTAAATCGGGATATCACCAAATACGGATGCGGGAAGAAGATATTCCTAAAACAGCTTTCCGTACTCATGAAGGACACTACGAATTCTTAGTTATGCCTTTTGGCCTAACTAATGCCCCGGCCACCTTCCAAGCCTTGATGAATGATATTTTTAAGCCTTATTTGCGGAAATTTGTACTAGTTTTCTTCGATGATATCTTGGTCTACAGCACATCTTGGGACAAGCATGTCACACATCTAGATTGTGTATTGAGTATCCTGGAACAACATCAGTTATACGCCAACCAAGAAAAATGCGAATTCGGAAAAAAAGAAATTTTGTACTTGTGTCATAAAATTTCTAAAGATGGAGTAGCGATGGATTTTGACAAAATAAGGACTGTGGTGGAATGGAAAATACCCAGAAATTTGAAGGAGTTATGTGGGTTCCTCGGTCTAGCGGGGTATTACCGACGATTTGTCTTCGGGTTTGCTCACATTGCCCAACCACTGACGCTCCAACTAAAGAAAGATAATTTTCAGTGGAGTGAAAGTGCGACTCAAGCTTTCAACGCCTTAAAAGAAGCCTTAACTATGGCACCGGTTTTGGCCTTACCTGATTTCTCAAAGTCTTTCACCATTGAAGCGGACGCCTCCGGTTTTGGGTTAGGGGCTGTTTTGTCACAAGAAGGGCATCCGGTAGCATATTTCAGTAAGGTTTTGGGTCCTCGATCCATGACCCGGTTCATATATGAAAAGGAGTTAATGGCGGTGGTTTTAGCGGTGCAAAAGTGGTGGCATTACCTCTTGGGGCACCATTTCGTGATTCACTTGGATCAGCAAAGCCTAAAGCATATTTTGGAACAAAGGGAAGTTAGCCCCGGATATCAGAAATGGTTGGGAAAATTAATGGGGTTCGATTTTGAGATCTGTTACAAGCCAGACGTATTAATAGAGCAGCGGACGCACTGTCTCGATGTACCATTAACAACATCGAATTTCAAGCCCTTTCGTGCTCAAACTCTTCGATTGATTGGAGTATACTACGCACAGAAATCGCCTCTGACCCGCACCTGCAACACATAAGAAAAGAAATCGAGCAAGGCACCCATGTTCCTAAAGGCTTCCATGTGGACAGTGGCAGCCTTAAATTCAAGGGGCGTTTGGTTATTCCACCTACTTCTACTATGATTCCCCATATTCTCGAAGCTTACCATGACTCACCGGTAGGGGGTCACGCGGGAATTACAAAAACGAGTCAAAGAATTGCACATGAATGGCATTGGCAAGGGCTTCGGAAGGATGTTATGAAGTATGTCCAGGCTTGCTCCGTTTGTCAACAAAATAAAACCTCCACTATGCTGCCCGCGGGGTTACTGCAACCATTATCAATGCCAACTCAAATTTGGGAGGATCTCACAATGGACTTTGTAGGACTTCCTCAATCTTGTGGGTAGGATACGGTTCTTGTGGTGGTTGATAGGCTTTCTAAGTATGCTCACTGTATGGGGTTGCGACATCCATTTTCCGCTCAAACCGTGGCTGAGGTTTTTATTAAGGACATAGTCCGCTTGCATGGATTTCCTCATAGCATTGTTTCCGATCGAGATAAGGTTTTCATGAGCTTTTTTTTGGCGTGAGTTATTCAAAATGCATGGCACGGCCCTCAACCGGAGTACTTCTTATCACCCACAATCAGATGGGCAAACCGAGGTGATTAATAAGACCATGGAGACATATTTACGTTGCTTCATCAATTGTAAACCAAAGACATGGGCTAAGTGGCTTCCTTGGGCTGAGTATTATTATAACACCTCTACCCATGCCTCTACGGGATACACTCCTTTTAAAGCAATTTATGGTAGAGACCCTCCCCCTTTGCTACGATATGAATATGGGAGTACGTCGGTAGCTTCTTTAGAAGAGCATTTGATGACCCGCGATGCCATTCTTGATGATTTAAACCTCCACTTGTTGCGAGCTCGTGATATCATGACAACCCAAGAAAATAGACACTGACGGGAAGTGGAATTTCAGGTGGGAGATATGGTATATTTAAAACTTAGGCCCTATAAACAACAGTCATTGGCCCGCCGAATGAATGAGAAACTCATTCCCCGGTTTTATGGGCCGTTTGAGGTGATAGCACGAATTGGGTGTTGCTTACAAGCTACGCCTTCCTCCATCAGCTCGAATTCATCCGGTTTTCCATGTCTCCCAACTCAAGAAGGTAATAGGTTCAGCAACTAACCAACCTACCATTCCTCCCCACCTTACCTCGGACCTGGTGCTGGAAGCAGTGCCGGAGGTCTTACTAGGGGTCAGAATTACTACTGCACGCATGAAAGGAGTGTTAATCAAATGGGCAGGACTGCCGGACAGTGATGCCACATGGGAAGACTTCGAGACCCTAGCAGTGCTTTTTCCTACTTTCCACCTTGAGGACAAGGTGGCTGTTTGGGAGGGGGCTATTGCTAAGGGCCCAGGCCCACTTAAAGTCTATGAGAGGCGGTCCAGGAAGAGCAGGCCGGCCCAAGTGCTAAGCTGATTTAAATGTTCCTTGTTTTAACTCGAGTGTTGTTATTTTGTTAGTAAGGGTAGTTTGGTCTTTTTATATTGTTTGTAGTTTTATAAGTTAGAAAGGTCTATAAATAGGCTCTAGCTTTCATTGTAAAGGATTATTCTGAAATTAATAAAGAGTTAGCAACATTGTGGGAGTATCTTGGTTACTCGAATTACCAAGCCTAATAACAAAATTTTCTGGTTCATAGCACCCCAATTTTTAATTCCTGTTGTCACTGGTCACATGTCCATTTAAATCACCACCAATGATCAGCTTCTCCTGAATCTCCCCTATAGGGGCATGCTGCACCACTTCCTCTAAATCCTCCCAAAACTCTTCCTTAATGGATTCACATACTCAATGCAACTTGTAACGCATAAACGCTTATTATAGTTAAGGCCTCAAATCCCTTATAATAAGCTTAATGCTCAAAGCAAATAAACCTGATCTTGGCATCTTGCTATTTCCCTTGCCTTTTGTCAAACCCATATGGACTCTTGAAGACGGACTACGTTTTCATAACCTCTATTATTTTTTTCAACCTTCCATACAAAGAGCATATGTTCTGTTTCCCAAAATGTATGCCCCTGCTCCTATCTTACTATTACTATGGATTAGCTTCTTTACTCTCACCCGTCCTTGATGTGGGAATTCTTCCATATTTGACACCATCCTCAGGTGCCAGATTGTGCCTTGCTTAGCTTCTGGGCGACGAACTAGCTGCCCTTGCATACTTTTTAGTATGCCTGAGCCTATGAAGTGCATTGCGTCAGTGAGCACTGCAATATCCATATTGATTCATGTCCAAGATATTTGGCCAAGTTTTATAGCTGCCTACTCTAAGCCTACCGCCAACTTCCTCGGGAAAATTAAAAAAAGTGGTTGTATGGATGGAATTGGAAAATTTCCCATTATTATTATAAGAAAGGGATTTTTTTTCAAAAAAAACTTGTGTTCTTTCAAAATATCACTGGGCTCAATAAACATATCTGAATTCATAGTGCATCTGTGTATATACATGTACATGTATTGCGGAGAGGTGCTCTACATCTTTTGGATCGATTCACATACATCATTTATACCTTCAGTGTCAATTTAAATCATGCAGCTTTTTCAAAACTAGCTTAGGTAAACATTGGTTTGTTAATTAGTCAAATCATTGGAAACTAAGGGCCGGTTCTCTTCAACTTATTCAATTATTTGAACTTATTTGTGTACTTAATTGTACTTATCTGAACTTATAAGTATTGAAAATAAGTTTGAAGAGAACAGTGCGTAAGATGTAAAGGTGTAAAGCGATGCTCTTTTGAACTTGTATTCGATTCACGTCAAATTAAGTCCATTGAGATTAGTTGCTACTTGCTAATAAGTATTTTTTTTTATTTTATTATCGTTATATTATTTATTCTTATTATTCCATATTATTAATTTATAAATGTATTTTTATTACAGTTTACAATTTACATATTATTAATTTATGTATTATTTATTACTCTTCGTGTCTCGTTTTGTTCTTGCTTATTGGAATCTTATGAATAAGGGATTAAGGGAGTAATTATTTAATTAAACGGTTTGTAAATTGTGATGTTGGGTAAGAACAATAAATTGCCAAATTCAGACGGTACCATTAATTGAATTTATCTGGTTATTTTGATGAAATTATAGTAGTATCTAAAAACAGAAATATTTAATATATTACTTCCCTCTGCATCCTCTTCTTTTCTTTTTACAGCTAATGATGTTGGTTGATGATGCTGGAGGAGCTTTTCCATCTATAAACCATTCTCCTTGGTTTGGAGTGACAATAGCAGATTTTGTGATGCCCTTTTTCCTCTTCATTGTTGGTGTTTCCATTGGTCTGGTATTCAAGGTATAAAGGCTGAATTGAGCTTATGTAATTTATTGTGTGCAGAATTCACAATTGTGGCCTCTTACAGAAGACTTGAACTCAAAATTATTAACCAGAGGGCCTCTTTGGCTCGTTGCAGTACTGATTTTGAAAGATGAAAAAGAGGAAAAATTGATTTATTTTTTAACCAAAGCATGTTTACTTTCAAAGTTGATGAGAAGGAATTTGCACATATTATTTCATTCTCTTTAACTTATCTGGTAATGACATCACTTTGTCCACAGGTAGTCTGTTATATTTTCAAGGAAAACTACTTAGGTTACACACATTTTTGCGAGAAACTACATAGCTTAGAAAATCCTGTGACAAAACTACCTTATTTAGGGAAATCTTTGTTGACCAATACCGAAAACTAGATTCCGACGTTGACTTCAAAATTTCTGACGTTGACTCCAAAATTTTGGCAATTAAAAGTCACGTGTTAGTCACATGACTATTATTTATTTATATTTTTTTACAATTCCTTCTTTCTCTCCATTTAACCCAATTAATCCAACTTAATTCTACTCCTATTCAATCAGATCCGATATTTCACCATAAATACACCAACTTCCGTCCATTCAACTCAATTACTTGCAAGTCTCTACTTTCTCTGCTTCTCTTTTCTTTTAGATTTGTTCCAAAAATTTCAATCAGCCAGGTAATTTAGTTCATTTTCATTGCTCTCTTGTTTTTTAATCAAGCAAATATATATGAGTTTGAGGTTGATTATATACATCTGCTTGATTAAAAGTATCATCTTCATAACAAGTCAACAATAAAAATATCACCTTCATAATCAAGCAGATGTATATAATCAACCTCAACTGTCCAAACTCATATAGATCTGCTTGATTAAGCAACAAGAGAGCAAACAAAATCAAACTAAATTACTTGGTTGATTGAAATTTGTGGAACAAATCTGAAAGAGAAGAGAAGAAGAAAATGTAGAGAGTTGCAAGTAATTGAGTTCAATGAAGGGAAGTTGATGTATTTATGGTGAAATATCGGGTCTGATTCCAAAATCAAACTAAAATACTTGGTTGATTGAAATTTGTGGAACAAATCTGAAAGAAAAGAGAAGAAGAAAATGTAGAGATTTGCAAGTG
This sequence comes from Salicornia ramosissima, assembly GCA_951394345.1. Classification (NCBI taxonomy): domain Eukaryota; kingdom Viridiplantae; phylum Streptophyta; class Magnoliopsida; order Caryophyllales; family Amaranthaceae; genus Salicornia; species Salicornia ramosissima. The sequence goes on from OX596235.1 coordinate 15,543,241, forward strand.
ATTGAGTTCAATGAAGGGAAGTTGATGTATTTATGGTGAAATATCGGGTCTGATTAAATGGGAGTAAAATTAAGTTAGATTAATTGGGTTGAAGTGGGGTTAAAGGGGGAATTTTCAAAAAAATTAAAAATAAATAAAAGTAGTCACGTGACTGGATGTGACTTTAATCGCCAGAATTTTGAAGTCAAAGTTGGAATTTAGCTTTATTACATATTTTCTAAACTAGTTAGTTTCTCACAAAAACTTGTGTAACCAAGGTAGTTTTGAAGAAATTTTCCTATTGCCAATTATTGCAAAACTATTTACTTTAGGTTATTCTCAAGAAAAATGTCTTATGTTGAATTAGCCTTACTTTCTAAGAAGAGCAAAATGATATTGTTTTTGAACCAGTTTAGTGGAACAACTACATTCAATATTTAGGTTACTTTGAAGTATTGAGTGAGTGAAAGTGCATTTATTTGATGTTATTATTCAATGTTACTTTTTTGAATTTGTTTAAAAGAATGAATGCAAATAGCCAATTGTAGTGGCTTCAATAAGGTCACATAATTGTTTTAGTAGTTTAGACTTCAGGTAACAAAACCATTTTGACAGTGTTGTTTCCAATGAAGTTTCATCTTCTTTTCCTTTGCAAAATTATCTTTTTTCTCATTGTGTCATACCTAAGGACTTGAGTTCCCCCCCCACCCCCCCCCCCCCCCCCCGCAAAATGTGAGATTACTAACACTAAGTAAAGTAATCACCCAATAATCTCACAAACAACACTAAAAGAGGGTTTGTTTCACTATGAAGCATTGATTGTATAAAAGTTTAATCACTCATGCCTTAGATGCTGGCATGACTATTCCTATTTAAAGAGTAATATGCATGGGGACATGTGTGCATTAATGAACTTGGAAGTAATCAAAACCCTTCCCAATTCCTCATTACAACCCATCAAAGAAAGAGAAAAACTACTAATTAGTTCCATATATATAGTTTAAAGGTTTAATGAAATTTACGATGTATCCCTATTGTTTAAAAAATGCACTAAGTGCCCCCAAGATTTTAAACTAATGTATGATATGCCCTTTTATGACTAAAAGCATTAGTTTTTCGATGTTATTTTGATATTTTCAAATAAGATCAGGCATTAGAATGGGCTACAAGAGAGAGTACAAGTTGTTTACAAACAATTGATTTTTTATTATTTTTTTTCAAAAATCGACGTTCTTTAGTTATAAAGGGTAAATTGTACAATATCCTAAAACCTAAGGGGCAGTGGCGTATCCAGAAACTTTAAGACGTGGGTTCGAACTTTTAGAGGAAAGTTATTGAAAGTATAGTTCGAAATTCAATTTACAACAAAATATTAAGGGGTGATGCTAAATGAATTATTTTTTGAGGGAATAAGATAAATGTAAGTTAAGAACCTTAATTGACATAGATTAGGGGGAAAGGGAAATTTAGAGGAAAAAGAAAAGTGGAATTGGTTAAGATAGGAAAAAACAAAAATCACATAGCCTCGTAGGATTTGATCTCAGGTATCATTTGCTACAAATGTTCACTACTACCTCTATGCTGGGACAGTGGCGGATCCAGGATTTACACCAAGGGGGTTCGAACTTACTCATAGGCCGAACATCTGGTTGCTCGAGTAATCGGATATAAATTGGTTGTTCAAATTGGTACCAATACACAAGTACACAATTACATAAATCTAAATTGCAATAAAAATACAAAGTAAAATGATCCCATTCAACAATAATGTTAATTCAATATTTACAAAACACAATACATAAAAAGAGAACTCCGCTAGTGGGGTTTCCCGCTGTCGGTCCTAAGCCCGGATAAAGGAGGAAGGTTGTGGTAGGCCTGTGACCGCCGACGTAAAAATATGTCACATCTAGGCGCATTATTGGACACTTGGACGAGAATAGTACTAGGATGGGTGACCTCCTGGGAAGTCCTTGTGTTGCCATGCCGCCAACCCCACCAACCCCGTGGTTGCCGAGAATAGTACTAGGATGGGTGACCTCTTAGGAAGTTCTCGTGCCATCGCTTTGGGATTAAGGTGCAGCGCAAGAAGAAGAAGAAGAATACATAAAAAGAGACAAGTTACAAAAGCATTCTCCGAGTTTTCAAACTTTGAAAATGTTCTAATACATCATTGTCACTAACTTTAACAAAAAGATTACTTTCTTAAATGTGACTAAACTACTATTCAATAGTTGATCACTCATACTATTTACCATCAACTTACATTCACACAAGTCATCGTGGAAAACAATTAAAATATAACAAACAATTAACACATAGTAACAAACAATTTTCACCTTTCCCTCACAGTACTTGTACGCTATCGGTCATGAGGATTGAGGAATACTTAGGCTTAACTATGTCAAATTAAGAAATAACAATAACAAAAAAAAAATCTACAGTAACACTTGTGATAACAATATATATTAATAACAGAGAACTTAGAAAATGAGAACGAAATTAACAAAAACATTAAACAAAATAACAAATGTAAACATTAAATGATAAAAAGTAACAGGAAAATCAACAAAATATTAAAGAAACATTAAATAAAAACATTAAATAATCTCAAATTAACAAAAGCAATAAATCTAAAAATTTGTCGGCTTCGCAAATGGCAATATGGTGAAACAAAATAACAAATGTAAACATTAAATGATAAAAAGTAACAGGAAAATCAACAAAATATTAAAGAAACATTAAATAAAAACATTAAATAATCTCAAATTAACAAAAGCAATAAATCTAAAAATTTGTCGGCTTCGCAAATGGCAATATGGTGAAGGAAAAAAAAGGAGCATTTTGTCTATGATCGGACTTGAACCCTCAACCTAAGGTAGGAACTTAAAACACCTTATCACTGAGCTACACCTTACATGGTTTTAATATTGCGTTTCAAATTATACTTATTGCTTAATCGTTTTTTTTATTTTAAAAAAAAACTTCCCTGGTTTTTTTTCACGGATCCAGGGGGTTCAACTGAACCCCATGAACCCCCTGGATCCGCCACTGCTAAGAAGTACATGGTGAATTCCTATAACTATATGTATACCTCGTGATTTTGTGAAATCTTACGAGTGCCCCGTGAAAAAACCGTTTAAAAAGTCCTACTCCCTCCGTTTCAGTGTGTTGTTGTTAATAGAAATCTTGTAACATTTTAGAATTAGAGATAATCTTTTAAATTACTCTCAATATATAAGAAGAAATATAGCCAAGTGGGGTATGGTTTGATTCGTTATTTGTAATTTAAGAATGTATATATATATATATATTTAATATATAATTGCAACTAAAATATAATTAAAGATATTGGCGGTCAAAGAAGTATTTTGATGTTGTGTAGATTTTTTTTTTTTTGAGGTTGAAGTTGTGTACATTCAAAATAGGGGCAAACAAAATAGACGGAAGGAGTTTTTTTATATGAAGATTGAAGAGTCTATGTTTAATGCATCTTCTTTAGTTGAGTCATTCAATCCACTCCATTTCTTAAGTAGAATCAGCACTCAGAAACACTAATTCCTTAATTGCCTTTTTCTATACATTACCCCTAAGGTTTTGGGTTTTCTACATTTTATCCTTCCGTTTGATAAGTTCCCCATGATGCCCTCGAATGCAATAGGGGCTCCACATGGTACCCCTCAAGTGCAATTATAATTATATAATGTCCCCTTCCATTATCTATACATTAAAAACCTTGTTAATTATCTTTAAAACCACAAAAATGCAACAATCACCACCCCTAACTCCTAAAGCACAAAAATGACACAACAACCACTTCTGAAACCCAACATCGCAACAACCACCAATTTCTAAACCATGAAACTATCACAGTACTCTTGTTTCTTTATCAATTTTATGTGGTTTAGGTATGGTGCTTGTTGCAATTATGGGTTTTGCAGGTGGGTGTTTTGCCTGTTTCTTGGCTTAGGGATGATTATTATAGTAGTTTTGTAGTTTCACACGAAACTTAACAACGTTTTAATAACTTGATAATCGTAGGGGGGCATTATATAAGTGAAAGTATTGTGTCGGACGGTCCGACCGTCGGACCGTCCAACACTTGTATTTTTTTAACAACTCATGGGGGATCCAGGTTTAGTAATATGTGTCCAGGTCAAAGAAATATGTGTCCAGGTTTAACAATATATATCCAGGTTAAACAAGTTTCACCAGGTTTACAAATGTCATCAGGTTTATAAATAGATTTCCAGGTTTAACAATATATGTCCAAGTTAGACAGATATGTGTCCAGGTTGAACAATATGTGTCCAGGTCCAACAATATGTTTCCAGGGTTACAAATTTGTGTCCAAGTTTACATATATATGTCCAGGTCTACCAATACATGTCCAGGTTTAACAATATGTGTCCAGGTTCAACAATATGTGTCCAGGTTTAACAACATGTGTCCAGGTCCAACAATATGTGTCCAGGTTTACAAATATGTTTCCAGAGTTACAAATTTGTGTCCAGGTTTACAAACATGTGACCAGGTCTACCAATACATGTCCAGGTTTAACAATATGTGTCCAAGTTCAACACATATGAGTCCAGATTCAATCATATGTGTCCAAGTCTAGGAGACAGGTCTGACAGAAACGTTACTGTCGGACCAGTCTGACACGATACCTTCTCCTTATATAATTACTAGTTATACTTTAGGGGTACCATGTGGAGCTCCTATTGCATTTGGAGGTATCGTGGAAAACTCTAAACCTCAGGGTTACCATGTAGAAAAAAAAACCTACTTGATTTGACCATGTTAAGCAACATAAAACCGCAGTATTGTTTGAAACCAAAAGGCTTCATAATTAAAGTGATTTGTGATCTGTTTCATGTTTGAGCAGGTTGCACATCAAGTTGGACTGCACCAATTTTACCACAACATCTTTGGCATTGCAATTTTTAGGCAAAATGACATTTAATGACACACCAATTTTACCACAACATTTTTGGCACTGCAATTTTTAGGCAAAATGACATTTAATGACACTACAGGGATTTTGCTACAAGTGGCAAACTTTTAACACTGACAATACGGTGATACAAACCTAGAAACTAAAGGAAAAAAATGAAAAATAGTAATATTCAGGTCACCAGAGTAGGGGCATAGGAAGAAACAATTTTGGGCTTAAATCATTAATTTTATCTGTCCTAAAAGATTGAAAATTAGTTGGAAAAATTGCCAAAAATAAGCCAACATTTGGTCGATCTTCTACAATTAAGCCAACCTTTTGAAAAGTCAGAATTAAGCTAACCTTGTTATCATTTAAGCCAAAAATAGGTTAAATGATATTTAACTTGTTGTTTTCTTTTGTTTTAGATCACCATTTTACAATCATTCAATGTATTTTTGTTTTAAATGATAACACTAGCTTGAAGCAACATGTAACTAATAGATTAAATAATAATTTAACCTATTTTTGGCCTAAATGATATTAGGGTTAGCTTAATTGTGGATTTTCAAAAGGTGAACTTAATTGTTGAAGATCGACCAAAGGTTGGCTTAATCTTGGTGAATTTTCCAAAATTAATTTGGGTAGATGGATTTTTAAAGCTCGAAAATTAGTTTTAATGCTTATAATATAATTATACTTGATTTATGTTAATATCACAACTACAAAATTGTACTTGTCCAGGAAAAGGGCCCACTCCATTGACACGAACTCTACTGCCATATTAATGTTTGAGTCACTATGGTAAGTGTGCCAAGTTTGTGTAATTCATTGCTGAAACTCCCCAAAATTCACGGAGTTTAAAGTTGCCTAATTTGTAATTTTTATCAACATAAATACATTATTTACACGTGTGCTTGACTGTTTGTTTAATTTATTGGAGAATAACTCAGATTAGCTCAGTATATGACTTGTTTTACTTTCAGAAAGTTGAGTGCAAGTCCAGAGCAACAAAGAAAGTCTTCATAAGGGTAATCAAGCTCTTCCTTTTGGGGATTTTCTTGCAAGGTTTGTGCTAAGGTGGACAGTTCTTGTTAGGAATATTGCTGCATTTGTATTCATGTATTATTCCTATAGGATAGTTATACATAAAATTGTTTCTTTAATCTCTGAGTTGGCGGCTGGGCTTCATAGGCATTTGATATGATGAAGTTAGTATGCTAGTTGGTGAATGCATCTATAGGGCTTCATGAGCATATTATAGATTTTTTTTGGTAATCCTTGTTTCTTTCTCTTGGGGATGGTAAATGTAGGTGGCTTTTTTCATGGAAGGAAAAATTTGTCATATGGTGTAGACGTGGAGAAGATCCGTTGGCTAGGTGTGCTGCAGGTATTCTTTTTTTGGGTTTTACCAATGTTTACATTAAGATTTTCATGGTGTATGTCTTGTCCATGCTTTGGGTGAGTGTACTCACAATGAGATGAAAGCACAGTTTATTTTATTTGTACTGTGAACCTTGCTGTTTGATACTGGCATAGTAATCTAGAAATGCAAAAAAGAGCACAGTATTTCTGCACTGTGGTTTGAGCTTTTGAGCTTGTTGTGCGTTGTTCTTTTGGTTCTCTAACCCATACTTGCACATTTTAGATCAATTCTTAGATGGAACTGGAGTCAGTAGATGATTTCTTAGTTTTCTTCTGTACAAGAATGTGCCGGAATTAATAAAATAAGCCACCGGTCATACATTAAAACAATAAAAATTTCATGGGCCAAACTTTTGTGAAATTTCTGCATTACTATTATTTGTTTTATTTTTAATACCTGATCAAATCTTCTTCTTACGCTACACCTTAATCCCAAAGTGATGGCACGGGGACTTCCTAAGAGGTCGCCCATCCTAGTACTATTCTCGGCAAACCACGGGGTTGGTGGGGTCGACGGCATGGGAACACAAGGACTTCCCAAGAGGTCACCCATCCTAGTACTATTCTCGTCCAACAATGCGCTTGGATGTGACATGTTTTTACGCTGGCTGTCACAAGCCTATCACAACCTTCCTCCTTTATCGGGGCTTAGGATCGGCAACGGGAAACCCCACTAGCGGAATTAAATACCTGATCAAATAAAGCTTATAATTCCTCATTATTATCAAGGAGACTTGTAAACACTAAACAGTATCCTGCCAATTTTATAAAGAATACAAGGGTATCCCAAGAAATAACACACTAAAAATACACAAGCAATTGGTAATATAGAAACTAGAAAGGCTTTTTATCCGAGTTACTTCTAACTTCAAATCACATAGTTTTTCTTATTTGCTTTATATATTACTAAATTCCTTCAACTTCATATTGAAATAAATTATAAAATTGAAATAACACATTTACTGCAATATAATGATACCTCATTTGATAAAAATTTTCCTTATAAATAATGTATAAACAAGATCAAAATTTAGTCTAAAATTCACATCAGACCACTGCTGAAAAATTTAGATAAGATCACATCAGAAATACTCAAATCAGATCAGAAAATTCAGCTCAAATCAAACCAAGTAAACACAACCTTAATCCTTAGAAACTGTTCTGACTTCTGATACTTTGACATCTAACTCAATGAGGTTCTTTAAATTGTATGCAAGTTTTTTATGTTATTGATTTGCTTCTTTATGCACCTATGTCTTCTTCCTGGATAAGATAAAATCCCTTCTCCTAGTCTGTTTGCTTTGCATGTGTTAGGGTGTACATTCTAGCCATTGATTTTCGATTTTGTATGGAAATTCTTTTGGGCTGTGTGTCCAGAGCCTTCAAACAATTATTGATATCTGTTATGTCTGTGCAGTGTAGACCAATAGTTTTACCTTTACTATGCTTTCTTTTTCTGATTTTTCTCAAATTTATGGACCCATTAAAAATCACTTCAATTTATGGTGGTACCGAAAATTATTCTTTGCACGGTCAAGAATTATCAAAATTGGAAAGACATATGTCTAATTGGATGGCTTTGTTTGTCCAGTCTTATCTTGCGGATAGCAAAATGGAGAAAAGGATAATTGTGAATTTTACCCTCTACAAGTCTAAACAAAAATTTCAATTGAAAGTAATCATATTTCTTACAAGATATAGTAAGCATAAGATACTCCGTACAAAACTGTGAAGTAAAAAGGAGCTTCTTTTACTTAATTGTGCTTTTATTTAAAAAATTAATATCTGCACTTTGAAATTTTACCAATACAATATTTTTACAAAATAGAGACCAAATTCAACTAATTTACTAAAGGCAACCAGAAAAAGAAATTTTATTTTATTTAATGTTTTTGTGATTTTGTCAAAGGCTTTTGGGAATAAAGCTTTGATATTGTTGTTGTTGGTTGTTTTTTGTCAAAGGCGTTTTCATTAAGGTCCCGTTTGGTAGGTGTAAAACATTTTCAATGTAAAATGGTTTTCCATGAAAATCATTTTACAACGGAAAACTCATTGTCAAAAGAGTTTTCCGTTGTTTGGTTGAATGGAAAATGAATTATGAGAATAGAGAATAGAGAATGGAAAACAATTTTCCTTTGATTTTAAGAGGAAAATGTTTTCAATTATGGTGTAAAACCATTTTACACTCTAACTTTTCCATTTCAATTTTCAGTCCAATCAAACAGTGTAAAATGAGAAAAATAGTTTTCAGTGAAATCATTTTACGCCCGACCAAACGGAGCCTAAATGGAGAAGAAAGGTGAGAAAAAGGTGGAGTTGAAGACCATAAACTTTAGACCTAAGACAAGAACTATTAAATGGAAAAGAGAGTGCTTGGAGCCAAAGGAAAAAGGAAAAGAAAAAGAAGATAGGAAGGGGACAAGATGTTGTGAACAACAATTGCTTAATCCATCAATGACTTGTTGTACTTCTACCAGTTGTGCTGGATTTACTAATGCTACATACAATGACAATTGGATATTAACTTGAAAGGCTAAAGGAAGTTTATTGACCTAGCCACGTACAAAGTATTTGCAAGGGTAACTGTCCATTTGCATCTACTGTCTGTATGTCCTTGACTTCGGTGGTGGATTATTTAATTTGTAGGTCCAGTACTTTGCTTTTCTCGTTCACTTGGTCATTCTCTTATTAAATTGAAGTCAAGCAGAAATTATTACCCACTTATGTTTGGATTCCCCTGGAAATGTTGAAGTATTTTCTGAATGTTATGTTTCTTAAATTTGTAGAGGATATCAATTGGATATCTATTGGCTTCACTTTCTGAAATTTGGCTTGTCAAAGATATAGTGGTGGATTCGCCTTTGCCATTTTTGTGGCGATACTGCATCCAATGGTGAGGTTTGTTTATTTTACTGGCATTTGTTGTAACGGATATTATACCATTATGTTCCTTTTCATTGCTTCAAATCATTATATGAGGGTCAAACTTCAGTGCTATAGAACCCAATCTGCAGTACTACTTTTTCTGACTTTCCATTAGCAAACAAGGTCATAAAGAGTTTGTAACAAATTGGAATCACAGAATGAACAATCAAGAAGAATTGAAAAACACGGATAAAGCTTTTCGAGTAGTTTAATCACTCCCAAATAACTTCTCTTCATTCATATTAATCTCCTCAATACAAAACTCTAATTTATAGACTTATTCATTACATATCAGCATCATGAAGTAAATATTAATAACCAACCAGGGATACCTTAGCATCTTAAGTGGTTTATATATAGGGAAAACTTATTTATGTGGAAACTAATTAATTCGTTTCCCGCATCTTATCCTCAATGGAAGTAACCTCCACCTTCTTTCTAATAACCTCATTCCTTATTTTGCAACATAGCATATGTTTTCGGCCATAATTCCAACTCACTTTCCACACCTTTTGTCTCATCATTCAACACAATATCATCTGCAAATATTATGTATCATGGTTTATTGTCATGATTAATACAAGAGAAAATCTCTCACTAATTCTACTCACAAGCACAAGGATTAAACAAAGGAAGATTATCTTCTCAAGCCATAGCTTTTGGTGTGCCTAAATGTGTTTAGTATTTCTGGATATATTACAAAACAAGAGGAGTGGGTTTTTATACCCCTTTAGAGAGAGAAGGCAAAATGCGAACAGGGTCGACACAGACCCAGAGTCGCGACCCGCGATTCTTCACTACCTCATTCTCCAATTCTTCACCTGCAGCAGCCCCTCTGCACTGGAGCGGTCGCGACTCGCGATGGGTCTGTTTCATGGGCTTCGTGCTTCTTGTTTCAACAACCATAAGGAAACCTCTAATCCTTATGCAAGATGATTACGAGTCATAATACAACAGAGGAATTGTATGTATTGGTGGGGTTGTCAATGGTTAACTTGCTACTTTTTAGTATGAAATTTCTGTATGATATGTTGTGGATAGATACAGCTGTAAATAGGTAGTTAATAATGGCCTTTCCGCCTGTGTGTGATTGTGCGGTGAAATCAGTCAAAATAATTTTTTGACTCAGAGATTTGTCCAAAATGCATTCACTGTTCTATTATGGCTTTTGTAATATAGCCTCAGGAATGATTCCATTTTCCGTTGCTGAAGCTCAATGTTTCAGATTTGATCTTCAGATTGCGTAGGCTACCTGCCTGTTTTAGGAGTTGACACCTTGCATTTGCGAATGTTGTAGTTGATGCTCGTTGCTCCAACATTGTGCCTTCTCCAGTATCATAGCCCTTTTTTTATGGGATAATGATCTTTTGATTCTTTATTAACTCTATTATTTTGGATGTCCTGCGGTCCTGCCTGCTGAGAATTTCATATATTAAGTTTCTCAATGATTTCCTGTAGGATGGTAACTGTGCTGTTGTGCATAATTTATATATGCTTGCTTTATGGACTTAAAGTTCCTAGCTGGGAGTATGAAATTCATGGGGCTAATTTGACACTTATGTCTTCAAGTGCTCAAACTGTGAGTTAAAGCCTTCTCACCAATTCCTCTTTCTCCCTATGTTATTTTTCATTGCCATATTATTAGTTTTTATACGGCATCTATGAAATATAGAAATTTGCAACCTCGGAGAGTACGAATTTTGAGTTGGTTGGTACTTAGAAAAAATGTAAATGAGCAATTGATGCTGCAGTTAGGAGGTCAAAGATCTTAAAATGGATGATTAGAGTTGATATAAAACATACATTTGAATTAGGCAATTAGCATGACATGCGCTAAAAAAGTTAAGCATACAAAGATTTATGAAGTTAATGATGTTGAGAATCTTTTTGTGATCATTGTCTCACGGAGATGTAGAAACATTTGGATGCATTAAAGTTCAACAAGCAATTAAATTCTTCTGTGTGACAAATAAATGAGAAAATAAAGCAATAAATATAAGGATAAGTGAATAAAATGCTTAGAGAGAAGTTATGTTAAATATGGCCTAGTGTTGAAAAATTTGGTGATCACAGTTTCTATTTGACATCAAAGATTAATTTATGCAAATCAGGTTCAATGTGGAGTAAGGGGCAACCTTGATCCGCCCTGCAATGCTGTTGGCTTCATTGACAGACTTTTACTCGGTGAAAACCACCTGTATCAACGTCCTGTCTACCGAAGAATGAAGGTCCTTTTCTTTTCGACTTAATATTCTAAATGCTTTTACTTGTTTTGGTTACTTCCAGGGGTGACCCTGGCCTGTTAAGAAGCAAAGAGTGTGCTACCCATCACTTGAGGGAAAAAAAATAAATTCTGTTAGAGGCTGACACAATATTATATAATAAAAGTAAAAGTCCACGCTCAAATATTGCTAGCGTTTCATTTGGCATGGTGGTAAATGGGCTGCCATTCTGCCAAATAAGTTATTGTTTGAGTAACAGGTCATGTGTTGGAGTGTTGTAACACTGTTGCTTTTTGTTCCATTTCATACTTGTACCTACAATGTCATAATTCAGATTTTTATTTTGATTTCCTTTTTAACTTAAAATTCTTTCACCCCCTTTTTCCTTAAATCATGTACTCTCTGTTTTTTAAGGTGTTCAATACCAAAATGGCACAAAGTGTAAGAAAAATAACTTGTTTTTTTTTTTAATTTTATTTTGCTTTCCAATAAATCTCTTGTAGTCCCCTAAAAAAATAGAAATAGATCCATGCGATCATTAAAAAGTATGTTTATATTGGTAATGTTAATACCCAACTTAGGCTAAATAGGAAATGAATCATCTATTTAAAAAAAAATCCCAAAAAGAAAAGTGGGACGTATTTTTTTTATAAGAAAGAGACCCATGTGATCATTCAATAGGAAATTTATATTGGTAATGCTAATAACAAAATTATGCGAGAAAGGAAATGGAACATCTATTTAAAATCATCAAAAAGTAAAGTGGAACATTTTTTTTAAATTTTATTTTAATAGTTATCTCACTTTGATAATTAACTTTTTCCATCGCTCACTCTGATAATTTTTATGCATTGTTTGGATAGAAGAAAACGGAGACAAAGGAAGGAGAACAAAATCTCCTTATTTGGGAAATAGGTTGGGGAAAGGAAGGGGATGGAGAGGGAGGGATCTCTTTTCCCTCCTTTAATAACTTATCCCTCCAAAATTAGAGAGATTTGGAAGGAAAATTGAGCTCCACCTTCCCCTTCCTTTTCTTTCACCTTCCCTTCCTCTATCCCTCACGTTCTTTTCCTCTATACATTGCTATCCAAACATAGGCTCCGTTTGTTTTGGAGGAAAACATTTTTCTTCCTCCCCCTATTCATTTTCCTTTGTTTTATTTGGTAAGGGGAGGAAAATGATTTTCTCAAAATTAAAAATTTTCTCTTTTGAGAAGGAAAACCATTTTCCTTCTCTAATCAAGGTATGCCACATTTTCCACCATACTTTTTATTTGTGCTTTGTTTTCTACTCCCATTTCCACTCTTTTTTGCTTCTATTTTCTTTTCTCTTATTTTTTTTCTCTACTCCAATACTTTAATTGGAAGTAGTTTCCCATTAAAACAAACGGAGCCATAGTGTTAGTGTTCATGAAACCAAATATGATTATGTACATTTCTTTATATTAGTAGATTTGTCTGAATATATATCTTCAAATAAAATTTTATAATTCTGCCTTCGCTTTATTTTAATGCTACCCTTTTAAAAATTCTAGATCAATTACTGGTTACCTCTGTTGGTCTGTAAATGTTACTTGTAGGTCTCTAAATCTTTCTAAATTCTACTCCCTTCGTATCGGAATATAAGGCTGTAACACAATTATTGCAACAATACTTATGTTTCTAAATTTGATAAAATTTTAGGCGAAAGTGACAAAAATAACTCTAACTTAAAATCTTAAACAAACATTCTACCCTTCTAAATGTTACACATTCTCCAAAAAGTATTTTACACATAATTCTCTCTCTCTTACTTTGTCTTTCAACATTCTTCTAACCTTACTTTAAGAAAAAATACCTAGAGATCCGTGCTAATACATTTGTTGTAATTGAACCGATACAGAGGGAGTATTTACTTTTAGAACAAAGAAATATCTTTTTCACTTCAACTTAACTTTCTAAATTTTTTTACTTATTTTGGTTACTGTAGGTCTCTCAATCGATTTAATAATTTATGATTATTGTTGCAGGAATGTAGTGTGAATTCTCCAGATTATGGATCTTTGCCACCAAATTCACCTGGATGGTGCCTTGCTCCTTTTGATCCAGAAGGCATATTAAGGTAGATCCCCTCACCCCCACCAAAACCCCACCAACAAACACACACACACAAAAACAAAAAGAAAAAGAAAAAAGAAGAGAGTCACCACATGCTTCAATAATCTGTGCAAAGTTTTTGCTGCTTCCAGTCCCTTTCTCTGAGAATTCATTGCACAAGCAAAGAAACGTCTCATTTAACAAACTACTATTATTAAGGCTGTTTTGGTGACCCTTTGGTATACACATCCCTCTTCCTGTACTGAAACCTTTTTTCTTCCTTGCCCTACAGGCTAGAAAAGTAGGGTTCAGCAGGTTCTTCTCTTCTTTCTTTTCTGTGACTCGAGCTCCTTTCTGGGATCCTGCGTACTCTAATGAGCCATTAGTTTATTAGTTTCACCTTTATTAGATTTTTTTTTTTTTTTCTCAGTTTTTCTACTGCCTGACTTGTTTCATATCATTGGAATCTAGCTCATTGATGGCTGCTGTTACCAGTTTCATCGGACTACATTTTGGACAAATAATTGCACATTTCAAGGTTGGCTACTTCAAACATGCTAAACTTTGAGATAGGAACCGAACACTGTGGATTTCTTTCTAGTTGTTTCTCACATCTAATGCTGCATTGCTACAGGACCACAAGCAGAGGTTGTTCTTTTGGTCCTTGTCTGCCTTCCCTCTTTTAATCTCAGGGTATATTTTGTTGGCTTTAGGTCAGTTTTCCCTTATGACTACATATTTTATGAACACGTGCAGGTGTACTGCAGAATGTTAAGGTCATTCATCTTTCGCCCTTATTAATGCCCCTTTCTGGTCATTATTCAACATCAACATTTTTTATATGAAAAAAAACTTTACGCACAATTTGTAATTGCTAATCTGAATCATTAAGATTGAGACACATCAAGGGGACTAGAGGAGCGACCTTAGCATTCTTCATTTTACAAATAGTTTGATTCTGCTAAATAATTGCATTTTCCTAGGAATGCCGCTCTCAAAACCACTTTATACTGTAAGCTATATGTGTATCACAGCTGGTACTTCTGGCCTCATCTTTGCCATCATCTTTTATCTAGTAAGTCATTTTCTTACTTAGTACTCATACTTATTATCTTATATTTTTTCAATGAATAAAGCTCTTTTTTAGAATTCGTAACCTGAGCAAAGATGGATGAAAAAAAGGCACACTTTTTTTAAAAAAATTTTGTATTTTTCTCCGTTTTTTTGTTTGTCCGTGTCTCAAATAATTCATTTGCATGTGCATTTGCATCTTCCCTAAGCAACATTTATAGAGTTTCCTGAATCCTGATCCTAGGTCTTTAAGGCCAGCTACGTTTTGTGACAGGTATAACTCAAGAACACTTGGTTGAATGATGAACACTTCATCTCACTTATATACATTTTCACTATTTTGTCGGAGGAGATATTATTCAATTTTGTCTATAAGAAATATCTGCGTGATTATTCAGTGGCTAATTAGGAGAAATTATAACATATATCAAATAGTTGCTCTATCATATGAATTTTAGTTACAGATACTTGCTGTTTCTAACATTCAGGTTGATGCTAAACGTATTAGAAAGCCTGTGATGTTACTGCAATGGATGGGGATGAATGCTCTTCTCATTTATGCTCTCGCTGCTTGTGAGATTTTTTCTGTATTTCTTCAAGGATTCTATTTGGGTTCTCCTGAGAACAACCTGGTAACCCGTATTCCCTTCTTTGTTTATAGTGGTCTTGAGCATTAATAGATATTGCTATACCTACTACAGGATTAGTATGTTAGCAGAAACTGTTTTAGCTGTGGATTTTTCTGGAATGGGTCTGTTGAGTTTGTGTATTTATTTTTACATGCAACATAAGCATGCTCATATGAGAATCAACCAGAGATGAGAGTGTACCCAACATAAGTGCATATATAATTTTGATTGTTATTGTTTGGCGGCTAACAATTTGGATCATATCCGTTAGTTTTGCTTCTCCCAAAAAGGAGTGAAGTAAGAACCTTTTAAGTTATTTCAACAAATTTCTTAGGTCCACAACTTTCACTAGAATTTATAACAAATACCAAGATTAGGCACATGGCTCTCTTAGTTGTAGCACATCCAAATAGATACCCTTTTTGGATCTGTCATTGATGATACTTTCTTATTGCAGATTCGCAATAAATATAAAATGTATCTTAAAATCTTGGGATCTTACCATTTTGGTACTGTAGATGATTGCTATCAAATATTCTTAATCCCTAAAAGCGAACTTTTTCTAAAATATCCCAACTGGATTATAGGAGTCCGTTAATCTTTATCATTGAGAAAACCAACGCCCACACATGTTCAATGCTAACCAGTTTTTGTTACAGTTTATTATATTGAGCATAGCAATGTTCATGGACAGTGCTAGGCTCTGATTTCTGAATGTTCTGTCTGCTCTTTCATGACATTGATTTTATGCATCTTCGACTAAATCAGGCTCAAACTCTGGAAGTATCTCTACTGCATCACTCTCAACCTAAATTCCACCTAGTGATGCACCATGATCATCCTTGGTGGTGTATTGTAGCACACAACTCCTCACCTTTCAAACCTTGGGCACCTATCATGTTGCTTTGTGCGGGGGCATTTGAATGAAATACCCAATGTTTGAAAAGGTGCGCTAAGGCGCTAGGCGATAGGGGCTAAGCTCTTAATTTGGCCAAGGCGAGGCGCTTGTGGCTAGGCGCAGCTGAGGAGCACTAGAGGCGCACCTTTGCTTGAAGAACAAAGAAATTTAATCAAAATAATCAATGAAACATGAATTCCCCAAATCCTAGATCTAAAAAGAACTACTCACACATAATTATCATATCTAAAGAAATAAACATGATTGAATGCGTAAAACAATAAATAGAAGCAATAAAAAAGAAATTTTGACAAGTTTAATTTAGCTCAGCTCCTACTGAGTCCAGAATTTAGTTTAATTCAGTTCAGATTTATTTAGTCTAGAAGAACCGAGAATGGAGCCTAAGTAATTTGTACTTACCTGACTGCTCCGTTGGCCTGACCTGGCTGCCCGACATCGCTCTGATCCTGCTGGACAGCCAAACTAACCCTGACAAAATAATAATGAAGCAGATAAAAAAGGAAATAGGGAATAACTAGGGATTAGTTTTGTATTGAAGTTCAAGTGAACTGATTAGAAAATATCACAACATTCGAGAGGTTGTGTGCTCTCCCAAAAGAAATGATAAGACACTGATTTTCTGAATGAATCCTTTCTAAACATGCAGCCCCTATATATTTACAAAATATTTTACGCTGTTGTACATGAGCAAAGTAGTGGGTTGTTGTTGATGCAGCACATACTTCAAGTGGTAGCTATTACCCTAACGGCCCGTTTGGTAGCCGATTATAAATAGTGGTAATGGGAATGAATTTATAACTAAATTTGGAAGGAAAATCAAAATCCATTCCCATGGTGGTGTTAGTTTAATTCCAATTTATCTAACTTTTTTTCACAAATATCCATTCTCATCTAATACCACACTCCCCTATGATAATAAATGGTAATAGAAAATAAGAAGAAATTTTAAGCTTGGGAATGAAAATATGTTTTCCATGGGAATTATAAGGTTATTTCTTAATAAAATTACACTTTAAATTCATGACCATTACCACAATTTATTACCAACAACCAAACGAGCCGTAATAGTATTAGTTGAAAGTTGAAACCTTATGTTCTTATCATAGTTATTATTCTTTCCCTAGAATTCCCTATAATATATTACAGGGAAATTGATCTAATAAATTTCTTTTAGACCGATTGACAACAACCAATGCAGGTTGCAGTGAGTTGGGAATGGGGTCGAAAACGAATACGGATATGGGGGACTGAAAACGGCAAATCTAAAAGTAATGTTAATGTGTACGGCCAACTATAACATGAAAAATTGGAATCGTCCCCAATATGGGGGCAAATCGGGTTCGGGGACGGCTACCCATATGAATTACCCATGCTACATAGATACCAAGTCCTAGTCAAAGTGCACACAAATATAGCTTCAGATTTGGTGTCCATACAAATGAGACCCTAGTTCTATTTTGGAGCAACTTCATTCCCATCAAACTATTGCTCAATATGACCTTGTTTGTTACAATAATACCCATGCAAGGTTCTAGCTTGCGGGGCATGCTCCTTCAAAACTTTGAATCTTCACAACTTTTGCTACGAATTATAATTTATCCACATAATTTCGTCCCACTAGATTTTGTTCTACTGTGTATCATTGACCAAAAATCTGTCTCATTGCATACATCAAAACTTGTATAAAATATTGCTCTTGCAATCTTTGATTTAAATTACATGTTTAAATTGTATTTCAGTGAATTTGAAAGTTTGTGAAGTTTGGTTGAGAAAAGTCAAACTAAGTTTGTTATATTAGATAAGGGAGGTTATGGGGGTGTTTGGGAGTTATAAGTTTGAGGAAAAAGAGAGGTTTGAGGGAAAAGAGAGGAAAGAGAGGTGTGACCAACACAAAAAGCTATTTTTGGTGTTTGGAAAAGAGTTTTGGGATGAAAAAGATCTTTTTTCAAAAAGCTCATATGAGGAGCTTTTTGAAAGAGCTTATAGCCTTTTAGTTCTTTTTACTCTGAAACATCTAACAACTAACCGTTATTAACCAAACAATTTTACACAAACAATTAATATAACCCGTTCGCAATCAACTAGTCAAATCAACTAAACTCTAAAAGCTAACTCCCAAACAAGGCCTATATTTCATTATTCTTCCAATAATTCATGCATGGCACAGGGCATAAACTAGGTTTGCTTTTGCCTTGTTTAATCAACGGACTTTTGAGGGTGCGTTCTTTTCAACTTTTTTTATCAAGCCTCAGAACTTATCAAGTTTGAAAGGTCAGGTCAGGTTTAATAAGTTATAATTAAGTCAGGTTTAATAGGTTTAATTAGGTCAGGTCAGGTCAAATAAGTTATAGAGAACACACCCTTACTTGCGTGAAAACATAATATATAATATGTTTTGAGACTATGCAGTGTCCTAGTTTCAGAGGATATAAATATATAATATTGCCGTATATAGTTTTTTGAAGTTGCTATCTCACATACTCCATCTGTTTCTTTAAGTTGTCCCCTGTTAGAATCTAGGGGGAATTTAAAGGAGATGAGTATTAAAGTTAAATCTGTTATGAATTGCCATAGCTAGCTCCAAATTTTAAGTGATAAACTGATAGTAAAGGTGAAGATGATAACTTTGTATTGATAGCTAAGAATTGTAGAAATTGGTAAGATAAATCCATTTCCGAGAGATGGATGCTCTCTTAATCAAGCTTTCGAGAGGCTTGAGTCTCTCCCAATTACCAAGAAAACAATTAAACACTCAATAATATTCAGCTTGGCCTTTCCCCAACAATCTGTATTTATAGAAATAATCATCTAGATTCTTCCTTAAGCTACTATTAACAATTTTTATGCATTGGCTAAAATGCCCCTTTCCCTAATATTAGTTCTTAATAGAATCTTGAATAAATTAATATTTTTTTGAGAGAAAAAAAAAATAGGAAGTCCCATGGGGAGAGGGGGATCAAAAAATTTAGGAGAGACTAAATTATGATACATGTGGGGACTAAAGTATAAGATGGGGGGTTAAATTCTAAAAAACAAATGAACATTTATAGATAGATTACTCCCATAAAACTCGAAAATGAGAGGTTTTGGTTCATTGGTTGGATTTGGGGTGTAAAAGTTGGATTATTCCCTCATAATCCAAAACTTGGATTATTGATTACTAAAAATCGAAAGGCTGGATTATTTTAAGCAAATAGTCCAAAGGAATATGGGGAAAATATTTATAATCCGAGGGAGTACTTTTATAGGAAGCCCTACTGCATACATAGTTTTATTTTTATATTCTGCTTAAACATAGGTTGCAACCATTGCACCTAATTGGTGTATGATGCAGTAAAATTTTCAATCAAGCTCTTTTGCTTTCTTGAAATTTTTGCCATTATTGAAATTGGTATTGCTGTGCAGGTTGATGGAACAGAATCATTCTTGCAAGGTGTATTACATTCAAGTAAATGGGGCACCTTAGCCTTTGTTGCACTTGAGATAATATTTTGGGGTCTTTTTGCTGGTTTACTTCACATGAAGCGCATATATGTGAAACTCTAGGATGGCAACTTGTCAAAAAACACCCCATCCAATTCTTGTATGTAGCTCATTGTTACATAATTCGTCTTTTAGTTTGCTTCTATCATTCGTGGTTCGCCCAAAAACGACCATAATTCATTTTTTTGGATCACAATTTGCAGGCAATTTATGTAATATTATAGCTCGTCAACTGTAAATAATATCTTTAAATTGTAGTGTGTTTGGTTTAACTTAGGTGAATAACATGTACTGTATATTATCATATTGTGAAAATGAACAAAAAAATTGTATCTCAAAGTACATTGCGCACACTTGCGCTATCCATTGTATATATGTAGGTCATTGTATATATATGTAGGAAGGTGCGCAATTGTTATATGAAGTGGTTGAATTCTACAACTTGCGTTACTTGCTTCGCAAGAGGAGAAGTTTGAATACAGAGTTTTATGCAGATAATATTGAGAATGAAGTACCATAATTTGATTCATTCCTTCACACCAATTATTATCTAAACTTGTAGAAGGAAAAGTGTTTAGTTTTTACCGTATCTAACCTCAAAAGTGGGAAAATAATGATTTGTGGAACAGCTGCGTGGCATAGGGGACTATAAGGGCTGTGGCAAGGGGGAGATTGCAATTTACTAGGGTTAGACCAACAACAAGATTATTTATCACCACCAATTCTTGATGGGAAAAGAACAGAATTTCTGTTCACAAACACCAGAAATCCTGTTCTTAAGACAGATAGGCTGCTTCATGTAGAGTGTTATTAGCAAATCAGCCTTATTCCAAGATGAAGACAATCAAAAAAAAGAGGGCCAAAGAACATACTATGGTGAGATCCATATTTGCTTTTTTATTTTTTTTTGGTGATCATTTCTTCAAATTTGCTGTCTATATCTTCCAACTTTTGTTGCAACATTTTGCCGGTTAGACCTTGTTTGAAAATTGGCTTTTTGGTTGACTTTTGGCTTTTAATATGGTCAAATAGTCAAAAAATATGTTTGGTTATTGGCTTTTTAATTGACTGAAAAGCTGGCTTTTAAGCCAAAATAAAAAAGCTGATTGGAGCAGCTTTCTTGGTTGGCTTTTGGCTTATTGGCCTATAAACCCTCTAATAAACAGCCAACATCCATAATTAATTTTCCCAAACATTATTACAAACAATTGGCTTAAACAACCAACATAAAACCCCAATATATAAAACCAATATTTCCAGCCAGTCAAACAAGTTAATTAAACCAGCCAAAAGTCAAAAACCGATTGCCAAAAAGAGCTACGATATTAGTAATCTTTTACAACAATGTACTTTCAACTGAATACATGCAAAACTCATTGATTTTTTTTTTCTCTACATCTAGGTGCATGATGATCACAATACATGCTTAAAATAAAGCAATCATGTTATAAATTTAGAACGTTTATGTTATACACTTAGAACACTCATAAAAGGTGGTTTAAATACAAAGCATGAACGTTCTAGTTGCTCAATATAAATAAATTAAATGTATAATATGAATGTTTTGTTTTTAAATGTAGGTGTATGATTCCATTGTACAAACGGGTACACAATTCATAGATTAAAAACACATTGCTTAAAGACAAAAAATTATATACTCCGTACAAATTTAGAGGGATATTAATTACGCATCCAAAAATGAAAAGAGAAGTATATATTTTTTTTTCTTGTTTTTTTCTCCTGTATGCTCATCCTACCCATTGATATTACAATTGATGGGATCACTATAGGAGGCTATTGAAAACAAGGAGAAAGTAAAGAAAAACCCTTAGCTTTCTAGTGTTTTAATTTGCTTTAATTTTGAGAAATGGTAACTCTACAAAATATTAAACCCAACAAAGTAAACAAAAAACAACCCAATTTCCTCACTAAAAAGCTAGCTACTGGTATAACATAACATTCCTCTTTCACAACCTTCCTTAACCATTGTCACCAGTTAGTCTGCTTATGGGGAACACAATTGGATCTCTAGCAATTCAATAACTGCTCTTAGAACCAAAACCAACCATGGCACATATGCATTTACAATGCCTTAATCTACCCTTCCTTAAGCGACGAAATACTCGTGCTAGAGTTTGCCTCACCATTATATTGCTTAGTGATTGAGCCATCATCAGAGCCTTGCCTCGATCCATGCCTGGACCCTTTCTCTTTGGACCTTAACGAAGACTTAAGGGAGCCATCACCATCTTTATTATTATCTTTGGATTTCTTTCGCCGAGATTTTTTGGGGATGTTAGGAAGGCTTTGAGAGGAGGATGATTCACCACCTCTAGGGCTGGTGGCTTCCTTTTGTTTTTGGCGCCTTCTTGAAGACTTTGATTTGCTGGTTGGACTCGCTACTGGAGAGTCTGTTGAGCCTATGCTGTCCATTGATGGTTGTCGTCTTGATGACTTTGGCAAACCTGGTGTGTCTCGCTCTCTTCCTGGAGAACTTTTCACTGCATTTTTCTTTGTTGATGACTCTACACACACGTACAAACCAAAACAAGAACAGAAACACCAACCAAAGTAAATAGATGGAATGGTTTATGTTAGAATGAGTAGCTTAACACATCAGTTGAATACTAACTTCATGCACCAGTTTAGTTTTTTGACAACATAACACAATGCAAATCTTTTAGGGCATGTTTGGTTGCAAATTTTTAGAATGGAATAGAATGGATGTGATAATATTAATGAACAATATAGTGTTTGCGGTGGGGTATTCGGGTATGGAAACTCATACCAAATGGTTTCTCAACCCCATGAATCCCATACTTACTTCCCCATAAGTTTCTCATCCCCATATCATTCTATACCTAGAGGATTATCATCATCATACAATTCAATTCTACCTTTTTAAACCAAACATGTCCTTAGGCCCTGTTCTTTTGGACTTAAAAGCTACAGTAATCAGATCAGATTTTTTCAGATCAGTTCAGCTTTGTTTTTATTTTATACTCTCACAAAATAATACCCACACGTAATCAGATCAGATCAGATCAGTCCTAAAGAACAGGGCCTTAGTCCATTGCCTAAACAACATCGCACCTGATCGATTCATAAACCTAATCTATGCTTGAAATTACACGTTTTGATTTTATCCACAAATCGAGGTGGGTTTGATTCAGCATAAAATACCTTAACTATTATCTCAATAACGTGTTATACTTATTTGCAGCAAACAATTCGACACAAACTGACTTTTATAGAAATTTTGATTGTTTGTGTTAAATAGATAGAGAGAGAAAAGAGACATGTGATGAAGGGATAAAGAGAGAAAGAAATGACATCTTTAAAAAAAAAAAAACATTTGTTGCAACGAATGTATTTCAAATTTTTTTAACCAATGTTGCAAATAACGTATCAGTCTATTATGGAGGAAATATATATGATGATATGAAGAAGCTGAAAATGAACCCAAATGGAAAAATTGACTCATTATATGTTTGCCACCTTTATAATCATTCAGTATTGATTTGTATAGTTAAACTACCTCCTCATATCTAAATTAGACAAGTATAAAAAATAAAAAAAAGGTCAAGTGAATGGTAAACATGAACCTTGTGGAGCTGCCTCGTTAACTTCCTCAACAACATCCTTATTTTCAGGTTCTTCATTGGGCTGTGCTGCACCTTGTGATGCATTTTCTGCTGTTGGTGATTTGAACTCATTCATCTAACAACCAAACATATCATGGCCTTAAATTAGTTATTTATATACAATTTTCTTTTTTAATTAAAAAGGGCAAATAATAAAATGATTGAACTATTACATATACATGGGAAAACCTAAAACATACCCAACTTGGTGAATTTACAGAAGGACCATCCCATCCAATATGAGCTACGTGCTTTACATCTGTGGGAAAACCTATTTGTATCTCTTTCTCATCCTCCTCTTCCTCTGTTTATCACATAACATTACACTAATAAAATCTCCATAATCGCATATTTAGGGTCCGTTTACTAGAGCGTAAAATGTTTTCCCTGAAACAATTTTCCTATATATTTTACATTGTTTACTATACTTTGGGTGAAAAAATGAAAGCTAAAAGTTTGGGTGAAAACTAATTTTACACCCTATTGGAAACATTTTCCTTCAAATTTGGGAGTAAAACTTATTTTCCGTGTAAGTAAACATTGGAAAATTTATATGAAAATGAGTTTTCCAACGTAAAATGTTTTTTATGGAAAATCATTTTACATCGAAAATGTTTTACACCAAAGTAAACGGACCCTAATACGAAAATTGTTTTCACCGTAAAAACCACTACATTGAACTCTTAAAGGGATACACGTGTGATGTCATTGGTATATTTGTAAATACATACAACTTTAATGTAAAAAGTAGGTGTACCCCTTTAAATATAACATGTATCCCTTTTATTTAATTTTCAACAATTTTCAGCATTTTTGTGGTTTTTAGCCAATCCTAACCCTCACTCTATATATATACATATATAATTTTATAATTTTTATGGAGTAGTTAGTTAGGAGGAACGTACCAAAAATTTGAGAAATATATCTGAGGCCCTTCAATAGGCCCTTCATCTTTGTGCTCATAACCTGGAAAAAATCCCCTTTTTAAAGAAAATCTCAGTTCCTAACCCTTCGTGTCCATTCCACTAATGGCAACTGAAAATATGAAAAATAAACACAGAGCAATAAAATCAAAAAAACAATGAACAAACTTTCGATAAATCATACTCTCTCCATTTTTTAATATAATTTATTTCATTCATATGAACCCATTCAATGAGTTTAATAATTTGATAAATGATTGATTTGACTATACAATGAAATAAGTTATAACAATTTTTGTAAAAAAAAAAAAAAAAAACAATAATTAGGATGAAGATACTTGATCAAACCTTCAAAAGAAATTGTGAGCGTGGTTATTATCAAGAAAGATTCAACAAAACAAATTTTTATTGTTTTGAAACAATTAGAGGAAGTTTCATATTTAGATACATGCAAAATATTTGTAAGAGAAATGTGAAATTATTAAGGTTGAAAAATGGCTTTCCCAATTATTATTATTTTTTTTAGAATTTTCCCCCTCCTTTCCTTAGCCAAGATTAGATAAATGTCATGCAAGATGAATTTTTTTTTTTTTTGAGCAAGAAAGAAAGGGGAAATTAACGGAAGTAAAGTTTTTTCTTTTTAAAAAAAAATAAATTATTTTGGGTATAAAGGAGGGCTGAGCTTAATTCCATAATTAGATGAGCAAAAGACTAATGTGATACCTTTAATGGAAGAAAGCCATTGGTTGCTCGAAAATTAAGCATGTTGTCAAGGGAAAAATATGCATTGCATTTTCTTCATATTCTATTTTAAGTATATGTATGTTTTTAACAAGCCAGTTGCTAGCATATATGTCTAAGTAATTCTGTTCTCTTTAACTAAAAATACATTGATATTACATATCCTAGGATTTAGCAAAACGGAGGTTAATATTTTTCAAGGGAAAATAGAGGTTAATATAAATCTAAAGGACCTTTTATTGGTTATAATAATCTACATTTAGAGTCTCTCTTATTGAGTTAATTATTAACATTATTTATGAGGAGTGTGTGACTGATGGGGTAATTCAAAGGGTTGTCAATCAACCCTCTTATAATTGAATTCCATTAGTCAACTAGCTCCATTTGTTCCAATTTCTTTTTTACGCTTTCACTTTTGTACATGAGTTCGGGGTGATTATCGAGCGAGTCGAGTCCGAACTATGCTTAGCTCAGCTCGTGTTCATTTAAATTTAGTCGAATTCAAGCTGAGCTCGAATCTTGACGAGCCGAATCGTAATCGAGTCGAGCTTTTGACCAAGTGTTGACCAGGACCTTATCGAACTGTTCACGAACAGTTTCACTTAATACTATTCGTAGTTTATATGTCTTCTCTATTAAAAAAATTTTGAAGATTTTTTTTTAAGTTAATATTTTAACAATAAGATCATTTATTTATTGATATATAATAATTAGAATGAATATATTTATTTATATAACATAATATATTATTTACAAATATAAAAAGTTAATCGAGTCTGTTCGCAAGCTTTTCGAGCCGAGCTTGGCATAAATCAAACTCGGCTTGCCAATGTCTCAAGCTGAACCCGAACTCGAACCGAGCTAAAACGAAACGAGCCTTGACCGAGCCAAGCTAGAATTGTTCGCGAACAGGCCGTGCTCATTATCACCCCTAAACATGAGTTAAGGAAAATGAGTAGAAATTTAATATATTTTGAAATTAATTGGAAGTTGTAGTTCAAATAAATAATTTGGAAATGGACACATTCACACGAATAATTCGATCTTTTCCTGATTTTTTCAAAATGGTCAGACATTTGCATTAACTCATTATAATCCCACCTTTCTAGGGTGTCTTCCCATTTTGGTCATCATTTCATTTGAACCACCCAAAACTTGCTATAATCCCAACACAAGACACCAAAAAAAGTCACTACTCAACACATCTCTGAAAAAAACACTGTTCCACAACCTCACCAAAGTGAAAAAACACACACGAAATTAAAGGATAACCAAAATGGAAAAACAGTACACCCTAAAAAGGTGGGATTATAATGAGTTAATGTAATGGTCGGATCATTTTGAGAGAAAATCGGGCAAAGATCAGATTACTCATGTGAATCGTTTCTTTTGGAAATAAAATTACACTAGTATAATAAGTATAATAAGTACTCCTTTTTTTTGGAAATAGAATTACACTAGTATAATAAGTAATAAGGGGTGTTTAGGAGTACGAAAAAAGAAATCTGAAAAATTTAAGGAATAAAAGGAAACACCACTTAAAAAGGAAATGTAAAAATGAAGTCAAATTGAGGGATTATGTATTACAACATCAATTTTAAATTAATAAAAACATTCTATAGTTATAGTTGTTGCTCTTTTAAAATTAGTGGCAACTATTGATTATCTCATAACAGTAACGACCCATATTTTAGCAACGTTGTTTCCGAAGAAAAAAACAATACAAATAATTAATAAATGAAATTATAATAAGCAAATCTTAAAACGAAAGCGGAAGCTCTAAAACTTAGCCATTTATTAATCAAAAATTATTCAATCAAAACTAGAATTATCCCAAAGTTTTCATTAAACTACTAAAATAGTACTACAAGTTAAGAATATTAATCATTAGGCTAGGACTAATACTAAATTGGGTAGCTAAACTGCTACGCTTGCAAGCTCACGAATCTCAACCCTCGCTAACATCTGACTTATTCTTCTTCTTCACCTGAAAGGGGAATGGGGGTCCACAGTCAGTGAAGAGTAATTAGAATATTCTACTTAATAGTAGAACGCAATTAAGCATATAATAATCAGATCAGAATATAAATCCACCAATCACACGAATAAATCAACATCAACAATTATATTAAAAAAAAAAAACAAAAACAATCAGTCAACGCAGCGGAAAAACATACAACTAAACCATAACCATTCTATATACTCTGCTAGGGTCACCTCAAGACTCTAGACTTATTAAACTCTTAAGTATCAACTTCCCAATGCATTCTATCAATCTAAACCAAAATCAATCTAACCACTTGCTAAGGTCACCTCAAGACGTTAGACTTCTTTAGATTCTTAATTAATCAATTTCCAATTCTTTCTTCCATTCTAATCCATGACCAGTCATATGCTCGTAGGGGAACCTTTTCCCCAACTTTCCTTTCTCTGGGATCTAGAACTGACACCATTCCGCAGTGGCTTCGACTATGCCCGTGTTCGTGACCCTAATGCCACTAAACGGGTGGTCACTTCATAGTTTAACAATTTCTCATCTTTCATTATCTCATTCTCATCATCATCTTTTCTCATAATTTATTATGTATTTTATATGGTGCTCATACCGGCCGTCAATTCCTTAAATTATCGGCATTATTGTCCGTCAATTCCAATTATTAGTATATGCCAGCCGTCAATTCCTTAAACCCGGTAGAGTATACCATAATGGAAAGTACTAGGTGACCGTAATTGGAACTGAGATGTTCGAAATCCCAGGAAAGAGAGGTGCGGCACGTATATCGGCCATCTTAAATACCAAGTCTTTCCTAGCCAGAGATCGAAACAAAACAATATCCTCTTACTTTGTTTCCGTTCCTTCATTATTATGTTATTATTTTATTTGAACTTAAACTTAAATTCTAAGTCAACCTAACTTGTTACTTAGTCAACTCTAGGTCAACATCCTAACTTGACTTCTAAACTTAATAACAAATTACACAATCATAACAAGTCATAATCATAAAATAAATAAAGCAAGTAAATGCATAGATTAATACAAGCTTAAATTAAATAATTATTAACATAATTCAATTTATTTAACAAAATACACGGTTTTTATAATTAAATTAAATAAAAGAATTTAAATAATTAATTTAACATAAATAATCGTAAATTAAATAATTTTAATTAAAACAATTTTATAAAAATCCAAACTTTAATAGAACTAAATCTTGGAATTAAACCATTAATTCACACGTTTATTTCGAAATAGTTTTAATAAGTTTTACTTTCAAGATTTTAATTAATCAAAACAAAAGATCACAAATTAAGTTATTCTAAATTTATAAAAAATTCATGATTGAATAATTTAATCAAATTCGAACCAAAACTTAATTAAAATCCTCTTGCCACTCGACATTTTCCCTTTTAAAACCAAAATTCATTCTTTAATTCAAGAAATTAAATAAATACAAGGGTTAATTTCAAGAACATTTAATAATTAAAGATAGAACAAGATTAAGATAAAAATTGATCTTTTCAAACTTAAAATACTCGAAAATATCAAGAACACACAAGCAAGATTCAATTCGTTCATATGCATAACAATTCATCAACTAATTATCAAGAATCATAGCAAGAATCATAAATCATACATAGAATCATGTTTTTTTTTTTTTTGAAACATCAAAATAACACGTTGAACTACATCACATATGGTTCGACATTTTAAGGAATTAATCATCATAACAATTCAACTCATTCAAAAGTAATTCCAAACAATTCTATGCAATCCTAGACATAATCTAACAACTATATACCTAATCTATTCTAGAATTAAGTAAAACATCTAATTACCTTAAGTTGTAGTACAAGAATTCGAATCTTTTGGCTTGGGCCGTGTGTTTAGTTCGAACAAGGCTTGGTTTTGGTTTCCTTTGTTTGGGTTTACTAACTCTGATTGAATGAGGTTACTAAGTTTAAGCTAATGGGGTTACTATTATGGTTTAGAGGGGTTATAATTACTAACTCTGAGTCAGTGGGGTTACTAAGTGTGAGTCAGTGGAGTTATTAACTCTGAGTCAGTGGAGTTATTAGGCTTGAGTCGGTGAGGTTACCAAGTATGAGTAAGTGGGGTTATTAAATGCGAATCAGTGGGGTTATTGTTATGGTTTAGAGGGGTTACTAAATCTGGGTCAGTGGGGTTACTATGTGTGAGTCAGTGGGGTTACTAGAGCTAAGTCAGTGGGTTACTCATTAAATTAGTGTGAGTCAGTAGGGTTATTAACTCTGAGTCAGTGAAGTTACTAGCTAGGCTTGAGTTAGTGGGGTTACCAAGTGTGGGTAAGTGAGGTTATTAAATGCGAGTCAGTGGTGTTACTGTTATGATTTAGAGGGGTTATTAAATCTAAGTCATCGGGTTACTAATTGTGAGTCAATGGGGTTGCTAAGCCAATAGTTAGTGAGTTACTAAGTGTGAGTCAGTGGTTACTAACTTTACGTTAATGGGGTTACTAGGCCTACGTCAATGGGGTTACCAACTGTGAGTTTGTAGGGTTACTAAGTCTGAGTCAGGGGGTTAATAAGTGTGATTCGGTGGGGGTCATTAGTATGGTTTAGAGGGGGATACTAAAAATGCATTAGTGGAATTACTAAGAGTGAGTTAATGGGGTTAATATTATGATTTAGAATGTGGCCGTTTGTATACAAGAATTTGTTAAGTTTCAATTTATTTAAATTAAAATGTGATCGGTTGTAATATTGGGTTAATAAGTAAATTTATAAGGAGTTGCCAAGCATTTATATTGGTTTAATAAGTATTTTATGGAGTTACCAACTATTTACAATTGGGTTACTATGAATTTTATAGGGGTACTAATAAGTATTTTTGTTGGTTACTACATGTTTTAAAAAGGGCTAAAAATTTAAAACTATATCAATATGGGTATCTATTGGTAGAGAATTAATAAATTTGCGGGGTAATTTGAATAGAAGTTACAAATTTTGAATAGAGGTTGCCATTGTTTTCTTAGGTTATTAAATGCTTTAGATAAGATTATAAATTAAATGTTAAAAAACTATATCAAATTATCAATGTATATTTTTATTCGTAGAGAATTTAAAAACTATAAATTTTGGTGTTTTTATTTTATTTTTTAAAAGTTTTATATTTTATAATATATGCATTTGAAAGCTAAACAAAAACATTTTTTCTCACTCCAAATATGATTGGATCTCATGCCATGTTGATACAATAATGTTAATGAAAATGGAATTAAACCCAGTATTAGTTTCAACCTCCCATTTTTTCTTTGTTTTATGTGATTGACATGCCATGTTGATAAAAAAAAAAAACTTTTGTTTGTGGCTGATTGCACAAGAGACATGCTGATGCATTAATAACGTAAAACTTGTAGATCGAAGGGACGCGATAGTGATATTTGGAGGAAGGCTTGTAATACAATGGGGAAAATGCTCTCTTTGATTTGTGCTATTCTTTTTATCGAAATATGTTATACTAATTTAAGTGGTATTTTGGTCTACGCAATGGTTCGCGTCAATTACAATTATAAATTTTATTTCATATTATTCTACATAAATTTTGTAATTGGTTTTGTTATTATTCTATTTTTAACGTTTACATAATTTTAATTGAGATTCAAAACATATGTTTTTCTTACATTGAATCATTTGTGACGTAATTTGATGTGAATAAGAAACCTGGAGAATCCTATGCAGGGGCGATTTTTGCAAGATAGGGCCCGACCCTTGCTAGCATGAGCCTCAAGTCCAAACCTTCATAACTTTTTCGTTTTAAGTTGAAATTAGACGTATGACTTACTGTTGGAAAGCTATTTTTATTCTAATATATACCACTAGAATTGTATCAATTTGATGTGTGTAGTTTAAGGTATGTCCAAAATATTGAGAAGTGGTTAAATTCTTCTAACAATTTCAATCAATTTCAATTCAATTCTTTTGATCACTAATTGTCACTACAATCACTCCAACACTTCATTAGGTGATTCTCTCGATCTTTTATTATCGATCATTACATAATCTCTATTATGTAAGGGAATGGAGGAGGCCTCGGTGGTGTCCAAGTGTCCAAGTGAATTACACTTTTACCACTTTTCCTTAACTAAATAACAAAAAAAACCTATACTTTCTCTGTATTTTATGTTTGCTAGATTTATTTTTTTACGCTTCCCAAAATATAACGTTAAATGAATATATATCTTTAGATATATATAATAAAAATTTATAAATATTATATATTAAAAAATTCTCATTGAGCCGAATCAAACGATATCCCGCTTGACTATATTTTTTGTTATATGTATAAAATTAGAGAGAGTCAAAGTTACACAATGAATAGTGACAAAATTCCTTATGCAACAAACATATAGGGACGGAGGTTATACTACAAAACTAGGTAACAAACTAAAATGAGTATAAACAAAATCTTTACTGAAAATAAACATTCAAGCAATACAAAATAAGTCAATAACAATCAATATTTTACAAATCCATATATAATCGACTTATCTGTATTGCATTACCGACATGCATTAAAAAAATTCAGTTCAAACTCGGAAAATTTCAGTTTGGACCAGATTCAATAACTAAAATAATATTTTGCATATTGAAAATAATAATTAAAAAAAATTCAAAATTAGCGCACGCATCGCGTGCCCAAAAAGCTAGTATTTTGTTTTTTTTAGTCTAGATGCATTACGCATACAACTATGTCATGTCCATTTGTAAGTATACTACATCTTCAAATCTTTCCATAGTTGAATCTTAATATTTTAAAGTTAGGAAACTAACAAATATTTAAACAAATTAAAATATGTTTTCTCTATTTTTACTTTTGGAATTTTATCACAGAAAATTAAGATTATTGAAAAAACTAAAATAAGTTTTTAAACAAATTCATAAGTGTTAAAGAATAAACATTCTATGTTTACCACACATGCAAGTGTCCCACATTGAAAGGTTAAAGAGATGATGACTAATATATAAGATTTGGTGGTTACTCCTTATATTACCAATTGGTTTTATAATGGAACTCATCGAGCTTGTGTATGGTCAAACTCTCTCTTTGTTGTGGGTGGGGCCCAGACCCATATTTAACATGGTATCAGAGCCAGACCCACGAAAAAGGGACCTTACATGTGAGGGGAACTGTTAAAGAATAAACATTTTATGTTCACCACATGTCCCACATTGAAAGGTTAAAGAGATGATGATTAACATATAAGGTTTGGTGGTTACTCCTTATATTAATAATTGGTTTATAATGGAACCCATCGAGCTTGTGTATGGTCAAGCTCTATCTTTGTTGCATGTGCGGCCCAGACCCGTATTTAACAATAAGTTTTTTTTTCCTATTTTTCGACTATTGTAAAATGGGTGAGAACTCAAATGCAATAATCTTACACACACATTTTCTTGCTAGACTACACTAAATTTAGTTTTCTTGGAATCAATAAAAAGAAAGGAAAAAAAAAAAAAAAGACTTCTATCAAGTTGAAGTTCTATCCATTAATAAAAGATAAGAAAAAACAATTATTCACTGTACAATTAACTCTTTGGATATGCTTCATAAAATGTAGCTTTGAGATCATGTACACATTATGCTGAGTTATGCACAACTATTTACTCATCTTCAATTACAAAAATGACGCTAATTAATACAACTCAACCTGAGAAGAACAACAGCTTGTTTTGTTAGTACAAAAAGTAGTTGTTAGGACTCAATTAGGAGATCAATGAGTTGCACAATTCAAGCTAGCCTTCATGGAGCTTTGAGGTCATTAACTCCAACACTAGCCTATAATGTAAACAACAATATCACAATTAACTTAGCTAGCTATTATTGTTAAATTTTATTTTTAATATAATATACTCCCTCCATAACATAAAAATATCTGATCTACTTTTTTTCCACGCATTTTGAGGAAGCCATTTAAGGGTGTAAACGAAGAAATTAATTAATCAAAATGGTTTTAATTACAAACAAGAATGTGCTTATAAGTTACTAATATCAAAATTTTTTTTATTGATTTGGTCGTTTACACCCTTAAATTGCTTCCTCAAAATGCGTGAAAAAATAAAAGTAGATATTTTTATGTTACGGAGGGAGTAGGTTATTTAAGGTTGTTTTATTTGCAATATACACATAGGTGTAAAATTGTAAATGGATTTAAAGTACACTTTAACAAAAGAAGAAATTAAACCTTGTAACCCCACAAAAAAAAAAAAATCTCAATCTCAAACTTAATTTTTTCATATTTTTTTATTACCATCCATTTCCATTGAAAAGAGTGGTATTGAATGGGAATAAATATTTCAGAAGAAAAATAGATGAATTGGAGGTAGGCTAGCTAGCACAGTACAACCATGGAAATGGACATTGAATTTCAATCCCTTCCAAGTTTATTTACATATAAATTTATTCTCATTACCGAGATTTATGACCGGCCGGTTACCAAACGGGCAGTTAATATATATATTGTTTATATATATATATATAAATGGATGCTTACCAAGAACTTGTGATTGTCATCAAGGACAGAAGCAAAAGTTTTGCATAGTTTATCAATATCAGAATTAACTTCGGTACTCGCACCTAATGAACAAACAAATTTCTTCCTTTCCGGAGCAAGCTTAATAAGCACCTGTATGTATGGTCATTCATCAGATCAGTTGGAAATTAATTAACTACTCCTATGGAAAATAATATTTATAGCCCTAATGGCATGTTTTAATTTGTAGTTGTTGATAGTGATAATCACAGGTTTGTTCTGTACTTATGTATGTTCACCTTATCTGAACTTTCATGAACTTATCTAAACTTTTTTTTTTTTTTCTAAATTTATCTGAACTTATTTTCATTACAAATTAGTATTGTTAATTTTGAAATTTAATTGAACTTTTTTTTTTAAAATTAAGTTTAAAAAAAAAAAGTTGAACAGAACTGACCAAATATGTGGTAATGAGAATGATTTTTAAAATAAAATTTAGTAAGAAATACGTTACCAGCTATATAAAAATATAATTTCATTCCTAAATTTAATAGAGGTATTGAATAGAGGTTAAGTGTTAAAAAAAGGAATAAAAATTTATGGAGAAAATTAGGTAATCTGGAGATAGATTAACACAACAATAAGAATGAATGTTGATTTTCTTTCCAATAGACCATCACCTAATTCTCTAAAAAAAAATTGAGCAATTAGCTTTTTGGTAAAAGTTGATTTATGTAAAATGACATTTATGAACATTTTAATACATATGTAGGGTATTATTATTATTATTATTATTATTATTATTATTATTATTATTATTATTATTATTATTATTATTATTATTATTATTATTATTATTATTATTTTATTCATTCATTTATCATCATCATCATCATCATCATCATTAGGGACAAAAAATCAATTATTATATTTTTATATAATCCTGTAAAGAAAAGGCTCCAACTAGGAGTCTGGTTTTCTTTTTAAGAGTTTTCATCCCAAAACTCTCTTTAACCAAACATTGCACCCCGTATAAATTAGAGCTTTTGAAGAGTTAGAATTGTAAAAGTGGTCTAAAACTCTTTTTCCTTTTCTTTCAAAGCTCTAATTGTCAAACACCCTTTAAACTAATGTGAAACTTAAAAGAACTTTGGTTACCTTAAAAGTTGAGACAGCGATCCAACCATGCCATTTCTTTAGGGTCCGCTTATAAGAATCTGTACAGGCCTGTGTTATGGACCATTCTGGATGCTCTATTAAGTTGCTAAAAAATTGTACCATAAAATCCATCGCCCTAAAAACAATCAACTTTAATTTATTTAATAATGAATATGCACGGCAACAAAATATTTCGTAGACTTGCAAGATGTTTTTCTTAAAATAACGGGAAAATAACCGGTGATCGACCATATATATCTTTTAAAGTCGTGAAAAGTCAAATAGAACAATAATTAAGGGATATTGGGTATATATCTTTTAAAATTGACAGTAATTAATTATATAATGGACCAACTAATATGCCAAGAGGTTAGGGTACAGAAAAGTCATATTAAGGATTTTTTATTTTTTTTTTTGAGCAAAGTCATAAGGATTCTTAGTAATAGCTTGAAGCCCTTGACTCAATTCAAGATTAATATTGTCTTTTATTCATTGACAAGTCATCAGCCATAAACAAAAGGTGAAGCTCAGTTCCACTCATTTTGAGATTCAATATGAACTCAAGTACATTTGGGAACAAAAGACTCCTTTAATTTATTTTTATGTATACAATACTAGATTAGATGTCCGTGCAATGCACGGTTCACACAAAAAAGATTTTCAATTTTATAAAATAATAAGTAATTTTCATCATAATAATACTTCCTCCGTTCCAAAAAAACGCAACAAACTTATTTACACGCATTTTAAGGAAGAGTTTTAAAAATTCGTAACGATCAAATTAATATATGTAATTTTAAGACAAGTAACCTATAATATCATTCTTACTTGTGTTAAAATTATTTTGATTAATTTGTTCATTTACACCCTTAAATCACTTCCTTAAAATGCGTGCAAAATGGTTTGTTACGTTTTTTTTTTTTTTTGAACGGAGGAAGTAATAATTTTAAAACAAAACATTTTTAAAAAGTAAAGCAAAATAATTATTGCCACAACTATAATTCTACACATAAAAAGAACATTGAAATTTTAAAAGAAAACTTTTGGAAAATTAAAGATGGTAGGAGTCAAACATAACATTAGATCAGCAATTGCATAAAATAATGACATGTGTACTGAATGATGTAAGCATAGTCTATTTTAGTATACAGTGATACATATAGATTAGGCTTATAATAACTTTTCAACAAAACATTAATTAAAATATAACATTGGAAGTGAAGAATAATTAATATAATGTAGTTTTTTGGGGGAGAAAATTAAAGGAGAGCATGTATGACACATGTTATTTTTATGATGTATGGATGCTGTCAGTTTCACTGTATTTTAGTATAGATTACTCGATTAGGAAACAACTAAAAGAATATATTATTGTTCAATTATTTCATCTAAATTTTTTTTTATTTTTTTTTATCAACTTTCATTCATAAATTAAGCTCGATTGATTCAAATATTTCCTGTTAGAAGTGCTAACTACGGTTGTTCTCGTACTAATCGAGGGCTGTTCATATCTTTAATAAAAGGACTAATTCTTTAGTTTACATTGTGTAGGGTAAAATTCAAACAAAATTGCAAAACACATGGCACACAATGTTGGTGATTTTGGAATGCAAATTGAGTTTTTCATCATGCAGATAGAGTAAAACCCGTAAATAATCTCAACTATATATGTTGATTAATGAGCTGAGATCGAGTTAAATATCATTAATGTTAGTTTTTATAGCCAAAGAGACCGATGGAGTGTGTTAAATTTAATTTTATACCTATTTAATCAAGGAATAATTACAATAATAGATACCAACTATTGTATTTTTTATTTTATAGGTACAAACCTTTGAATATTCATTAGCAGCACGAACTATTACATAAAGTTGCAACGATAGGTATATGACCTAAATATCGTTGCAACTTTATAGGTCATCCATACCTATCGTTGCAACTTTCTGTAATAGTTCGTGCTGCTGATAAATATTCAAAAGTTGGTACCTATAAAATAAAAAGTGCAATAATTATTACCTATTAATTTAATTATTCCTTTAATCAATTGGCGCCTAAGATATTAATCAAATAAAATTACCTGTTTAACCAAACAAGTGCATTGGTACAGCTAGATGAACTCCTTGCTATCTTTGCTTCAACCTCTTCTTTTGTCATAGTACACAAATGAGTGTACTTTGATGGGTTAGAGGCGTGTTTTGATTCCAATTTCTGTATATATATATATATATATATTACATCCAATACATAATTTAATTAATTAATTAATGCGTATTACTTCCTCTGATTCGATCCGTTTCAAAATAACTGCTCGACTTTGACCAAAATAGTGAAGAAAGTTGGTCAAAAATGAAGCAGTTATTTTGAAAAAGAGGGAATAGTGAATTACGTATCGTGTGTATCAATCACTGGATGCTTATAATTATATTATATGATCATTGAATTAAAACAAGATCAAGCCTAAGTTACCGCAATGTTACTCGCAACATCAGCCTTTATACATGACATTTGTGAACCAAAGTTATCTGGATCCAATCACATAAAACAATGTAAGATTACAATTACCGATGGCATCTTAAATAGTGAAATTATATATAAGAGCGAGACATCCATAAAACGAAAATGTAGTAAGTAAACAAAAGACGCAGGTACGTAGTAGTTTCCAAAAATATAAATGGAGGGAGGCGTGCCCTAGAGAAGTGATAAATCATATCGATCTTTGACAAGATCTACAAATGTATTTGGACAATGGTCCTTCAGCTTGAGTCCTTCATATAAGGATTGTTTTGTTATTTATAAATATTAAAGGACCAGTTTGTAAAATTTACACAGACAAGATAAGTTAATACACATACTACATAATATAAACCATAGACAAGATAATATATTAGCATAGATTGTATTTCATATGATAATAACACCTTATATTATACTTTTATAATTTTGCAAACTGATCCTTTAAGTTTTAATAAATTACAAATCAGTCCTTATATGAAGGACCAATGTGCAAATATTTTAGTAGATCTTGTCCAAGATCTGATAATGAGCTATCATTCCTTGTGCATGTGCCCTATGGTACAACCATAACAACACAAGCATTAGTCAACCACAAATTATTAGCAAAGCATGATACAATTCTATCTATACACTAACGCTATTGGATGTTGATAATAATTTGTGGTAGTGTTAATTAATGGTGGTGGATTTAAAGTGTAATTTTGTTAATGAAGAACCATATAATAAAATTCTCATGGAAAACATATTTTCATTCCCAAGCTTGAATTTTCTTCATATTTTATACTCCGTATTACTATTTATTACCACTGGAGAGAGTGATATTTGATGGGAATAGATATTTATGAAGAAAATTAGCTAAATTAAAGTTAAGCTAGCACCATCATAGGAATGAATGTTAATTTTCCTTCCAAATTAATATACTCATCATTACCATAATTTATTATCAGCTACGGTTGTAAGTTAACAATCTTAGTGGTCATACATCATTGTAGTAGTGATCGCCATATGGGATGTACCAAGATGCGCAACTAGTGAGGCCCACTAGCTATCAAACTAGCCAAGTTTGACCCATTTACTACATGTTGTGTCGTGTCATGTTGTGCTAAAATTTTCAAAAGGGATGCTCAAGCACGATCTAAGTTAGTGTACGTGCAATCTATGTATGATTTCATATATGCCAGAGTTAAAATTATTTCAATATCTATATTTTTTGGCCGTGTTATAATGTGTCTTATCATGTTTGTTCTAAAGTATGGCTCAATACAATCACATGAGGTGAAAATGACACATTTTAAACGATACTATAGAATATAATTAAAAGAAGAAGAAAAAAAAGAGTACGTGTCATACCTATTAGAGGTAATAGTATTTTGCACAAATCCAAAAAGGGCTTGGTGAGTATATGCCCCTCTTCGGACCTCACATATTTTACTCCTTCCAACGCGG
Source organism: Salicornia ramosissima (assembly GCA_951394345.1). Lineage (NCBI taxonomy): Eukaryota > Viridiplantae > Streptophyta > Magnoliopsida > Caryophyllales > Amaranthaceae > Salicornia > Salicornia ramosissima. Next base: position 15,581,838 of record OX596235.1, read on the forward strand.
GAGTAATCACATTTCTTTCCATTATTCTTGCACTTCACTTAATTAATGTTTATGCATTAATATATGCAAGATTTTAAGAAATGAGCTAGCTAGTGACAACAAGCATTCATCAAATCATCTGCAACATAACATCCAACATTAATTAAAAAATTAAAAAAAAAAAAAAACCCTTTGAAATTACTAAAATCCAATATTCTAAAAAGATAAAATCCAATAATTTTATTATTAATCAAAATAATGTTGAAATCAACTTAATGTAACTTTTCAAAATATACATGTTTCGTCAAGTGTGAAAATTCAAATGTCAGCCCTAAAATAATGAATGAAGTACCTAATTAAGTTCAATTCTCATTGTCTATCTCCTAAGGTAATGTTGTACTTAACAAAATTAAGCTTCTCGATCGTATATATGGTATATCCATGAATAATAGATCAAATTTCAAAATGAAGAAAATCTTGCATTGAAAATATGAAAAGTTATACAAACATGACATTATATATATGTGGAAATATCACGCAAAAAATTGGATAGGATTATCATACATGCATGATAATTTGATCTACCCATAGAAACAAATGGAAAATTAATTAACAGATTATATAGAGATACATTACATCACCATGTCATGATAAATATTAATTCACTATGCTATAATAATAATTATAATAATATACGAATTGATAGAAATCAAACAATATAATGATTGAGAAGAGAGAAAGAGGGATTAAATTGCATTACCAGGGCGATGGAAAATAAGGAACCCAAAAGGAAGATTAAAATTGTTATGCAAAAAGAAGGGGGATAAAAAGGAAAAAGAAATGAAAAAACTATTATTATAACGAAATTAAAGGATTTGTGTTTTATATATGGAAAGTTTTTGGGGAAATGCATCACCGGGTAGAAACTAGAAATGTAGAATTTCCAAGAATAAAAATTGTAGTGGTAAAAAAAAATATATATATATATATATATATATATATCTATTATATAAGCAAAGGGGGAGCCATGGTGTCCCCCTCGAAATGTCTAAACTAACCTTTTAAAATTTAATGAATACTCAAACAATATAATATTAATTAAAAAGGAAAGTTTTGTATTTTTTAAATTGAAAATATTACTAAATATATAATTCAAAACAATAAAATACAAACACCAAAATTTATATTTTTGAATTCTCTACAATTAGACATCCATATTGGTATAATTTTTCACATGAATATTTTTTTTCATTGGAATAAATCTCTATTATATTGTATGGTGTTTCCAGTCATTTCCACCTGAAAAGTTTAAAATAACCATCTTCCCCTCCTTATGAAATAGAGATAAATAGAAATTAAATTCAATCAATCAATAACAAATAAGGAATTATCAATCAAAGAGCAAATATTTAGTTATTCCTCATAAAATATAACAAATTTTTAATCTTTTTAAATTAAAATATCACAAAAATAAATAAAAACAACAAAATTAATATTTTTGAAATCTCTACAAATAGACACCCATATTTATGTAGTTTTTCACATTAAATTTTTAACTTTTAATCATGGTGAAAATTTGATCAGAGATAATATAGTTTATGAAATCAAAATTTATTCAATTAAACAATCATAATTTTATTTTCAACAAACTCATAAATAATGTATACAAACATTTATATAAGATACTTATACCTTGAAGCACGCATAGCGTGTACATAAGACTAGTGTATATATATATATATATATATATATATATTGTAGTGGGTTACCATAATATCATCCATTTTAAAAATTTGTCCTATTTTTTTCATTTAGAGCATGTTTTATATTGTTATTTTTTAGTGTTGGAAATAGAATTAAATAAGTATTTTCATTACCTATTTACACTAGGGGTGGTTCTTGTACCGTGCGGGGCGGGTGACTGCACAGGGCCTTTGAACCAAAGGGCATCAAATTGTATACCCCCTCCGTTTTTGTAGGTATAATACTTTGACTTTAGCACTATTCATCCAAGTCACTTTGGTTATTTATACATAAAGAAAATCATAATCATGTGCGATTTTGTTGGATTCACCTCGAAATATGCTTCTCAAATATATAAATTTTATAATTTTTACACTTATATATTTAGAGGTATTATGTGTCCAAGTTGTGTAACAACAAATTAAATGTGGAAAGAGAAGTGTTATATCTAAAAAATGGAGGGAGTATTATTTTATATTTTCATTATTAATAAAATAAACTTAAACAAATTGGTGGTAAAATTAAACAAAGGGTCTCATAAAAGTAAAATCACAAGTTCACGTCTCTGTATAATTTTCTTCGAATTAATTTCATTCCCTCCTCCCCTTCTTTGCAATACTTTGCATTAAAAGCACCCAATTCAATATCCAAACATTATCTTCTCAATAAGTCAATATATTTACATTAAAATCTCCATAACTTGAAATTAGTCACCCATTATCTCTTAACTATATTTTTCAATTTTCCAAAATAAAATATCCCTTTTTAATATATTGATTCCTTGTATTAATTCTTTGATTTAAAAGCATGACTGTATGATTTAATTAAGTTTGAATGCTAATCTTGAATTAATATTGTATCATGATCTTTCCTTGAAATTGCCGTGAATCTCATGATGATTTTGAGTTAAAGTTTCAATTTTTATTATTGTTTTAAGTATAAAAATCGAATCTTTATTTTAAAAGCTTAATTGCATGATCGTTTGAAGTAATGTTTCATAATTGCATGATGATTCCTTGATAACTTGCGTGATCTTTTGTTGCCTTCTTGTTCATGCATGGCCGAGTGTTTATTATGGTGAAAGGTTGGATTTTTATTTATTATTTGTGTTGCTAAGCATGATTACTTGAATACATTAATACCAGATGATTTATTACGTGGCTTTGAGTATTATCTGGACTATTTGCGTGGTTGAGTCAATTACGTGCCTTGCATGGGTTCGAATGATAAGTTGCATGAATACCTATCATTCGTCTCTGAAGCAGTATATTTTATGTGAAGAGTTTACATATTTAAATTTATGCAAGAGTCAAATTATGTGTTATCGAATTCGGTCATGACGATTATGTGTTATCGACTTCGATCGTGGCGATTGTTTGTTCAGATTGCAGTTGAGTCGATTGTATGATTAGAATTCGGTTGAGTCGGATGATTGTTTAGAATTTGATCGAGTCAACGTATGAATAGTATTTTCAGTCAAGCATTGTTAAGCATGAATTGCTAATGACGTTATGAATGATTTTATGTCTTTTGTTGTAAAGTCTTCCGCTGCGTCTTTGATGATTTGATTGAAGCATGTTTGGTTGATGTTTTCCGCTGCGTGATTCTGATTTATGAGTTGAATTGTTATGATTGTTGGAATCCCTTGTTATCATGATTGTTATGTTATGATTGCTCTGTTCTCTCTTATTATGTATTTTATGGTTCCACTTCTAAGTGGAACAGCCTAGTTACTCCCCACTGATTGTGGACCCCATTTCAAGTGATGAAGCTGAAGTTTGAGTGCACAGTGGAAGCGTGGTTTGGGTTGAGTGCAGTAGCGAGATTAGATTTAGCTTGTCAACCTTTTAGTCTTTTGTTTCAGTGGTTCTTTGTTTTTCGCCCAGCTTGTAGGGCTAGGATTTCCTTCTAATGTTCGGTTTAGACTGTTTTTCCCTTATTAATTGTTCAGTGAATTCCATTTATTTCTTTTCCATTAATAAAAGTTAGACTTTAAACTGAAATTAGTAGTTTAACTATTAGTTATTAACTTGGTAACGAACCGGTTTGTCGATGATTACGAGATCGACAACGTACGAAAAGTCGGGTCGTTACACCCTGGATCAGACGGTTCAGAACAACGTTTTTTCAAACGTATTGGCATATCATCACCCCCATTATTTGTGTAAAGCAATAAAAGGTTTCTTCCAAATTAGTGTTCTCCTCTGCCAAATAAATCATAGTATTTTAACTTTAATTCCTAAAGTGATAAACCCTCCTAGACATTGATCCCATTATTTTTTACCAATTAGCCTGTGTACCACAAATCATTAGGGAACTAACAAAATTTTAGTCACTTTTCTGAAACCTTTTTTAAACATAATTATCGGGCCTTCCCGAAATGTCTTTTCCCCTAACCGGACAATCCATGATAATATCCTCCTAGTCCGTGAAATAATGAATATGTTTATTAAATCAAAAAAACTCCACGGACTGGGTTGCCCTTAAATTAGATATGAAAAAAGTCTATGAACACATCGAAGTATGTGATTTTCTATGGGCACCTCTCCATATCTTTGGTTTCTCTAAAAAATGGGCAATCTCGTGGACTCGAGCATGCATCACTTTTGTCTCCTTCTATTAGTGGTCAGGCTTAACCTCATTTTCTTTTTTTTTATCTAAAGGCATGGCCATTTAAATAGGGTGTTACTAAATGCAATCCTCATTTTACTTACTAAAGCCCGCATTTGGACAATTTGACTCTTGGCTACACGTGCGTGTTTTGGACGTAGAAAAAAAAACACGACATATACCAGGGGGCATGACCTATGTGTCGCGGCCTAGGTCCAGGCGCATGGACCATGCGCCTGAACCTAGAATGGGCCGCATAGGTCACGCGCCCTGACCTAGGTCGAGGCGCATAGTCTATGCGCTCTGCCCTAGGCCTAGGCTATAACGACCTGACTTTATGCACTGTTGATTATCAGGGAAATCGACATTCGGATCATTTCCTTTTATATTTAATTAAACATTTATTGAACTATAATAATCAAACTAAATCCATAAAGTCATATGATTATCTTAATAACTAATGAAATGTCCATAATCCAAAACATTATTCAACTTTAACAAGGGGAAACTGCTTTTTAAAAGATCCTAAACCTAACAAGCTAGGTAAAATCATAGAAATAATATACTAAAAAGTAATAGATAACTCGGGTTTCTTCTAAAATCCTTGCTAGCACACACAGCTCGACCCAAACGATAGCCCAATCATGCTTCTCCATCTTCACCTGTAATGGGGAGGTCAACTGTCAGTGGCGAGTAACTAGGTTGTCCCACTTAAATGTGGAACCATAATTCACATAATAAGACAGAACTAACAGTACACTTTATCATACATAGTCAATAAATAGCTCACTTGTCAACAATAAAATCATCCTCTTAAATCAGACATACGCAGCGGAAAAGTAACATTCATATCATCACATAGAACTATCATAGTCACCACAGTGGTTTACTTATCTTTTCATATTGTGAGAGTTTTTTGGTCAAATTGTTGCAATTAATATGGAGCGGATGAAGTATGTATTTGAATAAACAATTTTTCTATAGCGGTCATCATTTAAAACGATCACCACTATGGAGAAATCCTAGCCCTCCAAAATCCGAAATACCCCATTTACCCATCTTTACTATTCCATGGACCGGTTACTATTGCTCGTAAGGATGCCCGTGTACATTTCAACTTTCCTAAAATGCGCCGGGTAGAACCCGTGTATCCTACCCGTAGCTCTCCTTTTCAAGAACTAAGCCCAAGCTATGGCCATAACCCCTAAGTAGCAGCCCGTGTACTACTACTTAGACGACTACACACCCTAGGATCCAGAACTACCCAGAGACCGCAGTAGGGCAGTGACCTCGACTTAACCCGGTATGGTGACCCGTGTATCACCAAGCGAGCGTCCACTTTTTAGCACACAATACACATAACGTCTTATCCTTATCTTTTAATTACCTTATCATTTTCTTATCTTATCTTTACTTATCATCTTATCGCCATGACCATCGTGAAACCAATATCATAACTTATCATATCATATTCATATCCTTGGTCAAACTTATGTATTCTTATAGTTCAAACTTAACTTTCTTATTTCTTTTAATTCCATTAATTATATTAATCCTCTAAACGTAACTCTAAAATTGTCATAAGCTTAAATAAGATCACATCATCCCTAAAATCATCTAATACATACCATCCGGCCCTTTTAATATAATAATAAAAAATTAATACTTGTCTTTATTCTCATATTCAATTCCTTTTAATTAACAACAATAATTATTAATCAAAAATAGATTAAAGATACATTAATTAACAATTAATTGTACAAAATATGATCAAAATTTACTCGTTTTGGAACCCATGACATTCGGCCAACACAAGTAACAACTCAAAAATTCATGCTTTAATTATCAATTTACATAATAATCTTATTTTATCCTAAAATAATTATTAAATCAATAAATCAATTCTAAAATCATAAAATAGAAATTAATTCAACAAATATAATTCAATATGGACCAAAAATTAATCCTTTTTTCTTCTATCATATTCGGCCATCACAATAAATAAGATTGAGTAGTTGTTTCTTTAAGATCTTATCTTATTTAAATCAATTAATCATATTATTACTTCTAATTAATAAATTAATTAACTAATAAGATCAAGATTCAAATATGAACATAATCTATCTATACAATATATTAAAAGGTGCGCGAAGCACCAGTTATGCGACACGTAAGCTGACACATAGCCGACACACAAGCATTATCTCTCGCCTGAGTTCGGCCACATATGCAATATTTCCATGTAGGATTTTAGTTTGGGTGTTTAATTATTAATAAAATGTTCATAGTGAGGTTCGAACTCGAGACTATAACACATTAGTAGTATACACTTACCAACTCACCCAACATTCATTATTATCTCAAATTCCACTATTTTAAAACTTATTGTTTTATTGTTCGAGTACACTTAATGTTAGTTTATTATTTAACAATAAATTTAATAAATTTCTAGATCCCTTATTTTTTTAGGCACAAAAAAAAAGAGACAATATTACTATTAATAAGGCAAAAGCTGGGTGTTGGCTAAGATTTAATAATAATACTTACCTTCCATGATAACTATTTGACAAAAAAGTTAAATTTAAATCACTAATCCATACTAATTATTCATATTATTGTTCCTATAAAAAAATATTAATATTATTGTTACAAGTTTTACCATCATTATGAAATATCTTTTGTCATATTTAAATCAAGGGAAACAATGGTAGTAAGAACAACAACACCAATAACAATACTTTTTTTATTTTACAAATATTTTTTAAATTCAAAAGACTCACACAAATTTTCTTCAAAAGGAAAAATGATGTGCATTTTTTTCATTTCAAATATTATGTAATTACTCGCCACAACATAACGTTACAATTATTAATTATGCCATGTAATCTATACTCTTCTTCTAAAACGCATCTTCTAAGCATACTTGAACTCATAATCCCTTAAGTACAAAAGTCACAACTTAACCACTAATCCATATTAATTTCATTATCAATTATTCCATAAAGAAGTATTATAAATTTCATTGTTAAAAATTTTTGTTGCCTTTGTTTTCTGGACTTGAGTCTCAAAATCAAAAACGTAGTGTATCATTCGATCAAATTAATGATGATGATACTTCCTCTGTTTCATTTTAAACGCATGAAATTGTATTTTTTGTGAAATATAAAATATTCGTTTATTGTGTTGAAAACGAAACGGAGGAAGCCATGATGATGATGATAACCAATTTTCAATATGTTAGTGAAAGTATCAAGTTCCATATTGTACTATCTTTTAAAATTTCGTTCGGTATTTTACAACCCTCATTATACTATATTAATTTCAAATCATAAAAAATATTGAAGATGATGAAAAAATGTATGACCCGGGACAACGCCCGGGCCTAAATACTAGTTCTACAAGAAAAATTGAAAATTTATCCCTTAAATAAAATATTCAATTCGGCCTTATCAACAAGAAACCAAAAGATTATAATTAAATTCAAGATTTAAATTAGGCAATTAAATAAATCATGAAAACATATTTTTAATCATGAATTCATCATAAAAATACAATAAAGGTTCATGCTTGCAACATACTTATGGTTCGAAAATTACATGCTAGGTTGACAATACTTATCTTGCACTTGATTAAATTTAAACATGCAATTTACAATTATAATTCATATTTTAATTAATAATTCTACAATTAAATTGTATAAAATCATACTAAGATCATCAAGATTAATTCAAGAAAATGCTAAAAATTCATGCTTGTTCGTATAGTCATGGTTCGAACTTCACAAGAAATTAATCAATAATTATCATGCAATTTAATTAATTAATACATGTAATTTTAAGATAACAATTTACAAATAAATCAATAATCTAGAAATTGAATTACATAAAATACATGCAAATTTATCAAGAAACTATCAAGAATCATATTCATTAACATATATATATGCATGGTTCGAATTCTATGGAGGTTTTCATGTTCAAATTTTACAATTCTTTATTTAATTCTAATCTAGTTATGTGATCATTCATCCATACTTAAGAGGGTTAGTCTAGTTACCTTAGTTTAGAAGATAAAAACCAAAATTTTGGCCCTTAGACCACTCGACACACACACACACACACACACGACACACACCTAGAACACTTGATCAACTTCTTAGATTAGGGATTGTAAGATGATTTTTAATGGACTAGATGCCTTGTTCTTTTATGGAATTGCAAAAGAGCAAGAGAACATTTAGAGAAAAATCTTGAGGGGGCCGTGAGGAAGGGAGAGATGAGTGAGATGAGAGTTGAGGGAGAATAGGAGTGGTTTGCTTATGATCATAGAATTAAGTTATAAGGAAATATATAAAAGCAAGGTTTTTAAGATATAAAATATTTGTTAGGCAAATGGGCCTAATTTAGGAGGAAACCTTTGGCCATGATTAGCCTAAGATGGCCGGCCATGATAAGTCCAACATTGGGCTTTTGGGCCCAAGTTAAGATAATAAGAAAACTCAGGCCGAATTCCGAGATCCGAGCTTGGAATTGAATAATTTAACTAATATTCACGAAATTTTCTAACCCGAATTTTTGGGTTATTACACAGGTGCATGGACCATGCACCTGGACCTAGGCCAGGGTGCATAGGCCATGCGCCCCGGCCTTTCTGATTGCACACTTGTTCTTGAAATGCTCATATCTTCTTCGTTTCTCAGCGAAATTTGACGTAGAATATATCAAATCGAAGCTCTCGGAACAAGGAATCATCTTCAGGTTGATTCGCCTAAAAATGAATTAAGTGTAAAACGTTATGAGTATTTGAATCAGACCGTTGTGCAAAAGAACTTGTAATGCTTACAATTCATAATTTGTGTTTTAATTCATGATTTTAGTGTAATAATATGTTTTATTTCATGATTAATCTTGATATAAAATAAAGGGTTGGTGGAGGTAGGATGCGATAGGTGAATTGTTATGTTTTTATGGTCAATGACAATTTCATCCATAAGGGGGCTTTAGTAAGTAAAAAGAGATCTTTGTTTAGCAATTCACTTTATATATCCTCTTCGTTTTATTTTGTATGGAAGCCATGGCTCGTAAGCTAGATCAACAATCCTTGATTCCACGTTCCCTTATTGGTCTTAAGATTGCATCTGCCGCTGCCATCATTCCTTATGTCTTCTTTTTGCTGATGATAGTCTTCCCTTTTGTAAAGCTAATATAACTGAAAAACATTTTCCAAAGAATTGGATAACTCTCGCAAGAGACACCTAGCTAGTGTTTTTAACATTACTCCAAACTAATTTTTTTGGTCGATTACTTAGGGTTGGTTTTTACCTAACACACTTTTTCCAAATCCAAATTCACACCTGTTGTTAAGAAGGCTGATTCCAAGTTAAATGTATGATCAGCTCAGTGGATTTCTAAGGCTGATAAAGGTGTTCTCAATCAGAGCAACCTCGACTCTTCCTTTTTATGCTATGTCTTTGGTTGCACTCCCTACCACTACCACTGCTACCTTGGATTGAATTAACAAATCATTTTGTTGGCGACAAAAATCCAAAAATAGCCCTTTCTCTGATTGTTTACGTTAAGGTTTTCTGCCTAAATGCCTAGGCGGCCTAGGTCTCCGCAAAGTAGGAGCTGCTAATAAAGCTTATCTATGTAGGCTAAGCTAGAAGATCCTTTTTTACCACAACAATCATTGGGTCCAAGTTATCCATGCCAAATATCTTTACCGTGCCTTTTTCTTTCAATATTACTCTCAACTACTGAAGGATTCTTGGATTTGGAAAACTATTTTGCAGATTCGTACCTATTTACTCAAAGGTCTTCACTGGAAGGTTGCAATGGAGCCAATATCCTCTTCTAGCTCGATAACTGGGCTTTTAAGGATAGTTTAGTTGATCATCTCTCTCTTAGCCCACACTGCCAGATCCACCCCAGATTAAACAGTGGACTATCTACTTCATCACGAATGGCATTTGGAATCGGATTTTACTTTCCAAGTTTCTTCCTAACCATGTTTGTCAAACCGTTCTTGGGATTCCTCTTCCTTCTTCCCCTATTCTTGATGAGCCTTCTTGGGGGGCTTCTCTCCTGATGGTTGTTTTACTATTAAATTCGCCATTTAGCTGGCCCATGCCTTCCTACTTATTTTCCTAAATGGGATTTTTGTTGGCTTTGGAAACTCGACATCAATAATCCAAAACCTTAAGACTTGGCTATTTCTTCACAATGATCTTGAGGATTGCCAAAATTTGATTACTCACGGTATCCCAATCTCTAGGTGTTGCCCTCTTTGCAATTCGTCAAATGAAACTCAAGACCATCTCTTTTTGCATTGTCTCATTTTAGATCCTCTTTGGTCTTAAGTTTAATCTATTCGTTGGGTTTCCTAGCGTCCTCTCCGCCAACTATGCATGCTTTCCTTCTTAACCTCCATTTGCATCCCCCCCTCCATGGTCAAAATTTTACAACTTCTATGGAGTATCTAGAAAGCTCGAAATAAGCTTATCTTCTCTCAGACCCTTTCCTCCACTATGCTCGGTTCCCTCCGATCCCCCTACATTAGTTGCAGTGAATTCAATAGGTATTAGCTTGTTTCCTATCGTTCGTGCCCCCTTTTCCTAGAGCCTTGTCCTACTTCCGGCAAGAATAAAAGTCCCTCCTCTCTATTGACGCTCTCTTTTTTATATTTATAACACTATGCCGCACCCCTTCTAGCCCTCTCCCGGCCTTTCTCTTTCTAATCCAACCACGACTTATTATTTATTTTCTTACCTTCTCTAACCCACTTGATATATACCGACTTTATAGTTTATATCTTATTTTTGTTGTTTCATTTTAATTGATAAATTAACATTCTAAAACTAAAGTCTTAGGGAGTATTTGATATAAATTTATTGGAAAGGTAATGGAAATAAATAAGAAAGGAAAAAGATAATATTAAATTATACTTCCTCCGTCCCCTTTTTTTTCTATATGTTGACTTTTGTCACTGTTCATATAGTAGGTTTGACTTTCTCTAATTATATACATATAAGAAAAAATATAGTTAAATGAAATCTTGTTTGATTCGGTTCAAAGTGTATTTTTTAATATATAATTTTTTTAACTTTTTATTTCACGTGTCTAAAGATACTTTTAGTTAAAGTTGTATTTTGAAAAATGTGAAAAAATGAATGTAGCCATCTTAGAGCGACGGAGGAGCACCATTATTCATTGTTTAGTGTAATTAAAAAATAGAAGGGAAACAAATCAGAGAGTTAATGATCTTTTTCGGTTGAGAAGGGTAATAAAAATTAGGAGTGAGCGGGAGCGGGTACCCGGTCTATTTTGGGGTACCCGGACCCAGTTGAAAGCAGGTCCCAGAATTTGAAATCAGACCCGGACCCAACTCAACCGGTTCCTAGATTTTGGGACCCATCCTTGGAACTGGCGGGACTGGGTCCGAGACTAGGTACCCAATTCATGTAATTTGTAAAATAATATAGCACTACTTTGCTGACTACGGTTGGGACCGAGTACCCGATTCGTGTAATTTAAAAAATAATGTAGTATACTTTACTAATTACGACAAGCAATTTCTCTTGAATAATGAGTTGAGCTTTTTATGGGTTAAGAAATTACAATAAAATAAGTTAAATACGGTTCTACACAATGGGTATCTAGTGCGGGACCCGAATCCAACAGGGTACCCAAAATTGGACCGGGTATCCACTAGGTATTAGCCTATTAGGTCCCTAATTTTAGTACCCAGATCCGTAACTTTCTTCAACCGAGTCCTCTTCTTTGGACCCAGGACCAGACCCAGTTACACCGGCTCCGTGTTCAGACCCACCGATTCCAGACCAGGACCAGGTCCAACACCAGGTACCTGGTTTTTTTGCTCACCCCTAATAAAAATGGCAATATGGCTACCATTTGAAAATGACGTGTTACCAATATCACATATCAAACAATGTGTAATGAAAATTTTTATTTGATTCCATTTTCAACTCTAAAAGACAACAATACCAAACGTGCTCTTAAATTTCAACATTCGCTAGAACTCTATGTGTCCAAAGATAACAATATCAAACGTGCTCTTAAATTTCAGCATTCGCTAGAACTCTATGTGTCCAAAGAAAAGAATTTTGGAACTTGGGAATCAACAGAAGGACAAACAAAGTCCTAAAAGAATTGTTCATTTTTCATTTATACATGTCCTTAAATTACAAAGAATTATAGGCTTGTTACAACACAATTTTCCATAGCAAATGAATAACACATCAAGCTAAATTCAGCCATGTATCTATCCCCACCCCCAAAATAAAAGGGGTAGTAGGGCAATGGTATTACATAAAAAATCAAACCCCCCCCCCCCCCAATTGCTTTCTTAAACTTTGTTTTTCTTTTGGATTTGTACTTAAAGAACACATGGCTATTTCAGCTATGGGTGGACGATGAAAGAAGATATATCACAAAATTCACAATGCATCAATTCCTTGGTGACCAAAGAAGTAAGAGCATAGCAAGACCTTATTATCAATGCTTCTGGGCCTGCAAGAGATGTGAACAAGATAACACAATGAAATAAGTTGTCACAATACTGAACTAGGAAGTTGGCAAGAATGAAGCTTGCCTTTTTGAGAAACTTTTTCTGGATGTTCAATGCCTCTGTACACGCTTTTTTTGCATCTAGGTTCCCAGTTACGTCCCCTAGTATCTGTAGAGACAACAATAAATTTTCAACACACTAGAAATTACGAAGGGAAGAAGATTTGCAGGTGCACAAGTTCGTATACACATAAGAAAGTAAATGTTAAAAACGGAAAATTAAACAAAAGATTTTGAGGGAGGGGGTGTACGAGAGAAATACCTCCACAACATCATCAAGACCTTTTGCTTCCTTTAGGATACGCTTGTGCTTGTTCTCAAGAATACTTGCAGCAAGAAAAACAGCTAATGCGCTCTGGTAATCCTTGCACCCAGTTCTGACGTTGTTCCTCTCAAACTTTCCATACTGCCTCAGCAGTTTCTCACTAATATTGGCGGTGGTTTCTGCCGCAGCACTGGTTTCGTATAACAAGAAAGTGTTGGGGTTGTACTCCATGGCCCACATCAACTGTAACCAATCTTCGTAACTAAGTTAAGCTTCATAACAGTGAAAATAAGCTGTAAACAAATTGGCATTGTAGCGACGTGCATGCAAATGCGTATTAGACTATTAATGGTAATATGGTATCAATATGTTAATGCCTGACGACCTTGACCAGTAATGTACAAGCTTGTTAACTATGCACAAATTGTTATGCCATACACTTGGATTAAAAATTTAAAACCCAACCTTGTACGGACTCGTTCCATCCACAATAACTTCATTGTAGATCTAGACTCATCTGGATTAATTAACTCTAGATGATAAAGCCACTGTTATGGTATCTGATGTTATGTTTTTCAAGAACAGACAAACACATTAAAGGATAACTCAACAAATAATGTTAATTGTTAAAACAATCACTTTAAATCTTTAATTGAAAAAAAAAAGGTTACTTATGCAAAACTTATTCTAAGCCTGAGCAGCCTGAGCAAAAACTGTGTGCGATGTGAAATAAAATGCAATCATTACATGTGAGGCACGTTTTATTCCTTTAGAAGAAACTATTTTAAAAAAAGGCATGCTTTATTGCAAAATACTTATAAATTATCTTAGCATTGATTTCTACAAATTTTCACTCGGATTCTTTAAAGTATGGCTGTTACAATGAGCAGCATTAAGAGAGATAACAGGAGAAAATTAAGTATCAAAAGAAGAAGAATGAAGAGTGCCTCATGCTCCTTGGGTGCGCCTCATTGTCGTGTCTATCCCTAGGATTGCGCCAGACGATGAAGAAAACATCTCATTGTGCCTCACAACAACACACAATTTCGAATGAATATAATCTTTTTCTAATGAAACCTAACAATTTAGTTTGCAGCTTAATAAAATCTGAAACAATCAAGTAGACTAATTCTTCTTACCTCCCAAAGATATAGCGCATCCATAAATGAGAATTCTCTTCTGAAAAGTACCATCAGCATACGAAATGCAAACAAATATTCCCCTCCATCTAGTTCCTCTGCCACATATAGGAATAGTAGAACAGGGATTACTAGAAATAACCTCAATTAACGGATGTTTCACAATCGAAACATAAGTAATTTTAAAAGTCTTATTATTTATGCACAGTTGCACACAAAAGTCACAATGTAGAATTTTGGGTTTCAAATTTGCAGAGTTTCTGTTCTGATCTATAATAACTATTACTAAAACAAAAATCGTTGACATCATTATCTGACACATGTCAGATTCTTATTAAAAAAATTCCTCCAAACTTTCATTAGATTTTTTTTCCAAAAAAAAAAAAACAAAAAAAACTTTCTCTATATTTATTAAAACTCAGTTATAACTACTTTTTAAAAATGCTGAATGAGTAAAGATTAAAATATGAAAATTTACAGCTCAATTAGTCAATTACTCCTCCAAACTTTCATTTGACTTGAAAAAAAAAAACTCTATATTTATTAAAATTCAATTGTAACTACTTTCCAAAGATGTTGAATGAGTAAAGATTAAAATTTGAAAATTTACAACTCAATTAGTCCATAATATTAGGACTAATCACAAAAACTTTCTGCTTAATTGAAAATTTACATTCATGTCAGCTTCTTATTTAAAAAACCCTCCAAACTTTCATTTGACTTCATTTTTTTCTTTTTAAAAACCCTCTCTATATTTATTAAAATTCAATTATAACTACTTTCCAAAAACATTGAATAAGTAAAGATTAAAATATGAAAATTTAAAACTCAAGTATTCCAAAATATTAGGGCTAATCACAAAAACCTTTTGCTTAGTTAAAAATTTACATTTCTTTATTGTATTCAAATAAAAAATATCATTATATGAAAGAGTATAATACGGGGAAAAAAAAAAAAATCATGACAAATTTAAACGTCGGAAATATAATATATTGTGATGACAGCCTCGCATTATATATCATTACATTTATATTTGAACGTAAAAAAATTGCTATTATTTTCCTTAAAATATCATATTTTACTTGCACAACATAAATTTGATTATTGAAACAAAAATTAACAATTTTTTTTAATTTCAAACCGTGCATCGCACGATTGCTAACCTAGTGTACTATATGATATTTGAAGTCTCCAACAAAACCTATCATTCAAAACATACCACAGTTTATAATTGATCCTATAATGCACAAAGAAGTTAGCCATCTTAATTCTAAAACTTCATTATAACGGGAAATTTCTTGTCAATGATTTAATTGTGAATAATCTCACATTAAGGGTGTGTTCTCTTCAACTTATTAGACCTAAACTTATCGAACCAAGCTTATCTGAACTTATTAAACCTGATTGAAATTTATTGAACTTATTGGAATTGATTACCTTTGATTATAGAAACAATTAGACCTTATCATACCATATTGGACCTGATCAAACCTTATTGGAACTTATTACACCTGATTAGACCTTATATGAACTTATCTAGAACATATTTGAAGTGAAACAAATCTTTTAAATGTGAAGAGAACACACACTAAATCTTCATCCCATGAACAGAATTACCAAAACCTAGAAAAATCCACCACTTTGTCTTAAAATGAGAAATATTCACACTGAACAGCACACTTGAAGGCAAGTAAAAAAAAATTATTTTTTTAATGCAGAAGGGAAACACAGGTTCATTTTCATAGGTTGTGTATTCATTTTCACCTTGAAATTGTCTATTTATTAACAGAAAGGGGGAAAGGGATACGAGGGAAAGACAATGATAAAATAAAAGCAAAAGAGTCATGTCTTTAGCTAGCTATGTCCAAAAAAATACATAATAACAGTCAAATACAAGTCAAACTACAAATCAAAACTAGTGTCATGAATTAATTGAATGGCCGATAGATGTCTAGTGATACAGAACAGCATACCAAGGTGTTGGTGCAGTTTCGGATCAACAACTTTGATTATTGATGAAAGTGTACTCAGTCGAGATTGCAATCCGATAGAAGTTGAAGTAGTTTTGAAATTATCCCTCTTTTTTTCAAAATACATGCATAAACAGAATCAAAAGCAATAGTGTCAGCTTCATAATAAGGAAGAACATCATGAAAATTTTCCCAAGGCAAATCACATCTTTTAAATGTTTTCCTTCCAACATCACAAAAGTTTTATTATCTGATGCTTTCAGGGGGAGAGTTATCCTCTTCTATACTGTTATTCAAATGTTGCAGACGACTTTGGTGATCAACAGCTGCTGTTTTACAAATCCCACTTAGGTTTAACATGTTTGCTTTAATACTTTAAGCTCTCTTGCAATATGATATAGAAAGAACCTTCACTTGTATGAATTGGGCATCTTCTAGTGAAAAAACGTATTGGCAAAAAGGAATCTATTTTGCCCATAAAAAATTCAGTTCAACAGCTGCATGTGCAGTAAGAGAGAGATTTCCATCAACCAAGCAATAAGCCTCTAAAAACTCAACCTATGTTAATTACATACAAATGATACAAGTCAAGAGCTAGAAGGAAATTCTAGATTGTTGCTTAATTGCTTCATCACTTGGTTTTCAATAAATGTGCTTAGTATTCTGAAAGAGGTAAAACACACTAGGGTTATACCGTTATAGCGGTAAACAAAACTCTGAATTGCAAGCTCAAAGCGTTTCACCAGGAAAATTAGAGCATTGAGTTTAGCTTTTAAGCTCTGTTTAATGCCTTCTTGCATGTACTTGAATTCCACTAAAAATTTGTAATTTGATGTTCATACTATTTTACAAGTGGATATTTAGTGTATCCCATAGCACTATTAGCATTCAAAGTAACAGAAGAGTCTGTTATTCAATATAGCTTATGACTTACACTGTAAACTGTAAAGTGTAACCAAACCTGAACTACATGTAGACTAACAATATTCCTATAATATCTCCTCTGAATCTTTGGAGCTAAAAGCTTTAAGCAAAGGTTGCAATCCTTAATATATAGACACCAAAGCTTATTGAAGGTGGAATACATCCTTACCAATCTACGCATTGCACGTTCAAAGCACCAGTAGGCATCAGCTTCATTTTCAAGAAGTATAACCATTGGAGAACAAATATCATTCATCCCTGCACACAAGTTAAATTCAATCACTAGCAAATTTCATAAAATACATCTACTTGAACAAATCGAGGGGAGGGAGGAGGGGTGGGGAAGGAAAGGAGTTGGACTATTCACCATTATGTTGCTTGGACTTTATTTCAAATACGTATGATAGTATTCAAACACTCTAAGATAATACATACTTCATCCTCAACTCAAACTACCCTTGATGCCCAAGCACCAAATCCCACATCACTAACTCAAGGGCCACTTCCATAATTAAGTTTACCAACCTCCTTTTTTCCTACTCTTATGCCCAGCTCTCCATCTAGCCCAAAGTACTATAAACCCATCCAGCATTCCATGCAGAATTCTAATTTAATATCCCAGACTCACCAACTTAAACATCAAACATCTCCCATTCCACACGAACCCGGATTGCATTCAATAATTAACTCCAAACTATCTATCCATTGTCGTGAAAACAAAGTGGAAACTTCAAAAATAAGAAATCCCAAAAGATCTATGTGTTATTGATAATTAAGAAAAGAATGTTATTACACATCATTGTCAACAATGGGAAGTGGAGCAGATTACTAACTGTCATGAAGACAAGGTGGAAGTTTGGGGGCCAATAATGTTATGAGTTGATGATATTACCAAGTATGATCTTCCTAATACTGCTGATTATCTTCCACCTTGAAGGCAAGGTAGAAGCTCGGGCGGCGTGATGTAATAGCATAGAGGGAAGGGGTCATTAGTAGTGCATAATTCAGCAAGGAGTAGCTGGAAGGGAACAGTAAGTGAGTTAGTAAGAAGAATAGAGAGTGAAAAAGATCAATAAATTAGTGAGTGAAATTTGGTTATATTTAGCTCTCTTAGGGAGATTCAGGCCTCCTGAATGCATGAAATGTCATAGAATCTCCATTTTCACAGCATATATCAGTTAACATCGGTTTTTAAAAAGTGTAAGGCACCCTAAGGCGATGGGGTAAATACAACCTAGGTGCAAAGCAAAGTCAAATTAGACAAGAGGTGAGTTAACAACAGTTGACAACACAATCTTAATGGCCCTTGTGGTTTCTGTCTCACCCCCCCCCCCTCCATCTTCATTGCCATATGGCATGCGGTTAGGGTCAAGGTTATTGGACAGGGTAGTCCAATGGCATGCAGTTAGGGTCAAGGTTATAGGGTCTTTACTGGACAGGGTCTTTAATGGACAAGACCTTATCGACCAGGGCCAATACAGGGCCAAAAATAATAGCCTAATAAATTTTTCAAAAAAAAGTTTTGACAAAAATAATTACATTAAAATATTCGTATACATTTGTTTTAACTATTGGCTACCTTAAATTTTATTTATATTTAATATTTTATGGCCCGACCACAAACAACCCGCTAATGACCGCGACCCGCTTTGGCCCGACCCGCTATTGACCCTTTTTAGTCGACCCTGGCCCTAACCCAACCCGCACCGGCCTGACCCCGACCCGCCCAATAACCAGGTCTACTCATGTAGGCATTGAATTTGTAACAAATGGTATCACAAATTCACAACACGGAAGTTATATGGCTATCAATGTTGTGTTGTTTCGCAATGGGTCGAAGATATGGAGCACATTCTAAGTGCACTCAAGCCCTCGTTCTTTTGGCCTTAATTAATCAAAACCAAATTTTAAAAAAATCCTAGACTCATCATGAGCTGAGCAGTAAACTGAATTTCTAAGGAATTGAGTCCAAAAGAACAGGGCTAGGAGTGTTCAATGGGCTGGGGGCGTTCTTCCACTCCTTCAATAAACAGGTCCGGACTCTTAATGGATAGTGGTGTATAGGGCTGATAATGAGCTGTATAATATGTCCTTAATGGGCTAGATTGAAATTGAGGGCTCTCAAATAAAAAGTATGAACAAACATTAAAAGAAACTAAAAGAGAAAGAAGTCTAAATGCAACATTGCAATCAGACAATTCCCAACAAACCACAAAATAAAACTACCATATCAGTAGTATTACTCTGATTTTTCATTCTTTTTTCTCTTGTTAAAGCTGATCAATCATTCCAATTGCAATTACAATTTATTGTCTTTTTTTAATAACTGTATTACTATTAATTAACATCATACTCTATCATTTTGTGGTCAAGAAATCAGAATTTGTTAGAGAGAAAGACAAACATAAATATGGGTTTCATTGATGCCTTTATTTCAATTTATGAGTACTGCTTGCACGCTTCCCCAGAATTCCATCAAAATATCCAGTCATATGTTCTGCCACTTGCCTTTCTTTTCCTTTTTGGGTTCTGAAAAATATAAAAGAGGTCGGGCTAGGTTGGGTAAGCCCTTACCCACCTACCCAGGCCAGCCCATTAATATAGGCCCACCCAGACCAGCCTCTTAAGCATAGGCCTGGACCAACCCAAACTCAGCCCGCTGCACAGGACAAAACAGGGCCTTAGTGTTGTAATTCTCTAAGTTTAACAATTAAATCATTTGCTCAGTTAAACATGTTCATTCTCTATTAAGCTGTTTGCCATGGCAATTCATAACATCCTATTGCTCTCTTGAGAGCACATTCAACAACAGTAGGCGATGGCACATTTGTGCAAGTCCTCATCCAAAGGATGAAATTTCCTGAGCAAGTGCCACCTGGAAGAGTATGGGAACATTCAACTTCAACTTCCTTCATTTTACCTTGAGGACAAAGTGTACGTTTGATAAGAATTTAATGATGTGCCTCAAGCCTCAACCCAAGCCACCCATACGTTTACACCTGACTACCTGAGCAAGGATAGTGCTGGACTGCTGGAGATGCTAATTATTACAATTAGGAACTCTCTTTTGATGATGCCGTACGCATAGTGTGAGTATGCTTTTTAGTGGGTAGCAGAGTTTGATAAGAGAAATGTGTCCGCAAAAGTAATACAAATGAGCTGTGGAGAGAGAATTATTCAGAAAAGTACTTGCAAATTTGCAATTTGATTTTTTTTCTTTGAGTCACTGACTCACTGATCACTCTGAAGTCTAGGTCTGTAAGCTGCAGCTGGTTATTAAACTGCATTAATTTTACAGTTTACTATCACAATTTTCTCAATAAATCCTGTCCTATTAAAATATGCTGAAACTATGAAATCTATTTTACACATTTTCCCCTCCACTTGGTCGAGCGTGGTTACTGAGACATGCAGAACATTATTACAGCTAACTAGGGGGGGGGGGGGGGGGAAACTAACCCACCCCACCCAAAAAAAGTACAATCCAAGACATCCAGAAAAGCAATTGGAAAATCAGAGCTCGTACCTTGAACATAACTAATGTCACTATCCACCCAGGCATATATCGAAAGAATATTCCAGAGTTTTGCCTGATTACTATCAGTCTGGTAAAACAGGAGGGCCTGATCTGTTCTTACTACATCCAAACCTACAATAAAAATTACAATAACACTTAACAAGCAGCATAAAGAAGGGATTTTCCGGGTTAGCAAACAAGCAACATGTTGAAAAGCTATGTACAGTGAACACATGGTTTGAACCTGTCTGCAAAAGCTAATCATTTACCAATTCTAAAACTCATAACTTCTTAAGCAAACCACCTCCAAGTCCTTCATTTTCAGAAATCACCTATAAATAGCAATTCACTGAAAAATTAACCACCTTTTATGATTCACGATTTCTTTGTTTCTCAGACAATGGAAGATCAGTAATCCACATCCTTGTGACGTTGCTCCATAGTGGTGATATTTTAAAAATAAAGCGTTTTTTTGTTAAAAAAAAGTTTTAAAACTAAAGCGTTTAAAAGGGTAAATTTTGAAATCTAATGAACAATGTAGCCAAATCTCTGTTGAAATCAAAATAGAAGCCTTTTTTCAAAGAGTAATAGTATTACTGCTACATAAGCACAAGTTTTGAAATTAGTTACATAAAACTTAAGTACGGAGTATTTAACAAGGAGAAAAATATGAAGTATAATTTAAAAACGAAAATATTAGTTTTGAGAGGCCCTCAATTCAAAAATCAGTGACTAGTCACCCCTTTATGGAGAACAAAGCATACTGAATGTATAAAAAGGCTCAAGGCACACCAAGGCGATAGGGATTTCCATGCGTGCTCCTCATTGAAGCGAGGTACACATGATAAAAAGAGGGAATTTTTTTTTTAATAAAATAGGGTTGCGCCTCAAGCTACGCCTTTTGCACTCCTCACCAAAAATACCTCACCTATATCCTAAAAGGCGTATACCTTGATCGCCTTGCACCTCAGGCACACCTTTTTATACACTAGGCATACTTAAATTCACAAAAGAAACCAATACTGTTAAATTGTATGGTTTTTGAACTCTTTTTGAAGCCAAACTGAAATTGATTCCATAAGCAATTAATCTATATCAAGGACCCAATAGACCAGAACAATGCAAGGCCAAAGATTTCATCGTTATTCTTTAGAAACATTCTAATGGTTAAATAGCATATGTTTTCATTTCATTTGTCATACAATTCAAGGCCTTACTGACAATATAAGTACCATATCCCATTACTTTTATTTACTCAGTAGTTTTACCACTACTACTATACACAGTAGTCAAGAACATAGAAACTGAATATCAACCTCTTTGATAGAAAATAATAATAATAATAATAACAACAATAATAATAAAATAAAAATGATGATTCAATCCATCAAAACCTCAATATGGACTTCCAGTCCTGGATTCATTATCATATCGCAAATTCGCAATCAAGCTCCAATTTCATACTACCTCCATTTTCAAATAAAATGTCCACTTTGATTAGGCACGTTTTCCAATGAAAAACATTGAGGATTAATTTCTTTAGCTATCAATTAGTAATTTTGTAGGCTTCTATGCGACCGTAGTATACCATAGACTAAAGGGGAAATTTTACCGGACAATTGTTAAGTCGGCATTGCTTTATTATAGAAAATGTTGGGCTTTGAAGTATTGACATGTTCATAAGATGAATATGACCGAAATGTGTATGCTACAATGGGTGTATGGACATACAAGAAATGATAGAATATGAAATAAGGTTATTAGGAAAAAGGTAGGGTTACTTCTATAGAGGAAAAAAATGAGGGAGAGTCGACTAAGGGTGTGTTCTCTTCAACTTATTAGACCTGGACTTATTTGAACTTGTTAAACCTGATTGAAACTAATTGAAATTATTGGACATGATTAGCCTGATTATAAGAAACAACTGAACCTTATTGCACCTAATCGGACCTGATCAAACCTTATTGAACTTATTACACATTTACACATTTCAACTTATCTGAACTAAAAAAATTTAAGGTGAAGAGAATGCACCCTAGGATGGTTTGCACATGTAAAACAGAAAGAGTATAATGCATCGGAAAGGGGGCTTGAAGCTTGGCAAAGAGGACACAAGGTAAGGGGTAAGGGGTAGAGGAAGACCAAATCAAACATAAAATAAAAAGGGTGGTTGAGAATGACATGAGGTTGTTGGGACTCGATGAAAATTTAGCGACATATAGGGAAGATTGGAGGACTAGTATATAAGTGGATTACTTTCGTGATAAATATGTTTGATTCATGTCTAGCGGGGCCCAATTTGTTTTAAAATAAGGCTTTGATATTGTTGTTGTTGTATCAATTAGTAATCTTTATAAACAATTGATGGTATGCGAATAGTAGCTTCTATTCCAAATTTGGCAATGTTGGAATAAATATAGAACTTAAAATGAAGAGAAATGTTGCAATCATAAAAGAGTAGTGGAACCAGGTGTTTACATAATACTTTATTCAAAGATCTTTTATCAATTTATTAGTAATTAAGGTATGGTTTTATTTAGAGAAGAGTGAGAGAGATAATCACATTAAGGCAGATTAATGAACCAATTGCATACCAATTTGTGGCAAAACCTGCTTCCATTGTATCACTTTCTTCTCAAAAGTGGGATCATTATTCCCTTGTTTGTCACCATGTGTGCCAGGGGTGTTCTCTATTGGTTGTCCATCATCAGTAACAATAGGTGTTGTGAGAAACTTTCCACTGCCAACAACAGGTACCATCTTCTGACACTCTGCTTTCCATTCATCATACTGTTCTCTAAGTGCATACAATTATATTCAGTCAACTTAAATGCACACAAAATTTACTAAATACACGGGTCCACACTCCCTAGGAACATAAAACAATCGTGCTAAAGCACACAGCAATAGTGTCATGTAAAATCATAAGTCACCTGATGACGAGATTTCAAGAGAACATCCACTAACTAGCTAATGAATATGAGAAACACGCTTGCCTGATAAAAGATAGTCATTTACATGCACGCTATGCTGAAATAAAAATTAAAGTCCAAGGCAAATGTTTTGCTTAAATCATCCTAAATTATAATGTTGCAGCTATAGAAAAATGTCAAATCATAAGTCAACTGATGACAACATTTCAAGAGAATATCCACTAGCTAGCTAATGAAGATGAGAAGCACGCTTGCATGATAAAAGATAGTCATTCACATGTACACTATCCCAAGATAAAAGCCAAAGTCCAAGGCAAGATTTTGGCTTAAATCATCATAAATTATGATATTGCAGCCATCAGCATGAGTGATTATTAATAGAAAATAAGGATTAAGAACTAGAATTTGGGAGTCACAATGCCACAACCACAAGTTACCACTACCTGCGGCGTTGCCTGATTAGACTTCGGTCATCAAATGTACTGTTTGGATCGTAACAGCCCAGCAAAAACTCCCAGACAGCACCTCGAATAGAAGGGTGAACACCCTAGCAAAAACAAAATCTTTAAGAAAACAAAAGGATTTGGATTTCAACAATAAATTTCCACTTCTAGTCTGCAATAAGTATGAAACACAATAGGCCACAGCACAATGATCAACTCAAGCATCAATTTAAAAAAATCTCCTTTTCATGCACAATGACCACTGACACCAAAAAAATTAAGAATATGAAAAAACAGAGGAGCAGACTCTTCCTGAAGAAATACCACCAACAAAAAGTAAGGCAATTTTTTTCTACATTAGCAGCTAATATAAAAAGTGCAATGGAAACATGTACAAAACATAAATGACATCTAACTATAAAATGTTTACCCCACGTTGAATCCTTCTTAGTACTTTTGCAATGTCCAGCTGACCCTCTTCAGAGAATGAAGCATGCCACCTCCTTGCACTAAGAGTTTTTCCTGCCTGTAGAGATACATAAACAAAATATCAGTCACATGTGAGACTAGGAAGAAATTAACTTCCTTTGTTTCTTTTTTCAATGACGCTTTGTATTTTTGTACATTCCTTGTCATATATGTACTTCATACATTTATGACCAATATTTTATCCCACAATACCCCCTTGTACTCCACATGCACTACTCTCACTATCCTACTTTTTCTTGCAGAAAAAAGAAAAGGCAACTTCTCTCTTAAGGTTCAAGCTTGTGTTGTAGCGACACAAGTCTTTCAAATGCTACTAGGTTGGGTTCAAATATCAACCCACACATCTGGAAGGATTCCTTAATCCTAATCTTACCCCTCTAAGGTAAGTGTGTTGGCTTAACTAAGTGGGGTAGTGTCCGACTGTCACACCCATGTCCGAGCGTCAAGGATTTGACATGGTTACTTGAGGTGAAATGAAAACTTAACAACAATGGTAAAAAGCTATCTATCAAAAAGGATAGCTTTATGCTTTTACCCTAAGTTTGCCACAATCATGAGCATGATGATGGGATTCTACTACATGAGTACACGACAATAAGGAGCCAGAAGGGGAAAAAAAATACACTAATAAAAAATGCTACCATAAGATGAAAACCCCGCGACTAACAGGAAGAAAAAGTTTAAATTCTCACCCTAAGCTTGAATCGGGGCTTTGGCACGCTATCTTGGCACTCTGGTCTAATCGGATAAAACGCTTCAAGCTCAGCTTGTGAAGATCTTCTCAAGAACAACATCTATGTCAATGTCCATAAGCACCCAAAATTCAATTTCTTATACAAGAGATTATCAAATACTAATTTTAACATATAAAATACATTTATATTCGACTGATATTTTGATCGATTCCAAATTGGCTTACCCTATTTCTCAGATAAATTGAAAAAGGCAGATCAAACTACCAAATTTCAAAAAATAAATAAACATTCGAACTATATTTGTTACCAGAAAACGTGTGATTGATTGGTTGATTAATTAATATTAATATATAATTTAAAGGGGGAAAAAGGCAGAAACAATCATTTGTCACCTTTATTTGAGCTTGAAATCGATTAAGAGGACATGATCCTCCTTTGGATTCAATGAAATTCCAAACAACTTTTCAAAGTAATAAAGAGAAGATTTTTGTAATAAATAGGGTTTTTCTGATCTGAATAGGAAAATCGAGTAATTTGGTGAGAGCGACACAGGACATGGAGATTGAAAAGATTATGGAATGAGATGGTTATAACTTATAAATTTATAATGTTGATGGCTTAACGGTTTTCTTCCTTTTCTTCTCAGTTTGAACTTGTTTTTTTAGACAAAATGCACAAAAGTCTACTTATACCATTAGATACTGTTATTATTCTCGAACTTCTTCTATATAGTCAATGCTCTTTGGTGTGATTGATGTGGACTCCGTACACTTCTCGCTAGGGTTTTGACCTGCAAAACAGTTAAAGGTTGCTAACCCGGGGTGGAACCCGGGAACGCCCCTCCGATGTTTAAGTCAGATATCGGGAGTAAGGAGTCAGTGTATTGTGAGTTTGTGAATTATGAATTGCGTACCTGAAAGAATGACTGGACTGATCCTTATATAGGCGTTGGTTACCCGGTTGGGGTTTTTACTGAGTCAATTGGGCTGACGTGTGGGCCTCGCCCATGACACGTGGCGTCGTATTATTTGTTGTAGACTATCTGATGTGTCCCTAGCCCTATCAGAATTGGGCCTAGGGTTTGGGTCCATCCATACCGGGTTGACCACCTGGTTGGGCCCGGAACAGTTACCAAAAAAAAATTTACTTTGAATTTTTTTTTTTCAAAGATAATGTGTGGGATACTACTAGGCCTTGGAATCGGACGCTACTACAAATCACTTGGCCCAATTTTTAGTCAACACACGCATCTGTAAGGGGGATAATAAGGAATTCTCACAAATGCGTGCGGTGAGAATCGAACCCAGTGCCTGGAATTCTGAAACCCTAACCACTAGGCTATAATTTGATTCTCTTTTTAACCGTAAAACGGTGTATCCAAATACTTCGTACCAATATAGAGGTATAATAATGTAGGTTTTTTTTATACAGCAAGGCACGTTAGCTCTCAGCGCAAGGTTCTTATCTCATGATTAATCGGCCTCGCGATCTTGAAGTCGTGAGGTGAGATGTATTCCACTGAACCATCCACTTCTTCTCATGTGTAATATAGTGTTGCTAAAAGGAAAAAAAATGTCTTTTGTTTTTTTATTTAATTTTGCTAATATTGTATCAAAATGCATAAATGTTATATTCAACAAATTCAATATTATATGCAAGTGCATAAATATTGTTAGTGTTTTGTCAGTAATCCATATCGGATATGGGTGTATCATTACTCTTTTTAACCCAAAAAAAAAAAAAAACATGTTGGACATGAGGGGAAACTAATTATTACCTCATCATTCGTAAAGACAAATAATACTTTGCATTTTAAAGGTTTTTCAATGTAATTTTTTGGTATCAATACCGCTTGATGGGGCATAATGCACCCATTAGCTGTTGGGCCAGCCACATACAAAGCTAAGGCCCAACCCAGCAATCAGCAAACAACAGAAATCCATCACAAGGAAGGCCCACAAAAAGGATCAGGCCCAGGTATAGGCCAAGGTCTGTACAGGGGCCCTGATCACCTGAATCCACGCTCAAGCATCTACCTGGTCAAGATCACATCTACCAGGTCCTGAGAACAGCAGCCTGGTCCAGGTCCAGCCTACCAGGTTAAAGGAACGCCTACCAGGTACAGGGTTACTGACCAGGTCCAGCCTAGTCTGCCTGGTCCAGTTCAACCTACCAGGGGCAGTTTTCCTCACATGTTCTCAAGGTATTATAAATAGACCTCATCCATGCACATGCAAAGGTATCCAAAAAATACTAAACACACCTCAAACTTCTCCCTCACTTTCTCTCTCTACATTTCCCAACTCTCACACTTCACTGACTTGAGCGTCGGAGGGCCATTCCCCGGAACACCTCCGGGGGTAGCTCACGCTTGTTCACTGTGCAGATCAACGAGCATACTACGTGGAATTTGGACTAGCTCTCAAGCCCATCAACACATTTACATTGTTGTGACCACAAAATCACCTCAACACCGCTGATTATATATTAGTTCATGTTTAAGCATTTGATATTATTATAAAAATATGTATCAAGTATCGACACGAATTTAATAACACCTCGCAAAAATATGTACTACTTAAATATAAAAAATAAACAATTATCAAGGTATATTATATAGTATCAATAGTCAAAGTGAGTAGTATATTATACTTGGAAAAGTACATCAAAGTCTAAATTACCATCATTTAGTTGATTTAAGATCTAAATTAAATATTGGAAATAATCTAAGTTTGATAAATGTCTAAGTTTCTAATTCAATCTCCAACTTTGAATAATTCAACTTTGACATCTGATTTTTTTTTACATCTGATTTTTTGATGCAAGTATCATTATTACTTCTTTCATTTTTTTTAATATTGTTCTAATTTGATATCTTTTGTGGGGGAAATTGATATTGGCACAACTAAAATTGATATGCGCACAACTTTTTGTGAGAGGAACATAGAATGATGTTCTCTCACAATAAATTGTACCCATATCAATTTAGTTGTGTCTTTATCATTTCCCTTTTGTGGGGATTGAGGCAGTAATGAATGAAGAGTTTGTACAATTATTACTTCGAATATTCTGAAACTAATTAATGTAAAGTTAGATAGCTTTGATCATACTTTCTTCTTTTTTTTTTTGGCAAAGGGCATACTTTCTTTTTAATTTAGATTTTTACTTAGTAGGTTTTATTATTTTTGTATGAATACATGTAGTATGTACTAGTAAGGATAAGGTCTTGGCTTGCTACTCAAAACCTCAAAATTTCAGGCACAAGGTTTTTGGATTGTCACTGCACGCATTTGTGAGTATTCCTTATTTTCTCTCTTACAAATGTGTGTTGGCTAAATTGGGTTGGGTGACCTACAGTGGGGTCCAGTTCAAAGCCTACTACCCCACACATTATCAAACAAAAAATGTAGTATATTTCTACTAGTGTTTTTGATTAATAATATGTGTATTATTATATGTAGACAATATGTATAAATTACCATCAGCATGTATGATGTATATGTATAGGCATTATACCTGGCAAAAATAAATCCGACCCAATACCGACCTGAAAATTGACCCGGAAAAATTAGTTCATGAACATAAAAATAGAACCTGAAACCTGTTTTTTAATCGAACCCGAAAATCTGTTTTAAAATAGTGATCGACCCATTACCGACCTAACCGACTGATTTTTTTTAAGTATAGTCATATACACATGCAAATAATATTAGGTCACAAGACGTATCCAACTGGATCTCACTTGAATATGTTTTTCATTATGTATAAATGAAAAAATAGTGCATAAGCCTACTTTTTGCAATAGAAAGAAATGAAGGAAGTATTTTGATGAAAAATTATGCGTTTTTCAAACTCTTAAAACCCAAATAGTTAACTTGACTTTTGCGAACCGTCGAAAAAAATTCATGTTAAAAAATGGTTGACCGACCGACCTATTATCGAGAATTTCGGGTCATGAACAAAGAATTTCAACCCGTTATAAAAAAATCATCGACCTGAAAATGACTGAAACCTGATATTGATCGACCGATACCGACATGACTGACCGATTTGCTAATATAATAGGCATATATGTAGGTATGTATGCAGTATATGCAGCATTGGAGTTTTAAGGCTAGTTATGCATGTATGTATGTATAGGCATACATAAGACCCTTGTGTAGTCGATTAAGAGACTTTAGAGGTCTATTTAAGGACCTCATCCCTTGTGTAGGTATTAGACATTCAAGGCTAGTTATGTGTATGTGCGGAATGTAAAGGCCTTTGTTGGTTCATGATGTAATTAGGAGGGTAAAAGAACCCCACACAGTGGAGGGGACATGGGGGACAGTGGTCCCCCCAATTTATTTTTGAAAAAATCAAGTTCAAAAACTATAAAAATAAAAAAAATTATTGTGATTCTATTGTAACCTTAAATTGTTTAATTTATGTTTCTTATAAAGGATGTTTATAAAGTTATGATGGTCAAAAAAATTACAAAGCTTAAACCTTGATTTCTATGAGTATTAGACTATTAGTTACTTTTGGTTGCTATCAATCTATCCTTACATTGCTACCACGAGGTGTACAACAGTGATGTCAAATTTAGACCTGAACATTTCAATTTATTTAGTTTGATTGTGATTTTAATCTGATTTTGATTTAAGTTTATAATTGTTTTATTTGAGTTTGTAATTTCTGGTTTTATTTTGTAACTTCACTTTGAGTCTGATTTTGATTGTTTTTAGTTTCGGATTTTTTGAGTTTGTAAGTTCTGGTTGAGTATAATATTTTTAGTCTGATTTACGTGTTTTTAGTTTGATTTTTCAATATTTGTAACTTTTTTTTAATTATTTTAGTTTGAATTGGTGGATTAGCTTGGGTGTTTTAGTCTGATAAAAATATGTGAAAGTATTGGGTCAGACGGTCTGACCAGACAATCTGGTCAGACGGCTGACCCATATACCCACTTATAATAGTGAAAAACTTTGGGAGGCTATAACTTTGCGCTCGGGTGTCGGATCAGGGCATATGATATGTCGAAATTGATTAATTTTTCGAGACGAACGCAGCTGCAAATACTCGGAGGGGATTTGGCCACCGGAAATTGCCAAACGAGGCCTCTAAAGGCCTCAAAATGCAAAAAAAACGTATTTTGTCCAAGTTAGTTACAAAATGTGTCCATGTTTTACAATATGTGTCCATGTTTAAACAATATGTGTCAATGTTTACAAATAGGTGTCCATGTTTACAAATAGGTATCTAGGGTTAACAATATGTGTCCAGGTTTGTTCAGGTGTGTTCAGATTTGTTCATATTTGTCCAGGTTTTGTCCACATTTGTCCAGGTTTGTCAACATTAGTCCAGGTGTGTCCAGATTTATCCAGATTTGTCCATGTTTGTCTAGATTTGTCCATGTCTGTCTAGATTTGTCCAGGTTTGTTCATATATTTTTCCAGGTTTGTTCATATTTGTCCAGGTTTGCATGTTCAGGTGTGTCCAGATTTATCCAGATTTGTCCATGTTTGTCTAGATTTGTCCAGGTTTGTTCATATTTGTCCAGGTTTGTCCATATTTGTCCAGGTTTGT
Source organism: Salicornia ramosissima (assembly GCA_951394345.1). Classification (NCBI taxonomy): domain Eukaryota; kingdom Viridiplantae; phylum Streptophyta; class Magnoliopsida; order Caryophyllales; family Amaranthaceae; genus Salicornia; species Salicornia ramosissima. The sequence goes on from OX596235.1 coordinate 15,612,698, forward strand.
CCATATTTATCCAGTTTGCATGTTCAGATTTATCTAGATTTGTCCATGTTTGTTTAAATTTGTCCAGGTTTGTTCATATTTGTCCAGGTTTGTCCACATTTGTCCATGTTTACAAATTGTGTCCAGGTTTCAAATGTGTCAAGTTCTGTTTTCAGGTTTACAAATGTGTCCAGGTCTACCAATACATGTCCAGATTTAACAGCATGTGTCCAGGTTAAACACATATGTGTCCAGATTCAACAATATGTGTCCAGGTCCAATGGACTGGTCTGACAGAAACGTTACTGTCAGACCGGTCTGACACAATACCTTCTCTAAAAATATATATGCTATTTTTTTGTTTGATATGTGAATTTTTGGTTTGATTTTATCCTAATGTCCGACGTAATTACTCCATACCCCCTATTTTTCAAATCTTAGATCCGCCAATGTCAGATTACGTCCGAAATTATGTATCCGAATTATTTTATTTAAATTATCGAACCTGTCTCCAAGTTTAAAAACCTGGCTACGCTACTGCCACACACATAAGACCCTTGTGTAGTCGATTAACTTTAGAGGTGAGATCTCATCCCTTAAGCATTTGTGTAATGAAGTTTGAGAATTATTTTGCTAACCAGCCATAAATGATGATAATAGATATAAATTTATAACTAAATTTGAAAGTTAAATCAATATCCATTCCCATGGTGTAACTAGTTTAACTTCAATTTATCTAAATTTTTTTCAGAAATATTCAATCCCATCAAATACCACTCTCCCCAATGGTAATGGATGAAAATAAAAAATGAGTAGGAAATTGGAATGAAAATTTGTTAGAAAATTGGAAGAATTTTCAATTTATCTAAATTTGAACTTTTGGGCTCAAGACATTTAGACATATATATATATATTTGGATTAATTGTAATTAATAAACCAACCTTTGGCCCATTGTTTTTTTAATAAACCAACCTTAATACACCATCTTTCCAAAATGAACCGTGACCTATTTGGAACCTTTAGAAACAAGTAAAATGATACGTGACAATATATCATTGGTTCAAATATTTATATTTTAAAAATCATAAATTTTTAAAAAAAATCTGAAATAAAAAAAAAACTAAAATTAAAAAAAAAAAAAAAATTCTCTCTCCTCAACCACCATTTTCTCTCCTCCATCCTCCTCCTTCCTCCTCAATCACCATTTTCTCTCTCCTCCTTCCTCCTCAATCACCACCACCACCGCCATTGCCATCGTCATTTTCTCCCTCCTCAAGGCCGCTCCAAGCCCCACCAGCTGTGCTTCCTCGTCTATATATCTTCTTCTCTCTTCATCAATTTGTTTTTCTTTTCATTGTTTGATGGCGGTTTCGGGGGTTTTGGTGGGTGGTTTAGGGGTCGAATTTTGTGGGGGGAGGGGGGAGCTAACGGTGGTTCAACCGTCGGAGGTGGGGTTGGGTTTGAGGGTGGCGGCGAATTGGTTGGTGGAAATTGGGCTCAAATTGGGTGGTGGGGGTGGTTCGGAATTTGGTGGGGAGGGTAGTGGAGGGGGTGGCTGAGGTCGGGGAGTGGTGGAGGTGGGGGTTTCGAGGTGGGGGGGGGGTCGAGGGTTGAAGGGAATTCGAGGGTGGCTGGGTCCTGGGTGGGGGCTTTGGTTGGGGGTGGTTCAGGGGGGTCGGGAAGGGGTGAGGGTTGGTTGGGGCCGTGGGGAATTGGTTGGGGTCGTGGAGGGGTGGCAAGTGTTTGGGCAGGGGGAGGGTGGCCGACAACAGGTGCCGGTGATTGGGCTGGCAGGGTGGGGGTTGTTGGTTGGGCGGGTGGGGGTTTTTGCTTTTTTGTTTTATTTCTTTAAATTTCTGCCAGTATTTTTTTTTAATTTCTGTATTTTTTTAATGAGAAAAAAAATTAACCTATTTAGAAGGTAGCAGGCCAAATTGTTTACTGGTTGAAATTCAGTATCATAGAGATCAAAATCCGTAAAATTTTAAAGCCCTAACCAGTGGATTAAACTCATTTTATAACATGGTGAATAGCGTGTACAATACAAATATGAATTATACAATGTCGGATACTACTCTTGGTAGAGGGGGACCAAGGCAGGAGAGGAGCGTAAGCCATAAACTACCCAGTAAAACCCCCCTTCTCTTTCCCAAACTCCCCTGAAAGAGTGAAAGTCTTCAACGTTCTTATTTTCCCCTCTCATCGCTCTCTATCGTTTCAAAATCTAAACTTTCAAAAGGAATTCGAATCAAAACTCTCTTTCAATCTCAAATCCCAATTCGCATTTTGCATACCACCATGAACATCTTCAAGAAGAAACCTACTGCCAAAGGTACCTTTTGCCCTAACTTACTTTCATTCCGTTCCAGCTTCAATTGCTTCAAGTTTTGGGTCTTTCTTTCAATTTTGTGCTGATTATAACTTGTTAATGCTTTAAAATTAGTCCTGGATTATTTCGCATTGATCCTTTTGATTTTACTAAGTTTATGATGATCTATCACAGAGGCGCTTCGGGAAAGTAAGAGAGAGATGGCAAATGCCACTAGAGGTATGATTTGTTTAATCAAAATTTCAATTTATTTTGTAGGGTTTGTTGGTGTTATGTTGTGCACTAATGTAATTTGTTCATTTTAGTTTTTGATGAATTCTGCGTTTTTAATAATTATGATTGATTTTGATGTAGCAATCTATAGGACTTTCGATTACATGGGTTATACTTTGAGCTAAGCTCATCATCATTTGATGAAATCATTTTGAATTTGGTACTGTATTGAATAGAATTTTGGGATTTTTTCCCCTAGTTGATTGCTTACTTATCTAGAAAGTTAGAAGTGGATCGACTGAAAGCACAGTTCCAACCTTTACATAGCTGAAATTTGATTCATTTTTTCATTGATGTAGTAGTACTTACAATACGGTTGCTATGTACCTCATGATGCATCCAATATCATGTGCTACTGCTCTTATGTAGTTTATGCTGATTTTTATCGCATGCTTGCTTTCGTTTCAGGCATTGAAAAGGAAATTTCATCACTTCAAGCGGAAGTATGTCAAATTAGACATTAAGCTTTCTTTTTTCACCAGGTTGTAGCTTATTTATCTAATATAACATGCTATGATGACAGGAAAAAAGGTTGGTTGCTGAAATTAAAAAAACTGCAAAAACGGGAAATGAGGTAGGACACGCACCCTCTCCCCCACCCCCTCTCCCCCATTTGCAGGGGAGCCTAAAAAACGAAAAGAAAGAATAAGCCCTCTATTGTCAGCTTATGTATGGAAATCAAGAAATGTGCACCTTATACCCTGTATTAGGAGTTATCCTTAATTAGTTTCTATATTGCACCACTAAAATTGATAATTCTTACTCAAGCCTGTTTGTTAACTTGTAGGGAGCAACTAAGATTCTTGCTCGTCAATTAGTTAGACTTAGAAAACAAATTGCTAATTTGCAAGGCAGTCGAGCTCAAATCCGAGGTATAGCGACCCATACACAGGTACACCTTGGGATTCCCTCCTATTTTATGAAATTCATTGCCCAAAAGTTTCACTGTTTTATATCTCTAACCTAGATTTTATTCATCACCAGGCAATGCATGCTCAATCCTCTGTTGCTACTGGCTTGAAGGGTGCCACCAAAGCAATGACAGCCATGAATAAGGTGTGAACATGAAGTTCATAGACAGTGGAGATATTAGCCTTACAAATATTAATGAAAGGAACTCAATGTGCACTCCTCCGCTTAAAGTATGCTAACCCTGTATTGGTTTTTTCCCCCTTTTCTATTACGTCAGCAAGTGGCACCTGCGAAACAAATGAAACAACTACAAGAGTTTCAGAGACAATCTGCCCAAATGGACATGACGGTTAGTTTTGATAAAGCCTAATCCTATTCAATAACATTGTACGTATCTTGACTACCAATCTGTTGTGCAGACTGAAATGATGTCGGATGCAATTGATGATGCCTTGGATAATGATGAGGCTGAAGAGGAAACAGACGAATTGACAAACCAGGTTTATTTCTTATTTTCTAACAGCTGATAGTGTTGTTTCCATCCCATTATGATGTTTCCCTTAGAAAAAGTACTGTAGTGCATCAGATTAATTAACAGTCTATGCTTTAGACCATCTCAACTGTCCTGGAGTGAGGTGCTTCTCCTGTTCGAACCTAAAGCAAACGACATGTTTGATGGCAGGATTTCTAGTTTATGTTTTTCTAAAGACATTACTAAACATGATATTAATAAACCTAATGTGGTGCACATTGTTTAGTTATGGACTTATGGTTAATTGCTAAATTAAGGAACCATGTGTTTAAAATAGACTCTTTTCTAGATAAGATTTGTATAATATGCATTCCGAAACCATGGAATCATAATTCTGCTGATATTCATGAGAGATAGAGATATGGATGTAAAATCAATTTTCATCCCAAGTGTAACATTTCCTCATTTTCTCTTGATTTTTTTTCCCTCACTGTTCAGGTGCTTGACGAAATTGGAGTTGATGTTGCTTCACAGGTTGGTATCAGTTCATAATTAATAGAACTTCTCAAGGTATATTGAAACAGTACTGATGGTTCTTTCTCTTGAAATTTTTGCAGTTGTCAGCAGCTCCAAAGGGGAAAATTGCAGGAAAGAAAACTGAAGAAGTCAGCACGTGAGTCATTCTCTCTATCTCTCTTGATTCCCCTTTTTAAAAAAATACGAAAGAGGGAAGAAAAAAAAATTGACGATTTGTATTATTTCATTTTTTTCCTAGCATGACGAATATAAATTCTTAAATTCTTGTACACAATATTTTGAAGAAACAACAAAATCTGAAACAGGTAGGGGTGTTCAATAACCGTACAGGACTGAACCGTACAGGATCTGTTTATATATTTTAAAACAATTAGGCTAATTTGCCGTTGCTGACAATTTGCTCCTTTAAGGGAAAAAATAGAAAACCACATGATGTGCATATGTTATGGAGACAAAGAGATGAAAACACAATGCAATATTCCTTCTCTTGTGAATGAGAAACCATCTAATTCTCTAGGTTATGCTAGATTTGCACCATATGATTCATTTCTATCAATAATAGTTTTGCATTAAAAAACCATAAAAGAATTCATTATTTTTTATCCTTCAAAATTTGTTCACTTAACCTATTCTAAGAAGATACGATGATACAATTGGTTCCTTCAGTGGTAGCAATGAAGGGGGTTACTGGAAGGAAAGACAAAAAAAGGTTCCTTGCACAAATTAGTTGAGGGAGGAAAAAAAAAAAAGAAAAGAGAATGTGGTGACAGTAATGGAGGACTTCTTTTGATACTAGGAAATGTGATGAATTTTAAATTTGGTGACCATATATCTAGGTAATGTGACACATACCTTGGATTATAATCGGTGAATTACTATACTCTTGCTTCTTTAATCCCCAATCCATTAGTGTGAGCAATGGCTGATAGACAGTTCACCGCTGAGTGGTCCTACTAAGCCAATACAGGTTTTGGATCAAATTTTCTGTTCTGGTATAGTTCCACAATCTATATTTGACCTTGGGATGTAAATATCCTAGGGATATCCATTAACCTTCTCTATCTGGTTTAAATAAGGGATATCCTAGGCAATGCATGTTAAAACTAAGGGCTTGTTTGGTTGCCCAATTTTCCTATGGGCATTTAAAATTCCCATGAATTTCATTTTTATCCCTAAAATGGAGGTAATGCAAATTCATGAGAATTTTGATTTCCCACAAAACATGAGAATTTAATTACCACACTCTCCTTGGTAAGTTACAATTCCCATAGGAATTTACTCCCCCCATTACCAACCAAACTAAGTTTGTTAAATTCCTATGAATTTAGTTAGGGAATTTAATTCCTACATATTGAGAATTCATAGGAATTTACTCTTCCTTGATGAACCAAACAAGCCCAGAGTAATGATGGTGGAATGCCATCACGCCAGCTGCATGCTGTCATACCTATTTTTAGAGAAGAAATTGTTCAAGTTACAGTACCATGCTTGTGATATGTTAAATAATGAAAGTATTGATAGCGATGTGAGCCTGTGAGGTATAGCTCTATAGGAGATCAAATACAAGGAACTAAGCTGTGGTGGTGCAATCACTACTGAGCTAATATGATAACCCGATTGTTTATTGTTAACTCATTTCCATATGTTAGTGATTGTAATTTTTATTTTTTGGAGAATTTTGATGCCGGTTTTATGTTACTGAAATTTTTTTTACGGTGAAACTTATGACTTCTTTTCGCTCTTCAGGTCCGGTATTGATGATCTAGAGGAGAGATTAGCTGCTCTTAGGGGGACTTGATCCTTTTAGAGTAGCTTTTCCTTCATTGAAGCTACTTCTATCTGCCTTGATGTTCTATGGATGTATGCTATATTGATGGAGGAAGCTTAGTGAGCAGATTTTTTTTCTTCTTAGTAGTTATTTGTATAATTCATATGAATTTGCTCACCTGATAGTTTTCTTCAATTGAGTTTGATAATATCTAAATTCTAACCTCCAAAGTGTATTCAGTGAATTAATTTGTCATGTGTTGTATATAGAATTGGTGAAATATCCTGCTTTTCAAGAACTACCGGGTTATTAATTCAGTCATTTGAGTCGTTCAGATTAAGATTGCTTGGTTATGCTGTCGTTGTATTATAACAAAAGAAAATTCTTAATTAAATAGTCCTGTTAGATTTACTATCTTCTATTATCTATCTATCTACTATCTACTATCTACTATCTACTATCTACTATCTACTATCTACTATCTATTATCTATTATCTATTATTCTATTCTATTCTATTATTTTATTATCTATTACTAAAATTCTTACCACTAAAATATACATCATTTCCCTCCTAAACTACCATTTTTCCCTCCTAAAAAAATAAACTACAAAGGACATTAATAAATGCACTCCTTGCATTCCCAATGAAGTGAAAGGATGGTCTAAAGCAAGTTTAATTTGAAGGGAAAAAAGCATTAAGGATGGTCTAAAGCAAGCTTAATTTGAAGGGAAAAAATCTAAACACTAACTATTTATTCATAATAGTGAATTTCATAAAATCAAATGTTTAAATACAGACCTAAGGACTAATTTGATCGATATAATCCACTTATAGTATACATACTATTTTTTACGGAATTTTATTAATTAAATATGGATCTAAGGTTTTAGAGTTCAGACTATTTTTAGAGTTATTTACTGAATGTAAAAGAATTGAATTTTGCTATGCTATAAAGAGATGAGAGACAATATTATTTTAATTTCACACCAAACTATTTGAGGTGAATATTCTTTTTATGAAATTTCAATATAATAAAACAATAAAACAATGTGAGGGTCTTATAGAATGTCTTATTTTTTTTTTTAAAAAAAATACTTAATATACGTTGTATTCATGCAAACTCAATATTTAATTACTAATTATCATCATATTTTCTCTCACATGTTATAAAAAAATTTAAGCCGTGCATCGCACGTGGATTAACTAGTTTCTAATATATTGGAAGGTCTAGTTATATGGAGTGTTTGACAAAAATATTGTTTTGAGCAAAAATATTTACCAAAATAATGCCATTGCAAAAGTATTTACGAAAATACTGTCCACGTAAGCAATTTTTTTTTTTAAAAGATGCAGCTTAAATCGCTATCCCTATTAGCGATTTTGTTAACGAAATCGCTAATTGAGATACTGATTTTATCCTAAGTAAAAAAAAAAAAAAAAAAAAAAAAAAAAAAAGAAGCAATGCCTTTGTTGTAAAGATCAATGACTAAAGTTGATTTTGTTCTAGTTAAAGGGTAAATCGCTATATGAAATAGTGATTTTTATTTCTAACAAAATCGCTATTTTAGATAGCGATTTTGTCACTGCAAAAAAAAAAAATTAAAAAAAAAACACCCTCTTTCCAATAGCATTATTTGGTAAATATTCTAGCTCAAAACAATATTTTGGTAAAACACTCTCGTTCTTTTATTGATAAGGAAAAATTGTCAAAAATAAGTCAACCTTTGGGCGATCTTCCACAAATAAGTCAACCTTTTGAAAATCCAGAAATAAGCTAACCTTGTTATCATTTAAGCCAAAAATAGGTCAAATGATTATTTAACATGTTAATTTCTATTGTTTTTTATCACTATTTTACAATCATTCAACCTATTTTTTTGCTTTAAATGATAACAGTAACTTAAAACAACAGATAACTAATAGATTAAATAATCGTTTAACCTATTTTTGGCTTAAATGATAACAAGGTTAGCTTATTTCTGGATTTTTAAAAAGTTAGCTTAATTGTGGAAGATCGGCCAAAGGTTGATTTATTCTTGGCAATTTTTCCTATTAATAAACATTAACTCTCAAAATAAATTTGAAAACAAATATTCTCTCTTTGTAAATTAAACATCGTTCTTTACCAGTAGAATTCTCATTTGGTAACAAACGGTCTTTGTAACTAAATTATACAAAGGAAGAACCTTATAATGCCCATGGAAAACATATTTTCATTCCCAAGCTTCAATTTTTTTTTTTCCATTTTCTTCTATTACCATGGGGAGGGTGGTATTAGATGAGAATGAATATTTTTTTTTCCATTTTCTTCTATTATCATGGGGGAGGGTGATATTAGATGGTACTGAATATTTCTGAAAAAAATAGATAAATTGAAGTTAAACTAGTTACATTAAGGGAATGAATTTTGATTTTCCTTCCAAATTTAGTTACATGTTCATTCTCATTACCATCATTTATGACCAGCTACCAAACAGACCGTAAAAGTTAGAGTAGTAATTTTTGATGATATGTTACGTTGTACTATCAAGTTTATACACGTCTTTGAAGTTTGAACATGAATATTAAATTTCATATAACGAAGATTGTGATTATGGTTGAGAAGTTAGATATTGTGTTTTATGAAGTAAACATTATAATCTTGGAAAAATTGTCAAGAATAAGCCAATCTTTGAGCGATCTTTCACAAATAAGCCAATCTTTTGAAAATCCAGAAATAAGCTAACCTTGGTATCATTTAAGCCAAAAATAGGTCAAATGATTATTTAACATGTTAATTTCTATTGTTTTTTATCACTATTTTACAATCATTTAACCTATTTTTTGCTTTAAATGATAACAGTAACTTAAAACAACACATAACTAATAGATTAAATAATCCTTTGACCTATTTTTGGTTTAAATGATAACAAGGTTAACTTATTTCTAGATTTTCAAAAGGTTGGCTTATTTGTGGAAGATTGCCCAAAGGTTGATTTATTCTTGACAATTTTTCTTATAATCTTTTGCTATTGTTTGTATATTTTAAAATTTATGTTTGAGAGCTAGATAGGAATAAAAACTAAAATGCGTAATTTAGCCTCAGGTTTCCAAACTCAACTCTATTTTATTTTTTTAAATTGATAAAATAAAGTCCTCGCTATTCTCGCATTTTAAAATACGTTTCAATTTTGAATAAAGTCCTAATTAATTATTATCGTTTCTATAAACTGCCCCTTACAATTGAGACCGCTATGGTATACGAAGTAATCAATAATGGCCCTCGCATGGACGCTTATATCCTTAGGAGGTGTAACGACCCGACTTTTCTAGGCTGTCGATTTACGAAGGAAATCGACATATGGATCATTACCAATATAAAACTTAACAATAATATTATAATTAAAGTCTAAAATTCCTTTTATTACTTGAATATTGAAATTATAATCCCAAAAGTCTATAAATAAATACTTAAATACACCACAAAACTGAGTCTTCCCAACAGACTGGGATAAAACTAAACCATTACGTAAAGGAAACATAAACTAGACTCTGGTTCACTCTACTGATCACATCAACACTCAGCCCGAACCAAACGAGAGCCCACTTATGCGTCTGCATCATCACCTGAAATGGGGGGGGTCCACCGTCAGTGGCGAGTAACTAGGCTGTCCCGCTTAGATGAGGGACCGCTAACCATATAATTGCATAGAATCAATCAAGAAAATCATATAGAACATATGAAAATGCGTACAAAAATACATACGAAATACGTACAAAAATACATACGAGATACGTACAAAAACACGTATAAAAATACGTAGAAAAATACGGATACAAATACATACGGAATACGTACAAAGTACGTACAAAAATACGTATAGAAATACGTATACAATACGTATACAATACCTGCAAAATACGGTTAGAAATACATACAAAATACGTATGCAATACAGATACAAATACGTACAACATACGGATACAAATACGTAAAACATACGAATACAAATACGTACAACATACAAATACAAATACGTACAACATACATATACTCAGAAATACACTAATAAAATACAGACTTACCAGACGTATGTAGCGGAAGACTTAATATTACCAAATTAATACATATATACACGAAAATACACATATACACATAACCCTTCCCGTGAACTACTTATTTATCATATTTTACCCTTAAACCCTCTTTTAACCTTCTTATCGGACCGGTCATAATGCTCGTTGTAGATTCCGTGTGCACCACAACTTTCCTAAAACATGCCGGAGTGAACTCGTGTATTCAACCCGTAGTCCTCCTTTGCAAGAACTAAGTCTAAGCTATGGTCATAACCCCTAAATAGCAGCTCGTGTACTACTACTTAGACGACTACATATCTTAACATCCAGAACTGCCCAGAGACCGCAGTAGGGCAGTGGCTTCGACTTAACCCGATCTGATGACTCGTGTATCATCAAATGGGCGTCTGTATCGTATCTTGTCTTTTCTAAAGGCCATCGTGAGACCACTAATTAATTAACAAGCAATATCTAAAGGCCATCTTGAGACCACTAATTCATATCATATCTTATTTCTTTGTTTCTTATTCATATTGTTACTTTCCTTCATATTGCAACTTATCTTTATTAATTCTTTTTAATTCCTAAAATTACCTTCTAATATTATTATCAGTCAAAAAAATTAAACTAAAATTGATCATAAACTTAATTGTTCCATTCGACATTTTTAGTAACACAACAATAATTAAATAAATTCATTAAATAATCATATAAACAATTAAATCAGTCATTTAAATTAACAATTATCATCAAATAATACCTAAACATGATAAAAATCCTATTTTTCATTCTTCATACCACTCGACATTTTTAAATAAAATACCAAAAATTATACTTTCAATTAATTAAATACAATTATCAATAATAAATTCCAAAATCTAATAATAACAATTAAAAATCATGCTTTAATCATCATAACATCAAGATTGAACCAAGAACAAGATAAAAATCATCTTTTTATACATATAAGCCACTCGACATTCATGGGGTTATTTATGCAACAAGATCAATTTCAAGAATTTACCAACAACATGATTTAATTAAAGATTATTTAAAGACTCAACATAAAGATTCAAGATTCATCAAGATTAATTATAAAAATCAGATTTTTAATCCCCTAATTTATTCTAAGCCACTCGACAATCCAAGAAATAATTCAAGAACAATATTTCAACTATTTTCATATAATTAATCAATACAATTTACAATTAAAGAATTTAATATATGCACTAAATTAATTAAAAACAATTAAAGATTCATAAGGATTACATAAACTTATCAAGAAAAATAACATGAATATTATACTACAAGGTCCGAAAATTTCACCCTAAACATGATACTAATTCTTTTAATTTTCCTAGTTTTAATCCTAATTAATTATATAGAAAACTATACCAGATTCAAGGGGGTTAGTCTAGTTACCTTAGATTAGGAAAGAAAATCAAGAAAAATCACCCTTGGAGTTTCGAAAACACACGGCCAAGCTAGAGAGAATTTTAGGGTTTCTTTTGTGAGTTTTGAAAATAGGTAAAAAGAAATAAGAGTATAATGTTCCTAATTAAATATAAGGAACAAAGAAAAAAAAACAAAAAAGAAAAAAACAACAAAGAGCCGTGAGAGAGGAGAGCAAGAATAGGGTTAGTGAGTGATTTTAGGGGACTTGGTAAGTGTAGAGAGACCAAGTACAATTAGTTGAAAAATAGGTTTTAAAAATTAATTAAATAAATAATTAGTTAATTAATAGCAAAATAATAATAAAAAAAAATATCCCTTGGCCATCACAAGATAGGGGCCGGCCAAGGAGGGAGGAAAATGGGTTTTTAGGCCCAATTTCAAGATAAGAAGAAGACACAAGAATTAAACAGTCCAAATCATCGGGCCTTTTTGGACTTAGATTATAAAATAATATTAATTAACCGCGAAATTTTCTGGCCCTAAATTTTGGGTTATTACAGGAGGGGCTTAGCTTATGGGCGTTTATGAATATGTGAAATGTTCATATGACCTGTAGTGTGACTGCATGTTGAGTAGATAAGAAGCACTCGTCTAATTAAATAGAAGTCGCAAGTGAGTCGAATTTCCAGAAGATGATTTCCATATTTAGGTGGGGCTTTGAGGAGGGTAAGAGGAAGATCCATTGGGTTGCCTGGGACAAATTATGTAATAGGAAGGAGAAGGGAGGTCTTGGGTTTCGACATATGGAAGCGTTTAATGAGGCTTTATTAGCAAAACAAGTTTTGAGGCTCCTCAAGATGCCAGATTCTCTCGCTGGTAGTGTTTTTAAAGCACATTATTTTCCTAAATCAATGGTTTTATAAGAATGTGTGTGTCACAAACTCATAATCCAAGCTATCGTGGAGGCCAAATGGGTTATTATTGAGGGCTCGAGATGGAGGGTTGGAGATGGTCGGTCGATCAGTGTTTGGTTTGATAAGTGGGTTCCAAATCCCCATTCCTTTACGATCTTGTCATCTAGAGAAGATAGGGAGGGGAGCTAAAAGTGCCCGATTTGATTGATCGTGATAATGTCTGCTGGAATGAAAACATGTTGCTAGCCATGTTTCGTGAGATTATTGATATTGAGAAGATAATGAGTATTCCTATTTATGATGAAGGATGTGTAGATGAACTCATGTGACACTACACTAAAAATGGGGAGTACTCTACTAGATCTGGATACCATTTCATTTGATGGTATAGTGGCTCTCGAAGGGCAGCCTCGACATCTTCTGCTTCGAATGGAATGTGGCATAAGTTGTGGAACGTGAACATCCCCCCTAAAGTGTGTGTTTTCCATTGGGGTGCGTGTGTTGGTGCCCTTCCAACAAAGAAGAGTTTGGCTATTCAAATAAATGGCTTTGATAGTGTTTGTAATGGGTGTATGGCGGAGGTGGAGGATAGTTTTCAACTTTTCATGCCATTGTTCGATGTTCGATTACGGTGGAGATGTGGGGTACCTTTGTTGCCCATATTTTTGTTATAGTACCGCGGGGGTGCGAGAATTTTTTGGACTAGTGGTGCTGCGTGTGTGACAATGTAGGTGAGGAGGATGTGGGTCTAGCTGGAAATCTAGGATGGTGTGCTGGGATATTTGGACAGCTCAGAATGAGGCGTTGTTTAGGGCTACATCGAGGGATTACGGGGTTGTGGTGGAGGCAGCATTCAGGTATCTAGAGTACTACAAGATAGTGAGTAATGTTGGCCATGGGATGAATGATTTTGGTGGTGGGGAGTGCTCGGCTCCAGGATAGGGTTTGGTGGCGGATATCTCTTGGAAAGCTCCTAGCTAAAGGTGGCTGTATCAAAATCAATTGTGATGCAGGTTTTATGGGAGTGGACATGGTGGGCTTTGGGGTAGTTATTAGAGATGAATGGGATGAGGTGAAGCTGGGGGCTGCTTACAAACAAAAAGCAAGATGGGATGTAACGACCTGGATTTTTGGGCCGTAAAATTTCGTGTGAAATTAAGACTTTAAGCCCAAACTATCTAATTTGGGCCAAGAGACTTAATGATATTTGTTGAGCAAGCCTAAAACCGTGACATAAGCCCCTTGGCCGGCATCCCCCTTTGTTATTATCCTTTATCTCAATTTTAAACCATCTCCTAAATTCTAGTAAAGCCTAGTCTATTTAAACCCCAAAAGTCCACCCTTTTTCCCTTATTCATCATATGATCAAAAACTCAAAGTAAAACTCTATTCCTTTCCCTCTTGTTTCACACGGCTATCATAGCCATATTCAACCAAATTTCTTCTTTTCAACTATTCAATCTTTTCCTATCTAATTAACCTTGTTTCTATTTCAGATTATAACAAGAACCGTGATTGAAGCCTTGATTCGAGCCTTGCCTTTGGCCGTGTGAAGGGACCAGTGGGACGGTGGTGTTGGGCGTGTTTTTGTGTTGATTTCCTATAGGTAACTAGATCTACTCTACTTAGGATTAGGATTAGATTGCATAGGATAGTAGGATTAGAAAGATTTGTTGTTATGTTCGTGTTCTTCGAGTATTATCCGTGTGATTTAGAATGTTTTCTTTCAATCTTTATACTTGTTTGATGAATCTTGATTAATGTTTTCATGGTATAGTTGACCGGCCTCTAGGGTGTCGCGGCCCTAGACGCCTATCAAATATACAAATTAATAACCTAAACAACTAACACGTAGTATTAGTGGTATTAGGGTCGATCCACAAGGAACTTAGTGCGGAATAAGTCGTGAACTTCGAATGATCCAAGGATCTTTTTTATAGTTGAATGAATGATGAAATTTAACCTAGACTACAAGAATTAAGACAAAATGAAAGCAACGAATTCAATGTAAAATGAAAGATATCAAGATTAAAGACTCTAAAGATTGGACACCCTAATGTTACTTCAATTGGAGGAATTATAGTCATTGAACCAATTCATGTTCGATTATCTCGATTGCAACGTGAACATTCAAAAGCACTCAATGGACTCAATCCCAACACCCTCTCTCGATTAGGCGATAGGAAATTCTAGGATCGGCTAAGTTAACCTCTCTCGAATAGTCAAATTAGCAAACCCAAAACCGAATTCATCAAATACTTTCGTCAATTCACAATCCTAATTACTATCTCTAGCAATTAAGAAATTACAATCAAGATTATTCAAATACCATCAATTCAATGATTAACCCCCAAATCTATAACATCAAGCCATCCAATCCTTAGAAAAGGAACTACTCACTAATGCGATTCATTGGAACTAAAATCATGAAATTCAATTAAAACTAAACTATGAATTCAAACTAAATCTAATGAAACTAAAATGATGACAAGAAACTAATAAACTCAACAAAATCAACAATGAACAACCTAAACAAAACCTGGAATTTGAACTTTGATTGCTACTAATGGAATTCTTGGTTACAAGATTGAAAACAAGAAATTGAAGAACAAAACTAAACTTGGAATTGAATTGAATTCTTGAGAGAGTAAAAACTACAACTAGAGAGTGTGTTTAGGCTAGCTATATCTATTCTAAAATCAGAGGAAAAAACTCCTTTAATACAATGCCTAAACCCCTTATTTATATTAAAAATTACAAAGCACATGGCTAATTAAACAAAATCACGAGCTGCACCGTGCACGATTGTGCAGTAATAGGCTGCACAATCATGCAGCTTAGTTGCACGATCGTGCAGTTGAACCTTGCACGATCGTGGCGAAACGAAGTAAAATTTGCACGATCGTGCAAGGATAGCCTGCACGATCGTGCAGATCAGAAAGGACCTTTTGATCTCTGCACGAGGGGTTGCACGATCGTGCAGCTATAACTTGCACGATCGTGGCCTGGGAAAGAGGGGTTGCACGATCGTGCAGTTATACTTTGCACGATCGTGCACCCATGCTTTTGGGTTGCTGATCTGCACGACCGTGCACTGCTAGTCTACACGGTCGTGTAGCCTTCAAATCTAGGCCTTCTTGCTCCCTAAGTGCCTCGTTGTCACCTCGGTGCCAATCCCGGCTCCTCGGAATCCGCTCGGGACCTCTCAGGACCCGTTCAAAGCCTGGAATTATCTGCACAAAACACGATACAACTCAAGCAACAAATATTTTAGCCAATTATTAGCAAAAAGAACCAAACTAACACAGAAACAAATAAAACCTAAGAAAAACTCAAAACTAAGCTGAAACACCCTAAAAACAATAAAACAAAGACGAGAACAACCAAAACTCAAGCTAAAAGAAGCTAAGAAATAGGTCCTAAATGGACCGATCAATAGTATTTAATGATCTTAATTAAATCTTGATGCTAATCTAGAATTCTTGAATCATGTTCTTGTTTGGATTTATGCGTGTGATTATATGGAATCAAAGCATGGAATTTTCGTATAATTTTATGCATGGTTTGATTGTAAAGCATGAATCTTGATTACTATTGAACTCGTGAATCTTAGCATGATTTTGATGAGTCCTTGAATCTTTTGTTTCTTGTTTATGCTTGATGATGATGATGATTTAAAGGCATGTTTCGTTTCTTGTTTGCTATAGAATCTTGATTAATCTTGCAAGTTATTATTATTGTTGAACCTTGATTCAATGTTTCACGTGAATCTTGATAGAATTATGATGATTTGGTTGAATTATTTCACCTCTTGTTCATGCGTGTATTATGGTATTCAAAGGCTTGATTTTTATTCCTTGTTTTGTAATTTAATCATAATGAACTCTTGAATTATGTTCTTGATTGGGTTTATGCGTGCAATCGAATTGTCAAGCTTGGATTTTGATTTCGTTTTAGTTCTTGTTTTGATGGTATGATTTGTGTGATGATTCGTGTGATGATTTGGAATGGCGTCATTGAGTCTTTGTCGAGTCTTATTGTGTCTATCGGTTGAAGACCGAGCGAGTTGAGTCTATCAGTTTATCGGTGATAAACTGAGCGGGTCTATCGGTTCATCGGTGATGAACTGAGCGGGGCAAGTATATGTGTTTGTTTGATGTTGTGTCGTGTCTATCAGTTGAAGACCTAGCGGGTCGTGTCTATCGGTTGAAGACCGAGCGGGTCATGTCTATCGGTTGAAAACCGAGCGAGTTGTGTCCATCGGTTCATCGGTGATGAACTCAGCGGGGCAAGTTTGTTTGTTTGTTGGTCATGTTATTGGTTGTAGACCGAGCGGAGTCTTGTCATTGTTTTGTAAATTGATCTTGAGATGTCGTGATTGATTGAGTTATGATGTGAATGTTGAATAATTATGATTATGTTGTTTCCGCTGCGTAACTTTGATGATTGTATTGTATGTTGCTATGTTAGTTGTTGTTATGTTTAGCTCCCTGTGTTCTAATCTATTGTTTTATGTAATGTGGTCATACTTCTAAGTAGGACAGTCTAGTTACTCGCGACTGACGGTGGACCCCCCATTTCCATTTCGCAGGTGAGCAGAATGAAGTCTAGAGTCGGGATGAGTGTTTGGCGAGAGATCTAGGCCCCTGTTTTCCTTTCCTGTTTAGTAGCTGTAGTTTATTTTCAAGTCGTAGGATTATGTTTTTGGGATTAATTAGTAATTGTTCATTTGAACTTTGGGATTCATTAATAATAAGATTGATTTACCTTTTTTCCGTGAGTTTATTTATATTTTCCGTTATTGAATCGATTGGTAATTGCATGTTTTACGACGTTATCACCGTTAACGTCGTTGCTAAAATGCGGGTCGTTACATGGGACGTGGTGGTGGCAGAAGCAAAGGCAATGTACTATGTTGTTCAACTAGTTCTTTATGATGGTTTTAACCACATTGTGGCTGAGAGTGACAATCTCCAAGCGACCCAACTTCTATCTTCGGGGCATACTTCTTTGTCTAATATGTTTATAGTTTTAAAGGATATTTTAGCTCTCGTTATTTTCTTTAATTTTATTTCCTGGTCTCATGTGAAAAGGGAGGCAAATCTTGTAACTCATTTGTTGGCCAAAATTAGACCCATAGAGCTTGGTGAAAGAATTTGGATGGATGTGCCTCCAAATTTAGTGGTTGATGTTGTAGCTACTGAAACTTGTGAACTTTTTATTTCATAATAATATGCCCCCATAATAATACGCCCCTTTTCTTTCCAAAAAAAAAAAACTCCAAGAGCTTTGGTCATGAACCCGACATTCTATTTGATTTGGGAGCGAGAGTACGAGTTTGGTCAAGAACCGCCTCCGCTGACAGGCTATTGACGTGCCTAGCAAGAGTACAGATTTGGTAATAAATCTCATAAGGCTCATTAGCTATTTAGTTAGGGTATGTAAGGATCGAATCCCATGAGAGTTGTGTTAGACAATAAGATGTTTGTACTCAATTAAAATAAGTGGTGCTTATTTTAAAGGTGTGTCTGTTAATAGCGCAACCCGGAAAAATTTAATTTCACGTAAATCCAAGTTTTATAATTTTTTCTCAAAAATTCCTACAAGTAACCTAAATTAATTCAAGAATATATCTAAAAAAATATGCTAGTCCTCAGGTGCATGTGAACTTTAGCCAATTACTATGGTTTCAACGACGAAGTAGGAGATCTAGAGTCTTTTTTTCAAAAACAACTAGTATTTAGGCCCGGGAGGAGATCTAGAGTCTTTTTTACAAAAACAACTAGTATTTAGGTCCGGGCGTTGCCCCGGGTCATACATTTTTTCATCATCTTCAATATTTTTTTATGATTGAAAGTAATATAGTATAATGAGGGTTGTAAAATACCGAACGATATTTTGAAAGATAGTACAATATGAAACTTGATACTTTCACGCATAACATATTGAAAATTGGTTATCATCATCATCATGGCTTCCTCCGTTTCGTTTTCAACACAACAAACGAATATTTTATATTTCACAAAAAATACCCCTTTCATGCGTTTAAAATGAAACAAAGGAAGTATCATCATCATTAATTTGATCGAATGATACACTACGTTTTTTATTTTGAGACTCAAGTCCAGAAAACAAAGGCAACAAAAATTTTTAACAATGAAATTTATAATACTTCTTTATGGAATAATTGATAATGAAATTAATATGTATTAGTGGTTAAGTTGTGACTTTTGTACTTAAGGGATTATGGGTTCAAGTATGCTTAGAAGATGCGTTTTAGAAGAAGAGTATAGATTACATGACATAATTAATAATTGTAACGTTATCTTGTGGCGAGTAATTACATAATATTTGAAATGAAAAAAATGCACATCATTTTTCCTTTTGGAGAAAATTTGTGCGAGTCTTTTGAATTTAAAAAATATTTGTAAAATTAAAAAAGTATTGTTATTGGTGTTGTCGTTCTTACTACCATTGTTTCCCTTGATTTAAATATGACAAAAGATATTTCATAATGATGGTAAAACTTGTAACATTAATATTAATATTTTTTTATAGGAACAATAATATGAATAATTAGTATGGATTAGTGATTTAAATTTAACTTTTTTGTCAAATAGTTATCATGGAAGGTAAGTATTATTATTAAATCTTATCCAACGCCCAACTTTTGCCTTATTAATCGTAATATTGTCTCTTTTGTTTGCGCCTAAAAAAAATAAGGGATCTAGAAATTTATTAACTTTATTGTTAGGTAATAAACTAACATTAAGTGTACTCGAACAATAAAACAATAAGTTTTAAAATAGTGAAATTTAAGATAATAATAAATGTTGGGTGAGTTGGTAAGTGTATACTATTAATGTGTTATAGTCTTGAGTTCGAACCTCACTATGAACATATTTTTAATAATTAAACACCCAAACTAAAATCCTACATGAAAATATTGCATATGTGGCGGAACTCAGGCGAGAGATAATGCTTGTGTGTCGGCTATGTGGCAGCTTACGTGTCACATAACTGATGCTTCGCACACCTTTTTAATATATTGTATAGATAGATTCTCTCATATTCCTTCTCACAAAAATAACTCTTTCATATCTAATCTCTCTCCTAATTATTCAACTCCTTGGTCCTCACAATGACTCTGATATTTAGCTAGCTTCGTCTTTTAAAAAACTCTCTTTATTGTTTTTCACTTTCCAATCAATTCACTTCCTCGGAGTACATAAAAAAAAATCTATCCTTTAAGTTGCATCCATCCCATCATGCACTAATGCCCTTCAAACGAAGCAGAATTTGGCTAGGTGCGTGAAGTCTCCGAGGAATGGGTTGGTAAAAGTTAATTGTGACGCTGGTTTTATGGGGTCTGAAATTGTGGGATTTGGGGTCGTTATTCGAAATGAGTCGGTTAGGTCGTGTTGGCTGCTACTTATATAAGCAAAAGATGAGGTGGAATGTAGTGGTGGCGGAAGCAAAATCGATCCATTATGCACTTAAACTGGTGCTCTATAGTGGATATAGGCACATTGAGCTCGAAAGTGATTTTGCAAGTAATTAATCAGACAAATTTCGGCAAATCAAATCTTTTTATCTTATCTATCTTTTAATTATTAAGGATATCATTGGTCTTGCTAGTTCCGTAAAATCTCGGACAACCATTGGTCAAAGATCAGTTCGATCTAGAATCGGCTAGAGCTCGAAAAAACTTATATGAATACGAGCCGAGCTTGACCAATAATCCCTTAGGGCTTGTTGACATCAGATGAATAGAGATAAACTGAACTGAACTGAATAAAAGTGTATTAATTGAACTAAATAGAGATGAAATAAACTGAACTGAGATTAACTGAACAAAACAGAACTGAACTGAATCTATAATCTATAATCTATAATATATACTAAAACAGAATATGCTGACATCACATACTGCCACATGTCATACTCTCAAGAAAAATTTTCCCTCCAAAAGAAATGTTGATGTCATCATTAATTAATTACTCCTCTTAAGTTTCAAAATCAATTAATATTCTAAAGAATTGTAATTGCATTTTTTTCCACAAAAAAAAAAAATATTAAAGATATTAAAGGAAAAGTGTCGCAGTTAATTTCAAACTAAAAACACTTTTTTTTTTTTTTGCAATTTATAGTTATTCGAAGTTTTATATTTATACTGCAACGCACAAGGTTCATTCATTTTGTTTATTTTATGGATCAATGTTGCATTAATAGAAAATAAAGTAGTGAAAATTTAGAATCCAACTCGATCTTGACGCTTCCTAATATTTTCGTTATTATTGTCTCAATATTGATAAAATTTTAAAAAATCATTCTAATAAAAAACTCTTGGCCTCTTCGGGGTATACGATTTTTTTTTATAATTAAAAAATGTGAAATTATAATTTCAACTTTTTTATTTTAACAAAAAAAATCATTATTTAAAAGAACAAAATAATGAAAACTTAAAATTGAATTACGTTACATTTAAATAATAATAAAAATTATCAATATAAATTTTCTTTATTAATTACTTTGTTAAAACCGTGCATCGCACGGGTGCTAATCTAGTATAATCTGAAGTAAAAAGCCTTTAATCACCCTATTTTTTGAGTATTTTTAGAGGGCCCACCTCTGCATCTCTCCCAGTAATTTAAAAAAATAATAATAATCAAAACGGTTAATTTGGCGGGGAGTCCTGTCTTCGAGCTCTGAAACAATATAATCATAAAACCCTAGATACAAACACTGAAAGATTTTGGAAGTATCAACCATGGCAACGGCTGGTTTTTATCGCCGTATTCTTCCATCACCACCCGCCATTGATTTTTCTTCCACTCAAGGCAAGGTTTAGCCCTTTACTCCATTATTATATGCAGAATATTTCAAATTTTTTTTTTTTTTTTTTTGAATTTCTCTCTTCCAATGTTATAAGCAATCACGGCTTAATTTCAGTTTAACATTGCTAAACTAATGCGTGATTTCCATTTACCTCGTCGTTGTCTTGCCTTTTTTCAATGTTGTGGGTCTTGATTCTTCAATTGAATTGCTTTTAAGTTTGAAGCTGAATCGATGTGTTATTTTGATCAATTTCTCTTTTTTATGTGCTTTGTGTTCACAGTTTTGAAAACGAAAGCTCTTTTTGGTTGTTTTTTTGTTTTTGTTTTGCAAGATAGAGACGAGGTTTGTAAAGCCTTTTTTTTTTTTTGGCAAAGTGTAAAGCTTTTATGATTGTAAAGATTAAATGCTAATTTGTTAATCATGTGTTTGCTTCAAAGTATAACGTTTTGAACTGAATTTTATTTTTAAAGGATTCAAGTTTCAATCTTTATTTTCCTTTGTTATGTTCTATGACAGAAAAGTTATAGATAAAAGGGAAAAGAAAATGAAGTTGAAGAGTATAAAGGATGACAGAAGATTTGTGGAAAAAGATGAAGGATAGGAGAAGAATACTACTATAGTATAGCAACTTATTGAAGGAAAGTATCATCCACTTTTAGAAAGGACATTTTGTAAGAAACTCCCTTTAATCTTAGTTTTAAAAGGTACAAGGCGCACCAAGGCGCAAATAGTCGCTGGAGTCTAGGCGCGAGGTGCAAGGCGAAGGCGCTTGCCTTTTGTAGGCGAGGCGCATGCATTTATATACTTATTTCAAATTAATTTTTTCTTTGACTGTAATTAATATCTATTAAAAAGATCCCTAATTATTTAAATATTGATATTGGTAAAGTTAAGGTAGTCTCAATTTGAAAAAAATCGATCATTCTTCAACTTGTAACTTAAATCTAAGCTATTTTTCTTAAGGCACGCCTTACCAAAAAGCGCTCAAAGGCGCATGACGCGAACCTTTTGGAGGTTGCTGAGCCTCACTTAGCTAAAGCGCATTTCCCAGAGCCTAAGAGCGAAGCGCGCCCGAGACGCGCTTTTTAAAACTAAGCCTTTAATTTATCACTTTTTGTATAAAACTACCAAACTATTAGGGTAGCACCACCCTTTAACAAAAAATGTTAAATTTGTCGTGAAGTGGGCCCCACTTTATCGTTATATTAACAAACTTATGTTTTTCATTCCCCCTTCCCACTCTCTCAACATTCGGAAAACAAAATTCTTTGCTCCCAAAAGCATTCTTATAAAAGCAAATTTGGGTTAAAGGTTTTAGCAATTGTCAATGTAATTCAAGTCACTTATATATTTATCTTGGTCCGATTAAGTTTGGTTGGATTTGAAGACATGGTTTTGGGTAAGTTGGGGAAATTTTTGTAGGATTAGAAATGGTTCAAGATTGGTGAAAATTATAGTCAGTTTTTATGTTTTAGGGTTTGTAATTGGGAAAATTAGACAAAAATTTATCATTATGCTTCTGTTACATGTAAAGGGGTCAAGGGGATGACAAACAAATGCAATTGTGGTATTATATGTACAATTCTTCAATCATGGGACAATGATAAGTCACGAAGGAGATTTATGGTTTCCAAATTTTTAGATGCTCATAGTAGCAATAAAGTTTGCAATTACTTTAGGTGGGTTGATGAAAACATATTGGAGTGAAAGTGAGAGATAAAAGTGAGAAATCACTTAGGTGAGAGATGAAAGTGTTGATTTAAAGTAAAGAACCGAGATTCTTTGACTGAATGAATGGGAGAAGTTAAGGTTGCGTCTCTTCACCTTAAAAATTAAGTTTGATTGAATGGAGGAAGTTCAAATAAGTTGAAATTAGGTCTAATCAGGGATAAGTTCAATTAAGGTTTGATCAGTTCTAGTTAGGTGTGATAAGATGTAATTGTTGATCAGATAACCCCGTACTAGATTTTGGACGAAATTTAGAACTAACCCGAAGATCAGTTCAATAAGGTTTCACCTTAATCAGTTCTAGTTCAGATAACCCCGTATGGTACTAGATTTTGGACGAAATTTAGAACTAAATACATTGATGGAGGGAAATAAGCAAATTGGGCCCACTTCACGTTTAGTATTAAATGGTGGTGTTGCCCTAACTTTTTAAAAAAAGTTTGTAGTTTTTTTTAAAGAAAAGGATTTTCCGTGGTTTTGTACAAAAAGTGATAAATTAAAGGTATATTTTTTACAAATTTCGTTTTAGAAATTCAATTTTTAGCTGAAAATTTTATGTTCATCCCTTTGCAAATGAAATATAGAAAAAGGGAAGTTAGTAATCATGGAAGATGTTTTCCCCCCAGTAAAATACAGTTTAAATGGATAAATCTATTCAACTTCAAAGAGGCTTTTGTTATTGAAATTATGAATTATTGCTTCCACATTCATTTGGCCTTAACTAAGTTTTTGTATAGAATCCTAAGCTTCTAGTAAGATTGGGTTCTGCGTGACCGTATATATTTCATTTGGCATTGCAGAAAATTTTCATAGAAGCTCTTCAAAATGGAACCATGGAAGGTTTCTTCAAATTAATTTCCCACTTTCAAACGCAGTCAGAGCCTGCTTATTGTGGATTAGCGAGCCTTTCAATGGCTTTAAATGCACTTGCCATTGATCCTGGGAGGACCTGGAAAGGTATGTAACTATAACTGCATATTATTTTAAGTTCAAAGTAGTTGTGTGCTTGATGCTTCTGTTTTATGAATTTATTTATGTTCTTTCCTGTATATTCTACAAAATGAAAAAATATTTAAATTTTAATAGCTTAAATATGATTGTTGGGATCAACTTATAAAGGTTAATTAAAACTCATGGGATATGTTAGCTAGGGTTAAGTTGTTTAAACTTTTATAATGAGATATCAATTGCTGTATGAATTGAATTGTCTTGCAGTGTGTACTGTGTATTAGTTTTATTGTGTTGGCTATCAGTTGGCCTGCAGGAGCAGTATGAATTAGTTTTCATCACATTGCTTATCAACAGGACTTGAAAGTATTGGCAATGACAAATGAAGAAACACCTGGTCAGAGGTAGAAGGTCAGTTAATAGTGCAAGGGGGTTTGATTAAATGGAGAAAATAGGGTGATGAAGGTCAAAGTACTGTTATATTGTTGAGTTTTAGATACATTTAGTTCTTACGAAATATTGAGTATGAAAGTTAGACATGATAAACCGTAGAAGCCCATGGAGATTTATTTTCGGAGTCATCATAAAAGGCTAGAAATTAACATATTCATTTAGGCAGGGTAAGTATTTGGTTGATACAACATTCATGATATCAAACGATCTTAGCATCAGTGCATAATGGCTAGCTGAACACAAGCGTGAAGGATGGATGTGAAGAGAGACAATGGACACTCTAGCCTTATGGTTGGATGAAACAAATAGTATATACTACTCCATTCATTTCTGAATAATAAATTTCATTTGATTTAAGGTCATCTCTAAGGAATTAAGTGATATGATGATCCTTCACTTTAAAAAGTTTTAGATCTCTACCGCACCATTGTTATCATTCTTTGGATTCCTTAGTGAAGAGTAATAAGAGAAGTATAAATTTAATAAACAAGTTTACGATGTGGCCTTTATTTTGGCACATCCTAAATCGAAATTTGACCCCACAAACAGAGAATAGTAGAATTAAAAGGAAGTTATTATTGTATATTATTTGATGAACTATGACATTGTTTATGATAGATAATTGTTTATGATAGATAAACTTGTTGGAATGCACTATGCACTATGCAATTTTTTTTCCGACAATTACTTAGGAGGATTTTGAGTTTCTATAATTCAAAAATGCTTTTGCATAGAAACCTTTCTTTTCATTTACATTAACCATTTCCAGATTTCCTTTTATTTTTACTTAGATTCGGATGCAATTTTGCATCATAAGAAACATTTTTTTATTCCCACTCTGTTATGAAGTCCAAGCCATTTTTTGAACATAGAAATTAATGTAGTAAATCTTATACATTTGGACTTATTTGGTTTTATTTATCTTGTTATTTATGTCCTCTCTAATAGGACCATGGAGATGGTTTGATGAGTCTATGCTAGACTGTTGTGAGCCTCTTGAAAAAGTTAAGTCTAAAGGAATTTCCTTTGGAAAACTCACTTGTTTGGCTCACTGTGCTGGTGCAAATGTGCAAGCTTTTCGTACTACTGAGAGTTCTATTAACGAGTTTAGGAATTATATCAAGACTTGTTCTCTGTCAGATCAATGTCATATCATCTCATCCTACCATAGAGGGATTTTTCAACAGGTATCATTGAACTCAAGTTTTGCTTCTCTAAATCTTGTTTCAATTGCAGTGGCATATTGTTTCGCATAATCCATACCAAGAATGTGTTACTACTTTTGATATGCATTAGTGTTAGACTGAATGTTCTAAATAAATGAGTGTAAATTGTTATTGAAACTTGGTTTAACACTTGTAATTTTTCCATAATTGACTTGTAGTGGAATATGCCATTTAGTGTTGCATTTATTTCTTGGAATATTATTCAAGTCTTGCACTTAGAATAGTAAAGTATGCATTTATTTATGCAATATAGTGGCGTATCACATTTATAGAAAAACCTCTAGGCTGTCTCACAAGGAGTATTTTTGTCATTAGTAAAAAAAATTACTTTTAAATAAATGAATTGGGTTTGACAATGTGAATACATCCCCTTGTTCCCGGACGTCATGTTTTATTGTATTCGTACTTGTTTTTGTTTTTAATAGAAATTTATTAAGTGAACTTAAATTTTGTGAACCACAATATTAGACTGGATCTGGTCATTTCTCTCCTATTGGTGGTTATCATGTTGGAAGGGACATGGCTCTTATTCTAGATGTTGCACGTTTTAAATATCCACCTCATTGGGTACCACTTCCACTTCTCTGGGAAGCCATGGATACAGTAATTGGAGCAAGTGGTGAACGCAGAGGGTAGGTATCTGTTATGCTTTCCCTTTCTTTTACTTGTAATTTCAAGAATAGTTTCTCTAGTTTATCCGATTCCTGAATACCCTGAACTATGATTTTAAATGTGATCTGAAACTTGTCAGTTTGTACAACTATACAATGATGCACTTTTGAAGTTTTGAATTTAGTTCACAAAACAAAAATGCAAATTGCACTCATGCACTCATTCTATATGTAGAAGCATATTCTAAATTAGATAATAATGATTATGTTTTCAAGTTAGTTGTATACTCATGCTTCTGTCTGGGAAGATACTGTTGGTTTTTTTTTTTGTTTTCTGATGACTTGTATCATCTTATAAATATTACAATTGGTGACAAGTATTGTGAAAAGTTTTGCAATTGAGTTGATTATCTGTGCGGGCCTGTTGCTGTGCCGTTTCCCGAGACGAGAAAAGGGATGGAAAAGAAATATAGTAATAAAAAGAAGGAAAAAAACGAAACAATTTACGAAGATGAGCAGGATATGCTCTAGGAAAATTGTAATATGAAAGTGTAGTTGCTAGATAATATAGTGTCCTCCATATCAATTGTTCCTCTAACATTTCATGTTTTATGTAGTCTAGAAATATTTTCAAAGACCGCACTTTTGTGCTTTCTTTTTTTATCGCCTCTTACTTTTGTTATCTTTCCTTCTAACTATTTTACTGTCTGATTGTTAGGTACATGCTCATATCAAGAAAGCAGCATGAGCCAGCGTTTCTTTATACGTTGGTATGATATGTTTGCTGTTGTACATGTCATGTAATATGTTATTGTAGATGCTTAATTTTGAAGTAGCTTTGACTTTGTGATGCCTATATCTGCATAATTGCGTAGCTGCGTTAGTGAGATGTTATTGCTAGAGATGCTGTTTAATTTTATTCCCATAAAATTTAGTTTCCTGCATATTTTAATTTCCTAGGAAGTGTATAATGCTGTTTGGATGACAATAGGAAGTAGAAATTCCATGGGAAATTCAATTAACCTAGGTCCCCTAGGCAAATAATTTCCCCCATTTTGTGGGAAATGGAATTTCCTAGAAATTTCTAATTCCTATGTTTTGATATACCAATTACCAAACAACAATGGATGTTTAAATTTCATGGAAATTTCTATTTCCCATGATTTTAAAGTGAACCAAACAATACCATATATTATATAAATATGGGGAGTCTATAGCAGACACATGAATGTAGTAGGCTATTATAGCTATCTCGCTAGCGAGACTGGATGGCCATCGAATTAGGATCCGACTTTGGTCTTATCCGATCTACAATTAAAAAAAAAGTATAAAATCCGACCCAAATCCGTGAAACATTCTGCATCTGGACTTTGTGTTGGAGTTGCAGTAGAATAATGGAAAAAATCCGACAAATTAATCCGACTTTGACATAGAGATGGATTTCCTATTTGCTTAGGGTGTGTTGAATTTATTTGTTAAATTTATATTTGTTAAAATTTATTTTAACTAGGTTAGCAACTGTGCGGATGCACGGTTTTAAAAAATATATTTGTTAAAATTTATTTTAATAATGATAATCTATATTGGGTAAGTAAAAGTCGAAATAAGGAAAATGAACTACATTGCCTATAGACTATTATTGTTAGCAGTTTCTGTTATTTTATTCTATAGTAAGGTGACACTTGAAAATGTACAATTTTGACAAAAAAATATTATATTTTCATTACACTTATATAATTATAATTTAATTGTACTTAAATTATATACTTGATTTTAAAAAAATTGATGCAACAACTTTAAGAGAATTGATATTGGCACAACTAAAATTGATATGGGTACAACTTTCCCCAACTTTAACTTATGAAAATTTAGTAAGATTGAATATTCTTATTAATAAGTTGTAACTAAAAGCAAATATTTATATTTAAACACAAATAATTAAGGGTGCGTCTGATTCAACTTATTAAACAATATAGACGATATAGACGATGTAGTACTTATTTTAGAAAATTTCATATTAGATAAAAAAATTTAGACCAGATAAGATAAGATCTGAAAAAGTTTAGATAAGATCATATCGGATCAGAAAAATTCAGATCACATCAGAAAAGTTAAAATAACTATAAAAAAACTACAATGAAAAATCGTTTCAGATCAGAAAAATTCAGATCAGATAAGAAAAGTTAAAAAAAAACTACAATAAAATATCATATTAGATACAAAAAAAAATCTAATAACATTAGATCAAATTAGAAAAGTTGGAAAAAAAAAAGAAATCAATAAATAGAGGGTAAGTTTTTAAAAAGAAAAAAAAATCAAATGAAAGTTTGGAGGGAAAATTTTTATTGAGAAAATGACATGTGGCAAATGATGATGTCAGCGGTTTTGTTTTAGTAATAGTTATAGATAGACTAGTTCAGAACCCGTGCCATGATGGCATGGTTTTATTAAGTAAAAACAATTATACTATTTGTATCAATTTAAGTCTAATTTAAGTTTTAGATTAAGTCCCAATTATCTACCTGCCTTCAATTTTCTTATTACTAAAAGATAGAATAGTTAATTCTTTTTATTTTAAAATTCTAGAATTTTTTAGTTATTTTGTAATTTGTAAATAATACAAATTATATTACTTAAAAATATAGTTTATTTATTTATGAAAAAAAAGTAAATTATTTCTTGGCGGGAATTTTTTTTCCTAAAAGATGACTCGTGGCAATGAAAAATTATTGTGGTTATTACTTTAGTAGTAAGTAGATGATTATATTTTTGCAATAACTAATTATGTATTAACAATACTAAATTGAATAATATCAATATAATATTAAGCTTTTGTTTGATTTCATAATTGAAATAATAGTTAAAATAAAAGTCAGTTTCCAAATATTGGAAATGTAAGTTTGAGTTGGAGTCAGGTCAGATATCCAATTATTAGTCGGAGTCAGAGTATGCATAATTCAATCTAAGTCTGACCAGTTAGTAGTTACCAACTTACCATGCACCTTTTGCGCTCTTTTATGTTCATAAAATTTTCCTAAGTGATTACTTGCACAACTCATTTTGATATTGAGAAGGAAAACTGGCACTATGAGATTTAGTTCTGTTCAGAGATGATTAGACAACTGTATTTTTAAAGAGTTTGTAGTCCATGTGTTATTTTTTTGTTTTTTTTTTCACCCTCCTTGTGTCCAGAAGTTAATGCTGTTCAATGCCTCCTCTACCTTCCGTGACAGATCTGCAGAGTAATGGCTTGTTTCAGATCATTACGCATTACTAAATATGCATTCATTTAAACTATTTGAGAATTCTGGTAGCATATTACCAAGATAATGCTTAAGTATATCAAATTGCTGATCAA
This sequence comes from Salicornia ramosissima, assembly GCA_951394345.1. NCBI lineage: Eukaryota > Viridiplantae > Streptophyta > Magnoliopsida > Caryophyllales > Amaranthaceae > Salicornia > Salicornia ramosissima. Next base: position 15,642,499 of record OX596235.1, read on the forward strand.
GAATCTTCTTTAAAGTCTACATCCATTTGTTTCTTTTGCAATATGGGCTTTACCTTCAGAAATGCTGGACCTAATTGTTGCTTGAAGGATGATTAAAAAACATTGCTTGGAATTATTATTAATCTTCCCTTGATGTGTTGTGAAACATGTAAGATTTTGTTAGCTATATAATGATGCTGCGCTGCTCGGACTCTTCCCCTCCCCCCTTCGTACCCGTGTCGACAAGACACGACATGGGATAGGACATGGGATATGTGTCGGATATGGGAGATGAAATTCGGACTTTCCACCGTTAATGGTTTGGTTTATGGTTCCATAGCTGCAGCCTTGCAGGCATGAAGCTCGTAATTTTAACCACATTAATTGATATTCAATTTTCATTTTGTTGTTATTATCCTTTCCTTTAATATATATATACTTTTCACAAATTCTTATATGCGGCTGGCCGCATGGTTGACAAACCATGCGGCCAGCTGCATTGTTTCAAATGGTGCGGCCGTTTTTAGGGGTTACAAAGTCTTTAATGGGGTTACAAAGTGTTTTTTGGGGTTATAAAGTGTTTAACTAGGGTTACAATGTATTTTTTGGGATTACAAAATGTTATTTTGGAGTTACAGTGGGGTTACAAAGTGTTTTTGAGGTTACAAAGTATTTTTGGGGTTACAAAGTGGTTTTTTTTGTTACAAAATGCTTAAGTGGGGTTACAAAGTATTTTTGGGGGTTATAAAGTGAGGTTACAAAGGTTTTTTTGGTTTAAGTGGGGTTACAAAGTGTTTTTTTGGAGTCACAAAGTGTTTTTGGGGTTACGAAGTGATTTTTTGAGTTATAAAGTGTTTTTTTTTTTAGTTTACAAAGTTTAATTGGGGTTACAAAGTTTATTTTTGGGGTTAAAAAGTTTATTTTTGGGGTTACAAAGTGTTTTTTGGGGGCTACAAATATTTAAGTGATGTTAAAAAGTAGGGTTACAAAGTGTTTTTTAGGTTTAAAAAGTATTTAAGTTGGGTTACAAAGTGTTAAATGAGTTACAAAATATTTAAATGGGGTTACAAAGTTGGGGTTATAAAGTATATGTATGGGGTTACAAAGACTTTGTAACTCCATACAAAAATCAATTTTGTAACCCCCTGTCTATTAGTGCGCCTTCAATAGAAGGGGTGCATCCTCCATCAAATATTTAAATGGTGCGGCCAGTTGCACCAAAAACGCGTTGTATACTTTTTTCTTCTAATAACTAGTAGTTTTTATTTTAAATTCATAGTTTAATGATGAAAAAAAGTAAAAATAACTCGTGTCTTTGAGTCCATATACTATATTTAGATACTTTAAAAACATATCCCTGAGTCTTTCAATTTTATAAATTGAATGTCTGACACTTAGACTCGTACCCGTGTCCGACACCAGTACCTGAGTCCGAGCAGCATATTAAATGATGTGTCTGTCTGGAACTCTGTATAACTGGATAACATTGTTTCTCAAAATTTCTATATCACTAAGAATTTATTAGTCTAGTGATACAAGCTAAACACTGTATAGTTTTAGTTTTACCATCTTTTTTCTTGAACAAATATTTCACTTAGTTTTTTTTTCCAAATTAAATTCACAGAGCTGCAAGCATGACAGCTGGGCTAGTATAGCAAAGTACTTGATGGAGGATGCACCCCTTCTATTGAAGGCAGAGAATGTGAAGGATATCCAGAAGGCCATCTCTGTTGTTTGTATGTCATTACCTTCAAACTTCAGTGACTTTATTAAGTGGGTAGTTGAAGTTCGAAGGCTTGAAGATAATGGTGAGAGTCTAAGCCAGGAGGAGATGAGAAGACTTGCAATGAAGGTTTGGTGCTTTGACTTTTTATGCAATCTAAGTTCTTTCTATTCATGTTGGTTTACTACAAACGTAAAATTTCCTTTTGCAGGAAGAGCTACTTAGGCAAGTTCGGGAAACGGGTCTATATAAACAAGTGAATAAATTTTTATCTACAGCATATATGTGTTCAAGTAAAGGTGCTATGCTGGGTCATGACAACAGTTTATCTGATGTTGCTGCAGCTGTTTGTTGTGAGGGAGCAGAACTTTTAACCGGTCAGCCTCGTTCTTCTGGTGGATTTTGTTGTGAAAAAACAAGTGTGAAGCTGATAAGGAATGATGGTAGCAATCCCATAACTCTTGTCTCTGGTACAGTAAAAGATGATTCCAGTAAGCAAGGATTGCAGATGTTGATACCCTTTAATCAGCAGCAATTTAGTTGCTGCTTTGACCCCATAGATTGTTCTGGAATGCACCCTGCTGGAAATGATGTTCTAACTGTACTTTTGCTTGCACTGCCTATGCAAACATGGTCTGGTATTAAGGATAAAATGCTTGTGCAAGAAATGGCAAGCCTGGTATCAGCTGAAAATCTTCCCGCTTTATTGAAGGAGGAGGTAGGTAATCATTTTTCATGTTTCCTTTTTTTTCATTATGTCAATCAATAATTCTAGTAAACTCATTTGATTATGAGTTCTATAGGCGTTTTCTTGTCTTGTGAGGGTCAACATTCAAAATTTTCTCCTTACCATTCACTTTTATGGCTGTATATGCTTTGTCACCATTCATCTATGAATTCCTTAATATATTGTTTGGATAGAAGGAAATGGAGAGAAAGGAAGGAAAATGAAAGGAGAACATATCTCCTTGTTTGATAAATAGATTGGGGAATGGGAGAGAGGGATCCATTTTCCCTCTTCAAATAACTATTATCCCTCCAAATTTGGAGGGCTTTGGAGGGAAACATAACTCCACCTTTCCCCTTCCTTTCTTTTCCCTCACCTTTCTCCTTTTACGCTCTCATTGGTTTCCCCTCTATATCGTTATCCAAGCATAGTATAAATCTTAATCTTTGAAATAATCACTAGGGTAAATGTAAATTCATAAAAACATTGGAGACAAGATTATAATTTGCTTTTTGGTAATCGTAATTCTTGACCATTGCTCAAGGCTGCCTTGTGGTGTTGAATTGTTGATGATTCAAGAGCGTATCATTATATTATATTCACACTGAAACATAAGATTTTTTGCTGGTAGGCTGTTTTCTTTGCAAATTGCTATGTTTAAATTCTTGGTGCTCATAGTTGAGATTTTTGATGCTAGGTATTGCACCTGCGACGTCAACTCATTCTTCTCAAAAGATTTCAAGATAACGAGGCAGATGGCGATCTTAGTTCACCTCCCTTGTAAATTTGTACTTAATTTATAATCTTTTTCATTGTTGTAGGTAGACCTATCTATCACGTCCACAGATTGATTGGATCATGAAACGACCTTCTAACTTCATATATTATAAAAAATTTGCATTCATATAAAAAAAAACAATTAGTAGCACATCATGTTTAATAAAAGTCATACTTTCTAAACATGATACTACTTTCCAATTTTAAACGTAAGGTATGGTACTACGTCCAACTTGGGTTACTTGACATACCTTGTGTAAATAATTCGATTCTCTAATTTTCGCTCCTCGCTCAGGAAATAGTCTTCCCCTATAATTTATTATGGGTTTTTTGTTCAAAACTACCTTAATTACACCACTTTTTGTAAAAAAACTACCTTACTTACAAAAGTTTGTCCAAAACTACCTTATTTAGCAAATTTTTGGTTGACCACTGCCTTATTCATTATTTCGACATTGACTTTGCCTTTGTTGGCCAATCTGATCGTTTTTTGCAAATTCTGACCTCAAATTTGATCCTTTAGGGGAAAAATGACCTACCAAAATCTTGATAGGGATAAATTATTTTTGGCACGAAAACCAATTAATGCATATCGAGATAAATTTTGTAATGCAAATTGAAGCTTATGCGATCATTTTTTGTAGATTCTGACCTCATATTTAATTCTTTTAGGGTAAAAATGATCCTAAAACATTGATTGGGCTAATTATTTTCGAGAATAAAGCTCAGTGAACGCCAGAACAATAAACAAGGTAGTGGTCAACAAGGAATTGGATAATAAAGGTAGTTTTGGATAAGCTTTTGTAAGTAATGTATTTTTTTGCAAAAAGTGGTGGAAGGTAATTTTGGACAAAAAACTCATTTATTATTTATGAGTTTGTCGATAATAAGATTATGATTGTTTAATTGAATAAAATTTTATTTCATCTACCACGCTATCTTTCATCAAATTTTCATTATAATTAAAAGATAAAAATTTAATGTGAAAAGTTATATAAATATTGGTGTCCATTTGTAAAAAAAAAGTCAAAAATATTAATTTTGCTGTGAATTATTAATTTTTTGATGTTTCATTTAAAAATATAAAAAAATTATATACTTATGGGAATAAATAATTATTTTCTCTTTGATTCATAATTCCTTATTTATTATTGCAATTGATTGAATTTAATTTATATTTTAATTATCTTTATTTTATAAGTAAGGGAAGATCGATATTTTAGGCATTTTTAGATAATAAAGATTTATACTAATAAAAAAGAAAATATTTGTGTGAAAAATTATGTCAATATGGGTATACTAGTGGAAAATTTTTTATTTGTTACCCCTTATTTGTTCCGGTTACATAAAAAAAGGAACAAATAATGAGTATTTGTTCCGGTTATAAACAATAGGGAACAAATAATTGCTTATTTGTATCGGTTTATTTAAAACTGGAATCATGAATGGTATAGGTCATGTTCAAACTTTAAAAATATGATTTGGAGTGAGTGGTGCAAAAATGGGAGCAGGAACACCCAAAATGAACCCAAAATGAGCTACTTGACTCTTTTTCGTTCCAAAACGGCCTATATTTGGCTAAAATCATGCAAATAAGTCATAGGATGCTTACATGAACTGTATAGGACATGTTCAAACCTTAAAAATTCTAATTAGATTGAGTGGTGCGAAAATAGGAGCAAAACACACAAAAGAAACCCAAAATGAGCTATTTAGCTCGTTTTAGTTCCAAAACGTTGTATCTTTGCCCAAAATCATTTGAACAAGTCATAAGATGCTTACATAAATAGTATAGCTCATAATAAAAACTTAAAAACATGAATTAAATTGATTGGTGCGGAGATGGGAGCAATAACACCTAAAACTAATCCAAAATTTTCGCTCGTTTTTATTTTTGTCTTTATACTTTAACAGTTATGTTCTTACATTACCGTTTTTTTTTTGCAGAACATTTTTACCAGACAATCTTCCCCGTATAGCCAAAAGGAATTGGATGAAGTTCGAGAACAATGGGCGGAGTATTTTAGGTTAAATTTTTTATTGTCATAAATGTGATGCATTTGTCATTAAATTATTTAGTTGTAGTTTCTTTTGATGACAATTTTACATGTTTATGTAAACTAAATCTAAATTAATGAATAGTGCAAAAGCTACGTATTGCCATTATGTGATAGAGGAAATAATATTTTGTATTTTACGATTTTTGTATTTGGTGTATGAAGTTGAATTGGTAGAGATCTATATGTTCATTGAGTTGAGACACCGAGACGAGGGTTACATGAGGCCAGTTTGTAGGGCTGATGTTGGGGGTAGGCCTGAGGTGCAGGCTACTGTACTTGATTGTATTTTGGGATTTTTATATAAAAATGTGAAAAAAGTTATTTTTTTCTACAAAAGGAGGAAAATAATTTTTTATTAAAAACATCTATTTGTACCGGTTTTAAGCTAAAATCGACACAAATAATACTCTATTTGTACCAGTTTAAGCTACAACCGACACAAATAATATGCTATTTGTATCGGTTTTAATGCAAAACCGGTACAAATAGAATTTTTTTTTAAAAAAAAAAAGAGCTATTTGTACCGGTTTTTTCTAAACCGATACAAATAGAAACCTATTTGTTCCGGTTATTATAACCGGTACAAATAGTACTACTATTTGTACCGCCTCTATTTGTATCCTTCTTGAACCGGTACAAATAGGGAAAAAAAACCGGTACAAATAGGGGGTTTTTCCACTAGTGGTATTTAATTTTAGAGAATTCAAAAATATGAACTTTGGTGTTTGTGTTTTATTTTTTAAAATTATATATTTTGTAATTTTTTCATTCAAAAAAATACAAAATTTTCCTTTTTAGTTAATATTATATAATTGGAATATTTAGAATAAATTTAAAGGGTGGTTTAGACTTTTCGAGGAGGGACACAATGGCTCCCCTTGGCTTATATAATAGAGATAAGGGAAACAATTAATATGATTATTAACTTGGAATTACATAAAACCTCAATAGTTTAGTTAATAACCCTTCTTAAGCTCTTAAATTTTAGGCATTGTTCATTTCATTGTATGAACCCTACATATTCATACATTCAACCCCTTTAAAATCCATTCTTTAGTCACCCAAATTTTTTTCTAAAATATATAAAATAATTATGCTTGATTCTAAAGGGTAGTAAATATACTTATATACTCTAAAATATGTTTTTAGATATTTTATAAATTCTGAAAATACAATTTAATTAAGAGAAATTCATAATAGAAACTAAAACAGGCCAAACAGATGGCTTAGAGGCAAAATTTGACCATGATAGGGTGGTGCTTGCTACTTATTAGTGAGAATATAGATTCTAGTCAGAAAACACTACCCTTTATCCAATTCTGATCAGTTGAGGCTGAAAACGAAAATTTGATTTAATTATTGTAATTCAAAAATGACTTTAGAGTTTAAAAGCGTGTAACTTTAGGTTATAATAGCTAACAAGATTGTACAATAGTTTTAGATCATAAAATATCTATTTATTTAATTATAGGTTAGCCCTAACATTCAAAACTGAAAACTTTCTTTATAACTATTAATAATAGGAAAAATTGCCTGAAATAAGCCAATCTTTTCTTGGTCTTCCATAAATAAGCCAACTTTTTAATAATCCAGATTTAAGCTAACCTTTTGATCATTAAAGCCAAATTTAGGACATTTTATTTGGTAACCTGTTGATGTAGGTTACAGCCGGTTAACCTTTTAATGACCGTTGGAATTTTTTTAATTTATATTCTTTATAAAAACATCAGCCCCACCCTCCTCCCTCATTCTCTCTTCGTCACTTCCTCCTCCTCACTTCGTCTCCCTCACTGTCTCTCTCTCTTCCACCATTCTCTCTCTCTTTCTGCAAATTCAAGGAATTCAAGATCTTCAATGTCACAAGGGTCTGCAAATTCAAGAAATTCAGAGGTGAAGTGTAGTTGTGGGCTCGCTGCTGTGGTTCGAACTGTAAAAAATGGGGCAAATCCTGATTCCAAATTATATGGTTGTCCAATGTGGCCTGTAAGTGTAATTGATATGGGTAATTATATGATTTTAGGGTTTAAGTTCTTAAAGTATTAATTTTTTTATTGTTATGTATGTGCAATTGAAATGGTTAATTAATTGATTTTAGGGTTTTTCTTCCAAAGTATTGATATTTTTGTTGTTGATTGTAGAACACAAGCTGTAAAATGTTTGTGCCAGTTGATGATAAGAAGGTTGTGGATGATTTGCAAATGAAGCTGTTAGAGAGTTACACAACAGTTGCTGAGTTGGAGATGATACAGAAATTCAATGAAGATAGGATTGAAGAATTGGAGAAGAAAAACAAAGAATTGTTGCAGAAGGTGCAGACTTTGAAGACAGAGATTTGGTAGCAAAAATTGGAGGAAATGAAGGCTAATAAAAAACATTTGTCCATTGCTTTATTTGTTGCATTGATATTAGTAGTAGTGTTTTAAAATGTTAATTAGGTTAGAGTGTTAGGATAGTAGTTAATTGTAGTATTGTGTGAAGGTGTATGGACTTAAATTGGATGCAAAAATATGGAGTAATGTATGGACTTACTAGTAACTTTATCAATAAAAACCTAATTTGTTTCATTTGTGTGAACAAGTATTAGCTACAAAACAGAGTAGAGGGGCAATCAGAAGATTCAAGTGACTACAATCCATTACATCCAAAATGACATTTTCTTCATTCCAATACATCAAACTGGCCATAATAATATTGTCTTCATTCCATTACATCCAAAATAAACCTAAATAATCCAACTAAGAGTGTTTGAAAACACTGCCATCAAAATGGTTCAAGTGACTACAATCAGAATACATTTATCTCTAGCAAAAGACATTGTTCAAAGCAAAATACATTGTGCTTAATACATTGTTCAAAGCAAAATACAAAGTGTGGAATACATTGTTCAACGCAAAATATAGTGATCTTCCAACTAATGAAAATATAGTATCAAGGATTGTATTCAATTGTTGAGGTTTGGCTTGCTTGTGTGCATACATTGATCTCCCTTTGTCTTACTGAACCATCAACAACCTGTGAACAAAATTACTAATCAGAATGGTTCACATTTTCAAACATAAACTAGTATTTAGGCCCGAGCGTTGCCTCGGGTCATACATTTGTTCATCATCTTCAATATTTTTTATGATTTGAAAGTAATATACTATAATGAGGGTTTTAAAATACCGAACGAAATTTTGAAAGATAGTACAATATGGAACTTGATACTTTCACTAACGTATTGAAAATTGGTTGTCATCATCATCATGGCTTCCTCCGTTTCGTTTTCAACACAACAAAAGAATATTTTATATTTCACAAAAAATACCCCTTTCATGCGTTTAAAATGAAACAAAGGAAGTATCATCATCATTAATTTGATCGAATGATACACTACGTTTTTTATTTTGAGACTCAAGTCCAGAAAACAAAGGCAACAAAAATTTTTAACAATGAAATTTATAATACTTCTTTATGGAATAATTGATAATGAAATTAATATGGATTAGTGGTTAAGTTGTGACTTTTGTACTGAAGGCTTTTGTACTTAAGAGATTATGGGTTCAAGTATGCTTAGAAGATGCGTTTTAGAAGAAGAGTATAGATTACATGGCATAATTAATAATCGTAACGTTATGTTGTGGCGAGTAATTACATAATACTTCAAATGAAAAAAATGCACATCATTTTTCCTTTTGAAGAAAATTTGTGCGAGTCTTTTGAATTTAAAAAATATTTGTAAAATAAAAAAAGTATTGTTATTGGTGTTGTTGTTCTTACTACCATTGTTTCCCTTGATTTAAATATGACAAAAGATATTTCATAATGATGCTAAAACTTGTAACAATAATATTAATATTTTTTTAGTTTCCCTTGATTTAAATATGACAAAAGATATTTCATAATGATGGTAAAACTTGTAACAATAATATTAATATTTTCTTATAGGAACAATAATATGAATAATTAGTATGGATTAGTGATTTAAATTTAACTTTTTTGTCAAATAGTTATCATGGAAGGTAAATATTATTATTAAATCTTATCCAACGCCCAACTTTTGCCTTATTAATAGTAATATTGTCTCTTTTGTTTGCGCCTAAAAAAATAAGGGATCTAGAAATTTATTAAATTTATTGTTAGATAATAAACTAACATTAAGTGTACTTGAACAATAAAACAATAAGTTTTAAAATAGTGGAATTTGAGATAATAATGAATGTTGGGTGAGTTAGTAAGTTTATACTATTAATGTGTTATAGTCTCGAGTTCGAACCTCACTATGAACATTTTTTTAATAATTAAACACCCAAATTAAAATCCTACATGGAAATATAGCATATGTGGCGGAACTCAGGCGAGAGAAAATGCTTGTGTGTCGGCTATGTGCCAGCTTACGTGTCGCATAACTGGTGCTTCGCGCACCTTTTAATATATTGTATAGATTATTAATACACTAATAACGGTTCACCAAAAACATACACTTGACATAGGTGTTACATCAGGTTTTTAAGTATACACCTACTCCAATTGGTACCTGTATACATCACTCATGAAGGGTTTAATTAATCTATTGTACTATATAAAAGATTTTAGATTCCAACAAAGCTATAACAAAATAAAATAGGTCACTGTTGGCTGGTTGCCGCTGCTGATGGTCGATTGGTGGTGGCTGGCGTCGGTGGGGGGAGGAAAAAAATGTGAAGGAAAAGGAAGAGAGACTATGAGAGAAAATATTAGAGTTTTAATTAGGATATGAGAAATAATTTATTAGTAGGGTTTAAATAGGGTTAGACATAACCTACAGAAGTTAGCAAGATTAGGTATGGCGGCCATCTAAATTTTAGGAGTAGTAATTTTTATTTTTTAGTTTTCATATCTAAAATATTCCAAATTCTTTTTTAAAATTCCAAAATTCATATTTATAACTACATACTAAAACAAAGTATGCTAACAATTACTCTTTCTCTCTCCTCTCTTCCCTTTTCTCTCTCGAAAAAAACCTAGCCTCTTTTCTAACCTTAAGGGGCTACCATCATAAAAAATTTAGTGATGGTAAGCCCCAAATATTCTTTTAGCTTTGCGATTTCCTTTGTTTTTGTCGTTAATAATATTTTTTCTCTCTTTATGAGAGTTTTCTACCCAATTTTTGTGTTCTTTATCTCCTCTAATCGGAGTAATTTAGAGTTGGGTTTTGTTCTCTTCCTTTATTGGAGATTAGAATTAGAAGAAATTAGTTCCTTGATGAAGGCTTATGTGGTATCGAATTAGATCTCAAATCTAAATATGCAATCAATTGGGTTAAGTCGTATTCAATTCAAAAACTGCAACAGATTGCAAGACCCCATTGTAGAAGGCTGCAGAGAACAACGATCTGAAAGACGAGGGAATTCATCAGTGTCAGATCTCATCGACGATCGTAGTTTTATTGAGTTTGAATTTTATTTGATTCAATTTGCTTTGTATTTGTTGGCTTTGATATCTTTTGTAGACGTTGTATCACTCTTTTATCAATGAATTGATCTTATTTCAAAAAACAAAATATGCTTACATCATTCTACCCTCAAACTATACAAGTGTCACATTCTCATATAATTTTTTCCCTCCAAAACTATTCATGGTGTCATATTTATTTTATTTTTAACTGTTTTTGAATTCTTTTATCACCTTTAAATTTCCTAAAAGCTATAAATGCCTTTTCAGATTTTTAATAATATCCATTTTTCAATTATAATTATAATTATTTATATTTTTTTGTTCAAAAAATATTTATTTAGTAAATAAGACATTGGAAAATTTGACAAAAATAAGTTAACCTTTGGTCAGTCTTCCATAAATATGTCAAGCTTTTAAAATTCCATAGATAAGTCAACCTTTGCACCATGTCAACTAAATTTAGGTTAGAAAATTTTGTTTACCGCCACCTCGACCCACCTCTATCGCCACATGTCTTCGTTACCCTTCATGGATCCCTTTTTTTTGGATTTCACGATTCAATGGGGTGGGTAAACAAAATTTGCTGACATAAATTTGGCTGACATGATGCAAAGGTTAACTCATCTCTGGAATTTCAAAAGTTTGATTTATTTGTGGAAGACTGGCCAAAGGTTGGCTTATTTTTGTCATATTTTCCGAAGAAATTTTAGCAAGTTCAAGTACTAATTTTGTTCAAGTACAAGAGTACTAATTATTTGTTCAAGAAATTGAATTGTATAACAACATCAACATATAGAAATTCATATTTTACCTTGGATATGTTTGTTTGATACAAACTTGATTGGAGTATGAGTCATGTGACATATTGTATATATAAAATCAACATTTTTTTTTGTAGACGGTGCATCGCACTGGACTAATCTAGTTTGAAATATTCAAAATCTATAATCTATCTATTTATACCTATTACTAAAACAAAAACTGCTAACATCATCAATTGACATGTGCCACCTCCTCATTAAATTTTTTGCGCCCTAAACCCACATTTGACTTTTAATTTCTTTTTCAAAACTTTCTCCCTATTTATTGGTTTGCTTTTTTTTTTTTAATACTTTCCTTTCCAAAGGTATCATTTTATATTATTGAAAATTTGATACTTATTTATGTCTAAGGGCTTGTTTACATTAGCTTAAATTCAGTTCAATTCAGTTCAATTTAGTTCCCTTCTCTTATAGAATATTACTTCCAGCTATATTCAGTTCAGTTCAGGACAATTCAGTTTAGTTTAGTTCAGTTTAGTTCAGCCGTATTCAATAAACGTAAACAGACCTTAAATATAAATATTTGTTTAATTACTTATAGGATTATAGCTTAACTATAACAATATTCAATCTTTACTAAAAATTCATAACTTAATTTTGTTGCACCAATTTTTTAAAATCATGTTTATAATCTAATTATAATAAAATTATAATTCCATCAGTGTAATATAAAAATGTAATATTATTTTCAAGATTGTACATTTTCAAGTGTAACCTTTTTTGTGACGTCATGTGTAATCTTCCTATATAATAAAACAAAAAATGCTAACAATAATAATATTTATACATTTGGGCATTGTTTATTCATTTTTGGTCAAAATCGCTCATGTTTATTTATTCATTTTAAATTTGAAGGAATATTAGCTTTTTGGAATATGTTGAATAAGTAAAAAAAAAAAATTAAAATAGGAAAAATTAAATTACAACACAATTATTTTATAATATTAGAACTAACCCTAAAAACATTGTACTTAATTACAAATTCACATTTCTTTATTCTTACAAAAAAAAAAAAAACAGTTGTATGAAATAATATAATTAGAAAAAATATAATTGTTAGACATTTAAACATTAGAATTGTAATGATAACCTTACATCCAAAATTATATCTATATTATTGTCCTTGGTTTCGAATTTTACTTACATATATAATACATATCACCATTATTGAAACAAATTTCACCAATTATTGTTTAAAAAACCGTGCATCGCACGGGTGCTAACCTAGTTAATATTAAGACTAAAGAGAAGGTATTGTGTCAGACTGGTCTGACAGTAATGTTTCTGTCAGACCATTCCCCTAGACCTGGACACATATGGTTGAATCTGGACTCATATGTGTTTAACCTGGACACATGTTGTTAAACCAGAACATGTATTGGTAGACCTAGTCACATATTTGTAAACCTGGACACAAATTTGTAACCCTGGAAACATATTTGTAAACCTGGACACATATTGTTAAATCTGGACACATATTGTTGGACCTGGACACATATTATTAAACCTGGACATGTATTGGTAGACCTGGACACATATCTATAAACTTAGACACAAATTTGTAACCCTTGAAACATATTTGTAAACCTGGACACATATTGTTGGACCTGGACACATATTGTTGAACCTGGACATATATTGTTGAACCTGGACACATATTATTAACACTGGACACATTGTGTTACCCCTGGATACATATTGTTAAACCTGGACACATATTGTTAAACCTAAACACATTGTGTTACCCCTAGACACATATTGTTAAACCTGGACATATATCTGTCTAACTTGGACATATATTGTTAAACCTGGAAATCTATTTATAAACCTAATGACATTTGTAAATCTGGTGAAACTTGTTTAGCCTGGAAAAATATTATTAAACCTGGACACTATTTCTTTGACCTAGACACATACATATTACTAAACCTGGATCCCCTCATCAGTTGTTAAAACATACAAGTGTTGGACGGTCCAACGGTCGGACTGTCCGACACAGTACTTTCACTAAGACAAATTGAATCTGACATCATCCATATTTCATACAAAGGACATGTGTCATGCTCTCCTTCAATTTTTTCTCTTCAAAAACTACATTGATTATTCTTATCTTATCAATGTTATATTTTAATTCATTTAATTAATATTTTGTTGAAAAGTATTTAAGCCTAATCTATCTGTCTATCTATCTATCATCTATAACTCTATAACTTTATACTCCATACTAAAATAGAGTATGCTTACACCATTCAGTACACATGTTATTATTTTATGCAATTGTTGATGTTATGTTTGACTTAGTGTTCCTACTTCTTTTAATTTTCCAAATGTTTCTTTTAAATTTTCAATGTCATCTTTTTATGTATGGAATCATAATTGTGGCCATTATTTTCTTTTATTTTTTAAAAATTTTTTGTTTTAAAATTTTTATAATTATGACGAAAATTGCTTATTATTTTATAAAATTGATAAATTTTTTTTATGTCAAACGTGCATTACACTAGCATATAATTAGTACCAATACTATATATATATATATATATATATATAGAGTCAGGATCTGCTAAAAACCTACGTTAAGTTGAAAACTAAAAACTTTTATTTATGACCGTTAGATGTAGATCAAAGGTTGTGATTAATTTGGGGGTAAAAAACACTAACCACCCAAAGTTTCCATTTTTAAAAAAAAAATTAGTTTCGCTTAGGTTTTTATAAAAAACTACTTGATTGAACCTGTTCATTCACGCTAATTTCACAGATTTCACGCAAATTTCAAGCAACAATTTAGGTTTTTGTGCATTTTTTAATAAAGTTTGAATTTTTTTTAAAGTGCAGTTCTTCGTATTTGATTTTGTATATACCCTTGTATCTTTGCATGTACCCCTTTATTATTAACATGCACCCCCTTAATTTAATATGTTTTAGTGCATTTTTTTATAAAGTTCGATTTTTTTTAGTGTAGTTCTTCGTGTTTGATTTTGTATGTACCCTTGTATCTTTACATGTACCCTCTTAATTTAGTATGTTTTTGTGCATTTTTTTATAAAGTTCGAATTTTTTTTAAAGTGTAATTTTTCGTGTTTGATTTTGTATGTACCCTTGTATCTTTGCATGTACTCCTTTATTATTAACATGTACCCTCTTATTTTAGTATGTTTCTATGCATTTTTTTTTTGGAAAGTTCAAATTATTTTTAAGTGCAGTTTTTCGTGTTTGATTTTGTATGTACCTTTGTATCTTTGCATGTACCCCTTTATTATTAACATGTACCCCCTTTATTTAGTATGTTTTTGTGCATTTTTTTGTAAAGTTCGAATTTTTTTTAAGTGCAGTTCTTCGTGTTTGATTTTGTATGTAGGCTATCATTGCATGTACCCCTTTATTATTAACATGTACCCCCTTAATTTAGTATGTAAGATTTGAATTAATTTGGAAATTAATATGTACCTCCTTAAATTAACATGTACCCCTATAATATTAACATGTACCCCTTAATTGTACTACCTCCGTTTTTTTAAGTTTACTTAGTTTGACTTTAATTTGTCACTATTCACAAAATCTACTTTGACTATCATTTGTGATTTATACATAAGATAAAACATAGTCATGTGGGGTCTCGTTGGATTCGTTTCAACATGTAGTTTTTTAATATCTAGTTTTTATAATTTTTACAAACACACAATTAAAAATATTAATATTCAAAGTTTTGCCTTGGCAAGTGTGAAAAGTGAAGTGAGTAAATTAAAAAAAAAAAACAGATTTTTTTTCTCTGACTTTTTGTAAAATTAAATCGACGGTCATGATGAGCTAAACAAAAATCAATGGCCAGGATATTTAGTTTTTAGGTTTTTAACTTCTTAAAAGGTTTTTACATGATCCTATTCCTATATATATATATATTGATAAAAAATGTCCAAATATATGAGGGGATTACAACTGCTCACCCAAATGGCAACCTTATGCCTAATGTAGCACACAAAAGGGGCTAATTAGATGCTTGAAGAACACAAGTATTGAGGATAATCTTGCTTTGTATTACTCACTATGGCTATGTTTATGATTCACCTGAATTGATCTGGTCTGAACTGATCTGATCGGAACTTTTTTTCTTATCTAACCTGATCTAAACTTATTGTCTAATTTGACTAAATTTTTACCGCATATATATGCTAATCTATAAGGAAAAATATATATCAATTGAGTTCTTATTTATTTGTATTAGTGAGTAGTTTTTCAATATGTAGTTATAATAATATTTTTTGTACGGAATTAAGGATATTTAAAGTTTAAACATCGAATTAAATTATTTGATATGAACTTTTTTTTTTGGTATGATTTGATCTGAAATAAGTAATAAAGCCTTATTTGGTTTATATAATTTAAACACATTATTATTTATTTCAGGTTAGATCATAAAAAAAAATTCATATTAACTCAAATTAGACCAGATCAGTTAAGATCAGATAAACAGATATGAGTTCACCTTACTTTAATACCTTATTTTTATTTTTATTTTTATTTTTATTATTATTATTATGAAATAAAGGAGTTCTAAATGTTTATAAGAAATTAGTGGGCATGTCCCTCTTTTGTCTGTTGCCCCCCCCCCCCCCCCTCGCCCCCTAACACTATTAAATTAAATTTTGATGGGTCTGTTACTACTAATTTTGCTGTCGCAGGTGTGATTCTCAGAGACCATAATGAGACTTGCATTGCAGTCTACGCCTTCTTTTTGGGGAACACTTCCCCTTAGTGGTTGAGGTATTTGCTCTTAGAAATGGTATTTTTATTAGCTTGATAAGATAAGCTGGCTTCCATTTTTATTGAAGGAAATAGCCTTATTATTATCCGTATTTTGTAGGGTAAATTTAACTGTCCTCAAAAAATCCATTTCGTTGCTTATGGACGACATTCACTACATCCTCAGAGATTTTGTAGCTTCCTCTTCAGCTCACATCTTCCGTGAAGCCAACCACATTGTGGATTATATTGTGTCCCTCGGCTGAGAGTGAGGGATAGCTCGGGTGGTTATAGCTTCCCTCCCGATTCCATATGATCCTGGGATCGATTCTCATCCCCGCCCTTTGAGGCTCATTCACACCAAAAAAAAATATTGTGTCCCTCGGACATTGGACCCCTACGTATATCGACATCAATTCATTTTTGGATGCTAAATTCTCTTATTTTTTAGCATTAGATCAATCAGGACATCGCTTCGAAGGGAATAATTCTTGATTCTTTCCATTGTTCACCTTTTCTAAAAAATAAAAAATAAAAAATCAACCCACGGAATCTTCCATCTGTTCCATCTTCAAATGTAGGGAATGGTTTTTTGTGTTGAAAAAGTACAATAATAATGGCTTCAATTCCCTTTATGAGTTTATGCCCACTACACAGATTTTAGTGCTGCTTTTCCATTTGTTTTCACGACCATCTTTGTTTTTCAATTGTTTTTTTTTGTTGTTGTTGTCCAGGTAAGTGTTATTTCTATTCAGGTAAATTTTAAGTTTTATCAAGTCATTTTGGAGTGAGTGTCCAGGTTAGTTTTAATTTTTTCCAGATATTTTTTTATTTTTCTAGGCAAGTCTTAATTTTGTTCATACAAGTCTTAACTTTTTCCAGGTCAGTCTTAGTTTTGTCTATGTGAGTTTTAATTTTCTTCAAGTCAGTTTTTATTTCTTTAAGCTCAGTTTTTTTTTCTCAGGTTAGATTTTTTGTTTTTCCAGCTTAGTTTTTAATTGTTTTATTTTTCTAGTTGATTTTTTCATTTTTTTTTCAGTTCAATTAAACTCGTCTAATAGTAACATTGTGTCAGAAAAATTTGACATAATACATTCTCAAATAATAATAGCTAGGGGTGTGGGGCGCACATATTGTTGGAATATATTACTGTATATATATTGAAACTTGTTGGAATATATTATTGTATATATATTAAAAAAAAAAAAAACAAAGATATGTAGGCCAATACTTATTGTGGAAGTGAAGACGTTGCTGTGACGTGTAAATAACACTGTCTTTGGAGCAAAATTCACCCCGACAAAGGTGTAATCGGACGTCGGCGTTTGCTCCCCAAAATTTACACAGCTCCCCTCAAATTGTGCACTCAAATAAGAAGGGATGGAACTCACAAAGGATTGCTCAGAATAGACTAAACTAAAGAAGAAATATTGTACTCAGTAGAATAGAATACCCAATGGAAGAAATCCACAAAATAACAACAGTGGTTCTCCCCTTTCACTTTTGTAATATGTAGTGAAGATTTCTAAGTGAAAAGTGACGTGAAGTCCTTTTCCTAAGCCATATTTAAAGGCTGACAATTGACATCATTGTCACACTGACGTTAGAAGACCCTTTAATTGATATAAATGTTCTGATTAAATATAATCAGTATAAAATCCTTAACAACTAGCATAAATTAGGAGACTTTAAAATGATATTAAATTGTAATATTCTGATTAAATGTAATCAGAATAAAACTCCAACAACTAGCATAATTTTAGGAGACTTTAAAATGAAATTAAATTGTAATATTCTGATTAAATGTAATTAGAATAAAAACTCCAACAGCAAGCATAATTTTAGGAGACTTTAAAACTTATATTACAGAGTAATAAAAGTGTTTAACAGGAATTTTCAATTTGAAATTTGATCAAATAAAATAATTAGTAGTAATGGGTTTACGAAACCGACGAATCTCATATTACCTGGAAAGTCGGTTACGATTCGGCCTAACACCCATACTAAAATTTCAAACATAATAGCAAATATAAATCTCTTGCATTAATTTCCAACAATCCCCCCCAATGTAAAGAATTTTATAAAATGAAAAATTTTAGGAGGGAAAAATTATTCTGAGCATTTTCAAAAATAGGCTTGATAGTTAAGTGTTGGTGTCTTTTGATTGAAACAACACATAGTGAAAATAGACAATTTCTTTATCAAATGAGTGAACAAATCTGGAACTCTTTGACTAAGAAATGAAGTCTATAACACATATCTTACCTTACTTATCCATGAGTTCCGCGATAATACCACAATGACGGCCAAATAATCTTGGGACACTCATGAGTGCTCTAGAAAGACTGCCCATGTCTTCCATAGAAGGAGGCCATCCCTTCACACTCATGTAGGTGATTTCATCAAGTCTATCTCCACATAGACCACCCAAAATAGGGCTATGAAATCATTAAGAGAAAATGTGCTCAACCTTATGTAATAACGGTGAATTTATCAAGTCCTTCTCATAGGACCACCCAGTACCTGGGCTATAAATTCACTAAGAACAAAGCTCATCCTAGCAGATAATCATAAGAATGGAATGTTCAACAACTATGAGTCTTTCCATGGCTTCGTTAGTCCACTAGCTCCTTACGTGAATAAGAATGGGTATCCACCATGAATTCCTCAACTACCAATGGGCTTAAGCCCCATTCCCCTCGATGTTTTAAGAACCAATCTCCTATTTAATCCTTTAGTCAATGGATCTGCTAAATTTCTCTCAGATCTCACATACTCCATAGTGAGTGCACCACTCATAATTAAGTTTCTCACAGACTCATGTCGAACACGTATATGTCTCTTTTTATCGTTATACGAACTGTTCCTAGCAACACAAATTGCAGCTTGTGAGTCACAATGTAGAGAAACAGGAGGAGCTAGTTTCCCCCACAAAGGGATATCAGTCAACAAATTTCTCAACCACTCAGCCTCTTGCCCTGCTAGGTCCAATGCAATGAACTCAGATTCCATAGTGGAACGGGCAATACACGTTTGTTTCGCAGACTTCCAAGAAATGGCAGAGCCACACAAGGTAAACACAAAACCACTAGTAGAACTTACCTCATCATTATCTGCTACCCAATTTGCATCACAATATCCTTCTAAAACAGCAGGATATCCCACAAAATGCAAACCCCAATCCATAGTACCTTTGAGATACCTTAGCAAACGTTTAAGAGCATCCCAATGCTCTTTGTTTAGGTTATAGGTATAACGACTAAGTCTACTCACTGCATAAGAAATATCAGGCCGAGTATAATTCATGAGAAACATTAATGTAACGCCCCAGATTTTGGGCTAGTTTCGTATTTATTTTCTTGTATTTAGTTTGTTCCGGTGCATGGTCTAAAAATTATTTAGACTATTCTGATTGCTATTGTGTAACCATTTTATTTAAATGGTTTAATATTTCTTTATTTTATTTTATTTTAATTAATTAGAATTTTATTATTTAATTTTCTAATTAATTAATTAGTTTTGGGCCAAGTGCAAAATTAATCATGATTAGTCATGAATTAGTGCAAATGGCCCAAGAGATCATTTTGGCCCTTGTTTGAAACCCATAACCGGCCCATTCCTTGGTTGTATGGCAAGTTTTGCCACTTGCCTTATGTTCACACCCAACTAACTTCTATAAATAGAAGTAGTTAGTAAGGCATTAGGATCTTTTGGTTCATTTGCTCATTTAACCATCCCTTGCCATCCTTGGCTCATCACTTTTAAAAGCCAACCTCTCCCCCATTCTTACCCCTTATCACACGCCATTTGATGGCTAGTAAACCCAACAATTGTTCATCTTTTACCTCAACCCAAAACTTAAAGATTCAACCTCTATTTGATCTTTAAGTGACTAAAATAGCATTAGCCTTCATTACCTCATTCAAGATCACTAGTTCGGAGTGGTTTTGGGTCCGTGTTATGGTGGTAGCGGTGTTCGTGGCTGGTTGCGGCAGCCTTACGTATGTGCTGACTGGAGTGCAGTGGCGTGTGTGTGCTGACTGTGCAGAGGAGGACGTGTGTGCTGACTGGGCAGAGGAGGACGTGTGTGCTGACTGGGCAGAGGAGGACGTGGTGCTGACTGGGCAGCAGCCGTGTGGTGCTGACTGGGCAGCGTGGTGGCAGCATGGTGGCATCTTGGTTGTCGTGTTCGTGTGCAAATGGAACCGCGTTGCTGGGCCGTGTGTATGAGTGTTCCGGGCAGCAAGTGTTTGTGTTGAATTTGTGTGTAATCTTCAATAAGGTAACATACTAACTCAACTTAATTGGAATACCTTGTTTATAGTATAGATTAAATGCATGTTTAGGATGTTTGTTGATGTTTATTCATGATTTTATGTATGATTATACAATCTGATTTTTATGTGTTTACATGATGTTTTAGTGATGATTTTCATGATTTTATGATTAGTTATACATTGTTATATGATCATGATTTATGTATCAAAGTTTGATGAATTTTGGATGAGTTTAGGTTGATTTTTCATGGTGATATGCGTGTGATAATTATGTTGGATGAGTTCTTGATTGAAGATCTTGAATCTTGATTGAGTTCTTGATTGAAGATCTTGAATCTTGAATGAGTTCTTTATGAGTTCTTTATGAGTTCTTTGAGTTCTTTATGAGTTCTTGATGAGTCTTTAGGAGTTCTTGATTGAATCTTGAAAGTTAAAGAAAACGGTTTAAAGAATAAAGAAAGTTAAAGAAAGTGTTTAATATGGTTAAAGAATGATTAAAGATCGATGATTAATGATTGGTTAGACTCAAGAATAAGGCTAGAGGCAATTCTTGAGAATAACTTTGATGTTTTAGCTAGATTAATTTCGAGAACCGAGGCTTTAGGCAGTTCTTGAACTTAGTTTAGTTAAGTTGAGGTAATAATGAATAATATGATTAAAATGAGTAAATGAATTAATTAATTACTTAGCTTGATTTCATTTTTAGACGCCTGATACTTTGAGTAAGATTCATTGTATTCGGGTTAAGACGTTGCCCCTATTCCATCCGCGGTATTGGGATAGTTGGAGTCATACTATGTGATCTTTGTGAATTCCAGTAAGATTGGTTTCACGGGACATGGATTTCCAGTAAGATTGGTTTCATGGGGTTTGAGAGTAAGATTCTCAAATCCGAACATAGTAGAAAGTTCGAGCGTGTAAGATGCGTTCGTACGAGCACAGTCCGGTCTAGAATATGAATGATTGCGCCAAAGATAGTTGATTAGGTTGGTTTGGGTCGAGTTCACGTTTTGGGTTGTTCTCGTACTTTGTTTAATGATGTTGATCGTTTGATTTATGCTATGTACATGTGTGTTCCCATTAGGGTGAGTCAGTTATGTTACTCGCCACTGATGGTGGACTGTTGTTGTATTTTTCAGGTACTTCAGATGATGATGTTCTTGCCTAGTTTTGGGTTGGGCGAGCGACGTTTCTTTCTTTTGTTACCTGTTGTATTTACTGATTTTGTAGTATTGGTAGTGATAGTTTGTTTAGATGCTACTCTTTAGATTTTGGACTTTTATGTGTTGTTTAAGATTCTGACATGTAGTTGGAGTTATCTCGTATATTAGTATTTCTAGTTTGACTTTTGGATTAGTTTATGTACAAACTTGTGGGTATTTGTACTTTTGTGGTTTGGTAATAATATTTGAGGAATTAGTATTATTTCTTAGGTATTTTGAGTTGTAGTTTCTAACAACTCGACTCGTCGGTTTCTTCCGCGCCGGTTTAAGCGAGTCGGGTCGTTACAATTAAACTCCCAATTATTATTCAATTTGAGAGACACTACTTCCATGGTTCTTTTTCAAATGAATGCTAGAATCATACGGGGTTCTTACAGTTGCAACATCAAAACTGTTAAATTTCTTTAGCACTTTCTCTACATAATGAGATTGAGACAAAGAAAAACCACGACTAGTTTTGGTGACTCTAACACCTAAAATGACATCTGCTTCTCCTAAGTCTTTCATTTCAAATTTAGAATACAAAAACTTTTTTGTTTCATTAATAACTCTCAGGTGTGTACCAAAAATCAACATATCATCTACATATAAGCAGATAATCACACAATCAGTACCAAACAATTTTGTATACACACAAGTATCAGCACGATTAGAAACAAAACCAAAACTAAGGATAGTATTATGAAACTTCTCAAACCATTGTTTTGGAGCTTGTTTTAAACCATACAAGGATTTTTTTTAACTTACACACTTGATGTTCCTTACCAGGAACCACAAAACCGGGAGGTTGTTTCATATTTATTTCCTCCTCTAATTCGCCATTAAGAAATGCAGTCTTCACATCCATTTGATGTATAAGAAGCTTATAACTAGAAACTAAGGCAATCAAAGCACGTATAGTGGCAATCTTAGTTATAGGGGAGTAAGTAAAGAAATAATCAACACCAAATTTTTGATGAAAACCTTGTATTACTAATCGTGCTTTATGCCTTTCAAATGAGCCATCGGGTTTACATTTCCTTTTAAAAATCCATTTACATCCTAAAGCTTTACTACCTTTAGGTAAGTCAGAAAGTTCCCAAGTATGATTAGACATGATAGAATCAATCTCACTATTAACTGCTTCTTTGCTAAAAGTGGAATCAACTGAACTTATCGCCTCATCATCCAATACTTGATAGCACACAACAAGCTCATCAAGTTCATCTAAGTCATTTAGTTCAGTTAAGTAAGAAGTCAAAAAGTCTGGTCCAAAGTTCTTTACTGTTCTACGTCTTTTACTCTTCCTAGGTTCTTCACTTTCTTCTATTTGAACATTAGGTAAAGAAATAGGCACAAAAGAAGAGGAAGTAGAAGGAAGTGAAGCATCACGAGAGACTACATTATTCTTTAGAGGAAAATTATGTTCAAAAAACTCAGCTTCTCTAGATTCACTCGTAGACTTATCATTTAAGCACATGAATTGATAAGCAGCACTGTTTTCAGCATAACCAACAAAAACATCATCAAAGGTCTTAGGACCTATAGTCTCCTTTCTAAACAAAGGAAATGCTACTTTAGCTAAACACTCCCAGACTTTCAAATACTTAAGGTTAGGACTATGTCCCTTCCACAATTCATAAGGAGTTTTATCTAATTTTTTGTGAGGTACTCTATTCAACACATAATTAGCAGAAAGTACGGCCTCCCCCCACATGTTATCAGGTAAACCGGAACTAATCAACATTGCATTCATCATTTCTTTAAGAGTCCTATTTTTCCTTTCTGCAATGCCATTTTGTTGTGGTGCATATGGGGCAGAAGTTTCATGGATGACACCATTTTTTCACAAAATTCTTTCAAAGATGTTGTCCCATATTCACCACCCCTATCAGATCTAAGTCTTTTAATTTTCCGGTCTAGTTGATTTTCTACTTCTACTTTATAGATTAAGAACATTTTCTCTGCCTCATCTTTAGTTCTTAAGAGATATACTTTAGTATATCTGGAATGATCATCAACAAATGTGATATAATACTGTTTGCCACCTCTACTCTCGGTATTTTTAAAATCAGCTAAATCTGAATGGATTAATTCCAGTAATTTTGTTTCTCTTTTTTCAACAACCTTAAAAGTTTTCCTGGAATATTTATCTTCAACACAAATTTCAAATTTGTTGCTACCATTGCCTTCTAGATTAGGAATCAGTGACAAGTGTTGTAACCGTTTTAAAGAATTATAATTCACATGTCCTAATCTAGCGTGCCAAAGATTAAAGGACTCAAGTAGGTAAGTAGAAGTAGAGGTCTTATTATCGGTCTCAAAGGAAGATACAGTCTCTAAGATAAATAAACCACCAGACAAGTATATCCCTTCCCTACAAAATCCCCATTACGAGATAAAACTAACTTGTCACCCTAAAAAACAAGTTTAACACAAGCTTTGTTAAGAAGGGCACCAGAAATTAAGTTTCTACGAAGGGAGGGGACAAACATAACATTTTGTAAAGATAAAGACTTGCCAGAATTCAACTTAAGTAAAATATTGCCTTTACCAAACACCTCAGAACTACTAGAGTTCCCCATGAACACTTGCTCTCCTTGGGCAACTTCCTTGAACTCAACAAATAATTTCTTATCTGCACAAAAATGTTTAGTAGCACCTGTATCAACAATCCATTCAGCTTTATTTTCAATCAGATTCACCTCAGACACCATAGCGGCAATAATATCATCATTCTTTTCAACAAGGTTGGCTTGGTTTTTATCCTTCCCATAGTTGCATTGCCAAGCCTTGTGACCTGATTTACCACAAACATAACAACTAAAAGCAGATTTAGTGGTTTTCCCATTATGTTCAGAATTAACAACCTTGGAGTTTTTCTTGAAATTTGATTTTTTAGCTCCAAGTTGTTTATTCTGTTTCTTTTTTCCACTACTACTAGTACTTTTATTTTTATTATTTTTCTCATTTTTTGTTACAACAGTTTCAACTACATTAGCTTTTACAGAAAAACCATTAGAAATAGAATCTTTATCCTTCAATCGGTTGGCCTCTTCAATCTTCATATGGCTTACGAGTTCTTCCAGAGTCATGTCTTTTTTCTTGTGTTTTAGATGATTGTGGTAAGAGGACCAGGAATCAGGTAGCTTCTCAATAAGAACATTGGCTTGTAGTACTTCACACATCTTCATCTCCTCGGCAAGAATATCAGCAACAAGATTTTCATATTCATGAACTTGTTCCATGATCGGTTTGTCGTCTACAATCTTGAATTGTAGCCATTTCCCCGTGACATATTTCTTTTTACCTGCATCATCCGAGCCATATTTTTTCTCCGATATCTCCCAAATAGACTTAGCAGACTTGTTAGTAATAAACAAATCAAAAAGTATATTACTCATATGACTAAGGATGTGACCCCGAACAAGTTTATTAGCCTTTTCATAATTGGCTATTTTTTTACCAAGATCAGAATCAGTAGGCGTATTAGCATCTGTAGGAGGTTTGGGACATTCTTGTGTGAGGATATAATCAACCTCTAATTGTTAAAAAAAAATAAGTAACCTTTGAGCCCATCTTTTGTAATTCGTACCATCAAGTGGTTCGAGTTTGGATAGATCGGGAAGGGTTTTGATCATGGTAGTAGTGTCCATTTTTTTTTTAATGTATATATATATAAGAATAACAATAATAATAATAAAAAATTTTCTTCAAACTTGTTGGAATATATTACTGTATATATATTAAAAAAAAAACAAAGATATGTAGGCCAATAGTTTACTGTGGAAGTGAAGACGTTGCTGTGACGTGTAAATAACACTGTCTTTGAAGCAAAATTCGCCCCGACAAAGGTGCAATCGGACGTCGGCGTTTGCTCCCCAAGATTTACACAGCTCCCCTCAAATTGTGCACTCAAATAAGAAGGGATGGAACTCACAAAGGATTGCTCAGAATAGACTAAACTAAAGAAGAAATATTGTACTCAGTAGAATAGAATACCCAATGGAAGAAATCAACAAAATAACAACAGTGGTTCTCCCCTTTTACTTTTGTAATATGTAGTGAAGATTTCTAAGTGAAAATTGACGTGAAGTCCTTTTCCTGAGCCATATTTAAAGGCTGACAATTGACATCATTGTTACACTGACGTTAGAAGACCCTTTAATTGATATAAATGTTCTGATTAAATATAATCAGTATAAAATCCTTAACAGCTAGCATAAATTAGGAGACTTTAAAATGATATTAAATTGTAATATTCTGATTAAATGTAATCAGAATAAAACTCCAACAGCTAGCATAATTTTATGAGACTTTAAAATGAAATTAAATTGTAATACTCTGATTAAATGTAATCAGAATAAAAACTCCAACAGCTAGCATAATTTTAGGAGACTTTAAAACTTATATTAAAGAGTAATAAAAGTGTTTAACAGGAATTTTCAATTTGAAATCTGATCAAATAAAATAATTAGTAGTAATGGGTTACGTAACCGACGAATCTCATATTACCTGGAAAGTCGGTTACAATTCGGCCTAACACCCATACTAAAATTTCAAACATAATAACAAATATAAATCTCTTGCATTAATTTCCAACACATATTGTATCTCAGGCTCTTGGCCCCACCAACTTCTTGTAGAACAGATTACTTTGTATATTCTATTTTCCTAATAATAATAATAAAATAATAATAGAAATAATAATTCTCTCAAAATAATTATAATAATGATGATGATGATGATGATGATGATGATGATGATGATGATGATGAAGACAATAAAAATAGCGATAACAATAGTAATAAACTAATAATAAAAATTCAGATCAGACCAAACTAGAATAAATTAAAAAAAATAAGTATAAATTAAATTAGAAAAAATAAGCTCAAAATTTTAAGTGAATCAAAAAAGACTAAGAAAACTTACAAGTGAAATCTCAAATGGCTTGTATAAATGTGCACTACAAGATTCCATGTTTTCAACGTCCACGTTAAATTAGCGGATTGCGGATGCCCTTAATTAGATTAGCGTTCGCCAACGGACGTTAAACCATTGTCGGATATTTTTTAGTCGTTAATTATGATGTAATATGAATAGCAACTACAAGAGGGGGGGTGAATTGTAGTTGAGGGAGTTTTTGACTTTTTAGCGGAATTTTAAGTACAAACTCGAATGGAAGAATAAACAGAAATAAGAACAGAGAGATTTAACCTACAAGGAAAACTTCCTAGGCCCAGTTAGGAAGAAAAACCTTGACCACGAGGGATTTTGACTCTTGGACTTCTCTTATTAATATAGGCCAACGACTCTGTTACAACCTATAAGGGACCTTTCTCTATTCTCAAACGTTCCACTAGGAACTTGTTCCCCCTGACACCAGTTCCCCCTGAACTCATGCTACGAACTTACTAAAGTCCGATTTTTCTCACCTCAGATTTCGAATGAAATCTGAATTCTCTCTTTTCTTTTTCTCTTGATTACAATCAAATATTCTTTCTGATTTCTCTTCTCTCACCAACCCTTATCACTAAAGATTACAATTGAAATACTAAGAGAATAAAAATTCAAAGAACACTTAAAATATTTTTCTCTTGACAATCTTGATCTCTGAATTTTTGTTGTTGATTGTAATACTCGAATTCTGGCAGCAACCTTGCATTTATAGGCTTCAAAATGATTAACTTGGAGAGCAAGAAAACCACGTATCATGGGTAGCAATGCCACGTCAGCCATGTCCTCCAATCATGCTTGACCTAGACAAAATATAAAAAAAAGAAAAAGAACTAACCCTAAAATAAGACTAGATACATTATTCCTAGTCAAACCTACTAATTAAAAAAAAAGAATTAAAAATAAATGAAGAAAGACTAACCTACTGACTTTCTAAACTCACGTAAAACAAAAGGAAACAGTTTTTTTTTTCAATTTTTTAATTTAAAAATTAAACTCCTACTAACAACCTAGTAAGCAACAAACTAACCACACTCCTAAATATTAGTATGACCAAAGACTAACTAACAACCCACTAAGTCAAACACTAATATTGTGGAGAAGACTAATTCATAAATTTTAAAACTAATACCTACTACTAACAAACAAAACAAACTTTTACTAAGTACATAATTATAATATTATGCGGCCATTAGAATAAAAAACGGACCAACTAACATTACTAACCCTAACTACATATACATAAACTAAATAAACATAAAATTAGTTTAAGTATATAAACTATATAAATAGTCAAATAGCCCACCAAAATTCCTGTATCACATATAAGATTAGTATCTCAAATATAAAATATAAGGGTTAGAATACAAAATATATTTACCTTAAAAATTAGATACTCCTCTAATTTTATTCTCAATAAATATATTCTATCAAAGCATATATTAAATGAAATATATTTAATATGAATGTACCAAATTCATTCTCCAAAAATATATAACATAAAATATAACATATAAAGTAAAAAATATAAAATATAAAATATGAAATATAAAATATAAAATATAAGATGTAAAATATAAAATAAATTTAGTTTCAACCAAAATTGCTCTTAGTGGATTCTCCTTAAATCTATTTTCTCCTATTATATTGTCATCATCAAAACTAAGGTTCAACAATATTCCCCCTTTTTGATGATGGCAAATATAATGACATTTTTTAAGATTTTATTATTATTATTTTTTTTTTGTTCATACCAAGAAAACAAAGAAAGCAAGCATAATAGCATAGCATATACTCAATAGACTTAACCAATTCATGTCATTTGTCTTCCCCCTTTTGTCATCATCAAATGACTAAGGATAAACCTGCAGCACTTAACAGTGTTAAGCAAACAATTTCTCTAAGATCATGAAAGTCTCAAGCATATAGTCTAATAATATTAGCCATCCAAACGAAAGAAATATACATGCAA
Organism: Salicornia ramosissima; assembly: GCA_951394345.1. Classification (NCBI taxonomy): domain Eukaryota; kingdom Viridiplantae; phylum Streptophyta; class Magnoliopsida; order Caryophyllales; family Amaranthaceae; genus Salicornia; species Salicornia ramosissima. The sequence goes on from OX596235.1 coordinate 15,671,148, forward strand.
ATCAAGTAATGAGCAAAAGACGAAGTAAGCAAAAGCAGAAGAAAATTAAAGTTGTGAGCCAAACTGACTCAGAATACCAAAACAGATAGGAAGATGGTATGAGGGCGTGAGGACCAAATACCATAGAGTAGTTGATAAGGTGGTCAGCAAAAATAAGAGTTAATTACAACACATAAAATCAGACTGCTAAATGGAACGGACAAAATGGGAGGCCGTCTTCTCAACTTTTTCCTCGAGTTGGAGACGATTCAATCGAATGTTGTTGATTAAATCAGTCTTCACCGAGGTGATCTTTTCGTCCAGTTGGCTCACTCGGGCACCCATGTCCTCAATCTTCACCAGTACAGTGCGAACCAAGTCTTGAAGGCGTTGCATCTCACGGCCAATTGTCCCACCACACGTCATTAATATCCAATCCATGTTTGGTGGCTCGGTGGGAGTTCCATCCGTTGGTGCCTTACCCTTGGCATTCTTAGGATCAGCCGAAGTACGACCAAGCTCCCTACGAATTTGTTCTTCCTTCGATATGACCTCCCCAGCATCCATACACAGACCATGCCGCTCAATCATTCCCTCATCCAAGATATTCTCCTTTTTCAGTGGAAATGTGGGATGAGGTGTAAGGGAAATATTTAAACACTTAAAGATTTTTGTAAAAATATTACCGTAGCCCAACACGTTTTTCTGTTTAATTGTATATGTCACTTGTTTGATGAAAAGGGAAGGGAAGTTGATAGGTATGTAATGAACAAGACAGTACATGAGGCAAAGGTCAAGGAGATTGGCACTACATCGTTTTTGAGGACGGGGGTGTAAGAAACGTTTTACGAACTGAAAGATCATCTTATGAAAAGGGGTTAAAACGTCCTGGGTGACCGAATTGTGCTTGGGATTTCCTCCAAAAAATTTTACAATGTCTGAATTTTTTCTTTCCCTTAATATTCACTCGGTCTTTACCACTGACTAATTCATCAAACCCAGTATTCGGTACGTCTAACCACTCACTTAAATCTTTTTCAGAAAATGTATGGATTTTACCTTGGATTAGAACTATGGCCAATTCATTTTTAATATCAAACACCCTAGTTACATCCTCCATTTCTTTTTCATACAGCCCCTCGTTGGCATGAGTGTCAACAAGTTTGACCCATTTTTGTTTTGAAATAATTTTTGAGAATTCGGGCCAATGTTGTTGTACCCACGTCATATCAACCCGACAACCCACCAAGAATTTAACAGATCGTTTTGGCTTACCAATTTTCGTGGATGTATCATCATCATCATCCTCTTGCATGTTAGAATTTTCCCTTGAAACCTCCTCAGATTGTTGTTGTGAGATCGATTCTTGAACAGAGGGAGAGGGAGCAATTTTGTGGGTCTTCTCATCATCACTTTCGTTGATGATGATTCGCTTTCTTGAGGATCGTTTTGGTGTTGGTGATGGTGACTTTGATTTTGGTAGTGGTGCTTTTCTTTTTGGTGCCATTGTTGGATATTGAAGGTTGAGGAGATGAAGGTTGAAGATGAAGAAGATTAAAAGCTGAAAATTATGGTAGAGAGAGAGAGATTCGGATAGTGTGTTGAAGAAGCAAAGGAAGAGTGAGGAGTGATAGGAGGAGTGACGGTTATGGAGAGGGAAGTAATGATGGCATGTAAGTATAGGATAGTGTGAGTGATAGTGATAGGTTGAGTGTTGAGGGGAAAGCGACGTGAGAGAGAGGTGGAGTGTGTGAGTGGGTAAATGGTAGGGTAAGTGGAGTGGTTTTAGGAAATCAGTTATTTTGGTTTATTTTGGGAGATGTGGTAGCATAAATATAGGAATGAATGTGTCTGTTTGTGTTCTTTTCCTAAGTTCCTGCCACATTTAACCAATTCGTTTTCCAAAATTTGAAATATATGAAGTAATTTCTCTAATTTTGCTGTACATGGTTTTGGCAGTTTTTGCCCCTTTTTTTTTTTTTTTTTGGAATTATTTAGTATTATGGCAAAAGAATTACTTTTGCCACTAGATAGAACAAATGAAATAGATAAAGAAAATTTTACTCATCAATCAATCATACATGCATTATCAATATTTGGACCATAGGGGTAATATTATAAAGACCTTTGCGAGATTAAATAATCCATAAATTGTTATGAATTATAAAATTCACACCTTTTTTGCAAGTTTATCAAGATCAAATATTTGACGACGCATGGAGAAGTACTTTATGAAAATAAATAGTTAATGAATCTTAAGCATGCCTAGCTCTAGTCGAATGCTCTCGAATTTTTCTCTTGGTAAGGGTTTAGTAAAAATATCTGCAATTTGTTTTTCTGTTTCACAAAACAATAATTTTACTAAACCTTTTTCTACATAGTCTTTTAGGAAGTGATGCCTAATGTGAATATGCTTCACTCTAGAATGATGCACTGGATCTTTTGAAATGCAAATAGCACTAGTATTATCACAGTAAATAGGAACACATTCGTATTTAATGCCAAAATCGCGTACCTGTTGTTTTATCCATAATACCTGAGAACAGCATGCAGCAGCTGCTACATATTCTGCCTCAGCTGTGGACAATGCCACTGTATTTTGTTTTTTCGAACTCCAGGATACCAAGCTATTTCCTAAATATTGTGCAATACCTGACGTGCTTTTTCTATTTACAAGATCTCCTGCATAATCAGCATCTGCATAACTTGTTAGATCGAAAATGTCACTGCGAGGATAAAAAAGACATAAGTCATCGGTTCCCTTCAAATACCTAAGAATCCTCTTAACCGCAGTTAAATGGGATTCCTTTGGATTTGATTGAAAACGTGCACACACACCTACACTAAATGCTATATTAGGTCTACTTGCTGTTAGATAAAGTAAGGATCCAATCATACCTCGGTATTGTTTTTCATTTACCAACTTACCATTAATATCTTCATCCAACCTTGTACCTGTTCCCATTGGTGTATGATTTGTCTTTGAGTTCTCTAGTCCATATTTTTTCAGGAGCTCTTTCACATATTTTTGTTGATGGATCATTGTCCCCATTTCAGTTTGCTTAATTTGCAAACCGAGAAAGAAATTCAATTCACCCATCATACTCATTTCAAACTCACTGCTCATGAGACTTGCAAATTCCTCACATAAAGAATCGTTAGTAGCACCAAAAATAATGTCATCAACATAAATCTGAACTACTAATATATCAGTTCCCCTCGACTTGAGGAATAAGGTTCTATCAATCTTTCCTCTTATGAAATTATTTGACAATAAGAATTTTGATAATCTTTCATACCACGATCTAGGAGCTTGTTTAAGTCCATAGAGTGCTTTGTCTAGTTTAAAAACAGAATTTTGGAATTTTGGATTTTCAAAGCCAGGTGGTTGTTCCACATAGACGTCTTCATTTAAATACCCATTTAGAAATGCGCATTTAACGTCCATCTGATACAACTTAAAACCCATATATGATGCAAAAGCTATTAAAATTCTTATTGCCTCTAATCTCGCTACTGGTGCAAAAGTCTCATCAAAGTCTATACCTTCTTGTTGATTATAGCCTTTAACTACTAATCTAGCCTTGTTCCTTACCACAGTACCGTGTTCATCTAGTTTATTTCTAAAGACCCATTTTAAACCAATTACCTTTTGAGACTTAGGTTTAGGTTCAAGATGCCATACCTTGTTTCTCTCGAACTCGTTTAATTCTTCTTGCATGGCAGTTACCCAATCTGCATCTCCTAGGGCTTCTTCATGGTTTTTGGGCTGTAGCATGGATAAAAATGCATGAAACGCACAAAAGTTTCTCATCTGAGATCTAGTTTGTATTCCCTTGTTCATGTTGCTCATAATTAGATCTAAAGGATGAGAGCTTTGATATTTCCACGGCTTAGGCTCGAAGACTTGATCACTTCTTTCATTTTGCATTCCGTTGTTATCTTCAGGAACCTGTTCCTCTTCTACCTGTACTTCTTCTTCTTGAGGAACTTGTTCCTCAGGAACTGGATCCTTCTGTTTATTTGCAATTTGCTCCTCATCTTTCTTTTGAGACTCGTCTGGCCGAACCAAACCAATCTCAAAATCTTCTCCATTTATTTCTTCCTGCAAACTGTTAGTCTCATCAAAGATAATATGGACACTTTCCTCTACACACATTGTTCTTTTATTATAAACACGATATGCTTTGCTATTCAAGGCATATCCTAAAAAGACTGCTTCATCACTTCTCTGATCAAACTTACCAAGATTATCTTTTCCATTGTTATGAACAAAGCACTTACAGCCAAAAATACGAAAGTAAGAAATATTAGGTTTTCTTCCTTTAAAAAGTTCATATGGTGTTTTGTTTGATATAGGTCTAATCATAGCACGATTAATTATATAACAAGCCGTATTCACGGCTTCAGCCCAGAAGCTCTTTGGTAGACCGCTAGCAATTATCATAGTTCTAGCCATGTCTTCCAAAGTGCGATTTTTTCTTTCTACCACTCCATTTTGTTGTGGAGTCCTTGGTGCTGAAAAATTATGATCTAGACCTTGTTCCCTGCAAAGCTCATCAAACTGTGAGTTCTCAAATTCCTTACCATGGTCAGATCTTAAATGTTTAATCTTAAAACCACTGACCCTTTGAATTTTAGTAGCAAAGGCGACAAATTCATCAAATGTTTCATCTTTGCTATGAAGAAAGATAACCCAAGTAAATCTCGAAAAATCATCAACAATGACAAAAACATATTTCTTACCTGATCTGCTTTGAGTTCTTATTGGTCCACACAAATCCATGTGAAGTAATTCCAAGGGACTTTGCGTGCTCACCATTTTCTTTAATTTGAAGGAAGATCTCACTTGTTTTCCTTTTGCGCAAGCATCACAAATTTTATCCATAGAATATTTCATAGTGGGTAAACCCACAACCAAATTTTTTGAGTTTAATTTGTCTAGCACAGTAATGCTTGCATGACCGCATCTTCTGTGCCAGAGTAAAGGATCTTCCTCAATCACGCTCAAGCATTTCAAACTGTCACGAGGAACTAGATCCAGGTCCACAATATACATGTTCCCTTTTCTGGTGCCCTCAAGTACTTTGTTCCCTGTTCGACTATCGCTAACTACACAATTATTGTCTGTAAAGCTAACATTGTTTCCTTTATCACAAAACTGAGAAATACTAAGTAAATTATGTTTAAGACCCTCGACTAAAAAAACATTATCAATGGAGTTTGTCTGTGACTTTCCAATCTTGCCAACTGCAACTATTTCTCCTTTCTGATTGTCTCCAAACGTCACAGATCCTCCATGGTAAGCTGCAAGTGAAAGGAATTTTGATTTGTCTCCTGTCATGTGTTTCGAACAACCGCTGTCGAGGTACCACTGGTTGTTCCCCCTCACTTCAGCCTGCATCCACAATCAAACATTAGTATGAGGAACCCAGTCCTTCTTGGGTTCCTTAGTTATATCAGAAATCGGTTTTTCTTTCCAGACAAAAGCAGAGTTTTTCTCATCTTGTTCTTTCTTAGCAATGCAACTGTCCCTAAGGTGGCCAGTCGTACCGCAGAAGGAACAAATCTTATGACTTGGTAGATCTACATATTTCTCTTTCTTTCCATTTTTCCTATATCCCAAACCTTCCTTACCTTTGTTCTGGTATTTTTCAATCCAGCTTACAACGTCAGGAAGTTTCTTTTTGTTTGGATACAGATTCTTCTTCAAAGTCTGATTTTCTTGTTTTAGTTTTTCATATTCGTTTTTCAAGTTTTCGAATTCAGGTTTCGACTTTGAAGAGGAACATGTTCCTTCAGGAACAAGATCCTGTAGTTCTACCAATTTCATATTAAGAAGAAAATTCTCATTTTTAACCGTTTCATATCTTTCTTGTATTTCTCTGTTTTTGTCAAATAGATCAAAAAATCTAGCTTCTGTTTCTGATTTAAGTGTGCTTAACCAGGTTGTGTGTTCCTTGGAAATTTCCAAGGCTTTTTCTAATTGATCTCTGTTTAGACACACTTCTTGATAATCCTCTAGAGTTTCAATTAATAACTTCGAAATTTTATTTTTTGACATTTTACTTATTTCCTTGTCTATTGAAAGAAGACTTACCTGAGTATCGGATGATTCTTCATGTTCATCAGTTCTAGCCATCAAACATAGGTTGGCTGTTTCTCCTGTATCTTGTTCCTGTTCCTCGTCTGAATCAGAATCACCCCACGCAGCAATCATAGCTCTTCTCGTATCCTTCTTTGAGAACGGTTTTTGAATTTCTTTCCCTTTGTCTCTTAATTTACCCTTACCTTTCTCATTCTCCCAAGATGGACAGTCTCTTATGAAGTGGTCATATTCACCGCATTTATGACATTTGTACTTTGATGGCTTCTTCGCTTGTTTATACTTCTTTGTATAGAACTTCCTGAATTTTCTCACCATCATGGCCGTTTCTTCATCTTCCGACTCTGATTCTTCTTCACTTTCGGCCTTTAGAGCTATGGCCTTACTTTTCACAGGTTCGACTTCTTTAGATCCTAGGTGAATTTCATGAGTCATCAGGGAACCTGCAAGTTGCTCTATGTTGAAGGTAGTGAAATCTTTGGTTTCTTGTAGAGCCGTAACTTTGGCTAACCACTTCTCGTCTTGGGGAAGGCTTCTTAGTGCTTTACGAACTTGTTCTTCAGGAGTGATGATTTTGCCTAGAGATTCCAGTTCATTAATAACGTTGGTGAACCGGGTTAACATGTCGTGAATGGTCTCCTTAGGCTTCATCTGGAACAATTCGTACTTGTGCATGAGCATATCGATCTTGGCCCTTTTAACTTCATTCGTCCCTTCATGTGTAACTCGTAGGAGTTCCCACATTTGCTTTGCTGTTTTGCATCCCATGACACGGTTGTGTTCATGAGGTCCAAGACCACACAGGATTAGCTTCTTTGCAAGACTGTTCATTTCCTTTTTCTCGAAGTCTTCCTTGTCGAACTTCTCCAGAGGTTTTGGAACCACTTCTCCTTTCTCATTAGTTGTAGTGACTTCGAAATCACCTATTTCAATCACTCTCCGATCCATACTTGGTAATTTTCTCCTTGAATGAAAATTTCCATTCTATTTTTCCAGTATGGATAGTATTTTCCATTGAACATAGGTGGTCTCTGGGTTGAGTAACCTTCCTCGAGTCTTTCTCCCGTAGTATTCATTTTTCAGGATTTTGCTCCGCAGTGTTACCTGTTCCTGGAGGAACCGGATTTGATACCAATTGATGTAATATGAATAGCAACTACAAGAGGGGGGGTGAATTGTAGTTGAGGGAGTTTTTGACTTTTTAGCGGAATTTTAAGTACAAACTCGAATGGAAGAATAAACAGAAATAAGAACAGAGAGATTTAACCTACAAGGAAAACTTCCTAGGCCCAGTTAGGAAGAAAAACCTTGACCACAAGGGATTTTGACTCTTGGACTTCTCTTATTAATATAGGCCAACGACTCTGTTACAACCTATAAGGGACCTTTCTCTATTCTCAAACGTTCCACTAGGAACTTGTTCCCCCTGACACCAGTTCCCCCTGAACTCATGCTACGAACTTACTAAAGTCCGATTTTTCTCACCTCAGATTTCGAATGAAATCTGAATTCTCTCTTTTCTTTTTCTCTTGATTACAATCAAATATTCTTTCTGATTTCTCTTCTCTCACCAACCCTTATCACTAAAGATTACAATTGAAATACTAAGAGAATAAAAATTCAAAGAACACTTAAAATATTTTTCTCTTGACAATCTTGATCTCTGAATTTTTGTTGTTGATTGTAATACTCGAATTCTGGCAGCAACCTTGCATTTATAGGCTTCAAAATGATTAACTTGGAGAGCAAGAAAACCACGTATCATGGGTAGCAATGCCACGTCAGCCATGTCCTCCAATCATGCTTGACCTAGACAAAATATAAAAAAAAGAAAAAGAACTAACCCTAAAATAAGACTAGATACATTATTCCTAGTCAAACCTACTAATTAAAAAAAAAGAATTAAAAATAAATGAAGAAAGACTAACCTACTGACTTTCTAAACTCACGTAAAACAAAAGGAAACGGTTTTTTTTTTCAATTTTTTAATTTAAAAATTAAACTCCTACTAACAACCTAGTAAGCAACAAACTAACCACACTCCTAAATATTAGTATGACCAAAGACTAACTAACAACCCACTAAGTCAAACACTAATATTGTGGAGAAGACTAATTCATAAATTTTAAAACTAATACCTACTACTAACAAACAAAACAAACTTTTACTAAGTACATAATTATAATATTATGCGGCCATTAGAATAAAAAACGGACCAACTAACATTACTAACCCTAACTACATATACATAAACTAAATAAACATAAAATTAGTTTAAGTATATAAACTATATAAATAGTCAAATAGCCCACCAAAATTCCTGTATCACATATAAGATTAGTATCTCAAATATAAAATATAAGGGTTAGAATACAAAATATATTTACCTTAAAAATTAGATACTCCTCTAATTTTATTCTCAATAAATATATTCTATCAAAGCATATATTAAATGAAATATATTTAATATGAATGTACCAAATTCATTCTCCAAAAATATATAACATAAAATATAACATATAAAGTAAAAAATATAAAATATAAAATATGAAATATAAAATATAAAATATAAGATGTAAAATATAAAATAAATTTAGTTTCAACCAAAATTGCTCTTAGTGGATTCTCCTTAAATCTATTTTCTCCTATTATATTGTCATCATCAAAACTAAGGTTCAACAAATTACTTAATTAACGTCCGCTTTGTAATGGTAGCGTCTGCCTAAAGACGGTAATTAATGTCCGCTTACTTTAAAGTTGTGGACGTCATTTATTGAGAAATTTCCATTGCCTTGCCCCACCTCCCCTGCCAACCTCCCTTGCCCGACCTCCCCAACCACCTCCCCTGCCCCAGCCCCCGCCGCACCTCCCCACCTCCCATGCCCCTCAATTCGACAACCACTACCTCCCCGCTCCACCCTCCACCCCAATTCGACCACCTCACAATTCACCTACCCCTCGTTGCCACGCTCAGCAGCCCCCTCGCCATCACGCCCAATAGCTTCCTCGCCCGATGCCGCCACACCTAGCATCCCCCTCGCCGCCATAACCCGATTTATCTTTAATGTCTAAATTCGTGGATGCCCTTTCATAAACCCTATTCCACGGTTTTCGGTGATTTCGACGAGGATACGTATATGAGCATATACCTGATTGGTTGTCGGTGTTTCCTGATGAGCATATACCTGATTGGTTGCCGCCGTTGTGGATTAAGAGGAAGTTCGATCTTTGGATCGATAGAGCAGGCGAGGTGATGAAAGGCGAAAGGCAGGGTCAAGGATGGCGGTGGAGGGGTGGGGGTTGGTTGGGGCTGTGGGTGGGGTTGGCTAGGCGGTGGCACTGGGTTGGGTTGCGGTGGAGCTGGGTGGCTGGTGCGTTTAATTTTTATTTTTTTAAAATTGAATGGGTTAATGATTAATTAATTAATTTTTTTAATGATTTAATTAATTAATTAGCGAAATATTCCATTAATTGACGGAATTTTTTTTCATAATCTTACATTTGGGAATTTGTTTAAATGGAGTGGTACTAATGGGATTAAAAAAACTCAGTGGTACCAATGGAATTTGCAAAAGCTCGATGATACCATTGAGAATTTCCCAAAAAAAAAGAGAATAAAATTGGAACCAAAGCATGATCCAATTTTATTCATTTTTTAAAAATTCAAAAATAAATAAATTATAAACAATACAATTTTATTCAATTTTTAGATGTTTAACTTACATCAAAAAAATTTAACATAGATACAATTTTATTAACTATCTAGGAAATTCAACATATATCCAAAACAACTAAAATCAAATACACTTAAACAAATTCAACTAAAATCCACAAACTTTGATGAAGAACAATAATTTGCAACCAAAAAAAAAAAAAAAAAAAACGAAGGAAATTAGATACATTAACGAAAGTTAAAGAATCTAAAACAGCCAAACAAAATACAGAGATACCTTTTTTGAGTACCTTAGTTTCAATTCTAGAATCATCTTGCCTAACAAAAAAAAATAGTAACCCAAGAAAATTTAGACCCTTAAAAACCAATGAACCCTAGAACACAATTAGCAACCCAGAAAAATTCAAACCCTAAAATACCAACCAACCCAGAAAATAAAGGAAACACGGAATAATTATAAAAAAATGAAGTTGAAAAATAAAATAAATAAATAAAAACTTAAAAACCAACCCATAAATTCCAAAATCCCCAATAATCAAATATCCAAAATAAACAAAATGAAAATAGATCTGAAAAATGAAAACGAAAACTTGAGATCTGAAAACCAAAAAACCTAAACAAAAATGAAAATAGATTTGAAAAACAAAAACAAGAAAAAAAAACCCCAAATCTGAAAAATTAATCCCAAAAATCAACATCTAAAATCCTCCAAAAAAACCACAGAAAAACCAATTACTGTAAAAGACAAAGAAAAACAAAAATGAAAGAGTGAGAGAGTAAGAACTGGTGATGTCGTTCCTTTGTAGTTCCATGGACGCCATCTTTGTACCTTCAAAAGAAAATGGGGAAAGAATGATACAAAAAAAATAATCAGAGAGAGGTAAATGAGAGAGAGAAAGAGGTAAAGAATGAAAGAGATAAAGAATGAGAGGACGACAAATGAATAACAAAAGTGGTTTCATTCCTTTAATTTGTAGTACCGTGTTTTTAACGTCCACCGTGAGACGGACGTTACTCCCTAAAAATATGGACATTAATTTCACGACCCATAATTTAAAAATTCGGGGTTTTAACGTCTGCCTCTGACGGACGTTAATTTGGTAAAAAATGGACGTTACTTAAACTTTTAAATTATAAATGTTGCCATTATTAAAACGTCCATTTTGGCAGAAGTTCAAAAAAATAGGCGGAGGTTAATTTCAATTTAACGTCCGCTTGTTTGGCGGACGTTAAAAGGCAGGCGACAGAAACACGAAATGTCGTAGTGGTGTCTTGGAGCTATTTACAGTGCTCCGCCCCCAGTTTTAGAATCTTCCTTACTTTCTAGAAATCTCTTAAACATTGAAATACCCTTGTAGGCATGTACATATAAGGAAGGATCTAGATACATCCTATAATATACAAGACTCAACAAGAGTATTCTAGAGACATCCATGCCTAGAACACACTAGACTATTCCGGAAGTTTCTGGACCCTCAAGGCCTCAACAAATGGACATCAATATTTGGACCCTCCCTCATGGTTTTGGTTAAAAGTCTCACGTGCACCATATTTGGATTTTTTGGGGATAGGTCTTGTGCTGGCAAGAGAAGTTGTTTTATTTACAACTTTGCCATGGTATATGACGGCTACTTCAATACCAGGTATATATTAGTACTTTCTCATAAGAAAATGATCTGATACATTCTATTATATACAAGACTCAAGAAGAGTATTCTAGACACATCCATGCCTAGAACACACTAGAGTATTCCGGAAGTTTCCGGACCCGAGTCAAGATCCTCTCCATTTCCTATAAGAAATGGAGAGTTCATTTCTTCAATCAATGGTCGAGGATTTACCAAGAGGGGGAAATATGTGGCTTTTTTTAAATTTTTATTTTAATCTTAAATGAGATGTCATAATCTTAGGGTAAAAATGGAGACAAAGAAATGGAGAGGATCCTAATACTCCAGACCCTCAACGGCTCAACACATGGACATCAAATAAAAATTCCTTCATTTTGGGCCTTTTGTTAGCCAATGATTCCTGTATGCTCCATTTGTGCTTGTGATTCTGTGGGCTCAAGTGTCGATTTGGTAACTTCATTAGTACATCGATCTTAGTAATAAATGAATTTTGAAATGAAAAACATAGCGTGAGATACGTATCGACTTCCATTAAAGCATGTATGTGATGCAGTGATGAGTGTTTTATTTCAAATCGCTGGTGCATGTATCCATCCTAAACAGAGCGGAAGGAAAACTAATAAACTTCCATTAAAGCATTAACAGTTGAAACTCAACTACTCAAGTCTCTGAAGTTTTTCTTCACAGATTCACCACAAATTTTGTACATTGTTTTCTGGAAAACCCTACAAACGCGTTTTTTTTTAACGTTTTAGCGGTTACCAAAACTCAAATTCATCCAACTTCGACATTTAATTACATTATGGAAACTAGTCGCTGATTTAATTGAATAAATTAAAATAAATCTGCAAAACAATGGCAGCAGTAGCTGGTCTCTATAGAAGGGCGCTTCCTTCGCCACCTGCAATCGAATTCGCTTCTTCAGAAGGCAAGGTTTGGGACTTTCTCCATTGCATTCATTTTATTTAATTTGCTTCTTCTTCTTCTGTTTGTTTTATTTTGTTTTAATCATTAAAATAGTTTTTGGAATTAGGAGATTATTCACCAGAGAGTAGGTAGAGTATTGTACTCCCTGTGAAAATCAGTAATCTGTAGATGAACTTCACTAATTTAAAAATAAAAATTCAACGTATATGAATATTGACTATGTTACAATAAACATATTATTTCATTGTATCATCAATGTGTATTTAATTTTTTTAGGAAGTACAATAATATTGCTTGAAATGAACAATATATAACCATACAATGAACATATTTGTTATTTTGTTGAGGTTTGATGGTGAAAAGAGAAATCAATAAGCTCTATTGAATGTAGAGGAATGCTCTCATTTCAGTCTTATCTTCTATTTGACATGTGGCATAGGAGTTATATTAAAAAAAAATGGTTTTACATTGATTTTCAAATAGAGAGTGAGAGTGAAATGGGAGTGAGGAAAAGTGAGTGATGATAGCATTCCTCATTGAATGTAATAAGAAGAATTAGTTTTACAAGGTCTAACTAACTCATATTTATATGAATATGAGAAGCAGAATTATTACATGATTAAACCTAAATGCTGACTAAGCAATTAAGCATATTACATAATATTAAACTTTGTTTACACTCTCCTCAAGTTGGACTTGGGACACTATGCTTGGTCAGAATGTTTGCAAACTCAAAATGTTATGATGAATAAAGGACAAAGGCTTGGTCAGAATGTTTGCAAACTGACTTGCTCTTGAAATGTGGTGCGTTTTGAGAAAACAAGCTTCAAATTGTTCACGAACATAATGCACATCCTTTTTAAATGCTTTGTTTTCTCATGAAACTTGAGATTTTGAGCCAAGTGCACTGCCAAGGTGTTGTCACAAAAGAGACTAAGAGAGTAATAGGATTATGAAAATGAATTTGCAAGTCTTCCAATAAACCATGCAATCATACTACTTAGCAGGTGAGCAGCATATGACATACTACGGTACCGTACACAGCCTCATTAGTTGATTTATTGACAGTAGGTTGTTTTTTTTTTCCCATGAAATTAAGTTTTGTCAGAGAAAAATTGCATATGAACTTCAGGATCTAATACTGAACTGGAAAGACCCAAAGTTTGAATCATTATAAGCTTGAACTTGCATATTCGACTGAGTTTTATAGTATAAACCATGATCAATGGTACCTTTGAGGTATTTAAGAACATGAATAGCATCTCTTAGATGTGGAGCTTTAGGGCAGTGCATAAATTGGGATAGGTGCTGCACAAAATATGAAATATCAGGTTTTGTGATACCTAGATACAAAAATCTTCCAACAATCCTCCTATAAACCCCAGAATCTGGCAGATTATTTCCAAAATCAGTGGACAACTTCGAGCCTACAAAAAGAGGAGATGCCACCGCCACACAATCTTCTAGTCCAGAATCAGTCAGAATATCAGAAATGTATATCCTTTGTGTTGGGAAAGCCCCTTGTTTATTTCTAGTTACTTCAATACGTAGGAAATGCTTTAATTCCCCTAAATCCTTAATGGTATAAGCATCATCCAAAGCCTTTTTCATCTCAGTCATTTGAGTAATAGAAGTCCCCATCATAATTCAAATTTTCCAAGGCAATGTTATTGATAACATTAGTAGTTCAAAATTCAAATTTTGCTACTAGAGAAAATGTTTGATTAAAATGTTCACCTTCCTTTTGTTGATATCCAATGGCTACAAGCCTAGCCTTTAACTTTTCCACACTTCCATAAGACCATAAGGATATCATTTTGTTTTATACATCCACCTAGAACCAATTGCCTTTTTATCCTTAGCTAAAGTAGTTAATTCCCATGTGTTAATTTGTTCAAGAGCTTGCAATTCTTTTTCCATATCTTCTATTCACCCAAGATGTTTGTTAGCTTGAGGCATAGTGTTATGGCCTAGCCTTGCTCCCACACCTTCACCAAGTTTCACGGCAGCAGCAATATCACAGTAGCAGCACACACACACACTCAACTACAAGTAATATGAAATAAGCACTAAGTTTGAGCGAGAGGATGAGAATTTCTATTTCACCAAAAAGGAATGATTACAAAAGTAGGCACTAGATGACTAGAGTTATGTACAATACAGACAAAAATAAAATGCCTTTTCTTTTCTCTAAATGAATCTCACATGACAGCTTTTTTCTCTATTTATAGCACTATCCATCTTTATTTTCTCTCCACTTGATTGGTCCAGCACTCACTTTTAGACATTCCCATGAATGCCCCTCTTCCGTACATATGTGTGATGTATTGGAGGTCTATTCATGACACATAGTTCTTAGGCTCAACAATAAGATCCGAATTTACAGCAAAGGAGTTTGATTTAGAGTCCGAAGTAGTATATTCATTTCTATGAGACTTATATGCAATCTTGAAATCAGCATATTTAGTTGGTATTTTAATGGGTCTTGGTTTAAAGTGTGCAGTAGGTAAATTTTGGGACTGAATGTTAGTTTGATCAGGCTGAGGAAGTTTTATGGCAGAATGGTTAGATAGGTTATTTTCCAGATCCTGTATAGGGGAAGAATCAGAATCTGGAAGTGTTCAGAGTATTCAGGGGAAGGATCAGCGGAAAATTCATGGTGATGACTGGAATTATGTGGTGAGTTATGGGATGTTTTATCAGGTTGCACATTATTTTGATTAATTGGTTGCAAAATATAATCACCAAATTGTACACAATCAGGTACAATGGGCTTGGAATGTTCTGCATTTAATTGTTGATAGTGTAAAATATTTTCATAGAAAATAACATCTCTAGAAACAAGAGTACTATGACTTTCCAAATCATGGAGTTTGTAAGCCTTTTGTCCAAATGGTTTCCAATGAATACTCATCTCCTAGCTCTAGAATGTCTCTGTGTTTATTCATATTGTAGGCATAACATAAACACCCAAAAACCTTCAAATCATCATATGAAACATGCTTTTAAAACATAACTTCATAAGGTGTTTCTCTATCAAGAACCTTTGTGGGTAATTTATTTATGATCTATGTTGTAGCAAGAACACAACCCCCCCAAAACTTCTTAGGTAATCTAACATGAAACCGAAGAGTTCTTCGAACCTCAAGCAAATATCTATGTTTTCTTTCAACTCTAGCATTTTGTTGTGGAATATTTGGTACACTTCTTTTATGAATAATACCATGTGCATTAAACACATTCAAACAAGCTTGTCCCCATCCCCGACTCGGTGCAACCTAGTACCAATAAGGAGCTGGAATGACATTGAAAGTCGGGCAATGGTTTTAGAGTCATCATTGTCCATTGCTGCCAAGGTCGGGAGTATAGTGCGAATTACTATCCACCTTTAGGACAAGGTGGAACTTTAGGGGGCTGATAATGTTAAGAACAACATTAGGGAGAGGGCATTTTAGGCAATGCATAATAAATTGTTACTAGAATCTTAAGGAAGAATCTAGATAGTGACTTAGAAAATAACTTTTTCTATATACAGAGGTCATTAAGGTGGAAGAGGGGGATGTTGATTATTGTTGAGTGATTACTTGTTTAATTGGGAGAGGTTCAAGCCTCTTGAAGGCTTGATTAGGGAGAGCATCCATCTCTCTAAAGTGGATTTCACTTGCTGTTTTTCTGTAATCTCCATTTAAGCAGTCTTTAATCATCATCATTTCTTCTTGCACGTACATCTTGTTAGATAATCATGATGTTTAGCTTCTCGGTTCATAACAGATGCCATTTCTCTTGTCAGATCATTTGACTTTCATATGATCGTTTGGCTGAAGGCTGAACCTTTTACCTAAAAATTCCAAGCTCTTTATCGAATCATAATTTTTACTCCCTCCTTAACAAATTAGTAGCAACATTTGGACTAGCGCGGACTCCTAGATGAAATAGGTTAGTTGTGGTATTAGGTGGTATAATGATAAAAGTAAGAGAGAGAAAAGTAAGAGAAGGAAAAATAAATGGAGTATTATGTGGTATGATGATAAAAGTAAGAGAGAAATGTAAGAAAGGGAAAAGTAAGTGGGGTATTGTGTTGTTTTTTTTGCCAAAAAAGGAATAAAATGAAATTGGAAAAAATTGTTGCAAGTATTTTATTACACCTAAAAATGGAAATTGTTGCTAGTAATTCATTACGGAGGGAGTACATGTGTTAGCTTCGTGAAAAGTTATGATTTTATGATTTTTTTTTTTAATTTTTCGTTAAAAGTTAAGTTAACATCCCATTAGACCATTAGATGGTAAGATGAAAATTGTTGGCATGCTTGTGGTTTTCATTAGCAAGAATACATGGGAAAAAAAATATTAAATTTAAGTTTAAACTAAAGTATTTCAAGAGTCATAGCTATGAAAGTTGAGACAGGAGAAATTGAGAAGGAAATGAATTGACAGATTAAGGTTGAAGATTAGTTTGAAAACATCACTACGCCCAAAAGAGTAAGGGAAGACTTCTCAGATTTTTTTTTTCTTTTTTAAAATAATTTTTCTTCAAAGATGTGTGGCTGCTAAGAACGAAGGCCTTTAATAAACGAAAATATGTTTTCCTTTCATGTGGTTTGGGAAAGCCTCAATTTCATACTTTTCTGTTGTCAGTTTTCAAAAATATAATGATTATAATATGTTTGGAATTTTTTTTGATTCCTCATGTGACATATTGTCATATATCATGACTTTTAAAAAAACCAAAATAATGAAAACTATAGTGACACACATGACACCGAATGGGGTGATTTTGTAGATTTAGCTTCATATGGCAAAAATCTTTCCTTCATCTTTTCCGGTTGTACTTGGTATGAAATAATATTGATCTTAAATTTGGCAACTTAGTTGGCAGTTTCCGAAATAAAAACTGCTATATTAGCCACATAAAAGGTAGCATTGTCAGTTTGTTTCCAAACTATTTGGGTGACTGCAACTGAATTGGAGTTAAACTGGAAAATTGAACTAAAACTTGAAAGTGAACTAAGAGAATTGAACTAAAACTTGAAAGTGAACTAATAAACCTGAACAGTAAAATGAAATAAATTGGAAATAACAAATTGGAATAGAACTAAAAATGAACTGAAAATATTGCACAAAACTAAAAAATTTATAATTGAAACCGAATTAAACCGAACTAATCGAAATTGTAACTAATTTGAGCCAAAATTGATTTTAAATAAAACTGAATCGAAATTGTAACTGAGTTGACCCAAAATCAATTTTAACCAAAATTAACTAAGACCTAATATGAATCAAGTTTAACCAAAATCAATAAAGCACTTTCTATTATGCTTCAACTAAGATCTGATGTGACTAGATTTGTTCTTAAATATTAGAAGGAATTTAGAAAATTCTCTGTACTTATGAATATGGTCAAAAGTGCAAATGACAAGAATTATGTGGTACGAATGGTCTAATTCGTTTTAACCCGAGACAGAATGAAAAAGTTATGGGCGATTAGGTAATTGATATTGATATGAACCATACTAGTACTTTCTAATTTGAAATGGTGTAATTATGTGCCCGAAATGACGAGAACGGAACCTGGAACTGTAAATAACTATTGTAGGGCATAAATATTTCAGCTACTGTTGAACCGTTTAGCTAATCGAATAGAAATAAATTGGAGGTAGAAATATAAATTAACTAAAAAAAGGAAAATTTTGTTGCGATAGTGCAATACAGGATATATGATTCGAAATAAGTTGGAATTGAACTAAGTGTGTTGAAAATATAAATTAACTGAAAGTAACTAAACTGAAATTGAAAATAACTGTTGCAATACACAACTTTTTTGGGTTGAACTGTTAATGAATTGTAAATGAAGTAATGAACTCGAACTGAATTGAGCTGCTTAAAAAATAAAACAACGGAAACTAAATTGAAAATAAAATTAACTGAATTGAACTGAATTATTTCTGAAATTGAATTGTTTTAAATTGAACTTATATGAACTGAAATGTTTGGGTACAAGTGTACAACCATAACTTTAGTGTTGAACTGAATTGACGCCTCTAAGAAAGGGAAAGTGTCACAGTTTACAAACCAGTTCAAAACTGACTGAAACATTTTCATATATACTCTGTACTTTCTTTCTCGGAAACATGTGAGGACTAAGCCTTGTTCGTGTCACCTTACTTGTATTGTATTCAAACTGTTTTAATCGTTCTTTCTACCAACATGTTAATACTAAGACGCTTTTTTAATTAAATAAAAAAATTAGCAATTTTTCGATATATAGCACTCATGTCGATAAAATGATTTGAATCCTTTATTTATTGTTATTGGAAAAATGTTTATCTTTTTTTATTACTATTAAGTAAATAAATGCCAAAGGCTGAGTCGATGACCTACGTATAAAATGAGATTTTTGGATTTGAAGAAAAAAAACAACTTTGCTGACAATTACTTATATACTTAAGAATATATTTTTCTTTTTTTTATTTGGGTCAGAAGAGTCCTCCAAATATTCTAATCTTTATTCGTGATCCGTTTCCATTTTTTTGTCGAATATCAATAGAGAAGAGAGGACATGTTCATTACACTCAAAAAAGATATGGAAATTTGCCATAACATAAATAAAATAATTGAAGTGATTGAGCGTGAGAGCCAAATGAATTGAAAGATTCAAGTTTGGTTCGGGAAGGGATCATGAACGTTTTGAAATGAATGAAAAGATAATCTACTTTCATTAAGTGATTGGTTTTGGCTATGTTTTCTTAATATTGACCATAGATGTACACTAATACATTATATTATTAGATTTGTATTGATGTGTACTTTTAAAATATGTAATTTTTGTTGATATTTTTATTATTATGAAATTATAGATATTTTAATGACAAAAAGTATAAGTCCTAATCTGAACTTGTTTATTTGATCAGATGATGTGAACTTGTTTTTTTTTTTTATTGGATGATGTGTATGTATTTTTTCTGATGACGGTGAAGGAAACATAGCATTAGTCATATCCATAGTAGTGTTTATGATGAAACTGACAATTAAAAAAAGAATACTGCTGATTTTGGTTTTCTCTCAAAAACTGAAAACTGAAAGCAATAACGGATATTGAATAGGTTGTTCTGTCAAATGAGTGCTTGATTAAATCAGAAGCAGAACATTTGAGTGCTTGATAAAGGGAAAGTGTCACAGTTTGCATGTAGTTGTTGCATGGCATGTTGTGTCCACTCCATGTTGTGTCCACTAGTTCCAGTACGTATTTCTAGTTGGGAGGTGGATGAGGACCATACAATCCCAACTTGGATAATAAGGATTAAGGAGTTGAAACTTAAAATGTGGAGAAGAAAGCATTTCAATGAAAATATCCCTAATTGTGATGAATATGGAAGATGGGTGATCTGTATTAAACACTCAACACTTTGTCACATGTAAAATAACTATCTATTTTGATATGTTTAGTTCGTTCTGGAAAAAAAAAGGAGTTTTGGCAATTTGTAAAGCAGATTGGGTATTAGAGTGGAGAGTCACTGGCAATATTTGCACACCCATTTCTTCATGCTAACGCATAACCAAATAGTTTCTGAATTAGTAGAAGCCATGCCATGATACCTGCCTGAAACATGAACTGTGGCTTTGAGAAGTCTTTCTTAATACATATCTTAAGGGATGATGTAAAGCTTCCTCTTACAAAGTGCCAGGCACTTGCATGAATAGTCTCAGAGATGGTTCAGTTCAATGTTCATGGGGATCCATCCACTTATATTGGTCGTAGCGGACGTAGCCCGTAGGCCAAATCAGGGCCTGTATTCGTGAGGAAGTTCTTCCCAAGTCCCAACAAGAGACCTATATGGTTTAGTATGGGTAAGAATATCATCCTTCATAGCTGTCAGCTCAATGTCAAGAGGACGAGTATAAGCCTTGTTTAATCCATGTCACAATTTACCTAAAGCTCCTGGAAACTTTCTTTGAGTGAGCATTTTACCCTTTCAAAGGTATTCTATTACACGCCCCAAGAAGTAATGCATGCTGCCTAAATCTTTAATTCTGATCCGAATGAGCTTTTAGATCCTCAATGATTCTTAGGTTGTCCAATTAATAAAATATGATCTACATAAAATGTAGATCATGTAATATCAGGGCCTGATTTGTTGATGAATAGACTGTAATCATTATTAGATTGGTGAAACCCTTGTATTGTGAACTCAAAAACAAGTTTGGCAAACGAATGCCTAGAAGTTTTTTTGATCCATAATGGGACTTATTCAACTTATTCAACTTTATTTTCTGAATTGCAAATGCCTTGTATCTTCATATAAACTTCATTTAAATCCCCATGCAAGAAGACATTGTTTCCATGGGACTTACTCTCGTCATTTTGTTCACAGGTGATTATGTGTTCATTATCTACACAGTAAATTTGGGTGTAAAACCTTGCAACAAGCTTTGCTTTCTTTCAACTTTCCAGAGACCCATTGACCTCAATTGCACTTTATTAACCTGTTCACAACTTCTAGGTTTCTCACCATTAGTAAGATTAACATAATCCCAAGTGTTAGAACACTTTTCATGCATTGCTTTATTTCTTTGTCCACTGCTGTCTATCCACTCTGGTTTATTATCAGCTTCAGCATCAAGATGCTGCTACTACATCACATCACTAAGAAGAGGGTATACTTGAAGGAGCAGTATGACATTGATAAATTCCCAAACAGGAGGGTGTGCTTTAGGCCTTATTGACCTACCTGGTTCAGAAATGGGAGCAATAGCACCAATGTCTAGAAGTGTAGTATCTTCAGTTGGGGCAGAATGATCAGAAAAAAGAAGTGGAATTTGATGTAATAAGAGAGGAATTTGTTGAGCTAATATTTGAAGGGGGTTAGTTATATTAGAACCAAGAGAAGGAGAAGAGATATCATCCCTATTAAAGTAATTTTTCGATGATGTAAATGGGGGAAGAAAAATTTGGTAGTATGAAGGTTGAAAACGAAAGGCAAAGTGTTTTCTGAAAAAAATGTCTTCAATAACGTTGATTTTTGTAAATACTTACTCTGTAATTGAAAGAATGCAACAATTGTACTCACACATGTCAAGACAAAAACTTTAAAGATTAATTTGTAATTATATATTTGTAAAAATTATAAAAACAAGATATTAAAAACTAAATATTGAGACGAATCCAAAGAGAACTCATATGCTATATTTTTCCCTATGTTTAAATCACATATCAGGGTCAAAGTGAAAACTGTGAATAGTATCAAAACTACAATTGTTGCATTCTTTTGGTTACAAAGGAATTAGTTATAATTAGAGAGGTCAAGAACTTTATGGTCCTTTTGAGTGGTTTGAATAGCCTAATAATGCACAAGGCTTAGCTCTAGGAATCTAGGATCAAGTTTGGTGCTATTCACTTTGGAAGTGGAGACATATGTAGATAACTATAAGTCTTAAGATGAAATACAGATGGAGATTGTTGATAAAGCTTTTTTTAAGGTGGTAAATTACTAATAATCCTTAGTATCCTATTGATCAAATAACGGGACAAAGGATATTATTACCCCAATATCTCATAGACGCATTACTTTGTAAAGGCAGCTCTTTTGGTTTGCAATAGATTTCTAGGTTTGCATCCAACCACACCATTTTGGGTGTATCAGTGTAACTATATTACTGATACAATGCATGATTATGTCGTTTTAGGCTTTATAGTCTGATTTTTAAGTGGATATTGAGCTTCAATTTAATCTATTACAGTATTACACAGAAACGGTGTATGTAGTCTGTATTTTAAGTGGATGTCGAGCTTCAATTTAATCTATTACACAAAGATGGCGTATATAGTCTGTTTTTTAAGTGGATATTGGGCTTCAATTTAATTTATTACACTGAAATGGCGGATGTGTCTGTGTGATGTCTCTCTGATGTCAATATTGACCTTATCATTGCACTGATAAGTCTGTAATTGTGCAAAGTACAGAATTGTTGTCTGTCACTCTGTCCACCTGGCATTTGTCATATATCCCTTTTTCTCCCATTTCCCTCCTTCACGAGTTGTTTTATTTTGCAGCTGCTCTTTTCTGAAGCTCTTCTGGAAGGAAACATGGAAGGTTTTTTTAAGTTGGTTTCATATTACCAGACTCAATCAGAACCTGCATATTGTGGGCTGGCGAGCCTTGCTGTGGTCTTAAACGCTCTTGCAATCGATCCTGGCAGAAAGTGGAAAGGTGGGTTTTATGGTTTAAAGCTCACATAAAGAGGATAAAATATTTAGTAATTTTCTAGTCATTCTCCATCAACTTTCTAAATGCACTCACTGGAATGAAATGAGTTTTATAGTTACCAATTGCTCATTCGTCTATGACTGTTGACCTTTGACATGTGTATTGGCTACTATTGATGCTAAGGGCTTTAAAAAAAATAAGGGTTCTTTCTGATTAGTGATGGCAAATTGGCAACAGGTTGGATCTGGACTGTGTCTCCATGGACCTGGATCCAAATCCAAATTCCAAGACTGGATCCAGATCCGACAGATCTGGCAGATCCAACGGATCTGGCTCCTAAATGGGCCCTAAGTGGATCTGGTTGTTTTACTTAATTTCCAACTCTAAACACTATTAATAAACATATTATAAACTGAATTAATAGCAAATATAATAACCTATTATAATCAGAATTAATAAGAAATTGTAAACAAATTATAACAAATTATTTTGAACTTTAAACACTGTAAAAATTAGGAAGATTGGAAACTAATAATCCCACCTTTTACAATTTACACTTGTTCAACTAATAATCCCACATTTCATAAATTCAGGAATAACCCCACCTTGTCAAATCATATTCATTTGTTGGACCTTTTATAATATTGGTCTGATTTAAGGTTAATTTTAAAGGTCTACTGGACATAGAAACACGTGTCAAGTCCTAGTGTTAGGCTAAATTTGGTGTGCTTAGCCCAACAAACCTCTAAAATTAACCTTAAATTAGGTCAGTATTGTAAAAAGGTCCAACAAATGAATACGATATGAAAAGGTGTGATTATTAGTTGAATAAGTGTGAAAGATAGGATTTTTAGTTTCCAATCTTCCTAAAAATTATAAATAATTGACAATAAATGATAAATTTAAGAAATAACCACAATTTTGATCTTTAACAGCAGTTACAACACTGTTTTGAACTTACTAACAATGATCAACTTTATAAACACATTACATAACATTCCAAACTAACTTGTATCATCAAGCAAAAATTAAATATCAAAACTTATATTAACACTAATTTTCGAAAATAATAAACAAATGGATTATTAAATTATTACTTTCTATGGTGGAGAAGAGTTGGTGATCAATTAGCAAGATATCATGGAACACCAACAACACTTTGACTTCAATAGAGGAGAACATCCCACAAATAACCGACAACGGCAAAGAGAAAATGAAGATCGAGCCTGTCTTAACAAAGAAGAAAATCGAGCCGGTTTTGATGAAGAGTTGTGATAACGATGAGGTGGCACAAGTAACGAACAGAGGACATAAGATGGCGACGAAGGGAGACGAATGACAAAGTCTTAGTGGAGAGGAGAGGAGAGGCCGAGAGTATCGGTGGAGGGCTGGAGGAGCAGTGCTGGGACGGGTGGAGGGTTGGAGGAGCAGTGTAGGTTGGAGAGGAAAAATGGAAATAATAGGGTTTTGTGTTTGCTATTTAACTGACTTGAACTTGACTTTAGGGAATTAGGAGAAATGGGCTTGGGTAATTCACGCAATGTCATAGACGTATTTTGGGAATTATTATTTTTTTTTAAAATATTTTAAATAAATACAGGTCTACGGATCTAGGTCCGAGGTTGTATGTTAGACCCATACCTGGACCCATTTTTCCTTTTTGTATCTAGATCTGTCCGGGTTCCGTTGTCATCTCCATCCTGATTATACACATCATATGTCATTAGAAATTTCTAGAGTGATCCCCACAAAGCATATTAATTGCAAACTTTATTCCTTGAATGATTTATGAGTTGATAGAACTGCTGTGGAAGTGATTAAGCTTTGCCGCGAATGTAAATTTTCTTTCCTCTCAAATAGTCTATTGCCTATATACTAATAATCCTGTCTTTTCCGATAACCTAGTCATATTAATTGCAAACTTTATTCCTTGAATGATTTATGAGTTGATATAACTGCTGTGGAAGTGATTAAGCTTTGCCGCGAATGTAAATATTCTTTCCTCTCAAATAGTCTATTGCCTATCTACTAATAATCCTGTCTTTTCCGACAACCTAATCAAATTGTAAGACCATATATGGAAATCATTCATGTAGCCTCAACAAATTTAGTTGGATTCTTTAGTTTGAGCTTCTTGTTTGTACAAATACTGTGAGACATATCACATGTTACATGTTAATAGGTCCATGGAGATGGTTTGATGAATCCATGTTGGATTGCTGTGAGCCGCTGGAGAAGGTTAAGGTTAGTGGTATCTCATTTGGTAAAGTTGCATGCCTGGCTCGTTGTAATGGAGCAGAGGTTGATACATTCCTTACAAATGAAAGCAGCTTGGTCAACTTCCGGAACTATGTTATGTCATGTACTTCATCTGAAAATTGTCACATGATTGTCTCATACCACAGAGCATTTTTGAACCAGGTGTCAACCCTTACTGCCTCTTCTTAATTTGTTGAAGCTGATATTTACTTTCAAGTTATTGTGCTCTCTAAATTTATGGTCATATGTTTATTCATATATATATATAGGAAGAGGATCAACTAAAAACGTTTTCAACCTAAAAACCCCTACATTAGACACTTAAAGAGGTACACGTGTGATTACTAATGGCAATCTTTGTAAATATTAGTAACTTTCGCTAAAAACCATTTGTACCCCTTTAAACATCTAATGTACCCCTGCGACTGCTAATGTACCCCCTTTAAACCATTTTTTGTCTGGCTTTCAACCATCTTTTGGTTTTTAGCCAATCCTTCCCCTATATATATATATATATATATATATATATACATATTTCGTGAAAATGCTGCCTTTGGTGATTTTAAGTCTTGTGAATTGTGATTTTTGGGTACCTTTTCTTGTCATTACATTTTCTAATTTGTTATCTATCAGTGAATTGTTTATATCATACAATACTGCAGTTACTAACTTGTAATGGGGAGCATACCATGATAAAAAAAAATTAAAAAAAGCGGGTTAATGTTGCTCTCATGCTTTGATGTTTGTTTCTAAATGGAAATTTTGCATGTTGTCAGAACTGTTAAAGTCCTAAATCCTAAATTAAAAAAATTAAAAAAAGCGGGTTAATTATAATCTACTGCTGAAATTGGTTATTTTCCTTCGTTTCCTGTGATATGTTTTACATAGGGTACTGTGTATGTGCTCTAAGATACATGTCATTAACCAAATGCACTTTATTGCATCTTATATTTTTTGAATTTCTATTGTGAATGTCCAGTTGGGATTGAATTTAGTGGGTTAATGTTACTCCCATACTTTGATGTTTGTTTCTAAATGGAAATTCTGCATATTCTCAGATCTGTTAAAGTCCTAAATCCTAATCTATTTATATATGACTAGAAATTGGATATTTGGCTCTGTTTTGCTGTGTTATGTTTTGACAGAGAGTACTGTGCATATGTTCTAAGAGTACTGTACACTATTGTTTGAATTTTCTATTGTGAATATCAACACGAAGAGTATTGTACCGTTCAAGTCTTAGCCTACTAGTTAAGTCTTAGGAACGCAAGCCTGAGGTTTTGGGTCCAAATCTCACTGCACACATTTGTGAGGATTCCTTAAAGGAAAGTAAAGTAATGGATGGATTGATGTGGGGCCCAACTTTAGAGAAAAATTAGAGAAAAGACTTACTAAGATGGGGATGTTACTCTCTGAGGGTCATACCAAAACACTTGATGTTAAGTTGTTTTTCAGAACTCTAACAGTAGCAAATTTATTCTACTAAATGCATGTGTATGCATTTTTAACATGAAATGCACATGTAAAAGACCATTAAAATTAGGATTATAGTTGAGTTTTCACAAATGCCTTACACTTGTAGTCCAATTTTAGGAATGTATCATTGTATCTGAGATCTTGAGACTTGAAGTGTGTATCACTTATGTGCACTTGTACTTGAGCCTCAAACCTATCTCTGAATAAAATTGGTCTCTGATACACCAAATGTCAGACAGGTAGGTTGTTGCTAACTATTAAGGTGTTGGGATAGTAATTGAACACTTCATTGGTCTGTGCAATTTTAGAAGGGAATTCAGTACCAAATGTTTGACCATCTTTGTAGAGTTTAATGAGGATTTCATGCTGAGCTTTGTAAAAGAATGACATTTCTTACTCTTTTTTTTTTTTGGGGGCTATTGGCAGACAGGTAGTGGTCATTTTTCTCCAATTGGTGGTTACCATGCTGGAAAGGATATGGTACTGATTTTGGATGTTGCTCGATTTAAGTATCCTCCTCACTGGGTGCCCCTCACACTTCTATGGGATGCAATGAACACAGTTGTCGAAGCTAGTGGACTTTACAGGGGGTATGTATACTTGTTTCTACAAGTTCGTATTTCTGACATATGGATGATTTTTTTCTGAACACTATTTCCGTTCATTCTCTCTGGGAGGATCATCCAATTCACTGCCCCTCGCCTCAAGCCATAAAAAAAATTAGAAAAGGAAAGGAATGGGAGAATGTTATGAATTTAGTAAAGCCTCCTACTATGTTTATCTGATTCATAACAGAGAATTAAGAGAGCAGTGTGCTCTTTCATGTTTAGTTATTTCACCACTGTTATTGACCTTTTTTTGTTGTCAGATTCATGATGCTTTCGAGGTTTACAAGGGCATCATCAGTTCTTTATACTCTGGTACATTGTTTCTTGTTCTTTTCCACCTATTTGTTTTATTTAACTTTTTCTGCTTTCCCTGCCTTTTTACTTTATTATCAAAGAACTTTGAGCAAATTATGTGTCGACACCATAAGCTCTAGCTCATTTTGTCCATCATTAAAAAATTATTTATATGTTAGTTTTTCTTTTTTTTCTACAAACTAATAAAATTAGGAGAATTGTGTTTTTTTCAATGTTGTTTGTGGTTCTAAGCATTTGACAATTATGACACATCATTTTAAGCTCTCTAAAATCAGTTATAGTTTAGTCTATTGTTTTCTTTGATGTTCTACTGGCCTATCATAGCATGGGAGGAGCTTATATGTTGATTCTTTGCAGAGTTGCCATCACGATGGCTGGGACATCACTGCTAAGTACTTGAGTAAAATGATTCCACAGCTTCTATCTTCTGATGGAATTCATAACATTCAGGATTTGCTATCTGTTATCTTTACATCAGCTCCTGAAAATTTGAGTAATTTCATCAATTGGGTTGCTGAAGTTCGAAAACAGGAGAATGGATATAAACTCGTAAGTGAAGAGGAACGGGGAAGGTTGGTCAAGAAGGTTGGACCTTTTCTGCTGCCATTTCCATGTTCAACCTCTTCTCATGCTTTCTTAATCCTCTCTAAATGAGCATATTTTTCCCTTTTCTTTTTCTTTTTTGGGTTTTTGTTCCAGGAAGAGGTATTGCAGCAAGTAAGAGAGACCAGACTCTTCAAATACATAACCAGATGGCTTTTATCTGAATCATCATGCATGCAAAATGCAATTTTGGATGGTCATGATTCATTAGACAAAATTGCTTCAGAAATGTGCTGTCAAGGTGCTAAACTTTTGTGTGGCAAGGTTGTCTCTTGCAATGCAATCTGCTCTAGAACAAAAAAATTTAGATCCTCGGATTGTGACAATAGTGAGTCTTTCACGGTAATATCTAGCAAATTGAATGTGGAAGATTCTGCTTGTGGAACAGAACTGCTGATCCCAAGGTGTCAAAAGAAGTCTGGAAATTTGTGTGAATGTGGTTTTAAAACCTCTAATAGTGAGCATCCGTCTGTGGTTGATGGCCTTACAATATTGATATTGGCCCTGCCTCCTGGTACGTGGTCATCCCTTAAAGATACTAAGCTGCAAGAAGATTTTTGTGGTATAGTATCCCCCAACAATCTTCCCGACTTACTCCAACAGGAGGTAAGTACAATCTCACAAGATGATCACTTTATGTTTTCCCTTGAAATTTGAAAGTTGAAAGTTGAAACTTCAAAACAGCTAAAGCTTTTGAAGGGTCGACTTTAGTGAAAAGACTAATTAGTGTGGAACTTGAGGAACTTTGGTAAATCCATATGAATGGAGTTGTTGGTTTATATTGTAATTACATGGGTATAACTGGCATCATACACATATCTAGTTTCAAGCAAATTGAGTAAGGGGCTATAAGATATGTCGTAATGTCATATGAGTGAAGGATAATTATATAGAAGCATTGAGGGGAGTATGGCGAGGACTAGGGGAAGGGTAGTGGGTTACTTTTGAAGGTGATGATTGTGCGCAGGAGAAATAGATAGATGTGCAAATGAGGAGGTGGCATGGCAAAGGCGAGTGAGAAAGAAGGGGGAAAACTAAAATTTTATCCGGAAATATATTGAGGCCTAACATTTATAGCCAAGCCTAAGTAACATCGTTTAGAAAGTGTAACACGTAATGTGAACCGGAGGAAATTATTTCGTAAGATATTGGAATTGATGCCAAAACCTCGTGTTGATCACTTAATTAATATTTAGAAAAAATTATCAGGAGGGACCTTAGTTTTTTTTTAATTTGTGAAGGACCTTTTAAAAAAAATTTGGCATTTAAAGGCCCAAAACAAAAAATTAGTTGTGAGGAGGGACCTTACCCTTATTTTCCGACGTTGACTCTAATTTTCCGGTGTTGACTCTAACTTCCCGGCCCAAAACAAAAAAAAAAGTTGTGAGGAGGGACCTTTATAATTTTCTATTTACCCCTTTATAATTTTCTATTCCTTCCAAATAATTTCAATTGCTAACATCTCTTCTTAATCAGGTTAGTTAGGGTTCATCTTGTAGTCAACGTCAGAAAAGAAGGGTAAGGTCCCTCCTCACAACTAATTTTTTGTTTTGGCCTTTAAATGCCTTTTTTTTTTTTTTTAAAAGGTCATTCTTCACAAATCAAAAAAAAATTTAAGGTCCCTCCTGACAATTTTTCCTAATATTTATTATAATTTAATAATTCCATTTGAATTACCTTAAATAATGCTCTAGGGCTTTTGTTAGCTTTTACCTATTAATAAAATAGTTGGCTTAGTGGAATGTGATTAAATTAACACAAAATCTCTTGTCACACTATCTGATGGTATTTCAGAACTTTTAGTTCAAAAATCTATTATAACTTTGTACTTGACTAATTAATCATTGCATAAAAAGTTACATTTTTTTTGCAAAAAGTTATCACGTGATGTTCTGACAAGGAAGCTTGTTATTGTATGAAATGGATGAAATAGTGAGTAGAGTGTAAACTAAGTGCAATGGGTATTTTTAAACAGTTCCATTTTTTAATTTTTATAATGGTAGAAACTAGAAATGTAGAATGACATTCTGGAACGGAGATTAAAAAAACAACAAATCGGTTCATCAATAATATTGTTTGGTTAATGAATATCAGAGAGAAATGGCACAATGACATTGACACTTTTTGCAGTATTTCAAAAGATTAGACTTTGCAAAGTAACTGAAGCTTCTTTTTTGGTGAGATAAGAGCCAAACGGCATCAGATAAACAGTTATTAGGTTATTTGCAAGACATTGTGCCCTTTTATGGTTTAACAATCGGTACCAAGGTTGGGCAAGAAACGCAAGGTTAACCTCATGACCGTTCCTGGCTATAGGCCTGTAGTTGTTTAGTTGAAATGACATGATTTCATATTTTCATGGTATATCAGTTAGTAGTAGTGGTGGATGAGGTCTAGATAGTGAAATCTAATTCTAGGGGTAGTGCTGGCAAGAATTAGTGTTGTGGCGATGGACATTATGGGCTTGACGGGCATTATAATTTGATTTTGACTTTGGTTGGGTTTGGGCTTGAAATAATTGTTTTGAAGGGATTTGAGCATTGATATTAAGGAGGTGTTTTGATTTAGCAAACAATAGTGTTGTTAGTTCAAACCATTACCCTATTCTTTATTTGGCTTTAAAAGAAACAACATTCCCTGTAGTTGAGTATCTATCTTTAGCAAATGGAAACAATAAGAGAAGTTAAGTTTTGTATCGGAGTTGACATTTTCCCTTTCCACCTCCGTCATCTCCCTCCCCTTGCGCTCTCCCTCTGCAAAATCATGTAAGGTAGTGTTTGGATATGTGGAATTCATTTCAAATTGATGAATTCAATTTATGAAATTGAAATGTTAAAATTCAAATGACAATTATTTGTTTGGGTTGTTTTTAGAATTTGAAATAACATGGTTTTGTTAAGTATTTGAAATACACAACATTTGCTTGCTAAGAATTTGGGTTGGGAATTGAACCAAATCGAATTCCAATTTTTTTTACTTGCCAAACATGTAATTTGGCCCAAATCCATCATTTCAAACGAAATGCTTGTATCCAAACATAACATTAGCTTATTTGTTTTGGTAAGTGATATCAAAACAATATGCTTCTTTGAGGATAAATGTGATTATGAAATTATTTTGGTAATTCTCAAATTACCAAGTCTCCTGTCTGACCGTAACACAGGATAACATTTCCATTAAAAATTACTACCTCCGTCCCAAATCAAATGATCCATTTTAACTTTTGATATTGTTCACTTTGTAACTTTGACTTCCTTTAATTTTATATATATAAGAAAAAATATAGTCATGAGGGATCTTGTTTGATTCG
This sequence comes from Salicornia ramosissima, assembly GCA_951394345.1. Taxonomy (NCBI): domain Eukaryota; kingdom Viridiplantae; phylum Streptophyta; class Magnoliopsida; order Caryophyllales; family Amaranthaceae; genus Salicornia; species Salicornia ramosissima. Next base: position 15,702,234 of record OX596235.1, read on the forward strand.
TCTCAATACGTACTTTCTAAATATATAATTTTTATAATTTTTTATAGTATACAACTAAAGATCTTAATATTTAAAAATCTGCATCAAATGATGTGAAAAAATTATTTTGGGACGGAAGGAGTATAACTTTTTTAGTATAAATGGACGAACTTTTTATATAAAGTTTAATTAGTTAGGTAAAAATTATGGTTTCATTCTAAGAAGTTGCAATTTATTTTAGAAGGTTCATTCAAAACATTAGACGGTCTCACAAGATAAATTGTATTCTCAAATTACATGTTTATGGTTTATCTATCCACCTCTCTATGGCTTTCATACTCCGCAGAAGCTAATTTGATTCTTAACTGATAGTATTATTGGTAAGCCTTGCTGATTGTTCTACTTTTTTTCCAAGCTCTGTTTAGGGAATCTCAACAGTGTTTGTTTGGTTTTGATTTGTTGCAGATACTGCATTTGCGAAAACAGTTGCATTTCCTTGTGGCTGATGTCTGCTGCTCTTCAACATGATATATATTCCACATTATTGGTGATTCTCTATGCACATACCATCTACAGCAGCAGCTAGGTTTGCTAGAATACGGGAATTTTGATGAAATTTGGCTTTTGAAGTTACTGATGTCTATGCACGTCGGATCACAATGATTAAAATACTCAGGCACACTATTTATGATTTTAGAGACATCATCGGAATTGAAAGCCAAGGCATATATTAAATTACAAACCATTCTAATTTACTAATAAATTTTTGCTCCATAGTAGAATAACGCATTGAAATCTGAAGATACTTTCTTGTTCCCTACAAAGAGCACTATATCCCTTGCTTTTAGGAAAGAAAATGAGCAATATGTAGATTTGGGTAATTTAGGCCTGAAATGTAGCTGATGATAAAAGAAATTTGTAGATTTTTTTGTTGATTAGGTACAAACTTTCAGTGGCTGATGTTTGGCTGAGGTTAATTCTACTCCGAGAGAGCACGTTGTACTTTGCTCCCCTATCATGTGCTGTAATTGATGGGTACACCTTTGCTCTCTTCCATATTCTGTATAGTGTATACTTGTGTACAATAAAGTTAGAGGAATGATAGCCTATTATCAATATTGGACAAGATCCATTAAAATATTTACACATTGGTCCTTCATATAAGGATTGATTTGTAATGTAGATCGCTAAACGTCTTCCGCCCATAATACAAAGTAAAAAAATAATATTGCCCTTAATGTAAAATTACACTATAATAACTTTGAATACATAAACAACCACATCATGACCTCTACTGCTGCCACCAACATCACCATGTTGGTGGTCAAATAAGTTTTTTTTTTTTCTTAAAGTATGGGACATCCAGATCAGACCCGACCGTCCTAGTAAAAAAATTAAAATTAAAAAAAATAAAAATTTAATACTGGGATGTCCAAATCAAACACCCCGACCATGGTCGGGGCGTCTGGATTGGACACTTGGTCATTCTATACTTCATAAAAATTATTTTTTTTACCACTGCCGCCAGTAGTGATGGTGGTGGTTCTTGTCAAGGTTTTGGTGTCGTTGTTTATGTGCTCAAAGTTTTCGTGTAATTTTAATTCAAGAGTGTTATCTTGTTTTTTCTTTGTATTGTGGGCGATTTTAAGTAATTTGTGGGCGACAATTAACAACACCCTTTGTAATTTATCAAAACTTAAAGGAACAATTTGCAAAATTGTTTTTTTTTTTTAATTTACTTACTTTCCTTTTAAAGATTTTTTTTTAATTCACTCACTTTTTACAATTGTACTGCATTTATTAATTTAGGAAAATTTGTTTAAAAAAAACCTTTAAAGTTCTAGCGTTTTGCGAAAATTTCCCTGAAATTTTTAAAAAAAAATTTAACAACACAGTTTTAAAACACCTTTTGTTAGCACAACTTTTGAACGGAAGATTTGGAATATATCACAATTATTCCAAAGATTTAGCCTTAAGGAACATTCAATAGGAAAAAAAAATTGAAAAGAAAAACATAATTGCAAACTCCAATTAACCAAATCATCATTTTGAAGTTCACTTACCCCCCATATATCACAGTTTTCATCCAAAAGTTGTGCTACTAAAGGGTTTTTTTACAAATTTGTGTTGTTAAATTTAAAAAATGAAGTTCCAAGGTGTTTTTTACAAAATGCCAGAACTTTTAGGATTTTTTAGACAAATGTTCCATTAATTTATGATTCTCAAGTGCTTTTTTCATACTATTTCTTACTTTTGACTTACTTTAATAAAATTACTCTTTTTTCTCTCTTTTCCATGCTCTTCCTCTCTTACTTTTTATATATCTTTTAATCATCACTTATTTTTTTCTCCTACTTCCAATATTTTCTTTGTTTTGATAAAAACACAAGTGAGTAAATTAAAAAAACGGAGGGAGTATTATTTAGTCTATATATGAACTTATCTTGTTTGTGTAATGTTATGGGCATAGTTTTGCCAACTGGTGCTTTAATTTGATAAATTACAAATCAGTCCTTATATGAAGGAGCAATGTACAAATATTGTAATAGATCTTGTCTAACTCCAAGATCTGATATGATATGGGTTTATCATTACCCATAAGGTTATGGAAGTCTATAGGTATGGTGCTCTTTTGATGGAGTACACCTCAAAAGGTAATTGTTTGATACTTATCTTGGAACTAGTTAATGCTTCTATTGCTTTTTTGATACATATTCTAATAAATAGCGTTCTGGTAGCACTAGTAGCAGATATCTCAGTTATCTATCTTTTGCCCAAAGGGATCACTAAGGCCCATCGATGCTCTACTCCTCAAATTCTTATGGGGAAGGAAAGTGGACAGGAAGTCAACATATTGGTGTAGCAAAGAGACCCTCTACGCCCACAAGTTTACAGGATGACTAGGCTTGAGAAATGTGAACTGGCTGAACAAAGCTACTCTGTTTAAGCAGACATGGAATATCCACAACAACCCCCAACTTCTAGTTGCCAGGTATTTTACGGCAAGATACAAAGCCGATCCCGTTCGTCTGTCGGCAAATTCCTCAATCAAGGCTACAACTTCTGGGGGAGCTAAAAGCCTTGTCAAGGCAACAACATTGTTCAAAAGGGTCTCAAGTACAAAATCGGAGATGGGAATAATATAAAAAATCAAGAAAAATCTGGAGTAACACTCAATCAGACAGAGAATAACTATTTAAAGGTAGCAGATCTCCTCAATGAAGATAACTCCTAGAGGGTTAATAAAATCCACCAACTTTTTTAGAAGGATGACACTGAGAAGATTCTGGCCACCTATGTCCAAAGGGAGAAACAACCTGATACCCTTGTCTGGGCTCCAGTAATGAATGGAAAGGTTACCATAAAGTCAAGTTACAATTTCTTACAAGCACAGAAAAAGAACCCCACTACTTCTGTGGTCTGGAAGAAACTGTGGACCTCAGCACACTGGCCCAAATGGAAACTATTCTGCTGGAAGATCCACCGGGACATCCTCCCCACGGGAGATGATCTTCAAAAAAGAAATATGACATCTAATGATCTATGTGTTTTGTGCAGGCATGAAAGAGAGACCACGACTCACCTACTCCGGATTGTAATATTACCCGTAGAATCTGGGCTGCAAGCTCTCTAGGACTTCGTATATCAAATGATATTGATATACCATTTAAATTCTGGTTGGGAAATCTCATACACTACCTCAAAGCCACACAAAAGGAGGATGACTATGACCTAGCAGCCCTTATCTCGGTTTGCTGGGCCATTTGGATACACAAAAATTACTTAGTCTTCAGAAAGGATGCTCCTAATCCAGATTCAATCATTAAAATCCAACAGGATGCCCAGCAACTAACGATGGCAAGCCTCCAAGCCCAACCCGAAGACAATAACACAACACAAGCCGAATAGAACCTACCGGAATCTAGATTGGAGCTGGGGTTCAGGAGAACCCACAAAAGCACTTAAAGTACAAGTAGACGGGGCATGGAAAGCGCACAACAACAACTAGTACAACAAAAGCAGCGGTGGGATGGTATTTTGAGAACACCCAAAGCGAGGCCTCGGGAGGAACAAAGGTGCTAGCAACTTCAGCTCTCCAAACGGAAGCAAGGGCTCTTCTAGCGGGACTTTAAGAAGCAATGAAACTGGATAACCATATCCATCTCATGACTGATAATGAGCAGCTTATTCAGGCACTCCACCAACCATCCGAGGCAGACATTCTCATACAACCAATCCTCGAGGACTTCATGTCCCTCATTTCGAGATGTAATTACATTCTATGTACTAAGGAAGACAAGAGCAGGGTCCATCATGCCCATGTAATAGCTACAAATTTAAGAAAGATGTAATACTATCTTTGCCCGTTGCCAAAAAAAATCAAAAAAATTCCAGAACTTTCGGTCACCAAAATCCACCAAAAATATGTCACTCAAAATTATCAACAATCAAGTAATAAAGCTTGAAAATAATTAATAATTTATCATCAACAAGCATAGACAAATTCTAATCACAACACAAAGTAAATAACAAGAATTTAACTCACATTCACTAAGAATGAGATGTTCAGATTTTCCATCAAGGATGGTTCACTAAGCACTCAAAAATGAGATAATTCTCATAAATTTAGCAAATGATGGATTAATTTTGTCTTAGACTATTTATAGTAAGGGAAAATAACTTAATTAGTCATCTAATTTAAGCCTTTAGATTAGGGAATCAAAGGCCAAGATCAAAGATCATAAATTAAAAGCACGCAAATTAAAAATAAAAATATAAAAAAACAAGAATGTAGGTCTACAACACGGCATGAACGTGTTGTTCAAGTCTACATGGTCGTGCATTCACCAACCAAATAGTAGCACGGTCGTGCTATGCACCAGCCAACTTCTGCCCACTCTTTGCTCTTGTTCCTCGGTCATGCATCTTATAGGGACATGGTCATGCAGCCCTACTTCCATCCTAGACTTGTTGTTCTTACTTCTTAGAACCAAAATTAAATTTAAAACTAAAGCAATAATTACAACTTTTCCTACATTATTACAACCAACACAAGAGAGTAAACTAACTTAAAGAAAGTAATGTCAATGGCATGAGCGGTCCATAATTTGGAGGACTCCCCATAGCAAATTTTACAACCTGTGGGTGTGGTTCATCATCCATAGTAGTGGATGCTCCTGCATTATAATAGTGAATAGTCCCTGTTGAGGTGATTTTTGGTTCACAAAAATGTTAATGTTTTTTGGGTCGAGAGCTAGTTCAAATCCACGTAAATGGGCTCGTTGATCTGCACAAAGAACAAACGTGAGCTACCCCAGGAGGTGTTCCGGGGAAAGACTCTCCGACACTCAAGTCAGTAAAATGACCAAATGTAGAGAGAGAAAGTGAGGGAGAAGTTTGAGGTGTGTTTAGTATTTTTTAGATACCTTGGCATTTGCATAGCATGGAGTATTTATAGTACCTTGAGAACGTGGGAGTAAACTGCCCCTGGTAGGTTGGACTGGACCTGGTAGGCTAAGCTGGACCTGGTCAGTCGCCCTGGACCTGGCAGATGTGATCTGGACCAGGTGACTGTTCCCTGGACCTGGTAGATATGATCTGGACTAGGTACGTGCTTGAGCGTGGATTCAGTTGATCAGGCCTCTCGTAAAGACCTCCTCTTGTATCTGGGTCTGATGGTCTTTTGTGGGCTTTCCTTATAACATGCTCCTTACATGTGCTAATAATTGGATTGGGCCTTGTCTTTTGGAGTGGCTGACCCAATAACTAATGGGTGCATTTTGCCCCATCAATTTGCCCCCCAAGTCCATAAAAATTATGAAGGAATTTTTATGCATTTTGTCGAGTGGGCCCTGGCCCTGGTAGCAGGACCTTTGAAACAGTCTTCTTCTTCTTTTGAATTTGAAGAGTATTTTTTTTTTTTTTTTTTTTTTTGCAGTTGAGAAACGTGGAGCAGGAGTTATGGCAACTTTAATTGAGCCACTTACCATCGTGTTTAATGGGCTGATGGGTGAGAGAGCCGTATTTAAGGAAGGAGTTGAAGAGATTTCAAAATTTATTCAGAAAAAACTCTGTACTCTCAAATCCTCTTTGCTTTCTTTCTCTCTCCCAAATTCTCGAAGCTCTTCACTTTCTCTTTCCCTTAATTCCTTCAAATCCAACTACCTCTGATTTCTCAATTACCCTCAACGAGGCTGGAGACGAGATTTTCGATGATGGTCCTAACGTCAGCTGCGACGCCATCATTGCTAAGCAGCTATAGGAGATGGAGAGGGATCTCCCAGAACAACCTGAACAGGGGAGAGCCCTTGTAGTAAGAAATGAGGACCACAGGGTCCAGGCGAGGATAGGGAGGTCCAGTTGATAGGGACCATTATTTGGACGCTTCAAACCACTGGGTCACTGTAAGGTGGGAGGACCCTGAAGCTCTCTCAGGGGTCATGAACATCAGGCCCTCTACTGCTGTTTTGGGGAAGATGCACCAGGCAAGCCTGGTGACCAAGACAAATGTTCTGACTCTAGCCCCTGGTCTGGATGGATATTGCTTTTCTGCAACAAATTATGGGTCCTGTGCATGGGATCCTGAGCCGGGCCACATTCCTGTTTTTCTGGCCCACCTGAACTCTAGAATCAGGTTCCCCCTGCATCCTTTCATTGTGGAGGTGATGGGGGTTTGGAATGTCTGCCTATCACAACTGGTGCCCAACGCCATCCAGAGGCTGGTTGGGTTTATTTGGGTTTGTGAATTCAGAGGGCTTCCTCTGAGTTCAAGAGTTTTCAGGACCATGTATAGGCTTAAGCCTTACAAGGGGTCCAATGTGCCCAAGGGTTGGTGGACAGTGGAGGTCTTGAGGCAGGATAATGAGACGTATGCCACCACCTACCCTAAGCCCAGGGAAATGGGGCACTGGTACTATGAGTTCCTTTGGTTGGAGGTCCCCTTGGAGAGTAGTGACCCCAACATTTATATGCCGAGGACTGAGTGGACCAGGCCCAGGAGTACGGAGTGGGTCGCCTTTGAGACTTTAACTGCTGCCGAGCAGGCTGTGGTTAGGGAGTTTATTGCTTACCCCTCCTCTAGCAGTACTGGGAGTGCCTCGCCTGTTGTTTGGCTCCCCCATCTCGATCTGATCAGGAATGAGGCCTACCTGGCCCTGTACAGCCTGAGCTGCAAAATGACCAAAGGTATCCATCTCTTAACTATTTTTTGTTGCATGATCCCTTTATTTCAATTTATCTTGGTCATGTTTCTTTGCTTTATAGGCCCTGGTCGTCTTGATCTAGGCCATCTTAATTGTACCCCTGATCTTACCATCTTTTGACCTGGTTTTGGCAGCTGAAGCTCGAGAGGTTGTGGACTACGACAGGCTAGGAGTAGATGAGGATGGGAAACCTTCCAGGGTTATCCCTCTGGACCCTCCAGCAAGGATGAAATATGTCCTTGTGAAGAATAACAAGAGCATCCCTCTTCGTCTTGCTCCTAGAAGGTTCGTGCCCTTCGAGCCTGATACTGTTAGGACTGCTCCAAGCAGGTTGCCCCCTAGGTCCAAGGCTGATGTTGATGCTCCCTCCTCTATTGCTGCCAGGTTGGTGACTGGACTAAGTAGGAGGTCCAGGAGGAGTGCTGGGTTAGCTGCTCCTGTAGCCGGGAGTGCCAGGGCAGCTGTGACCAGGTGCCAGGGATCTTCCCTGGTGATTAATGAAGGTGGGGCCCTGGCAGGTAAGAGGTCCAGGTCTCCTGGTGGCGCCGAGGAGGGAATCAGGAAGGGCAAGGAGGTGGTAACAATTGATGATGATGAGGATGAGGAGCCTTTGAGGCTGAGGAGGAGAAGGAGAGTCCAAGAGGAGGTGGGACGTCGTACTGCTATGGCCATCCATCTGTTGGTGGGGATGAGTTCCTTTTTGGGAGCCATCCGTCTGATGGGGCAGGGCTGTCTAGCATGCCTTCCTACTCCCAGCTTTCAAACTGGAGTGGGATGTCTGCTGAGTTGGCTATCCCTCACAGTTCTATTACCCTTCCCCCATTGTGGGGGTAGAGAAGTTAATCCTAGAGGCACCTGGCGCCCCCAAAGCTGACAACCAAGCAACAACAACAACAACAACAACAACAATTCCAACAACAACAAAATCAATTGCAACAACAACAAAAATAATTCCAACAACAACAACAACAACAGCAGCAACAATAGCAGCAGAGAAAACACAAACACCACCAGCTCATGATACCCTTCCATCTTACAATCTGCCCTTAGAGTTGGCAGCCCTGTTTGGCTTAGAGTTTCCTGTTCCTAACGAGGGGAAGTTTGATGCTGCTCTTGGTGTGGCTTCTGATAAGTTCATTAGGGGGATGCTGCACTGTAACGACCCGACTCGCTTAAACCGGCGCGGAAGAAACCGACGAGTCGAGTTGTTAGAAACTACAACTCAAAACCTAAGAAATTAAAACTAATTCCTCGAAACATTATTAATAAACCACAAACGTACAAATACCCACAAGTTTGTACATAAACTAATCCAAAAGTCAAACTAGAAATACTAAAATACGAGTTAACTCCAACTACATGTCAGAGTCTTTAAACAACGCATAAAAGTCCAAAATCTAAAGAGTAGCATCTAAACAAACTATCACTACTAATACTACAAAATCAGTAATTACAACAGGTAACAAAAGAAAGAAACGTCGCTCGCCCAACCCAAAACTAGGCAAGAGCATCATCATCTGAAGTACCTGAAAAAAAAAAACATAACAACGGTCCACCATCAGTGGCAAGTAACATAACTGACTCACCCTAATGGGAACACACATGTACATAGCATAAATCAAACAAACAACATCATTAAACAAAGTACGAGAACAACCCAAAACGTGAACTCGACTCAAACCAACCTAATCAACTATCTTTGGCGCAATCATTCATATTCTAGACCGGACTGTGCTCGTACGAACGCATCTTACGCGCTCGAACTTTCTACTATGTTCGGATTTGAGAATCTTACTCCCAAACCCCATGAAACCAATCTTACTGGAAATCCATGTCCCGTGAAACCAATCTTACTGGAAATTCACAAAGATCACATAGTATGACTCCAACTATCCCAATACCGCGGATGGAATAGGGGCAACGTCTTAACCCGAATACAATGAATCTTACTCAAAGTATCAGGCGTCTAAAAATGAAATCAAGCTAAGTAATTAATTAATTCATTTACTCATTTTAATCATATTATTCATTACTACCTCCACTTAACTAAACTAAGTTCAAGAACTGCCTAAAGCCTCGGTTCTAGAAATTAATCAGGCTAAAACATCGAAGTTATTCTCAAGAACTGCCTCTAGCCTTATTCTTGAGTCTAACCAATCATTATTCATCAATCTTTAATCATTCTTTAACCATATTAAACACTTTCTTTAACTTTCTTTATTCTTTAAACCGTTTTCTTTAACTTTCAAGATTCAATCAAGAACTTCTAAAGACTCATCAAGAACTCATAAAGAACTCAAAGAACTCATAAAGAACTCATAAAGAACTCATAAAGAACTCATTCAAGATTCAAGATCTTCAATCAAGAACTCAATCAAGATTCAAGATCTTCAATCAAGAACTCATCCAACATAATCATCACACGCATATCATCATGAAAAATCAACCTAAACTTATCCAAAATTCATCAAACTTTGATACATAAATCATGATCATATAACAATGTATAACTAATCATAAAATCATGAAAATCATCACTAAAATATCATGTAAACACATAAAAATCAAATTGTATAATCATACATAAAATCATGAATAACCATCAACAAACATCCTAAACATGCATTTAATCTATACTATAAACAAGGTATTCCAATTAAGTTGAGTTAGTATGTTACCTTATTGAAGATTACACACAAATCAACACAAATATTGCTGCCCGGAACACAAAAACACGGCACAATCAACACGAGCAACACGCGGCCTTCAGCACGGCACCACGAACCACGCACGGCTGTCCAGCCCACTGCCACGCACCACGCTGCCCAGTCACGCACACACCACCACCACGGTCCTCAGCCCAGTCAGCACGGCTGCCACCACGACCCACTCTTGCACGGCCCCTGCACGGCCCTCACGAACCGCACGGCTTCACGGTTCCACGCACGAACCCCAACCCAAATCAACCCGAAGCAATGAATCTTGTTTGAAATAAATGTGTTTAGGCTTGTGTTTGAACACCTAAAGATCAATTGAGGTTGAATCTTTAAGTTTTAGACTAGGAAAGATGATGAACAATTGAAGGCTTCAATTGTTCTAGAAATGGCGTGTGAATTAGGAGCAAAGAGGAGAGTTTATGTGTTTAAGTTGATGGCAAGAGTATTAAATGGCAAATGAGCAAAATCCTCTTAAGGCTCACTAATCCCCTCTATTTATAGAAGTGGGAGTAGTGTGAACACAAAGCAAGTGGCAAGCCTTGCCATACTAGCTCAAAAACCGGCCAAGGGTAAGAAATGGGCCTCAAAATGGGCTCTCGTGATCCATTGGGCTAATTTGCGAAAACCGCATAATTAATCATGCCCAAATCGATTTGGCCCAAAATATTAGATAATTAATTAGAAAATTAAATAAATAAAATTCTAATTAATTAAATAATAATTAACATAAATAATAAAAACTAAGAAATAAACATTTCGATTAAATCGAAATTATTCATATAAAAATTAAAATAAATAGTTCAAAAATTAATTTGAACTAGCACATAAACAAACATAATTACACATAAATACCGGCAAAAATACCGATAAAATCTGGGTCATTACATGCACCGTGCTGTGGACCCTCAGGACAGACCTTCCAGCTCTATGGCGGACCCTAGGATCACTCTAAGATGGGTGATTGGGCTGGTATGAATTCTTCCTGCCTTCTTTTTACTTTGATTAGTTTGCTATATATTTTATTTTTAAACTTGTAAACTGTTGTCTCTTTGCAGGTGGTGAAGTATGGGCTAGTGGCCAGTGGCCAGTGAGTTCTTCACTTTTGGCCCGCCTTATCTGACTTATGCAGGAGAAAAGATATGTGGCCTGCAAGATGAAGTGCTCTCCACCAAAGAGAGCTATCTGGCTATCCTCAGTGAGCAAAATTAGGCCTTTGAGGGTTTCCATGCAAAAATTGCAGCTACTGAACAGGCCATGGATGAGGCTCTGGATCAGCTTAGGGGAACTCAAGAGCAACTTGCAGAGGTTAGAGGGCAGGTAGAGCAGGTCAGAGTCCAGGCTTCTGAAGAGAGAGACAATGCTGACCAGATCAAGGAGAGCCTTCAGACCAGGGTTGAGGACCTGGAGGAAGCTGGTAAGAGAAAGGATGAGCAGCTGACGAAGCTTGAGCAGAACAACCAGCCCAAGGCTGAGGAGGTTCAGGCCCTTGGGGTCAGCAAAGAGAGACTGACAACTCAGCTGAGGGAGCTTAAGGAGGAGCTGGAGTCTAGGGCTCACCTGACTAGGACTGATCAAGAGCTCAACGACTATTTCTTTGACGTTTGGCTATCTGCTTTCAGGTGTGTCAAGCATAGGTACCCAGATGTGGATTGGGAGGTGGTGGAAGAGAGCTACAGAGCTGGCCAGGGTTCAATACCCCTAGTTGGTGAAGTGCTTCCTTCTTCTATCCAAGAGTACCTGAATCCTTTGACTCCTTGTACACCTGCCACCCCAACACCTGAGGATGCTCCAACTCCTGCTCAACCTGCTGTTACAGAGGAGCCTACTCACCCTGATGTTGAAGCTACTGAACCCGTTGCTGCCCAACCTGCACAAGAGGAGGTCCACCATAGTGCAGCTCATAGTTCAAATGTTCCCACTACTGAAGTGGAGGATGGTCAAGGAGCTGGTGACCAGGACAAACCAGCCATTGAGAATGAACAGAGTGCTCCTGGAAACCAGGATAGCAGGGGGTCACCCTCTGCCTAGGAAGTTTGGCGATCACCTAGTAACCTGGGGAGTGCCTCTTCCTGTTCTAGCACATCTGGTCATGATTTTGGCTGACCTGTTGTGACGACCCGACTCGCTTAAACCGGCGCGGAAGAAACCGACGAGTCGAATAGTCAGAACTAACAAACTAAAATACTTAAAATTAAAAACAAACCTCAAAATGATTATATTACTAAACCAAAAAGTACAAATACCCACAAGTTTGTACACAACTAATCCCAAAAGTCAACTACTACTACTACTAACATACGTAACTCCAAATGCATGTCAGAGTTATAGTAAAGTATACAAGTACTACTACTATAGTTCAAAACTAACCAAAATCATAAAATAACAGTAATAAAACTATATAACAACATCGGCGCTCGCCCAACCCAAAGCTAAGCAAGAACCTCATCATCAGAATTACCTGAAAAGTAAACAACAGTCCACCGTCAGTGGCGAGTAACATAACTGTCTCACCCTAATGGGAATACACATGAACATAGCATAAATCAAACAATCCACTCAAAACATGCGAATCATACAACTATACATGCTTGACTCGACTAACTTAACCAATCTTAACTTTGGCGCAATCATTCGCATACTAGACCGGACTACGCACGTACGAACGCATCTTACGCGAACGAACTTTCCAACTATGCCAGGATTGAGAATCTTACTCCCAACCCTATGAAACCAATCTTACTGGAAATCCATGTCAAAGAAGACATAATGGTAATCACTATCCCAATACCGCGGTTAGGATAGGGGCAACGTCTTAACCCAAAAACGTAGAATCTTACTCTACGATGTAGGCGTCTAGTAACGAAATCAAGCTAATCTTTAAAATCTTTAACTCTTTAATCCGAAGTTTACATTCTTAGTTACTTCTTAAGTTGCATCTTACGCCTTGACTTAAGAAAATAACATGTAAATCAACATCTTACAACATGTCACTTTCTTTAACCTTTTCTTTGACTTTCTTTAACTTTAAAGACTCAATCAAGAACTCATAAAGAACCTTAAAGAACTCATCAAGAACTCATCCAAGATTCAAGATCTTCAATCAAGAACTCAATCAAGATTCAAGAACTTCAACCAAGAACTCATCCAAGAATCAAGAACTCATCCCAAATCATCAAAATACACGCATACTTTCATCCCAATTCAACACATGAAATCATCAACTTTCTTGCATCCAAAATTCATCAAACTTGATCATGATTAACATAACTTAATACTAACATAATCAATCATAGAATCATCATTTTAAACCTTAAAATCATCACAAAACCACTTAAAAATCAGATTTACATTTCATACATATAAACATGTCAAAACTGCAACATAAACTAATCTATGCATTTAATCTATACTATGGATCATAGTATATCAATCAAGTTGAGAAAGTATGTTACCTTAGTAAAGAATACACACAAAATCAACACAAATCGCAGCCCGGAAACTTGAACCACACGGACCACCCACACGGCACACACGGCACGACTTTGTTCAACACCACACGAACACGGCCCAATCACGGCAAACACCATGCACGCCACAGCTTCGACACGGCTGCCACCACGCACGGCTTCCCACGAACACGAGCACCACCACACGGCTTAGACCACGAGCACGAACCACCACTTGCACGGCTGCTGCTGCACGGTCACGGCACGAACCACACTTGCACACACGAACTTGAACCCACTCGAACAACCCACACGAACAAGAGCCCAAAACCAAACCCAACTAGTGATCTTGAATGCAAAATATGAAAATTAATGAAGGTTTAATCACCTAAAGATCAATGGGATATGAATCTTTAAGTTTTGGGTTTAAAAAGATGATGAACAATTTGATTGAATTCAAAGCCAAAAAAAATGGTGTGTGGCTATGATGCAAATGGGAGGGAGTTTTTGTGTTTAATCTTTTGATGGAAAGTGTTTAAGTTGGCAAGGATGACAAAATGAGGTTTAAGCCTTACTAACTCATCTATATATAGAGTTAGTTAAGGTGTGAACATGAGGCAAGTGGCAAATGAAGCCACTTAACCATATAGGGGCCGGTTCTCATGAGCCAAAATGGGCCAAATTGGGCTCTCTTGATCCATTGGGCTGATTTACAAAAATTGCATGACTAATCATGCTTAAATCGATTTAGCCCAAAGATATTAAATAACTAATTAGAAAATTAAATAATAAAATTCTAATTAATTAAATAATAATAAAATAATTAATAATCGATTAAAATAAAATAATTCGAATTTAATCGAAATTATTCACATAAAATAAAATAAATAGATCAAAAATAAATTTGAACCATACATAAAATCACATAATCATACATAAATACTCAACAGAAATACCTATAAAATCTGGGCTGTTACACCTGTTCTGGAGCATGTTGGTGGTGTCCTCTTGTGCCCTTTAAGCTCTTTTGTTTTTCTTTGAATTGTCTTCATTACTTGTAAGAACAATTTATTTTGGCCTCTACTTGGGCATTTTTGAGCCAGGTGGTCGTCGTGCCTGTTAGTAGTAAACTTGTATAATTTTCTGATACTCTTTTTACCATCCACCAGGGGGTGGATATGTTTTATCCTGCTTTTGAATATTTGGCTAACACTTGATTTTTATGAATGTGTGGTTTTTGCATGAATTTTTTGTCTCTGCAAATATTTATATGTGCTATACATATGTTGTGTATACTCTCTGCCCCCCCTGGTTGGAAGGTGACAAAGTGACCTTCTGACCAGATATGGGTTACAGGGCTTTCTAACAGGTGGCTGAGTAAGTTGATTTCCTGTGCAAATTCTTTGTACTTACATCTTTTTTGAGTGCTCGATATGTGTGAATGCATGTATTGTTGTATGACCAGGGGTCAGAAAAACACATGGACTGGCCAAGGTATTTGGGTAAGTGTGTTTGCTTGGCAAACTTGTTACACTACCCTACCCAGGACCAGGTCATTTGAAGCATATCCCTTTGTATGACCTGAGGCCAAATAGGCATATGGACTGGCAGGGCATTTGGGTAAGTGTATTTGTTGGGCAAACTCTTTGCACTACCCTACCCAGGACCAGGTCATTTGAAGCATATCCCTTTGTATGACCTGAGGCCAAATAGGCATATGGACTGGCCAGGGCATTTGGGTAAGTGTGTTTGCTGGGCAAACTCTTTGCACTACCCTACCCAGGACCAGATCGTTTAGAGTATGCACTTTTGTATGACTTTGAGTCAAAGAAATGCATGGACTGGGCTAGGAATGAGACCAGGTGTGTTTGCTGAGCAAACCTTTTTCACCTACCCCCACCAGACCAGGAATTTTGATGCATACATTTGTGTATGACCTTAGGCCAGACAAATGCATGGACTGGGCTAGGAATGAGGCCAGGTGTGTCTGCTAAGCAAACCTTTTTCACCTGCCCCACCAGACCAGGAATTTTTGTATTCCCTTGAACAACGATTTGTAGCAGCAAACTTCAATTTTCATTGATGATTGAAATTGTTTGTACATTTTTACAATGGTTCTTTATTTGGAAATAGTAACTAGGAAAAAACCTAAACATAGTATTTCTTGAGCTGATCAGCATTCCATATACTAGGGAGCTGATTCCCTTCCAGGTCCATATGAGAGGAAATGCTGATGTGGACAACTCTTCATAAACTTGATAAGGACCCTCCCAGGTTGCTGACAATTTCCCATGAATTTTATCTTTTTGAATAGCAGCAGCTTTTCTTAAGACCAGGTCACCTGTTTTGATGGGCCTGTTTTTAACTTTTCTGTTGTAGTACTTGCTTATCCTGTTCTGATAAGCAGCTAGCCTGATTGCAGCTTCTTCTCTGACCTCGTCGAGCAGGTCCAGGTTCTCAGAGAGGACCTGGTCATTGGTTTTGGCTTCATAAAGGTGGACTCTTAAAGAGATGCTTCCTACTTCCACAGGCAGTAGGGACTCAGTTCCAAAGACAAGGTTGAATGGCGTCCTGCCTGTAGATTCTTTGGAGGTGGTCCTCGTGACCATAGCGTGCTGGGGAGTTCTCGTAACCATCTTCCTTTTTTATCATCCAACCTCTTTTTTAAAGCATTCAGGATCTGCTTATTTGCTGCTTCAGCCTGGCCATTGGATTGAGGATGACTGATCGGCTCCTAGGGTGTCGCGGCCCTAGTCGCCAAACAAATATACAATTTATAAAAACCTAACAAACTAATACGTAGTATTAGTGGACTTAGGGTCGATCCACGAGGAACTAATGCGGATTTAGTCGTGATTAAGAATGATCCAAGGTTCTTTTATTTGTTGAGTGAAATATGGAATTAAATATAATTTACAGCAAAAGAATTGAAACTAAGCGAAAAGAATTGGAACACTACACAATCGAATTATCAAATGACTAAAACTCTAAAGATTAGACTTCCTAATGCTATTTCAATCAGAGGTATTATAATCATTGAATTAACTCATGTTTGATTATCTCAATTGCAATGTGAATATTCAAAAAGCGTTAACGGACTCAATCCCAACACCCTCTCTCGATTAGGCAATAGGAAATTCTTGGAGACGCTAAATTAACCTCTCTCGAATAGTCAAGTTAGCGAAACCCAAAATCGAGTTCGTCAAATTACTTTTATCAATTCACAATCCTAATTACCATCTCTAGCAATTAAGAAATTCTCATGGAAATCTTGAAAGCAATTATCAAATTCATCAATAATCACCAAACTCATCATGAACACTTCACCAAGATATCATGCTTAAGTTAAAGAATTCTAGAGGAAATACAATCAAGATTATTCAGACACAACTAATCCAATGATAAACCCCCAAAATCAATAACATCAAGTCATCCAATCCCTAGAAAAGAAACTACTCACTAATGGAAGCTATTAAAGCAAAAATCATGAAATTCAATTAATCTATTCTAGAACAAAGAACTAATTCTATTGAAACTAAAATGACAACAAGAATTAGAGAATTACAATCTAAACAACAATGAAAACAAATAAAACCTGGATTGGAACTTCAATGGAAACTTGTGAAATCTTTAGTAATAATGGTGAATTCAAGAACTAGAAGAACAATGAAATAAAGTCTAAAAGGCCCGAAAGACTAAAAAGCAATGAAATAAAGTCTAAAAGGCCCGAAAGACAAGTGAAAAGAAGCCGAAAAATGGGTCCAAAATGGACCGATCAATGACATACTGCAGAGTAAGCAAATTTGATGTGGAACTGGGTGAGGTAATCTCTGAGAGGCTCATTGTCGAACTGCTTCCCATGATCAAAAACCATGCACCTGGGCACTCCATATCTGGTTATAATACTTTTCCAGATGAACTGCCTGACATTGCTCTCTGTAATAGAGGTCAAACCTTCCGCTTCTATCCATTTGCTGAAGTAGTCAATACTCACTATCAGCCATCTCCTCCCCCGCTGGGCAATGGGGAAAGGACCTAGCAGGTCCATGCCTCATTGAGCAAACGGAATAGGGTTGAGGATGGGACAGATATCGTTTGCTGGTTGTGATATGGTGGGTGAGAACTTCTGGCACTTGGAACATTTCTTGACCAGGCCTCTTGCATCTACTAACATGGTTGGCCAATAATACCCAGCTCTGAGGGCTTTGTGGGCCAGGGTTCTGCCTCCCATATGGTGACCACAAATGCCCTCATGAACCTCTCTAAGGACGTAATTTCCCTCATCCATGTCAACACATTTTAGCAGGGGCTGGTCAGTGAAAGATTTTCTGTACAGTTCCCCATCAACCAGGGTGTACCTGGTAGCTTTCCTCCTGATCTTCCTAGCCTGGCTCCTTTCAGTTGGGAGCTGGCCTGTTGTTTTTAAGTTGATGATTTCACTCATCCAATTTGTTGATAAGTCCACCTGGTAGGTGCATTCTTTTACCTGCTCGATTGATTTTGTGGGCAAGATCTCCACAAAAACCCTCCTAGTCAGTTCCTGCAGGGTGGAACTGGCCAACTTTACTAGTGCATCAGCTTTCACATTTTCTTCCCTTGGGATCAGCTGTACCACAAACTCCTCTAGTTTAGAGGACCGGTCTTTCATCACTTTTAGATATTCTACCAGGGCTGGTTCCCTTGCCTCATATACTCCGCTGAATTGGTTGGCAACCAGTTGTGAATCTGTGAATAGGTGGACGTTGGTGGCTTTCATTGTTGAGCATAGTTGAAGGCCTTCTAAGGCTGCCTCATACTCTGCTTCGTTGTTGGTGGCAGTGAATTGAAATTTCAAAGCATACTCAATCACATCCCCTTTAGGTGAGATCATGACCACCCCTGCTCCTGATCCTTGTTGCTGAGATGAACCGTCTGAATAAATAATCCATGGACCAGGGCTTCTTTTGCCTCCTCGTGATAGGAGCATTCAGCTAGGATATCGGTCAGGGCCTGTGCCTTAATGGCATGTCTGGAACTTGATACCAAAGGCAGTTAATTCCAAAGCCCATTTTGATATCCTGCCTGACCTGTCTAATTTCTCTAGTGACTTCTCCAGGGGCATGTCTGAGAGGACCACTACTTCATGAGCATCGAAATAGGGACTGAGCCTTCTGGTTGCTAAAACAACTGCATAGGCTGCTTTTTCTATCAGAGGGTACCTGGTCTCAGCTGGGACCAGGGCATGACTTACAAAATAGATTGGTTGCTGAACTTTTCCTTCCTCTCGAAGGAGCACTGCACTGGAAGCTGCTTGGCATACGACTATGTACAGGAATAAAACTTCACCTGGTACAGGCCTGGCCAAAGTGGGAAGTGTTGTGAGATGGCTCTTCAACTGCTTGAAAGCTTCTTGTTGTTCTTTGCCCCAGGCGAATTGTTTCTTGCCGTTGAGGACTTTGAATAAGGGTTGGGTTTTCTCTGAGGACTTGGCAATAAACCTGGACAAGGCTTCCATTCGACCCGTTAGCCTCTGAATGTCCTTGACTGATCTGGGCTCTGGTAGGTCTAGGGCTGCCTTCACCTTGTCGGGATTCGCATCAATTCCTCGTTGGCTCACTAGGAATCCCAAGAACTTGCCTGATCTGACCCCAAACACACATTTTTTGGGGTTCAGTTTTACATTGTGCTTTCTTAGGTTGGCAAAGGTTTCCTGTAGATCCTTTACATGATCAGCTGCATGCACACTTTTGACAATGGAGTCATCGACGTACACCTCCAGGTTCCTACCTCTTTGGTCTTTGAAGACCCTGTCCACAATTCTGTGATATGTTGCCCCTGCATTCTTCAAGCCGAATGGCATCATGACGTAGATGATTACTCCAAAGCTAGTGATAAAAGCTGTCTTATGTTTGTCTGCAGGGTGCATGAAAATTTGGTGGTATCCAGAGTAGGCATCCATGAAGCTCAGCATGGCATGTCCACTGGTTGAGTCTACCAGCTGGTCTATCCTGGGCAGAGGATAGATATCTTTAGGGCAGGCCCTGTTCAGGTCCGTGAAGTCTACGCACATTCTCCATGTTCCATTGGACTTCTTGACCATGACCACGTTGGCCAACCATTCAGGGTATGCACAGGGTTCAATGAAGCCTGCCTTAATCAGCTTGTTGACTTCTGCCTCAACAGCCTTATTCTTATCAGCAGAGAAGTTCCTTCTCTTTTGCTTGATGGGTTTTGCTACCGGTAGCTTACTCAAATGATGGGAGATTAAACCAGGGTCTATACCAGGCATGTCGCTGCCTCATAGGCAAAGATATCACAGTTTGACCTGAGCAGGATGATCAAGTTACACCTCTCCTCTCTATTCATCTCTGTCCCTATGATGACAATTTTACCTACTCCATCGTCCAACTGAATCTCTTCCGTGGCCTGACCAGGTTGAATGGCCTGATCTCTAATTTGTTCTTCAGTTGGCCTGGCTTCTGGGTCCAGGCATGGGTCTATCTCCATTGGTGTGTTGGAAGTAGTGTGACTGGTGGTGAAGATTTTATTTGGTTGAGGTTGCTCTTCTCCCGTCAGGCGAACTTTGTTGGGGCTGTTTTTGACTAACTCAGATAATTCCTGGGCCAACCTTCTGGTCCTGGCCACTTCCTCGGGCCTGGATTGCCTGATTTGGGTCAGGTTGCAGCTTCTGGCAGCCTCTTGAGATGCCTTGAGGGTGGCTACCCCCCAGCATCAGTCACATACTTGAAGCATAGATGGAAAGTGGATGCTACGCCTTCAAATTGGTCCATGAAAGTTCTGCCAAGAATGGCATTGTATGGTGAAGGTGCATCTATCACATGGAATCTCACCATGCAAATCCTTTCAGAATCCTCTTGTCCCAGCTTGACAGGTAGATTTATTTCTTCCCTAGGTACTATTGATTCACCCATAAAGCCTGATATAGGACCAGGGGAGGGGAGTAACATGTTGTCCTTGAGGCCCATCTTATGGAAGCATGTAGCATATAAAATGTTGATGGAGATGCCTCCATCAACCAGAGCTCTTCTCACCAGACTGTGAGAAATTTGGACTGAGCAGATCAGGGGGTCATTGTGAGGGTAGGATACTCCCTCACAATCCCCTGGTCCGAATGAAATGGTGGCCGGGCAGAACAGATGGTCTGCTATTTGGTAGATCTCTGACCTGGTACGACCTGCCTGTTCCCATGGCCGTAGGGAGCTACTGGAAGGCTGGTTTCCAAAGATAACCGCTATGATATTGTAGGGTGTCTCTGGAGTCTTCTTCTTCTGTGGCTCCTGGTCACGCTTTTTCTCGTGAACAAGGCCTCCCTTTTCGCGAGCAGCCTTCCAATCCTTGTATTGCTTGAAGTACCCTCTACTAATCAGGTCTTCAATGTTATTACGTAGGGTCGTGCACTGTTCTAAGGCATAGCCAGGGCAGTCATGAAAATCACAGTACAAGTCCCTCTCTCGCCCAGCTGTCTTCATGGGTGGTGGTCTACGCCACTTGTCCTCATTTTTGTGGGCAGCATAGATCTCTGTCACTGATACGGTTAGGGGGGTATAGGAGTCAAAAGTTTGAAAATCATTTTTCTTTGAGTCCCTTTGCTCCTTTTTTCCTTTATCTGCCTTCTTTTCCTGTTGTCTTCTCTTGTCACCAGGGGGAGCCCGTAGAGCTTTGTTGAACTCCTCCGTCCTGATGAACTGGGCGGACTCCTGCATTGCCTCTGTGAGGGTGGAGATATTTTCCCTAACGAGGTGGTCTCTGTATGACCCTGGTTGCAGGCCATATTTCAGGGCCATCATTACTATGTCTGTTTTGAGGGGAGATACAGTTATGGCCTCCCTGCTGAATCTGGCCAAGTATTCTCGCAGGCTTTCCTCCCTGCTCGATCTGCTTGACACTCATGAGCTCCATTGAGCTCTTTTCTCTTCTTCGTCCACTAATAAAATGACTAGTGAACTGTTCTGTGAGTTCGGTGAAGTCATAGATGCTACCAGGTGGCAGACTCTGTGTAACACCCCGTCCTTAAAAACAGAGGATACAAGCGGAAGATAGGGCACCGGACGGGAATGCCACTTAAGTTCTAAGAAACATAACCCAAAATAATATAAATAAGTCCGATTAAAGAAAGTCCAATACCATTACAAGTCCAAAGTACGAGGTACAAACACCTATACATAAGTCTAGAAATCAAAACTACTTAAACAGAAATCATAAAATAGGGAATTTTGGCCATGCCATACAGACTATGATGTCTAAGCTAATGGAAAGGATTCCTAATACCAATCCTCACACACACACCGTCCAACCCTTTACAATCCTGCGGTCAATCAGCATCTGAAAAATGAATACAACTCCACTGTCAGTGGCGAGTAACTAACAGTTCTCCCCAACATAGAAAACACAAGTTCAGAATTATAGATCAGGGAGTCAAATCAATATCCATAAATAACAGGAAGCATTCATGTCATTCAATACAAACAACCATCACTTACCATAACCTCGACCATAACCCACCTGCAGAACCAGTTAGCACAGTACATCACAACAATCACATACTTCATCCAAAAGATAGGAAATCCAATAACATCCCAAATAACACCATTATACCACAATTGAACCCAAATTCCAAGATGAGTGTTATGATCACAACTATTCCCAACTTCCCAAATCAATACACATACTGAAGACAGAATGACCACTAGTGGTATCCCGCAGTACCACTCCTAAAGTACGTTAGGTAGACGCCCAAAATATGGACTTACACTACCAACGATAAACACAGGCATTTGTAATTGTAGATGGAACGATCGCTAGTGGTATCCCGCAGTACCACTTCCTAAGGTTTGTCAGGTAGATGCCCAAAATATGGACTTACACTACCACAGTCGATCCCGCAGCCGGCTGGTCTAAGATTGGCCAGATCTCCCGGTGCCGGATGGATGCCCAAAATATGGTCTTACACCTCCCGAACTCCCGGACGACAACAATTAACCCAGGTAAATAAATTGTTGTTCTTGGATCCCGCAACCCAAGAAACTTAACTGATCTAACCATTGAATCCCGCAGCCCAATGGCTCCAACTAACAATTATAAATCACCTCCTAGACACATGTATGATAAAATACATCGTTCTTAATCTCTCATTCCAAACCACACTTTATTTACTAATAAAACCCAAAATTACAACTTCCATTATCCACCCACAACTAATAACATGTGCCCAATACTTAATCAAATTTTAAATTCCAAAATAATATTTTAATCATTTACACACTCAAAATAAGCAACAAGTAACTTAGACAACTCATCGTAAAATTATCAATTCCAACCAAACTTGTACCCAAACAATTCCTATTAATTAGTAACCATTTAAAACATGACTAAGGGTCAAAATACATCAATAAAACATCATCTTAGACCATACAAAGCTGTTGTCCAGAATTTGACATCACCAAAATCATCATCAACACTTATTCAAAATTAATCAAACTTGCACAAATAATTCTATAATTCATCAAGGACATAACCAAGCATAGTTTAAGCCCAAAGTAAAATTAAAAGCATGATAAACACCTTTACATACCACACGGCCAGCAGGTTAATTTCCAGATTTTATTTACACTATTCCATCACAAGCTACATAGTAAATTAAATAAATCCTAAATTCAACAATTCAACAATTAAGCATGATTAAACTCATAAACCACGAAAAATACTCCCAAAACCATAATATATCAAGGCCAAATTATAATATGATATCACTAAAAATTTGGGCAGCATTTCGCCTAGAAATTAGACTAAAGCGAAATTCGCCAACAATTCATAGAAACAATTTTACAACAAATCATTGAATAAATTACCAACATAAATAATAAACCATTATTTTATCCTTAAAACATATAAAAGTTTAGATTATAGAATCACACATATCACACAAAAATTTCATGAAATATGTTGTACAAAATACATCACAACAATTATCATAATTAATAAATTGTGCATAATACTCCAAAATAATTTATTCATGAAAATTTCACACCAATATAATCCAAAAATAACTTCTGAAAATACCCTGAACATACAAAAATTCAGAATAAAAATAATTACATAATTCCATGTTAAATCCAAATTTTAAGGCTAAAATCAACACAAAATAGTCTAGTTTATTTTAATCCATTTAAACATGATTTTAACCCTAAAATATAATCCTAAACTATATGATTTCTAGATTGGAAACAACGTTAGTTACCTTGAAAAAGGATGAGGTATATGCACTAGATTTCACCGAAATTGCTTCAAAGATCACCAAGGAAGAACTCCCAAAACTCTACTAGAACTTTGAGTATATTTTGTGAGGTTGTGAGAGATGAAAATTTTTGAAACAAATCAGCCTAAAGGCTGTTTATATAGCTGGCCAAAGGGGAGGGGAAAGGTGAGATGAATTAATGGAGTATTTATATTCCTAATTCTAGAATATTCTATCCTCCTCAAATGGAGGGTTCTAGAATTTACATGTACATAGTAGAAAAACCTAGAGTCTTCAAGTACATACAAGAACCCTTTGGAAGATCTTAGATGCATCCATCCTAGAATACTCCTATAAGAATACTCTTGAACATTCTAGAGTCACCCTCTTTAGAATATATTCTACCACCATCCATACTATTCTTGAACCTCCTAGAACCTTCTAGAAGTTTTCGAATACATGACTCATTAATGCTAAACAATATAACTAATTACATAATATATTTTAATCATGCAAGTGAGATATGTGTGAAATAAAGAGTAAAACTTTCGTACCAATTATATATATGTATATTTATATTAACAACCAAAAATTGTTAACCAAATACAATTGTTTTTAGCAACGTATTCCCAGAAAATAGATAAATAAATAAATAGATAAATATTTTAGAAAATATTTTATACAATTTCATCACAAGTTAAACAATAAATTAAATAATTAAAATACACAAGAATATATTCACGTAAATAGAGCACGTAAATTTAAGGGTATTATATCCCAAAGACTTTCAACTAAATAGCTATATATATTTGGAAACCAACTAGTGAAAAAAAATCACTAATAGAAATTTATCAAACAAATTAACATTTTTCAAAAATAGGTAAATTTATTATTGAAAACGAAAATAGATTAATAATATAAAGTAGAATCTTTTCTCTAAAAATAACGTGGCGTCCAACATTCATTTCAAATATTTTATTTCAAAATTTAGTTATCGAAAATGAATAAATAATGTTTTTATTATTTAAATCACAAAAATCATTACTTTTTAAAAGGAGTGAAAATGTGGGGTATTACACTCTGGAACCAAGATTGGGCCAGGTCTGTCAAGGTGGTAGGGAAGTATTTGCACCAGGTAGCATTTGTGTAGGGACCCAGGTACATATGACCTTCATATAGCTGGATGTGGTCGTTAGGGTCCCCTGTCCCGTCATATTTGATATGACCAGGCAGCTTCACCCTCTGGGAAGATTCGAAGATGACCGAAGCATGGAACGGTGACTTTGTGGGGGTTCTTATCTCTGGCCTTGGTGGCCTGCCTGCTCTGAGACTCGTGGATGGTCCTGGTGTAACACCCCGTCCTTAAAAACAGAGGATACAAGCGGAAGATAGGACACTGGATGGGAATGCCACTTAAGTTCTAAGAAAACATAACCCAAAAGAAATCAATAAAGTCCGAATAAAGAAAGTCCAACACCATTACAAGTCCAAAGTACTAGGTATAAACACCTATACATAAGTCTAGAAATCAAAACTACTTAAACAGAAATCATAAAATAGGGAATTTTGGACATGCCATACAGACTATGATGTCTAAGCTAATGGAAAGGATCCCTAATACCAATCCTCACACACACACCGTCCAACCCTTTACAATCCTGCGATCAATCAGCATCTGAAAAATGAATACAACTCCACTGTCAGTGGCGAGTAACTAACAGTTCTCCCCAACATAGAAAACACAAGTTCAGAATCATAGATCAGGGAGTCAAATCAATATCCATAAATAACAGGAAGCATTCATGTCATTCAATACAAACAACCATCACTTACCATAACCTCGACCATAACCCACCTGCAGAACCAGTTAGCACAGTACATCACAACAATCACATATTTCATCCAAAAGATAGGAAATCCAATAACATCCCAAATAAAACCATTATACCACAATTGAACCCAAATTCCCAGATGAGTGTTATGATCACAACTATTCTCAACTCCCCAAATCAATACATGTACTGAAGACATAACGACAACTAGTGGTATCCCGCAATACCACCCCTAAAGTACGTTAGGTAGATGCCCAAAATATGGACTCACACTACCAACGATAAATACAGGCAATTGTAATTGTAGATGGAATGATCGCTAGTGGTATCCCGCAGTACCACTTCCTAAGGTTTGTCAGTTAGATGCCCAAAATATGGACTTACACTACCAACAATCAACACAAAGTCGATTGTGTCTAAGATTGGCCAGATCTCCCGGTGCCGGATGGACGCCCAAAATATAGTCTTACACCTCCCGAACTCCCGGACGACAACAATTAACCCAGGTAAATAAATATTGTTCTTGGATCCCGCAACCCAAGAAACATAATTGATCTAACCATTGAATCCCGCAGCCCAATGGCTCCATCTAACAATTATAAATCACCTCCTAGACACATGTATGATAAAATACATCGTTCTTAATCTCTCATTCCAAACCACACTTTATTTACTAATAAAACCCAAAATTACAACTTCCATTATCCACCCACAACTAATAACATGTGCCCAATACTTAATCAAATTTAAATTCCAAAATAGTATTTTAATCATTTACACACTAAAAATAAGCAACAAGTAACTTAGACAACTCATCGTAAAATTATCAATTCCAACCAAACTTGTACCCAAACAATTCCTATTAATTAGTAACCATTTAACACATAATTAAGGGTCAAAATACATCAATTAAACACAATTTTAGAAAATACAAAGTTGTTGTTCATATTAATACAACAACAAAAACAACCACCAAATCAAGCTCAAAAAAATAATTAAATTTATACAATTAATTTTATAATTCATCAAGGTCATAACCAAGAATAATTTAAGCCCAAAACAAAATTAAAAACATGCTAAATAGTTATCTAAACCACACGGCCAGCAGCTCTTGGCAGAACACATTTTTTAAAATTATTTATTTTTTTATTTTACAAATTAATTCACAATTAACCAATTTATACAATTAAGCATAATACATCATCTAAACCATGAAAACAAATTCGAAATTCAAGCTTAAAAATTAGGATATATTATCACTTATAATTCACTAAAAATTTCGGCAGCATTTCGCCTAGAAATTGGACTAAAGCAAAATTCGCCAAGCAACTCACAAGACAATTTTTACAATCAATCAATAAATAAATCACCAACATAAATCATAACCCATTATTCTATGCCTACAAACATGAAAAGCCATATTATATATCACACGAAAATTCATGAAATAAGATGTACCAAAATTTCTCAAAACAATCATCATAATTAATAAAATCATGCATATAATACCAAAAATAATAAACCATTAAATTTCACATAAAAAAATAAACAAGAATAAATTCTGAAAATATATTATAGGCTACGAAAAATCAGAATAACTATTTTATATAAAACATGCTACAATTCGAAAACAAGGCATAAATTATCAAAATTCATCCTAGTTTGTTTTAATCCATTTTAACATGATTTTAACCCTAAAAATATAATCCTAAACTATATGATTTATAGGTTGAAGATTAAAGTTAGTTACCTTGTTTTGGTTGAGTGATGATCGAAGAATGCTTGAAAAACAACTTGATAATACCCAAATACAACTTTGAACCAAGAGAGCTAGAGAGAATTTTTTTTTTTTTTATTATTGGTGAAATAAGAATGAATGAGTGAAAAATGAAAAAAAAAATAAAACATCACTCCCCACACTTATCAACCGGCCATCAAAGGGAGGTGAGGAGTTGATTTTTTTTTTTTTATTAGTTAATTAGGCTTAATTAGCACCTTAATGAGCATTAAGCACACACTTAAGGAGAGATGCCCAAGAGTCTCAACTCTCTTGGAGCCTTGAGGGGATCGGCTTCTAGGATGTTCTTCGTCCAAAATATTTTTTTTTTTTTTGCTAAACAACTAGTTCAATTCGAAAATAGGGTAAAGATAAATTCACTAAATAAATACTTAATACCCAAAATGACATAACTATATGTAAATATTAATATAACGCAAATACGTAAATTAACGGCAAATAGTAAATATATAAGGAAGACACATATATATACGAAAATATATATATATAATTTTTTTTTTCGAAATTAGGCAAATAACTAAGATTGAATAAATAATTTTTAAAATAATATTATATTTATATTGTATTCACAGAATCATAACAAAAAATTTAGAGGTACAACATAATGATGGTGATTAAATTGGGGTCAACTAAGCATTAGGCATATCAAGAGCTTGAGCACAGAAAAAAAAAATCACTACTTTACTTCTTTTGCTTTGGCCGGCCAAGGTGTTGTACAAGCTACACATTTTGGTCGGTCCAACCGCCCTTATACAAAGTGCACAAAAATCCCTAATTTCATAATCGACAACAAAATAAATAATTACAGTCAAAATAGGAAATAAATTTATATACATACATCGATATATATTATCGAAAAATAATAATTATACTTATTTAGGATCATGAAAGTTATAACAAAAATTTCGTTTTAGATACATATGTTTAATATTAAAATTAAATAAAGAAGACGTATAAAAGTAAACAATTAAAAATAACCCAATATATATTTACATAAACAAGGCACACAAATATAAGGGTATTACATCCCAAAGATTTTCAAAGTAAATAGTTATATATATTTGGAGATTAATTAGTTAAATAAATCGGTGGTAAAATTTTATCCAATAAATTAACGTATCTCAATAATAGATAATTTTTATTATTGAAAACGAAAATAGAATAATAATTTAAGGTAGAATCCTTTCTCCAAAAATAACTTGGCGTCCAACATTCATTTCAAATATTTTATTTCAAAATTTAGTTATCGAAAATGAATAAATAATGTTTTATTATTTAATTCATAAAAATCGTTATTTTTAAAAGAGGTGAAAATGTGGGGTATTACACCTGGATTCCTATGTTGGATAGGTTCCGGACCTGACCTATCTGCGGAGGCTGGGCCCAACCTATCCCTGACAGGAATTGGCTCTCCAGCCTGTCCTGGATGGAGATTGGTGCACCTAACCTTTGATGTACTGGCGTCCTCCCGCCTAGCCTATCATACACTGTGGTCCGGTAGGAAGACCCCGTGTTAGCTTCCTCTCGGACAGTGGTATGAGGCGACGAAGACCTACAACGACGATACTTCGTCTCCTTAGCAGTTGGTGGTCTTCTGACCACCTCTTGGGTTGCCTAGACTGTTTCGTCTTGCACCCTCGTTTTATTTGAGGTCGAGAACCAACTAGGGTGATCTCGTGCCTCCCTCGTAGTGTCCCAATCACTTTCCTCCCACCCCCTAGAAGAGATAGAGGTTGGGTGGATCGATGCTTATTGGTTGAAGCTTTTTGACTTCCCGACCCCCGTGAGTAGTTTAACTTCCTACGCACGCGAGGTTATTTTGGATCGTCTTTGGATGGAGCTTTTGAAGTAGATGGCATTTTGGTGCCGACGGAGGAGGATGGACGTGACGGGGCTACTGAGTAGTCCTTGTCTGACGGCTCATCCTCATCCTCCGATAGCTTGGCTGCACTAGATTCACTTAGTTCTTTTTCCTCGTTCAGTAGGGATGCTGCACGAAGAATTCGAAAAGCTTCTTCAACTTGAGAAGGTGTTGGCATGACACTTGCACTATGTTGACTTGGTGTTACACGAGGTGTATGCACACTACCACTTTTCTTATGGCTCGAGCGTTGTGGGCGTTTGCTTGGACGGTCACCGGAGTCACTGTGTTCAGACATGATTCAAGGACGTTGGAGGTGGAAAATGAAATGAATATGACACTCGTACCCTCCTTCTAGCGCCAAATTGTTGAGGTGATTTTTGGTTCACAACAATGTTAATGTTTTATGGGCCGAGAGCTAGTTCAAATCCACGTAAATGGGCTCGTTGATCTGCACAAAGAACAAACGTGAGCTACCCCCGTAGGTATTCCGAGGAAAGACTCTCCGACGCTCAAGTCAGCAAAGTGACCAAATGTAGAGAGAGAAAGTGAGGGAGAAGTTTGAGGTGTGTTTTGTATTTTTTGGATACCTTGGCATTTGCATAGCATGGAGTATTTATAGTACCTTGAGAACGTGGGAGTAAACTGCCCCTGGTAGGTTGGACTGGACCTGGTAGGCTAAGCTGGACCTGGTTAGTCGCCTTGGACCTGGCAGATGTGATCTGGACCAGGTGGCTGTTCCCTGGACCTGGTAGATATGATCTGGACTAGGTAGGTGCTTGAGCGTGGATTTAGTGGATTAGGCCTCTCGTAAAGACCTCCTCTTGTATCTGGGCCTGATGGTCTTTTGTGGGCTTTCCTTATAACATGCTCCTTACATGTGCTGATAGTTGGATTGGGCCTTGTCTTTTGGAGTGGCTAACCCAATAACTAATGGGTGCATTTTGCCCCATCAGTCCCATTTAAGGCTTTTGGATAAAACACTCAAAAACTCATACAATTGTGTTCTAATTTGAGTAATACTCTTAGGGTTCGTTGATGTTGGTAAAAAGGGTCCTTCATGATGTCTTTTATTTAGGGATTGTTTACTTCAGATTATATTCAGTTCAGTTCAGTTCATCTCTATTAATTGCACTTCAATTCAGTTCAGTTCAGCTAATGTAAACGAGCCCTTAGTAGCTACCATAGTTTTCATCGTACTTAGTTTTCTCAATGAAGGATCAAAAGATGAAATTAGATGAGGACTCCTTTTGACTAATAAATCAAAGTACCGTGAAAATAAATAATTTGATTAAGGGACGTTACCAATCATCTTGCTATCTCTATTATATAAGGGAATGGAAGAGGTCAAGGCGATGTCCAAGTAGATTACCGCACTACCCTTAGAGCTCGTTTACATTAACTGAATAGAGATGAACTAAACTGAACTGAACTGAATTGAACTGAACTGAACTTAATAGAGATGAACTGAACTGAACTGAACTGAACTGAATAGAAGTGTATTAATTGAACTTAATAGAGATGAATTGAATTGAACTGAACTGAATATAACCTGAAGTAAACAAGCCCTTATTCATCTTTCATAATTATTAGTCAAGTGGGGGATAATTTTGTCATTTGTGTATTAATATATTCCACAATGATATTTGATTTTTGAAATCATTAATATCCTTATTTAAAACATGTAATCATTCAAAAAAAAATTCATAAATGATAAATCTTTTACAGAAATAAATTATTTACTCAATTTTTCGTAGTTCCTCTTTCAAAGCTCACATCGAAAAGAGACTCTCAGGGAGAGGCCACTTGCTATGTATAAGTGAAAGGAATAGATTAAATTTTAAAAAATTGAAAAAAATATTTATTTAAAAAAATTTAAAATTATGTGAGAACTTACTAATTTTTTTATTTTTTGAAATATGGAAACATATTAATTTTATTGTCAAAGTTTACGTTGTTAACGAATATAATATATTAAAATTGCATCCATTAGCAAACTTTTCTTTTGACTATGATTGGGCCCCGACCCTCATGAGTCCGGTGCCCATATCTAAAGCAACTCTTCCTTTATTCACTTGTTCAAACCCATTTATGCATAAATGTTCCAACATGTATGTAGCTTAATTTATTCTAAGGCTCTTCAGTTGTTAGAAAGGTATCACCAGGGGCGAAGGGAGAGGGGGGGCGGGGGGAGACTCGGCCCGCGCGACCATTTGTCGTGAGCTATTATTTTTTAAGTTCGCCCCCCTCAAAATTTATGTATATAGATATTTTGCTATTATAATAACATAAGAAACAAATTCGCTCAATGGTTATGTTCGAGTTTAGATCCTCTAGATTTCAATTTTAGTAGATTTGGTAGATTTCTAAAATCTGGACCCTTGAAAAACAATCAATGGCTAAGAAAATTTCTGCAAAAGTCAAACAAAAAATATTTAAAAACTCCCACTCTCACAACTCTACCAACTCTACTAATCCTAAACTCTAGAGGATCTCAACTCGTTATGTTCAAGAAAAGAGAGACATGTCTTGGGATCAAACTCCACTACTCTTTAGTCCTTAATCGAAACCCAAAAAACTTTAATTTAATTCTTTTTTTTTTTATTTACTTAATGGCTTTGGTCAATCCCTAGAAAAATAGAAAAAAGTATAATACATTATACCATTTAATTTGTACATGATAGTATGATTAATACATCGATAGGTATCGTAGAACCGTACAAAAAGTATTTTTTATCATTTAATTTCAATTAATCATTTAATGTAAGTTTGTGATTTACTTTTTTTTAATG
The DNA here is from genome assembly GCA_951394345.1 of Salicornia ramosissima. NCBI lineage: Eukaryota > Viridiplantae > Streptophyta > Magnoliopsida > Caryophyllales > Amaranthaceae > Salicornia > Salicornia ramosissima. The sequence goes on from OX596235.1 coordinate 15,734,095, forward strand.
TTTTCTAAGATCAATTTTTTTTTATGTGAAGATATGATAGGTTCAATTATGAAATTAAAATACTTGATTTTTTTTAATAAAAAAGTTGATAATCAACAACAAGCTAAGAGGCTGGGTCCCACACCAATTTCAAAATACAATGGAAAATTTAAATTCAGAAACAAATTTAATCCAAAATAATGATCAAAATCCCAATTTAAAAGAAAACAAGAGATTTGAGGCTCCGGCTATTGAAATTGATCAATTTCAAAAGGTTCCGAGATTTGAATCATGTTATATATTATATTCATCAATTCATGTAAGTTGATCATTATTTGATTAAACCATCCGCCCCTAGCTTAGAAATCTTACCTTCACCCATGAGTATCACCATTAGTGTTTTAATGGCTAATCGACTCTTAGAGTGTCGTGGCCCTAGTCGCAGACCTGGGCGTTGCTTTCTTTGGGGGCTGTCGCGGGTGATGCTCATTTAGCGCGGGCGCGTCTTTGGCTCTGTCCGCGACACTTCTTTGACCCAAATGCTTCCAACTTTTTCTTGGGCTTCTCTGGACGGGTCGGCATGCCTCCCGAGACATCGGGCCTCGGGCCCGGCAAGCCTTAAAAATTACAAAAATGCCCCCGGGTGTACTTTACCTTGATTTGTGGTCTTGGCTTTGCGACATGCTTCTCTAAGCTTCTTAGGACCTCTCACGACCCTTGACGACTTTCAAGAATCGCTTGGAAACCCGCAAAACACCTGCATTAAAGAACAAAAGGCATAAGTAACACAAAATAGCTCAATTATTGACGAAAACAACTATAAAACGACATTATTCAACGAAAACTCTAAATAAACTAAAACTAAGCTGAAAAGGCTTAAAACTTGGAAAACTAAGCCTAAAATGCGCGGAAAACAAGCGAAAAGAGCCGGGGAAATCAGTCCTAAAATGGACTGATCAAACTCCCTCAAGCTTACCTTTTGCTTGTCCTCAAGCAAATAAGAACAAGAAAAACTAAAAAAGAAAAAATCTAACTCACTTTCGTAGGAATCACGGTTGCTTTTAGCGAAAGCAGCAAGCCATTTAAACCTCAAAGTCGCCAAAGAGGACGAGTGTGCTCTCGTAAGGGTTTCCATAGAGTTTAACTCATAACTCTTCCAAAAATAAATCAAGGTAAGGATTCACAAAATAAAGAAGGGAGAAAACGAAAATAAAGAAAATAAAATAAAAAAAATAAATCCCTTGTTGGACTTGTAAATGGAGCGGATCAGTGAATGCAAACCTTTCTAAGCACTAGCGGAAAACATGCTCAAAGATGTCAAAGGTGGATAGTCAAATAAAACATGCTAGATAGAAGAGCTAGAGAAGAACAATCCCCTTTCATTCCACAACCAAATAACCACAAGCTATGCTAGTTTCGTATCCACCCTGAAAGGTAGCTCCTCATGACTCCTCGAAGGAGCCGGAAAAACAAAAAGGAGAAACAATTTAGGCTACCCAACATCTCATCATAACAAAACCGCCCAATATGCTTGAACCATGACTTCCTCCACCGAATATGACTCAACTCTCTAGGATCAAGAGGACTTAAGGGTTGTAATGTAAGGGTAAGGGTAAGGTAGGAATAAATTTGGCTTGTGGTGCTCAAAACCTAAATAGTGAAGCAAATAAGCGCCAATGAGCTACAAATAGCAAACAAACTCCTAATACTCCACACACATACACACAAAATCCCCCAAGCTTATTCAAAGAAATAAACAAAATTTGAAAAATTTTACACAATTTTTCACATTACTCCTCCTCCCCCAAGCTTAAAGGACACAATGTCCTCATTGTGAAAAAGAAAGGAATAAATGCTCACTTTTTTTTCAACTTTTCATTTTTTTTTTCAAAGTTTTTTTTTTTGGCCAATGTTTCCCTTTCTTTTATTTTTTTATTATTCAACATGACCTTGCCTTTTTCAACTTAGGTTAGCTTTTGCTTGAAAAAATATACAAATGATACACCTTATCTTGGAAAACTTCCCTACTTCTCCAGAAATTTCCAATACAAAATAAATTCTAACCAAGATGCTCCAAATGCTTCACTACACCTAAAGGTATAAAACAAAACAAAGTGGATACAAGGCTATTAATGTGGCTAGAAGAAAGGAAAGGCCAAGCTCAAAGGGTTCCAAACAGTAAATGTAAAGCAAAAACCTAGAAGAATTTCAAGAAGCAAGACAATAAAATAAAAAGGAAAATGCAAAAGGGAAAATGGAAAATAACTAAGAAAATGAATGCCTCCGTCCTCCCCTAGAGTAGCTCGGTCGCGGTCTCGGTGAGTCATGAATCAAGTTCTTGATCAAGCTAAGCTATGACAAGGATCCTATCGCCACTCAAACAAAACAATGCTGAAGGCTTGAAAGATTTGACAATTCCTCACATGTTAAGGGTAGTGGATTGCAAATACTACCTCTAGGGATTCAACTAGCTAGCAAAGCATTACCAATCATACCACAACCCAAGAGTTTAAGTTTCATGAACTCTAAAGCTCTAAAACCTAGCATATAAATATTTGAAAATCAACCCCAACATCTGAAACCATGTGGACCGCTAATAATTAAGAAGGAATGCATTCAAAGTCCAAGACTCTAAACGATCAAGTCCAAACAAAAAACAAAACCAAAAATACACTTTGCCTTGAAAAGAAAAGAAAAGAAAAAGAAGGGGAAAAAAAAGGAAAAACAAAATAAGAAAACTATACAAAAGTGAGGAAAACAAAATCCAAGCATGAATGACTCTCAAATAAGCAATCAAGCATCAAACAAATAAAAAAATCGAGGCCCAACGCCATCGATATCCAAATGTCCTCAAGGGCTTAAAAGCCAAAATTAAAAGCCAAACATCCTTGAACAATCATCTCCTCCTAGACCTAACCCTAAAACTAAGCAAACAAGGAAAATAAAAGAGGAGAGTTTGGAAAGATCTCACCAAAGTAGGCTTCAAAATAAGCAAAACAACCTCTATTTTGCGTTTTAGCACCATACATGATCCATTTGTGTTGCTTAATCATCAAACCTGCAAGAGAAGAGAAAGGAAGCACCAAACTCCAAAAACAAATTAATTACAGATAAAAAAATTAAAAGAGAAGAGGGGAAAGCCAAGTAAAACTATATACAAGGGAAAGAAGGATGCTATCTAGTAAATAGCATCGCAGAGCTCGTAGTAGCGTGTCATGGACATCGCCACTAAATCGAGAGAGAACCACGTAAGCAAAGAGAATCAAATAGGGAAAATGACAAAGGAGTGTCATCTTTTTCTTACGTGGGGGAGGGGGGATAAAATTAAAAGAAAAAGGAAAATCAAAAAAATAAGAAGAAAATTCGAAATCAAAATAAGTAAAAGAACAAAAACTATCATTACTATACATTTTTGCCGCTTTGGTTTCAAAATAGTAGTCATGAGGTTCAATAGGGGGTAAGAACTCATTAAATGATGGACAACACACATAAGGCGGAAGGGAAACAAGTGATGAAGGAACTAGGACACACGCCCTATGTGAGGTGGGGCAAGGAAGAGACTCGATGAAAATAGAATAGGGAGATTTAACATCAACATTCTCAAAGAGAGGATTTTGATACTCACAAATTCCATCATCATCCTCAAAAAGATGATTTAGAAACTCGCAAGTGTCATCATCAATCTCAAAGAGAGGGTTTTCAAATTCAAAACAAAACTCCTCATCCTCACTATCACTCGAGTCGTCACAATGGGCTACGCCACCATCATAATCACTCAAAACCCTAAGAGTTTCTCCATACTCAACATCGTTGCCATCAAGAAATGAAAAAACCTCATCAACTAAAAGCAACAAATCCTCTTCCTCCTCATTAGAAACATGGAACTTAGATGATTTAGGTGAAGAAAGAAAGGCAGGAGTGGTCGGCTCAAGAGGAGAGGGAGATGTCAAATCTGGTTCAAAGGAATCATCATCATCCTTTTGAGCGACATCCACCTCTTCTTGAACCGGATTCCTCAAAGAAAAGCTCGGGTCATCCTTGCCACAACCACCCTCACAATTAACCATAAATCCAAAATCATCCATCTCATCCTCTAAGCAAGAATCTAATATCTCAAGTCTCTTTATTAATTTACTTATATGCACCTTAATGACTCGACTTTCCTCACTTTCTAATGGGAGACATTTAAGAATCTTAAAACACATGTCAATCAAGTCATTATACCCCTTAATCACTTTAGGAGTACAAACACTTGTATGAACAAAGTTAGAAGGTCTTAGAAAGTCATCAAGAAGGGAAGGGTCATAGCTAATCTCATCACTAGAAACATGAGAATCTTGATTGTAATGTGTGCAATCAAGTGAAGAATTAAAAGTGGGGTGCACATCATTACAAATAGGAGAAATAGGAGGAAATGAATCGAAGTTGGGTTGAACTTGGCTAGAATGGGTACCCATGTCCCATTCATAAGTGTCTTGGGCTAGCCAACAATAAAAATTCCAAGCATTTCCTAGGGTCAAAGCTCAAAACTCACCTTTATGCATAGACTCAACAACATCCAAAGTAAAAGAATTCAAACCCATGTAAATCACCTCACAAATATTCAACAAATTATCATCCCAATTAAATGGGACTATACCTTGAACTCTATTGAAATATTTCCAAAATGACTCACCTTCGATTTGAGGAATAGATAAGCTTGCCATCATGAAACCAAAATTCGACAAAATTGCAAGCAATTATTACTAAATAAATAAATAGCCAAAATAAAATTAAATAAAACACCCTTTTTTTTAAAATATTTTTTTTTTCAAATTTTTGGGAAAGAAGGGAAAACAAAATCAAAAGAAAAGAAAAATAAAGCAATTAACTCAATCAAGAAAAATTACACAACACTTTTCAACCGTTGTTCCCCGGCAACGGCGCCATTTTGATGAAGGGGTTTTTTGGGCTCTTTCACCAAACAAATAAAACCCCCGTTGTAGTATAAGTGGGGGTGTCGAACACGGGGAACAAGTCGTGAATCGTGTTGTGCTATTTAGGTCGATTAAGGATCTTGGTTTTGTTGTTGAAATGGAAGCTAAAACTATTGTAGAAAATAAATGCGAAAAATAATAAACTAAATTCTAGGGTTGTCGGATCCGGGTTCAATTGATTTCGGGGGAATTACTTCATAAGTCTAAAGAACGAACTAAATCAAGGAAGGGGAATTAAACTCTAATAAGGTACCTAAACCTCCTCCCGGAGTGATTTAGGAGTTGACGCATGAATATAACAATAACGACTTCTCCCGAATGGACGTTATCAATACATTCAATGATCACAATTATACCAAGGTTTAACTAAAATTAAATTCCTAGTTCGACTACCGACTCCCGCTGTAATAGTCTCACTAACAACGTACCTAAAGTAGATTCCTAGCTCGACCACCGACTCCCATTGTAATGGTCTCACTAGCAACATTGGGCAATGAAAATCAAAGCATGATTAACTCATAGACAAAGCCCTATTATACTTAGAAAATACCAAGAAATTAACTATGGCCTTTAGCTAATCTCTAAGCTCATTGACACCAACATTAACCAACCATTAACATAATTCAACCAAAAACTATATGAAAACCCCCAATTTCAAGTCATGAACCCATCACCTTCAAACCTTAGAAATTAACTACTCACTAAACATGAACAAGAGCATTGCACTAAAAATCAAGCATAAAAACATGAAATTAAACACTAAATCTACCAAAAAGCAAGAAAATAAACCAAGCAAACATGAAATTGCATAATTTAGACACTATTCTACTTACAAACATGAAATAAACAAGAATTAAAGCAATGGAAAGCAAGAACAAGTAAAGTAGAGAAAGTGAGAAACTTATTGACTTTTGATGAGCGAAATCATTGAATCGGCCATGTCACTTGAACAACTCTTCAAAATCATCCATCTTCATCAATAAACACCCAAAATCAAGAGCTAAAACTAGACTTAAAGCTATGGAACAAGAATTTAAGCAAAAAAAAAAAAAAAAACTATGGAAGAGGAAGAGAGGGCTTCTGTAATAACCCGGAATTTTGGGCCAGAAAATTTCGCGGAAGTCGGGTCGTTACAGCTTCTCTCTCCTCAAACCCTAAGCTAAAAATCAGAAATTTGGGACTAAAAACTAATCTAAAGTGTGAGCTCCCTTTGTTTAAGGACCCTTAGAGGGTATATATACAAGTGGGGGAAGTGAGAGCACAAGCAAAGAACAAGCACGAGACTTCACTACAACCGCACGGGCTTCGACTGAGTACGCAACAAAACAGAGCAGCAGCGCGCAAATCAGGAGCAGACGCACGGCGGGACCGGCGCGGGTGCGACGATTGTGGTGGCGCGGCCGCGAGTGAAACCTCGAGCAGACCTGGGCGTTGCTTTTTTTGGGGGCTATCGCGGGTGATGCTCATTTAGCGTGGGCGCGTCTTTGGCTCTATCCGTGACACTTCTTTGACCCAAATGCTTCCAAATTTTTCTTGGGCTTCTCGGGACGGGTCGGCACGCCTCCCGAGACATCGGGCCTCGGGCCCGGAAAGCCTTAAAAATTACAAAAATGCCCTCGGGTGTACTTTTCCTTGATTTATGGTCTTGGCTTTGCGACATGCTTCTCTAAGCTTCTTGGGACCTCTCACGACCCTTGACGACTTTCGAGAATCGCTTGGAAACCCGAAAAACACCTGCATTAAAGAACAAAAGGCATAAGTAACACAAAATAGCTCAATTATTGACGAAAACAACTATAAAACGACATTATTCAACGAGAACTCTAAATAAACTAAAACTTAGCTGAAAAGGCTTAAAACTTGGAAAACTAAGCCTAAAATGCGCGGAAAACAAGCGAAAAGAGCCGGGGAAATCGGTCCTAAAATGTACTGATCACTTACCAAATATACAATTTATGATACCTAACTAACTAATCGGTACGTAGTATTAGTGGGGTTAGGGTCGATCTACAAGGAAGGTGGTAAATTGTATTGATTTTAAGAGAATCTAGAGAATCGAGATTCTATTTTTATTGGTTTCCTTGCTTTTTCGGAAATTAAACTACTCAACGAAACAACTAACAATAATCAAGTACGAAATTCAATGTAAAAGCTCTAAGGACAAGATTTCTTGAATCCTACTTCATTTGGAGGATTTCCAATCATTGAGTACCAATCATGCTTTGAGGAATTAAATTGCCAAGTAAATCTTCTAAAAGCATTAGCAAATTCAATCCTAAAGCTTCCTTCAAATAAGCATTAGGATATCTTAAGTGATGCTAAATCAACCTCTCTCAACTTACAATTCCAATTATTATCAATTTACAATTCCAATTATTATCTCTAGTAATTTAGAAAAATTTCCATAGAAAATCTTGAAAGCAATCATAAAAATTAGTCAAAAATCACTAAAACTCAACATGATTACTTTACCAAGCAAGCATGAAAAACAATAAGAAATTAAGAAAATTAACATCTAATAAATTCAAGCACTCATAATGGAATCCAATGATCAACCTTCGAAATCCATAGAATCAAATCCATCCTGTAACGACCCGCATTTTAGCAACGTTGTTTTCGGGGAAAACAACAACACGGATCATTATTAACCATAAACTTTTAATATCAAATTCGTTAATGGCAGCGGAAGCTCTAAACTTAATTCAAATTATTTAATTAAACCAATAAATAGTCCAAAATTAAAGAAAAGTCCAAGTTCAAGGTTAACCATAAACTACTGAAATTCACTAATAAAGGCTAGAGAAAACATGGGATAACTATAATTCTACTCTTGCTAGCTAACAATCCCAGCCCTTGTGTTCCCAACTATTCTGCTTCTGTACCTGAAAAGGGATTATGGGGTCCATTGTAACGACCCAGTTTTTCGGTATTTTCTATTTTGATTTATTTGTTGTATTTATGTTATTTTTATGTATGGTCCAAACTTATTTGGACTATTTATTTTTATTTTATTTGAATAATTACGATTATTTTTTTTTTTATTTTGTGAATGGTTGTTTTATTATTTATTTTATTTTAATTTAGTTAATTAGAATTTTAATATTTAATTTTCTAATTAGTTAATTAATTTTTGGGGCCAAATGCAAATTAGGCATGATTAGTCATGCATGAGTGCAATTAGCCCAAGTGATCATCAAGCCCATTTTAGCAAGGTAAAAACCGGCCCCTTGTGTATTATGGCTTAATTTTGCCACTTACTTCATGTTCACACCATAACCAACTTCTATAAATAGAAGGGGTTGTAAGGCTTATGTTTCATTTGCCATCTTAATCACCTTGCTCACCAATTTAAAAGCCAAACACTCTCTCCATTTGCCTCCATTTTTCACACGCCATTTTTGGCTTTAACTCCATCATTTGTTCATCATCCATCCAAACCCAAAACTTAAAGATTAAACCTCTATTGATCTTTAAGTGACTAAAAACACAATAATCTCCATTTCTATTGATCAAGACTTCTAGCTTGGGTTTAGTTTTGGGGGTTGTTCGTTGGGTTCGTGTTCGAAGGGGTGGTTCGTGTGTGGGCCGTGTGGAAGCCGTGCAGTGGGGCGTGCAACCAGGCCGTGCAAGAGGTGGTGCCCGTGTGTTCGTGCGTTGGAAACCGTGCAAGGGTGTTCGTGGGCAAAGTCGTGGTGGTGCTCCGTGTTGTGCGTGGTTGGGCCTTGTAGTTTGGGTTTTCCGGCAGCAAGTTTTTGCTACTGTTTGCACTCAAGTAATTAAGGTAACATACTTTTCTACCTTAATTTGTATGCTATGGTTATAGGGTAGATTAAATGATCAAATTAGGCTAGATTGTTGATGATTATTGGCTATGATTTGCGTGAATTATTGGGCTGATTTGGGTGTTCTTTTTATGATATTTTGTTGAGTTTTGATGCATGTTTTGGATGATTATGTTGATGGGGATTTTCATGTGACATGCATGTGATGTTGAGTTTTTGTTGAGTTCTTGATGAGTTCTTGATAGTCTTGATGAGTTCTTTAATGAATCTTGGAATCTTGAGGTAGTTCATGTAATCTTTAAGTGTAAAAGTTTACTAAAGTTTATCAAAGATTAGTAAGTTTAAAGAAAATTTAAAGAAATTTAAAGAAATGATAAAGATTGATTAAAAAAGTTCAAGATTATGGTAACGTACATGGTTAGACTCAAGAAAAGGCGTAAGAAGCGATCTTGAGAATAACAAAGATGTAAGAAGTAAAGATTAGCTTAAGTTTACTTTTAGACGCCTAATCTTGGAGTAAGATTCTAAGACTTGGGTTAAGACGTTGCCCCTATCCTAACCGCGGTATTGGGATAGTGCATACTTGCTATGTTGTTTATGTGATATGAATTTCCGTAAGATGGGGTTCATGGGTTTGGGAGTAAGATTCTCAATCCTGGCATAGTAGGAAAGTTCGTTTGCGTAAGATGCGTTCGTACGAGCATAGTTCGGTCTAAAATGTAAATGGTAGCGACAAAGATTAAGTAATGATAAGTATTGAATAATTAAAGTTAGTCAAGTCTCGGTCGTTGTCATTAATTGTTGTTATTGCTATTATCATTATGAATGTGACGCATGTTGGTATGTTTTGCCTGATGTGTTTGTTTGGTTTATTCTATGATTATGTCTATCCATGTTAGGGTGGGACTGTTATGTTACTCGCCACTGACAGTGGATTGTTGTTAATTTTTTCAGGTGACTCCGATGATGACGGTGTTGCTTAGCTTTGGGTTGGGAGAGTGCCGTTGGTTCTTTATTTGCTTAGATTGCATTTCGTTTTTAGTTTGGACGATTAGTATTTGTATTTCGTATATTCTAACTCTGATAGTGATTGGAGTTAATTCTTAGTATTGGTTACTTTGGGTTTAGTATCGTACAATCTTGTGGGTGTTGTACTTTTGGGCTTTGGTAATAATAATTTTGAGGTTTTTGAGTAAGTTTGTATGTTAGATCGACTATTCGACTCGTCGTTTTCTTCCGCACCGGTTTAAGCGAGTCGGGTCGTCACATCCATAGTCAGTGGGGAGTAATTAGATTGTTCTACTTAATCAGTAGAACACAATTAGAAACATAATAATTAGAACAGATCAACAGAACATTCAAACAAGTCAACAGGAAAATCATTCAAAGGCATTCACATTCAAGTACGCAGCGGAACAAATCATAACAGATTAATCAACCAAGACTCTCAAGACAAACTTAATCCAATTCTAGACTTCTAGACTCCACTATTGACTTTCAAGTTCTAGTTCAATTCAAGTGCTAATCCGTGACACAGTCATATGCTCGTAGGGGAAACCTTAACTCTTCCCCAACTTTCCTTGTCTCATGCCGGGTCAACCACTTTTGATCTACTTCCCGACACTGGGATCCAGAACTGCCCCAAAACCGCAGAAGGGAAAATGGCTTCAACTATACCTATGTTCATGGCACTTTAGCCACTAGATAGGCGGTTACTTCATAGTTTATTATCTTTTCAAGTTCAACTTTCTAGTTCACACTTTTCAATAACAAGACTTGACTTCTATTCAATTCTAGTTCAACCTTTAATGACTCAAAAATTCTAGACTCAAATTCGAAAATATACCACTAAAAGACATAAAACATTCGAAAATTCCTCACACAATAATATCATTCAATTCAATCATGTTCATACACAAAATTATGCAATAATCATAATTCAATAACGTAATTCAATCATAAATAAGATTTAAAGATCAAAACTTACCCAATACTTACCCTTTATACACGGCTCATCATAACAATATTATTACAACAATTCATCACCATACATCACATATTCAATTCAATCATCTATGTAAAATGCAAGTTCAAAATAACTAAATAATTTCAAGCATGCAATTAAATTCTAGTCTTTTAATTAATTGAAACATTAAAAATCTTTCCTTTTTATTCCTCTAGTCATTCAGCCAATTCGAACCAACAACATTAAGATTTCCAGTTTTAATCCAATTAAATTATAAGCTAATATTAGTTAATCAACTAGAATTTCAAGAACAAGTTCAAAGTCCAATCTTTTATTGTAAAAACAAGTAAAAATCGATCCTTTTCCTTGATTTAATACACGACTTTTTATTAACAATATGTACAAAATTTATCCTTTACTCAATAATTCTAGAAATATCAAGATTGGACTAATATTATTAAATTAATCATAATAAAACTCATACTTTAATTTACTCAAGAATTTCGAACCAAAACAAGGTTTATTCAAGAATAAAAACACGGCTAATTGGGTTATTAATCAATATTTTAATTCCACAATTCAAGAATTCTACTAGTTAAAGATTAAATTCAAAGAAAATCATTAAGGCTATCAATAGATCAAGATAATAACAAAAAGATCAAGAATTGTTCACCTAAACTATTCGACCCATAGGGACATCACACGGCTTTCATTCATCTAACCTTCATGTTTTATCCAATAATTTATTCAACAATTATAGTCAACAAGAATCATAGATTAATCATAGGATAAGGTAAAACATGAATTAAACTAATTAAAAACATCATGAAATAATTTAGTCATACTCGACATTCATGATCATAAGATAGCATGTAATTCAAAGTTCAATAAACATGATTCTAAGCAATTCTACATAGTTCTAAATTTATTCTAAAAATTATATAACTAATATATCCTATTGATTAAATAAAAGCAATCTAATTACCTAATTTTCAGTAGTGTGGTTCGAATAATCTAAGGATATCACACGGCCTTCTTGGTGTTTTCTTTGGCTTCTTGCTTCAATCTTTGAAGGGTTGAATCAATAAAAGGATTTGGAATAATTGTGTGATTTGTGTTTTTGATTAGTTTTTTTTTTTTTACACAAGAAGTTGTAGATGGCATGCTTGGTTTTTCTTTTGGCCGTGCGTATTGGAAATAAAAGGGGGGTTTTTGACTTCCTAAATTGTAGTAGCAAGGATAGGAAAAGTGTAGATTTTTAGGTGGTCAACAATAGATATGGATTAGTATTTTTAAGTAATTAAATTAGGTTAGTCAATTAAAGAAATAATAGAAGGGGGCCGAGTAGTATAGAAGGATAAAGGGTTTGTTTTTCTTTCCTAAATTTTAGTAGTGAGGTTAGGATAAAAACTAGATTTTTGGGGTAAGGTCAACTATAGATATCTAGTTTAATAATTTTGGTAAATAAATTGAATTAGTCAATTAAAGAAAATAAAGGAAAGGGGAGCCATGGTTTCCTAAGGGTGAGGGTGTTTGGTACTCCTAAAATCTAGTAAAGTAGTTAGGAGATAAAAGGGAGTTTTTAGGATGAGTCAAAATAGATATGGTTTGCTATTTATGGTTGAGAATAGAATAAAATAAATAAAAGAAAAACAATAAAGGGCCGAGTAGTAGGAAATGCAAAAAGGTTAATGGGCTTTGATTTGACAAGGCAAGGTAAAAGGTTTGAGCTCAGGTTTAATGATTTGTAATGGCCCAGATTTTTCGGTATTTTTGTCGTTGATTTATTTTTTATTTATGATTATTTTATGTATGGTCCAAAATTTATTTGGACTATTTATTTTTATTTTATGTGAATAATTTCGATTAATTTCGATTATTTCTATTTTTGGTTGTTTATTATTTATTTTATTATTATTTAATTTTCTAATTAGTTAATTAATATTTTGGGCCAAATACGATTTAAGCATGTTTAATCATGCATGAGTGCAATTAGCCCAATTGATCACCAAAAGCCCATTTAAGCCTTGTAATAACCGACCCCCCTTTGTAATTAGTGGACTAATTGCCACTTGCCTCATGTTCACACCTTAAACCACTTCTATAAATAGAAGGGTTAGTAAGGCTTAAGAACTCATTTGCCATCATTTGCATCCTTGCTCATCACTTAGCCACAATTAAAAAGCCAAACACTCTCCCTTGCCTTATTGTCACACGCCATTTTTGATGATTGAACACCCAACCATTGTTCATCATCCAAACCCTTCCAAAAGTTAAAGATTTAATTACTATTGATCTCTAAGTAACTTTTAACACCATAATCTCAATAATTTCCAATCAAGATTTCTAGTTCGGGTTTGGATTTTGGGGTTGTTCGTTTGGGTCGAGTTCGTGATAGGGTCGTGTGGTTCGTGATAGGGCCGTGTGGTTCGAGTGTGGTGCCGTGTTGAAGACGGTGGTTCGTAGTGGTGGTTCGTGCAAGCCGTGGTGGTGGTTCGTGTAGGCCGTGGTGGTGGTTCGTGCATAGCCGTGCCCAAGTTCGTGCAAGCCGTGTAGTGCCGTGTGGGTGCGTGATTTTGGCCGTGTATTTGGGTATTTCCGGGCTGCAAGTTTGTGTGTTTGCATGCTTGTTCTTCAATAAGGTAACATGCCTTCTTACCTTAGTATGAATACTATGATTATAGGGTAGATTAAATATGCGTGTTGGATGATTTTCCGATGTTTGTTCATCATTTTATGCGTAATTTTAAGTAAGGATTTGGGTAATGTTTTCATGATGATTTACTTAAGTTTTTATACATGTTTTTGATGAAGTTTTCGTATGATTTTAGTATGAATTTTCGTGTGGTTTTGAATGGTTTTTGAGTTCTTGATGAGTTCTTTGAGTTCTTTATGAGTTCTTGGTTAAAGTCTTGAAAATCTTGGAAGTTAGTTTGTGTTCTTTTAAAGTGCAAGATTGTTGATGATTTTAAAGTATTGTTTAAAGATAAGTAAGGATTTATAAAGATTTTGAAAGATAGCTTTAAAGAAGTTAAAGAAAGGTTTAAAGATTTGTTAAAGATTCGATAAAGATTGATTATGAAGTAGGATTGATTTTGGTTAAACTCAAGAAAAGGCGAAAGAACCGATCTTGAGTATAACTTCGATGTTTGTAAGTAAGATTAGCTTAAGTTTACTTTTAGACGCCTAATCTTGGAGTAAGATTCTAAGTTTTGGGTTAAGACGTTGCCCCTATCTTGACTTCGGTATTGGGATAGTGTATACTTGCTATGTTGTCTGGTTGATATGAATTTCCATAAGATGGGGTTCATGGGTTTGGGAGTAAGATTCTCATTCCTGGCATAGTAAGAAAGTTCATTCACGTAAGAAGCGTTTGTACGCGCATAGTCCGGTCGAAAATGTAGATGGTAGCGACAAAGATGTTTTTATGATTTTTAAGTTGGAATTATTTAAGATTGGGCAGTTTTACGGTTTTGATGTTTTGGACGTTTTTATCACATGTTGGTTGGTAGTCTGATGTGTGTTGTTTGATTTATTCTATGATTATGTGTATCCATGTTATGGTGGGACTGTTATGTTGCTCGCCACTGACAGTGGATTGTTGTTATTTTTCAGGTAATTCTGATGATGGTTGTAATGCTTAGCTATTGGTTGGGCGAGTGCCGTTCTAGCGTTCTGTTTTTAGACTACGTTATGTTGTTAGTTTGGACTTATAGATTTATCTTTAGTGTATTTTGACTCTGACAGTATTTGGAGTTATTTTCTAGTATTGATACGTTTGGGATTAGTATTGTACAACTTGTGGGTATTGTACGTTTTTGGGTTATAGTAATAATAATTTTGAGGTTTGTTTTAATCTTTAGTAAGTTTGTTTGTTAGATCGACAATTCGACTCGTCAGTTTTTTCCGCGCCGGTTTAAGCGAATCGGGTCATCACAGTTGGTATCAGAGCCGAATAGGTTCTAAGTGAAGTTTTAGGATTTGAGTAAAACCCGGGAGTTGAGAGCTTTACCATTCCCGAGTGATAAACCCAATTTAGAATAAGTTAAGGGAGAAGAGTGTCGGGTAGAAGAATCCGGGATAAGACTCTTTTTCCTTCTTTTCTTTTGTGTGTATACTTGACTGGAGTGTGGATTTGACTGACATTGTCTCTTTTCTTCTGTTTGTTGCCACGATGATTTCAGCATGTCCACACCTCGCCGGACAAGTTCGGGTCCACAGAGGTTACGAGCGCTCGAGGAGGCGATTCTTACGCTTGCGCAGCATAGTCGTCAGCCTTCGGGATTGCAGTTGACGTTCGATCGTATCGCTCGTCATCGACCACCTACTTACAATGGGGTTGCCGACCCTAGGACGTTGGAGAGTTGGATCCGCGAGATGGGGAAGCTCTTCGACGCGACGTTTTGCCCTGAGCACGAGAAGGTCCAGATCGCCGCTTACTACTTGCGTGGAGAGGCCGATAACTGGTGGAGCGTAGAGAAGAACGCGTGTATGCCCCTACATCTGATATCTTGGGCCGAGTTACAGTGGCAGAAGCAGGAGGAGTTTCTTACTCTCGCTCAGGGTAAGATGACGGTTCAGGCCTACACCGATAAGTTCGCCGAGCTATCGAGGTTTGCTACATCGGTAGTACCATCTGAGGAGGAGCGGGTCAAGCGCTACATCAAAAAGCTAGATCCGAGGATTTGCGGCCATGTGATCAGTAGTGGAGCGAAGACGTTACAGCGAGCCTACGAGGTAGCACTTGAGATCCAGACGTCTGTCATCGAGGAGGATACGAGCAAGAAGAGGACCCCGACCCTGGTGATGTCGCCATCATTCAAGAAACCCCGGTTCAGTGCTCCTAGCAGTACCCCTCCGACAACTAGTTAATCTCAGGGATCAGGGAGTTCAAGATGCAGAGGATGTGGCAAGGACTTCCATCCAGGGAAGCGATGCGACGGGACGCCCATTACATGTTTCATCTGTGGGAAAGAAGGCCACAAGGCGTCAGTTTGCCCCGAGAAGAAGCCAGGCACCGAGACCAAGCAACTTCCAGCACCCGCTAAGACTCCACTGAAGAATCGAGTCTATTGTATGACTGAGGCAGAGGCAGAGGTCCAGCCAGATGTAGTCTCAGGTAGATTTCTTGTCTCTGGTATTTTAGCTTTTGTATTATTTGATTCTGGTGCCACAGTTTCTTTCGTGGCTAGTAGTTTTGTCTCGAGGTCTAATCTCCAAGACAATTCCCCTGTTAGTTCGATCATAACTCTCCCTTCTGGAGAGGATTTTGTTTGTCAGCGCGAGTTCCGAGGAGTGCCCATCGTTATAGTTGGAGAGCAGGCGACGGCTAATCTGAAGGAGTTTCCGCTGATGGAGTTCGATGTCATTCTTGGCATGGACTGGCTATCGAGGTATCGAGCGACTATTCGTTGCCGAGATCAGTCAGTGAGATTCCAAGGATCGCAAGGCAATCGGATCACCTATTCTGGGATCGTTCTTGTAACGACCCAACTCGCTTAAATCGGCGCGGAAGAAACCGACGAGTCGAGTAGTTAGAAAACTACAACTCAAATACTTAAGAAATAAAACTAATTCCTCCAATATTGTTATTAAACCACCAAAAGTACAAATACCCACAAGTTTGTACATAAACTAATCCAAAAGTCAAACTAGAAATACTATAATACGAATCAACTCCAACTACATGTCAAAGTCTTTAAACAACATATAAAAGTCCAAAAGTAACGAAATAACATCTAAACAAATACTGTCACTAACTAATGCTAAGAAAACAGTAAATACAACAGACAACACATGAAACAACGTCGCTCGCCCAACCCAAAACTAGGCAAGAGCATCATCATCTGAAGTACCTGAAAAAAAAATACAACAACGGTCCACCATCAGTGGCGAGTAACATAACTGACTCACCCTAATGGGAACACACATGTACATAGCATAAACCAAACTATCAACATCATTAACAAACTACGAGAACAACCCAAAACGTGAACTCGACTCAAACCAACCTAATCACTATCTTTGGCGCAATCATTCATATTCTAGACCGGACTGTGCTCGTACGAACGCATCTTACGCGCTCGAACTTTCTACTATGTTCGGATTTGAGAATCTTACTCCCAAACCCCATGAAACCAATCTTACTGGAAATCCATGTCCCGTGAAACCAATCTTACTGGAAATTCACAAAGATCACATAGTATGACTCCAACTATCCCAATACCGCGGATGGAATAGGGGCAACGTCTTAACCCAAAAACAAAGAATCTTACTCCAAGTTTTAGGCGTCTAAAAATGAAATCAAGCTAATCATTATTAATCTTTTAATCATCTTGATCATGTTATTCATTTAATTATCTCAACCTAACTAAATTATATTCAAGAATTCGCCTCTAGCCTTGATTCTTGAAAATAACTAGTTAAAATATCGAAGTTATTCTCAAGAACTGCCTCTAGCCTTATTCTTGAGTCTAACCAATCATAATTCAACAATCTTTAATCATTCTTTAATCATATTAGACACTTTCTTTAACTTTCTTTATCATTTAAACCACCTTCTTTAACTTTCAAGATTCAACCAAGAACTCATCAAGACTCATCAAGAACTCATAAAGAACTTAAAGAACTTATAAAGAACTCATAAAGAACTCAAAGAACTCATAAAGAACTCATAAAGAACTCATTCAAGATTCAAGATCTTCAATCAAGAACTCAATCAAGATTCAAGATCTTCAATCAAGAACTCATCCAACATAATTATCACACGCAAATCCCCATGAAAAATCAACCTAAACTTATCCAAAATTCATCAAACTTTGATACATAAATCATGATCATATAACAATGTATAACTAACCATAAAATCATGAAAATCATCACTAAAACATCATGTAAACACATAAAAATCAGATTGTATAATCATACATAAAATCATGAATAAACATCAACAAACATCCTAAACATGTATTTAATCTATACTATAAACAAGGTATACCAATTAAGTTGAGTTAGTATGTTACCTTTTGAAGATTTCACACAAATTCAACACACAAAAGCAACCCGAAAACTCGACCCACTCGATCACACAACACGGCCCAAATACGGTATGCACACGGCACCACCACGAACCCGCGGTCCTTGCTGCCTTCACCACGGCCTGCACTGCTGGATCACCACCACGGCACACGTCACACGGCTGCCCAGCCACTGCACACACGGCCACCCTAGCACGACCACCACACGAGCAAAGCACACGAACCCAAATCCAAAACCAAACCCGAACAAGGAAATCTTGATTGAAAATAATGTGTTTAGGCTTGTGTTTGGTCACCTAAAGATCAATGAACTTTGAATCTTTAAGTTTTGGGCTAAGAAAATTGATGAAATAATTGATGGGTATCAATCATCAAAAATGGCGTGAAGTATAGGCAAAAGGGAGGGAGTTTGTGTTTTGAATTTTGATGGCTAAATGTGTTTAAAATCAAGGATGACAAAATGAGCCAAAGCCTTACTAACTCTCCTATTTATAGAGTTAGTTAAGGTGTGAACACAAGGCAAGTGGCAAGCCTTGCCATGCCTTAGAAAAACCGGCCAAGAGGGTCACTTGGGCCTAAAATGGGCTCTCGTGATCCATTGGGCTTATTTGCGAAAACCGCATAATTAATCATACCCAAATCGATTTGGCCCAAAATATTAGATAATTAATTAGAAAATTAAATAATAAAAATTCTAATTAATTAAATAATAATTAACTTAAATAATAACAACTAAGAAATAAACATTTCGATTAAATCGAAATTATTCATATAAAATTAAAATAAATAGTTCAAAATTAATTTGAACTAGCACATAAACAAACATAATTACACATAAATACCGGCAAAAACACCGCTAAAATCTGGGTCATTACAACCTCCCCTCCTTAAAGAAATTTCGTCCCGAAATTTCAGGTGCAGGAGATCGCTCCCCATCGAACAGCTCCGGGTACTTCTGCCGCATAGACGCTTCCGTCTCCCAAGTCGCTTCTTCATGGTGTTGATTTCTCCACAACACCTTGACAAGCGGTACCTGCTTACGCCGCAGGGTCCTAACTTCCCGATCCAAGATTTGGACGGGTCGCTCCTCATAAGTCAGATTCGGCTCGATCACGGCCGGATCCGCTGTAATCACATGAGTAGGATCATGTACATATTTCCTTAGCTGGGAAACATGGAATACATCATGAACATTAGCCAAACTAGGTGGTAATGCCAATCGATATGCCACCTCCCCAACTCGTTCAAGTATCTCGTAAGGTCCCACATATTTCGGTCGGAGTTTCCCCTTCTGACCGAAGCGTACCACTCCCTTGAATGGCGAAACCTTAAGCAAGACTTTGTCACCTACTTCGAAAGCCAGCGGTCGACGTCGATTATCGGCGTAGGATTTCTGACGACTCTGAGCGGCCTGTATCTTAGACCGGATGACTCGAACCTTCTCGATAGTATCGCGTACCATCTCAGGTCCTAAAGCCACAGTATCGCTGATATCATTCCAACATATAGGACTCCGACATTTCCGACCATACAGGGCCTCGTACGGAGCCATCTCAATGCTGGAGTGATAGCTGTTGTTATAGGAAAACTCTATCAAGCAGAGCATGCGTACCCAAGACCGGTGGTACTCCAGAGCACATGCTCGGAGCATATCCTCCAAAGTCTGGATGGTCCTCTCAGTCTGACCATCAGTAGCCGCATGAAAAGCGGTACTCAACTTCAGCTTCGTCCCAAAGGCTTCCTGAACTGACTTCCAGAATCGAGACAGAAATCTCGGATCTCGATCAGAAACAATCTCCCTCGGAACTCCGTGAAGTCGGATTATGTCCTGAGTATACGCCTCAGCTAGACGCTCCATCGACCAGGTCATTTTCATCGGAATGAATCTAGCGACCTTAGTTAACCTATCCACTATGACCCAAATAGCATTCAAGCCATTACAAGTGGGTAAGCCTACTACGAAGTCCATAGATACCGACTCAAATTTCCAGGTCGGAATAGGTAGTGGCTGCAACAGACCTCCTGGTCTCTGATGCTCAATCTTGACCTTCTGACAGGTCAAACACCGAGCGACAAACTCTGCTACATCCCTTTTCATCTTAGGCCACCAGAACTGGCCTTTAAGATCCTGGTAAAGCTTATTACCACCGGGGTGAACAGAATAAGGCGAGTTATGTGCCTCGGACATGATTCTGTTCCTAAGATCAGAATAGTCCGGCACACACCATCTCCCTCGAAAGCGCATACCACCATCAGAAGGGATCCCGAAACCTACAGCTTTACCTTGCCGTATAGCCTCTCGAATCCTAGCAAACTGTGGGTCGTTCTGCTGACCCTCGCGCAGCTCCTGAAAGAAATCAGGCTCGGCACTCATAGATGTCAGACGAAGTCTGACGGAACCACGGCTTCTACTGAAGCTCAAGCGATGTTTGCGACTTAGTGCATCCGCGACCAAGTTCGCCTTACCCTCGCAATAGTTGAGCGTCAGGTCGTAGTCCTTGATTAACTCAAGCCACCGCCTCTGCCTCATATTGAGGTCCTTTTGAGTGAAGATGTACTTGAGACTCTTGTGATCCGTGAATACCTTACACGAACCACCATAGAGATAGTGCCTCCAAATTTTGAGCGCGAATACTACAGCCGCTAACTCTAAGTCATGCGTAGGATAGTTACGCTCGTGCACCTTTAATTGCCTCGATGCGTAAGCGATGACCTTCCTACCCTGCATGAGCACACAACCTAAGCCACACTTCGAAGCATCACTATAGACCTCGAAGCCCTCTTCATCGTTCGGAAGAGTAAGAAACGGAGCAGAGACTAATCTCTGTTTCAACTCCTGAAATGCTTGCTCGCAAGCCTCTGTCCAAACGAATCGGACCTCCTTCTGCAGGAGACTAGACATCGGTCTAGCTATTTTGGAGAAGTCCTGGACGAATCGTCGGTAGTATCCGGCTAAGCCTAGAAAACTACGAACCTCCGCCACATTTGTCGGGCTACTCCAATCTACCACAGCCTTAATCTTAGCTGGATCTACTTTAATGCCTTCTTTGCTAATCACATGACCTAGGAAGGCTACTTCGCGAAGCCAGAACTCACACTTGGAGAGTTTCGCGAACCACTTATGACTCCTCAATATCTCGAGTACCATCCGGAGATGTTCCGTATGCTCGGACTCATCTCTAGAATAGATCAAGATATCATCTATAAATACTACGACGCACTTGTCGAGTAAGTGGTGAAACGTCCGGTTCATCTGGTCCATGAACACGGCTGGCGCATTAGTGAGGCCAAAGGGCATCACCTCGAACTCGTAATGGCGAAAAGCAGTTTTCGGGATGTCTTCTTTCTTGACTGGAATCTGATGATATCCAGACCGAAGATCTATCTTTGAAAACACTCCTGCTCCTCGCAACTGATCGAACAGGTCCTCAATCCTAGGCAATGGGTACTTATTCTTGATAGTTACCCGATTCAACTCTCGGTAGTCTATGCACAGGCGCATACTACCATCTTTCTTCTTCACGAAGAGCACAGGAGCTCCCCATGGAGAAACACTCGGCCTAATGAAGCCCTTATCAATCAAATCCTGGAGTTGTGTCTTTAACTCCAATAACTCAGACGGTGCCATCCGGTATGGTGCCTTCGAGATCGGCGCTGTCCCGGGTACCAAGTCGATATGAAACTCGACATCACGCTCAGGTGGAACGCCTGGTAGCTCATCAGGAAATACGTCTCTGAAATCCCTCGCTACAGGTATATCGTCCAACAGAGACTCTTTAGTCAAGTCTCGTACCCGACATAAATACACCGTATCGCCCTTCTGGCGATGCTTCCTCATTTTCAAGGCAGAGATTACCTTTACTCCTTCCTTAAGGACGAACCCAGAGTAGGTAACTCGGTTGCCCTGAGATCCTCGGAATGTCACTGACTGATCTCGGCAACGAATAATTGCTCGATACCTCGATAGCCAGTCCATACCAAGTATTACGTCAAACTCCATCAGCGGAAACTCCTTCAGATCGGCCGTCGCTTGCTCCCCAGCTATCACGATAGGCACTCCTCGGAATTCACGCTGACAAACAAAATCCTCTCCGGAAGGGAGAGTAATAATTGAACTAACAGGAAGGCTGCCTCGAAGGTTAGACCTCGAGACGAAACTACTAGCCACAAAAGAAATAGTCGCACCAGAATCAAATAAGACTAATGCTAACATACCAGAGACAAGAAATCTACCTGATACGACGTCAGGCTGAACCTCGGCTTCCGCCTCGGTCATACAGTAGACTCGGTTCTTCACTGGAGTCTGTGTCGGTTCCGGAAGTCGCTGAACCTCTGAATCTGGCTTCTTCTCGGGACAAGTCGACGCCTTGTGGCCTACCTTACCGCAAGTGAAACAAGTGATCGGAGAACCGTCACACTTCTTCCCTGGATGGAAGTCTCGGCCGCAACCTCTACACTTCGAGCCATCGCTACCCTTACGCGAACTCGGAGTCGAAGGGGTACTGCTAGATGTGCCAAACCGGGGCTTCTTAAACAAAGCTGTAGTCGTCGGAACTGGAGCTCTCTTCTTGCTCGAATCCTCCTCGGTAACCGATGCCTGTATCTCGAGTGCTACCTCGTAAGCCTGCTGGAACGTAGCCGCTCCACTGCTGATCACGTGAACTCGGATCCTCGGATCTAGCTTTTTGATGTAGCGCTTGACCCGATCCTTCTCTGACGGAACCACAGATGTAGCGAACCTCGACAGCTCGGTAAATCGATCGGTGTACGCCTGGACAGACATCTTACCCTGTGAGAGAGTAAGGAACTCCTCCTGTTTTTGCCACCGCAACTCGTCGGGGTAGAAACGCTCCTGGACCTTATCGATAAAGTCGGTCCAAGACATCGCATGCAACGGCTGGTACGCGTCCTTCGCCAACGTCCACCAGTTATCGGCCTCTCCACGTAAGTAATATGCGGCGATCAGCACCCTCTCGTGATCGGGACAAAACGTCGCGTCGAAGAGCTTCCCCATCTCGCGGATCCAGCTCTCCAAAATAGTGGGGTCGGCAACCCCGTCGTAAGTCGGAGGTCGATGACGTGCGATACGATCGAACGTCGACTGCATATTCGGCGGTTGACGACTATGGTGCGCCAATGTAAGGATCGCCTCCTCGAGTGCCCGCAACCTCTGTCGTCCAGTACTCAACCGGCGAGGTGTAGACATGCTGAAACGAATCACAACAAAAGACATAACAACGATAAAATGTTAGTCAAACACTCCACCACAGTCAAGTACACAAAATAAAGGAAGAAAGAAAATAGAGAAAAGATCCTATCCTGGTCTTTCTACCCAACTCGTCTCCCTTCATTAATCTAGAATTTGGTTGATCACTCGGGAATAATAAAGCTCTCAACTCCCGGGTTTAACTCAAATCCTAAAAACTTCGCTTAAAACCTATTCGGCTCTGATACCAACTGTAACGACCCAACTCGCTTAAATCGGCGCGGAAGAAACCGACGAGTCGAGTAGTTAGAAAACTACAACTCAAATACTTAAGAAATAAAACTAATTCCTCCAATATTGTTATTAAACCACCAAAAGTACAAATACCCACAAGTTTGTACATAAACTAATCCAAAAGTCAAACTAGAAATACTATAATACGAATCAACTCCAACTACATGTCAAAGTCTTTAAACAACATATAAAAGTCCAAAAGTAACGAAATAACATCTAAACAAATACTGTCACTAACTAATGCTAAGAAAACAGTAAATACAACAGACAACACAAGAAACAACGTCGCTCGCCCAACCCAAAACTAGGCAAGAGCATCATCATCTGAAGTACCTGAAAAAAAAATACAACAACGGTCCACCATCAGTGGCGAGTAACATAACTGACTCACCCTAATGGGAACACACATGTACATAGCATAAACCAAACTATCAACATCATTAACAAACTACGAGAACAACCCAAAACGTGAACTCGACTCAAACCAACCTAATCACTATCTTTGGCGCAATCATTCATATTCTAGACCGGACTGTGCTCGTACGAACGCATCTTACGCGCTCGAACTTTCTCCTATGTTCGGATTTGAGAATCTTACTCCCAAACCCCATGAAACCAATCTTACTGGAAATCCATGTCCCGTGAAACCAATCTTACTGGAAATTCACAAAGATCACATAGTATGACTCCAACTATCCCAATACCGCGGATGGAATAGGGGCAACGTCTTAACCCAAAAACAAAGAATCTTACTCCAAGTTTTAGGCGTCTAAAAATGAAATCAAGCTAATCATTATTAATCTTTTAATCATCTTGATCATGTTATTCATTTAATTATCTCAACCTAACTAAATTATATTCAAGAATTCGCCTCTAGCCTTGATTCTTGAAAATAACTAGTTAAAATATCGAAGTTATTCTCAAGAACTGCCTCTAGCCTTATTCTTGAGTCTAACCAATCATAATTCAACAATCTTTAATCATTCTTTAATCATATTAGACACTTTCTTTAACTTTCTTTATCATTTAAACCACCTTCTTTAACTTTCAAGATTCAACCAAGAACTCATCAAGACTCATCAAGAACTCATAAAGAACTTAAAGAACTTATAAAGAACTCATAAAGAACTCAAAGAACTCATAAAGAACTCATAAAGAACTCATTCAAGATTCAAGATCTTCAATCAAGAACTCAATCAAGATTCAAGATCTTCAATCAAGAACTCATCCAACATAATTATCACACGCAAATCCCCATGAAAAATCAACCTAAACTTATCCAAAATTCATCAAACTTTGATACATAAATCATGATCATATAACAATGTATAACTAACCATAAAATCATGAAAATCATCACTAAAACATCATGTAAACACATAAAAATCAGATTGTATAATCATACATAAAATCATGAATAAACATCAACAAACATCCTAAACATGTATTTAATCTATACTATAAACAAGGTATACCAATTAAGTTGAGTTAGTATGTTACCTTTTGAAGATTTCACACAAATTCAACACACAAAAGCAACCCGAAAACTCGACCCACTCGATCACACAACACGGCCCAAATACGGTATGCACACGGCACCACCACGAACCCGCGGTCCTTGCTGCCTTCACCACGGCCTGCACTGCTGGATCACCACCACGGCACACGTCACACGGCTGCCCAGCCACTGCACACACGGCCACCCTAGCACGACCACCACACGAGCAAAGCACACGAACCCAAATCCAAAACCAAACCCGAACAAGGAAATCTTGATTGAAAATAATGTGTTTAGGCTTGTGTTTGGTCACCTAAAGATCAATGAACTTTGAATCTTTAAGTTTTGGGCTAAGAAAATTGATGAAATAATTGATGGGTATCAATCATCAAAAATGGCGTGAAGTATAGGCAAAAGGGAGGGAGTTTGTGTTTTGAATTTTGATGGCTAAATGTGTTTAAAATCAAGGATGACAAAATGAGCCAAAGCCTTACTAACTCTCCTATTTATAGAGTTAGTTAAGGTGTGAACACAAGGCAAGTGGCAAGCCTTGCCATGCCTTAGAAAAACCGGCCAAGAGG
Source organism: Salicornia ramosissima (assembly GCA_951394345.1). NCBI lineage: Eukaryota > Viridiplantae > Streptophyta > Magnoliopsida > Caryophyllales > Amaranthaceae > Salicornia > Salicornia ramosissima. The sequence goes on from OX596235.1 coordinate 15,759,414, forward strand.
GTCACTTGGGCCTAAAATGGGCTCTCGTGATCCATTGGGCTTATTTGCGAAAACCGCATAATTAATCATACCCAAATCGATTTGGCCCAAAATATTAGATAATTAATTAGAAAATTAAATAATAAAAATTCTAATTAATTAAATAATAATTAACTTAAATAATAACAACTAAGAAATAAACATTTCGATTAAATCGAAATTATTCATATAAAATTAAAATAAATAGTTCAAAATTAATTTGAACTAGCACATAAACAAACATAATTACACATAAATACCGGCAAAAACACCGCTAAAATCTAGGTCATTACAGTTCTGAAGAAGGGTGTTAAGGTAATCGCAGCCTTGAAAATGAGAAAACATCGCTAGAAGGGCGATATGGTGTTTTTATATCAGGTAAGGGACTTGACTGAGGATAGTCTGTTGGACGATATACCTGTAGCGAGGGATTTCAGAGACGTATTTCCTGATGAGCTACCTGGAGTTCCACCCAAGCGCGATGTCGAGTTTAATATCGACTTAGCACCCGGGACAACGCCGATTTCTATGGCACCTTACCGGATGGCACCATCGGAGTTGCAGGAGTTAAAAACTCAACTCCAGGATTTGATCGATAAGGGCTTCATTAGGCCAAGCGTTTCTCCATGGGGAGCACCTGTGCTCTTTGTGAAGAAGAAAGACGTTAGTATGTGCCTGTGCATAGACTACCGAGAGTTGAATCGGGTAACTATCAACAATAAGTACCCGTTGCCTAGGATTGAGGACCTATTCGATCAGTTACGAGGAGCGGGAGTGTTTTCGAAGATAGATCTTCGATCTGGATATCATCAGATTCCAGTCAAGAAGGAAGACATCCCGAAGACCGCTTTTCGTACGAGATACGGCCACTACGAGTTTGAGGTGATGCCTTTTGGCCTCATTAACGCACCAGTCGTGTTCATGGATCAAATGAACCGGTCTTTCCATCACTTACTCGATAAGTGCGTCGTAGTATTTATAGATGATATCTTAGTCTATTCGAGAGATGAGTGTGAGCATCCGGAGCATCTCCGGATGGTACTAGAGATATTACGGAGGAATAAGTGGTTCGCGAAACTCTCCAAGTGTGAGTTCTTGTAACGACCCGACTCGCTTAAATCGGCGCGGAAGAAACCGACGAGTCAAGTAGTTATAAAACTAAAACTCAACACTTAGAAAATAAACTAATACCTCAAAATATTATTATTAAACCAAAGATGTACAATAACCCACAATCTTGTACAAAAACTAAATCCAAAAATCAAATGTACTAAAACAAAAGTAAAGTGCAACTCTAACCACATGCTAGAGTCTTATACAACAAATGTAATATCATACGTCTGAAACAACGTCTATAGAATCTAATACTATGAAACAACTGTAATAAACAACAACAAAGCACACAAAGCGCCGCTCGCCCAACCCCAAAGCTAAGCAAGAGCATCATCGTCAGATGTACCTGAAAAACACAACATATCCACCATCAGTGGCGAGTAACATAACTGACTCACCCTAACGGGAATACACAAGCACATAGCAATAATCAAATAACATCACACGCAAAAATCCTCGAAGACACGAGACTACCTCAAGCTCGTAATCTAAACTCGACTAATCACTCGACATCATCATTCGACATCACTACGCTCAAATTCTAACTCAGGTGCAATCATTCTAGTTCTAGACCGGACCAGGCTCGTACGGAAGCATCTTACGCAACCGAACTGCTACTATGTCAGGACCGGGCATAAGCCATACACCCAAACCCCACGAACCCATTCCATACTTGGAAATTCGTGTCCCTAATCCCCAAATCATTCTGAGCGTACTAGGAATAACATAGTGAGACTCCAAAACTATTCCGATACCGCGGACGGAATAGGGGCAACGTCTTAACCCAAAAACTAAGCATAAGCCATACACATAGTCAAGGGCGTCTAGAAAAGAAGTCAAGCAATCCATCATACCATTATTATCTTTTCATCACATCATCATAATTAATTAAAGACAAGAATAAGCCATACTCTTGAATTTAACAACTAAATCATCGAAGTTAACCCAAGAATTGCCTATAGCCATACTCTTGAGGCTAACCAAACATCATATCATCAATCTTTAACTCAATCTTTGATCAACATATCCCAAATCTTTAACTTTCAAGACTCTTTCAACCTCTTTCTTTAACTTTCAAGACTCTTAAAGAACTCATCAAACCTCAACAAGAACTCTAAAGAACTCAATCAAGAACCTTAAAGAACTCATCTATTACTTAAAGAACTCATAAAGAAACCATTCAAGATTCAAGAACTTCAATCAAGAACTCAATCAAGATTCAAGAACTTCAACCAAGAACTCAAACAACATGAATCTACACGCATGGACAACATCAACAACCACACGGCATTCTTCAACATTTTTAATCAAAATTCAACAAATTCAAACCCAATCACCATGATTTCCAAAATATCATAAATCAATCTTCAAAATACGAAAAACCACCATTAAAACATCATTAAAATACTTCAAAATCAGATTTAAAGAATAACTTCAAAATCATGAACAATCATCATCAATTCAACCAAACATGCATTTAATCAAAGCTATAAACATAGTATTACCAATTAAGTTGAGTTAGTATGTTACCTTATTGAAGATCAACACACAAATCAACACAAATATGCAGTCCAAGAACAACACCCTCACGGCACACACACACGGCCTGCACACGGCTTGCACCACCACTCGAACACGAACACACACACGAGTGCACCACCAATCACGGCCTGCTGCACGGCTCCCTTGCACGACCCTGGCTCGACACGGCCTGCACCACCACCACGGGCACCACACGAACACCCACACACGAACACAAACCCACGAACAAACCCGGAAACAACCCAACAAGTGATCTTGGTTGAAATAATGTGTTTAGGATTGTGTTTAGGATGCTTAAAGATCAATGGTGTTTGAATCTTTAAGTTTTGGGCAAAGGAAGATGATGAACAATTGAAGGTTCAAATCCCCCAAAAATGGCGTGAGAATGAGTGAAAGAGAGAGTGTTTAAGTGCTTAGCAAATTGATGGCAAAGTTTAGAATGGCAAAAAATGAGTTTAAGCCTCACTAACTCACATATAAATAGAGCTAGCAAGGTGTGAACACAAGGCAAGTGGCAAGCCACTCTAAGCCTTAGGAAAACCGGCCCTCTTGAGGAAAATGGGCCTTGCTTGGGCTCTAAATGGGCTCTCGTGATCCATTGGGCCAATTATAGAATTTTACATGAAAAATCATGCAATAATCGATTTAGCCCAAAAAAAATAATATTAAATAATTAATTAGAAAATTAAATAATAAAAATTCTAATTAACTAAATAATAATTAAAATAAATAATAAAAACTAAGAAATAAAACATTTCGATTAAATCGAAATTATTCACATAAAATTAAAATAAATAGTTCAAAATAAATTTTGAACTAGCAAATAAACACATAATTACACACATAAATACCGGCAAAAATACCGATAAAATCTGGGTCATTACAGTTCTGGCTTCATGAAGTAGCATTTCTGGGTCACGTAATTAGTAAAGAAGGCATTAAGGTAGACCCGGCAAAGGTTAAGGCTGTAGTTGAATAGAGTAGCCCGAGAAATGTGGCGGAGGTTCGTAGTTTTCTGGGTTTGGCCGGATACTATCGACGATTCGTCCAGGACTTCTCCAAGATTGTTAGGCCGATGACTAATCTCCTACAGAAGGAGATCCGATTCGTTTGGACGGAGGCTTGCGAGCAAGCGTTTCAGCAGTTGAAACAGAGATTAGTCTCTGCTCCTATTCTTACCCTTCCGAACGATGAGGAGGATTTCGAGGTCTATAGTGATGCATCTAAGAGTGGCCTAGATTGTGTGCTAATGCAAGGTGGGAAGGTCATCGCTTACGCATCGAGGCAACTGAAGGTGCTTGAGCGTAACTACCCCACACATGACTTGGAGCTAGCAGCTGTAGTATTCGCGCTTAAGATCTGGAGGCACTATCTCTATGGTGGTTCGTGTAAGGTATTCACGGATCATAAGAGTCTCAAGTACATCTTTACTCAGAAAGACCTCAATATGAGGCAGAGACGATGGCTTGAACTTATTAAGGACTACGACCTGACGCTTAATTATTGAGAGGGCAAGGCGAACTTAGTCGCTGACGCACTGAGTCGCAAGAATCGATTGAGTTTCAGTAGAAGCCGTAGCTCCGTCAGATTTCGTCTGACATCTATGAGTGCTGACCTTGAATTATTTCAGGAGTTGCGCGAGGGTCAGCAGAATGATCCGCAGTTGGCTAGGATTCGAGAGGCTTTACGGCAAGGAAAAGCCGTTGGTTTCGAGATCTCTTCCGCTGGTAGTCTATGATTTCGAGGGAGGTGGTGTGTACCGGACAATTCTTATCTTAGGAACAGAATCATATCTGAGGCACATAAGTCGCCCTACTCTGTTCATCCTGGAGGTAGTTGAAAAGGGGTGGGGGGGCTGGCTCAGGTGGGAGGGGAGGGTTTCGGGGGTGGCTGAGTTTAATTCGAAGGTGGTGGGGGTTCGAAAGTGGTGGAGGTGCAATTCGACGGTGGTGGAGGTTCAATTCGAAGGTGGTGGAGGTTGAATTTGATGACGGTGATTTAATTCGAAGCTTGTGAGGGTGCTCGTGGGTGACTGAGTTGGGGTTTTTCGATGGTGGGGGTTTCAGGGGGTAGGGGAATCGGCGGTGGGGTTTTTGGGGGTGGGGGCGTTTAGGGGAGGGGCAATCGGCGGCGGCGGTGAGTTGTGGAGGGGGTTTCGAGGGTGGGGTGAGTCGGAGTTGGAGGTTTCGGTGGTGGGGGAGGTCAGCGGTGGGGGTTTCGTGTTGGAGTTTATAGATATGATTAGCGGAATTTCAGGAAACAATTTCCTAACATCTATAACATCAGGATCACTAATAATAAACAATATGAATCATAGATTATAAGGAATAGAATAACAACCTTTGTAGCGTGAATTCCCTGATAAAGCAAATTGATTATGGAGAACAAGAGCCCCAAATGTTGCCCCTCTATTCAGTCCACACAAGCAAAGAACTGGATCTCCTTCACGTATGTCTGCTAGAACAGGATCAGAGAATTCCCAACTCTCTTCTCATTTTTGTGATGGAATTAAAACCAGAGATTAGGGTTTTTTAATGTTTTTTTTTTTTTATTTATATGGTGATCAACTGTATATCTTATATATATAGAAGTCACACATAAAAACCCTAATATCACTAGTAATACTAAAACCTAATTATCATGGGCTTTAGTATATTATGACCCAGTCTTTTACTTAATGTGTGTGACCTTATAGGACCCAGTTATAATTAGCAGTGGCCCAACAATTGGTCCACAGATCATAATTGGTTTCTAGCAAAACATTATGACCACCTAAATAACCGAATAATTAATCTCCATTATTAATCCTATTTTATATTTTAGTAATTGCCAATTGATCGAAGGACATTTCCTTCAATCTCCCACTTGTCCGAGAGCAAGCGTGCAATTATAAATTCCTTGGTCTCTTAATGTCTAATTTGATAATATGATGACATCTTTATGTCATCCATATTTGTTTTTCAAATTTATTTCTTGAAATCCGAGTTCGAATTGCGATACAAATGATTATCTCATAATCAATTTGAGCACGGCCATGCATTTTTCAACTCTCACTCTTCAAAAGGCTAAGACACCAATCCTATCACACATAGGAGGACCTTTTCAATCTTGTGGTAACCAAAACTCCCACTCAACCTTTTGCATAACCCGAATGCTAGCTTTATTGTCCCCTTTTACGGCATGACGTTTGAAAGCATCAAAGTTACACAAAACATTAAGCTAAGTAGTGTCCCACTCATGTCTTAGGAATCCACTAAAATAATTATAAACTTCGATATAGGTCAGTTCAATTGTGTATCAACCATACATATCCATATGATTGATCAAACATCTCTATGTTTCCATAGCCCATGAAACAATGCTATCGATCAATCTTATATGCTAATCCTTTTAATATGTCATATATGTCCATTTTAATGACTTAGATTAGGAACTTAAATATTTTATGAATTCAGTTCACTTATGGTGTTTCATTTATCAAATCACGTATTTGACAAACCATTGAATTCAATCAAATATGCTGGACATTTTATTTAACACTAAACCAATATTAAATAAAATTTCTATTATCATAAACATAAATCAGCAAATCATGTCTCTACATTGTAATAAGTTTCTCTAAACATAATACAATCTAAGCCCATTCTAATATTTGCTTCAACCCAACAGCCCTAGTATGACTTTCATGTTTGGGTTGAGGTAGAGGTTTAGTAAGTGGATCAGCCACATTCTCATTTGTATGAACTTTGCAGATCTTGACGTCCTTCCTGTCAACTATCTCACGAATGAGATGATATTTCCTCATAACGTGCTTGGATTTGCTATGTGACCTTGGCTCCTTTGCTTGTGCAATGGCTCCATTATTATCACAAAACAACTCAATCCCTTCCAGAACACTAGGTATAACGCCTAGCTCTGTTAAGAACTTCTTAATCCAAACAGATTCCTTAGCTGCTTCTACCGCTGCTAAGTATTCCGATTCAGTTGTAGAGTCTGCAACAGTGCTTTGCTTTGAACTTTTCCAGCTCACTGCTCCTCCATTAAGACAAAAGATATACCCTGACTGAGAGCGGCAATCATCTCTGTCAGTCTGGAAGCTTGCATCAGTATAACCTTTAACAACCAACTCATTTTCACCACCATAGACTAAGAACATGCCCTTAGTTCTTCTTAAGTACTTTAGGATGCTCTTAGCTGCAGTCCAGTGTGCATCACCTGGATTTGCTTGGAACCTGCTACACATGCTTAAGGCATATGCAACATCTGGTCGAGTACATATCATCGCATACATTATGGATCCTATGGCTGAAGCATAAGGTATGCTACTCATTCGCTTCAACTCATCAGGCCCTGATGGACACTGACTCTTGCTGAGCGACATGCCATGTGACATGGGAATAAACCCTCTTTTAGAGTTTTCCATGTTGAACTTTGCAAGAACCTTATCAATATAAGTCTCTTGACTTAGTCCAATCATCCTTCGAGACCTATCTCTATGGATTTTAATTCCCAATATGTATTCAGCCTCTCCTAGGTCTTTCATGGAGAAACAACTTTTCAACCATCCCTTGACTGATTCAAGCATTGGTATGTCATTTCCCATGAGCAGTATGTCATCCACATACAAGACCAAGAAGACTAAGCTACTCCCACTAAATTTCTTGTAAACACAAGATTCTTCTTCACATCTGAGGAAACCAAACTGTTTGATCGCCTCATCAAATCGAAGATTCCAGCTCCGAGATGCTTGCTTTAGTCCATAAATGGATCTCAAAAGCTTACAAACTCTTTTAGGATTTTCTAGATCCTCAAAACCCTCAGGTTGTGTCATATACACATCCTCATTCAAGAACCCATTCAAGAATGCAGTTTTGACATCCATCTGCCAAATCTCGTAATCGAAATATGCAGCAATCGCTAAAAGTATCCGAACTGACTTAAGCATTGCTACTGGAGAAAAAGTTTCATCATAGTCTATACCATGAATTTGCCTGAACCCTTTTGCAACCAGTCTAGCTTTATAGACATTTACATTTCCATCTTTATCAGTTTTTATTTTGAACACCCACTTACAACCAATAGGTGTAACCCTATCAGGCAAGTCGACTAGGGTCCAAACTTTATTTTCTGACATGGAGTCTATTTCGGATTTCATGGCTTCAAGCCATTTCTCAGAGTCTGGGCTCGCCAAAGCTTGTTTATAGGTAGTAGGCTCTGAATTTTCCAAAATCATTATTTCAGAATTTTCAGTTAACAGGATATCACCCAACCTTTCGTCTGGAATCCCTCGTCTACTTGTCCTACGTGGGTTTTGAGCATCAATAGAAATATTCTCTTCAACTCTTTGAAGATTTTCGCATGAATTTGATTCAAGTGGGACGGTAGGAGGTTCACGTGTTGGATACGTCATCTCCTGAACTAGACTTTCGTCTGGTCGGGCCGCCTCTGACATGGTGTGACCCACGTCCATTTGTTGCTCTTCTCGAATTTCTTCGAGCATTATTTTACTCCCACTTGTCTTTCTAGAAAGAAATTCCTTTTCTAGAAAGACACCATCTCGAGCAACAAACACTTTGTTCTCTTGACGATTGTAGAAGTAGTAACCCCTTGTCTCTTTTGGATAACCCACAAAGAGACATTTATTTGATTTGGGTGCAAGTTTGTCTGATAGTAAACGTTTTACATAGACCTCACATCCCCAGATTTTAAGAAAAGATAGGTTTGGAACCTTTCCATTCCATATCTCATATGGAGTCTTTTCTACAGCTTTTGACGGGCTTCTATTTAGTGTGTGTGCAGCGGTTTCTAAAGCATATCCCCAAAATGAAATTGTAAGATCAGCAAGACTCATCATTGACCGAACCATATCCAATAAGGTTCGATTCCTTCTTTCAGAAACTCCATTTAATTGAGGGGTTCCTGGTGGCGTCATTTGTGAAAGTATTCCACAACTTTTAAGATGATCATCGAATTCTTGGTTCAAATATTCGCCACCACGATCAGATCGTAATGCTTTAATTGTCTTACCAAGTTGATTTTGTACCTCATTTTGGAATTCTTTAAACTTTTCAAAGGATTCCGATTTATGTTTCATTAAGTAGACGTATCCATATCTACTTAAATCATCAGTAAAAGTAATGAAGTAATTAAACCCACCCCTAGCCTTTGTACTCATTGGTCCACACACATCAGTATGTATGAGTGCCAAGAGGCCATTGGCTCTTTCACCCTTTCCTGTGAACGGTGATTTTGTCATTTTTCCCATTAAGCATGATTCACATACATCAAAAGATTCGAAATCAAATGATGGAAGGATCCCAGCCCTATGTAACTTTTGGATACGCTTTTGGTTTATATGACCCATTCGGCAATGCCAAATATAGGTTGAGTTTAAATCATTCGATTTTTGTCTCTTGCTATCTATGTTATAGATTTTTACTGACCTATCAAGCACATATAAGCCATTAATCAATTTAGCACTAGCATAGAACATGTTATTGTAGGAAATGGAACAACATTTGTTCTTAATTTCAAAACAAAAACCTTCATTATCCAAAACTGAAACTGAAATAATGTTCTTAGTAATAGACGGAACGAAATAACAATTATTTAGTTCTAATGTCAATCCAGATGGCAAAACTAAACTATAACTCCCGATGGCATGTGCAGCAACTCTTGCTCCATTTCCGACCCGAAGTTCTACTTCGCCTTTTGCTAGTCTTCTACTTCTTCTTAGTCCCTGCACATCATTTACAATGTGAGAACCACAACCGGTATCCAATACCCATAAAGAAGTAGAAGTCAAATTGATTTCTATAACATAAATACCTGAAGTAGAAGCACCTGACTTCTTGTCCTCCAAGTATTTAGGGCAGTTTCTCTTCCAGTGACCTATTTTGTCACAATAGAAACATTTGCTTTCCGCAGCTACTCTGGGCTTGGCAGTCGGTTTAGGCTTTTCAGGAGCAATGACAACTTGCTTGCCTTTGTCCTTCTTGCCCACTCCTTTCCTTTTGAAAACCTTTTTCTTCTGAACCATCAAAATTTCTTTCTTTGGTTCATGGGGAATGTTACCTTCAGCATTGACCAACATACCATGCAACTCTTGCAAGGTCTTTTCAGTCTCATTCATGTTGAATGTCATCCTGAACTGTTTAAAGCTGTCAGGTAATGAATGGAGAATAATGTCAGTAGCCAACTGTTCCCTATAAGGGAAACCAAGGCGTTCCATGTTCTCAAAAAGGCCTAGCATTTTGAAAACATGTGGGCCAACTGGTTGACCCTCCTTCAGATGACATTCTAGAATCTCCTTATTAGTCTCATACCTCTCAACTCTGGCCTGTTTCTGAAACATAGCCTTGAGTTCTTGCATGATGGTGTAAGCGTCTTTGTTTTCAAACCTCTTTTGGAGGTCCGGCTCCATAGCTGCCACCATCAAACAAGTGATAGGAATAGACCTTTCATTAGCCTGTTTAGCACGACGCTTTTCAGCTTCAGTTGATGCATCAGTCACCACTGGAAGTGGGTTTTCAATAACATCCTCCCTTCCCTCCGACCTAAGCACAAGTCTTAGAATACGTTCCCAGTTTGTGAAATTTCCTCCATTCAGCCTATCCTTCTCAAGGAAAGGACGAATGTTGAAAACAGAGTTGTTGTTGTTATTGTTAGACATGGTATCTACATACAGAAAAGAGCAAAATTCAATTTTTATGTTTATGAAAGTACCTAAAACATGCAATAGTTTATAGGTTACTTAATAACTCTATTCAATTTTTAATGTCCCAATTTGAACGAGTTAATAACAAGATCCTATCAACATGTAATGATAAGCAGACGGAGGCCTTTTCTTATAGTTACATTATCAAGGTAAGTAAACTATTTACTAATTACAACATTTATAATTCTTGTTTAGATAAGAAAACATCTCATGTTAAACTATCTCTTGCTTCAAAATCCAAAACGCTTTTGGTGATTTTGTTGAGACTAACCAAATTAAGTATGTAAAATTCGCAATTTTACCTTATCTCCCAAAATTATTAATAATACCCTACGGAGGCATGACCTATTATTTTTAATTAAGGGTTAATAAGTACTTTATATTTGGGAAAGCAATCTCAATATTTGCGGGACCTAAGTTTATTATGTTGTTATTAATAGTGAACTCTAGCGTATTGATGAACAACATACAATAAACTAATAAGCATTTTAAAATAATAAACAAAATAAAATGCAATAAAATAAATATGACCTAGTATGGCCCTTAATCCTAACAACTAAGCTCCTTGATTGGGCACCTCCTTGGACTCTTCATGGATCTCCATCCATCTTTGTCATGGGCCTCCACGGTCTGGGCTCGTCTTTGTATTACATAAGTATTAAAGTAATTAAAATGCAAAATAAATTACAAATTAAAATAAAACTTAACGATGCGCAGATCGTATTTAAATTACAAAAATACAAAACGGTTCGCAGACCGTATTTACTATCCTAGATTGGGCCATACTAGTCACAGCACGCAAATAATATCATATATTATAAACCTGCATGCATTTAATATACTACAGACAAAGTATAATATCAAATAATATCACATATTAGCTTACCATTATTTTCATTCAATTAAAATTCATATATGGAATTAATCATCATTAATTATTAATTTGCATTATTTGGAGGCATTTTATACTCAAAAAAAAAAATTATTTAATTGTTATTTAAACTCTTTAAACAATAACTTTATTCATTCCAAAATAAATAAATAAATAAATAAATAATTTTGTCAACTTACCAAAACTTAAATTTTGTGTATAGTTAGGGAAAATGGGGTCAATGCTTAATTATAGCCACAAATTCACAATCACATGACTTATTCCTCCTTTTTATTATTTTTATTATTAAAAAAAAATATAATTAAACAAAAAAAAAATAAAAAAAGGAAACAACAGCAGCAACATAGCAACGCATTAGCAGAAGCAACCATAGTAACAGCCACGCACGGCCGCCGACCACCGCCGCACAGCCACGACCCCCACCCAGAAACGCCGGCCGTCGCACGTCCGACCTCCGAGCACCATCCACTCCACCCAGAAACTTCGAGAATCGATCTGTTTTGCCCCCAAATAGTTCGAACATTTCGAGCAAGATCTGGGACAAATCGAACAACCGTTGTTCGAATCGATACTTGATACTATTTTCTGGGTTATGTGAATGTATTTCCCCCAAATCAATTTGCAAAATTAAACACTATAAATGATGTTAGATTGAATTTGAGGAAGTTAGGGTTCGAACTGTTCGAACCAAAACACGCAAATTCGTTCAACTTATTGAGATAAAACAACAATTTTTGCTATTAATTTGCAATTAAGATTGAAAGAAACAAAAACCCTAATGTAATTTTGAACAATAACAAGTATTAATCCTTGAATCTGGGTGGTTTTTGGGTTCGAAGTTCGAACTGTTCGAACGTTTTTTTTTTTTTTTTTTTTTTTTTTTTTTTTTTCCGAGTATAATAAAATACAATTAAAATCAATATTTTAATTATGCAAATTAATCCATATATTTAATCCTCCCTTAATGGAATGAAAATAATGAAATCTAACAAATAAACATGATCATATGAATATTATTAGAGGGCTAACTGATACCACTGTGGGAGTTTATAGATATGATTAGCGGAATTTCAGGAAACAATTTCCTAACATCTATAACATCAGGATCACTAATAATAAACAATATGAATCATAGATTATAAGGAATAGAATAACAACCTTTGTAGCGTGAATTCCCTGATAAAGCAAATTGATTATGGAGAACAAGAGCCCCAAATGTTGCCCCTCTATTCAGTCCACACAAGCAAAGAACTGGATCTCCTTCACGTATGTCTGCTAGAACAGGATCAGAGAATTCCCAACTCTCTTCTCATTTTTGTGATGGAATTAAAACCAGAGATTAGGGTTTTTTAATGTTTTTTTTTTTATTTATATGGTGATCAACTGTATATCTTATATATATAGAAGTCACACATAAAAACCCTAATATCACTAGTAATACTAAAACCTAATTATCATGGGCTTTAGTATATTATGACCCAGTCTTTTACTTAATGTGTGTGACCTTATAGGACCCAGTTATAATTAGCAGTGGCCCAACAATTGGTCCACAGATCATAATTGGTTTCTAGCAAAACATTATGACCACCTAAATAACCGAATAATTAATCTCCATTATTAATCCTATTTTATATTTTAGTAATTGTCAATTGATCGAAGGACATTTCCTTCATTTCGATGGTAGGAAGATGTCGATCGGTGTGGTGGAGGGGTGGTGGGCAGGTGGTGGTTGGCAGGTGGGGGGGTGGGTGGGTTTTTTTGTATTTAATTTATTTATTTTAAGTTTAAGTTTTAATTAAATTTAAAATTTAATTAAGTAGTTAATACGTTTAAAGTTTAATTAGGTTTGACATTCAATTAATTTCTTCAATTAATGGAGTTAGATTTTAGGGTGAAAATAAGAAAAAATTCTATTCAATGGGGGTTTTGAAAATAAGAAAAAATTCTATTCTATTCAACGGAAAATGACTGAACTTTTGAAAAGCAAGGAATAAGAAGTCCCCGCCATTAATGACAGAGAAGCTTCCACTCAATCTAGATCAACTCATAAAGGAAAATTCTACGTACAAATTATACTTTTAAATAGATTTTTCTTTGTTGAAACCCTAGGTCTCAAATTGAAATCTTCATTCTTGTAAATTTCAAATTCAATTAGCTAGTTAATCGATTACGAAGACATCAGTTGCTGATAACAATCGATAACTAATGGCGGCAGTTGCTAATTTTTACAGAAGGGTGCTTCCTTCCCCACCTGCAATTGAATTTGCTTCTTCGGGAGGCAAGGTTAGATTTTTTCTGGAATCTCCTTTATTTACGCATATACTGTATCTTGTTGGTTTTTATTGTTAATCCGCTTGACTTTTCGTCTTTCAAATTATAGGGATAGTCAATGTTTATATTGTTAATTTTTCATCTTTTGTTTGTTGACCGGACGTCCGGACGTTTTGTTCCACTGTAAAATGGAAAGAAGTTAAAAATTAAGAATAATTTCAATGTTCAAGAATTTAAAGCTGGTAATTTGTGTAAATGAGTCGTGCCTGTGCTGGGTTTCGTTTGATTTCAGGTTGTTCACTAGACATATAAAAAATTACGTGAAAAGTGATATTATCATAATATGTCATATATATATCCAATCAGCTCCAGTTTGTGTTATTCCTGTCCGTGTTAGATTCAGGTTTCTCAACTGTAACTTTCTGTTGGATTGATTGCGCCCCAGAATTTTGCAGCTCTATTCAAGATGCTAGGATCCTAATTTTGTCATATTTGGGATTTTTTTTCCGGATAAAATCGCCCCTGGCTAATTAGGGCTCGTTTACATTAGTTGAATAGAGTTGAACTGAACTGAATTGAATAGAAGTGTATTAACTGAACTAAATAAAGAGTAATTGAACTGAATATAATCTAAAGTAAACAAGCCCTTAGGGAATGGCAATAATCAGTAGAGATTACATTTTCTAGCTTAATAGGACACCCTGTTAGAAAATAAATTAAACACCAATTATTTCAAGTAATTAAAGAATAAAATTAATATTCTATCAACATACAATCAGTACAAAGGTTAAATAATAATAAGAGAATAGTTTAGAATAGCCTGGGTTGTAGCACGTTAGGCGCTATCCTTAGAGAGAAAACGCCCCACTGCATTGGTGAATAAAATTAATACGCTCATCTCCCAAGACACAACAACCCGCTAGATCAGTCGTGTGCAGCGAAGGATCCCCGAACCAATGAACACCAAAGCTCCAAAATAATAAAGGAATATGTTTAAATTTATAAGGGATATACTGTGAAGAATAATGAAGTATATGAGTAGTATCATTTTTAGTTCTCACTGTAATTTCTTGTATGGTATCCATATATATATGTATATATGTTGGGAAAAAAATGTTAGAAATTGCTAGTTAGTGGAAGTGGACTTAACCGAAAAAAGTGGGATCATAACTTTGAACAAGTATAAAACCGTTTTACTGCTTTTCATAACAATTAAATTGTTTGTTCCTAATAAGTAGGAATATGCTCTAACAACAATACACCAAGTCAATACCAATTGGTTGTTTCTAATTTGCAAAAATTAAATTACAATAAAATTATATTTAAAATAATTTCCAACACACCCTCCATCCAAAATCCTAGTACAATAATCTAAAAGTGATAGAGGAGCCATCATTGTGAGTAGCCACCTTTGCCTTGCAAAAAAACATGTACAAATTCTACTGACTCAAAACATTGGACAGCTCAATGCCTCAATTGCATCCTTAATAAATAGAAAAAATTGCCCAGAATAAGCCTACTTTTCACCAATCTTCTAAAATTAAGCCAACGTTTTGAAAATCCAGAAATAAGCCAACTTTAGTATCATTAAAGCCAAATTTAGGTTAATGTTTTAAATTACTGGTTAATATAGGTTGTAACAAGTCGCAAATTATTAGGTGATCCCGGGACCACCTTCCTCTATGTGGTCCCTCGATATACATTTCTCAATATTGGATATACGTTTCTCAATAATAATGCATATACATTTCTCAATACTGCATATTCATTTCTCAATAATAATGCATATACATTCTCAATACTGCATATACATTTCTCAATACTGCATATACATTTCTCAATACTGCATATACATTTCTCAATACTGCATATTCATTTTTCAATATTGCATATTAATTTCTCAATAATATTCATTTGAATACACTACATTATTTATTTCAACACACTGCAATATACATTTCCAACAAATAATATACATTCCTATATAAAAACAATGTTGTATTCAATATATGAATGAATATGAATGAATATTGTTTACTGGAAATGAATATTGTAATGTATTGAAATGAATATAGTATGTACCATAATATGTTGATTCATTTAGTTAATAATGGATAGATATTGTAGTCTATTAAAATGAATATTGTATTGTATTGAAATGAATATTTTAATGTATTGTAATGAATATTGTATGTACCATAATGTTTTATTTTATTCGTATTTTACCTTAACATAGATTACTGAGTTAACACCTTAGCTACTTCAAGTATAGGTAGAAGTGCTACTCCTCCTAAAAGTCTTTTTCGCAGCTTTCTTCGCGTAAGCTCCATGCTTAGGGCAGAGTTATGGCTTTACCTTGAGTTCTAGGGCCTCCTCAGCTCTGATTCACCACCTCCTGCTAGACTGAATTTCTGAAATGGCTTTTTATATATGAATTATTATTGTTGAATGGAAATGAATATGTAGTGTAATAAAATGTATATTGTAGTATATTGAAATGAATATTGAAGTGTATTGAAATGAATATATTTTTTTAGATTATATTATGGTTTTTTATATATGAATCAATATTGTTCAATTGTAATTAATATTGTAGTGTATTGAAATGAATATTGTAGTGTATTGAAATGAATATGCTAGTGTATTGAAATGAATATGTATTGAATTGAATAAGAATAGGAATCATAAAGTAGATTTAACATTGTTTATATAGGAATGTATATTGTTTGTTAGAAATGTATATTGCAGTGTCTTGAAATAAATAGTATAGTGTATTCAAATGAATATTGAAGTGTATTGAAATGAATATGTATTTTAGAATGTATTTAACATTATTCATTTATATAGGAATGTATATTGTTTGTTGGAAATGTATATGCAGTATTGAGAAATGAATATGCATTATTATTGAGAAATGTATATGCATTATTGAGAAATGTATATCGAGGGACCACATAGAGGAAGGTGGTCCCGGGATTGGTAACAAGTTAATTAGCATTAATTATACTTAATTACAATTAACTATGATTAATTATGATTTTAACCTAACCCAACCACTAAACATTATTAACCAACTCTACAACCACCGAACCACTACCGCACCAGACCACCGCCACGCCAGTATCCTTGCCCCACCGTGAACCAGACCCAACCACAAACCAAACCCACACCCATCACAAAACAGATCAACACCCACCATTGAACCACAACACCACGAATCAGACCCACACCCACAACAAAGCAGACCCACTAATCAGAAGTTCAGAACCACCCCACCATTGAACCAGACCTATACCCGCCATTGAACCATACAAACTAGACCCACACCCACCACAAACCAAACCCACACCCAACACGAACCAAACCCACAACCACCACTGAACGACACCACCACGAACCAAACCCACCCCCTACTAACCACAAAAATCAAATAAAGAGGAGAGAGAAAGTGCATCAAGCAATGACATCAGTAGGTGGTGGCTGGCGGCTGGTAGCTAGCAGCTGGGGATGAAGTGTCAACGGCGACGAGTGGCGGTAGCAGGAACGGTTATCGGTGAATAAAAATAGCAAGAGAAAAGATAGAGAAAGAGGACAGAGAGAAAGAGGAGAGGGAGGATAGAAAAAGAGGGGGTGGGGAAGAAATTAGGAAAAAAAATATGATTATATTATGGGGAAATTATTGAAAAAAAAAAGTTTTAACCTGTTCAATACTTAGTTTTAAAAAGCGCGCCTCGCTCCCAGGCTCTGGGATTTGCGCTTTAGCTAAGTGAGGCTCAGCCACCTCCGAAAGGCGCGCGCCTTTTGGTAAGGCGTGCCTTTGTGCCTTATGTAAAATAGCTTAGATTTAAGTTACAAATTGAAGAATGATTGTTTTTTTCAAATTAAGACTACCTTAGGTTTACGAATGTCAATATGTAAATGATTTAGGGATCTTTTTAATAAGTATTAATTACAATCAAAGAAAAAAATTAATTTGAAATAAGTATATAAACACATGCGCCTCGCCTACAAAAGGCGCGCGCCTTCGCTTTGCGCCTTGCGCCTAGGCTCCAATGACTATTTGCGCCTTGGTGCGCCTTGCGCCTTTTAAAACTAAGGTTCAATACGTTACCGGTAATCTATCCTATTTTCGGCTTTAATGACGCTAAGTTCGTCTTATTTTTGGATTTTTAAAAAGTTGGCTTAATTATGGAAGATCGACCAAAAGTTGGCTTATTCTAGGCAATTTTTCCTAATAAATAAACCCAAATAAGATTCATCTATAGACTTAGAAATAAGTTTTTTTTTTTTTTAAATTTTTTTTTTAACTACATTGGCGCAGTCACATTCAACAACTTTCATTGCTTCACATTGGGCAACCATCTTGAGACCAAACACCACTGAATTTGTCTCTATAATTTCAGCCTCCAGCTTCTGCTTCATCTGGTAACATGCTGTTCTCACTACTTCATCATTGTTACCCCTTATAACTGTTCCCTTACCCGCCCTTTGTTCATCCGTAACAGCTCCATCCACATTCACTTTCAGCCATCCTTCCACAGGTGGTCTCTAGTAGTTTTGCATAATTCGGTCCTCACCCCTGCGAACTCTGCTCCTGAATTTGTTCCATGTTACATGTTCCAAAACGAATTCCGAATTATCAGTAAATTCCGCAACACCCTAAACCTATGGGCAGTGTTTGAAAAGGCGCGCCTAGGCGCTAATATAAGGTGCAAGGCGATAGGGGCTAAGCGCTTAATTTGGCCAAGGTGAGGCTCTTGTGGCTAGGCGCATTAAGGCGCGCCTAGGCGCACTAAGGCGCATCCTAAGGCGCACCTTTGCTTTTTTCCCAGATTTTTTTTTTCCAGATTTTCCCCATGCCTTCTTAGGTGCGCCTCACTTCACTGAGGCGCACTAAGGCGCGCCTAAGGCTCTAGGAAATCCAATCTCCTTGGTGCGCCTTGAGCCTTTTTATACATTGCCTATGGGTAGCGAATTCCTCTTCTGAATTCGTTCCATGTTCCAAAACGAATGCCAAATTATGTGACAATAGTCTCTACCCAGTTCTCTCCATCTTGTCCTTTTGGCCTGGTGCTTCATGCTCCTCATTCGCCTCCAAGAAAGCTGCTAGTAGATTCACGGTCTTGGTACAACTTCACTTGGTTCGTACATCTCCCCACCATTCAAGGCCACATTCCATTGATTAAACCAGCCCACGCAATCATTATCATCCTTTTGATTTCCCTATTTCTACATTTCTTTATTATCCAGTTCATTCAGTCTGCCCGTCCCCCACAATTCCTCCCCTCTTGGCTCCTCCCACTTGCACTGCGTATATGGACATCACCAAATAGCATAGGTTTCATCCTCTTCTGCCCACCCACATCTGCTGCACAGGGTGGATGATGTAGGAACATATTTCTTTAGACCTTTTGCACTTGACAACGCATTATTACACAATTCTTGTATTTGGTTCTTGACTAATGCTGGCTTGTGGAAGGGAAACAAAGTAAAGAGCATTGATCTCAGTCCTCAATTATGACATTCTATATATGGCTGAGGTCTTAATTTGAGAATAACTGTCCAAAATGACAAGGGCAGATGCAATATTTTTCTGTACTTTGGAACAATTTTGAACAGAAGACGCTACAGGAGGGTATTAGATAGCTGCACCTTTAGTAGATAATAATAAAGGATGGTAATATTTACCAAAAAAATAAATAAAGGGTGGTAATAATATTAATATTTATGTTTATCAAACTATCCATGCTAAAGCAACCTCGAATTCATACTTTGTATTTAAGTTATCAAATGTACTAGGGCATGTTTAAATTTGTAAAAATATATTAGGTGTATATGTGCAAAACATCTTGTTTGAGGAAATAGGAAATTTTATTAAATATTGAATAGGAAAGTTATAAGATTGAATATTACACACATGCCATGAGTTTTAATATCAACGGATTATTGTAACATGTAATCAATCTTATGATATTGGTATTCAGCATTTTATATATAATCCATGAACTACTATAACATGTGGTTTTCAGTACTCCAATTTCATCAGTTTGGTGGAATCCAACATAATTCCTCTATTTTGAAAATACATGTGACACTTTCCAAACCACAAGTTCCTAGGCAATTTGCCTAGGTACCCAACAAGTTCATGCAGTTTTGTTTCCTGTAAAATGTTTTTTTGGTTGATCATACTTCCCATGTGAAATTATTGGGAAATAAAACATCTTAGGAACTTCATATGGCTTTGTCCAACCAACAACTCTACATATTATTGGGATTCCAACTTTTATCTCCATAACCGCAACTAGGCATTAACTCTTACTGTAACATAATATCATCTGCACAATATATACATAATACTATCTTATATTAGATAGATCACACTAATTAATAAGACCCTTGGTGTAGTCTAATCATGATAGGAGAATGCTTTATACTTTGATAATCCCGCTTAAGTTGATGATAATCATGTGTATATCCTTTTCTATCTCTCTATGTAATATTTTGTCTTATAAGATGGGTGATTTCTTTGGGAGGTATGAACCAGTGTAAAATTTGCTCATTCAATGAGATAGTAGAGAAAGATGAGAATGGGATCTGGGTAAAGTCGATATGCACATCCTTTTCTTGAATGTTTTTATTGCATTCTGTTATGGGCCTTGATTTGTTGCTGTTGCTGATTCTAGGAGAGCTTTCTTTGCTGCCTTGTTTCCCTCTGTCAATTTTTAGTTTGATTGGAGGCAATTTTTCACTCTCTCTCCTCTTCTTGCTAATCCTACTTTCACCTGGTCCAATAGTGCCAAGCTAGTGATCAGTGAAAATAGATTCTGCTGTATTTTTGAAGCAAGAATTCTATTTCAGATGCTCGTGGCCATTCTACATAGCATGTTTAGATGACATAATTTGCATCATTCATGCCAACATGTTTTTCTTGAATTGAATCTCATTGTCCTGGGGGGTAACTCTTGGAGTCATGGCTTCTGAGTATCTCTGAATCATCTTTTCTTACATGGCCCTTTTCTTTTTTCTAGTCACCAGTGGAATGAAAAAAAGATGTTTTTCCAATGTGTGTAACCTGTTGGTGATAGCATGGGTATTATTTCCTCTATTAAAAAAAGTGTGACTTAGAGGAGGGGATTCCTTTCGCAAATAGCTTCATTCCATTTGTTTCATGTCTTGGAAGATGTGTGCCTTTAGTAAAAGGGACCAGAGTAAATTTTTTAATATTTATTATTATTATTATTATTAGTATTATATATTTTTTGTGTGTGTGTGTGTGTGTGTTTATGTAGTGTTGGTTTTGGAGTCCAATCAGTTCACTGGGTGGAGTGGTGGACTGCTCCTGGCAATTGAAAGGATAAATTATACCAATAAACTGTTTTAAGATTTTACCCATCTATTATATTGAACTATAGCTAAAATGTTTGCCTTAACCATATTCATACAAATTTAATTGGGTGATTTTGATCATCTTTGACCATTGCTTTTATACCTAAAAAATGTAGAACCTCAAAAATGCTCATGAAGTACCTGATCGTGTTATTTCATGGCTAGTCCATCTGTGTTACAAGTGCATTGTGAGTTTAGCATTACTTTGAAACTCTGGAGTCTGTCTACTGACATCAATAACAGCTTTTCTTTTATAAAAAAATTATAAAAAAAAATTCCTGATAAGACTAAGACTGTAAGAGCTTATGCAATGCGCAGCAAGTTAGCTGTTTTAGCCTGCAATGTCTTGTGGAACCTTTTATTATAATCGTCTTTTATACTCTAATTGGTGTCCTTTATGACTTTTTTTTTATATATAAATTGCAGAATCTGTTTTCTGAAGCTCTTTTGGAAGGAAATATGGAAGGCTTTTTTAAGTTGATATCATATTACCAAACTCAATCAGAGCCTGCATATTGTGGGGTGGCTACCCTTGCTATGGTTTTAAATGCCCTTTCAATTGACCCTGGGAGAAAGTGGAAAGGTTTTTTTTTTTTAAATCTTTTTAAATTGACTTAAAGAAGGATTGAGTGCTAATAGAATGTTCTAGATTAAATTTACATCGTTACAAGCATACGTGGAATGATCTTTGCATTTGACACAAGTTATTGGCCTCTAGTAATGCTATGAGAATTCAAAATAATTTTCATTAGTTCTCTTAGATAATGTTTCCAAAGAAATTTCTGGATCAATCCTCATAAAGAATACTATCAACAAGCTATTTTACTTTATGAAAACATAAGACGATAATGCAGCTATATCACTGACTGCTCTTTTGTATAAGGGAATTTCTATTCCCATCATATTTTATTGTAATTTACTAATCATTCTGTTATATCTGGCAACAATTCTAATTTCTGTGGGATTGGTGCAACTTAATCATGCTTTTCTATATATAATAGCTCTTACTCTTTGCATGATTACATGTTAATAGGTCCGTGGAGATGGTTTGATGATAACATGTTGGATTGCTGTGAGCCTCTTGAGAAGGTTAGGGTTAGTGGTATCTCTTTCAGCAAAGTTGCGTGTTTGGCTCATTGTAATGGTGCAGCGGTTGAAGCATTTCGTGCAAATGAAAGCACTATAGACAATTTTCGGAACTATTTGATCTCGTGTACTTCGTCTGAAAATTTTCATATGATTGTCTCATACCACAGAGCATATCTGAAGCAGGTAATGAATAGTCAACTGTTACTTTTTTTAGTGAACATTATGAGGCACTTGTAGCTCATATTTGGTTGTCATGAATTAAAGTTTGTATTTCAAGTTAGATTGGTAGATACAAATCTAGAAAGTGAAATATATAACTAAACAACCCAATGGCTTTTTGCTATAGTAGCCGATCTTTCTAAAACTGCAGGAAAAGCTGTTGCCTGTAGCATAGCATACCAAATGTTTCCTAATTCATACAAAAGTGCCAAAATTCGAACCTGGATGCTAAAACACAATTCTTTTTTGCACTAAATGTTACTTACCACTTTTTGTAAGATTAAAAAAAAATGTTGCCACTTAAACTCCTATAATTGTGTAGAAATTGATGACCAGTACAACCAATATAACTCTTCTGAGGTAGCCATATTTATTTTGTATGATTTTTTTTTTCTCCCTTTTTTCTCTAAGATGTTTGAATTGGCTATGTTTAGTAATCAAATTCGGAAAATGTTTCTTAGTTGGAAAGGTAGTGTTTAGAGAGAGTTTTATTATGTCCATGAAAAGTTGGATTCACTTCATCTTTTCATCGCATTTCACTACGCATGATATATGCAGTCTTATCACTTATCAGAGGTCAGCTTCCATCACATAGTGCTGCAGATAAGCCTAGTATTGGGGAATATACGGGGTACCAATGTACCATTACCAGAAGAGAGTGTTAATAATTAAGATTCTGATAACTTATAAGTTTTTTTTTTTTTTCCCGCATGAGAATATCTTATTTAGGTAAAGTCATTAACTTCTCATATCATATATGCTACACATTGCATCCAAGCTCGTAGGAGGTGCTGCCCTTCGCACCAGTTGGCAGTTATAAGCTGTGCTGTTTGCTGATGCCTGCACCCAACCAATATTTGGTGCTGTTGTAGTTAACTTTTCCTCATTGAAATTCTGTGTAAGATATAAGATTATAAGATGTCAGAATTTTAATCTGCTGCAAGTATGAGTAAAAAGAATTCTCTCCAACAGCTACACTTATGTTACTGCATTCGTTTTCCAAGTTATCCGTGGTCAACTAAAAGTAACTCTCCCTTCGTTCCAAATTAACATTCTTTCTATAATTGAAATTGCCACTTATAGCTAAATAAATGAATTAATTTGCGAATTACAATCACTTATGTTTATTTTTGCAATTTACATCTACTTACAAAACGTTAGTTTTCTTACCAATTGAAACAAACATATACAATGTGTAACATGATTTTTTAAGGTTTTTTATAGCATCACACTTTGCCTAAGATTGTTTAAATTGGTTGGAAAAATGAAACTCGGTTGTATTTTAGTTACATATTGGAATTAAGTGGCATTAAATTGTTAAAAAAAAAAGAACCTAAATGGCTGGAAGTCGTAAAATGACATATTTATCTAGATGTAAGTGACAATTTTTCCGAGAAAAAAAGAGTCTCTTGTGACATGCACCCTTTTAAATCTTTATTCTTCTACTTTCTCTTTTTTCTTCCCCTCTCCGCTCACCTTATGAAAACTTATTACTATTGTCATTATCTCCTTTTTAGTTATTTATTTTTAAATCTTCCATATCCATACCCAGCCTATGTACCGCCCTTAAAATTCGTGCTGAAGCTTATAGATTTTATTAAAAATTGTTGTGGGGAAAAGAGAATGTTTAGGGCCAGTTTATATTTTATGAGGGCTTTGTACAATTTCTTCAAATTTGACAATTGATTTATAGTTCAAAAGAGTTATACTATACTCCCTCCCTCAATCTCATCTACTTTGCACTAGGATTTAGGCAATAGGCATCATTGGTAAATACTTATGTATTTGTGGCACGTAACCTTGGAAGTTGGAATGTTTGTTTTAACAGGGTGGAGTTACATTATTTGGTATATGGGGTAAAGAATAAAGGAAAAACAAAAAAGAAATTTGGAGAAAAGAATAGGGGACACATGAGTTATTTTTATTATTTTTATAAAAAGAAAACTTGTGTGTAAGCAGTTGTCAAGTTATGGTAAGTCTGGCAAGTGGAGAATAAGGGTTCGTTTGGTAGGATGTAAAAAGTTTTCCCTGAAAACTGTTTTCTCATTTTACATTGTTTGATTTGGAGTAAAATATTAAAATGTAAAACTTGGGGTGGAAAACCATTCTCCACCCTATTGAGAACATTTCCCCCCTCCAAATTGGAGGGAAAACATTTTACATCACAATTAGGGCCGGGCAAAACCGGATGTCCGGATTTTTGGATATCCGGATCACTTTTTTTTCTGATCCGGATCCGGTCCGAAAAATTCGGATATCCGAAAATCCGGATATCCGAAAAACCGGATTCGGAAATCGGATATCCGGATCCGGTTTTAAATTAAAAAATTAAAAAAAATAAACTTGACAATAAAAAAAGTAAAACGGAAAAATAAATTACATAATATCAAAGCATCAAATCATCGAAAAAATACATAAATAAGAAAAACCTAAACTTCTTTTAAAAAAAAAAAACCCTTAACTAGAAGCCTAAAACCGAAAAAAAAACCATAAAATCTAAAATAAAATAAAAAAAACGAAATTACAAAGAAAACAAGAACATAAATCAAAGCAAATTATATGATAAGAACATAAACTAAATTATCAAAGAGTGGAAAGCCATTTTTTTATTAAAAAAAAAACCGGATACCGGATAATCCGGTTTTTAAAAAATGTGATCCGTATCCGGTCCGGTTTTCATTTTATAAAACCAGATATCCGGTCCGGTTTTAAAAAACCGGATCGGATATCCGATTTTTCGGATAAAAAAAAAGCGGATAGCAGATCGGAAACCGGATACGGATTTTTTTGCCCGGCCCTAATCACAATTGAAAGGATAACATTTTCCATCACAATTAAAGCAATTGATTTTCAATTCAACCAACCAATGAAAAATGCTTAAAATGGAAATTCATTTTATATGTAACCAAACAACGGAAAATCTTCATGAAAATAAATTTTCCAATGTAAAAGGTTTTCCATGGAAAATCATTTTTATCTAAAAACGTTTTACACCCTCACAGGTCCCTAAATGCAATAGGAATTTGTCATATAAAAAAAAAACAGTCAAGGATTGAACTATTGATCTTCTATTACTGATTCTAGTGCCCTTTAACACTTCTCTGGAAGGTTTGCTCTTCTTAATTTATTGTATCGCAAATAATGGTAGATGGATTTAATTTGTGGCTCCTTTATCTTTACCCTGTACAGTAGCCTGTAATTTGCCACCCTAGAATTGTCGCTTGATTATTATTGTCTATATTGGTGTTGTAAATATCAAGTTGAAGTATTTTTTACTTTTCTCCCCAATAATTTGAATATTTGCATTGAGAAAGGGGATATTCTTTGTAGACCAAGTGTACATTAGCCTTGTGTAGAAGTCACTGTTTTTTCCACTCTCCAATAGTCCAAAATGGTAGGTTGTTCTGAACTGTTAGGTTTTGAGCTTGTAAGAGAACAAATTATTCCTTTTTTTTGCTTTGAAAGCAAATTCGGTATCAATTGTTTTGCCATCTTTGACAAATTTCATTTGTGACTTCAGCCTGAACTTGGTAAGAGGATGTTATTTCTTACTTTTTGTTGTGTCAGACAGGAAGTGGACATTTTTCTCCGATTGGTGGTTATCATGCTGGAAAGGATATGGTTCTCATTTTGGATGTTGCTCGATTTAAGTACCCTCCTCATTGGGTACCCCTTGAACTTCTATGGGATGCTATGAACACAGTTGATGAAGCTACTGGACTTTATAGGGGGTATGTGATCAAGCTTGTAGGATAATCTTTTAATTTCTGATATAAGGAGCTATGGCATAGGAGATTGTTTTGTTAAAATACTATACTATTCTGCTCATTCTATAAGTTTTCAGGTTTCCAACATGCTTTTTTTAAAAAAAAAAAATAGCTAGTTAGTCGTACCCATGTTCTTTGAGCCCACGATGTGGCTCATCTTGTTATCTGTGAGAATAAAACCCGTGTGTTGTGGGATATATACCTATTATCTACAAGGAGAGGACGGAGTGAGATTGTTATCGTATTCTTGAGTTTGCTTTCATTTGTATTAGTTAAGTTTATGTTTTTTATGCCGTTTTAGAACATTTACACTCTAGGGGTTTTCTTTCCTCCAAATTTATTAAATTTTCATGTAATTCATCTCTATATTCTAGACCACCTCTACACTCCTGACCTATGAGGCATGGAAACTTCCCCTAGCTGACATTTCCATTTTTGGAAAATAGTAACTTCAGAAAGTTTGATAAAAAAATGAAACATGGGTAATGTTTGCAGCCAATTATGGCCAATAAAAGCTCATTATTTTTTATAGTTGGAACATACAAGGTATGGATTATGTTATAATGTTTTTTTCTATCCAAGTACATCAAAATGGATTCTAATAGTCTCATATGTAATGCAAAGAAGCTATCAATGCCATATCATCCCACGTCTTGTTAAGAAGCAATATTAGGGAGAGGGCATTTTAGAGAATGCATAATAAATTGTTACTAGTAGTGTAAGTTCAATGTATACTCAAGAAGGGGGGGGGGGGGTTGAATTGAGTATGTGTGTTTTTTCTATCGTTTTCAAAGTTCTTTTTCAGTTTGTGGAAACAACGAGAGAACAATAAAATAAAGAGTAGGGACACAAGGATTTAACGAGGTTTGGCTTCTCAATAAGCCTACTTCCTCCACTCTCTCACCAATATTAGTAATCAATTCTGAAGAATAACAATAGTTACACAATCAATCGAATGCTACAACTCTGTAACATTCAATTCCCCAACTGTTAACTCTAACAGTTCACTCAGTGCTCACAGAACACTCCCCAACCACTTCCCTTTAAGTGGTTCAAAATACAATATCAAGTTCTCCGTAAGTTTTCTCTTAAAGACGAGTATAGAGATGCTTTTGCTCAATCAATGAACTTCAGAAAATATGGCTTACTGGCTTAGTTTTCTTTAGGAGAGCAAAAGGGTTTTTTGAGTTTTCAAAAGATAGACAATTTTTGCAAATGAATAACCGTACCCAAAAAGTGCATGGAGACTTGCTTAAATAATAAAGACAAAATCAGCTGACACAAGTACAATAGTACTCAGACTTCGTTCCCTTCCACTACATGTAGTGGGTTAGTGGAAAGTATACTAAAGTCCAAAATGGTACATATGCAAAATGGTATACTAAAGTCCAAAATGGTACATATGCAAAATGGTATAGTGGGTTAGTGGGTTAGTGGAAAGTATACTAAAGTCCAAAATGGTACATATGCATTAAATGAGCTGATTTGGTATATCATTTTAGCAGATATTCCAAAACTTAAGTGATCAATATTTATCATTTGAATTTTAAAACGTTTTGGAGTTAAAATATCAATATTGATCACTTGAGTGCACGTGTGTAATACTGAGGTCTATTTCCACAGTGGTCTCAGTACTACTAAGTTTATGTCTGATAGAGAGAACTGTTCTTTGCCTCTTCTCTTTACAGGACATAAACTTTAACCATTCTTGCTTCTTTATAATTATACATAAGCCTCACTTCCCTAAGTTCATTTTACAAGAAGATCCTAATAAACATAAAATAAAAAGCTCCAAGCTCTTGGCTTCTGATCTTCAAGTATCTCAAGGCTCTGAAGTTCTTCACTTCAAATGTTGCCTTGAAGAGTCCTCACTTGATTCAACCTGTTTATACACAATCATACATAGCAATCAAGTATAGAGGACTTGTTTGTCATCACTCAAATCAAACATGGTTCAACAAGTAGCTTAAGGAAGAATCTAGAGATGTCTTAGAAAAAATAATTTTGTCTATATATATAGAGGGTATTAGGAGGAAGAGTATATGTTGATTATTATTTAGAGATTACTTGATTTCTAGGAAGCGTTCAAGCCACTCGAAAGCTTGATTAGGGAGAGCATCTACCTCTCGAATGTGGGTTATCTTGTTATTTTCCATGTTCATCTTAGTTATTGATATATAATTTCATATTCATCTTCCCTTTATTTTCACTCTATCAGTTTAATGTTCTATCCATCATCTTAGTCCATAGCCTACTGTTCTTATTACTCTGATTTTACTTTCTGCTGTTGGTTTATTTCTTGTTGTGACTGTGTTACTGCTAGCGTGTTGTGTTGTTTGTGGCATGAGTGTTGGCTGTGGTCACTCAGTCTATAAATTGTATAACATGTCTCTAAAGATCGCCACTTCCCTGTTCTTAACATGTTTTTGTTTCGATTTTCCATGCTACTTAGTTCTCTACTGTCTATCAACCCTAACCAAACAAACTAATAGAACAGAAAGCGAGAAGAAGCAAATATGAGTTGAAGAAATAAGATTTATTTGCTGTTTGCTTATGTGTCACTAGCTTTCTAGAGAAACCTTGGAATTTAAACTCTAATTTTAACTGTTCGAAAATGATTTTATTCGCCTTCAAAGTTGTTGACATGATAGAAATATTAGCTTGTAATGTTGTCAGGTTCATGCTTCTATCAAGGCTTCAGAGGGCACCATCAATTCTTTATACTCTGGTATATGTTTCTTGTCCTTTACTTCACTATTTGATTCATGTATATTTTCACGCTTCTATACCTGTTAACAGTATAATCAGTGGCGTAGCCAAAGAGGGGACATGAGGGGACCACTGCCCCCCTAACATTTTTTGAAAAAATCAAGTTAAAAAACAAACCAAAAAAATTTACCGACCGCCAATACGGATTACCATCCACTTGGCGATCGATAGTTTTTTTATCTAAAAACAAAACAATTTACCGACTGCTATTTGAGTTTACCGACCGCTTGGCGGTCAGTAATTTTTGTATTTATATTTTTTTATGATTTTTTTTATTGTATCGTAACCTTAAATTGTTCAATTTATGCTTCTATTGTGTTTGCATGTTTCTTATCAAGGATGTTTATAAAGTCATGCTGGTCAGAAAATTTTACAGAGCTTAAACCTTGATTTCTATGAGTATTAGGCTATTAAGCTACTTTTGGTTGCTATCAATTTGTCCTTACATTGCTACCTCGAGGTGTACACAGTGCTGTTAAATTCAGACCTGAACATTTCAATTTATTTAATTTGATTGTGATCTATGTTACCCGGATTCTTTGTTTCACCCCAAGTACCCGTGTCGGACACTCGAACCTTGGACATTGGTATGATGACACTTGGACACTTCATTTTGAACCAAAAACATCATATTTTTCATAAAAATGTCGTGTCCAACATTTGGACACGTATCCTTGTCCGATACTTCTAGCAGAGTCCGAGTAACATAGATTGTGATTTTAATCTGATTTTGATTTAAGTTTCTGATTCTTTGATTTGAGTTTGTAATTTCTGGTATTATTTTGTAACTTCACTTTGAGTCTAATTTTGATTTTTTTTTTAGTTTATGATATTTTGAGTTTGTAAGGTCTGGAGTCTAATTTTTTTAGTCTGATTTTTGTGTTTTTTAGTTTGATTTTTCAATATTTGTATCATTTTCTGATTATTTTGGTTTTTTTCTTAAGTTTGAATTGGTGGATTAGCTTGGTTGTTTTAGTGTGATAAAAATACATATGCTATTTTTTTTGTTTGATATGTGAATTTTTGGTTTGATTTTATCCTAATGTCCAACGTAAGTACTCCATAGTCCATACCCCCCATTTTTCAAATCTTGGATCCGCCAATGCCGGATTACGTCCGAAATTATGTATCCGAATTATTTTAGTTAATGTATCGAACTCGTCTCCCCAAGTTTAAAAACTTGGCTACGCCACTGAGTATAATCGGTAAACTTTGTTCTATGCTGCATTTTCAAAATGAGTTCTAGGTTGTTGTGTCCATCAAAATTGATTTATGTAAGTTCAATTTGTGCACAAACTGATGAAACTGAGAGGAATACTGTTTTGCCTAGTGTTCTTTGGAGTTTAAGAATTTGATAATCATCATAAGTTCTTGATGGATCCACATATATATTGATTTTCTTTTGGATGTTCCGCTGCTGCATTGTGGCATGAGAGGAGCTGAACTCTTCGGTTTCTTGCAGAGTTGTCGTCATGATGGCTGGGGCACTACTGCTGAGTACTTGACCAAAACGATTCCGCAGCTTCTTTCGTCTGGAGAAATTAATAACATTCGAGATTTGCTATCTGTCATCTTTACATCAGCTCCTGTAAATCTTAATAATTTCATCAATTGGGTTGCTGAAGTTCGAAAACAGGAGGATGGGATTGAACTTGTCAGTGAAGAGGAGCGGGGAAGGCTGTTTATCAAGGTTAGAATTTTTCTCCTACCTTCCCTTGTTTGGCCCCATGCCATAATCTTTACTCCTTTACATTTCCTCTGTGTGAAATCATTTGTTTCAGGAAGAGATATTGAAGCAAGTGCGGGAGACTGAGCTCTTTAAACATGTCACCAGATGGCTTTTATCTGGATCATCAAATGAAAATTTTGATGGTCATGATTCTTTAGACAAAACTGTTTTCGAAGTTTGCTGCCACGGTGCTCAAATTATGTGTCACAAGGTTGATTCTAGCAATTCAACTGGCTTTAGAACAACAGTACCGAGATCCTTAGACTGTGACAATGGTGGGTCTGTCTCTCCGGTTTCTGACAAGATCATGGAAGATCCTAAGAATGGAGTAGAAATGTTGGTTCCCTGCTGTCAAAGTCATTCTGGTAGTTTGTGTGAGTGTGGTTCCAATAATCCTAAAAGAGAACGTCCATTAGTAGCTGATGCTCTAACTGTATTACTATTGGCACTGCCTCCTGATACTTGGGATTGTCTGAAGGATTCAAGTTTGCGAGAAGAATTTTGTGGTATCATATCCACTAACAATCTCTCTGATTTACTCCAACAGGAGGTAAGTATGATTCCAAATTATACATACATCCTAAAACATTAAAACTAATCATTTATACTAAGGGGGTGTTTGGTATAAATTTAGGAATAGAAACAAATTAGAAAAGAAAAGGGTAATATTAAGTGATACCATTATTCTGTTTCCACAAGGTTGAGAAGTTTAATAAAATAGTAGTAATGGTTTTCATTAGGAAATAGCATGTATTACCAACATCTCATATCAAACAATAGGTAATGGAAATAGTTATTTGATTCCATTTCCAACACTTGAAAATAACAATATCAAACATATTCTAAATAGTGTTGTTTTCAACCATGAAGTGTTGTTCACGTTTGTTATTTCACAAATTTCGCTCAATGCATCCTCAATAATTTGATGCGGTTTACTTTCGTTACAGATACTGCATTTGCGAAAGCAATTGCATTTCCTCGTGGCTGATGTGCGTTCTTCTGCAACATGATGTTTCTCTTTATGAAGGTAGCGCCAGAAAAATATCACATACAACAGTTGCGAATCCTATTTGGTACAACTCTACCTCTCTTGCCAATCAGAACTTACTAAATATTTTTTATTTTTAAATTAAATCCCAAAAATTCCCTGATTTTTCTCCTTTTGCGAGAGGGTTGTCCCACCACGTGGTACAACCGTTGCACTAGAAATTTGCTAGGTAGCACACTAGCACCTAGTGCAGAGTTCAGCTTGCTAAAATAAGAGACTTGATTAAATTTGGCTTTTAAGTTGCTGATATGTATCTATATCTATATATTTTTAACACAGAGATACAGCATATATTTTAATCACATAGGCTATATACATGCTGACCAATACATGTGGAGTAGCCTTCACACACTTGATAAGTGTGTTTCCTATCATCATGCTCACTCGATTAGAAGATGAGTATATTTGTATTCATTATTCACCACAAATTACTATTCTCGAACATCTTTGGATTTTAATCTATCCATTTTTATTTCCTCGGAGAGCATTTATGTACCTTCTTCATTTCAAAGACAATTTTTTGGTTGAAGTAACTAGGTATTGTGGTGTTGTTTGCTGATTTGTAGTTTGCTATTGTTGTTGTTGTTGCTATTTGTTGTAATGAGAAATTTGCTATAGGACAAAAGCTTTCTTAAACAAAATTATTAGAGGGATAAAGCCCCTTCCTTTAGGCCTTTTTCCTGCAATTTTTATTCTTGATGCATTATTTTTTAATCACTAGTAGATTTATGTAAGATTCTATCCTAAAGTTAATTATGT
Source organism: Salicornia ramosissima (assembly GCA_951394345.1). Taxonomy (NCBI): domain Eukaryota; kingdom Viridiplantae; phylum Streptophyta; class Magnoliopsida; order Caryophyllales; family Amaranthaceae; genus Salicornia; species Salicornia ramosissima. The sequence goes on from OX596235.1 coordinate 15,791,733, forward strand.
TATGGAAGGAGTGGCTTCTTAAGATTATGGTTGCATTAGCAATTATAGCTTGTTTATTATTGTAATTAATATTTGTCTAAAACATTCAATCCATCATATGCTTAAAGATGTCAAAGTTGTGCTTAAGTTCCACATGCACTCCATGCTCAAAACTTACAACAGGGATGTTACTTGAAATCTGGACCTAACTTTCTAATTTCTCAGTGCACTATTGGAGGAGTATGTGAGTAAAACAATGATTTTGTTGTATGTCTTAATTGGGGCTGATGTGTTATTGGATTGGACATATTTCAATGCTTATTTTAGTATTCTTTTGGATGTATTTTTTCCTCTTGCAGTAGCAATCCCTAAGAGAATCAAGTCATAGCCCAGTGGTTAGGGCTTCAGAATTCCAGGCACGAGGTCTGGGTTCGATTTTCACCACATGCATTTGCGAGGATTCCTTATTATCCCCCTTATAAATGCGTGTGTTGCTTAAAATTGGTTAAAATTGGCCGGGTGACCTGCAGTAGGGCCGATTCCAAGGCCTAGTATCCCACACATTATCCTATTAAAAAAAACGAGGATGTGATACATGTAAAAGGCCTACCTTTTGAATTAGGAGAAACATATTTTGTTATCTCTTTCGTTTCTTACTATAAATCACTTGCTCTGCTCAATACTCTTTATGGTATCAGAGCTAAGTTGCTCAATCTAAGCATATAATAAGTGATTATTCACTACAACACAAACCATGAAATCCTCAACAAATATTAAAGCTTCAACCTTTAAGCTTTAAATGGGTTGAGTCTTTGTTTCAGGCGTCCAATGTCCTCTTTACCCTAATTCTTGATCTATTAATGTACCAAAGAGAGATTAAGAGCCCAATTAAAGTGGGATACAACCAATCACATGGTGATGGCTTGGTTGACAAGTTTGATGAATGAAAACATCAAGGCATTTGCGGTGTTTATGTCAACTGTATAAGAAGTTTGAAGACAATTGGAGTCTAGGTTTTCCAAAATCAATGGTGCACAAAAGTATGAACTCAACAGCGCTATAAATCATTTGACATAGATGAGGTAGATCCATAAATGAGTACTACTCTGAATGGATGTTTTTTCTATGGTAGTTGAAAAAACGACTACCGAAATTAAAATAATCTATACCGTTGATCTTGATAATTAGATTTGGCTTTTTAAATAAAATTAAACATTTTTATATTGTTTTTTGTTATATTAATTCATTTTTAATAATTTTGGATTTATCTAATTTTTTTTAATTTTTAAATTATTAAAATCTAAAATCAATTAAGTATATCAAAAAATATTAAAAATGAATTAATATTACAAAAAATAATGTATAATTTAAAATTCAAACGTAATTACCAAAGTCAACTTAATTAACATGGATAATCAACGGTCTGGATTTACTTGACTTCGGTGGTCGGTTTTTTACAACTAAAAAAGAATTTTCAATGAGAACGTTGTGGATAGATTTTTATTCTCATCATTTGTTACCCATAACCAAAATGACAAATGAGACAAGTGCTTTTGTTGCCGCTAGAGGAACAAAGGCTATTTCAATTTCTGAATGACCTTTAAGGCTCCATTTGTTTTGAAGGAAAACAATTTACAACGGAAAATATTGATGTAAACACAGTTTTCCTTTGCTTGTTTGATTAGAGGAAAACTTGTGAAGGAAATAAAAAAATGAAATAGAAATGAAAGAAAGATGGGAAGAGTGAATAAGGGAGAAATAAAGAGTATGAAGGAAAATGTGGCATTCCTTCTCCAGAAAAGGAAAATGGTTTTCCTTTTCCAAAGTGACATTTTCCACCTCAAGGAAAATTGTTTTTCATCCCTTTTCAAAACAAACAAAGGAAAATGGAAAGAGAGGGGAAAATTATTTTCCATTAAAACAAACAGAGCCTAAGATGACTATGGATGACACCACCAGAACAACATAAGAATATAAGATACACACGAATGACACGATTACACGAGTACACAATTATCTGAAGAAACAATGTGGGAGGCTCCCCCCCCCCCCAAGCCACCCCCTAATTCCCCCTAATACTATTTATAGTACACGTACATTGGGTATGCGATGCAAATGAATATTGGGTTAGGTTTTAGATAGGTCTTCTTGTAATGATCAACTAGTGTGTCAGGCTCGGGTGTTGTTTGTTATATGTATGTAGGGACAAACACAAAAATGAAACAATCAGTAATTAAAACTCTTCGAGGCGTGTAATCACTATTCTAAAAGCAAAACTTCGACCCTACAAAAGCACGGGTATCATAAATGTTTACTTTTGAGATACAACGAAAAAAAAAATACTATTCTTGCTTTCAAAGAATAATACCCAATGTAACTCAGTATTTTAGTGAAGGTTGAAGATGAACTTTTTGAGAGAAAACAAAAACACTCTGACTCTTTTTGCAATTGTTGTAATTGTGAAATGAATTTTACGTTGTTATACAATTCAAAACACAACTACCCACTCATAACATGCTCAACAAAATGCACAAACCACGTACAGCATATCCTATGACCAAGCAACGTGCATTGACCGAGAAAACCGCTAATTCAAACAACGACTGAAGAATTATCGCGGACGCGCAGAAGAAAAGCGTCGCTGGCGCGACAGCACAACCGCGGGCGCGACAACACACTTGGCGTGGGCGCGACAGCACCATCGCGGGCGCAACGTGACCTGGGCGCGGGCGCAACGGTTCTTTCCTGCGTAGTTTTCTCTTCGTCGCGGGCTAGAGAAATGGCGCGGGAATGCCCAAAATGTCCCTGTCCGCGACCACTTTATGCACATTCCTAAGTTTTACAACTTAGCTTATTTTTCACCGAATTTTTTTTTCGAGCTCGGTAATAAGTTCGTGATAGTACGTATATCATTATTTTGCTAAATTATTTCACCATATCCACATAAATTAGCATAAATAACCATGAGTGTATTCTTAATGCTCTAAATATATCCAACAATCCTCCCCCATTTAGAGTATTAAAGAAATTGCAACATCATCAACAAAATTCCAATCTAATGCATAAATGAAAGTGTGTCATAACTTGAACTTCCACTTAGTACAACACACATTCCAAAATCCCGAGTCGGAATAGTGTCGTAAACGATTGAACTACCCAAAACATAATGGAATAATAAAGATATCATACACAAAAGATCAATTACTTTATTACATTACATAACTTGACACCGTAACAGCCATGGTATCCGTATCTATTCATAAGTACATCAAAGCTTCGCCCACGAGCTTCTTGAAGCGGCCAAACTTCGTACATACATAAGTAAATCTCTAATAGAACATACTCCTGTGAAAAGGCATAATGTCAAGAGATTTATTAAGAAACCCAACCTACTTATTCATCACAGGAATGGAACTTACTTAGGATGTGAATATCAAGTTCCCGAACATCAAGATAAAGGAATTAATCTTATTGAACTGAAGACCCAACGTTGTATTGGGCGTTAAGTTAAGATTCCTTTATTCGTGTTCAACATCAGGCTCCAATCCTAAACCGATTGCCATCCTTTTTAATACACATCTAGCCAACGGTTTGGTGAAACAATTAGCTAGATTTAAATCCGTTCGAACATAATCAATAGTGATCACACTATCCTTAACTATGTCGTACACCAATATGCCTGGACTTACCATTATATACATGGTTGTATGCCTTTGCCAGAGTTGCATTGTTATCAAAATGTATCACTATAGGTGATATCGGTTTTAGAATCAAAGGTATCTGTAACATCCAATAATTTCTCATCAAGTTATAAATGTTATTTCAAGGAATATTGAGAATTATTAAAGTGTTATCGCCACGTATGGAAACGTATCGGCTTACTCAGAATTTTGTAGCGGAAATAAAATAGTACTAAGTTTAAAATAAAACTAAATCTTATTACAACTTGGAACCATTAAGGCCCTGAAATTTATTGAATCAACTTAAACGAAATAAATCCAACTTAATAAATGAAAATGTCTAAAATCTCCCAAACTAAAACGTTAAATCCAATTTGGAAAATATTTCATAAAGTAAATAAATGTTTCAGAAATACCACTCGTCACTCAAGCCCATAAGCGTCCCTGAATTCCTGCACAAACTTACCTTGACCCTGAACGACTGCTCACCAATAATTGGGTCATCACAGGGTCAAGATATTAACAAGACCAAATTTGTACGGCGTCAGCAAAGCTGAGTACGGCAATTAGATAAGCATACAGATCTATTGCATATAAAAATCATGTCAAAAACTTAAATGCTATGTTGAGTAATTAGTTATTATTCCTTGTAAACACATTTATTATTAAGTGGCCCTCTAGAGCCGAAGCCAGTGTAAGCACCGGGCGAGTTGTCTATGCGTAGAAGGTGACAATGGGAGCTACCCACGTCATAAATAAAGGAATTGAGCTCAATCCGCTAATGGAACACGTGGATCCTACGGTTCCCTTAAAGTCACGAGACCTGCCGTGACCCCAACCCACATCCATGCCAATACTCCAGACGTGCACTTGTCTAGAGTTTTAATGCTTACCTGAATCTTTCACTTTAAGTGCTTAGTGTCTTGAGAGTTGTTACACATAACAGACACACACATACAATTCACATAACACTTGTTTTAATTTGTTGTTCAGATAAAACACACTGAACTCTTGTCTATTAACGAGATTCCTATTAAGAACATATGTCTTAAGTGGTATCCCAAAGCTATTAAAGGGCATGAAATATTCGGAGAATCTATTCATGCATTACTAATAAACTTGAAAGGGACAACATGTCCATATGCCAAATAAATTGCTACTAATGAAGCATGAAATATTCAAAGAACCTATTCATGCAATATTCTCTTTTATAATCGGAACATGAAATAATCCTTCCTATTCATTTCTTGATTGGTTTGTAAACACAGGTTATACAAACAATTAAATTCACCACAAACAGTCATGTTCCACAAATTCACATATCTTGAAAATCATGATAGAAATACTCAAAGTCCTAACATGATACTACGTCTGAAAACTTATCAATCACGCGTACCTTGAATAAACTTGGTGGTACTCCACCTTTTCCTTTCAGAACTACCCTAAGTAATATTCCTCGCCTATAATATAAAAGACAATAGTATTAACTCGAGTCCTAAAATATCCAGCAGCTCTAACCTATCCTAAGACCTCCCGTAAATCACTAGATAATAATATTAATTACTTAATTATATGTATAATTACAAGATTTAATCCCAGATTTAAAAAGAAAATAAAAGATAATAATTTTTTTTTTTAAAACATATACGTATATATGTGTGTGTGTGTATATATATATTTATATATACATATACATACATACACGCATATATATATATGCATATACACATATATACATATACACTTAGCAATAGGTACTACCTACGGGCACCACGAATCGGTGGCTTGGCAGACGGCAGCAGGGCGGCAGGCGGCGGCAACGGCGTGGAACCCCGGCGACGCAGCTACGGGCTGCCGGTGGTGGTGGCAATGCGTCTGGGCGGCTCGTGAAGAAGAGATCTACTCTGTTTTTTTTTTTTTTTAAAGAAAATCGAGTGGAGGTGCTACGGGGACCGGCGGCCGTACGGTGGTGGTGCCTTGGTAGTTATGGAGGTTGAAGGTAGGTGGGTATGGAGGTTTAGAGATGGATTGAAGATGAGGTATGGAGGTTTTGAATTTCTTTTTCTTCTTCTTTGGGTCACGGTGAGAGAGAGAAAGAGAGAGTTGTTTTTTTTTTTTTCTCTTTTTGCTTTTTGACCTGATTTGGTTTACCCTGGGGTATTTATAATGTTACTGCTGTTTAGGGTTTCTCAATAGGTTGGGCCTGTGACAAACTCTTTTAAGCCCTTATCATTTTCAAACACTGAATTTTTACTATTTCATTCTTTTTTTTTATTTATTTATCTGTTTGAACGGTTCCCAACCGACAATTAAAACCTTTTGAGTTATGTTAAATATGACCCACAAATTTTCATAAAAATGATTTCAAACATATAAATCTTTAATATTCCCATAAAATAAAATATTTAATTTATTTTATTAACTCTAATACCGAAAATATCCGTTATGGGTGTAAAATCGCGTATTTATGTATAATTAACTCTTATACTAGGGTATAAAAATACGGGGGATTACATTCTACCCCCCTTAAAAGAAGTTTCGTCCCCGAAACTTATGTCACTAATAACTTTATATTTTAAAGAAATGCACTGCTAAATAAAAGTCTAAGGACTAGAGTTGCTGTAACTTGACTCTTACTTTTACTTCTACTACTTGTTCCCGACGATATGCCCGGAAACTCTTGAGACTATGTCCCAAAAACGAGGAAAAGAACTAAACTATTCAGTGCAAGCATGCCAAAATAGTAATCATAATGCTAATAATGCTATAAAATGTTGTAAAAGCGCGAAATTCTATCGCATTCTACCCCCCTTAAAGAAAAAGAGTTACGCCCTCGTAACTCACCGTTTAAATCAATTCGGGGTACTTGCTCTTCATATCTTCCTCGGCTTCCCAAGTGGCTTCTTCGTACTCTTGGTTAGACCAAAGGACCTTTACTAACTTTATATCCTTGTTTCGGGTACTTCGTACCTTACTGTCCAATATCTTGACGGGTCTTTCTTCATATGTCAAATTTTCATCCAACTGAATTGCTTCCAGTTGCAGTACATGCTTGGAATCCGGGATATACCTCTTAAGTTGTGAAATGTGAAATACATCATGCATCTTCTCAAACTCCATCGATAAGGCAAGCTTGTATGCTAAAGTTCCGATTCTTTCCAAAATTTCATACGGACCTACATACTTTGGGCTAAGTTTACCCTTTTGCCCGAATAGCATGATACCTTTCGTTGGTGAAACCTTCAGGAAAACTTTGTCACCAACTTTAAATTCATCCTCCCGTCGTTTCTGATCTGCGTAGCTCTTATATCTATCTTGGGCTGCTTGAATTCTACTCCGGATCAGCTTAACAGTTTTAACTGTCTCTTCTATGAACTCAGTTCCCAGGACAATTTGTTCACTAAGGTCGTTCCAACAAATAGGGCTTCTACACTTCCTCCCATACAGCGCTTCGAAGGGTGCCATTCCGATGCTAGCATGGTAACTATTGTTATAGGAGAACTCGATAAGGTCCAAGTGATCCTCCCAAGATCCTTGGAAATCGAGTGCACATGCCCTAAACATATCTTCCATAGTTTGATTCGTTCTTTCGGTTTGCCCATCAGTTGCTGGGTGAAACGTTGTGCTCATTTTAAGAGTTGTGCCCAAATTCTCTTGCACCTTTTTCCAGAACTTTGATAAAAATCAAGAGTCACGATCCGAGATGATATCCTTCGGTACTCCATGCAATCTTACCACATTCTTTATGTAGGTTTTCGCCAGTTGCTTCTTTTTCCAAGTTTCTTTGATGGGTATAAAAACTGCAGACTTAGTCAGTCGATCTACTACCACCCATATGGTGTCATTACCACTCTAAGCTTTAGGTAAAGCTGTGACAAAATCCATCGATATCGAATCCCACTTCCAGACTGGCACTTCCAGCGGTTGAACTGCCCCCATTGGCCTCTTGTGATCTATCTTCACCTTTTGGCATGTAAGGCACTTTGATACGAATTCTGCAATTTCACGCTTCATATTGGGCCACCAGTAGGCCAATTTTAAATCCTTGTACAACTTATCACCTCCGGGGTGAACAGAGTACGGTGTGTTATGAGCTTCCTCCATTATTCTTCGTTTCAACTCCTCACAATTTGCGGGTATGCACCACCTTCCTTTAAAACGCAAGCTTCCATCGTCAAATACTCTAAAGTCACTCTCCTTGGTTTGACCTAAATTTCCTTTTATTTTATTTAGCTTATCATCCTCCTTTTGTTTTTCCACAATCTCATCAAACAATGTGGGTGCTATTGACATGGCTGCTATCAAGTTTTCCACTTCCCCTTCGTACATAACTTCCAAGTTTAACCTTTCAAACTCTTTGCACAAGGTGTCTTCGACCATCAGGGTATTGATTCCATGAGTCGTCTTGCGGCTCAAGGCGTCGGCGACTTTATTGGCTTTTCCTTCGTGGTATTGGATATCCAGGTCGTAATCCTTAATTAATTCTAGCCATCTCCTTTGTCTCATGTTCAAATCTTACTGAGTGAAAATATACTTTAAGCTTTTGTGATCCGTAAATATCTTACTCCTTACGCCATAAAGGTAATGTCTCCATATCTTCAGGGCAAACACTATAGCGGCTAGCTCCAAATCGTGAGTAGGGTAATTTGCCTCGTACGGTTTTAGTTGTCTTGATGCATAGGCTACCACCTTTCCATTCTGTTGTAAGACACATCCCAAACCATTTTTTGAAGCGTCACTATATACTTCAAACCCCTTGATTCCTTCAGGTAGGGTTAACACCGGTGTTGTTGTCAATCGGTTCTTCAAGGTTCGGAACGCTTCTTCGCAATTTTCATCCCATTCAAACTTCTTTTCCTTCTTCATCAAGTTAGTCATGGGCCTTGCTATCTTAGAGAAATCTTTCACAAACCTTCTGTAATAGCCCGCTAAGCCCAAAAAGCTTCGGACATCAGTCACGTTCTTAGGGGTAGACCACTCGCTCACTGCTTTGATCTTCTTAGGAACCACACATACTCCTTCCTTCGACACGTAGTGTCCCAAGAATGCAACCTTTTCTAGCCAGAATTCACACTTAGAAAACTTGGCATACAACTTGTTTTCTCTTAAGGTCTCCAGGACTGTTCTTAAATGCTTGACATGCTCATCTTGACTCTTTGAGTACACTAGTATGTCGTCTATGAAAACCACCACAAACTTATCCAAATATTCGTGAAACACCCTATTCATCAAGTCCATAAATATAGCTGGTGCATTGGTTAACCCAAACGGCATAACAATAAATTCATAATGGCCATAGCGAGTTCGGAAGGCAGTCTTTGATACGTCTTTATCGGCTACTCTCAACTGATGGTAGCCGGACCTCAGATCGATCTTTGAGAACAGGCAAGCTCCTTTGAGTTGATCGAATAAATCATCAATTCTAGGTAAGGGATACTTGTTTTTTATGGTGACATTATTCAACTCCCTATAGTCTATGCACAATCTAAGGCTCCCATCTTTCTTCCTCACAAATAGCACAGGGGCTCCCTAAGGTGATGCACTAGGCCGGATATAACATTTATCAAGCAACTCTTGTAACTGGGTTTTTTGTTCACTCATCTCCGCAGGTGCCATTCTATATGGTGCTTTGGAGATAGGGGCTGTCCCAGGAGGTACTAAATCTATGGTGAACTCAACCTCTCTTTTTGGTGGCATCCCCGAAATCTCATCAGGAAAAACATCAACAAATTCATTAACTATTGGAACATCATCCAAATTCATTCCCCTCCTCTCACTTAAATCTAAAACACAACAGAAGTACAATGGGTGTCCTTTTGTAACTAGCTTTTTCAGTTTCATGGCAGAGATTATCCCAAAACCCTTATTCTTGCTAGGGTTCTTGTAGGAAATGGGGGTTCCTAAAGGAGTTCTCAAGTATACCCTTTGTGCTTTACAATCTATTTTTCCCTCATACTTGCTTAACCAGTCCATTCCTAAGATAATGTCTAGACCCCCTAAAGAAATCTCTATAAGGTCAGAAGGAAAGTTAGATTTTCCTATTTGTAATGGCAATTCCTTGTGAAGTCTAGTACAGTTAACTACCTCCCCAATGGGTAGGCATATAGGTATTTGGACTAGCTCCGCCTTATTCAACCCCAACTTTACCACAACAGACTTAGAAATAAAAGAATAGGTTGCACCAGAATCGAAAAGAACTTTAACCATAAAGGAGTTTAGGGAAAAAGTACCCGTGACAGTATCAGCTGCTCTCTCGCCTTCTTTCTTTCCCATGACGTTCAATCTGCCTGCAATGTTGTTCTTGTTCTGATGATGGTTATTCTCTGCCCCTCCTTGCTTAGTGTGGTTGTTTTGGTTGCCCGAATGTCCTCCTTTTTTATCATGGGGTCTTCCTTTAGCTTCATTCCTTTCAGTCTCGGGTTTGGAGAAACACTCAAACGCTCTTTTTCCTTTCCTCTTACAGTTGTTGCAGGTGACCAGATTACCTTCGCAGTCCTTCCCAGGATGGTTTCTTGGACATTTCTTGCAGAAGTAGGTTCGTTCGCTAGTATCAGGCCTTTGTTGTCCCTACCCTTTTCCTGTGTTCTGGTTTCCTTTGTTTCGATAATTTCCATTCATCTGCTTTTTGAAATTTCCCTGATGACTAGTTTGTTAGAACTCTTTCCTCTTTTCTCCCACAACACCCTCTCCTTTAGCATTCCGTTGGAAGAGGCTGTATAAGTTCGCAACCCTTCCGTACACATCATCCAACCTTGTGAAAGTCTCTCCACCCAAGTTCATCTTTATCTCCATGGAGAGTCCCTGCTCGAACCTCTGAGCCTTTAGCTTCTCCGTGGCTACCACTTTTGGGGCAAATCTGCACAAGGCGACGAACTTAGCATAGTATTCCGCTACGCTCATCCTCCCCATTTTCAAATCGAAGAATTCATCAGACTTTTGCTTCTTCAACCAGGCAGGATAAAATTTGTTCCTGATGCTGGTCTTAAAAGCATCCCAGTTGAATCCAGCGGCCTCGCGGATCGCAGGCTCACTCTCCCTCCACCATAGATCTGCCTCATCCTTCAGGTACAAGGTAGCTTGGTTGACCCTAAGCGCTTCAGGAAAGTCTAGAGTATCGAAAATCTTGTCAAATTCCCTTAACCAGCTTTCCAATTGTGATGGGTCAGGGCCCCCTTTAAAATAGGGTGGCTTCACTTGTGCCAACTTTTTGAACATCTCCCCAGCAAGGTCGTTCTGGTCATTGCGATTTGCGTTCAACTTCTCTCTTATGGCATCAGCTAGGGCTCGGTTATCTGCCATCCTATTTTTCCTCCTGAATAAAAGGGAAACCCATTTAGGTTTACCAAATTAACTTTGGATAGGCTATTAACTGACTATCCCTACTAATAACTCTAAATCATATTATCTAGAAAATAGGCATGAACTATCACTCTATCATAGCGAACACATAATTTAAGCAAGAAGAATACCAAATAAAAATAGAATAAAAGAGATTCCCATAGCGCGGTGTTAAGTGCTTGGTTTGAACATTGATACTTAATCTTTATAAATTCCAAGTTTTTATTAATTTGAAACAATAGAGACCCCTAACTATACTCCTCTATTTTGAGACGTCTATTATCGCGCTTGTCTGCCTTCTCCTGATAGACACTTGGATCAAAATCTTCATCTTTGTCTTCCTCTTCAGAACTTCCATTCATTCCCAGTTCTTCTTCATCGAGGGTTGTCGCAGGATCTCCGCTTGGAATCTCATATGCGTCCATCAGGTAATCTCCTCTCAGTCCGATTCAGTTGGTCTCATATGTGCTTGATAGATTTTCTTCCCACGTAGTCGCCATAAGGTATGCGGTTAAGATAGCTTTCGTCTCATCTATTTTACCTGCTCTTAGGACTACTAGTTGTGCTTCTTCTATTCCTTTCTTATCCTTGTTTATATTAATGTTACCCTGACTCGATGCAGTATTTTCAATTTTTCCTTGTTTTTCATTCCACTCACTCTCAAGTTTTATTAGCCACTTTCGTAGACCATCTCCTAACATATATTCGTCCGGGTAGGCGAGACTGTTGAATTGTCCAGCAAACATGAATAATGGTGCTTTAAAATACTGAAAGACTGGTGTAAACGGTTCTTTCTTTGGTAAATAATGTAAGCACATGACGGCAATGTAGGCTTGGGTGACATCGTTTACTCTATTTTCTTCTAGAAATATATCAAACACATATGTTGTTATCTTGTTCAGATATTCAATGATTATTTCATTATCTTTCTTGATTAGGTGATCGTTAGGTGGATTTCATGGAGGAAACAACATCTGTACGTATGTAAGTGCATGTGATCCCACGCAATACCAATTTCCAAAAGGAATAAAAGAACAACAACATGCTACTAACATATAATCACTGAACACACACACAGTCAATATCATCATCATATATAACAAATAGCCACAATACTTATTCACGTTAATACCCTTCCCAAATCTTCACCAAGGTTAATTTAGAAAATCTTATTTTGCAAATGAAAATATATTAAAATAAAATTTTGACGTCTTGAGAAAGTTTTGGATCAAAACCTGAGGCTAACTGATACCACTTTGTAACACCCCAATAATTCTCATCAAGTTATAAATGTTATTTCAAGGAATATTGAGAATTATTAAAGTGTTATCGCCACGTGTGGAAACGTATCGGCTTACTCAGAATTTTGCAGCGGAAATAAAATAGTACTAAGTTTAAAATAAAACTAAATCTTATTACAACTTGGAACCATTAAGGCCCTGAAATTTATTGAATCAACTTAAACGAAATAAATCCAACTTAATAAATGAAAATGTCTAAAATCTCCCAAACTAAAACGTTAAATCGAATTTGGAAAATATTTCATAAAGTAAATAAATGTTTCAGAAATACCACTCGTCACTCAAGCCCATAAGCGTCCCTGAATTCCTGCACAAACTTACCTTGACCCTGAACGACTGCTCACCAATAATTGGGTCATCACAGGGTCAAGATATTAACAAGACCAAATTTGTACGGCGTCAGCAAAGCTGAGTACGGCAATTAGATAAGCATACAGATCTATTGCATATAAAAATCATGTCAAAAACTTAAATGCTATGGTGAGTAATTAGTTATTATTCCTTGTAAACACATTTATTATTAAGTGGCCCTCTAGAGCCGAAGCCAGTGTAAGCACCGGGCGAGTTGTCTATGCCTAGAAGCTGACAATGGGAGCTACCCACGTCACAAATAAAGGAATTGAGCTCAATCCGCTAATGGAACACGTGGATCCTACGGTTCCCTTAAAGTCACGAGACCTGCCGTGACCCCAACCCACATCCATGCCAATACTCCAGACGTGCACTTTTCTAGAGTTTTAATGCTTACCTGAATCTTTCACTTTAAGTGATTAGTGTCTTGAGAGTTGTTACACATAACAGACACACACATACAATTCACATAACACTTGTTTTAATTTGTTGTTCAGATAAAACACACTAAACTCTTGTCTATTAACGAGATTCCCATTATAACGACCTGACTTTTCTAGGCTGTCGTTTGACGAAGGAAAATGACTTGCGGATCATTACTTAAGCATTAAAATTAAACATTAATAATATACTCAAAATAGAAGCATCTTTTATTAACTTAAAAATCTGAAATTCATCCCAAAAGTCAAAAAGGGTAAAATACTTAAGGAATTACATAAACTAAAATAATGCATTCCCAACATGCTGGGATAATAAATGAAATAATGGAATATTGTCTTATAGCAACTTAGAAAATACTAAGGTAAAACTAAAAACTCTGCCACATCAAAGCCCAACCAGCGGAAGCCCGTTCTAAGCAGCTGCATCGTCACCTGAAACTGAGGGGGGGGGTCCACCGTCAGTGGCGAGTAACTAGGCTGTCCCGTTTAAGTAAGGGACCGCTAAACACATAATAGCATAGGATAACACACAAAAATACATGTAAACAAATAATATTTCATACACATGTACATACAAGGTACGTATAAAAATACGTACAAAAATACGTATAAAAATACGTATACGATACGTATAATAATACCTGCAAAATACGGTTAGAAATACGTACAAATACGTATAAAAGTACGTATACAATACACATAATAATCCTGCAAAATACGGTTAGAGATACGTACTAAATACGTATACAATACAAGCATACATACGAAATACACATATACCTTCTAGTGTTATACATGATCAGACATACACAGCGGAAGACTTATACCAACCATGTTATATTACATCTAATACATAACTTATACCATATTCCATCTTATTCTTCAATTATCTTAATATACCTTACATTATCTTAACTTCATAATCATATCATATCATTCATCTTAACTTTATAATCATATCATATCATTCATCTTAACTTTATCATACAACTTATCTTATCAATTATCTTCACTTCTTAGCGGACCGGTCTTTATAGCTCGTTGTGGATCCCGTGTGCACCACAACTTTCCTAAAACATGCCGGGGTGAACTCGTGTATTCAGCCCGTAGTGGATCCCGTGTGCACCACTAAGCCTAAGCTATGGCCATAACTCCTAAATAGCAGCTCGTGTACTACTACTTAGACGACTACATATTTTAAGACCCAGAACTGCCCGGGTGAACTCGTGTATTCATCCCATGGGGCCGTGGCATCGACTTAACCCGATCTGATGACTCGTGTATCATCAAAAAGGGCGTCCTATCTTATTAACCCGATTGATGACCTTTGCGTCATCGCAGGGGCGATCTTAACTTATTATCTTTCTTATAACTAGAAGTACTAGGTGACCGTAATCGGGAATAAATGTTCGAAGTCCCAGGAAAGAGAGGTGCGGCACGTATATTGGCCACCTTAAATACCAAGTCTTTCCTAGCCAGAGATCGAAACAAATAATTACCCTTTTACTCTGTTTCCTTTCCTTCCCTAATAATATCTTATTATCTTTAATTCCTTATTGTAACTTATCCCTACTGACTTGCACATGTGAGTGGAGAAGAAAGAAATCAGGTTTTAGGTTCAATTTAGAACATGTGAGTTGCACATGAGGTAAATTACCTGCTACAGCAGGTTAACAAGTCCATGGGACTGATGAATTCTTTTGCTTGATATTGTTTGGACTGATAATGGAAAGTCAATAGTAGGGACTGATAAGGGAAGATGGGAAATAGTATGGACCGTTGGAGTCAATTTCGCCTATAAAAAAATAATAAATACAACTTATCGTCCAAAATAACTAAGTTCTTTAATCGTATTATTATTACCCTTTCATATTATAACTTAACCCAGATAGTTCCTTTAGGAAATATTAATGATTATAATAATAATACTAATTCCCAAAATTGTTCCAATATTATTATAAGCCAAAATAATTAAACTAAAATTGGTCAACAATAACTAACCTACTCGACATTTTAGGGTTAGTTTACTAATTAGATAAATTTATCAACATAATAATTAACAAAATCAGTTCAATTAACAATAATTCGAATAATTAATAATTATCACCAAAAATTGCATAAAACATGATAAAAATTCTACCTTTCATATTTTATACCACTCGAAAATCATGAACAACAATACCAAAAATTACGTCTTTAATTAATTAAATTCAATTACCAATAAATCATAGCGAACTTTATAATAAACATTAAAATTATCCTAAAAACACCATATTTTACACAATCTGATTTTAAAGTATTAAATTAAGAACCACCATTAAAAGATCTCGAATAATCTGGAAATTTTGATGGGAGCTAGATGTAGGTTCATGGTTTAACGTGCATAAATTTCGTCCAAAAATAACATCTTTTACTATTTTTAAGGAGTTTTATAACTAACAAATCAGATTAGGCTGAATTCAGTTTCATATTTTTCTGCCATATCAAACGAACTTTAAAAATTACGAAAATTTAACACAAGCTGTAAAACACTATTACTGACTTCCACCTAAAATTTCATATCCATCCGAATTGATTAAGTGTCTTGAATAATTCGTAAACTAAATCTGGACAGTTTTACCGGTTTAAAAGATTAAATTATTATAAGCAATAAAAGGACGAATTTTGCCACGAAATAAATCATGATTCATAATCAAACAGTAAACAAACTGCCACGAAAAATTCATCAAGAAATAACAAGTTTTGATTAATAAATAAATTCATACAAGTAATTATTCAACAATTAAAGATTTCAAGAAACTACATAAAATAATCAAGAAAATTTCATAATAATTCATAAAGATTACATATTTTCATCAAGAAAAATTACATAATATCCTATCATATGATTCGAAATTTTCTAGGTGATCATGACACTAATTCCTAACAATTTTCATGTTTTAATCCTAATTAACTATGTGATTAACTTGTACCGAAATTAAACGAAATAGCATAGTTACCTCATTACGCTAAATATTCCAAGGCAAAATTCACCACTTTGGGTGAATGTAGCTCGGCTATTTTTGAGGGGAAAGGAGGATAGTTTTGTTGAAGAGTTTACAAGCTTTTGCAATTAGGAACCAAAAACAATTGCTAAGCTATTATATATATAGAAGTAGGAAACAAAACAAACCCTAAAAATAACTCTAGGGTTGCCGTAAAAAGGGAGGAAATAAGGGAGAATTGGACCTAGCATTTAGGGCTTAGAAGACTAGGTTTTAAGATTTCAAAAATTAATTATTTAATTTAATTAATTAAATCCTTTAAATAATTAAATTAAACCAAAGAAGTAACATTGGCCCAAAAAGAAAGGAGGGGCCGACCATGTCATAAGGGAGAGGAAAAATTGGGTCATTGGCCCAATTTGAGATAAAAGAGAGAGAAACAAAATAAAACAGTCCAAATTACTGGGCTTTTTGGACTTAGAATAAATAAAATAATACTAATATCCGCGAAATTTTCTGGCCCTAAATTTCGGGGTATTACACCCATTAAGAACATATGTCTTAAGTGGTACCCCAAAGCTATTAAAGGGCATGAAATATTCGGAGAATCTATTCATGCATTACTAATAAACTTGAAAGGGACAACATGTCCATATGCAAAATAAATTGCTACTAATGAAGCATGAAATATTCAAAGAACCTATTCATTTCTTGATTGGTTTGCAAACACAGGTTATACAAACAATTAAATTCACCACAAACAGTCATGTTGCACAAATTCACATATCTTGACAATCATGATAGAAATACGCAAAGTCCTAACATGATACTACGTCTGAAAACTTATCAATCACGCGTACCTTGAATAAACTTGGTGGTACTCCACCTTTTCCTTTCAGAACTCGCCTAATTAATATTCCTCGCCTATAATATAAAAGACAATAGTATTAACTCGAGTCCTAAAATATCCAGCAGCTCTAACCTATTCTAAGACCTCCCGTAAATCACTAAATAATAATATTAATTACTTAATTATATGTATAATTACAAGATTTAATCCCAGATTTAAAAAGAAAATAAAAGATAATAATTTTTTTTTTAAAAACATATACATATACATACATACACGCATATATATATGCATATACACATATATACATATACACTTAGCAGTAGGTACTACCTACGGGCACCACGAATCGGTGGCTCGGCAGACGGCGGCAGGGCGGCAGGCGGCGGCAACGGCGTGGGACCCCGGCGACGCAGCTGCGGGCTGCCGATGGTGGTGGCACTGCGTCTGGGCGGCTCATGAAGAAGAGATCTACTCTGTTTTTTTTTTTTAAAAGAAAATCGAGTGGAGGTGCTGCGGGGACCGGCGGCCGTACGGTGGTGGTGCCTTGGTGGTTATGGAGGTTGAAGGTAGGTGGGTATGGAGGTTTAGAAATGGATTGAAGATGAGGTATGGAGGTTTTGAATTTCTTTTTCTTCTTCTTTGGGTCACGGTGAGAGAGAGAAAGAGAGAGTTGTTTTTTTTTTCTCTTTTTTGCTTTTTGACCTGATTTGGTTTACCCTGGGGTATTTATAATGTTACTGTTGTTTAGGGTTTCTCAATAGGTTGGGCCAGTGACAAACTCTTTTAAGCCCTTATCATTTTCAAACACTAAATTTTTACTATTTCATTTTATTTATTTATTTATTTATTTATTTATTTGAGCGGTTCCCAACCGACAATTAAAACCTTTTGAGTTATGTTAAATATGACCCACAAATTTTCATAAAAATGATTTCAAACATATAAATCATTAATATTCCCATAAAATAAAATATTTAATTTATTTTATTAACTCTAATTCCGAAAATATCCGTTATGGGTGTAAAATCACGTATTTATGTATAATTAACTCTTATACTAGGGTATAAAAATACGGGGGATTACAGTATCTCAATCATGAGATCCCTCAACCACTCAGCTTCTTTACCAGCCGAGTGTAGCGCTATGAATTCCGACGTCATAGTCGAGTCTGCAATACACGTTTGTTTCTTCGATGCCCAAGAAATTGCACCTCCCCCATACCGGAAAACCCATCCACTAGTGGAAGAGTGATCCTTATTGGAGATCCAACTCGCATCCGAGTACCCTTCTACAACCGAAGGAAATCCTCCAAATGTCAAACCAAAGTCTATGGTTTTCCTCAAATATTTCAACAAATGGCGAACTACTTGCCAATGCTCCATACTAGGTTTACTAGTATGCCTACTCAATTGCCCTACAACAAATGAAATATCAGGCCTTGTACATGTCATGGCATACATCAAACAACCAATTACCCTTGCATATTCCAATTGATTCATTGCATTGCCATCATTTGGCAATAATTTAATGCTTGGATCCATTGGTGTTGAATAAAGAGAATTCTCACCAACATTGAACTTTTCCATTACCTTTTCAATGTAGTGAGATTGAGATAATATTATCTTTCTACCTTCTCTCTTTATCCTTATGCCAAGAATGACATCTGCTTCTCCAATATCTTTCATGAAAAATACCAAACTAAGGAATGATTTAGTCACATTAACCTGTGACATATCAGTTCCAAAGATCAACATATCATCAACATATAGACAAATGATAACCCCTTTACCGTATTTATCAAATTTTCTATATACACACTTGTCAGAATTATTTAAAATAAACCCATTTGACAAGATAACTTCATCAAATTTTTGATGCCATTGCTTTGGTGCTTGTTTTAGCCCATATAAAGACTTTACCAACTTGCAAACCTTTTCTTCTTGACCTTTCACGACAAACCCTTCCGGTTGTCGCATGTAAACCTCTTCCTCTAGCTCACCTTTTAAGAACGTCGTCTTAACATCCATTTGATGGATAACTAGGTTATGAATAGTCGCAAGAGCTATTAGTAACCTTATGGTAGAGATACGAGCAATGGGAGCATATGTATCAAAATAATCGATACCAGGTTTTTGCCTAAAACCTTGTGCCACCAACCGGGCCTTGAACTTGTCAACCGTTCCATCAATCTTCAATTTCTTTTTGAAGATCCATTTGCAACCGATAGGTTTACACTTAGGTGGTAAATCAGCTAAGACCCAAGTATTATTTCCCATGATGGAATCCATCTCATCATTTATTGCCTCTTTCCAAAATGAAGCGTCATGAGACTGTACCGCCTCATAATATGATGAAGGTTCACTTTCCACACTAAAAACATATGGAATATGTGTTAGTACAGTGTCTCTTGAACCTTCTATCAAATATACATGAAAATCCGAGCCAAAAGATTTCTCTTTTCTTGCTCTTTTACTTTTCCTAGGTTGAACGGCAGGAGATGCTTCATCATCAATTAGAGATTGATCATCTACCTCTTGATCATTGTTACCATGATCACATATCTGTGGTCCGGCGCTAGGATTAACATCCTTAGGCCTAGGAATTGAAGAGAATCGATTTTCATCGAAAATTGCATCTCTAGATTCGATGGTAGTATGAACCGACCAACAATCATTTTGTTCTATAACATAGAACTTATAGGATTTGCTATGTACCGCATATCCTATAAAGATACATTCAACTCCCCTTTCACCCAATTTCTTTCTTTTGGGTTCAGGCACTTTAACAATTGCCCTACAACCCCAAACCTTGAAGTAACTCAAGTTTGGAGTTCTTTTATACCACTTTTCATATGGGGTATCATTGTTCTGTTTAACAGGAACCCTATTAAGTATATGGCATGCGGTTAACACCGCTTCACCCCAAAATCCATCGCTCAAACCTGAGTAGGACAACATTGAATTCACCATCTCTTGTAATGTCCTATTCTTTCTTTCCGCCACACCATTTTGTTGTGGTGTATAAGCAGCGGTCGTTCATGTATTATGCCTAAGGATTGGAAATAATCTTTATCTCTATATTCGCCACCTTTATCAGTTCTAAGTCATTTTATCTTAACACTTGTTTGCAATTCCACTTCAGTTTTGAAGATTTTAAATTTATTTAGGGCTTCATCTTTAGATGTTAACAAGTAAATATAACAAAATTTTGAAGAATCATCAATAAATGTTATCAAATACTTTTTATTACCTAAAGACGGTGTGCTATGAAAATCACATAGATCACTATGCACCAATTCGAGCAATGAATTATTTTTGTCACCAATACTTGGAAATGGTTTTCGTGTGATTTTGGTTAATAAGCATGTTCTACATTTATCATTACTTGGTTTAATAGGAGGAATTAAAGCATGATGAGACATAAAAGATGACTTTCTATAATTAACATGACCAAGTCTATTGTGCCATAAATGAGAAACATCATTAACCAAACAAGCATAGTTCTTAAAAACATTAGAAATACTAAGCTTAAACATACCATCACACAAATATCCAAAACCAAAAAATACACCACCCTTAGATAAAATGAACTTGTCCGACTCGAAAACCATCTTAAATCCTAATCAATTCAGAATTGCACCCGACACTAAATTCCTACGCAATTTCGGGGCATACAAAACATCTCTTATAATAAGAGGTTTTCTAGAACTAAACACTAGTTCAACTTGTCCCTTGCCTATGACCTTTTCAGTTGAATCGTTCCCCATATACAACATATCTCCATCATTGACCTCATGGAATGACTTGAATAATGAGCGATCCTTGCAAACATGTCTTGATGCTCCTGAATCGATATACCACGAACAATCATCCCGCGCACAAAAGATTTCAGAAATCACACACACATAATTCGATAAATTAAAGAATTTGGTGAAAATTGTGCACAAGTAGTACCTTGTTTGTTTTGGGAGTGGCTATTACCGCCCTTTCCCTTCTGAGCTTTGTTGTTGCTCATCTTTTTCTTCCAGATGGTGCAATCCTTCTTCATGTGACCAAGCTTGCCACATTCCCAACACGCACGTGTTTTCGATGTATCCCCATCATTTCGTGGCTTTTTGCCATGTCCATGACGGTCATAGCCCTTCCTCTTAGGATTGTAACCATCCTTAGCCTTGTCATCTTCTACCATATTGATGGTAGAGGAATTTGGAGTTACCTCCTTTGGTCCTTCTTGCATTCTTATCCCTTCTTCAATACGAAGATGGGCGGCCAATTGTTCCATGTTCATATCATCTTTTCTATGCTTTAGAGCATTTTTAACTTCTTTCCAGTTAGGTGGTAATTTATCAATTATTGATGACACAATAAATGTCTCATCTACATTTATATCATATTGTTTAAAACTACCAACAATTCTTTGCAGTTCATGGAATTGTTCCATTACAGGCCTTGATTCAATCATTTTGTAATTATTAAAATTAATAACTAAAAACTTTTTGGATGATGCATCTTCTGCCATATATTTGGCTTCCAACACATCCCACAAATATTTGGAGGAATCATGAAACTGATAAATATCAAAAAGATCATTTGACATACCATTGAGGATATGACCTCTGCAGATGTAGTCATCATTCTCCCATTTGTTTCGTGCCCTTGTCTCCTCTGCAGTTTCAGTTTCTTTCTCCTTTGGTTTTGGAGTAGTAAGGACATATGCAACACCAAGAGATGTCAAAACAAAATGCATCTTTTTCTGCCATCTTCTGAATCCCACACCCTCGAACTTGTCCAGCTTTTGGAAGTTGGTTGTCAAATCTTTGATTGTATACATTTTTGAGAGAAATATTTTGCTTTTAGACTGTTATATGTATGTAGGGTTAAACACAAAAATGAAACAACCAGTAATTAAAACTCTTCGAGGCGTGTAATCACTATCCTAAGCTAAAAGCAAAACTTCGACCCTACGAAAGCACGGGTATCACGAATGTTTACTTTTGAGATACAACGAAGAAAACAATATTATTCTTGCTTTCAAAGAATAATACCCAATGTAACTCAGTATTTTAGTGAAGGTTGAAGATGAACTTTTTGAGAGAAAACAAAAACACTCTGACTCTTTTTGCAATTGTTGTAATTGTGAAATGAATTTTACGTTGTTATACAATTCAAAACACAACTACCCACTCATAACATGCTCAACAAAATGCACAAACCACGTACAGCATATCCTATGACCAAGCAACATGCATTGACCGAGAAAACCGCTAATTCAAACAACGACTGAAGAATTATCGCGGGCGCGCAGAAGAAAAGTGTCGCTGGCGCGACAGCACACTTGGCGCGGGCGCGACAGCACCATCGCGGGCACGACGTGACCTGGGCGCGGGCGCGACGGCTCTTTCCTGCTGCGCAGTTTTCTCTTCGTCGCGGGCGAGAGAAATGGCGCGGGAATGCCCAAAATGTCCCTGTCCGCGACCACTTTATGCACATTCCTAAGTTTTACAACTTAGCTTATTTTTCACCGAAAATTTTTTCCGAGCTCGGTAATAAGTTCGTGATAGTACGTATATCATTATTTTGCTAAATTATTTCACCATATTCACATAAATTAGCATAAATAACCATGAATGTATTCTTAATGCTCTAAATATATCCAACATTGTTTTGGGTGTTACCTTTTTCATTTGATATATATTTATTTCTCACCCTTAAAAAGTGATAGGCTCGAATCTAGTACCGAGCACAATTTATTTTTTTTTCAAATGATGTAACATGCTTATATAATAACATATAATAGATTTGGGGCAAAGTGAATTGTAGAGTAAAAGTAAGGAAACCAGGCAAAGGAGAAAAATGAGGAAGAAAGAATATAAAGTTGAGCAAAATTGAATACTAATCTATTAATGTAATTTTTTTTTTTACTATTGTTATTATTAATGGATTTTTTATCACAGCTAGAGATGTCAATGAGCCGAGCCGAGTAGTAACCTGTTCGAGCTAGGCTTGATTAATATTTATTGAGCTCAAGCCGAGCTCAAGCATAACCGAGCTTTCAAAAATCTTGTTCGAGTTTGGCTCGTTTAATTTTTTCATGTTCGAGCTCGGCTTGAGTTTGCTCGTTTACGTATTCGAGCTCGAGCTTGAGCTAAGATAACTCATTAATAAACGAGCTTTGTATATGTTTAAACGAGCTTTGTACATATTGTGATATTAATATCTAATTTTCACCTTTTCCCAAGCATAAGTAATACAAGAAATAAAAATTATGACCCAAAATTTAATTTGGTTAAGACTCAAGAAAATGAAAGTAAAAGCAGGTTAATGGACTAATAGTTAAATATGGATATTGGATAGTATAATTTCAGAAGAGATAAATTATAGCCCAAAATTTAGCTTATATAAATGGAAAAACATATATTTCTGATATATAAATGATGCATATTATAAATAAATATATTTTAAAATTTGATTTATATAAACGAGTTTTTAACGAGTATTAAACGATTATGAACGAGCTTTTAACGAACTTGAACGAGCTGTTCGCAAGCCTTAACGAGACGTGTACTACCTTGTTCGAGTAAAGCTCGTTTATTAATCGAGCTTGAAAATTTTGCTCGGACTCGTTTATTTATATTCGAACAAGCTTTGACCGAACTTTGACCGAGCTTGTTCGCGAGTGTATCGGCTCGTTGACGTCTCTAATCACAGCATTTTCTTCTACATTGTGGCGTACCTCGATCATAGATAAACTTGAATTTCCTTTCCACTTTAACAAATCTGATTTGAATAATAGATTTTAGATGTTGGGATAAGTCAGAGAACACTTATTCCATCCATGTTTATCAACCCTTGTCAGTCTACATTCAAGATTGAACCTTTTTCTTCTACATTGTCTATAAAATGTTGGGCTATCAATTTGGCACTATATTAATCCGACCAAATAAAAACCTTTTGAAAAGACCTTCTTTTAATAAAATTGTTTTAACTTGACCTTAACATTTTATTATTGATTACCTTGTGTCCTTGTCCATCAAGTAAGATACTCTAATGACTTGTTAGGTTGAACAAACCCCCAATAACTAGGGATCACAACCATGCCTAATCCTATCCTAATCCAATTTGTTCTAGAAGAACATATCATGTGTGAATCTAAAAATAAAAAAATAAAAAAACTCACCTTACTCCTAAAATCTATTTTTTTTTAAAATAATAAAAAAAAACTCTAATAAGAATCAAACTTTAAATTTGATGATGAAAAAGACAAATTAATTCAACTTGGACAAGGAGTTAGATATTTTTATTTGTTTAAGACGTATTTATTAATTTTTTAGAGTCATCACTTCATATCAATTATGTATTTAATTAAGATGTGATGTAGGATGCGGTGCTAAAAGCAAGCAAAAACTATTCAAAAGAAGCAAAACGTGTATGCCTTCATATACCACCAAATATGAACATGAAAAACTCATAAAGGTAAAGATATGGACTTGAAAATAAGTTCACTAAGGACTAATCTTCAAGAATTAGACATAGTCCACTCAAAACACTAGGTAAATAAGAAGATTAAGACTTACAATCACCAAGTTTGCAAGATTTATCCATCCACTAAGGAAGGAAAGCTCAAACAGGACCCTTAAAAGAGAAAACTCTCATCATTTCATTTCATCAAAATCTCTTTTTTTTTCAAGAGGCAAAGAAGACTATTTAAAGACTAAACATATCCTAATAAGACTAATAATCTAGGCCATTAATCTTAGAAATATCAAGGGCCAAGATTAGGTTAAAACTAAATAAGCAAAAAGAAAATGCACGAACTGAAAATCTCGACCTGGTCTTTGCACGACCGTGCATCACAAACATGTACGGTCGTGTAAGCTGAACTACTGCTTCTCGATTCGACTTGCACAGTCGTGCATGCTATGCTTTGTCTTGGCCTATTACAATCATGAGAGTGCGAGCCAAACATGTGGGCCTTCCTAACATGGCCAATGCCCACCTTTACACATATATTTAAAGTTTTTAAGTCGGTGTTTGGTTCTAGGAGCAAATAGTATCAAAGTGGGTCATTAGTTTAAATTGGGTAGACCTAAATGATTTCAGGTCATATTAGTTCAGCTTATGTCAGTTTATTTTATTAAATATTTTTGGCTCAGTTCAATTCAGTCTAGTCTATTTTTATGTTTGGATTGAAACAAGTTACTTTATTTTCAGTAATGGTTCAATTTGTTATAAAGTCATCTGTACGTGGGTTGGTCAATATTAGGTTCAGTCCAAATGAGTTTAGTTTATAGGGATTTAACATTAAAGAACCGTCTTTTTCATGTTCGGTTTCGACTAATTCAAATTCTGATGGACCATCTCATCAATATAAACATGACTCTGAATTGGATCTGAGTTAGATAGATCATCACCAATTTCCATGTATCTATCACTCGTTGTTTAAGCGGGTGGATCGAGTGAAAATATATCCTTGTAATGATAATAATAACCATGGCAAAAATAATTTCTTAAAAACTTAAAATTCCAAATTTTTAAAAAAGTTCATCAATAATTGTGTTATATTATTTAAGTATTGTTATGAAATAATAATAATTCAATTATAAGAAGTTCTTAAGTTATAAGTAAGAGATCATACAAAGTAGGATAAATAATGTTAGTTTTAATCATCTCAAGTTTGAGTTTATTTCAGTTCCATTTCGGCTTGGTTCAAATTAGATTCCAATTTTAATTTCAATTCACGTTTCATGCTTTATTTTGATGGAATTCACATTTAATTCAGATTTGATTTAAATTCCAACCAATTTGATTTAAGTTAATACTGCCTCAGTCCTAAAAGATTGCCCCATTTACCTTTTCTCATCTCCCGAGACACATATTTAAATGAAAATATTTTGAGATACGTATAACAAAAAATTATATGCATTGAATATTAAAAAACTACACATTGAGCCGAATCAAATGAAATCCCATTTGACTATATTTTTCCTTACATATATAAAATTATAATGAGTCAAAGTTACCAAATGAACAATAGCAAAATTCAATATGAGCAATCTTTACGGAGGGAGTAACCGTTTAGTCACTTTCATTTTTAATTTTGAAAAGGTTAGATAGAGCCAGATAGTAGAAATTTCAAAAAAAAAAAAAAAAAAGCATTAATCCTCAAGAGTCCGACTTGCAGTCGTCAATGTCAATGTGATTGGTCATCCCATCCCATATCCGTGCTGGTTGGGCAAAAGTCGGGGGCAATCAGTAATGACAAATAGGACGTATACTCTGCCGCTGGCCTGTTGTTATACTACTGTACACTTCGTGGTTCTATTTATATATCCAGATATACCTACAGTTATGTACATTTAATGTCTTTTACTACTTATTTTAAATAATTTTGTTTATTTTAAATTTTAAAATGAAAAAAAAAAAATTATAAAATGGGCAAAATTACACTTGAATGTATCATACATGCAGATGTAATTCCCCTCCACAATTAATTGCTTAATTTGCTTTTATACATTTCACGAGACATAACTTTAAATATTAATATTTCTAATTATATGTAAGAAAAAATTTTAAAAACTATATATTTAGAGATTACACTTCGAGAAAAATCAAACAAGATATCACATGACTATATTTTTCATTAGCTATTTTGTGTAAAAGTGTTTGGTAAATAGCGATTAGATGTTACATGTTTTAGAGTTAAAATAACCAAAAAGCAATAAGCTGAGCTTTTTCACCTGAAAACTCTCTTCCAAAACTCTAACTAACAAAGACCCAAAAATAGCTTTTTCTCTCAAACCTCTTTTTTTCTCAATCACCCCTATATCAAATTAAACAAGGTCAAAGTTACAATATAGATAGTGCAAAAGTCAAAGAGAGTTTGGAAGAGAGTAGAGTTTTGGAGAGAATTAATTAAAACTCTAATTTGGGTGTTTGGTAAGAGAGAGTTTCATAAAGAGTTTTATACCAAAAACTTTTGTCAAAACTCTTATTTGAAAAAGCTAGGCCGGGTAAGGAGTTTTTTGTTTAGAGTTTTAGGGCTTGTTTACTTCAGATTATATTCAGTTCAGTTCAGTTTAGTTCATCTCTATTCATTTAATGTAAATGAGCCCTTAGAGTGACTCTGAGTGAGTATAAGTAAATGTCTATTTTATCCATATAAATACATCTAACAAATTATTTTAATATAAAATAAATGTCTATAAATGTCATTTTATATAATATTAAAGTATAATACTCTAATCAATCAGCTAAGCATTAACAAACACCTCTGCACAACAACAAATCAAATCAGCAGTCAAATCTTGTTGAGATTTATTGATTTAGAATATATGTAATTATGAATATTAATAATACTAGACGTAGTATTATGTGTTTTGAAGTTCGTAATTATGCAAAGTTTTTAGCGATGTAAGTCGTTGAATGTTGAGGTAAAGTGCAACAATAACAGTGGAAAGTCGCGAGTCGTGACTTAAGGTCGCGACATGCGAGAACAATATGAAGTGCAAAAGGTGCCAAAAAGAGACAAGCAAATCGCGACTCGCGAGCCTGGTGGTTAGCGTCAATTTTGCTTGGTTTTTTCCCGTTGCGTTGTGTTGGTTCGAGGCAACTGTTGTGCATTTTGGCTAAGTTATATTATAATTTACTAAAACTGAGATAATACTTAGAAATTACATTCATACTTTATCTCCCTCTCTTGCATACACTTAGGCTTTCTCCATAATTGCAAAGAAGTTTACACATAAAAATCCTCTCTTCATTTCGTAGAGATTGAAACAAGGCCTGATTTCTACAGTTTCTTGTTGTATCTTGTTAACAAATTTCCTGTAACCCGGCCTTAGTATAGAGTGGAAATATTGTTTTCAGGGAAGTGTCATCCGACATGCCTCAAGTGTTTATCATACTATTTACCCAAATTCTCCAACAAATCTTCTGAATAAAAAAGTAATCATTTAACCCCAAATTCCAAACCCTAAACTCTAATTACCAAACCGAGCCAAAATAAAATAATTTCTAATGATTGATTTCTCCTCGGCCACGTCACCTTTTAAAAATTTTTCCCCCATAAATACACTTTAATATCTTCTAGTCCCCCATCCAAAATTTCCAGAAAACAACAACCAAAAAAAAACCTCCAAACAAACTCTTTCCATACTTGTACCCCGTGACTGCGTAATCGAAAGCCATAATGACGAACAATCAACCATTATCATCATCATCATCATCATCAACAACAACAACAACAACAACAGTAAAAGCAGCAACGAATGGTCATCCATTGTTACGAGGCAACCATGGGAGCTTCAAAAATGGATTTTCAGCGTCTCAAATTGAGGCATTGGCGGCTCTGTGTGAAGCCATTATTCCTCCAATTTCACCTTCTTCTTCTTCTTCTTTAAACAATGAAAATCAAATTTCTGATGCTGTTTTGTCCTTTTTTGATGCCTCTGCTTCTCAAACTCCTGTTCCAGATGAGGTAATAATTAATGCTAAATTTAATTTCTTATTTTTTTTAACTTTATTGCTCTTTCTTTAATTCATGGTGACGATGGTTGTAACTTTATAATGCTCGTTGTTTTGGATTTGATTGATTGATTTAATTTGATTTGAATTGAAAACTTTAAGCCGGCTCTGTATTAAGTTTTATCAGTTAATTAAGAATGCTTAATAATTAAGATTGGTTTTTTTTTTTTTGAAAAATTTCGCTATCAATGCATTGACTTTTACTTCCTCCATTCATAAGTCATAACTTCTCCCCCGAAAATTAAAAAAAAAGGTAAATTCTCTGTTCATTTTTTAAATGAACGAACTAGTTTTTGAGTTTTTTTAAAATATCAAAAATAAAAAATAATTTTAGAAAATACTCTACGAATTAGTTAATTGTGGTATTAGGTTGTATAATGATAAAAGTAGAAGAGAGAAAAGTAAGAAAAGTAAAATAAGTGGGGTATTGTGTTGTTTTTTTTGAAAAAAAAAGAATAAAATGAAATTGGAAAAAATTGTTGCAACTATTTTGTTACACTTAAAAATGTAAATTGTTGCTAGTAATTCGTCTGAGAGAATACAATAGAATTCTATTATTTTTTTTATTGCTTACACTAAATTAATCAATAATCACCGTGAGAATTCACAAGTTGAATTTAAAATTAATGCACAAAACATTAGAAATCGGTGTAGATATATAATTGATGAAGATTTAATAAAAAAAGCTTACAATTAATATTGTAGGGAAAAAGAAAAAAAAGGTAAAAAATTATCTTAAAAGATGACACTTGTAAAAAAATAAATAAAATATTGTGTTGATTTCAAATTACAAATTGAGAAAGAGAGAATATTATTAATTTGAATCAAATTGTTTTAGAAAAAATAGAATTTAATAATCCCATCTTTAATTTATTTCAAAATAATCACACCTTTATACATCATCTGTTTAAAATGGACCACCAAAAGGTGTGATTATTAAATTCTATTTTTCTATTATTTTATTTATTTTTTTAAAATAAGGTTGAGTAAAGAGGGTAAATGATAAAAAAGTTTGAGCGAAAGAAATTAAGTAAATCCCATATATCAAAAAAAAATATATAACAAATAAATTAAAACAGGCAAAAAGAAAAATGTAGCGTGTAAAAAAAATAAAAAAATACGGTGTATTCATCAAAGGTAGCGTGAGACTTTCAGCACTTTGTTTTTGTTATAATTATTTCAAAATCAAAACCAAAAATAGAAAAAATTGTCATATTCATAAAGATACAGGAAACTAGGAAAGTTTGTTGCATGCAAACTTGTGATCAGACCACAACCTACTTATTTTGGCTTTCTAGATGAATGTGACTCTGTAAATCACTCTACTCGCCATTAATATATTCATTGAATACCAATTCTTCTATTGGATGGTCTGATGGATTATTTTATTTATTGAAAATACTCTTTTTTTTTATCTCAAATTAAGTGTTTTATTCACTTTTTCGTATCTCACGAGATTTAATTTTAAATATTAATATTTTGAGTTATACATACCAAAAAATTATACTCCGTAAAAATTATATTTAATTTAAAATATTAATATTTTAAATATTAATGTAAAAATTATACATTTGAAAAATAAACGTAGAGACAAATTAAACAAGATTTCACATAGCTTTACATTTCTATACACATATAAAATTAAAGAGATTTAAAATCTCTATTATATGAATGGATGTGAATTTGACAGATTTTTCAATTTTTCAAACAAATAAACTTTATTATATTTTATTTTGTTTAGACAGATTAATATATGTATTTAAAATATCTTGTGCATAGAAAGCTAGTTACCATATAAATAGTGACTCCACTCAAAATAAAACATTTAATATGAGATAAAGGGAATATAACTTTTTAATATAAAATAATAACTTATGAATAAAGTTTTACTACATATAAAAAATTATATATCAATAATACTTAAAATTTTGTAGGACCATTAGACAAGCCCACAACAGATTTTTTATTCATTGAATAATTGAAATAAAATAATCATAACGGAAACTTTTAGGTCTTAATTGACTTTATGCGCCCATTGATAATTGATATATATGTTGGTTTCAAAATAAATGTTCCATTTTTCTTTTTTGTTGTCCCAAAATAAATGCTCTATTTCTGCTTTTTATTACTTTTGATATTATGACACACCTATAAAATTACACTTATACTCTTAACATAACATTAGTTATTTCTACTTTTATTACTTTTGATATTATGACCCACATATAAATTCACACTTACTACTTTTAATATTATGGCCTACCTATACCAATTACAACATTAAAAATACTCAATTTCTCTATGTAGCATTTAAAAAGGGACAAAAAGAATAATTTATTAAGGGATTTCATTATTATTTATTAAAGTAACTAGTTTAGTGGCATAAAATGTACGATTTATTTAGTTTGTTCTTAAAAAAATGTTATATTTTCTTCGTAAATGAATTCTTACAACAAAGTTTTTTTTCACATATGCCGAGACAAAAATTTGAAGATTAATATCTCTAATTATGTATTTTAAAAAATTATAATTACTAAATAATAAAAAACTATAAGTTTAAAGACGAATCAAACGGGATCTGACATGACTATATTTTTCTTTATGTATAAATGACAAATTACGATCAAAGTGCAAATTATGTTTTTTTTTTTAAATTAATGCAACAAATTATTTATTACAAGAATTCATTTACGGAGAAAATACTTTTTTTTAATGCAATAAGTTATTTTGCACGTATTTTTAAGAGTATATATAAGAGTGTAAATGTGTAAATTAATCGAATTAATTTTAATACAAGCAAGTTTGAGGTTATATATATTCCCTCTGTCACAATTTAGTTGCTACATTTTGATTTGTAGCACTGTTTATATATTTTGATAAACTACAAATCAATGCTTATATGAAGGATCAATGTACAAATATTTTAGGCATTTTTTTTTTTGCATGAATGAGGATGCTCTAACGGTGATGTTTAGTAATACTTGTATAATATTTTGACTTAGCTATCCCCAGGTATTTTTTTTAGTATGATAATGTATGTGATACTAGGCCTTGAACAAGCTCTATTTCAGATCACCCGGCCCAGGATCTCATGAGTCGTGTTTGTTTCTCAATTACATATATATTCTCAATTACATACAAGTTGAAGAAGTAGTGTATTTGAATATTCTTAATTATGGACCTTATATGTGCAACCAAAATGCCTTATATGATCAAGACTTTATGACCTTATATGGACCTTGTAGATAATAGTTAGTTTACAGTATCTTAAAGTTCAGGAATATAGAGCATTCAAAACAATGTGCAGGTTAAAACAACTGCTTAAAAATTTAAAAACAATAATTATTCAGATTAAGCAGGTTATAATTAGATTAGAATTTTCAACCTTAATCCAACCTATATAATAATGGGCCAGGTTCAAATTGACCCATTTAATTAAACGGTTTGAAATTTTCAACCCAACCCATTATTAATGGGTCGAGTTTGGGTCGGGTTGGCGGATTGAGTCGCTTTTTGCCGGCCCTAATTAGTATATCCAAGTTTAATTAATGGATTAAATGGTATTTATTACATACAGGTGGCAGAGAAATTAGCAAAGAGAGGAATAACAGAAGCAGTAGGTCTAATAAAAGTGGTGCTGAAACTGTTATCAACAAGATTAGGGACACTTTTGCTTTGTGGAAGGCTGTGTTTGGAATGGAAATGGCCTTTTATCCACAAATTATCAGAAATGAGTTTGGACAAGAGAGAAATTTTGCTTCAAAGGTGGTCCACTGAAAGCTATTGGACTATGCTTAAAGTTGTGTTTTTGCTCATCAAAGTTACCTCTGCCTTCATCTTCTTTTCTCGGGTAAATATTTCACGTACTACTTATGAATTTACTTTATTTATTTCTTGGATATATATATATATATATATATATTTTCCCTTTTTTGTCTCTTGTTCTTATATATTTTGGATCTAAGGAATTGCACAAAATATCTTAACTTCTTAAATCAATTTCTTGCTAGTCCAAGTTAGTACCGAGTAATGTCAATATTTAATGTTAATGATAGTAGACGTGGGTATTACGACCTTATTGTTAAAGATGACAATGTGTTGGATCAGCTTAGACACGATACTATATGTTATATTATAGGTGCGTCATGCACATTGCCCACATGTTTTTTTGTAAACACAATAGGGCATGACATAATTTGACACTATAAGGTGTGTCAAAGTGAAATTTGATTTAGGCATGTAAGCATGATATGATAACGTATGTGATTGGGTTGAGATTGGGCCACTCTTTTGAAAAAAATTGATGTATGTGTCTTGGCATGTAGCTAGTGGGTTAAGCTGTGGGTCGAGCCCAGTTAGCCCCAAAACACATAGGTCCAATACATACAAAGCATGTCCTAACAGTCTATGACCATCTTTACCTATTATTCTCTTTGTTTCACAATGGGTTTTTATAAAAGATGGAATTTAAAAAACTATGCATCTCGTTGAATTTATCTAGATTCTGTATAAATATATTTTTTCTTATATTATTTCTTCATATTCAAAAGAATCTAACAATTGTACTTTTGACACCATTTACATTTTTCACTTTGACCGTAATATATGACTTACATGTAGAGAAATAATATAGTAATGTGTGGTCTTACTAGATTCTCCTCAACATATAATTTCTTAGTATCTTGTTTTTATAATTTTACAAATACATAATTAGAGCGAGCTATTACTCTTAAATTTTGTGTTACATGCGTGAGAAATAAACATAGTACAATCTCTTGATTAATAACGAATAATAAAAATTTTGTTATAATTAAAGTTTATCTATGAGCACCTAAAATTTCAAACATAATTAACAATTTGAAACATCGAGAGTAATACAAAACATGGGAGGGGGAAAGAAATATCCTAACAATATTATGAGTGGGACGCAATAATGTGACCACGGGGACCCAAGGTAAATGCTAAAAAAAGTTGAGCTAAATCCAAGTCTTGACTCTCGAGTAGGGGTGTAAATGTGGTCAAAAAATTATTTGACCGTCCGTTATCGATCGATACCAAATCTGTTTTTGACTGTATTTTAAGTGACCGAATCTGATCGCTACCGAATTCGAATTATGCATACCGAAATCGAGCCCGTTTAAGATCGAACCCGTTTTCGACTAGATTTTATTATACCGAGACCGACCGTTATCGAAATCGTATTGAACTGAACCCGTTTTTGACCGATTTTTGACTGACCGTTTTTACCAAAATCGTATTTTACCGAACATGTTTTTGACCAACCATTTTTTACCGAACATATTTTGACCGACCATTTTTTACCGAACCTGTTTTGACCAACCTTACGACCGAAGTTGTTTGCCTGGCCTGTTTACGACTGACCCCATTTCTTATCGAACTTATTTACATGATTGATCAGTATCATCATCGTTATCATCAGTATCATCATTAATTCTTTGTTGTTGCTAATTGTTATCAATATTGTTATCATCTTTGTTATCGTCAATTCATTATCATCCATCATCATTGTAATTGGCATCATAAGCTCATAACCATTTATTATTAGCGCCATAATCCATCACCATCATCATCTTTCCTAAAAAAAATTAAGAGTAGGATGGAGTAAAAGGAACTTCGTCTAGAGTTGTTTTTTATTTTTTATAATGCAACTTCTATAGTTGTTAGACACAGTGCATAACTGCATGCCAATTTTCTTTGATTAACTCTCGTTATAAGACCCTAAACCCTAAATCTAAGTCCAGGAAGCAAACTACTCTTCAGGAATTCAGTGAATGAATGTCATTTGGCATAAGCATAACCCTATATAAAGTTTAAACAATACAGCAAATTTAATTTGATTCCTACATAACAGGCCAAGCAAATGAATTGTTGCATTTTTATAGTGTTTATGTGCTTTGTATGTGAGATGAGAGGACATAATTTTTAACTAAAAATTTGTAATTTTTTACTATTACGGCCCGTTTGATAGCCGGTTATAAATGGAGATAATGAGAATGAATTTATAACTAAATTTGAAAGGAAAATTAAAATTAATTCCTATGGTGGTGCTAGCTTAACTCCAGTTTATATAATTTTCTTCACAAATATCCATTTCCATCTAATACCACCCTTCCACATGGTAATGGATGGTAATGGAAAATAAGAAGAAATTTCAAGTTTGGGAATGAAAACTATGTTTTCCATGGGGATTTTGAAGTTTTTCCTTAACAAATTTCACTTTAAATTCATTAATATTAGTACAATTCATTACCAACAACCAAACGGGCCATAAGTCTATTAGTGTTTGTATAATTAGTTAAGATTTATATAAAAAAAAAGTTATAATTATATGTTAATACGGTTACATTTTTTAGCAATTTTTATGATGATCTGACAGAATACTTGCTTGTTAATCTAAAATAGCAAGATATGCTCTTTTGACACTTTAGGGCTTGTTTACTTCAGATTATATTCAGTTCACTTCAGTTCAGTTCAGTTCAGTTCATCTCTATTTAGTTCAATTAATATATTTCTATTCAGTTCATTTCAATTCAGTTCAGTTCAGTTCAGCTCTATTCAGCTAATGTAAACGAGCCCTTAGTGTGTTGGGATGAAGTTCATTACGGATGTGTTCAAATAACCTTATTTTAAGGTTTAATTAGTTTAAAAGATAAGTTAAGATAAGTAATATAAGCTGAATAAAATATCATGGAGATCCTCAAGGCTCGACTAATTTTCTTGTTTCTTTCCTTAAAAAAATACTAGAATTAGAAATTTGGGATTAGGATAAATTACACGGAACTTGTATAGGTGTTTGACAGAGCATAATCAATTTTCTTTGATTAACCTTCATTATATTTAATGCCATTATTCCAGGAAGCCAACTACTCAATTGTGTAATGTTGAGCATTTAAAATATAATATTTATGTTCAGCAATTTGAATATTAAAAATATACATTTAGAACATTCATGTTTTACTTTTACAATACGTCTTTATAAAATTAAGTGGTGTAAATACAAATGATGAATTTTCTAAATGCACAATTACTAAGTCAGCAACACATATCTACACTTTTGAGTTATTAGTCTTACACTTGTAGTTAAGTCTTGCGAATTAAAGTCATACTTGAGGTCTTGGGTTTGAACTTCGAGCCTCACTGCACATATTTGCGAGTATTCTTTATAATACCCATTTTAAATGCGTGAGTTAGCTAAATTGGACCGGGTGAGTGACGACCAATAGGTTTCGGTCCAAGACCCAGTACTACCCATATTATATTTTTTAAAAATCATACCTACACTTTCAATATTTATTTTTTTTGGTTAGGATCGAAACACACCTTTTATGGTTATGGAAGCGATGGACGCATAAACCTACTTGGATATGCGCAATGGAATTTTTTTACTCAAATAAAGCTAAGGGGCAACAAAAATTACAATTTGCATCGGTTTAGAAAATAATTACATGTATACCGTCCATGTAAAGTCGGAGCTAGGATTTTGGCAATTTTTCCTTTTAAAAACGGGCATTTTCCTCCCAATACTCTTGTTCAAAACTCTTTAAACCAAACATTTCATTAGCATTTTGAAATGATCAAGTCTCTCTATTTGCTCAAACCTCTACTCTTTCCTCAAAACTCTAACTCTCATAGTCTCATGTAAATCCACCTAGTACCAAAACCATTATTATCATAGTGAAAGCTAAGTAGCTAAAGCTTCTGTGAAATTGAGCATCATAATAATTGAGCATTGGTTTGTGGATAAGATAAGCTGAAAGATAAGGGATAGAATTCACTACTTCCTTTAAACCTTCTAATCTTTTGATTTTTAGATGAAATAATTAATATCACATTTAATATCGTATTACACAATTGTTAATCATATTGTAAATATAGTGCCTATTTTATAATAAGCTCTTTTATAGGATCTCCTATATACAGCATATAGGCTGTTCGCCTGTTCCTATAAGTAATGCTCTGAAATGATTTATAAAACGTTTTGAAAACTCGATAGCTATTCCTATGAGCAAACATTAGCAGCTACCAAATATTATATCATGATAAAAAATAAATAAAAAATTGCACTACGACTTAAGATGATTCTGACGTTATGACATTATCACATCTTACTCCAATTTGAAGACTGAAGCCAGCAACTTATGCTCCGACTTATGGATATAACTATGAAACTATCATCTAAGATAATCCTCATATTATCAAACCCAAATCAATGAAAGTATTACTCCATATGTTTCAATTTGTTAGTTACGTATTCGGTTTTAGGTTTTTGTTTTTGTTGGTTACATTCATAATCTTTTCATTTGTATATAACAATCTTATTGGTCCTCAATTGATAACATGCATGATTGTATTGTCATGGTTAATTTTACTTTGATTGTGACTGACTCAAATAAATAAAAAGTTGTCACAAACATTGATTGAGTTTTTGGGATTTACTTTTTTCAATTAAAATAGTACATATCATCTATTTACCTAAATAAACATGTAAGATTCTAATGTAAGTAACAAATTGAAGCGGATGGAGTATTGTCTAATGATTTTAAGGCCTTGTATATATTACCTAATAGCTTTCATGCTAACGCCTTAATTTTATCTTGTTCTTTCTATAGGCTGATGAAAATGGAAAAAATCCTGTGTGGGAAGCCATGGGTTACAAAGTGGACTCTAGACGTCCCTCAATCATGAACCCCCAACAACAAAGACCGCTTGACAAGGGTATAGTTGAGTGTAGGACACTAACTGACTCAACAATAGTCAAAGCTCTTGAAGAAAAAGGCCTAAAAGTTGCACCAAATGGAGATGAAAATGTGTTGAAGATTCAATGTGATGTTGTGATAGTAGGTTCTGGTTGTGGCGGGGGTGTAGCAGCAGCTATTCTAGCAAAACAAGGTCATAAAGTAGTAGTGCTTGAGAAAGGGAACTACTTTGCTCAAGGTGATTACTCATCTTTGGAGGGTCCATCACTTGATGAACTATACATGTCAGGTGGACTACTCACAACTCTAGATGGTAAAATGACAATTCTTGCAGGATCAACTGTGGGTGGAGGATCAGCTGTAAACTGGTCAGCTTGCATCAAAACACCAAAACATGTTATAAGAGAATGGTCTGTAAATCATAAGTTGCCTATATTTGGCACCCCAGATTATGAATCAGCTATGAATGAGGTTTGTAAAAGGATGAAAGTGACAGAGGATTGTTCAGAAGAGGGGTTTCAGAATCAAGTTTTGAGAAAAGGGTGTGAAGCTCTTGGGTTGAAAGTCGAGAAAGTGCCTCGAAATTCATCCAAAGATCATTATTGTGGCTCATGTTGTTATGGGTGTAGGACTGGTGACAAGAAAGGGACTGATACTACTTGGCTGGTAGATGCTGTCAATAAAGGTTCTGTGATATTAACAGGATGCAAAGCAGAGAAGTTTATATTCGAAAGCAATACGAATGAAGAGAATAAAAAGAAGTGCATTGGAGTTATAGCAACTTCAATGAACACTAATGTATCTAAAAAGATTCGAATCGAAGCAAAGATATCCATTTCTGCTTGTGGGTCCCTTTCAACACCGCCTCTTTTGATCTCTAGTGGACTGCGGAACCCGAACATAGGGATTAACCTCCACCTGCACCCTTCTCTGTTAGCCTGGGGTTACTTTCCAGAATCTTCTACTTCATCCCTCAAAGGAAAGTGTTATGAAGGAGGAATCATTACTTCACTTCATAAGGTAGTGTCTGAGGAATATAATGTTCATGCTATCATAGAAGCATCATCACTGGGTCCTGGGGCATTTTCTGCCTTAGTGCCATGGGTATCAGGGGCTGACTTTAAGGAAAGAGTGATCAGATATGGAAGAACAGCAAACTTGTTTTCATTAGTGAGGGATAAAAGTTCGGGTGAAGTTAAGAAAGAAGGAAGAATTAAGTATCGATTAAACGATTATGACAAGGAAAATATGAAGGTAGGGTTAAGACAATGTTTGAGAATTCTAATAGCAGCAGGAGCTACTGAAGTTGGAACTTACAGAAGTGATGGACAGAGGTTGAAATGTAAAGGGGTAAAAAAGGAAGAGTTGGAGGAGTTTTTGGACTCGATAACAGCACCGGGGGGAGCAAGGTCAAGGACCAAGAAGTGGGCCATATACGGGTGTGCTCATCAGATGGGGAGTTGTCGAATGGGGGCGACAGAGGAAGAGGGTGCAGTGGATGAAAATGGAGAGAGTTGGGAAGCCAAAGGATTATATGTATGTGATGGGAGTCTTTTGCCAACTGCTCTAGGAGTTAATCCTATGATTACTATTGAATCAATAGCTTACTGCATTTCTACAAGAATTGCTAGAGTTCTTAAGGAAATTTGATAATAAGTGGAAAATTTTAGTATGTATATTTAAACTTCACAGTATATTTTTTATTAGATTTGGTATGTAATTTATGGATATGCCATTCTTAGCATGATAATAAAGCCCTTTGAAATAATAGGTTTAGTGTGTAGATTCAATGGGTGAAATAATTATTATATTCTACAATGTAAATTAATTGCAATTTGTTATTTGAGAGTTGAATTTCTATATTTACCCTTGACATTGAAATTTAGATTCAACAGGATGCTATGGGAGAGAATCATAGGGTTACGGAGGTCGCCAAGATGAACTAAAGCGTCAGAAGGAAGAGACTAGTCGGCTTCTTTTATCGTTCGTATAAAGTGGTCGATCATGGGCTAAAGCATTTTTTTCTCCCGCTTTATGCTTCAACAAATATTTCAAATTTATTCACAAATTTTTAAAAAAAAATTGTATAATTATGTTGTGTTATGTACAATGTCACGGGTCGTTATTTATAAACTTTGATACTAAAAAAAAAGACTTGGTAGAAAAACTTGAGATTTAAAAGATGAATCACAGTGTAAGTTTTATAATTAAAAATTCTAGTGAATATGGATTAATAACAATTTTGATAATAATAAAGTGAAATTCCAAGCTAAGGAATGTGCAGTGCACGGTTTAATTTTTCTATAATTTAATATTTGATAGCAAATGTAATAATAATGAAAGTATACAATTTATTTCATATATATAAAACTAAAGATTTGAACATTTAACTTACGTGATATAAATATCAGAACATGTAAAATTCAACTGCAATATTTCAGATGTACACAAACTAATACTATACAAAGTTTTTCGTAGAAAAAAATACAAAATTTAAGGAAAAGTTATTTAAGTGGATTATCTTATTTTTAAAAAAAATAATAATACAGAATAAGCAATACAATGAAATTATCTTTTCATAAATTTCAACTTTTCTATTATTAACAATACAATCTTTTACAATTTTTAAAGATACAATGCAATCTTTTAAAAATTTAAAAAATTTCTTTAACAAATGAGAATAAAAGATAATTGGTATTTTAATTTTTGCTAAGTTTGACCAAAACAGAGGCTTAAATAATAAAGTAGTAATTATAATTCATTTAAAAAGAAAAATAAAAAGTTGTTTTGAAAAATGGAAAATATTTAATGTGATCTTATAAAGTAGAGAGGGGTTTGGGTGGGAAAATGGAGAGTTTAGGAGGGAAAGTTTATTTTAGTGGTTGTCATTTTAGTATATAGTATAGACTATGCAACGTAATGACAATAATCTAGTATAACAAATGTTATTTAGAACGGACTAACCTTCCTAATAACTATTTTCATCTTCCTACCGCAACCTATAGAAAAATTCTTGCTCTAAAACTTATTAGAGTCTCATGGTCAACACCTTTACTAGGTACAATCAAACTAAAATTTGATGGCTCTGCTATAAATAAATCTACAGCAACTGGAGTTATCCCTCTGAAACGGACTACTAGTAGCACCTAACTTAGGATTTAAATTTATTTTTTATAGAAGGTGATAACTTACTAGTTATTCGTATTTTGTAGGAAAAATATGCATATGTGTAGAAGATCTAGACTCATATAAAGGATGTTACCTAGCTTATTGGCCACTTCGATTTCTCCAAGTTTAGGCGCATCTACCGTAAGACAAATAAAGTAAGAGATTAACTCGTTTCGTTAGGATATTGAATCTTTTAAGGACAGTGATCCTTTTATAGATGCAAAATCTTCTGATATATGTGCAAGTGTGCAATCATTAATGCCATTTTCGTAAATACTTGCAACTTTAGCTGAAAACCATGCATACCCTTTTGACATCTAATGTACCACTTTAAAAGTATAATGTACTGCTTTTATTTGGTTTTTGCTTTTTTAGCAGTTTTTAGTAGCTTTGTGGTTTTTAACATATGATAATGTTTTCAACCTAAAACCCATACTTGATACCAAAAGGGTACACGTGTGTTCACTACTGTCATTTATGTAACTATTGACAACTATTTACAACTTTAATCTTAAATTACACGTACCCCTTTAAAATAGGAAAATTTGCTTTTAATAATCCAACATTTCGAGTTTTGGTAACGAATAACCCAACCTTTGGATTATTAGGGAATAATCCATCCTTTGCACTCTAAATACATACAATAATCCAACCTTTCGATTTCTAGCAACTAATGAACTAAACTTGAAAATAAAAGGTCAATTATATGTTGATCTATTATTTTCTTGGGTTTTGTAATCAACTACACATTAAAAGACTAACATTTACCTACCTATACAACTGCTAAAACTCAAAAATGAGAGGTTCGGGTTCATTGGTTGGATTTTAGTGCAAAAGTTGGATTATTTCCTAATAATCTAAAGGTTGGATTATTAGATGCTAAAACTCGAAAGGTTGGATTATAAAGCAAATAATCCTTTAAAATATGAGGTACCCATTTAGATCTCAAATGTACCCAGTTTGTTTGGTTTTTAACATATTTTAGCAATTTTGTGGTTTTAGCCAATTCTTTTTTTTTTCAACCTAAAATCCCTACACTAGACACCAAAAGGACGCCTGTGTGTGATCATTACTGGCATTTATGTAGATACTGACAATTTTTGACAACTTTGATCTAAAACAATGCATATTCCCTTAACATCTAATGTACTTATTTTAATACTTCCTTCGTTCCAAAAAAATGCAACAAACTTATTTGCACGTATTTTAATGAAGAGATTTAAATGTCTAAAAGATCAAATTAATATATGTAATTTTAAGACAAGTAACCTATGATATCATTCTTACTTGTGTTAAAATTATTTTAATTAATTTGCTCATTTACACCCTTAAATCACTTCCTTAAAATGCGTGCAAAATGGTTTGTTGCGTTTTTTTTGGAACGGATGAAGTATCAAATGTACCTTTTTATTTGGTTTTCAATATTTTTAGCAATTTTGTAGTTTATAGCGAATCTGTTATTAGAAAAATAAAACTTTCATACTGTAGTAATTTAAAGGCCAGGTTCGATGATGTATGAGTCATACCCTATTAGTCATGTCTTGCTAATGTGAATCTTGAGATCTTGGGTTCGAATTGGCCTAATACCACTTACATCTATAACTCTATCTTTCTATTATTATTATTATTATTATTATTATTATTATTATTATTATTATTATTATTATTATTATTATAAAAGATAATATCATAAACTAAAAGACAAAATGTCTACAAGAAGTTAGTGGGAAATCAAGATACAATCTGGGCCCCCACTCCCCTAGCTACAGCAAAGCTAATACAAGTGAAGATGTGAGTAGCAGCACGCGCACCAATATCATGCGTTCTAGAAATCCACTTCAGCAGTGTAACATCATCCTCCTCGAATTCGCCAAAAGTAGAGAAAGAGAAAGGAAAGAAACCATACCCCAGAGCAGCACATCGATCTGCATACTTACACCGTTTGCGAGAAGCCGCATCCCACACAGCACGACCAGGAACAAAATCAGCCATACCGGACTGAGTCAAAGGTGAAGACCCTGTCAAATCCACACAAATATCGCGACCATGGTGCCAAGAATAAAGCAGCAAATCCGCAGGACGAAGAGTCCCGATCTCTGAGCTCAACCC
Source organism: Salicornia ramosissima (assembly GCA_951394345.1). Classification (NCBI taxonomy): domain Eukaryota; kingdom Viridiplantae; phylum Streptophyta; class Magnoliopsida; order Caryophyllales; family Amaranthaceae; genus Salicornia; species Salicornia ramosissima. The sequence continues at coordinate 15,834,175 of OX596235.1, forward strand.
AATATCAACCTCTTTACCAGCAGAAATCCCCAAGCGAATGCAGATATCAACAAGAGTGTCCCGTACAATATTATGACGATGCTTGACACCCACCATCCCAGTACACGACACAACATGATCTCCGAAGATGTTACCCTAAAAAATCCTCGAACAAGCAGAACAAGGTCCGGAAGCTGAAAACAAAGGAACACCCAACCTGTAGCAGAGCACGCATCGATACGTTTTACCATTCATAGCCTGACCCAACCCTGAGATCAGAACCACCCTAAGCCAATCAGAAGTATGATCCCGTTATTGCGATTTCCAAAGAGCAACCTGTCGTGGAGATAATGAGAATGTGGCTTCAACAGTCTGAGCAAACTTTGTGAAATATTTATCTACCAGTTTCTTCATGAGTTTGGGGGCAGCGTTCTCACCAGGATTACTAAGAATGTCAACATCCACAAAAGCATTAAGTAGACCCAATGCATCAGCAAAGGCAGGCCCGGGATCCACAACACCAACACAGCGGAGAAACTTAAGCTGCAATCCAGCAGATTGCAACCGCGATGCTACAAACGCATAATGCAGAACATCCGCAACAGAATAGATACCTAACCTCTCAAAAGTAAAGGGTAAAGTGGTGAGCCTCCATTGCCAATCTCCAAAGCTCGGGCCAGATGCAGTGACGATACGCTCCAAAGAAGAACGAAGGGCAACATCGAACTTCTGCCGAGCAGCCTCAAAGAGGTGAGGAGGACAAGTCTGCATCGCAAAGTAAAGTTTCGAAACCCCAGTGCAGGCACGAAGAAGTAACAACTCACACTACGGATCTTCCAGCCGAGCAACCGCATTCATAAGCGTAATAGTCTTATCCACCCGTCCCACCACAATCTCACTGCTGAAATCAGAATCCGCACTAACTGGCCCACCAAGTAGTTTAACACCCCGGAGAGGCCGAGCAATGTTGGGCGGGAAAACCGCAACTAACCTACTCTGAGGGTCCTCTACTGGCCAAAAAACCTCAGTTTTATCAACATTGAAATGGAGGCCAAAAGCGGGCCCGTCCTCCATCATCAGATCCAAAACTTTACCGACCTCCAACGTGTCACCAATGATAGTCCCGTCATCCAAATACCAAGCATGGAGACATAAATCAAAAGAGGCTCGAATCTTACTCACTAAGGGATGTAAAACCAAAGCAAAAGGCAAAGGGCCTAGCGGATCCCCCTGTTGCACTCCCTGACAAGACCATAAGACGTGCTCACCATAATACAACCTAGCCGGGCTAGAGTAGCAGAATTCAACCCATCGCAAAATAGCCGGACATTGGAGGCGCACCTCTCGTAACATAACTTCACGATCCACCAAGTTGAAAGCATTCTTGAAATCAACCAAAAGCATAGAAAGACCAACAGAGTCCCCACGATCCTCAACCAACCGGTTAATTGCATGAAGAATAGCCTCACTACCCCCAGGGATTCCAACACCGAATTGTAGACCATCAAAATAGCCACTCAACAACGGACCCACTGACGCGGCACAAACCTTAGAAACCAGTCGCCTCAAAACGGTACCTACAACTATAGGACGAACACCACCTCCAGGCTTCACAAGAGGTGTAAGAGGCGCACTAGCAATGTACCCACCCAATTCCTCCGGGCACTTCCCACATAAGAAAAGATTGACCACCTGAGAGATAGAGCAAATCAAATCCCCAGAAACAGCCAAAGCAGCACCACTCATACAATCCATGAGATGTTGCGCACGCAAACCATCCCTTCCACATGAAGTACCTCGTGGAAAATTCTTAATCTGACCCAAAACAACAGCAGGAGTAGCAAGAACTGGATGGTGATCAGTAGTGCTATCAGGCAAAGAGGGTGGTGAAGAATATGGGTGCTTAGCCTGTAAATCAGCAAGAGTAACCATATTATAAGGAGCGACACCAGAAGACGAAAGAACACGAACAGCCGCAGTAAAATGGCCATCATGAATCTTCCTCTTACACTGCTTAATGTTACGAACACCGGACTCCATATCCTCATCAACACCCACCCAAGAAGGGGAGTCCTCAGCCAAAGTCTCCTTAAGAAGTTATAAACCACCCCCGGGCTCTCCCCAAGAACGAATCGTAGCAGTGATACTCTCCTCCTGTCGCTGACGTCGGGTACCAGACCAACGCTCCACATTGCTCCTCGGATTGAAGGTCTTAAGAATACAAAGTGGTATCACAAGCAAAGCAACCCAAGCAGAGATGTCAAAAGGCCTACTAGAAACCTTATCAAGAGCTCCTTTCAATACCCGAGAAAAGCCTAACCGACATTTGGGCGGAATAGACTTAATTGTACGTAAACGCTTGGAGAACAAACGGTCTAGTAGCGCAACAGTAAAGTCTTGATCTTGCCCCACACTAACAACAAATCTGGACAGTTCAAAATAGGGTGCTTGTGGTTTAGGAAAACGGTATAGCACATATCGAACTACCTCATCCCCAACATCCGAAGGCTCCACAAACACTGAACCTGGACCATGTTTACACTTAGAACGAAGAGCATGAGTCTTTAAACACACCCCACAAAGCCAAATTCCCATACGACGAAAGGTTACGTCAACCTCCGTAAAAACATCCAAGTTAGTAGTAAGAGTTTGTCTTGTAATTTCTCGGGCATCACCATTACAATGTCGATCACGAAGATGAGTAATCAAGGAACTCCGCGTAAGGCCATTCCCACCACCATCGCGACATCCACAAAGACCCACAAAAGGACAATGAAACCTTACAATAGGAGTGGACATTGGGTGCACCAACAAATGTCGGATGCGTGATACAATCTATTGTCCAAAAACCAACAACCTAAAAGAGTAGCACCACTGCCAAAGAACACAGTGAAACTCGAGAAGGACCACCAATAACAGCCACCAAGAAACCAAACGAACCACCAGACCAGAACCACCAGACGAACCACAGAGAAGGCGACCCTGAACCACCAGTAGCACACAAACCTGAATACCGGTCCCAAACGAACCACCAGTAGCACCCCAAAACACGCCAAAACAGAGCACGACACCCTAAACATGAAACCAGTAGCAGTCCCAAACCGGTCCCAAACGAACCACCAGTAGCCACCCTAAACACTGCCCAGAACAGAGCAGCACCCTAACCTGAACAGAGCAGTCCCAATCCGGTACACGAGGAGACCCAGAGCAGAGCAGTCCCAATCCGGTATTGTGCAAAACCCCAATCCTGAAATCGGCAAACCCTAAAAACGAGCAACCCCTGAACTTGTGACACTGCGGAATCAGAAATTAGACGACGGCCAACGGTGGTGATGTAGTCGAGATGATGGCCGGCGATGAGATGGCGTCGAACAGAGGTGATGAAGTCGGGGTGAAGAACGGCAGTGAGGGATAGTTTGCATCGCCCCCAAATCACCTGCAAAAGTGATTTGCCGATTATTATTATTATTATTATTATTATAATACTAAAACACAACCCACTAAAAATTCCCTCCTAATCCATTTTTTTTCCATAAACTCCTCCTTAAATCTTACCTTTTCATAAAAAAAAAACATTTTTTAAAATAAAAATTTTATTTATTAATTTAGAAATTTCACCACCTAATAATAATGAATTGCATTAAAAACATTATCTTATCTTTTTTCATCCTCCTCTTCCTATGTCTCAAATTCATTCTTTGTTACTTAGACTTTCACTTTGTAATTTTTTTTCCATAATTGAAAATTTCTAAATATTTTATTATTTATAGTAATCATTGCCATTTTAATGATAGATATTATTAGAATATTTTTTTTCTTTTAATTATTAGTACTTCTTCCGATTTAAATTGTTGCAATAAATGAATTTTTGTATCTCTCACAAAAATACCTATTTATTGCAAAAATTAAAAAAAATGGAGGAAGTATTATTGTTATGCATAACTTTCTCAGAAAGAGAATTATATTGATAAACACTACTATTATAAACTTTTTTACCCAAAGTGTTATATTCATCTTTTTCCTTTAACCAAGTGGTTCGTAATTTTTCGTTAAGAAGCTTCTCTCTTTTTTAGTTTCAAATATTTCTTATCTATCAATATAAAATAATTGCATAGGAGAAATGTCATCTTTTTCTTATGTACAAGTAGAGCTGACAAATCGGGTTGACAGGTCGGGCTTGGGTTGTCGGGTTATCAGGTCATGTACCCTCAAGTCCTCAACCCAAACCCAACCCATTTAATAAACGGGTTGATTTTTTGTAACCTAACCCGACTTGAAAATACACGGGTTGGGTTCGAGTCGACCCTTTTTTTACCCAAAATTTCTTCTACAATCTAAAGTATTTACCCTAATTCCCAACAATGAAGAATAATTTATAATTTCAACAAAGTAGAATATTAAAATCTAATAGATAATAGTTAGTTTACAATAGCTTAAAGTTCAGTAAAATAAAGCATTCAAAACAACATGCAGATTAAAACAACCGCTTAAAATTTAAAAACAACCGTTAATCAGGTTAAGCGGGTTATAATAAGGTCAGTATTTTCAGCCTTAACCAAGCCATAATATACTCATATAGTAATGGGTCGGGTTCAGGTTGGCTCATTTAATTAAACATGTTGAAAATTTTAACTCAACCCATTATTAATGGGTCGAGTTCGGGTCGGGTTGCCGTGTTAGGTCACTGTTTGCCGGCCCTATGTACAAGATCTCTTAAATACTTCATAAACTTAGTTTGTCATAAAATAATTGTATTGAAGAAGTAGCCATAAACTTAATTTGTCATGATGTCCACTTTCATTCATCAATAGTTAAATTTTTATAAATTGTTACTTTATTACATATATTGACGAAAAAAACCGAGCAATTGCTCGTGTATTAACTACTAAAGTAATAGCCACCCTCCCAATTTTTTCCTCCCAACTCCATTTCATTAATTATTGCATAAAAAATGAAAAGAAATTATTTAATAAATGTGTTTTGTCAAAAAGTTTACACATTTATTAATTGAAATCATATATATAACTATTAAAATATTCTTTATCATAAATAAAATCTAATTCTAAAAAAATTACATTTAAAAAAAAAAAAACAAAAATGTGATTTAATTAATAGTAATTCATATCTTATTTAAAAGCATCTTCTCCAGATTATCTAATTTTTAATAAATAAATAAATAAATAATTTAAAATTTAAACCCGTATCCGATATACGATTCTTCAAATTCTGACCATACCTGACACGCGATTCTTCAAATTCTGGCCATACCCGTGCATCCTAAGCACTGACATGCCAGTTTTTGCTAATTTGCTTGGCTCTCAAGACTCAAGAGTCTAAACCTCTGGAGTTTCACCGAGACATGCTGACATTTCCCGCCATTTTTGCACGTCAAGTCAGATTCATGTCTCTTAACCCCGTTATGTGTAAGATTAAAACTTCACTTTTAAGCTTGAAGATGAATTCTCTATCTAGAACAACTTGTTTCTACTTTACTATTTTTGATCACAAAAAAACAGGCCTAAGATTGTACCAAGCTCATCATAATTTTGAAACAGTTCCATACTCAAATGTAAATATGTGTACCAAGATGATCACTGATTATACTAAAAAGGGTAGATTGAAAGATGCACTCCACCTGTTCGACCAAATGCTTGTTCGAGATACAATTTCTTGGAACTCAATTATTAAAGGCTGTTTAGATTGTAATAATTTGATGTTGGCTAGAAAGCTGTTCGACGAAATGCCTGAGAGGAATGTCGTTTCTTGGACGACAATGATTAATGGGTATATGCAATTTGGGAAAGTAGAGGTGGCTGAAGGGTTGTTTGATGAAATGCCTTTTAAGGATGTTGCTGCTTGGAATTCCATGATCTATGGGTATTTTATGAATGCTCGGGTTAGTAAAGCCTTAAAAGTTTTTGATGAGATGCCTTGTAGGAATATAATTTCATGGACTTCAATGATTAGTGGGTTTGATCAAAATGGGAGAAGTTATCATTCCTTGAGAATATTTAAGCTGATGATTGCTTATGGGATTGAGCCTACGATCACCGTGTTTCCTTGTCTGATAACAGCTTGTGCTAATTCAATGGCTATTGAGCTTGGTACCCAGATTCATGCCCGCATTCTGAAGCTGGGGTGCATTGTTGATGATTATATAGCTTCGTCGTTTATAACATTTTATGCAAATTGTAAGCTGCCTGAAGATTCTGGCAAGATCTTCGAGGAAAATGTGCATGATAATGTAGCTGTGTGGACTTCCCTTTTGACAGGATATAGTTTGAACTCAATGCATGAGGATGCATTGACAGTATTCAGTGACATGATTAAAATGGGTGTTTTTCCTAATGAGTCTTCTTTCACTAGTGCATTAAATTCATGTGGTGCACTAATGTCTCTTGGTGCAGGACAAATTCTCCATTCAGAAGCTATCAAGCTGGGATTTGAAGCTTCTGCATTTGTGGGAAATTCACTTGTCACTTTGTATTCTAAATGTGGGAGCGTTCAAGATGCATTTAAGGCATTCGAAAGAATTAAAGTGAAGAATCTTGTCTCCTGGAACTCGATTATTGTCGGGAGTGCACAGCATGGGTGTGTTAGTTGGGCATTTACTTTGTTTGCGCAGATTCTGCGTGCTGGGGTAGAACCTGATGAGATAACTTTCACAGGGTTGCTGTATGCTAGTAGCCATTCTGGAACATTTCTGAAAGGCAGGCACTTTTTCCAATATTTCAGCAAGTATACTTCTGTAAAAATGAATGCTCAGCATTATGCTTGCATGGTGAATATCATGTGCCGATTTGGGGAACTAGATGAAGCAGAAGACTTTATCAAGAACATGCCAATAAAAGCATATTCAATGGTGTTATTAAACCTCCTTAGTGCATGCAGAACACACTCGAATATCGAATTAGCTGAAAGAGTGTCAAAGTATTTACTTGATTTGGACCCACATTGTAGTGCAGCTTACACCTTATTATCTAATATTTATGCTTCAGCTGGAAGATGGAGTGATGTCTCAAGAGTAAGAGCTCAGATGAAAAGGAGAAAAACTGCAAAAGAAGAAGGATGTAGCTGGCTAAATCAACAAGGAAAAAGGATGGATTTTCTATCTTGAGCCCATCCTGTTGAAATGTTGAATATTTTGGCTGGACGCCTAACTGTTTGATACAGAGAATGAACACATCTGATTGCAGAAGCTTCCATAAAATGATGGTAGCAAGCTCCATACCTAGTCATTGTGACTTGTCAGCATTTTCAAAATGTCCTCTCTAGTTCAAGGTAGCATTGCATACCTGTGGTAATTTGGATTTCGTGGGAATTAACTTCCCTTATCTAATTCCTAGGAATTTCCAATTTGTGTTTGGTTGAGATTTGGGAAATTAAATTTCCTGGGAATTTTGATTTACCTAGGAGGGATTTGGTGAGTTATTTCCTACATTATGCGGGAATTAGAAATTCCTAGGAATATCAAATTCCTCCATTTTACACTCTTTTGGTTAACCAAACAACGATGTGTTACATTTTACACATTATGTGAAGCTCTTTACCCATCAAGCTAATGTGGAAAAGATTGCTGGGTTGAGGATATCATTTTAGACAATCCTGCTGTTTTCTTTTCTTCTGGGGTGTAGACTTCTTGTTCAGAGCTTAATGTTAATCATTGCCATTACACTAATTATTTTGTCGCCATTTACATTGTGGCTGATCCATGTAGATTGAACTCATGGAATTACCCAAAACAAACGTGCCAAGTCTTTAGTAGAGTCGAGAAGTTGGACCACTTCTGTTGCTAGCTAGGCCGGGATGATGCACAGAGTGACTGCTTACATGTTTCCAGGTTGAGGAACTGTTTCTGTTTTGTGAACTTCAACGCTGCTGCTTCACAGGCACAATGCCAATGAAATGGGTATGCATTTCGTATTTTCAAATTCTAAGAGAACATTTTATACTTGCTGTTTAAATTAGCTCTAGTTATCATTACATTGAATCTTGTATCAATTTTCGGTAGCAGTTTTCATATACTCAGTAGCGGTTTTCCTACTGGGAAAAACTAGGTGACTAACTGTGTTAGTAGTAAAACTGCTATTTGCAGTAGCAGTTTTACTAGTGAAACAACTACTTTAGTAGCATTTTTGCACAAAATTTGAAGAAGGAAAAAAATGCTACCGTGGTAGTTTGGGAAAAATAAAGTTGTGGCTGCATTTTAATAAATTGGCATTTTTTAGCATTATTGTGGGAAAGAGTTCAAATTAATCTTTTTATTTTTATTTTTTTGTGCAGTGTTAGTGACTAATTGACTATTAATACTCCCACTTTATGTGGACGAACTTTGGCATCCTCATAATCAATCATGAGATAATTTCTCGTGAGACAATTGTAATACGACTACAATTAATGTCACGTAAAACATATTAACTTTCTTTGAGGATATCTCACAGAGTTTTTAGATCTTTGTAGTTTTTTATGATTTACCATTGGCCTTTTACATATTACATTGAACTATATATTCACTCAGCAATTTACAAATTTTTAGCATTTGTACGCATGGCTGCTCTTGTATCTTTGTAGACTGCTGATAATGCTGATTCCTAGGGAAGCGAAGGATTTCAAAGTGGACTATCATGAGCCATCAGTCAGCACTGAAGAACAAATCCCACTCCCTAAGATGTAGGTCTAACTGAGCTGATTCTTGCTTAAGCTCTCTAAGATATAGGTCTAGAAATTGCAGATTATATTGACCAGTGAACTTCAAATATGAAAGGTTATATAATTATAGTTGGCTGGTTCTGTTTCTGGTGGAGTTATTTGCAGCTGCTATTCTTGCAACTTGCAAGTTATGGCCAGAGAGTTCATTCTCGAAAAAAGTACCTATTTTTCCACAGGAGACTAGTCCTCTTTCGGATTGCCCATCAGTAAATGAATAGTAAGCAGTGTCAAGCGGGAGGACAGGAGCACTTCCAAATCTTGGCGGGAGAATATAATGCTTGTTGCAGAAATGCAGAATAAACTGTTGGAGGACCTGCTGTAAACAGAACAACAATTATCAGCATGAAATTGAAATTCTTTCCTTAAAGAATGTTCTGCGAATCTCAAGATATGTATCACTATGCATCTCAAAGATTGCTGGACTGTTCTGTAGGGTTACGAAATCAAGTTGTTTGAAAAGGGTCTGAATCTCTTGGCTTGAAAGGTGAGAAAGTGCCTAGAAATGCTTCTATGGATCATTATTGTGGTTCTTGTTGCAAAATTAGAGACAGACGGGAATGTAATTGGTCCTACTTGGTTGATACTAAAAACTTGAAAAGAACATGTAGAGCCAATGATTTATCTCAGTTGTTTCAAAGAGTGCTTCGTAATTTCTCAAACTCCACGTGAATTGCGAACCAAAATAAGTGAAATATGGTCGGTTTTGGACTATTTTTGACCTATTTTGGGCGAATTGCGAATTAGGTAACACTGGTTTCAAATTTTAAAATGAGTCCAGAGTCAGTTTATCATGTATTCATGTGAATCAAGGGTTGACTTGAAGGAAGGACCAATCAAGGGAGAAGTGTTGAGGTGAAATTAGAAATGCAGGCAGAATTACATAGTGCTTAGAGAACTATGAGAAGAAAACTTTTGAGATGGGATTTAAGAGTTGAGATGATGTCTTCTAGTAGAAGCTGCACTTCCCTTATACCATTACAACACTCAGATTACTGACGTCGAAGATTTTGTACATCCCATGGAAGTTTTCTTCACATCCCTAGAATGGCTGCATGGGTGCCTCTTGCAGGGTGTAATTCAGTTAATAGCTTATTGAATCTATCAAGAACTGTGAACTATTATGGTTGAGATGTCCCATATATTAACACAGTTATGATTGCTATCTTATCTTTGAATATGTTTTGTTTAATCTTTACATTTCCATCTGCAATAGAGCCATGTATTCCTAACATCTCCCTTAAAAGAAGCTCAATCTTGGCAATTGATGTTTTGTCTGCAGGAAGAAGTGCTCGAAAGAGCCAAAGAGATGAGGAAAAACATTTTGACAAAGGAATTAATGTTTTCTCTAATGATCTAAACATTATTGGAATTCCTAAGAAGCTAAAAATGACATTGAAATACTTGTCTTGAAGGAATTTGTGATGAAATGACTTAAAAAAACCAAATTTTGTCTTCATTGAACATCTAAAGGGAGGCATTTGTATCCATTAATCAAACTAAGTACCCCATTGTTGTTCAATCCCTAAGGCTTTGTTTGATTCGCCTGAAATTTGCTCATCTCAACTTATTTTTTTGATTTGGTCTGAACTTATTGTCTAATTTCATTAAATTTTGACCAAGTATAAATGTTAATCCATAAGGAAAAAGTATATCAATTGAGATCTTATTTTTAGATGTAACACTTTGACTTTAGCATTATTCATCTGACTCACTTTGACCGTTAATTGTTGCTTATATATAAGGAAATACAAAGCCATGTGGGATTTTGTTGGATTCACCTCGGAATCCTCTTTCCAAATATATAATTTTTATAAATTTTACACATATATTTAGAGATATTACGAGTCCAAGTTGTGTCTCGGCAAGTATGAAAAGTGAAGTGTTACATCTAAAAAAAACAGAGGGAGTATGTAATAATAATAATTTTTTGTTACGAAATTAAAGATATTTAAAGTTTTAAAACATGAAATTAAATTATTTGCTCTGAACTTATTTTTTCTGATTTGATCTGATCTGAAATAAGTAATATCAAACAAGGCCTAATTGAGAAACATGACTCATTTCGATTTACCCTCATTGTATTCGTGCCAGTATTTACGAACTCTAGCCTAAAAACTCGATCAATTCTCAGTGTCAGTAATAATTCTATCTATAATTCAGTCGATTCAGAGGTGAGTTTGAAGTGGAGGGTGTGTTGCCTGAATAATAATTAACCAACGCTTCCTTAGCTCGAGCTTCTTTTATTAGGGTAAAATAAGGAGCTTTCCCTCGATCTAAATTGGGTCATAGCTTATCCTACCTCGGGAAGATGAGGAGGAGGTTCTTGGCCTTGTAGTATCATACTTAAGTGCTATTGGTGCCCTAATGTACTTAGCAAATAAGTAAATAACACACGACATGGCATTACTTTTTCAATATATTGGTTAGCTAGGTACAATAATGCACCAATCAAATGACATTAGAATAAACACTTATTCCGTTATCTTCGCAAAATAAAATTGGCCATGTAGTACCCTCGTCTTATTTTTCTAAGATGATTAATAAGATACATAGCTAGGGGAGCGTAGGTCTTAGTTGAGCCGAATCTCATTAAAGTTTGTTTTTATTTTTTAGCTTTATATTTTTCATTCTTTTCACTGCTAGGAACCAACCCAACTAATTTTGTCATAAATTGAAAGAATTTCAGTTGAGGCTTAAATTAACTAAGTACTCAATCCACCCTCCTTTTGAATACATTCAAACCTTCATCTATCATCATTGTTTTTTTTTTTTTTTCAAAAGGCTAAAAAGTTTTATAAATGCTCAAAAATATCTAAATCTGCAATTACAAATTCCATGATGAATTTCTTCAATCCATACCTTCAGATTTTTCTACTTTACAACTTAATTTGGCTAAACCATGAGCTACATTATTGTCCAACCTCTTAACCAAAAAAAAAAAAAAAAAAAAAAAAAAAACCAGGAATTTGATGTGTAATTAGATAGTACTATAGTAGTCTATTCATTATTTTTTATGTAATAATTTTAGAAGGTTTTATTTTATTTTTTCTAGAATTTATTGTATTTGGTAGAAATTAGGAATAGAAATAAATAAATAAATAAATAAATAAATAAATAAATAAAATTTAGGATGTAAAATTAGGTATTAAACCCATTTGAAGAAGGAAATTTTGATTGTAAAAAAAAGTCTATCTTCTTCCTCCTATTCCATACTCCATCACCATCTTCACCAAACTCCATTAAACCTCTCCATCCCATCCTCAATTAATCCATCCTTAATAAAAATCCATCTAAATTCATCTATTAAATCCATACCATTTAACTTACCACCATTGATCATCCACCCATCCACAAAAACACAACAAGTTGATCCTTCTTTTTGAGTTTAATCTGTGTTCGTAATAAGATCGGTTGCGAACACATCATAATTAAAATCACACATCTTGGCTAATAAAAATTAGGAAAATTTATCACAAAAGATCTTTTAAAACATTCATTTTGTGAGAAAAGGCCTTATAAAAAATTTGTTATGAACAGAGGCCTAAAACAAAAAAAAGTTGCAAAGAGGGACCTTGTCTCTATTTTTCGACACTGACTGTAAATCTTCGGTGTTGACTCACTATTTCTCTCCAATTTCGCATGAACCCTTTCGTATTTAAGGGGGTAAGAGATGCTGAAACCCTAATTCAGAAGAAGAAAATTTTAAATGTGAGAAGGAAGTGTTAATGTAGGGTATATGTAGATGAATTTAGAAGGGAAAATGGAGAGGAAGTGGAGGAAAAATAAATTTAAAGTGAAAAGAAAAGGAAAGGAAAGGAAAGTTTAAATAGATAAGAAATAATTCGTCGAAAATTGGAGGGAAATAGCGAGTCAACGCCAGAAATTCACTGTCAACGTCAGAAAATGGAGGTAAGGTCCCTCCTTGCAACTTTTTTTTGTATTGGGTCCTGTTCACAAATTTTTTTATAAGGTCTTTTCTTACAAAAAGAATGATTTAAAAGGTCTTTTCTGACAAATTTTCCTAAAAATTAAAATACAGAAAATACATAATACAAAGTAAAATTTATATGGCTTTGTGTTTCATAAACTGTTAAAAGTGATGGATTAAAACTAATCTAAATAATTTTAAAAAATCAAAACAATAAAAGCATTAAATTTTTAAGGAAAAAACATACAAGTGATGAAGCCACTGGACACTGCAAAATAAGAGGACATGACAAAATACAAAAGACATTGCCCGTACCCAGGCGTACTCGGCCCATATATACATGTACCTAATTTTTTTATAAAAATAAGACAAAGTTTATGTCGTGTTGGTACGGGAAATAGTGGTTCGTACTCATACCCAACGCACATTTCTTCAACTTTCAGTTGTTCCCGTGCATTCTTGGTTGTGCATTTTGAGTTTTGAGGCAACTCTTTTGTGAGATTAATAAATTCTAACCTTTTTGCAAAAATTTGATCGATCTTAAAAAAACACTCAAAACAAGTTAAAATTTAATTATAAAAAAAAACATTGAAAAAATAATCATTAATAGGTACCAAAATAAAAAAAATGCAAAATAAATAATTTTTCAACCTAAATGTTGTCGTTTTTTTTTCATTTTTACCATTTTGTCAAAAAATTATTTATTTATTTATTAATTTTTCATCTGAAAATATTTTTTTACCAATTTATCATACAAAACAAAATTGTTTTACCAATTTGTGGCAAAATTATTAGTTTTGTTTTACCAAATTGTGACTAGGTGTTAATTTTTTACTAATTTGGACAATTGGCCAATATATACAAGATGTTTTCATGTTTTGCCCAATTTTTGTGTTTCAATTTTAAAAATAAAAATGTGACATTGTCTTACGAATTGACTACGTCCTAGTGTCTTACACCAATTTTTTCACGACGAACACACGACTATGCATAATTTAAAACGAGACGACTTCTTGACGCGAAACTTTTTTTTGCCCTCTTTTCACAATTTATGTGGGCTAAAAGGGAAGCCATCAACAATGCTTACAAATTTTTTTTTTCATCACTCATTCACTCCATTTTTTTTTCCTTTTCTTTTTCTTCATCTCTTTTTTTTTTTCTCACGACTTTTTTTTTTTAATTTTGGCCTTGGATCAAACCATTAGCTCGGATATCATGTTAAAATTATATTTTATGTAAAAAAGAAAACAATGGCATACTCCATAAAACTGAATAATATCTCCCACACACAATAATAACAAATAGAAAGCAAAAATTAAAATAAAATTAAATCAACCCTAGGGCAGCGGATTCCATCTCTCTGTTTCTTTCACCCTCTCTTCTCTGTCGAACTAACTGTGACTGTGTTGGGCGTGGTTTTTGTGGCGTCTTTCGTCCATTAAATCAAGCAGAGCTTTTGAGGTAAGATTGTTTTTTTCCCGTAGAATCAATTATACAATTGGGGATGGGTTGGGTTCTTCTAGTCTAGTCTGGGTTTATTGAATATATATATATATATATAGATATATCTGGGAAGTTGATGCTTTGCTGGGTAATTTATTTTATTGCCAGAAGGAGAATGAATTTTCAATCGACTATTGTTGATGGATTATGTATGTGCTGTGTTGTAAAATACTAAAATGGAGGTTTTCTTCCATGGCCCAGGGCGGCCGCCCGCCCCTCTTTCCCTGGGTCAGGGACGGGCCTGGGCAAGAATGTGTTAGCTGGCTCTATAAATTTTGTTGAAAATCATCAGATTTAGCGACATTTGGTTTGGAATTTTGCTGATTTTGTTATTTTCTGTTCTTGTTAGTTTTGTGCTAGTATTGCAATTATACTTGCTTGATTCTCTAATATCTTTTGAGTGATACAGTGATACCTTTGTGCTTTTTACCATCTTTTGTTCTCTATGTCCGTTTAATAGGATGTAAAACATTTTCAAATAGCGTGTTCATTGTTCAGTTGCAAGGAAATTGATTTATAATTTTAAGCTTTTTCTATAGTTTAGTTGCAAGACAAATGATGAGATGAAGCACGTGAATGAAAATATCAACTGAATAGGAGATGAATTGGAGAATGAAAATGTTTTTCTCCCAATTTCGGGGGAAACTGTTTTCAATAAGACGTAAAACAAATTTTCAACCTAATTGTTCCATTTAATTTTCTTGCCAAACTAAATGAGGTAAAATGGGGAAAACAATTTTCATTGAAAACATTTTTCTTCCTACTAAATGGACCCTCCATCACTTAGTGGAGTTAGTGTTAATCTTATGCAGTGCTTTTAAAAAATGTACATTGCATAGGCTGTTTCCATATTTTAGGCTTTAAATTGCATCAGTATTTATGTGCATTCATCTTCTCCCCATCGAGACCCAAAAGAACATGGAAAAGGGTATATTGCGAACTTGTTTGGTTTGATGCGCTTTGGATACCGACACGATTCTGATTTTGGTTTTGGAAATTCACTGAACTGTTACAGCTTCATTTTGCTTGTTTCGAACCACACTAAAGTTTGACCTATATCTTGCATAGCTTGATCAAATTGAAAGATTTTTGTATCAAATTCAAGCATTGCCTGCCCTAGAAATTGAGGTTAATTCGTCCATTTTAGTCCCCACACGGCCACACCCAAAACACCAAACACCCAAATCTTCCTCAAACATGGTCTCGTTAAATGTGAAGACTTGCTGCTCAGATCTATAGTTTGTGCCCTGAAGTTTCCCTTTTTCTCTAATTTGAAAATACTGTTGTTAATCCTTCCTCTGCATTATCTGTAGAATTTGAAAATGAAGAAAGGATTGCACCCTCAAATGCAATGGATATCCTATGTAACGCAGAGTGGTAGGTTGTTAAATGTCATGATGAGCAAGATCCACCGAGAACCCAAAGTTTACCACTTCAGAGCAAAGCGTCAGATGGCTCAGAGCTTGGGGCAGATTGCCAAGTTCAATCGCCGCTATCAACTGGAGTCGAAGGATGAGGTGAAAAATGAAGAAAAGTAGGACCTTTAGCTTCTTGTTGATTTTATCGCAATAAATCATGAGCTTTGGCGTTTTCTGACATTGATTTTAGTTCTTTTCTGCATGATATCCTTTTCTTTTTCCTGGATTTTTGCTTCTTTAGTGGTATTGTGAAAAGGCCATCGGATATCTCTTTGTATCACTGTACTACTTATAAAAAGCCCAAGTATAATTTATTTGTGAATGAAAGTAACAACTAATTGTCAGCAGATATTTTTGCCCTTGCTGTGTTGGCCTGTTTTTTTTTTTTTAATTATTATTCTTATTAGCTTAATCTGAAACTTCAAGCTGGAAATATTGCCTATATAAAACAGGGCAATTTTATATCTACTCCTCACTGCAGTATTTTTTGCCATACACACCACATCGGAGCATTTAAGATAAAAAAAAAATCCTACAAAACACTGAAACAATATGAATGCATCCTTTTTTACACAGCTATCTTCTTTGCATTCATAGCTTCACCGTCAACTCTATGCAATGGGTTGATGAAGAAGTTAAACAGTGAAACTGACCCTGTAGTGGTACTGGTGACATGTCGGAAGACGACCGACTTCAGTTTTTGTGTTGGTTGATACGCTCCGGTCAGATCCTCGAAGTGTCGGAGCAACTGTCAATGGGCTAGTCCAAGTAGCCCTTGACGAGCTCGGATACCATCTAAGGGAAACTTCAGATTATGTTCAGGATCTGAAAAAATCTTGCAGTGGCCAGGAAAAATTAGTAACGGGAACTTGTGTTCATTTCCAAGGCCTCGCTGTTAATGACGGTGTTCCTTTTGCGATGAAAAAATTGAATGATAATGATTATGCAGATGCTAAAAAGGGAGTTTTAGGCTTTTAGCTGCTATGGATGATTGTGTGTGTGTGTGGGGGGGGGGGGGGGAGTGCCAACGGGTGCTTGACAAAAACCCTTCATTAAAATGGGAGGACAAAAACCCTTCATTAAAATGGGAGATACGAAGTCACAGAAATGAATATATGCATAGCATAATGTATCTCAATTATCTATTGATCTTATTAAATTATTAGAGTAGTCCATGTTTGCGCTTGGGGTGAAAAGGTTGGGTTCTTCATGGTGCTGGGCTGCTGGCATTACTAATGGATATGAGTATAGCACTTTGTGCAAGATCCATCCTCGATGTTTCGGAAGTTTATCTTTTATATGGATTACTTTTATTCTGTAATAAATCGTCAGTTCTAGATTCTAGAGCTTTATAATCTTTTGATGCATGTTTCTTTAGTAGTGCTGCAATAATGTACCCATTTGTATCATGTTCATTTGGGTTCTAATGTGTTTTTGCCAAAAAGAAAATGTTAAATGAACATTTATTTCAATATGGGGTATTAAAATCAAGTTTTAATGTAGATGTGCAAATGGACATTGGCAACTTTTGTGGAATAAATTCAAGGAAAGATGTATAGCTAATATCATATCTTGTATAAGGCTATTTGATTTTACAAGTGGACCTATGTAGGTATTTTTTTAGAGCATTGTTAAACGTAGCCCCCAAATTACCTGCTAAAGTCACCTTTTTTACAACTTTGCCATTGGTTACATGTGCGTTTGGATCGAAAAAAAATCTCGACATAGACCAGGGTGCAAGGTCTATGCGCCGTGGCCTAGGTTCAAGCGCATGAACCATGCGCTCCTACCTATGCATGGGCCATGCGCTTCGACCTAGGCTGGGGTGAATGGGCCATGCGCTTCGACCTAGGTTGGGGCGCATGGGCCACGCACCTAGACCTAGGTGGGGTGCATGCGCCCTAGCCTAGGTGGGAGCACATGGTCCATGCGCCTCCGCCTTCCTAACCGTGCACTTGGTTTTAAAATGATCATATCTCCTTCGTTTGTTAATGAAATTGGACATATAACATATCAAACTGAAGCTTTCAGAAGGGGAATCTTCTCCAAGTTGAATCATCTCAAAGGAGTTATGTGTAAAAAGTTATGACTCTTTGAATTAGACCATTATGGAAAAGCAGTTGTAATGCCTTCAATTCATGATTTTAGCATATGTAATATGTTTTAATTCATGATTATAGTGTAATAAGATGTTTTATTTCATGATTAATCTTGATATAAAATAAATTAAGATTTTAGGGTTTGGTCTAATTAGAGATAGGGTGTATTTTAGAATAAGGATAGTTTTGGAATAATGAGGGATTTAGTAAGTAATTTGAGGATTGTGTTTAACAGTTCTAATTTGGATATTAAATTATGGAATCTTGAATTTTAGGGTCCATTTGACATTGTCGTGGTTTCTTAGATTATTTATTTATTTATAATCAAGTTACACTCTTTCTCTCTTATAACCCAATTTCGATGCCTAATTTTCATTAAAAACAATTTAAAATTTTAAAAAATAAATTTTATAGTCATAAAATAGCATTTAGTATATTTTTTTATAGGTTAGAGTTGATTAGAGTTTAATTAGAAGTTAGAGCGAGTATATAGTTTGTGGTTAGAAGATTACTTTTTGTTTAGAGGATTTGAGTGTTGGTTAAATAGTTCATTGTGTAAATTAAAGGTGTTTGGTAGCATTTAGCTGATTGCTTAGAGTTCTGTTATGTAAAATAATATTTATCATTAATTTTCTTAACTTTTTAAAAAATAATTTGTTAGATTTAAATATGTATACAAACTAGCAATTTATGTGAACAAGATGCATGCTTATACATGAAAATGTATTATATCATTAAAAATGATTGTATAATATGCACTCCGTATTATATTAAAATGTTTAATAAATATTGGATATATATTATTATTTTATTGCTAATTGGCAATGCAATTTAATTTAATTGTAATTATTTTGTAAATAACTATGACTTGGGTTCAAACTATATATCTCATAGATATTTCAATCCAATTTGGAGTAATGATTATTGATTTAATTTTTTTTTAAACCTAATAAGTAGTCATACAATAAATACAATTTTTCATTTTTAATTGAATAATAAAAAAGGGATAATTTAGGAATATCCTCAAGTCATAATTTTCTTTAGTTTCAATATTAAGGGTAAAATTGGCAATTCAAGTGGACACAAACACTACCACCTCCCCCTATATAATAGAGACTAGCGTTTGGTACACACTATGCGTGCAAACATAGTTTATAAATTTGTGTTTATAAAATGCATAATAGTTTGCAACATATTAATAGTGCAATTCTATTATGGATTTTGTGCAAAATAAATTTGTAAGCTATGATTGTTGACATGTAAATAACAATGATTTTTAATTTTGCATTTTTATGAGAATTAATGTCAACGGACATTGGTATTTTGTCACTATTTATGATTTTGACAAATTAATATCAATGATTTTTTGATTGATTGATAAATTAATGGTAAGTTCCTTTTGAAAAAATAACTTGCTAAATTTACATTGATTTGTGTTGATTGTGTATTGTTGACTAATTTAGGTATGTGCTCTTTTAAAACATGAGTGATTTATTAATGGCTAACTAACCTTATACGCACGCTTTGCGTGCGAAAGATATTTTAAATGTTTCTTTTAATTTTTCTAAACAAAACAAAAAACGAAGTTTGTTGTTCAAGAAATTGAAATCATAAACAAGCTTTTTTCCATTCATCCGGCTATCCAACAACAATGAACAAAAGAAAAAAGTTTATTTACTATATTCTATTTGCTATCAAATTTCTACGAAAATAAAAAAACTAAAATTTATATGTGACAAACTATATTAATATGGGTGTCTATCAATAGAGAATTTAAAAATATGAATTTTAGTGTTTTTATTTTATTTTTACAAATTTCATATTTTGTAATATTTTTAGTTTAAAACGTTCAAAAATTATAATAACTTTACTTAATACTTAGGAATAATGTTAATTGAATTTTTAGAAACTTTTTAGGGGTAACTCAGACTTTTCCAGGGGGGACACCATGGCTCCACCCTGGAAAGTAATATCATGGGGGGACACCACTGCTCCCGCTTCCCTTATAGTAAAGAGATTAGTTATTTAATTTTGGATTTTTCTCATTTATACCCCTAAACTTATAAATTTTCTCAATTGTGACCAAATTTTTTTCCCTTCTCACTTGTGCCCTTAGTTTATTTATTTTTCTTATTTGTGCCTTAATTTTTTTTTCCTTTCTTACTCATTCCCTTTAATTTAAGGTTGTTAATTATTAGTGATAAAACTTCACTATACTCCCTATTAACCTGTTAAGTTCACGTTAAGTAAATCCCCTATTTTTTTGTATCTTACGAAAGTAAAAAAAAATCCTTTGCGTTATATATATATTACGGCCCTAATTTCAGAATGAAAATCTCAACCATAACCCTTAATTTCGTAAAATACAAAACAATAAATAAGGATTTACTAAATATTAACTTAATAGGGTTACAGAAAGTATGGAGGGAGGTGAGAATGAAAATTAATTAACAATCTAAATTTAAGGGGCACGAGTGGGAAAGAAAAATAAAATTAAGGGCATGAGTGATAAAGAATATAAAAGTCGGGTACCATTAAGAAACCTCAAAATTTCAGGGGTATAAGTGAAAAAAGCCCTTTAATTTTTCTTTCTCCAAAACCCTAAAAGAAAAAAGGCCCTCACACCACCTTTTTCAAGAGAGTTTTGATGAGAGATTTTGGTAAAAAAAATTCCTTACAACTCTCTTTCACTCAACACCAAAATTAAAGTACAATTTTGAGTGGTCAAAACTCTCCTTTTCCCCTAAAACACTAACCGCCAAATACCTCCTAAAACTTTAGCAGTCTATCTGGTTGTTGGTAATGAATTGTGATAATGATAATTGATTTAAAGTGTACGTAATTTGTTAGGGAAAAATTTCAAAATCCCAATGGAAAATATATTTTTCATTCCCAAACTTGAAATTTCTTCCTATTTTCCATTACCATTTATTACCATGTGGAAGATTGATATTAGATGTGAATGGATATTTCTGAAGTAAATTAGATAAATTAGAGTTAAACTGGCACCACCATGGGAATAAATTTTGATTTTCCTTCCAAATTTAGTTATATATAAATTCATTCGCATTACATCCATTTATGACCAGCTACCAAACGAGACGTAGGGGTATTTAGATTTTATTCTTTTTGAATGAATTAATTTGAACTAATATAATGAACTGAACTGCACTAAACTAAATCCTAGACTCAACAAACATAAATTTACTTGAGTTGAACTTAAGTGAACTGAGTTTGCCTGAATTAAACTTTCAAAAATTAAGTTCAAAAGATATTGATCTTACAGCCCATTTGGTAGTTGTTCGTAAATTGTGGTAATGAGAATGAATATATAATTAGCTAAATTTGGATGAAAAATCAAAAGTCATTCCCCTTGGTGCTGCTAGTTTAACTCTAATTTATCTAATTTTCTTCACAAATATCTGTTTCCATCCAAAACCAAACTAGCTCCCAAATGCTTATGGATGGGAATAGAAAACAAGAAGAAAATATAAGCTTGAGAATGAAAATAAGTTTTCCATGGAGATTATAAGGTTCTTCCTTACCAAAATTACACATTAAATCCATTACCATTATATTACATACCACAATTTATTATTACCTTGAGAACGAAAATAAGTTTTCCATGGAGATTATAAGGTTCTTCCTTACCAAAATTACACATTAAATCCATTACCATTATATTACATACCACAATTTATTACCAAAAACCAAACACGTCATTTTTTTTTTACAAGAACCAAACACGTCATTAATGCATTCTTGAAACAACAAAAGTACCTCATGAAAGCTCATGGATGGATACCTCATGAAAAATCGGTTTCTGTATTTATTTTAGAGCTAAATCTTTGATGCTTTTAATTTAACTAGTTTTTTGTGCACGAAATGCGTGTGATAAATTTCAAAATATTTGTTAACAACATTTTTGACTTCACAATAAAATTAATAAGTTCTCACATAATTTTTTTAATAAGTTTTAACTAAATATTTTTTTTTGATTTTATTTGAATTTAATCTAGTTTTTCCTTTTCACTTATACATATAATAGTATACGCATATGGCAACTGGAGTAAATAATTTATTTCTCTAAAAGATTTATTATTTATGAATAAATTTCGAGTCTTTAGAGAATATGAATAATATAATTTTACAATTAATTGTACTTGCAAATTTTATAATTGTGATTACTTGTTTAAAATAAGGCTAGTAATGGTTTCAAAAATCTAATAACATTTCGGAAGATTTTAGTGCACAGATGACATAATTGTCCCATAATTAATAATTATGAATAATGAATAAAGGTAGTGTGGTAATCCAGACCACTTAAACACCGTCGCGACCTCACCCCTTCCCTTATATAACAGAGATCAGTAGGCCGGTAGTGTGAACATGCCATAGGATATATCGTTTTAGATATCATGCATGATAACAAATTTCACAAAGACAATTAATTAATTTCCTGAATAAAAGTATGTAACAACTAATTGATTTACTGCAGATTATTAGAGATCATCTCAACTTATTTTCCTTGCTTTGCTTGTTAGCTCAACAAACAAACATACATACATTTGCCTATATATACAGGCAAGTAACATCTAAGAAAATCAAAAAAAAGAAATAATTAATTAAACAAATAAACAAACAAACAATATGAATAATAATAATAATATGGTTTACATCATTATTAGTCTAATATTTTTCTTATTATCACCAGCAACCGCAGCAGCAGGGTCAGGGTCGTCGTCATTGTCATTGCGGCGGCCGCCAAACACAGAAGACGCGCTATCGCTGACGTGTCGAAAAGCGACGGACTTTGGGTTCTGCGTAGCGACGCTGAAGCCGGACCCACGTAGCGGCAGTGGAGCAAGTGTAGATGTGCTGGCCCACATAGCACTTGAAAAGCTTGAGGCCCACGCAAAGGGAACCACAGCTTACCTTGAAAACTTGTATAAATCATGTAGTGAAAAGGAAAAAGTGGTTACTGGTTCATGTATTCGACACTATGGTGCAGCTGTTAATAGTGATGTTCCTTCTGCTGTGAAATATATGAATGAAAAGGATTATGAAAGTGCAAAAAGGGCAGTATTATCTGCAATGGATCGTGGGGGTAAGTGTCAAGGGGTTATTGACCAATTCCCTTCTTCTAAGTGGCAGTTGCAGAGTAGTAGGAATGGGTATATGCATGATGTTTCTCAGTTGTCTAAGGATCTTATTCAGATGTTGTTAGGATAATATATAATCAATAACAATATAACATATATATATATATATATTGGGTACATCATCATCAATTCATCATCATCCATTTATCTTAATTAATAAAGCTTGCTTGAATTGTATTGAATTCAATTGGTTTGGTTTGGTTTTTCTTTTTTTTTTTTATAGAGGAAATTGTAAAAAATAAGTCAACCTTTATTCGGTCTTTTCAAATTAAGTCAACCTTTAGATTAACTCAAAATAAGTCAACCTATCACACATATCCGCTCAAATTAAGTTTTTTCACTAATTTATTGGTGGAGAAAGTTAACCATTTCAATGAAAAATTAAAGCGGTGCATTAACATGTTGTTGTTTATATGGTTTTCCATTGAAAATGTTGATTTAATCAACAAATAATTAGTGAAAAAACTTAATTTGAGAAGACGTGTATATTAGGTTGACTAATTTTGAGTTAATCAAAAGGTTGACTTAATTTGAGAAAATCGGCTAAAGATTGACTTATTTTTTACAATTTAATGGATGTTTTGTTTAATTTGTTGAGTTATTATTACTTTAATTTGTGCAAGTAAGAGGATATAACATCATATTTTTGTTTTTCTATGTTTCAAAAAATAAAGGGTTTTTCTATATAGTACCCCTGTGGTATAGCGTTTTCTACGATGTACCCCTTCAAAATGGGACTTCTACATGGTACCCCTGAGGAACTACTGTTTACCACGTAGTGCCCCTTATAAATTATTAATTACGTAATTAACACACTAAACATGATTATTAGTGCACTAACCTTCATGATTAATATAAACAACTGCTAATTATTACTAATTTTTAAAAAATTTGGTAGTTTTTGTTTTTTTTTTTAATTGTATTTTTTGGTAATTCTTTGATAATAATTAGTCATAATTAGTAATAACTTACAGCAAATTAGATTAATTATGACGGTTAGTGCACTAATAATAAAGTTTAGATTGTTAATTACGTAATTAATAATTTAGAAGGGTACTAAGTGGTGAACAGTAGTTTCTTAGGGGTACTATGTAGAAGTCCCAATTTGGAGGGGTATATCGTAGAAAACGCTATACCACAGGGGCACTACATAGAAAAACCCAAAAATAAATAAATAAATAAATAAATAAATAAATAAATAAACGAAAACTGTACATGAACTTTGCAGTTTTTTCAAAGTACAACACTTTATGCCATATAGCAATGTCGTGCTGGTCTAATAAATATATATATGGTAACATTTAATCTTGAAGACATATCGTAGTAATCACACCGAAAATCTGAAGCTCATTCATAGTTTAACCTGCCTAATTTGATCTAATTCACATCTTTTTGTGACCTGAACACTCATTCCATCCAATTTGATCGAGTTTCGATCCTATCCCACTGAATTTCAATTCCAAATGCTAAGTCTTACTTCTACTATATTCAACTTAAACCCAGAGATTTTAAATTAAAGTATTTAAGCAAAATTCCAATTTACTTTCCTCTACTTTTGTCTCATCAACTTACACAAATTCATATGAAAAATCAAACATCATGGTATATCGTCTTGAATTGACCTTGCCAATTCTAGGGTTGCTAATTGAGCTGAGCAATTCTCGAGCTACTCGAACTCAACTCGATTGAGCTCGGCTCGAGCTCGACATTGGCTCTGGGATGGTGATGAGTCGAGTCGAGCTTCAACAAACATAAGGAAAATTT
Source organism: Salicornia ramosissima (assembly GCA_951394345.1). Lineage (NCBI taxonomy): Eukaryota > Viridiplantae > Streptophyta > Magnoliopsida > Caryophyllales > Amaranthaceae > Salicornia > Salicornia ramosissima. The sequence continues at coordinate 15,858,737 of OX596235.1, forward strand.
AAAAACAACCCTCAATAACTTACCTCATTTTAAAAATAACTCCCAGAAACTTTTTTTATTTTAAAAAAACTCCCAGAATGTTGCAAACGTTATTCAAATCACCCCGTTTCTCATCTAAAGTTAATACCTCTGTTAAATCATTACCCTAAACCCAACAAACTATTTAAAAATAACTCCCAGAAACTTTTATTTATTTTAAATAACTCCCAAAATGTTGCAAACGTTATTCAAATCACTCCATTTCTCATCTAAAGTTAATACCTCTATTAAATCATTACCCTAAACCCACAACAAACTATTTCCTCCTCACTTCAGACAAGAAAAAAAAATCTCTCTTCGAAAAACTCAGCTATTTGGTTAATTCATGCAATTCACCTCTATTCTCTGTAAATTCTTTTTGGGAAATCATTGCAACTGTAAAATTCTTAAGTTTACTTGAAAAAACAACTCAAATGGAAGATAAGAAAAAAAGTTAACAATTTACCCCAAAACATTAAAACCCTAAACGAATTTCAGAATTTACCTCAAAAATCACAAAGAATAAAACCCTAAATGCAAAGCAATTGAGTAATTATGAGCCCTAACTCTTGCAATTAGAACTAACAATATCATATTTACCTGATTTGGAAGAACTTTGGAGGCACTGAAGATTTGATTTGTTGCTGAAGAACGGATCGAAGCCTTAGTTGCAAGAGAAGAATGAATTTTTTTTTTCATTGTTGAGCTTGAGAATTAATGCAATTAATTTAGAGCTGATCAAAAGTGGTCCGGCCCGACCCGGCCCGCTTTTTTGCGGGCTTTGGACATGAAAATTAGGCCCGAATTTGGGCCCGGCCCGGCCCGTTTTTTAAATTTTTTCGTTCGGGTCTTGTACATTTAAAATTAGACTTTTTGGTTACTTTTTTAGGCCCGGCCCGAAAAGCCCGCACTAAATTTTTGGGCTTTGGCTAAGAAATTTGGGCCCGAACTAAGCCCGGCCCGAACCCGGCCCGCTTTATGGGCTTGGTTTTTATGCATCGGCCCGACCCGCCCCACGATCACCTCTAGCAATTATATAATAATTTGTGGGCCCCTACATAACGACTTAATAGAGATATTAACGTTAGATGAGAAATGGGGGTGATTTGAATAACTTTTGCAACATTCTAAGAGTTATTTAAAATAAAAAAGTTCCTGGGAATTATTTTGAAAATGAGGTAAGTTAGTAGGGGTTATTTTTAAATTTTCCTAAACATAACGAGCCGAGTCGAGCTACAATAAACTCGACTCGATAAGCTTGCGAAACTCGGTACATATATATATGTGTATATGATTATAAACCAAAGGCCTCCTTCAAAAAAATTATAAACCAATTCCATGAGCCCAATTGTGTAGCCTAAGGCTAGAGCTGATCAACATTGGCCCGGCCCGATCTCCCCGAAAATTTTTTGGGCTTTGATACACTTAAAATAAGTGTTTTTAGTTCAAAAGCCCGGCCCGGCCTGAAAAGCCCGCACAAGGCCTACCAAGCCCACCTTAAAAAACCGGGCTTTGGGCATACTTACTTAGTTAAGGCCATGCTCGGCCCGAACTTTTGATCACCTCTACCTAAGGCCCAAAAGTCCAAAAAATAAAGAACCTTTATTCACTAGGAAGCACACACACATTGAAATAAATGATTAAGGTTACTCAAGTACTCGTGTCCGAACTTTTGATCACCTCCTACCTATTGTACTCGTGTCCGACACCGACACACGTACCCACATTGAAATAAATGATTAAGGTTACTCAAGTACTCATAACTTTTGAGTCATTTTTTCTACCTTTAATTGTTTATGTTTTTTAAGTTTTGAATAATTTATGCACTGAATAATCATGTTATCATCAGCAAATTTGATATTTATATCATTATTCTATTGAAATTTATATATTCTCTTATTATTTTCCCGTACCCGTACCCATTTTGCGTCCATATTAGGCTTGGCAAAGTCAATTTGAAAATCGAAAACCGATCCCCAAACCTCACATGGTCCGAAACTCATCCGAACAGGACTGATCCGAATTCCAATCCGATCTGAACCTCATCTGGTCCGAAACTCATCTGAATCCAAACGAGACCGGCCAATCCGAACTCGTCCCAGATCCAAATCTTATTTGGTTCGAAAGTCATTTGAATCCGAATAGGTCTGATCCAAAAACAACCCGATTCAAACATGTCTGATCGGTAAACAAACCGATCTGAACTCGTCCAATCTAAAGAATTTTTTTTGTTTACAGAATCTTTTATACACATTAGCTTGTTGAGAATATTTTTCACGATGTATGGTATTTGTTGGAAATAACTTGTAATACAATAGCTATTAGCTAACAAGTGAGTTAATGAAAAATACAAATTAATTATGTCATTAAAAAATATATCATCCCTGAGATTGAGTATTATGCAATACAAATGAAATCACAATCAAGATTGAATTAGTTAATAATGACATTGTAAATTTATAAAAATAAATGTTTAATAAAAATCAATAAAAATGATTTATATAAATCGAAAGATTAAAAATGTAACCAATAAAATGATTCACCTGAAATGAAATATATAGCCAATGAAAGGAACTACTCGTATAAAAAAAGTTATTTTGCTATTAATTTTAGTATGTTTGTCATCATATATCGCTGAATTTGAATGACTTTTTTTAACTAAGGATGCATGAAAATTATACACAAAACTAATCTTTTTAAGGAATCAAACAAGAAGTGCTGAAATGTTCCGATTCGAAATGATTCGACGCGAGAATGATTCGATCTGAAACGATCCGATCCGAATTGTTCCTTATCCGATTGGTTTGAAATTCAATCCGAAACTTGATCCTGTCCAAATAGTACATCGGGCCGAACTTGGTCCAAATCCGAAACGGCCCGATCCGATCAGAGAAAGTGTTGTAAAAGTAAATTGACCCGAAATGATCCGATCTGAAACAGTCCAATGCGAATCCGATCCGATCTGAAACAGTCCATAGTCTAATCCGAATCCAGTCCGAATCGGTCCAATCCGAATCTGATCTGAATGACCCGATTGCCGGGTCTAGTCCATAACCATACCAGTATTCATTTTGTGCAAAGTAGCTTATTCACCCATACCATTCAGTCATTCACCAAATCATCAACCCTCATTCACCAAAACAGCCCTCCCGGCCGTTCTCAGTTCTCACTTCTCTGTCTCATTCACCAAGCTCGCACCCTCGCTGAAGCCAAGCTCGCACCGCCGCTTCTCGCCGTCCAGCTGCTCTCCCGTCGCTGCTCGCCCGCCTCTGTCTCCCGCCGTTGGTCGCTGCGCCGCTGCTGCTGGCTTTCGTCGGCGACTGTTCTGCGTGTAGAGGTAAGTTCCTTTTTTTTTAATGGTTTTCTATTTTTTTTGAATGCTTTTCTGTTTCTCTCTTTTGCTTATTTAGGGTTTTTTTTTTTGGGAAATTCCCACGGGTACCCGAGAGTTTTAGATTCCCACTAGTATACCTAACTTCAAATTATTTCCGTGACATATTGCTCAAAGATGTTGTTAGTAGTGTTAGACTAAGGTTATTTAGTTAACCTTAGTTAGGTTGAAATTACTGCTGCTGGTTCGATTTAGTTCCCTCAAGCCTCAACCTCATTTCAATTATTGCTGCACAGTACATTTTCACCTTCAACTATTCATCTTCTTTCCTTCTTCTACTTTGTGCTTGTGCCATTTGATTTTTTTTTTCCCTGAAATTGGCCTGTGATGTTGTTGCCCATAGTCAAATCATAAGGTGTGATACTCTCATTTACTTATATTTTCCCTTTTTTTATAAATTTGCGGTACCCTAATATACTAATTCTGCAATTTTGCTGCGAATTATTCCAGAATTTGTTGCTGAATTTGTTATGATTCTGCAAATTATGATATATGTTGTGATTTATGCGATTTTGATGTTGATAATGGTTCGAATTATGATAATGGGCGTGCTGTTTAAATTTTGAGGGAATTAGATTTTTAGAAGCTAAATTAGACTAACTAAGGTTAGGTTAAATAATATTATATTAACAGTCACTAACTGCAACTTTGAGCAATATGTCACAGAAGTAATTTGCATAATAAGTTAGGTATACTAGTGGAAATCTTAAAACACTCGGGTATACCAGTGGGATTTTGCTAATTCCTAAGGTATACCGGTGGGAATTTCCTTTTTTTTGTAATTAATTAATTAGGGTTTTTGTTATTGTTCTGTTGGATTATTGAATATCATTAGGGTTTTTAAATGTTTTTCTGTTTTATTTTGTAATGCTTTTCTGTTTAGGGCTTAGGCTTGTTGTGGTCAATGTTTGGGTGTGTAACTCGAGTTTAATTGACGGATTATAATTGGACGAATTTTAGGGACAATTTTTCTGTTTTTTTTTTTGTTTGATACTACTATGGAATATAATTAGGGTTTATATTTTTTCTGTGTTTTTGAATGATAATTAGGACTTATATTTTTCCTGTCATTTCTCATTTGACATCTTAAAATAGTTTTCACTTTTTTATTAATAGAGTTTGGAGTTCGAGTTTCAAGCCGAGTTTCGAGTTTTAAGCAATTTTGAGTCGAGTTCAAGCTGAGTTTGAAAATACATTAACGAGTCGAGTTCGAGCTTGCTTTTTGGAATTCATTAGTTTTCGAGCTCGAGTATTTCTTAGCGAGTTCGAGTCGAGTACATCAATACTCGTAGGTTTTTTTTTCTTGGAATCATGAAAAATCAATTTTATTGGGTTTAATTTGGTATTGTCGCTGATTCGAGTGTGTATTATTGTTGTTTATAATTAGGGAAGTTTATATTTATACTGAGTGATTTATTGCTAGAGTTTTATGCGAGTCGAATTTTGTAGACTTTTGTTTATAACTCTTCAATGTTAATAACAAACTACGAAAATGAAGCCTGGTTACTAATGTATTGGAGGCTTTTGCTTATGTCTATCATTTCAAGGTTTAAGATCAAACTATGAAATTGGGCCTTTTCTCCTTCGGCCCAGGGTTGCTACCCTGGCTCAGGGACGGACGAGAAAGAGGATGGGAGGAAATAATTTTGAAATCACAAAAATCTCTTACCCTTGAATGGAAATTTTCCATCTTTTCCTAACCAGATAAATGGAATCAACTAAAAGAGCTTGCAATTCCAGAAAAGTGACTTGTGTTGCTATAAACTTAGAGGACAATAGATTTATTTGATTATCTGTTTTTACCATTGTTAACTGAATCACGTTCAGTGCGAGTTTGCAATTCGCTGTTTAATTCGTTAAATTCAGGCAAAAATTACCAATGGAGTACTAGGTAACACTGATATCGCATTTGACCTACATCCTTTCCTTATTTCCCTGGAGAAACCTTCAATTAAGCCACATGGTCATGATTGCTTGATGAAGAATTTACCTGTTCACATAGGTACAAATTTTAAGATTTGAATTTCTCATCTTGAGTTCTCAGAGAGTATTATTACAGGATGATTCTATTTGCGTGTAAAAAAATTGATGTTTCAAAATTTTAAAGAGTGAAATACAATTTTTTTGTGCCTTATGGATGTTTTTGGCATTTAGGTATTTGTATGAGATCTGATAGAGTATATAACAAATTCCTGGGCCACAACTATCAGCTTAAACTTTTGGTTGAGATGGTCCTCTACCATGATATCAAGAGCTAACGTGACGCATAAGTCACGGGTTCAAATCTCTCCTCCCTTTCCCTTCTAAGTGGAATTAATTCGCGCCAGGTATGGTGGGGCCTGTGCTGCGTCCACATTTTAAGCCCAAAGGGCCTTTCATGTGAGGGGGAGTGATAGAGTATATAACATATTCCTGGGCCACAACTATTAGCTTAAGCTTTTAGTTGAGATGGTCCTCTAACAAGATCAGCTTCCAAAACTTTCTTGTTAGATATCCCTTTCTATTTGCACACACACACACACACAAAACAAAAGCACACTCTCTGCTGCTATTAAGGCTAGATTGCTCTGAAGCTGTAAGGATTTTTTTTAAAAAAAAATTATTATTATATCTCTTCCAGTGCACATGGTAAAATTTGTAAAGAAAATTTATGGAAATTGAAATTTAGGAATTGTTTAGTTGTATATTAAGCAAGATTAATTAACTGCAGAACTCAAGTAGATGCCTCGAAAGCCACGAAGTAGTGGCCCATTGGCGCCTAGGCCTTTTGCATTCTCTCCATTTGCTCGTTCAGTGAATAGAATTGCAGCAGTTTCCTCATCAAAGCACAAAATTTCTAATTCGAAATCTGACGGAACATCTTCTAAGTTATTAGGTATGTTTTGTGTTTGAATTTTTTTCTTGTATATGGTGGCGTGGTACTATATTCTAATTTTTTTTTTTGGATGCTGATATATCTTGATTTCTGAAAATCATTTCTATTATGTGCATTTAGCCAATGGATCTAGCAAAGACATGTTAAGTGTTAGTGATCCAGAATCTGAATCTTCTGAAGAAGAAGCACCTGAAGTAAGCATTCTCTTGTTGGTTATTACTGTTCAGTTCTAGCTGAATGTTATTGTTTAATTTAATCTGGTTATTCCCATTTTCCTTATTGCTCTAACTATTTTGCCCTTTTTGAAAAAATTCTTGTATAGGAAGTTGTCCAGGCATATTTTGCTTTTTTTGATCCAAAGCCTGATGATTTTCATGGAGTGAAGATGCTACTTCAGAGCTATCTTGATGATAAAGAGTGGGACTTGAGTAGTTTTGTTGACTTGATATTAGCACAAACAACAGTCGGCACTGTGGTCAAGATAGAGGATGATGAAGATGCGGGGCTGTTTGGATTTCTTACAGCTTTGAATATGGGTAGATACAAGGTAACAGCAGGTTTCTTGCACCTATTTTATTGCAGTTGCATGGAGTGCCCCTTTGTAATTTGATTTGAGACCCTTAGAATTCCATTTTTGATCAGGACAAGGTTCACTAGTTGATGTACTAAAAAGCTTGAAGTTTGCAACCATCTTCAAGTCGGTTATTACTCCATTAATCAACTAAGCTAATGATTCTGAGTTCGTGTGATGCTAGGATAACAAGTGTATCACTGAAGTTAAAGAATACTTGCTCAAAGTATGTAAGGAGAAGAGTTTAGTGCGTGAGCTGAAAGGATTTCTAGAAGACCAAGCTGAACATGTTGGTCTAGTGGTTTCACAGCGTGTCATGAATCTTCCTCCCCAACTTTTACCACATCTTTACAATGCCCTTTTCGATGAAATTTCATGGGCTACAGAAGATGAGGTTAGAGGACTTCTATTTTATCTGCAGAAGCATTCCATATGCTTGGTGTTTCTTTCTCTTTTCTCTCTCTCCCTTTTTTTTAAAAATAATTTTGATGATTATTGATCTCTTTAAATTGGAACTTCTGTTTTGTTATGACTGAAGCCCACCGAAGATCTCCGTCGATCATTTTGCTTTAAGCATTACCTACTAGTCACTAGAATATACAAGGTATGTGTTGATTTCTGTTTCATTCGTTAAATCGTTAATAGGCAAGTCTTCTGCTTTTCATTTGTTTATTCTTCTCCTGTTCATATATCTTTTGCATTCTGTTGCGATTCTTGTAGCAGAAGATTGCACCAAATCGGAAGGGATCTACTAGTAGCAATGACGAAGACATAATATATGTCAAGCCAGAAGATGAACTTTTCTTTGAGGTTTTCTTCAATCTCTGGCCTTCGTTTATATAGACTTCTAAGTTCTAACACTTCCTCAACCTAACTTTGATGATTTCTATATGGGAATTTCCAGATTTGTTCATGGTCGTTTACTTTTCCGTTGCACATACAGCCATCAACAACCCAAGAGGTTAGTTTGATAATTTTAATACCATCTATTAGGCTTTAACTTATTTGTGTGTGTGTGTCTGACTGTCTGTTTGTTGCAGTCATTTTCCCTTCTAGTATGTTAATGCTAAATCAATCATTTCCCCTTCTAGTATGTCAATGTTGATATTCTTCTATAAACTTTGGATAAATTTATCAGGTTCTTGCTTGCTTTCTTTTTTCACCCATCTGTGTAGGGATGTCAAGTGTCAACAGAGCAGGGTGGGGTGGATATTTGCCTTCTCCACCCCCATCCCAACCTAATATTTTAATTCCCATCCCCACGGCGGGTTCGAAATTTGTCCCCATCCACACCCTGTCGGGGATTGATGTAAAACCATCCCCGTCGATCACCCACTTGAGCACACATATCCACCTAATCCCTATCTTCCTCACCCCATTGCGTAATTAATATCCATCTTATATCCATCTCAAAAAATATGGAATATATTTTACACATTTTAGATACAATCTAAAACAATTTTGTATTATATAAGAGTATTAATAGGATCGTGCGGGGATTGGGTAGGGCGGGGCGATGATGGGCCAGGTATAACCGAAAATCCATCCTTATCCCCATGATGAGAAATGGAGAATGATTATCATCCCCATCTCTGCCCCAACACCCTCCAAACATAGACCCACCCCCGCCTCAACATTTGAACCCGCTGACATCCCTACTTGACCCAACCCATTGACATCCCTATATCTGTGTGCAACCTGCTGCTAAAAGTCTAACCAATTAAACTATCCATTTTTTTGGTAGTAGCTTCACTTTGTAGTATTAGCAATAGAGGTGTCAATTTTCGACCCGGCCTGAAAAACCCGAGTAATCTGACCTTTAAATAGCGGGTTTTGACAAAAAAATTAGATTTTTGACCCGTTTAAACCTGACTTTTCAAACCCGCTAAAACCCGTTAATTTTCAACCCGATGGGTTAAACACTTTTTAGTATTTTTATGATTTGTTGATAGTTTCTATATCATTAGACTATTAAACCTTTACTATCAATTTCTTTTTATTTGGGATCAAATTTAGACATTTTTTTATTTATAAATGAGGTTATAAATATTAGATTTAGAACGCAAAATAATACAGTGGTTATAAATATCTAAACCCGTTGGGTCAACCCGAACTTGGAGGATATGGGTCACGAATAAGATATCTAAAACTCGAACCTGATAACAACCTACTTTGAGTAACCCGAAATTGGTATCAACTATCAAGTTAGCATAACCTGACCCGACCTGTTTGACACGTCTAATTAGCAAAAATTATTTGAGTTGCTATGTTGAAAAAAACTATGCCACATTTGTGGACATAAACTACATCTATCTACTGGGTTAATTACCCACTACTAATAGAGTATTAAAAAAAAATATTCAGCTGAGTTGGATTCCACTACCATTAGTCTCTATTAGTAATGAGTAAACTATGTACCTGGTAGATATAGGGTTTTTTCCCCCCACATTTTCTACCATTTTTCCTTCCCTTTTTTTCTCCTCCCATCCATCCTTTCTCTTCCATTTTTCTTATTATTTTTTCATGAAACAATGGAAAATTATTTTAAATTGATGCAATTGAAAAAAATAAGTATTTAGTCTTGAAAAGAAAGTGATTTTAAGAATGGTCTTGAGTAGGGGTGAGCGGGACCGGGTACCCAGTTTATTTTGGGGTACCCGGACCAAGACCCAGTTACAAGCAGGTCCTAGAATTTGGAACCAGACCCGGACCCAACTTTTGGGACCTAGTCTTGGAACTGGCGGGACCGGGTCCGGGACTAGGTACTCAATTCGTGTAATTTGTAAAATAATATAGCACTACTTTGCTAACTGCGGTTAGGACCGGGTACTCGATTCGTAGAATTTAAAAAATAATGTATTATACTTTACTAATTATGGCAAGCAATTTCACTTGAATAATTAGTTGAGTTTTTTATGGGCTAAGGAATTACAATAAAATAAGTTAAATACAGTCCTACACAATGGGTACATAGTGCGACACCCGGATCCAACAGGGTAACCAAAACCGGACCGGACCCAGTTCCACTGGGTACCTACTGGATGCCGGGTCCCCAATTTTACTACCCAGATCCGGAATCGTCTTCAACCGGGTCCACTTCTTTGGACCCAGGACTAGATCCAGTGATTCCGTATTCGGACCCACCGGTTCCAGACAATGACCAGGTCCAATACCGGGTACCCGTTTTTTTTGCTCCTTTGACAGATTGGCAGCAATCCTGACTTTTATTTTTGGGCTTTCAATGTTTTTTCTTTTTGGCTGCAGTTAAGAAATTACCGGCTGATGGGATTAGTGATGGCGGTTGAGGCTGACAAAGCACCTGTGTTTCGCCAAAAATTGCAATCTCTAATAGATTAAACTTGATTTCTTTTCCTGTGATTATTGTTTTTTTTTTTTTTATCCTGGTTTCATAGGAAAGTTGAATTTTGTTATGTTTTTAGCCTATTTATTTCTGAAATTTTGATTTTCAGGACCGATACTTTGACAAAAACATACACTTGTATCAATCTATCATATATTCATAGGATTTCAGATACTAGTGAAAGAACGCAATTCCTTTTTTTAGTAAGAAAGGAAACGTACCGTTGTCTTTATAGTTGAGTGTATGGAGTTGAAAGCTGAAATTATTCTTTGCATTTTACATCAATTGAAGCCCCACTGAATAACATCTGTTCATACTAGTTACGTTTAATTTTTCACATTGTTCGAGACACGACTTTAAATAAAAATATTTTGAAATACACATAATAAAAAATTATAAAAATTAAATATTTGAAAAGTATATATGTTAAGACGAATTAAAGTAGATTTATTATGACTATGTTTTTCTTTACGCTTACAAAACTAGAAGCAGCCAAAAAATACATGTGAACATTGCTACAAGTTAAAATGTAGTAACTAAATTGGGACAAAGGGAGTAGTAAGAATTGGGGTCAAATTTTGAAGTTTGTTCTTATTATATGCATATAGAGCTGTCAATTTTCGATCCGATCCGAAAAACTTAATAAACTCGACCTGTAATTATTGGGAAAACAAGATCAAATGACACAATAAACAATGTAATAAATACTTAATTTTTCTCCTTTCCATTTTAAATACCTTATAGGGCTATATATATCATTTTCCTTTTTTTCTATTGGTAATATTGTAAAGAAGAATTTCAATTTTCATTCATAACATCAAAATAATTTCCAATTTTCGATTATTCAACAATTAACCTCAAACCTAGGATAGATTGAATTCTCAGCCCTTGTTTGGTTCACAAACGAAATAAGTTCCTATAGGAAATTATAATGCATAAGAAATAATCCACATTACAATTTTTTTTGGAAATTGAATTGAATTGTTTGGTTGACACTTTGAATTTTCTAGGAATTGATTTCCTATGTTTTAATAACTTGATTATATTTTTATTTAAACTTACCCATGTTGAAATTAAAAAGAAAGAGAATAAAATTACTAAACCAATGTTTTCATATTGTCCCACAATAATCATGGGAATTGTAACTCACCAAGGTGGCCTTGGTAAGTAATTTCCATGCTACATGGGATTGTGGCAATTTACCCTTCTTTCATTTTCTCCAATTGAAGTCAACCAAATAAACCATCAAATACAAACTTCCTAGGAATTTTAAATTTCTATATATTTTACCTCCAACCAAACAAAATTTGAAATGTCATCATTTTTTGCTTTATCCTATGTCTGAAAAATACACCTCATATTATTATGAGAAAATAATCTAGTTACTTGTGATTATCGATGATTAATCAAAAGTTAGAATTGTTTTGGGAAGATGGATTGAAATTGGAATTCCTTTTTGACTATTTGATTTTTTTTTCATTTTTTTGACACTAACAATTTTATCAAAAAAATAAATTTTAAAATAGGTTAAATAAAATTAATATGGTATTATGGTAATATAAAAATTAGATGAAGTACGGCTCGGCCCAATGGTTCTCTGTTTAAAAATAAAATAGCCCAATAGTTCTCAGTTGAAAGAACAAGATGAGGAGAAAATGATAAATTAATAGTTGAGCTATCCACCTTTCATTAAATAGTGAGCACAAGAGGAACCGAGGGGCCTAGGTGGAACTAGCCCCACCATAAACATCAACTACAACTTTCTTTAGTGATTCTAACACTATTAGTGAATTGTGTAGGTTGTAGCCATCTAAGTCAATAGATATTAAAAAAGTAATAATAATAGTAATTGCAAAAGCAAAAAAAAAAAAAAAACATAAACCTTTTTTTTTTTAATGTGGTAATGTAGACTAGGCTTCAATTCAGGGCAACATCACGATGACATTGCCCCATAGTTAGGGGAGGGGATTCGTCGTTATGAGAATCGAACCTCACACTTTGAGTATAAGATGGCGACTTGAACGTCTTGTTTAAACAAATACTATCCCGTCTCTAAATGTTTGCTATATATTTCTTTTTGGGATGTTCAGAATTTGCGGCATTTATTTTTAAAATAAATAGTCCCACACACAATATCTCTATTTTTTTTAGTCATATCCACATACTAATCCATTTAATACAACTCTTAAACAAGTAAAAATACCAAAATGTGTCAAACATTAAGGGACAAATAAAACAATACGGAGTATTAATCTTATTTGAAATCATCAAAACCACAATATATGAATACTGATAGCGGTGTTTAGTGAGGAACTAAGGATATTTATTTATTTAAATCACAAAGCTAATTGGGTATCACCCATCACAATTCACAAGATTAATCAATGAGAATTAGATGTGGGTTAATTTGACATGACGTGCTAACCTGACATGAACTCGATACGTTATTAACGGGTTTGGGTCAAGGGGTTCAACCTGTTTTAAGTAAACGGGTTGACACGACACATTTATTAAATGGGTCGGATTAGGTTTGGGGGGTTTTCAACCCGTTTAAACAAGTTTACACGACACGACATGATTAGTACTAAATTTTCAACTTACTATAAAAAAGCACACACGACCCGTTAACCCGATACGAAATAAACCCGTTATTAACGAGTCTGGGTTGAGGGATTTGACCCGTTTAAATAAGCGGGTTAACACGACACTACCCATTTATTAAACAAGTCGAGTTAAGGCCAAGGGGATTCAGACCATTATTTGAATGAGTTGACATAAATCTGACCTGACTCGACCCAATTTCCATCTCTGGTAAAAATCGAACTCGTAACCTCGTAAATTACTCAGATCCAACCTAGCACCATTGTTGTAGATTTCGACCGTCAACCGGTGGATCAGCATCAGATAATAGAATAGAATCGTAGAGATATTCAATATCGGGAACCGAACATAACAATCACAAATAACAAAAAACAAAAACAGTAAAAATAAAAATAAAAATTGAATGACAGTTGCAATTGCAAGATCTTACCCTTTACGTTACAACAACTCCGCATTTTAATTTTTTACACAATTCCCGAGACATACCCACCCCAGAACCAGACCCAGTGCAGGAAAGGTAATAGTGGGTTGCTTGAATAAAAGGGGAGCCTTAATTAAATCTCTACAAGACTTTTTAAAAGATAGATTCTTGATTGAGATTGATCAATTGGGGAGAATTCTTCAACAAATTAAATTAGCATCAATGAAGATTTGAAGGGGCTTAACTACTGATGGAAACCATCGTTTTTTGCCAGTTTCTCTTTTCTTCATCTCTTTACACTGCTTTTGGCGGCAATAGGTTAGTTAGTTCATTGATACGAATGTAATTTTTCGATGATTTCATGCTTCTTCTTTGTTTTAATTTGTAGGTTTTCTTTTCTGTTAGAGGTTGATTGGCTTAATTATAGAATTGCATCATCATCTATTTGCTCTTTGGGAATTCTTTGATGTTGGAGATTTATCATGGGTTTTTGATAATTCTTTAAAATGGGTATTGTTAAATTCTTCAATTTTTCATACATATTGATATTATTAGTTGAATATGATTGGTATTTTTTTTTTTTTATCATGTTGAATTTTCTGTTTTTGACATGAATTTGTCGTTGCATTATTATGATTGCAATTTATATGATTAATGCTTGATTGAGTGAGTAATTGTGGTGGGTTTTGATCTTGGTTGATGTGCTTGTGGCAGAAATTTTCAACGTTTGGATAAATAATGAGTAATAAGAAATCTGTGAAAGAGCTGAAAAAGAGCAGAGCTTGTTGGAACTGTGAGAGTATAATGCAGTGCTTCTGCTCTAAAGAACAAATGAGAGTGGATGACATGTTGAGATTATCTGATTCACTGGATGAAGTCCAGTCTAGGCTTGATACTCTCAACATTGAAGAAGCTGAGTCATCTCTTCGTGAAAGTAGTGGTCTAAACTATGAGGTTTGTCTCCACAAGATTATGGCTTTGCCTCAGTTGTTTGATGACACTGTTTTTATTTCACCAAAAAAAAAATGACACTGTTTTTATGAGTCCTTGGCTCAAAAGTTGAAACTGTTTGTTTAATCGTACGGATTACCTTCAATTACTTCATTCATATGAAGTTCGATAGTTTTGTATGGCTTTATTTTATCACTTTTCAAAGTGGTGATTGTTAATATAGGAGCAAGTGTTTAGAGATATGGCTGAATATAATAGATGAACTCTCCACATTTCAGGAAGCTAGAGCATTGTTGGGGAAATTTGAGTATCAGAAAGGAAAAATAGAGTTAGCTTTACATGTATTCGAAGGGATTGATATTACTTCGGTTACTCCCAGGATCAAACTTACGCTTGCTAGAATAAGAGACCATCCAAAAAGACATTCTCGAGGAGACCCCACTCCACCAATGTCAGTAAATGCTGTTAATCTATTATTCGAGGCCATGTTACTAAAAGCAAAATCATTGCAGTCCCTTGGGAGGTTCAAAGGTATTTCTTCAGTTTCATCATTGTCTATTTCTATTTTTAGGAAACATTATGTGTTGGACAACTGTTAAGCCTGTGAACGCATTCAATCTATGAATTTATTGGTCCTCCTATGTTGTTTTAGATGTCTCTTGATGAACATATTCCATGTGGATCATTAGTTAATTATGCTGAACTATATCGTTGCAGTTTAGCCATAAATAAATCTTTGAAAGCATCAAAAAAAAAAAAAATCTTTGACAAAGAAACAAAGAGACATCTGTTTTTATGTATGGAAGAGGAGAAAAAGGGGGGGGGGGGAGACTATTGCTTTCGGTCAATGATTAATGCCTCTTTGCCTTTGGTTACATAGGCATTGTTGGAAGTTTTAAAAAATATGGTTTATTAATTAGATGGTCATGTTAAACCAATAGTGATGATGGGTGCATGGAAGTGTATTCTCTTTTCACAGAGTGGTGAATCAATAGTTGCTGGTGGGGACATTTTATCTACGCCTTAGCTAACATTTACTTTTCAATCATATCTCTACAGAAGCTGCTCAATCATGCAAAGTTATTCTGGACATTGTTGAATCTTCATTACCGGCTGGCTTTCCTGAACAATTTTATGTCGAATCGAAATTGCAGGAAACTCTGGTCAAGGCTGTGGAGTTGCTTCCTGAATTATGGAAGCTGGCTGACTGTCCACATGAAGCAATATTGTCTTACCGGCAGGCACTTCTGCATTATTGGAACCTTGATGCTGATACTACTGGTAGGATACAGAAAGAGTTTGCTGTTTATCTTTTGTATAATGGTGGTGAGGCTAGCACACCAAATCTCCGTTCACAGAAGGATAGTTTGTTTGTACCAAAAGATAATTTAGAAGAGGCTACTTTGTTGCTATTGCTTTTGTTTAGAAAAGTGAGTAGGCGAGAAATTGGGTGGGACCCCTCTATTGTAGAGCATTTGTCATTTGCTCTAAGTGTTTCTAATAAACCAGAGGCCCTGGCTTGGGTGATTGAAGCATTGCCGCCCGGGATCATTGAACGAACGGAGATGTACCACACGCTAGCTCTTTGTTATCATGCACATGGTGACAATCTTGGTGCTTTGAATCTTCTTAAGAAGCTCTTACACCACTCCAATGATCCAAATCATAATTCTGGCTTACTATTGGCTTCGAAAATATGCAGTGAAAACCCTAGTTTGGCAGAAGAGGGGATTGCATATGCTAAAAGAGCTCTACTTAACAAGGAGGATAGATGTCATCATATAGTTGGTCAAATTCAGTTTTTGATGGGTGTGTCGCTTTCAATGTATGCTGAATCTGCAGTCTCTGATATTGAGCGGGTGAATAGACAATCAGAAGCTGTTCAGGCACTGGAATCTGCTGGGAATTTGACAGAGTTAACTGACACTATGACTGTGTACCATTTAAGTCTAGAATTTGCTTTACAGAGAAAGTTAAATCCTGCATTATATTACTCTAAGCAATTACTGCAGTTGGAAGGAGGAGCTAATATTAAAGGATGGTTGTTGTTAGCACGGATTTTATCCGGCCAGAAATGTTTTGTTGATGCAGAAAAGGTCATAGATGCTGCTCTGGAGCAGACAGAGAAGTGGTGCCAGGGAGAGCTGCTGAGAACAAAAGCTAAACTCCATGTTGCTCAGGGTTTTTTCAAAAAGGCCATTGAGACATACATGCAACTTCTTGCAGTTTTACAAATCCAAAAGAAGAGCTCTCAATCTGGAAGGGTATATTTTTGGGGTCTATTAGCTTCTTTTCTCTTTGATTAATCGCTTATTGTGTTAAAAACCTGCAACGATTATAATTGAAGAAGAAAAACACCTTTTGAAAAATTTTCTTTATACTCCCTTTTTGTTTTTATGTGATTGGTTGATCATTTCTATATATGTAGGTTCAATAGACTTATCAAGGATATATCTGAGTAGAATATATACCTTTAATATGTCAATATGTGTACTTGTTTGTATGTGTGTACGTGAACGATTTTCAAGTTACTACATAATAGTAAACAAAACTCACATCTATGAAACTGAAGTTTACATATTCATCTGCAACCAATTAGCTTGTAGGTTGGAAGAATTAAAGTCTATATCTTGTGGTAACTATTAAGCATTAATTAATTTGTCTAATCAGTCCTCCATACAAATTTGCTCTTTTTGGCAGAGGCTTGAGAATCATCATGACAGAGAGTTAGAACTGCATACATGGAATGATCTGGCAAGTTTATACATTAGCTTGTCACAATGGAATGATGCTGAGATTTGTCTGTCTAAAGCCAAGGCCATTAGTCCTAATTGCGCTTCAAGATGGCACACTTTAGGTACATATTTGCCTCGTCCAATTTTTTTTTGGTTTTTTTTTTCCTTTTTGATACTTGTACTTGCATCAGAGTTGTTTTACTTTGTTAAATTCAGTATTAGGTAAACCGAATCACTTCCGATATTAATGCTACTGGATCTTCAATCTTTATCACAAAACTTCAAAACGACAAGTCTGATCCCCTAGTTAGGAGTTCATTTATTTTGGACCATGCCAAAACTCCATATTTTTAATCAAACAATTATAACACAAGTGACTGGAACTTCTGAGCTCAAAGAAATTTCTCCCAAAGGGAAGCTTTCTAACTCCTCTAGTCTTCTCTGATTATTGAATTATTTCACCCCCTAGTTCCCTTTTTTTCTGGTGATTCTGTTTCATTGACGAATGTAGAAAAGTTGTTACATTTAACTTCAATAATGCGGAGGTTGTTGACTACTATGCTGCATATGGCATGTTATTGGAGTATTAGGATATGTATTTACCTAGGATATGCTTTACATGAATTTGTTAGTGTGGCTGCATGGAAGTTTAGGTCCATGGATATTTCTAACTTTCAAACTATAGCTGCTCTTATTATCTATTATGAATCACACTCAGTAGCAGACTTGGAATGTTGTTTTGTTTCAATATGTGATTTTGACGCGAGTTCCAGCTCATATACCCTTTTTACAACTCTAAGCTGGTTGAATTGCCACACTACTTTGTGTTTTTATTAATATAAATAATTCCAGAAGATGTTGCATATCTCTCCAACTGTCCTGCCATGCAAGAGCAGATGACAAATTCTAAAATACATTGGGGTGTAAATTAAGTGCACAACAGATTAAAAGTTACCCAATTGGATTAACGGCCCGTTTGGTTATTGGTAATAAATTGTGGTAATGGTAATAAATTTAAACTACAATTTAGCAAAGGAAGAAACCTTGTAATCTCCACACAAAATATATTCTCATTCCCAAGCTTGAATTTTCTTCATGATTTCTATTACCATCCATTTCCATTGGGCATGGTGGTATTAGAAGGGAATGGATATTTGTGAATAAAACTTGATAAATTGGAGGCAAGCTAATACCACTATGAGAATGAATATTGATTTTCCTTCCAAATTTACCTATAAATCCATTCCCATTACGCAGATTTATGACCGGTTACCAAATGGATCGTAATAGTTATCTGTTGATAAAGTTTCTCTTTCTGTCAAGGCATAACTTTTAATCCTTTGTACACTAAGTTAACCCACATCCAATGTACACAAGATTTTTTTTTCCCCGCTAATATTTTTTTTCTTTTCTAAATTTTGGTTTTAGTCTCCAAAGCCACCCTCATGCAGAACAGGGGAAAAAAATAAATTAAGATCAGTGTTGTAGTGCTTGATTATACAGTCTGGACTTTCATAGAGGTTTTTTTAAAAAAAAATTGATTTTTACAATTCAAAATCTTCAATTTTTGACAAGAAACCTCATGTTTTCATTGATTTTGGAACAAAGGAAATATCAAGAAACCGTCCTCTTAGAGACAAACTTGTATTTGACAAGAATATACTATGTATGTTAATATTCCATGCTGTCAAATTCTGAGCAGGATCATTCCATGAAGCGAAAGGTCTTTACAAGCAAGCTCTTGATGCTTTTAACATGGCCTTGAATATCAACCCATGTCATGGCCCAAGCTTAATCTCTTCAGCTATGATACTCCGACGGCTTAATAACAAGTGTACTTCGGTCATTAGAAGCTACCTAATGAACGCACTTAAGTATGATAGGACTAACCACGTTGCCTGGTATAACCTCGGCCTGCTCTGCAAAACTGATGAAGAATCATCGGTTTCTGACGCTGTAGAATGTTTTGAAGCTGCTGTATTTCTTGAAGAGACTGCTCCCGTGGAACCTTTCAGATGACTAGACAAATCCAAGGTGTAGTTGTACCGCTATGTAGTCATACATACCGCCGCCTTTTTCCTATTTAATCCCAACACTTGAAGCTGTTGATGGAAGAGCAACCAAAGGAGATGATTTTGTATTGTTGTTTTTTTGGGAGTATATGTCTTAATAAGAATATATATATATATATGTAGTATGCTTCTGTAAATATCTAGTTGTGTACCATGGTTTACAAATAAGTGCACATGTAATTGTAAATTTCAACTTTAGAAGTTGTCTGATTCATTGAATTCACATTTGTACTCTCTTTTTTGAGCTTTGAAAGAAACAATAATAAGCTCTTTGTATATTTATGTAGTAAAAACTGCTTGCAATTGCAGCATGATAGAAACTCAAACAAATTTTTTTCTCCACTTAGCTGCCCTGGCTTGTCTCTGGGTTATGTCATATGTGGATTGCTAGATAATTTAATAAAGATATTGTTTATGGTAGAGACAACGGATAGTGTAATACAGACTGAGATTGTGGGTTAGTGGGTAGGGTAGGTGTATATGTATATTTTTTCTTTTTTAATTTTCCAAATCTGTTCAACTTTGGATACCAAGTATGTCCAACTTTTGAGGACTATAGTTTAGTACAGGACAATTTTCATGTGCAAAATTACAAATCAGCCCTACCTTGTACTGTTTTACATGATACATATATATGTTATAATAAAATGAAATTTCATGTATAAGTATATCAAAAAGTACTTTTTTTTTTTTAAAGAATTTATACATACACACACATTCATATATAATTTTGGGAAATTTCCAGTGGTATACCCGAGCTTTTTCGAAATCCCACTGGTATATCCGAGTTTATTTTAATCCCAGTGGTATACCTGAAATTATGTCTAATTCCCATCCGTTACATTTAGAAGGTATATTCCGTTAAATATAATGGAATATACCTATTTTAAGGTTAGATTTAACTTTGGTTAAATATTTTTTAATTTTCTTTAAAAAAAAATAAAATTTAAAACTAGTAATATATTAAATTAATGGGTTTTTGCAAAAAATGATCCGATTGCCCCCAATCTGCGTTTCTAATTCGCATCAATTTGCGTGCATTGATCTACGTGAAAAAAATGGTCCGCTCATGACGGGTCATTTTTATCCTTATAGGATCCGATTTGAGGTCGGATTTTGCAAAAAATGATCCGATTACCCTCAATTTGTGTTCCCAATTCGCATCGTTTTGTGTGCATTGATCTACGTGAAAAAATAGTTCGCTGAAGATTTTACGGGTCATTTTTTACCTTATGGGGTCCGATTTGAGGTCGGATTTTGCAAAAAATGATCCAATTGCCCCCCCAATTTGCGAAACCGATTCGCCTTGTTTTACGCTCATTGATTTATGTGAAAAAAATAGTCCACTCTAGGTTTTACGGGTCAATTTTATCCTTAAGGGTTTTGATTTGAGGTAGAATTTTACAAAAGATGATCCGATTGCCCCCAATTTGCGGTTGTTTTTCCCTTATTTTTGTTGTTTTTTTTTCAATTTATTAACCATGGTTAGTATTTTTAACAAATTTTAACCAAAAAGGTTACTTTTGGAAATTATGTTTAACATTAGGTACACCTTTGGGATTAAAAAAAACTCGGGTATACCAATGAGATTTCCAAAAAATTCGGGTATACCACTGGAAATTTCCCTTAATTTAAACCAACCCGACCTACGATCAATTCTTTATATGTCCCATTTGAAAGAATGAAACGAGTGAAAAATCAAATCCAAATTATCACTCCTAGAATGCAATGGGTCTACAATGACAATACAAAGTCAAAATTAATGCATGCTTGATCCTCTAATAAGTAATAAAACCTTACCAATATTATAAACATAGACGGCTAGACCAACAAATCAAAATTAATGCCGAATTCAAAACCCACTTGACAATGTTCACACACAAAAACACAGTTTTTTTCGTTTATTATTTTTTCACCCTTTTTTAACACACACTTCTGTTCAACACTGACAAAGGCAAAACTGCACAAGGGACATTCCCGCCCCCACTAAATCAAACCCCTTTTTACCATTTTCCTTAAATTTGCTCTTTGTTTCCGTTGCCATTTCTCATTCTCAGAACCAAAAAGAGTGTAAAAGAGAGTGAAGAAAACTCTAAAGAAGAGCCAACAATGGCAGATGGGAAGATAGGGGAAGAAGCAGGCTCATCTTCACTTGTTGTGGAAGATAAAAAAGAAAAATTTGAACAAGATGAAGTAGAAGAATCAACTGTAGATGGGTCTTTTACTAAGTTTGTTCCTCCTCCTCTTGTTCCTCTTCAACACCATCTTGAAAAAGACAAGGTCTTCTATTCAAACTCTCTTTTTCAGTTTCTGGGTATTGGCTAATTCAATGTTAAATTTCGAGTTTATATATTTTTTCTCCTTAATTTTTTTGGGAATTTACCAGTTTCTGGGGTTATGATTGTTGGTTTGTGCATTTCTTCTAGGATTATGAATGCTTCATGTAAAACCCATAATTTATAATTGAAGTGATGTTATCATAGTCTGCAGAAGATGGCTTAGCTGAACTATATGGATTATTTTGAACTTTGGTGAAAATTTGTCAAATATAAGTTAACCAGTCTGTTCAGATCATGTTTATGCTTTTGATTAACTAATGCGGAGTAATATGGGTAATTGATAGATGGTATGCTATGGTACTCTCCATAGAAATTAAACCCACAATCAATGAATACATGTTCATTAGGTTTGATGATGATTGTTCATTTGGTGTAATTTTGATATTTGAATAATGTTTTTTAATCCTTATATTAATATTCTTTAGAGTTGAACTAATGTACATCGCATGAGTATCATTCTTTTGGTACCCACGCATGTACCTTCGAATTTGTATAATAAGTGACGTTGTATCCAATCTCACTTTAAATGAGTTAAATTACAAGATTATTTGCTAAAATGTGATACTTCCTCCTTTGGAATTGTGGGCATGATTATAACTTATCTAAAGCAAAAGAAGATACAAGGTCCACCTATTTTTTAATTGATCAAAAGCTTAACTTATTTTGAGCAAAGTGTTGCTTTTTTTTTTTTGATTTCTAATTCTCCTAATCTATTTGTTTGGGGGGGGGGGTGTTTAATTAGTTGAAAGGGAAAGTTGAGCCCTTAAGATCACAACCTTACTGAGTGAAATTTTGTTGAATTATGCTCCCTAATTTATGGGAAAATGTTTTCTTTTCTTTGAAATTTGGATGCATGTTAATCTACGTTATATATCAAGAACAAATATGGCTTCCAAGAAACAATGCTTTGTCGTCCTTTGAAACTTGGTTTGTGAAATTATTGCTATAGCATTCTTGAGTGTGCTGGTGTTGTGTGAAAGAAGTTTCCAGTGTAAAAGAGGAAGCTAAATAAGGAGATTGGTGAGAGGAATTAAGGTATGGAGCATTATCTCCTTCTCAACCTCTGATCCTTGAGGTCAGTTGTTCAGATCTTCATATCAAATAATGAGTTGATGGCTTCCTTAACTAATCGGAGTAAAATAGAAAAATGAGGAGATCAATGGCTAGAATAAATGAATGGTATGGGAAATAGAAAAAAATATATATAATCACTTGGGATTGGGAGGTCGTTGCGCTCATTGGTTAGATGATTGGGTTCGCAACTTCAACTTTTATTTATTCATTTTGGGTATGTCAATCCTGTCATCAGGGCACAACATTGCCATTTTTTATATATTCTGTATATATAGTAGTTTATTTGCTTCGGGTTTCTAATTCTTTGTTTCTCAACATTGTTTCTTGGTGTTGATATGTATGGTAGTTACTGCCGCTATGCTAGTTTAGGATATCTAGAAAAAAGTTGTTACATGCTCTAAAAATACCAGCAGTTTTTTTATTGGTTTATGGAATGCTACTATTATAAGTAAGCAATGCGGACCCCATACCTATTATAAAAGTGACTTTCTATAAAATCATACTATCCTTGGTACTAATAAGTTGCTTTCCAACAATGTGACAATCAATGACTGACAAAGAGTACATGAGTAGCAATTTACAAGTCTTAGTTTGCTCTTTAATCAGGTTTTAAGTTACAGTGTTTGAGAAATTTTGGTTCGTATATGTACTAGTAGATTCTTGGTACTAAGAAGTGTGATAAAATGTTCGCAGGATGACGAGAGTTTAAACAGGTGGAAAGAGAAGCTACTAGGTTGTGTCGAAGGCAATTTAGATGGTTGGTCTTTGACGATGCCTTTTGTTGCCTTTCATTCGACTCTTCCCTTTGAGTTTCTTACATTCTAATCATAAATTCCTTTTTACTGTTTCATTTCTGTTTTAGGCCAAGTGGAACCTGAAGTTGTATTTCACTCCATAGGAATCATGTCCGATGAACTTGGAGAAAATAGTACTCCCTTGCCTCTGGATGAAAGCCAGGCCTGCAAAGTTTTGTTTTCACTCAAAGAGGGGACTCAATATCGTTTTAAGCTTATATTTACTGTCAAGCACAATATTGTCTCTGGTCTTGCCTACTGTAATACCGTGTGGAGAGCAGGAGTTCAAGGTGAGTCATACTACAATGAGGTTATTGTACACTTTTTTTTTGGAGATCATTGAGCAATCAAACATGTTGTTCAGTGTATTAGAGATATTATTTAGTATCTCATTTGATATTATCTTCTCCATATAGTCTCCTATTATAGCTACTGTATATTATCATAGTTGTCTTATTGTTATTCTCTATTATTCTTGATTACGATTTTATTCTCTATTAGATGTACATTATATTAATTATTTTCCTAAGTTAGTTTATTCCTTTTGCATATACTGTTATTCATGTACTATATAATGTAAAGGATCTCTTAAAATAAATTAACTTTCATCCATCTTTATATGGTATCAGAGCATAAAGATTCAATTGCTAAAATTTTTTTTTTCCCTCCTCGGCTTCCATGGCTTCCAACACTATCCCAAATGACGTTGAACCGTCTTCTCCTCTCATTATTGTTAATCTTACCAACGTTCTCAAGCT
This sequence comes from Salicornia ramosissima, assembly GCA_951394345.1. Taxonomy (NCBI): domain Eukaryota; kingdom Viridiplantae; phylum Streptophyta; class Magnoliopsida; order Caryophyllales; family Amaranthaceae; genus Salicornia; species Salicornia ramosissima. The sequence continues at coordinate 15,882,698 of OX596235.1, forward strand.
CACAAATCTGAATTACCTCTCTTGGAAACTCCAAATAGAAGCGATCCTTGTTGGCCATGGGCTTTTCAAGTTCCTTGATGGTTCTCACCCTGCACCACCACCAACAATAACCAGTGATCTCGTCACTTCCCCAAATCCAACCAATGCTACATGGGTAAGACAAGACAAACTGTTGTTCGGTGCTTTTCTCGGTACTCTCGAATCCAACATTTCTCCTCTACTCTCCAGGGCCACAACAACAAAAGAGGCATGGGACATTCTAGCACATACCTTTGCTCGTCATACAAGAGGTCATGCCAAGCTACTCAAAGCCAATTTCCGGTCGATTACAAAAGGAACACAAAGTATTACGGAGTTAATGAATGCTATCCGTGTTTGTGCCGACCAACTTGCTGTTCTAGGTGAGCCTTGTAAGCCAGATGATCTTATTGAACGGGTGCTCGAGGGTCTTCAGGATCCCGCCTATCAATCGGTAATAGATGCAACCAATAATCGTGACACCTTGATTTCCTTTGATGAGCTACATGAAAAATTGCTTCTTAAAGAGGTTAGTTTACATAATATTACAAACTCTACTCCTTTACCCATTTCAGCCCATGCTACCACCACTCATCACTTTCCCTCACAATCCCCACATCCCCCACATAATGATACATCTAACCGTCAATCCTCTTACCAAAATAAGTCAGGGCAAAACTATAAGAAAAATAATAATAATAATAATAATAATGAGAAGTCTAATGGGCAAGGGTACAAAGGGAGGTGCCAATGGTGTCATGCCCATGGACACTCATTATATCGTTGTCCTACTTTCCAACAAAAATTCCCTTCTGCCAAACCTACTCTTCCACCAAATCCCACTCACCAAAATCATCCTCAAGCTCATGTAGCCACTACTAGCAACAAAGAATCTTCTCCTTCTTGGCTTTTGGACACAGGTGCATCTCATGATGTTACCCATGATATGTCTAACCTTGCTCTTCACCATCCATACGATGGCACCGAAGAAATTGTCATAGGTAATGGCTCCGGGGTACTTATTACCCATACGGGATCTCTTTCTCTTCCTATTACTTCCTCTAAATCAATTCAATTGTCTAATGTTTTATGTGCCCCAACTATGACTCGTAACATTATTTCCATCTCTAAATTATGTTTAGATAATAATCTTCTCATAGAATTCTCATCTGATTCCTTTCTTTAGAAGGGTCGGCTCACGGGGGCACATCTTATGAAGGGACCAACTAAACAAGGAGTTTATGAGTGGCCTTCTCCTCCAACTATTTTAGTACTCTCTACCATAAAAGCTTCGGCAATAAATTGGCATCATAGGCTTGGCCATCCATCTTTAGCTATATTTAAGCATATTATTTCAGATTTTAATCTTAATGTTTCTAGTACTTTGACCTTTAATTGTAATGCTTGTCAATGCAATAAAAGTCATAAACTTCCATTTAATCAATCCACTTTGATTTCTTATTCTCCTCTAGAAATTATTTATACTGATTTATGGACCTCTCCGGTTCACTCTCTTGATGGTTTTAAATACTATGTCATATTTATTGATCATTACACTAAATATATTTGGTTCTACCCACTTAAAAATAAATCGGACACCAAATCAGCTTTTATTCGTTTCAAAGCCCTTGTTGAAAAATTCTTCGGGAAACCTATTAAAGTATTATACTCGGATAATGGGGGGGAATATGAAGCTCTAGAGTCTCTCTTAATCATTGATGGAGTATCTCATTTAACATCTCCCCCTCATACACCTGAACACAATGGTTTTGCTGAACGTCGTCATCGACATATAGTCGAAACAGGACTCTTACTCTTAACTCATGCTCAACTTCCCCTTACATATTGGTCTTATGCCTTCTCAACTGCCTCCTATTTAATAAATAGTTTGCCCACTCAAACTTTATCTATGAAATCTCCTTATCATTGTCTATTTGGCTCTCCACCTAATTACCTCAAATTGCGTTGTTTTGGTTGTCTATGTTACCCATGGCTAAAGCCATACATCTCTCACAAATTAAACCCGAAATCAAAGCCTTGCATATTTATTGGGTACTCAAAGACACAAATTGCTTATCATTGTTTGGATCCCACCACTAATCGTGTCTTTACATCTCGACATGTTCGATTTATTGAATCCGAGTTTCCTATATCCCATCTTTCAAAAATTGAATCCTCTATTTCTATCCCAACCTCAAATTCTTGGTGTCAAATCTCTTTACCCATCTTACAAAATCCGGTTCATAGACCCATGGAAGACACCCCTGACACATCTGGGCCCACTCCAAACACACCTATTTCAAGCTCAAACAATTCTATGCCTACTACTTCCGCAACACCATCTGATGCCCCCCCAAATTCTATACCCACTACTCCTACATCATCCATTAACTCAACTACACCAACCCCACATGCCACTTCACTTGCTAATTCCCCTACATTCCACAACATCACTCCTGCTTCCTCTTCTCCTAATATAACTCAACCAAACTTAGACCATCAATCATCTATTCTCCCAAATCCTGATGATGACCCACATCATAATGCTCACATAAATTCCCAACAACCTCCTGGTATTATTACTAGGTCCAAAAACAACATATACAAGCCTAATAAAAAATATGCCAACATTACCACTACTCATTCCAAACCAGAGGCACCAAAAACTATCACTCAAGCTATAAAAGATCCTTTATGGAGAAAAGCAATGGAGGAAGAGCTTGCTGCCCTTCATAAACTTGACACTTGGGATTTAACATCCCCTACAATGGTTCCCAATATTGTGAAATGTAAGTGGGTCTTTCATATTAAATACAAAGATGGTGCAATTGAACGATATAAGGCACGATTAGTTGCCAAAGGTTTTCAACAACGACCCGGAGATGATTATACAGAAACCTTTAGTCCGGTAGTTAAACCAACTACAATTCGTACACTATTGAGCCTAGCCATTTCACAAAAATGGCATCTTCGTCAACTTGATATTAACAATGCCTTTTTACAAGGTACATTACATGAGGAAGTGTATATGTCCCAACCACCGGGTTTCATTAATAACAAATTTCCCAACCATGTTTGCAAACTCAAAAAGGCTATTTATGGTCTAAAACAAGCTCCACGAGCTTGGTACACCGAGTTGACGAATTATTTGCTTGGCCAAGGATTCAAGCTTTGCGTCTCCGACACATCTCTTTTTATTTTACATCATCCTCATACACCTATATATCTCATTGTGTATGTGGATGACATAATTATTACCGGTCCTAATGCCACTAATCTCAATGCTTTCATTAAGCACTTTTCTAGCAGGTTTTCCTCTAAAGATTTGGGTGATCTCTCCTATTTTTTAGGTGTAGAGGTAATATCTACATCAAGCGGTCTATTTCTTAATCAACGTCAATACATCATTGATCTTCTAGACCGAATGGGTATGATCGACTCCAAACCGGCAACAACACCAATGATCATAACCCAACATCTATCTTCTACATCAGGCATTCCACTAGAAGTCCCAAAGGATTATAGAGCTGCTGTTGGCAGCCTACAATACTTGACATTAACAAGGTCGGATGTCGCATACGCCGTGAACAAGCTATCCCAGTTCATGGATTGCCCAACATCTGATCATTGGTTGGCTCTCAAGCGTCTTCTGCGGTACTTAAGTGGCACACTTAACAAAGGGATTAATATTTATCGAGACTCCTTGCCAATATTACATGCTTTTTCGGATGCCGATTGGGCTGGGGATCGTGATGACTACACTTCCACTATGGGGCATGTTGTTTTCCTTGGACGAACTCCCATCACTTGGTGCTCCAAGAAACAAAAGTCTTTAGCTCGTTCCTCCACCGAAGCCGAGTACCGATTAGTTGCCGCAACCACAGCTGAGATTATGTGGGTTCATAACTTACTAACGGAATTAAATGTTCATATTCCGTACACTACAGTCATTTATTGTGACAACCTCAGTGCCATTTATCTTAGTGCAAATCCTGTTTTTCACTCCAAAATGAAACACCTAGCTGTTTCTTTCTATTTCATCCGAGAGCAAGTACAAAATGGTACATTAAGGGTGGTCCATGTTTCTACAGGAGATCAACTTGCTGATTTTCTCACTAAACCGTTGTCCCGTCCACGACTTGATAATTTACTCTCCAAGATCGGACTTTCGGAACCACCGTCCGTCTCGAGGGGGTATATTAGAGATATTATTTAGTATCTCATTTGATATTATCTTCTCCATATAGCTACTGTATATTATCATAGTTGTCTTGTTGTTATTCTCTATTATTCTTGATTACGATTTTATTCTCTATTAGCTGTACATTATATTAATTATTTTCCTAAGTTAGTTTATTCCTTTTGCATATACTAAGATTCATGTACTATATAATGTAAAGGATCTCTTAAAATAAATTAACTTTCATCCATCTTTATACAGTGTTCATAGATATTATTGATTGGACAACATTGGAATCAACCTTTTAATTTATTAGTTACTTCAAATATTGATAATATTCAAGATAATTTCTTTTTTGGCTTGCCAATCCACTCCATGCGTATGATTCAGCTATTTCTTATATAGTCATATTGAACTTCAAAAAGGAAGTTTATGCTTAATACCCATAAGTTGACCTACTTCACCTTACAAATGTCCTTGAGATGTTTAAGAACTTTTCTATGCTCTTCCGAGACAAATAAAATGCAAAATGTACTGTGCAATATAGTAGGAAGAGCAGTATTGATGAAAAGGAAGTTCTCATAAATAGTGAACTCTTTTCCTTTTTACTTAGGGCCTATCCATAGACTGTACTTAGACTTTGTAAAGTATGATTCTCTGATGTGATAGTTCTTCCCATGTAAGTATTTGAAGAAGTTTCCTAACGGCCTGTTTGGTAGCCGATCATAAATGGTGGTAATAGGAATGAATTTATAACTAAATTTGGAAGGAAAACCAAGATCCATTCCCATAGTGCTAGTTTAACACTAATTTATCTAATTTTCTTCACAAATATCCATTCTCATCTAATACTACCCTCCCTCATGGTAATGGATGGTAATAGAAAATAAGAGGAAAATTCAAGCTTGGGAATGAAAATATGTTTTCCATGAGGATTATAAGGTTCTTCCTTAACAAAATTGTACCTTAAATCCATTACCATTTTCACAATTTATTACCAAAAACCAAATGGGCTGTAAAGGTAGAAGTATAATTGATTTATGTCACTGTGTTAATATTGTCAAAAGAAGCCATTTTTCTTATGCTAGTACAATATTACTTGCAAACCATAAAACTTGTGACTTTTGGCTTTTGATGCGCTACAAATAGTTGCATCATATAGAAGTGGCACAATTTTTTAGGATAGTATGAGTGTGTTCTGGTGGCGACCAATCAAAAAGTAGATAAAAAAGTTAGGTTTTAAATAAGAAAATTGAGAAGAAAAAAAAAGGGTAAGATGGGTCAAAATTATATGGAAAAGTGACAAAAGTAAGGCTAAGATAGGAAAAATCTATATGGGGATCCCATACCTAAAAAAAAGAATGTAGCAATTAATTATGGATAATGGATATCCCCATTTGAAAAACGTAGCAAGTAATTATGGATGAAGTATAATTTTCTGGCTGCCCAACCTTCTTTTCTTTCCATTATTTTTGATTGAGTACCTGCACAGTCAATCTCTATTGACACTTTTGGCCATTATAATCCTAGCACTTCTATGTGAGACTTTCATTGATTACCATGATGTTACCGTGTATTCATCTGCTGTTCCATGTTTCAGTGGATCAAAATGAAGGAATGCTAGGCACCTTTGCTCCTCAACAGCTACCCTATGTACACCTTCTAGATGAGGAGACTACGCCGTCTGGTGCTCTAGCAAGGGGCGTTTACACAGCGAAGCTGAGAGTAAGCTTTACCAAGCTATATTACTCTCCAAGAGTATTGTTTTTCTTTGATCCTCGGTCTTCCTGCATAATACAGGATCTCTCTGATTTTGTTTGCTCATGTTGTTTGCAGTTTGTGGATGATGACAAGAAATGCCATCTGGAGCTAAGTTACACTTTTGAAATTACAAAGAGAAACTAGCTCACCGCTTATACTTTTGGGGCTCTTGTTGCACATGGTATCTGTTACATTTCTTTCTTCATTGAATGTTGAACAGGTTTTAGATGATTACATAATGTTGCAATGCAGCTTTTGGGTTCATCAGCTCATTGTTGATATGTTATTATAGTGTATCAGATTCCTTGATGTGAATTGAAGAGCTTGGCAATTAATCAGCAGCTCATTTAGCAACTTCCTTGATGTTGTCTTGTACATTCTAGTTTCTTTTTAGTTGCAGCACTTGAATTATTATAAAATTCAACTTTGTTCCTTTGTAGACCTCTTGATTCCATTCTCATTATTTATTTATTTATTTTTTATCATGGAGTGCTAAACGTCGCCCCATAATTACGATTTATCACCCTAATTTTTGAATGAAATGACAATATTGCCTTGACTTAAAACACAAGCACTACAACCAACACGAGTTACATGACCACCACCACGATCATGGTGGTAAAAAAAATTAGGGTGGCTTCTAACCCAGATGATCATGGTCAGGGCATATGAGTTAGATGCGTCGACCAGGGCATCCAACCTAGATGCCCCTCCCATGGCTGGGGCATCTAGTTAGACGCCTCCCCTAAAAACATTAGACCACTATGTTCATGGTGGTTCTAGTGGTGATGGTGGTTATGGTCTGATGGCGTGGTTTTTGAGGCTATTGTCCAAGTAATTGGGATTGCTGTGATGTTTTAAGTCGAGGGCAATGTCATCCTTTCATCAAAAAGTTAAGGGGGCGTTTAATAATTCCCTTTGTATTAGGTACTAGGTTAATACTAGATTGTGTTTGAAATTACTAGCCTACTAGGTTAGACCATCCATCCTATATTACTAAGACTCAGGTACGTGCCTAGCTCAATATTTTGTGAAAACTTTCAGTGAATTTGGTCCAAAATTAAGTGTCCAAGTGTTGTACCCATGTCCGAATGTCAAGGATCCAACATGGGTATTGAAGTAAAATGAACAGTTCGAGTAACATAGCATCCCTCTATGAAACTCTAGATTATATTTGAAATCAACAGTCATAAGCATTTGTTGAAACTTTCGAATGGGTATCTTTCTCTCTCTCTCTTTCTCCCTCTCTCTGTAGATGGTTTGTTGTGGTGGCTTGTAGTTGGTATGCTTCATGCTTGATTGCCAAGGTGTGGGTATGTATGGTTTTCAGGAGTTTGGAAGCAGGTTTCTACTATGAGAGTGGTTTACGAGGTGGGCATGAGCTTTTCAAGGGCTAGAAGCGGTTATTGTGGTGGTGACTGGTGAGGTAGTTGAGGGATGGTGGGTTGGTTTTTGAGGGCTTTGTAGCTAGTGCCTACTGGGGGTGATGCCTTGGCTACTGGCTACTTGGCTAGGTAAAGGGAGGAACAGAGAAAGAAGAGAACAAAAAATGACAAAAAAAAAAAAAAAAAAGTTCTGATATATTATTGGTCATCTGGTACTAGGCTTGCTAAATAAATTAAACATAAAGATCAATAGCAACTCAACTTGAAAAAGGTGTGTTTTGACTAGATATTATGACCCAAATTGATTTATCCAAACTTGAGCTACCTCTAGAGGAGATTATGGGTCGTGCCGGGCTGGAGGCAAAAGTTTCATCTCATATATAGTTAATTCGGACTGCAAATTTATGTTCAAATTCTGCTTTTTTCTGGATGACAGTATGTGTTTTTTGGATTTATTTTTTTTCATGCTGAACCTAAATTTTAACCAAAATAAATAAATAAATAAAGTGGATCCACACTGCACAAAAAAATTAACAAATCGGGTTATAAATTTAATTTGATTTCCTCGAGAGCAAATGTATCTCAAAATTCATTACTTTTACTATAAAATTATAACATCATGAGATATTTTAGGAAAAAAATTACCCTTTAACTATTGTAACTTTGAGTTCAGCATGATCTTTGTTAGACTAATATTGTTTGATTTCAATTAACTACATATTTAATAAATTTCTTATGATTTACTATCATACCAAATTATAAATTAAGTATTTAAAGGACGTTGTGGAATTTCTTAACCTATTGGGCTAACCATAAATGAAAGTCTTTTGGTCATTAATACTAAGGCATTTATTAATTCATACTTGAAGATGCTCCTACTAAACATCCTGAACCTGATATTGGTCATGTTTGGCACTCGGCTGTTGGCTTGTTTAATTGGCTTGTTTGACTGGCTGTATGTGTTGGTTTTTTTAAGTGGTTGTTTAAGCCAGATGTTTGGAATAGTGTTTGGTAAAATTAATTGTGATTGTTGGATGTTTATTAGAGGGCTTGTGGGCCAACAAGTCAAAAGCCAACCAAAAAAGCTGTTCCAGACAGCTTTTTTATTTTGACTTAAAAGCTAGCTTTTCAGCCAACTAAAAAGTCAATAACCAAACATATTAAGCTGGTTTCTAAATAGGGCCATTATTTGATCCCAAATTGACGCAACTGGAGTTATATTGGGAAGATGTTTATACTTTTAACTTATATTATAATAATTTAATATTGGGAATAAAATAGTAAGAATAATATTAGTTGTAATACTAGATAATATTTGACCAAATGCTTATTTTGTTTATCTAAATGATCTGTGTAATATTAACTTGAATGTTACATACACTCGTATCAAATAATTGGGCAATTGACTAATTGTTAATACAATTTATTATAAGAAATGTTAATGAGATTTATGCTTGTATAGTTGTATTGTATAATGTATATCCAGTGCAATCATTTTTTTAGAGAATTTAAAAAAAAAAATTGCAAGTACAAATACTATACACAAATGAATTTGAAAATCATTATGTATAAAAACATGTTTAATGGATTTAATTCTTTTTGTCAATAACTCAAATAAAATGATTTATTCAATATAAGATTATACTGAAAAGCAGTTGTTGTTGGTCAATATAGATTTATTCAATATATGAGTTAGTTACAATAAAATTGAAGTATTAAAATTACTGAATTGTTAAATGCCGCCTAAAATTACTCTATACCGCTTATATTTATACAAATACTTCCTATACTACCCCTCCCCATTTACCCAACCTAACTACACTTACCCCTCCCCATTTACCCAAGTGGTGGAGCTTGGTGTCGGGTAGGAGCTGCTGGTGGTGGAGCTTGGCTAGTCTTTTTTTTTTTTTAATTTAATAGTGTAATATTTTGTCTGATGTATTTTGTATTGTTGTTATAGTTTTAAGATCAATACTATTTATCGTAAGATAACAATTAATAGTTCCAAATAACCATTTTTAAACTTAAGCTCTAATAAAAAGTTTGTAATAATAATGTCATGATTTTTTTATATATTTATTTGAAATTCTACCTAATAATACTATGGAGTACTTTAAGTAAAATACTACCAAGTTTCAATTTTCAGTAAAAATTCCTCTACAAATGACGTCTTTCACTCATTCTGATGAGAATTCTCAATATTGATTCTTAGGGAATTATTCAACAAAATAAAATATTTGAACTTAAAATTATGAAAAATTTGCCACTAACCACCTAATAATTATCAAAAGTTGTGAACAAATTAAATTTAACTACCAATTAAGTGCCAAAAAGTTGCAAACCACCACCCATTTTTAACACCATTAACTTAAATCACAATTAAACCTTAATTAAACCACTTAAATCTTAATTAAACCTTAATTAATCTTAATTAACACTTTTTATTAAAAAAATAGAAAAATAAAAAGAAAGCATACCCAACCTTTCTATTCCATACCCAAATACTTTACCAACCATTCCATTTCATTAATATAAGATTTATGGGATTGAAAAGGGGGTAAGAAAGCATACCCAAATACCTTAACCAATCATTCCATTCCATTTCATTAAAATTCTGTACCTAAATACCTTAACCAAACGCTCTATTGTTCATTAATAGTATCACAAATATTCCATTCTAAAAGTTTGTAACCAGACATTGCCTAAAAATGTTAGTTGAAAAGGAAATGATATTTTAATAGTTACCGTGATAGCAGTAGGGAGAGATGACGTGTTACGAATAACTAAGTTTCCAACTTGACATCAATTTGGTGAAATGAATATCCATGATGCTACAAACTAGGGCTAGCAAAATCCCTCATGAATTGTGTATGATTTGTAACTATATACAGCAGATCTGAATTCTATCAGTCTACTAGGCTACATGAATTAAGAGATTAACTAAGAGTCAAATCAGTAGGCAATCTGAAGTTCAGGCAACAATAAAACTGGGAATGGCAACTGCAACTCCAAACAGCAAACTTGTGAGCTCTCCTGACTACACCGCCAATTTGTACGCTGAAAAGGCCTCCTTTTTAACAATGCGCCGAAGCAAGAAATGGGTTGCTGAACATGTAAATCTACGATTAGCAGGGAGAAATACATACCCTTTATTGTACAAGCAAGAAGAATAATTGCAATTGACTGATTGCATGACATTGAAATTCAGCTTAACCAAGGAAAATAAAGTTTCATTTACAAAATTCTAACTTGCAAGACAGCTCTGTTCATTCACAGTATAATTCAGAAGCCTGAATTTGACAGCAGGTAAATCAACACAGGCATCCTTGCCAATTTTCAGACAACGACCATTTTGAGACACTATTCCTGCGATCTTACAATCATATCTGAAGAAATATTCATAAGATCACCAATGACTGCAATATATAGCTCCGGTCTGAATCTTACAGTGACTTTGAAATCTGTTTGCTTAAAATTAAATTGCTTAAAAAGAGGAGGGCAAATTACCTCAGTAATTTCTCTTATATTCTATTGTCACAGTAATTTCTCTAAAATTCTAATGCCAATTTTAAAGATCGCTAAAAAAATTTAGTCTTCTAAAGTTGTTGAGGAATTTCCTATGGGGTTGCATACAAGTTGCCTGATTATAGAGGGAGCTTGATATGTTCATGTACAATGTATGGTACCTACAATGTATCCTAAATCCTAACATTAGCCCGTGTTCTATATTTCTGCTCTGTGAACTAATCTTTGGATTTTTGTAGCATTTCTATACCCTAAGCTCACTGCCACAGTGCCATATGTTCTTTTTGTTTAATACAGCAATAATATCCCTCTACAACGATCCAAAAACTGTACCATCAAATTAAACTCATATCAAACCAACGATAACTTACCTTACCAGATATTATATATAATATAACAAAAGATCTGCTGAAGAATGCTTTAGCCTACAGCTCTGTCCTAGGTGAACATCACCAAATGCATACCTGCATCAACAGGAAAAATAGATTATGAATTGACCACAGAGAGAGAGAGAGAGGGAGGGGGTAGAAAGATGAATACCTATATTCACAATATTCAGACCACGCACAACGAGCTTTTCCATAATCCCAATAGCAATCATCATCTCTTAAAGGTCCACGTTTTTCTGTAGCCATTAAAAGAAATTCTTAAGCAAAATGTAACAGAGCTGAGAGACCTATTAGATAAAGAAAGACGTTACCTTTAGTAACAAACTTTGATTTCGCAGCAGGATGAATATCATGCCACATCTCAAGCCACAACTCCCTCATTAGTGCTGGAGACCTTACCATATTCCTGTGATTTACTATACGAAAACACATTACAAGAGAAAAGTTCACAAATCACAATGAAGCTACTCTTTCCATATTCCTGTGATTTACTATACGAAAACACATTACAAGAGAAAAGTTCACAAATCACAAGGAAGCTACTCTTTGTAAAACATTATTACATGCTGCTCTGCCATGTGAGAAAGGACAGGTGTCTAATCCCAATCCTATAGGTCCTTTAAAATTGAGTTCAACTTTACAGGCATAACTAAAAAACACAACTATTTTACCCACAATTTTCAGATCAGCAATATGCCCCATGTTACCAGTCCAACACAAAGAATAAAAGAGCATGCTGATGTAACAACCATGCTCTCCTCAGTCCTCTCTATGTTGAATTTCGTTTCCATATTTTCTACATTCATTCTATGAAGAATCCAGAGTGCAATGGTAAAATTTAAATTTGGAACCCAACAGTACCTGAAATTCAATCTAAACCATTAAGCTGAAGACTAGTAACTCCTGTGAAAAAATAATAAGAAATAGACACCTACTATTGGACCTCATTCTAAAGAATTCAGATACAATGATTTCACATGAAAAGTACACTGAAGAATAAAAGTGCTAACATATCCAAAAGTCTTAAACTGTCACAACCTATTAGGGTCGCTGATCATAAATAAAGCAGAAACGTTCCACATACATCGGGAAAAATTATGGAAAATTAAAAGCGTAACTATGGTTTTTGCTTCTCCCATAAATAAAGCCTTTACTGAGGATTTCAATACCTTTATCAAGCTCCCACACAGCTGTCCTCCTTCCAGGGATGCTTTCAGAATCTTCATAGTATGTTATGTATTTAATTCTAGGCTGCCTTGTCATATTTGGAACTATGTCAGCTCCTTCATCATGTATTACGTCGAGTTCTATCTGAACATCTGCTCCGTCATGCTCTGACTGCATTAAGTAGACTTACAGGAATTAAACTCCACAGCAAATTTCATCGAAGTAATTTAGAAAAACATAAACAAGAGTAATGTAAAGAAAAAATAGAAAATGTGGCATGAATCATATTTACAACTAATTAATAGCTTAATTTTTTTAGGTACGGTGATTATTGGCTAATTAAATATTAAGTTTACATAAATGGAAAGGATATTTAGTAAGTATCTTAAAATAAATAATTAAGACATTATATAAGAATCTCACATTGCTTTATTGCTATATTATATTGACTTTTTTAAATAATGACATTCACCACAGAGTAAAATAGTTTGGTGTAAAATCAAAATAATATTACCTCTCATCTATGTATAGCTTAGACTAAAATTTACTTGCTTTACGATCAATATATAATAATAATGATCCAAATTCTAAGACCTTACCTTAGGTCTGTATTTAAACAATAAGTAAAAATAGCATTGTATAATATAATTGGATTATGCCATATACTGCCAAGTGTTCTTTGGTCTAAAAAGTACAGTGTAGGTTTTTAATCTGAAGAATTCTCATGTTGTTTTTTAATATAAAATTATGTTAGCCTCGTGCATTAGACAATTAAAATAATTTTTTTCTAGTAATTAATCATGAAATGTGTGGAAAGAATGTATTTCTAATCTCATTAATTCTTTATCGACACATTCATTTAATTTATTTTGAAACTTGTTTGAGGATTAAAAAAAATTGAAAGAATTAGTGATTATCATAACATGTACTCCCAAGTGTTTATTTCATACTTTCTCTTATTTTTGACAAACTTTAATAGAATACACTTCATTTCTATCTTTTCCATATTCCCGGCCTCACTTAATTTTGTATACAACTTTTAATCATCATTTTTTCCATAATCTCAATTAGTTTCTTTGTTTTAATGAACCCAAATGTGTAAATAAAAAAATGGAGGGAGTATAAAAGAAAAAATAAGAATAGAAATATTGTGTTTTTGGAAAACCAATCAATTTAATTTTGTATACAACTTGTAATCATCATTTTTTCATACTCTCAATTAGTTTCTTTGGTTTAATGAACCCAAATGTGTAAATAAAAAAACGGAGGGAGTATAAAAGAAAAAATAAGAATAGAAATATTGTGTTTTTGGAAAACCAATCAATTTATGTTAAGTGGTTTTTTTTCTTTATTTTATTCATTAACAAATTCAACTGTATTAATTATCCCACCATGAAAAATGTAAAAAGAAATTGGATATGAAAAGGTGTATTGTCATTAATTAGTCACAAAGAAATTTGAAAAAGTTAGCATTGGAGAGCATGAAAGCTAGAAATAAATAGATAAATAATTGGAAATAAAGTGGGAGGAGGGAAATTTTAGAGTTTGGGAGGGAAAATGACTTTTTTTAATGGCAAGCCTTTTAGTAATATAGAAAGATAGGTACAGTGGCCAACAATCAGCAAATAGCATTTTTCAAGATGTTTGGAAAGTCCTGGTCAGCACTGCCATGACTAGCACTTGTAGAGATTTATGTGTTCTTAGAAGGGCAAAAGGGGAACTAGTTATGAAATTTAGCAATTGTTTAGTCAGTACTTGGGTTGGAGAAACTATCATAACAAAATTTCGCATGCGATTTTTACATTGAGTTTACAATAAATTATATTTTATAAAAGTGCAAATCGAGTCGAATCAAACAAGATCCCATTTGACTATATTTTCCTTACATGCATAAAATTAGAGTCAAAGTTACAAAGTGAAAAGTAACTTAAGTCAAAATGTGGCAAACATATAGGGACGTAGTAAGAAATAAAAACATGTATACTACTTTGGTCAGTCCACAAGTTAATGTTTTGTTTTGCAAACCATAAAGGTGATTCTGCCCCACCAAACCATTATCTCTCTCTCTTTCACTCCTGCTCCTCAGTCAAATGTGATTTGGGCTCCTACTAACTGTCTAGTGTCTAGCACTCTCTAGCTCTTGCTCACTCCAATTATTATACTCTTATTTTAGCATTATCTAAAAACAATGTGGCATTCCTATAATCCTGTCTACTCTTAGGATACATGCCCAAGCCTAAGCTGTCCCTTTATGGCCAGAAAGAGGCAAATAGCACTTTTTCTATTTCAACCACATAAACATTTCAAAGAACATTTTAAAATCAAGAAGTGAGTTTCCACAAGCTACGTTTAAATACCTATTTGATGAGCAGGCAGATCATACAACTGCCCGGTTACAAAAGAAGGTAGGTCTATCTTCAGGGATTTTCAATGTTGAGTGTTGACTATTCAGATACAAACCTATCACAACATTACCTCTTTGCCAACTCTAATCAAAGGTAACGTCCACAAAGCCCAATCATGTATAATAACTCCTGTCCTCATATTTCTTTTCTGACCTCTCTCCCTCTCTCTCTTCCTTGCAAGTGAAGTATAGACCACTATTTCCAAGTCTTAAGCAGCAAAGCACCAGTACTAATAGGTGTAACACTGTAACGTGTCTCCTTTAATTTAAAACCATCTTAGCTCCATTGAAAGAATTTCATCACCAACAAAACTCTGGCTGTAAAAGTGATGATATGGTCCTTGATTCATACTTTTCCTGAGGCTGCAATGGTAAAATCTCTCCAAATCTTTCAAACACATGTTATTTTGGCAGAAACTAACTAAAATTTTTTAATTTTTTTTGGTAAACAAATACCTACAAAGTTGTTTATTAAATTAATGTTATGGACTGACCTGACCACAACCAATGCTCACAGCAAAGCAAACAACAGTACAGCAGCAGTAAAACAGTAGGCTATAAACTAAGTTGATGATTGAATAATAAAGTAATAAACTGCTAAAGTGAAAATAAAGAGAAGTTTAATAGTAAAGATAATCTGAAAATAACAAGATAATCCACATTCGAGAGGTGGAGGCTCTCCCTAATCAAGCTTTAGAGAGGCTTGAATATCTCCTAAGAAAACCAAAAAACTCTCACTAATATTCATCATACCCTTCTTCATCCCTAATGACCTCTATATATAGAAAAAGGTCTCTTCTAAGACACTCTAGATTCTTTCTTAAACATCTAGTAACAATTTATTATGACTGAAATGCCCTCACTCTAGCATTGGTTCTTAACATTACCGACCCCCTAAAGTTCCACCTAGTCCTCAAGGTGGATGAAAATCCGCAGCTTGGTGTTGAACAAGACATGGAAGTTGAAGCTCTTGATTGACAAGGGTTGGTTTGATTGGTGATGGTCCCACTTGGAAAGAAAAATGCAACAACATTTTGTGATGGGGAACCGTGGGTTGATGGAAGGAAATGGTAGTTGGGTTGAAATGGTCACTATGGGGGCCAATGGGATTTATTGGATAATTTGTTGTGAAAAGTTGATGTGCCAATAGTTGGTGGCTGGAAGATTGGGTTGTGGGAAGGGGCTTAAAAGGATAGTGTGAAGACGTGGGTGGAGTGGTGGGAAAATATTGGTGGCAGTTTTGGACGGTGAGGCTCGATTGTGTGTGGGTGGCAAAGTTATGGTTAGGTGGGTTGGAAGAGTGGGTGAAAACATTGGGCCTTTTGAGAGATGGAGATGGAGTAATAAATAGAGGGGTTGAAATGTAGGGGTGGTTAATAGAATTAGTGGAAAGATTGGGCTTCGGCTGATCATATGCATTTGTGTGGGCCCAACTCCATTCGTTTTAATTAGGCAGGAGGTTTTTGATATGGAGAGATTGGATACCAATGATGGGCCTGTGTAAATGGGCCTATTTGTTTGCTTAGGCTCATTAAATGAAGAGGGAGTGGGTTGTGAAGAAGGCACGTGAAGTACTTCAATTATGTTGCCACTTGTTAGTGCTCTGATACCACGATGTTATGGACTCACCTGACCACAACCAATGCTCACAACACAGCAAACAACAGTACAGCAGCAATAAAACAGTAGGCTATAAACTAAGTTGATGATTGAATAATAAAGTAATACATTGCTAAAGTGAAAATAAAGAGAAGTTTAATAGTTAAGATAATCTGAAAATAACAAGATAATCACCATTCAAGAGGTGGAGGCTCTCCCTAATCAAGCTTTCGAGAGGCTTGAATCTCTCCTAAGAAAACCAGAAAACTCTCACTAATATTCATCATACCCTTCTTCATCCCTAATGACCTCTATATATAGACAAAGGTCTCTTCTATGACACTCTAAATTCTTCCTTACATTGATTCTTAACAATTAACTACCTATATTTGTTTTTGTTTTTTTTTTGTTGCTTCATTACATAGTAATGGATTATGTCACATTTATCTGTTTGTTATTATCTGTTTGTTTGTCCACTTTTTGCCTTTCCAACTTAACATCCAAACAATAACTTTGCATTAAACTCACAGTAAACAATAGCAGTGATTTCCAACGTCAAATTCACAACTAAATCTCAAGTAAATTCAAGATTAATAGAGGGGATTTGAAGAACTTGCTCGTCAAAAGGCAAAAGGTATATAACTCTAATTTTTCTTTTTTATGGTATATAACTAAAATTTAATTTTTTGTTTTTTGGTAAATAAATAGGCTTTCAATGATTAAGCAAACAAGTTTTTGTCCCCCACAAATTCAACATTCTTCCAATTGATAGAAATCAAAAGCCACAAAGATGATGACGATGACAACCTCAAAAATTAGAAGAGAAAGAGCGGTTCCATGAGAGTGATAGTGAGTGAGATTGAGAGAGAGAGAGATAGGTCAGAAAAAAGAGAGCAAAAATGGCTGACCGCTGACACATAGAGACTAGGGAGTAGGGGCTTTCAGTCCATTCATAAATATAATGGAGGGAAATATGGAATAGTTACAACTTACAAGAGGGGAGCACAAACGGATTAATTTGAAAAAAAAGCTTTATTAGGTGCAACTGACCCAAAAAAAATTAAATGTAAGTACTAAGTAGCTGATAAACAAAAAAACTTATTAGGCAATCATATATAAAAACACTAATATGTAGTTTCTGACAAAATTTTCTTTTTGATGATGACTAAAACAATTTCAAAACACCTTCATGTGTAATGTGTATTTGTTGATTAAGGCTGCTGAAGAGCTGTAAGATACTCTGAGAGATGAAAGACATAAGTATTGATAAAGTAGAATCTTCAATATACTACAAGAATAAGCATACCTGAGGAGTCCTTGTTATGTTAACTCTTGGTCCCAGCCAATTTTTACACCAAGAAAGGGAGTGATATGATACCTGATAAGTTTTAGCAAACGAAAGAAATGGAGAATCTAAAATTAGCATGCACAAAACTAAAGGGGCTAATCTATAAATTAGATAACAATAAGTAATGCACATGATATAGAACAGGAAAACGAAAACACAATTTTCTAAGGCATACAGTCTCATCTCCACTCGTAGCTCCAGGGTTCCCTTCAACGCTATTTCCTGATCTATAAGCCGGAATCAGTGTATAAGAAAACTAGTGAGATTTCAAATGCAACAGTTTTTAAATAAGAAATGGGTGCAAATTATTTGTGTGTTTTTTTTTTTTTTTTTTTTGGGGGGGGGGGGGGGGAGGGGAAGATGGGTGTAAAAAAACTTGAAATGAAAAACAATATCAAGTTGTTGCATAAATTTCCTACATACTTACAATTTGAGAAATGCAAAATAAACTCATTAGGATGAAAATACCACTAAGATGATGACTGAAGCACTGAGCACAGATGAGATGACAATTTGATACCTATCAGCAAATGCACAGAATAATAAAAGAGGAACTTCTTTATTTTTTTTTTTTAATTATAGAGTTGAAAAAATGACAGATGGCCAGTGTTTGAAAAGGCGTGCCTAGGCGCAAAGGCGCAAGGGGGTAAGTGCCTAAATTGTTCAAGGCGAGGCGCTTGTGGCTAGGAACAAGTAAGACGCACTAAGGCGCATAGGCGCTCTGAGGCGCACCATAAGGCGCCATAAGGCGCATTTCTGTTTTTTTCCCAGATTTTTTTCAGCCCTTTTCCCCTTACTTCTTAGGTGCGCCTCACTTCAATGAGGCGCGCCTAAGGCTCTAGGAAATCCTATCGCCTTGGTGCACCTTAAGCCTTTTCATACATTGCAGATGGCACAGAGCACATAGGCTAATTTTAAGTGAAAATGTTTCAGATCATTAGGAAACAGGAATTCATGACTGGAACATTATACAAATATACACTATACCAAGAACTTGTGGTACTAGATGGTATGTAGGAAAGTTTAAACAAAGGAGCCACGAAGAGTCTGCAAGATTGCCTTCCTAGTTTCCTACCACCATACTTTGCATACTTGTTTATTGTAGTAGTGCCACCAATATATTGCCAATTAAAGCATTACCAAAGTTTTTTCCCATTAGTATTCTTTCAGATCAACATTAAACCGTTAAAGTGCCATCGATCACTCATATTTAACAAAAAGGAATTAGAAAAAAGCACAAATCAGAGAGATTCCAGAGGAGAAATCAGCAACAATCTACATCAGAAAAACTTGTGTACTAGCTAAGCATGTAAGCTGAGAAGATGAAGCATGAAGTTTATCACTTGCCTTGAATACAAAGATCCTTCAATCTCATAGATGACATCAGTGACGATCCAATTATCAGGATAAGGCTTTCCACTGGGGGCAAAGTAGTAACCAACCTGTTTTGCAATTGTGAAGATTCCAGAGCTGTCATTCAGGACCACATGTTTATAAGGATCGCTAGAATCAGAAATATGATTGAGAGAACCACAAAATTGATAAACAATAATTCAAGAACTCCAATATACTACAATGGGAAAGAATTAGTGACTACAACAAACGCAAGAACATGGTTTTGATCATCATCATCATGTGAGGACGCTAGCTTGGGTGAGAAGGGTCTGAAGGCTTTAGACCCTAGAATTTAAACATGGATGGGTTAGAATAAAAGTTTTTTCTCCCTTTTTTTCCATCCTTATTTGCTTCACATTCTAGCAACGAACAATACTCAACTTCATCTAGATTATACGTTTTCCTCCCTTTTTCTATCACTACACCATAGTTCAAAAATGAAATTTCGATTACAGTAATGGCTGCAATGTCAAGGTAGTAGAAATGATATATTTTCCATAGACGTGGTTGCCGTTGTCGCGACAAGAATCAAACTTTACAAATATTTTTAGGTGTTTTTTAAAATTAATTCCCATTTAATAAGAACAAAAATCCTTTCATTGAATTAATTAAAGTGGAAATTATTATCTAAACAAGAACTTTGTATGTTTAACTAGACACCTACCCAGCCATCCCAATTTCCTCCATCATGTGAAGTTACCAAGTCCCTCTCTCTTTCTCCTTCTCTAGGCTTCACTTTTTGCCATGAAAGTTACAAGGTAAATTTCATTGGCAATCTTTGTGACCGAGTTATACAAGCTGACTCGAGCGAAACTTCGAAACCAACCCAATAAATTTTTGAAGATCAGCTTAAAGAACGCTGCTTTTGAATGAGCTAAATGCCTATTAGATGTATCTATACGAATGATTCTTTGATGTTCTTGTAACGAGTCTTTTTAATGTATTTGATTTATTTGTAGGATGTATTGTAATGGTGACATAATGTATTTTCAATTATTTTCTTTATGTATCTAAAATGTATGTTTGATTTATCTCCAAAAAATTATTTGATATATCTATAATAGGAACTCGTTACAAAGATAACCAAACACTAAACACAATCGCACGCACACAATTACACAAATATATAATAACATTACAAAGATGACCAAGAGTGTATTGACAAAACTAATTGGATAGAGCGAGTCATGGTAATCATTAGAAAAAATTCATGCCACTCCCATCACAATAACTTGTTTCAAAGTCCTGCCCCATCTCAACTCCGAGGGTATGAAGACTCTGGCATTTAAAAGTGTGCATGCTGAAATTGCTAAAATCCATTCTCCCACACAATAAGCAACACATGAGGGTCACATGCACATTCAGCTGGTGCAACTATCTGCTATGAACCTTAGTCTAATTATGTTTATAATGGCATTTTAGATATTTTTGCCGCTATATTAGTAGTAAGGGTATTTTAGTCCTTTTCCTTTATGTTGTAGCAAGTGGGTTAAATAAGATAGTTAGTCTATAAATAATACATTAGTGTGTGTAATTCTTTTATGTTGAGGAATAAACAGAAAACAGTAGTTACATTTTGGGAGAGAACTTGGCCTCTCGAAAGCTAAGAAACACCAGCCACGTGGTGGTTCTTAGCAGTTGGTATCAGAGCCGTCGGTCCTAGCGGCAGCCATGGTGGGCCCTTCTCAGTCACACTGGCTGGATCAATTAGAGAGCCATTATGCAGGATTGCGGGAGAGCATCACGAAGGAGATTAATGGGGCGGTGGAGAAGGCCGTTGCGGTTCTACAGCAGTCCGTGGCTACCCAAATTGCGGTGAGTCTGGAGAAGATTACCTCCACTCTCAGAACGGAGGCCCAAATAACTGCCCCATTACAACATCATTAAAATCTCACACAAACCGATCACCATTGCAGCACAACACCAAGGATTCTAATATTTATCCATATAGTCTAACAACTATAGTAATATTTTCTTGATTACTGATGGATTATTATTGGATTTACTGCGATGCCGCAACTTAAATGAATGATAAGGTAAGCACGGAAATGACACACACATGATCAAAATTAGTTTTGATGTAATATACCATGTCCTTATCAAGAGGTGGGTAGTGTGACACTTATTTATAAGTGAACAAGTATTTTGCAATGAATTAAAGGCTACAAATCAAGATGGGATGAAAGCGATAGCAAGAAGGCAGATGGAGCACCTGTACCAGATATCCTCCAATAAAAGAAAATGTAGAAATATTGCAGGTCCAAAACAAGCATCCTATCCAAAGCCCGAGAATTATATTTTCAATGAGAGGCAAGAGAACTCTACCACCCAAAAAGAAACTTTAGCATCAAACAACAAAGAATACAGGGAGAAAACCAAGTAAAGAAAGCTCCATAATTTCTCATAACGATCCATCACCAGCCTGAGGCTATCATGCTTAGAACAGGCACTGAATGTCATTACATTCACAGAAATGACTCGTTGAAGAAAAAACCAGTTCAAACCTAGTAAGAATAGATAAAAATACCTCTGTTTTTGAATCTATTCCATAAATGCAGAAAACATTTTTTATCGGTGGCCTATCCCAAGGAGTCAATGGATTCAAAACAGGATCTCCATGATATGACCTGAATGGGGGGAAAACATTAGTGGAACAGAAACTCCAAAAAAGGAATCAAATACAATTATAAAGATAGACTAGAAACGAGGCATGCCTTTGCCACGAAATTGAGTTTGCCAAATTAAAAAGGAGATGACAAATAAGGGTCCGTTCTGTATCACTCGAGTTTTCAAATATTTTGGGTTTTTTAATTTTTTGAAAGATGTATAATATGTCAATTAAGGAATCAAAAATTAGTTAAGCCTACTAAAGTCATTATAATTTTGATAATTGACAAAAGAAAAAAACAAACCACATTTTTTTGGTTTCCTATTTTTTGGTGTTTTGTTTTCAAAAATAGAAATATGTAAACAAAAAATGATAATGAGCAGGCCCTAAAAATAAGTAAACTCTATATTCATTAAACTGTACCACTTGGCGTTGACAAATGAGGATCAATACTTGCACACTTACATGTCTTATGTCTAATACCTAATCTGAAAACTTTTAGGCATCCATGAATAGCACTAGACCTATCAAAAACCAACCCAGCCGGAAAACCATCATTTGTTAGCTTTGAATTGCCTATGAATTATAGATTTCATTCATTTCAAGAAATTTGCAACTTTTACATAATAAAAAAATGGTAGCATACTGAGTCAACCTAAACCTCAAGACTTAATAAACAAGCTGATACCAACCGAACCCAAAGACACCCAACCTGTTACAACTGAACCTGAAAATATTTCCGCCTGACAGGTCAAATGAATACCTTGCAACTTCACCATGATTAAAGGCTAGACAGTAAGGACTTAGGATGGCATAATGAAAATACTAAAAACATTGACAAATAAGTACTCTTCCATCCCAATGTAACTTGATAAGGGTCCTTCATTTCTCCATCCCGCCAAATTCACCAGTCTCGCATTCCAAAGATTCCATTTTCCTTCAGCTCAGCCTCAACCCTTGATTTCCAATCTTGTCTCCAAAGTTCTGCTTTATCACCAACACTTGCTCTAGATAGCCACTGCGAGAGAAATAGACCTCATACAGATTCTTCACACTAATCCAATCATAATGGGGAATCCTACGGTAGGTGTATAATTGTTCTCAACGCATGTATCACGCCTAATATTGTCATAAAATAAGGTTGATCTCATAATAGACTATGTGGTTATCCTAATCTAAGACAGCACCTACTTTCAATCACCATGAGCCAAACGAAATTACTAAATCTCTAAACTAAGTGCCAGCTCCCAGATTATCAACCTTCTCTTCATACAGCTGACAGCTCCCAAGATTACCAAACTTTTTATAATTCTTCATAGTACCAATCTTCATACAGGTCTTTCAATAAAAGGCAATAAGTTCTGGAATTTTTTTTAGTGAGGAGATAGACCACAGTGCTAACCACATGCAAAACCAGACGAAACAAACAAATCTTGGAACAGAAAACTTACTTTTGCAACTGGTGTAAAAGCATTTTGCTATCTGGGTCATAATCTTCTATTGATTTAAAGAAGGTTCCATCTGCTACTTCTCGAGCTGTGAAGGATAATTGAGTTGGAAGATTGCATTCCATGCTGGCATTCTCCATAACATCCAAAACAGTTGGATAAGCATCCGAACCTGATAATACGAAAACAGACAAGATAGAATTCAACCTCAAAATTATTACATATGGTTGCATCTTTCACAAACTAACATGTATGACTAGTAGAAGTCTCACTGTGAAAGGAAGGAATTTCAATGTTGATAATTTTTGTAGGCCACCCTGAATAGTTTCCATTGAACTCCTCTTCTTCACAGTGATATGCATGATGAATTTCCTTGCCTTTCTCATGAAAGTGCTTCCAGTATTTACTATCCGTTCTACAGTATTGTGAAAATGGCAACATCCACATTGATGAACCAAAAGAATTGAACATTAAACGAGCGGTTCCCTGTGAGGAAGATTGAATTAGTTATTGGCACATCTTCTAACAATTGAATAGTACAGAAACATGAAGCAACATAATATTCATATTTAAATTCTTGATCTGAGGCCTGCTCGGCTATCCTGAATATTATGGCAGGTTGCAGAATACATATTCTGCTCAGAAATCTTTTCAGAACAGAGTAATCTTGAGGGGAATTTTTTTACTGCGCAAGTTTCTAGAGGATTCCTGATCCCTTTGTGATGAACCTCTAATACATTTCAAAGGAAATTTTCTCTATGCCTAAATGTTTATTGAAAGAGACATAAAAGAAGCAAAGATGTCTTGGGAGTTAAAACTCTATGCCTAAACTATGTAAACAAAGGAAGAATTTGCTAAAAATGATTTAAGGGGCCATTTGATTCAGGTCAATCAGGGAACTGAGTAATTGCTGCCAGAATACCCTTTCTACACATTTAGTTCACTTTATATTCATTCCCTTTCTCCAATAATGGTGATAGGATTCACCCATTTGCTAGGATCTGATATAGCTTAGACAGGATAAATAATGATGATTAAGATAATTTGAATCCCAGAAAATGAAAAGTAAAACACAAGCATTTGGGAGGTGTGAAATTTCTAAAGCAGCATACAGAGCACCGCATAAGTTGCCATTTCAGTATTTCACAATTAGTAAACTAAACTAAGAGATAAGTTCTAATTTTATAAGAATATGAATTATAATTTAGGACCATAAATTAATAGAGATTTACTTTCAATAAACAACAGATAATTCTGATTTGTAAATCAAATACTTCGTATTACTTTTGTTGGAGAATTCAAGTGCTACAAGTAGATTAACAATAAAATCAGCTCAAAATATAATTAAATTAGATCATGTGTTATATGCTTATTCAACTTGTTAAAAAGATGATAGTTCACGGAAAACAATTTTATATATGATCCTAATATTAGAATTATTTATTATTAGTATTAGAATTATATTCATATAAGTACTCTTATTCTTCATAATTTGAGCATATGTGTTATATGTGTATTGGCTACTCTAAAACTTTCTCTCTCTCTCTCTCTTTCTGTCCCCAATTTGTCTTTTATATAGCAACTCTCCACTTATTAACTCATTTGCTTCCTCTTGGAGCTAACCCAAACACAAAAACTTTGATATTCCCATAGCAACCCAAGATCCCACCCCACTAGGATAATTCATAAATCAGAACATTCTTGGCCGACAAGCCTCCAATAGTGATCAGTAGTGAATTCCGAAGATCAACAACATTTATAAGTGTCTTCCTCAAAATCATATGCGCTTATTCCAAACCCAATCCTTTGTTGTTAGAAACCATTCCCTTTATCTGGGTATTCCATTACCTCTGTCTTCACCTACATCCTCAACCTTGGTTGCACTGAGTCGGGAACGGGTTCGAAAACGAATACGGATTTGGGCACTGAAAACGGAAAATCTAAAAATAATGTTAATTGGTACGGTCAATTATAACATGAAGAATCGGAATCGTCCTCAATACGGGGACGAATTAGGTTCAGGGACAGCTACCCATATGAAGTACCCATGCTACATAGTCCTCAACCAGCCTTTCACCATGAAAAGTAGGTCTTCAAATAAACACCATGCACATCCATTATTATTAAATAATATTATCTCTTCAAATAAACACCATGCATTTTGTATCTCTTCAAATAATGTTTATCAAATAATCTCTTCAAATATTATCTCTTCAAATATTATCTCTTCAAATAATAAACACCATGCATTTTGTATCACATTATGTCAAAAAATTATTATTAGTTATTATTATTAAAATTTATTAATAATCCAGCTTATTTATTAAATATTTAACTATTGCAAAGTACAAGTATGGCTTCTCTTAGCCTTTTCTTCTTTAATATTTATTTTATTTTATAAAAAACGGACATTTCTTGCAAAAACGCGTTATGGAACGGGCGTTTTACCGTTACGGAACGACATCGCGGCGATTTTTGTGTGAATTCCAACTCTCAGTGTTATAATGGCATTTCGCGTATCGGCAACTCAGAAACAGGTTACAAAACGGCCGTTACGTAACGGAATGGCCGAGTTTTAATTCCATGGGTGTCGCCCATATACTATCATGATGTTTGGATAAGAGGAAATGGAGAGAAAGGAAAGGAAAAGAAAGTGAGCAAAGTACTTCATTTAGATAAACATTTGGCAGAAGAGGAAGCAAATGGAGGGATCCATTTCTCTCCCTCTTTTATAAACATTATTTGAAGAGATAATATTATTTAATAATAATTGACCATCTAGTCCTCTTTCAAATTTGAAGAGATTTAGGGGGAAAATGCACATCCATTTCCCCCTCTCTTTCCTTCCCCTATCCTTCCTCTAGTCCTCTTTCTTTCTTATCCAAAACCAAATTTGCAAGATCACTCAACCTAAGACTTAACCGCAAGGGTGCAAGGCATAAAGCTATACAGTAACCTCAAAGAAAAAAAAAAATGAATCCTCACCATCTTAAAGCACTAGCCTTGAAAATCCATTGGTTTCTATCTTTACAAGTGCACCACCACATTGCAAAAAAAAGAAAATCTTCCATAATAAGTAAGCCAAACTTTCTTCATCCTTCTTATCCATGCTACACAAGAGCTTATTCGGCTAAATATAAATATTGCACCCAACTAATCCAAAACAAGGCTAATGATAAGAGGTAGATTGAGAGCACTCAAGGATGAAAATAGAAAACGTGATTGACAGAATTATTTTTTTCCCAGTCTAAATAATATTCTCAGTTACACTATCTTTGAAAACAACAGCAGAGTAAAAAAAATGGCAAAAAAACTATGGGGAGCTTTGCCTTCCATATAGAGAAGACCAAAAGGCTAAGTTTTACCTAATATTTTTTAGAACAGCTGGTGCCATCCTCGTGTCAAATCAGCTTAATAAGATCAACTACTAGCAAACAGTTGGTGGTAGTGTCAAGGGCTACCTCATGCCTCAATGACCTAATATCTGAGTGCCATGAGGTTGCCTTTCAAGAATAATGCTTTTCCTTTGCCATATTTCCAGGTAAAGTTGGACAACGTACTTTTGAAAAGGAACCATCCACCCTTTTAATGTTAATCAGAAGTCTAGAAATCACATTATAGTCTTTTAGAGACACTAAAAACAACAAAGGATATATTCCACTGTGACATATTCCTAGGAGCACAAGCAATTAGAACAAGAAGAAACCTCAGGAACTGGAACACCAAAGGTGAATCCAGAGAGTGCAGCTTTAATCGTTTCAGTTGCACCTAGAAAAGGTGATCCTGCAAAACAACAATGTCATTCACATATTTGCACAGAGATAACTGTCTTAAAAATATGGTTAAATCAAGCATACCAACAGCAAAATAGGCATGGATGTGTTTATCAAGCCAATTCATATATTCTTTTGGAGCAATCTCAAGCTTTAACCACTCTAGAAAGTATCGAAAGACAAGGTTTCCGAGTGAATGAGCAAATACTAATGAGGGCCCCCCACGAAGCTTATAAGCAGTTTCAAAAGTCAGCCTGCAAATCAGTAAAAATTGAAAGAGAAATAAATGAATAGAAAAGAAGAGAACATAGAACAACCAAACAATGAAAGTTTTCAAGAGGGATGGGGGGAGGAACCATTTCATGACCATTGTTACTAACTTTACATGAACAAAATAGCTTTAGCTACATCAAAAGGCCTATCAATTTTTAGCCTCTTGAACATGACCTTCAAATCATTAACATTTAACCACCCCAAACCATCACACACCACGGCAAGCCACCACCGGCAGCCCCAAATAATCGATAACCACCCCCCTTGAGACTAATTTTTTTAATTTACTTTCTATCTCTCTCCTCTCAAACACTTCCGAACCACTAACATCCCCTTCCTCGACCGCGCACCCTATTTGAGGTTTTCGGTGGTAGCTTTTGGTGGTACATGGTGGTTTGGGGTGGTTATGGTGGTTAAATGCTAATGGTTTTATTTAATAATAATGATACATTTGGGAATTTTCCAAACACCACAGGTATGCCATTTGGATTAAAAAAAAACTTTGGTATACCATTGGGAATACTTAAAACCTCAGACATACCAATGGGAATTTTTAATTGACAGATAATATGGAAATGGAATTGAAAAGATTTGTTAACTGGACAAATAATAAAAGAATAGAGTCACAGTCCCTGAATCATTAAACAAGAAACAAGAGAATATGCTACTGAAGTTGGAATATTTTCAATATTTAACCAAAAAAGATTTAGTTGCAATTCTTGTAAGTTCTTAACTGGACACCAACAATCAAGTCTGAGAGTGAGAGAAATACGGTTGTATGTATGGCAGACTGCCAGTACACCGTGAATTTCATTATGTAGACAAGGAACGGAAAAAAAAAAATGTGCAAGACCATAGCTGTTGACAAGAAAAGGGCAGCAACACGAAATTCCAATTGGCCTGCTTATTTTTCTTAATGAACTTATATACAAACATTTTAAAACAGGATGTTTTCCCATCTTCTGTATCTCTCCTCTTGCTTTTTTAAGCATATTAGCATGGAAACAGCCTATCCATTTGTCATCAGAGCTTACTGACAAAGTACACAATCATAAATCAATAAAACTGGACCTATTCCCAAACAAAAAAATATACTAATAATAACAAATGTGTACAAGAAATTATGAAAAGTATACAAACTTGAGCTTGTGGAAATAAAGGTCCCGCTCCTCAAGTTTTGATGGCGATAGTCTCCAATCATAAGGAACAGCAATTATTGCATTGGCCTCTATACCAAACTCAATACACCATTTTACCCATTCTTTCCAAACAGAAGAGAGAGGACCTGGAGGGGGGGTAAAAGAACACTGAATACATTACGTTTTTTTTAAACTTAAGACAACCTATTTCAGAAGTACACAATTCCAAAAACAGCAAGCAATAAAAAAGCAGCTCAATTACACTGGTTGTCAAGTCTGTTTCAGATCGCACATTTGCATTGGTTTCATATTATGCCTAACACGTTTCTGTGCCAACTTAAACAGTCCAAAAGATTAGTCAGCTGCCAGGCTAAATTCATACCTACTCACATCCTGATACAACTATTTAGTATGAAAGCCTAAACCATTTTCAATATGAGGATGCAGCAAACTACTTGAGCCCTTGAGGGCCATCTCAATCTTTTTTGGGGCCTTGTTATAATCTTGTTCTAAAGTAAAAAATGAGGCCCCTAGGCTAGATTGGTATTGCTAATGATATGATCTTGTTTAACATATATAGTTGACTGATTAATGGTTTTTGTTGTTTGTTTTTTCTAAAGTAAGTTTGTTTGATTTTCCTGGAATTTGGGAATAGATGGTTAGTGTGGATTTTGTAACCCCAATGTATATTCTAGGTGAGTTGTTTGGTGTGTTATTTTATCCTCCCAGTTCCAGAAATAATTGTTGGAATTAGGGATAGCAAATCATGAATGGGAGTATTATGTTCCTTTAGAGCGATATTGCCGATGTATGTCCTAGTTGTACAAGGCATGTTCCATGCAGTATATAAACAAGAAACTATGAATATGAGTTGGTATCAGATTATGTTTGTGCATAATGTTCATTTTATTTACTGAAAATAACTAGCAATGTATAAGAAGAAATATAGTCATTTGAGATCTTGTTTGATTCGTGTTAATGAGTAGATTACTAATATTTAATCGTTATAGTATGCACAAATATGCAACTAAAGATATAAACAATATAAATAAAATGAACATTATGGAATAGAGGAAGTATCTAACTCACAATCTGTGAATTAACAATATTATTGTCAATTCACATCATGTATGAGGAAAAAAAAATTTAACAAGAGTAGATTTAATAAATCAAAAAAGGATATACTGACTTACTGAGGCACATAGAGGAATAAGAATCTAGAAGGCTAGAACTAAGTGGTACAACAAAAAAGACCTTGCAAATGATTCCCGCAAGATACGATCTTATGCCTGCAAGTGGGAACATTTCTAAGGTAATATGACACACCATTTACCACTGAGCCACAATAGTTTTTTGTTCTGTTCGTGCAACTAATAGTATATACTTGTAAACAAATTTGGGGGCCCTCCTAATTTGGGGGCCCTGTGCAAACAGCCCAAACACCGGCCTTTGTCTACTTGGACTGGAATCATCCTCACATATTCTCCAAAAAGATGCTCTATTGAAAATAACTCTGTGAAGCAATTGTCAATTTGTCATACAAACAAGCGCCGTTGCTTCTTTGCACAGCACAAACTTGTTTTTTAAACATGAATAATATATGGAGAAGACATGAGGGCAGTGTGAAATATCATGTTATAAACTATGAAATATTATAGAGCAGTTTACAGATAGAGTGTATACCTGTTATGTAACCTGGATCAAGTTCTGTTATTGCAGACAGCCCACTATCAGGCCTTGACTTGCACTGAGGGTGATCTGTCTGGTTGTAAGGATCTAGCATGACACATTTGAGCCAGCAATTCACAGCAGAAAGCAGCTGCAAATGAATATGAAAGTTTTAGATCGGTTTTAAAGTAATTATGTGATCCTTTTTGGCTTTTTCACTAAAATAAAATAATTATAAAGAACCTGAGCTCTAATAACTAATATTGTTAAGATACTTGTTTGGCAACTATAATTCTAAGCTCCTACAAGTTCAGCCACTGTGAGCGTATTTGGAAATTCATTTCTGGTCCCCAAGCCCAAGCACAGGAGGAAGGCTGCAGTTGGTACATACATAAAACTAAAACTTTATTTACAACCTCGTGCACCTAGCTTTAGGTACAACCAGATGCATGTATAAAGGTAATGGAGAAAAAGCACTTTTGACACCAATTTAAAAGAGCAAAAGAGATGCCAAAGAAAACTCAAATTATTAGGTGGATAAAGGTAATGGAATCATACAATGAAATTGTGGGAGATATGGATGCACATGATTTTAATTGGATTTAGAAAAGGCTTATGTCAAGATATCGAGAAGTGCATTGGTGGGCTATAAGGTATACAGGTAAAAATACCAAGAAGTAAAGATAAACAGGACTATATGCCAGAGATGAAGCAAATAAAAGGACTACAAGAGTGTAAGTAGTACAGGTAGGAAAGAAAATAAAAGGCATGACTGCAATTAGCCACAAAATTAAGTAGAGATGAATAGAGGCATTTGCTAAGCTCTTTGTCCTCTATGTCTCATCAGTAGAAGATCAAGAGTCATGGGAAATTCCAAATTCCTTTAGCAAGAAACTATGAAGTAAGTTAACACATTATAAAGAACCAAAAGCAAAACCCAGCTATTCTTGAAACATATCTAGCGAGTAAACAAGAATCAATAAACACTATTCTTGAAAGCTCCATTTGAGCCCAGATATTGGTGTTCAAAATTACTAAAAAAAAAAAAACCCAGTTCATTCATTCATTCATTCATTCATTATGATGATTAGTAAAAACAAACAAAAAAGGCAAAAGCATTACAAGAAAAAAGAGTAGAGGAGAATTAATTACCTTGGTGGTATCAAGCCAAACCAAATCAAGAGGATTAAAATCCAAAGGAGAGTAAGGACAATCAAGAATAGACCAAGCTCTTAATTGAGTAGAAGCAAACCCTGGGATTATAATGCCAGAAAGTTTTCTGTAATCTCCTTTAAACTCTTCCCCATTAACTATTGTAAATTCTTTATGAAGAGTTCCTAAAATTAATAGTGCTAGAATGAAACCTCTCATTATGAACTTCAAGAAATGATGAGCTTCAGAAACAGAAATGTAATTGCAGAGAGACGATGACGGAGAGGGTTTAATAAGCTATTATTAGTAGCTTGGAATGTTGCCCGCTGCCAAGATGCTGGAAAAATCATAAGTGAATGACGGCTTAGACAGGAACTGGTAACCCGAATTTCCGATTTGAAAAAGTGAATATCCGATTCGATTTTTTTAAAATAGATTATTCAAATATTAATTACAATGTTTAAAATTTTACCCATTTTGTTAAGGCTTCTAAGGTCAATTCGTTTAAGCGGTGTAATAATCACTATTAATCTAGTGTAATGCTTTAATCAGGTAATGTTATAAATTTGCAGGAGGAAAATGTAGTGCATCAGTTAGTTTATACTCCTCAAATAAAAATTCGAAAAAACATTTAATTTGTAATTTTATATATTCGGTAGTTCTTGAGCCGAGTCTCTCTTTCGAAGAAGTGCTTGTTCAGATTTTGGATCGGCAAGATCGACAGTTGCAACGGAAAGCGGTGCCTTTGGTCAAGGTGCTTTGGCGGAGCAGTCAGTCTGAGGAGGCCACTTGGGAGACCGAACTTTTTCGATGGGATATGTTCTCTAATTATGTTGCTTGATTTCTTGTTTACTTGTTTGTGGTGTGATTTTGTGATTTGCTTGACTATTGTGTGAAACTTCTTTTGATAAATTTCGAGGACGAAATTTTCTTAAGGAGGGGTGACTGTAATATTCTAAAATTTAGGATATTACTTTTGAATGTTATTTTATTATTTAATTTAATTTTTAGAATTTTTAATTCCTGATTAATTAATTTTAGGTCAAGTCCAAAATTAATCATGTTTGATCATGCTTAAGTGCAAGTGTCCTATGTAAACAATTTTGGCCCAACTCTCATATCCCAACCGGCCTCCTCTCCATTTGGCTCAAATGCCACTTATTTTGTGTTCACACCTAACCAATTTCTATAAATAGGTGTCATTAGTGAACTTGACACACGTTACTCATCTCTAATCATCATTTGCTCACAATCAAAATTAAACACACTCCATCCTTTTCCCTCCTTTTCACACGCCATTTTTGGCTATTAATCATCAATTTTTTCAACCCAAAACTTAAAGATTCATCTTCCATTGAACTTTAAGTTGATTAAACACATTTAATTTTCATCAAATTCATTCAAGATCAATTGTTCGGGTTTGGTTCCGGGTTGGTTCGTGTTCGTGGGGTTCAAAGGGTTCGTGTGGTTCGTGGTGGTGCACGGTGGTTTACGGCTGGTGGTCGCTTCATCGTGCTCATGTGAACAGTGGTTCTCGTGGTGTGCATGACGTGCAGCCGTGTGGGTTGGACGTGTGGGTCGTGCTGCTCATTGTTCTTGTTCGTTCGTTGATTGTTCTAGTTACCGCATCATTTCTAGGTAACTAAATTATTTCATTTAATACGTAATTCAATCATGACATATAATATAGCAAACTTGTTTAGA
Source organism: Salicornia ramosissima (assembly GCA_951394345.1). Classification (NCBI taxonomy): domain Eukaryota; kingdom Viridiplantae; phylum Streptophyta; class Magnoliopsida; order Caryophyllales; family Amaranthaceae; genus Salicornia; species Salicornia ramosissima. The sequence continues at coordinate 15,915,634 of OX596235.1, forward strand.
ATTCATGTCTAGAATCTCATTATTATTATTATTTTTTTTTAATTCATGAATTTAAGTATGGATGTTGGTTGAGTTTTTGTCCATGATTATGTTGGGTTTTTCGTGTGGCATGATAGTGTTTCATGTTTGATTTGGTTTGATGTATGGACTTTGTTCAAGAATTGGTTGTTTTTGGTGCCTTGGTTTTTGTGAATTCCATGTGTGATTTCATGAGAGTTTTGATAGGTTTATGTTGATTCTTTATGGTTCTTGAAATAAAGATTTTGTTTAAAATGTTTCTTGAATAGTTTTGATGGTTTTCTTGATGATTCTTGTTGGTTCTTGGATGTTCTTGAAAATGAATCTTGTAAAGTTTTAGCGTTCTTGAAAGGTTTATCTAAGTTCTTGTTTAAAGGAAGTTCTTATTGAGGTGGTCTTGAATTTAATTCTAAGTTTTATATTGGTCTTGATGATCGTGTCAATAAGATGTCGAATTTATTTTCGAAAAGCCAGTCGTCTAACTTAGTGAAACACGAGTAGCTAAGAAGGGTTAAGTCGAGACCGCTACCTTCTGTTCGATTGTGGGGTAGTCAGTGTCCTAATATGTGTTGTCGTCTGGTTAGTGAAACATGAGTAGCTAGTCTAGGGGTATTGGCCATACTTAGGCATAGTTCTTGCAAAGGAGGACTACGGAAAGACGCAAAGGTTGACCCGGCATGTGTTTGGGAAGTTGGGAGACGCAAAGGTTGACCAACAAGCATAAGACGGTACTGTCATAGGTTTAAGATGATATGATATGATATGATGTGATGTGTTGTGTGTTTTTCGTTAGTTTGGTCTTTCGAAATTATGTTTTGGTTTTGTACTTGGTTTTGGAGGAAAGGACACAAAGTGGCCGGTTATGATATTTTGCAGTTCCGGTTGCGGACAACTAGTACTTCTGTTGTTCTTTTATTCGTTGATTTGGAAAGCATGTTTTGAATAAGTTTTCGTGTTACGATATGACTTGATATGTTTGTCTCTGTTGCGAATGGATGCTAGGTATGTGATTATGTGTTAATTTGCGTGGCTTTGTCTATCTTAAGTTGCATGCTTGAGTTCCCTATTTGAATGGGACAGTCTAGTTACTCGCCACTGATGGTGGAACTCCATATTTTTCAGGTGACGATGTTGAGTTGTTGTTGTTCTATTTGGCCGGGTTTGGGCGTATGTATCTGCGAGATTGTAGTCAGACTTAGACTTATTTTCTATGTTGTTTAGTGTTTTAGATTAGTACTCTGGCAGTTATGGTACTTTGGATATTTTGGGATGTGGTTATACTTGGACTACGTTGATTTTGGAGTATTGATAATGATATTTGGGACTTTTTTTTTAAAGTTTTTAATATTTCATGTTTTTGGTTAGGGTGCATTTCAGCTTTATATCGTATTTCATTATTTTGTAAAAGTCAGGGTGTTACAGGGTATCCGAGAAATTTCAGATTGGATAAGGATTAGGAAAATTGATGTTTCGGATATCCAAAATTTTTAATATTTCGGATCAGATATTAGTGTATTTAGATATTTCAGATTGAAAATCATTGTTTTGGGTTATTTCAGATCGGATATCCGGATTTTTATTGGATGCTTCGAATCGATACCTAAGCTTTTTCAAGTATTTCGAGTCGGATACTTCGTGTTTTTTTTTGGATATTTCGGATTGGAAATTCTGAAAAATATAATAAAAGCACACACAAAAAAAATAATTTGGGAAAAATATCGGACAAGGTTGGATATGTCTAAATTTCGGATATCCGAATTTTTTGGGTAAAGATTTGTCCAATCGGAATTTTTTGGATATCCGACATTTTGGATTGGATCGGATCGATTTGAATAAACAACCCTAAACACAACCATAATACCTCTACACTCTAGTACCTTAACCTAGCCCTGTCCCACAACAAAAAAAGTCACCCACCTTACCGCCTAACCTCTACCGCCCCTTACTGGCACGCCTTACGGGGATGAGAGGGCGGTGAGTGGGTGGGAGAGGGGCGGTTGGGTGATGGGTTGGTGTATGTTAAGGTTAGGATTAGGGTTGCGCAGTGGATGTTAGGGATAGAGTATGATGGTGGTGTGTTATTAGGGAAAGAGAATTAAAAACTCTACCCATTTCGTTAAGGCTTTTAAGGCTAATTCGTATAAATAGTGTAAAAATCAGCATTGTCACTAGTTTACTGTAATGTAATTATTCAGGTAATGCAATAAATCTACAGGAGGAAAATTTCAGTTAGTTTATACTCAAAGAAAAATTCAAAAAACATTTAATTATTAATTTTGTATATTCCAATAGGTTTTCGAATGTTGTATTTACTAATTCTTTAGAAGTTGTTGTCATATTCAACTTACTAACACAAAAGTTACATCCATGAAATAAATGCAAAGAGGTTAATAGTATAAGATTTACAGATGAAATGGTTCAAAGTGACATTAAATTTTGGTCTTTCAAGGTTCTTTGTTGTACTCACAAAGACAATAAAATGTATGTTCATGGTCAGATATATATACTTGGGTGAAGAGAGACATTTTGATGTTAAAGAGATACCATCCATGATCTTGATGAAGATAAGTGACTATAAAGCTTTCCTCATATCAGGAGTAAAGAGTGTTATAATCACGAGGATCCACATGAATATGTTTTTCATTACATACAAATTACATTTATTAGTTAAAGTTAAAAATGTAAATAGTGCATAAGTTCATTCTTTTTACAATTAAAAAGAAATGAATGAAGTATTTTGAAGAAAATTTTGTAGTTAATTTAGTTTTTTTAATACCTTTTCTTCTATAAGATCGACTAATGCGGACAGACCGGTCAATCACGTGCACTATTTTGTTGTACAATACATTTTCTTCATTTTGTTATACATTTTACTCAATTTTTTTGTTCATTTTGTTATAACTTTCTTTCATTTTAATTTGTTGTTTTTTTTATTCAATTTGCTTTAGCTTTGTGTTGACTAGAATCACAGATAAGAATTGAAATAGAGTATATTTTTAACAAAATTATAAAACTACCATTGTGAAACACATTTTGATATCTCATTGTGAGCAACTTAAATTTCCGTTTTTCAACCCTTAAAACCCCAATAATTACCTCGACCAACCGATCTGTTACCAATAGGTAATTGATGGACCTGGGACCATCCAGCTCTATGGTCCCTCGTGTCCCAACACTAAAAAAAACCCATCCGCTTCCTCTCACTCAACAAACGTTCACATACTAAAGTAACAATGTTCATACACTATAGGAGAGATTATGCACAAATATTTAACACATATTGTTATAAGACCACCTTTAACTTATAATTTACAATGCTCACTAACTTATACAAATATTCACCAAACACAAACGAACACAACAAAATCAAAAGGTTCAACACAATATAAATATCAAATGTTCATCAAATGTTCACAACAAAATTATCAAATGTTCATCAACATCAATTTATCAAATGTTCACAACAAAATTACCAAATATTCATCAACATTATCAAATGTTCATAACAAAATTATCAAATGTTCATCAACATTAAATTATCAAATGTTTGCAACAAAAATTATCAAATGTTTACCAATATCAAATTATCAAATGTTCACAACAAAATTACCAAATATTCATCAACATTATCAAATGTTCATAACAAAATTATCAAATGTTCATTAACATTAAATTATCAAATGTTTGCAACAAAATTTATCAAATGTTTACCAATATCAAATTATCAAATGTTCACAACAAAATTATCAAATGTTCACGTTGTTTGGACCGAGACTATCGGACTAGAACCACCCAACTGCATAATTTCGGGTCCATCCAATAATTTGCGATCCAGTACCAAAAACTTTTATGTCTATCAACAACAAACAAATTTGCCCATTAATATATTTTTTTGACCATTAATATTGATCGATCAATAATACCTCTCCACCTGACCGATTTGCGAGGTATAGGCGTATAGCAATACGCCAGCATGAGAAAAGCGGCCTGTTAAGTGTTAATGAGAAATTCAACAATTTACCAGAACTCTCTACAACAAAATTGTCTTTTAATTAAACATTTTCCATTTATAGGGAGTGATCTTCGTCAATAATACTCACTCGCCATATTAAGTGGTATGTTCAGCTGAAAAACTTGAAAAAACTTGTGAAATTTCAAAATCACTACATTTCATAATAATGGCGAACGATTTTTCTGCGGAAGAAAATGCAGAAAAATTAAGGTTTTTAGGGAAATGCGTGGTAGCTGGGGTGGCATTAGGGCTTTCAATTTGGGGAATTTATGCTGCCAATTTATCGGAAACCCTGGAATTTTGGGTCAGAAAGAAGAAGAAGAACAAGCCTATTCGTGTATATATGGATGGCTGTTTTGATATGATGCATTATGGCCATTGTAACGCTCTTCGTCAAGCTCGTGCTCTTGGCGATCAGTTAGTTGTTGGTGTTGTTAGTGATGCTGAAATTACGGCTAACAAGGGACCTCCAGTTACCCCCCTTCATGAAAGGTGCCTCTTTCTCTGAGCTCATTCTAAGTTGGAAAATGAGGTTTTGGAAATATTTTCTCTGTGCTGAATTTGCTTGTTGTTGTAATTTTATTGCGTAGATACTGTCAAATATATTCTTTGTAAATCCAAATGATCGTTAATAAATGAATAAATTTGTGTACTCCAGCCAGCTGCTGATGTTACTTCTGCATATGCTATAGGAACACCTGGAGTTCACTGTTTCGTACTGCCCTTCATTTGTGGTTGTGGGATTTTGGGGGCCTTTGGCCTATGATGTTCTTGGGGATGACAATGTCCTGTTCTTGTTCTATTTGGGGATGTGACCTCCTTCTGTTGATGTCATCAAATCGTTATCTTTAACTGAGAACTAAGCACTTGACGTGTTAATGTGAAAGATATGAAATGTTCCTTGAATTAGCTATCTTATTTTAAATTATAAAAGCTTTAACTTCAAATTGATAATTTACCTAAAGTATGTTTTTGAGATTTCAAATCTTCTTCATTGTTGATTGTTGAATAGTTATTCTGTTAAAGTTTGCAAATCAAATTAACTTTTTATGTTGAACTTTGACAGGATGATCATGGTCCAAGCTGTAAAATGGGTGGATGAGGTCATTCCAGATGCACCTTATGCAATTACTGAAGATTTTATGAAAAAGCTCTTTAATGAATGTAATATTGACTACATTATTCATGGGGATGACCCCTGCCTTCTTCCGGATGGAAGTGATGCTTATGCTCTAGCCAAAAGAGCTGGCCGATTTAAGCAGATCAAACGTACAGAAGGAGTGTCTAGTACAGACATTGTTGGTAGTAACTCTTTTAAATCATGAATGTAGTTTGATATATTAAATTCCTAGCTGTTTTGGTAATTTGGTATATGGTTCTGTAAAGTTTCATTTTTTGTTCCTTTGGCTGTATAACATAAATATCTATCTATTTTATATACCTTCAGAGTTACATTGTGTTCCCATTTGTTATTGTTGGTAGCGTACCAGCATCTGCCATTTTGACATTTTTTATGTCCCTTTGCAGGACGTATGCTTCTTTGTGTTAGAGAAAGGTCTCCTAGTGAAAACCCTAATCATTCTTCCCTCCAGAGACAATTCAGCCATGGTCATAGCCAAAAGCTTGATGATGGTCAATCAGCTGGTGGGACTCGTATCTCACACTTTCTTCCAACATCTCGAAGAATTGTTCAATTCTCCAATGGAAAGGTACATACAGTCTATCATGAACTACACAATGCTGAGTTTATGATATGCTTTCTGCTTTCTTTGGTCAAGATAAATTCTCATTAGGAGCAAAACACATTTTGCCTATTGGGTGATATGTTGCACATACCGTATATGTGCACGTGCATGTACACAGATTGCATCTATATACATACGCGTGTGTGCACACACACACATGCATCATGCATGCACACAGACGCACATATCAATTATCAAGTATTGGCTGTTGATATCTCTTGTTAAAGTTTCGGTTTTTTTCCCTAATACCTTATCTTTGTTAGTGTCCAAAATTAGAACCTTCATTTACCATATTCTTGAAGGCCAATGGACTGAAAGGAACCAATATCTTTTTCCCATATCCACCAAATCCTGTGCACCTTAATGCATTCTTAATGTGCCTTGGCTCACCTCATGAAGTGAAGAGCACTTAGAGAAAATACATATGCGCCTCATCAAAATCACCTCGCCTAGACCCAAAAAGTCATATGGCCTTGGTTGCCTTTTGCAGGCCTCATATATGCCTTTTCATACACTTGCTGATTATTGCAAACAAAAGTTTATCTCAATGGTATTTTATGACATCAAGCTTTTTATAGTTTATTTCCATCATTCCTTACCGTTGACACTTGACACTTTCTAGGTCTATTAGATTTGCATATAAAAACTAAACTGTCCATATTCTTTTTAAAAATTTTGATACCAAATAAAGGGAACAACGCATGTAAAAATTGATTATTAAATTTAGGTATGTAAAAGTTCACGATAAATCTTGTACATTATCTTTTTGAACATGATCACATTCTTATCTTGGAACTTGGAAGGTGCTATCACTCTGTATTAGAAGGTGCTATCACTCTGTATTTTATTGTGGGAAAGAATAGAATGAGAGTTTTGAGTTTGCATGTGCAGATGATAAAATTGGGATGAATGGATTAATAACTTAACAGTAACATTTTTGGAAAATGTGAAGGACCCAAAGTTTTATTTGCTATTGCAAATTTAGAATCTGAAGGAATCAAGTAGTCGAAGCAAACTACTCAGCATATGCCTTCATTTGCTTAAACAAATTTCTCTAAGCACCAGATTAGTCAGTATAAGAGCACCTCTGCAACTGATGTTGCAGAGATGTTGTGTTGATAGGAATCTTCCTTTTTTTTTATAACGAGAAAATCACAGGGCCTTTTGGATATCTCATTATCTTGTCAATTGCAAGATAATGCTTAAACCCAGAGGGAGCTGGATATGCTTTCTGGAATCGTGATCTGAGATATGTAAAATACTAAGAATTGAGTGTGGCTGCGTTAACAGGGAATCACATTAGAGAGGAAAAAAAATGAGGTATGTATTCATGAGGCGGCTTGTGTAATGTATATGCTGTGAAGCATCAACATATTTGTGAGGTGTTCTCAGAAGCGACGATTACACATGGCGGTGAATGACTGGATCTATCTGATTTTTGCGCAAGCTAGTACAAGAGATGAAATTATTAAAAAAAGTGATCTTAGCAGTCAAGTTAAGACAACATGAGAAAAAAGATATAAAATGCTTTGGTTATGGAAGATGAAACTTTTGGATGGTCTTTGTAGATGTTCATTGTGAAATGGAAACTTAGGGTCAGACATGCGGATTAGTTTCCAATGCATAGGCTTTTAGATTCCAATTGTGTAAATACTAAAAATCCATCAATTAGTGGTGTTATTTCTATTTAAATATAGAGATAGCGTCATGCTTGTCAAAGATATTATCTAATGTCATATATATCACAATTATTACAAAATCCTACGAAACATGACTGACTCAAGCCTTGTTTTTTTAGACATAATTTTTGAAATATTAGTTTAGACAAGTTTAGTTTAGCTCAGCTTAGCTCTTGTCGAGTCTAGGATTTAGTTTAATGTAGTTCAGTTTAGAATTCACACAAATTCAGTTCAGCTGACCCTTAATCTTTAAGATCAAACTGGATTATTAAATGGAGGTTACTCATAGAACGAATTATCAAGACCCCGTCACTTGCCACGACAAATGTGCAAAATTAAGAAATAGCAATAAAAAGGCATTAAAGAATTGAAGTTAGTATATTATTTCGCTTCATAACTTATGGGTTACAACTCTAACCCTCTACTAAAAGGTTAGGGTTTGTATGTATTTGTTTACAGGTCGCATCGAGTTATTTCGAATTGTGGATGCTTCATCCTTCTCTAAAAAAGGTTCTAAATGAGAAGAACATCTTCAGACGAAAGGAGTAGTAGGGAGGTAATGGGTTTTGATAATTTGTTATATCTGAACCTTCTTAAAGTCCTAATCTCCATTATATAGCGGTTTTTGATTTTTTATTATTAGGATAATTAGATTCGAATTGAGGACGGGTTTATTGGAGTTAGCTCACCCTTTTGAGAATACAGAATTGGCCAATTGCAATACTTTGTCCATTGTCCCTATAGTTATAATCCGTTCCCAACTTAGTGCAACCTAGCTATCTCATTATTTTGATATACTTCTCCATTCTTTTCTATATCATTATATGCAATACTTTCGATTTTAGGAAGTTTCAAATTAGATGCAACATTTTCTTTTTGGGCATTAAATTGTCTCTACCTCTCTCCAATCACACGGGTCACTTTCTCCCTCTCTATCTCTCTTTTTCCAAAAGTTGCCTAGAAGTCTGCAATTTTGGAAGTGTTGTATGATTGTATCTAATTAAAAAAATAGAGGAAGTGTATGACACAACTAATTAATAGAATTTTGGTGTATAAAATTGGTAATAATAGATCCTGTGACCGAAAAGGTGCAACAATTAGGGATTGGTTTACTTAGAGGTGGTGCCAATGCAAATGCCTATGCCTATGCCTATGCATCCTTCATAGCGCTTCCTGGAGAATTTAAGGGGTAGGTGTTCCTAAGGATTCATAGATTTTCAAATGTGATAAAAACACCATATCTAGCACATATATTTAGGTGCTCCTGTTTGTACCTAACAATTTGTGTTGAATAAATTTTAGTTTTGCGTATAGGTTCACTCAAGGATTTGTAGGATAAATAGTTTGGAAATTCAGATCAATTCTACTTAGGTTAATTAATAAAAGTTTAAGGCTAATACTTCTGTAGCAGAGTTTGGAATTGAAGACCACAAGATCTTTATGCATGAAAGAAATAGAAGACAGCAGGGATGAGGCTGAGTCAATGGAGTATTTTGTGCCAGAGTTTGTATTTTGCACAATTATACCTCTAAATTACATATCAGATATGCTTATCCTTCTTGAAAACTTACTTCGAAGACTGAAGACTTTGTAATTTTTGCAAACAACAAATGTATGCTTATATATCATTAATACTGCATGAGATAAACTGAATGTAAAAAGCTGTGGATTGGATTAAAGATGCTTTATTTGAAATTCATGTGTGAATTATGTGGTCCTTTTCTCATTCTACATTTTTTCTTTCTTTCATTTACAGGGTCCCAAACCAGATTCACGAATTGTTTATATTGATGGTGCTTTTGATCTTTTCCATGCAGGGCATGTGGAGGTATGTTGTGAATTCTTTTCCTCAATGATTTCTTTATACCCTTTTTATCCAAGAGAAATGTGACACTACTCTATAAGTCATGCATAAATGATGCATAAATGCACCAGCACTGAGTTTCCTTCAGGGCTGTTTACCTATTGTATTTTATACATGCAGCATTGACTTGTTGAGATGTGGATATTTTCTGAACTTATAACGTCACATTATACTCCCTTCGTAACGCTTTAACTGCAACAATTGATGTAACAAAATAACTTCAACAATTTCTTAACTTCCCATATTTGGTATAAATTTAAACATGAAATGTCTATAATGAGCCTAACTTTAAAACATAAAACAAAATTACCTACCCATGTGCTTTTCTCTCTCTTACTTTATATCTAACTTTACATACCCATGTGATCTTCTTTCTCCTACTTTATCTTAACAACTATCCAAATCCATACTTAACATATTCTCTCTTGGAGTCAGTGTTAACTCATTTGTTGCAATTAAAATGTTACAGAGGGATTATAATTTAAAAAATTTGCCCTTTGCTCCTACTTATATTAACTAAAGAAGTTGGCTTTCTCACCATATTGTTCTAGGTTTCTGCATTATTTTTAGATTCAAGCTCATACTACATGTTTTTTTATTTTTTTTATGGGCAGGCAGTGAACATTAAACTATCATATCTATACTGTTTAATGTTCAATTTTTCTTAATGTAGTTGGCAAGTTGGCAGTGAATGAACTATGAATGAAATTTCAATTATTTTTAGTAGGCGCTTTTCTATACTTGCTCTCATTTAAAAATAAAATCCTTGTTATTTTTATTTTTTGTTTTTCATGACTTAGCAGATGAATGAAGTTTCCTTTTTATGCAATACCTTGAATAGTTGATTTCTGAAACTTGTTAAATTCAGTGTCAGATCATACTTGGAATAGTGAATTTCAAGTCCTATTATTTTTATTAAATAACCACATCTATGTCGTCACCATCACCATCACCATCACCATCACCATCACCATCACCATCATCATTATCATTGTTTTCATATTGAAATAAATTTTTAAGTTTTTGATCTTGTCTGGTTTAGATGGTATAACTAGAAGTAGGAAATTGTGCCCATTATCTCCTGGGATAGCGAGCAAACTTCATTGAAATTGAGGCACTACACTAGAATTTGCAAAATTAAACTGAAAATTTTCAATAAGCAATATAATACAATGGAGCACTCCCTAATTCCAGTTTACGTTAGTTAGCTTTATTTTTGAAGGGTTATATTCCTTTGCTTATTATTGTGTAATGTACACATATTTATGACATTTGCCTACTTGAATAATTATTATCCTTTGAATTGTAGATACTAAGGCTTGCTCGGGGACTAGGAGATTTTCTTCTTGTTGGAATTCATACTGACCAGACTGTCAGGTTATCCTTCTTTTCTCTTGTCTATAATCTTAGCAACAATTTTCACTTTAATGGATTTCATTATTGGAAGTTTGGAACCCAATGTGTAAACAAGTATGTCATTGCTTCCGTAAAGATTGTTAATCTATCTGCCCAAAACTTTCTATTCTTCTTTCCTCTTTATATGTCAGCTGATCTTTGTATGCCTTTTGCTTGCATTTAAGTAACCAGTGCTGTCAATTTCAAGTGTTTGAGTGCATACCTTTTGCTTGCATTTAACCGTAAAACTTTCTATTCTACTAAAAGCTTTTAGTAACCAGAGCTGTCAATTTCATGACAAATTATCTGTTTTAACTTTTCCTGTTGCATGTTATTGTATGCAGTGCTAAAAGAGGAAGTCATCGTCCAATCATGAATCTACATGAAAGAAGCCTGAGTGTCTTGGCATGTCGTTATGTAGATGAGGTGATTATTGGTGCTCCTTGGGAAGTGTCTAAAGATACGGTTAGTCTGCCTCTCTTTCTCTCTCTCTCTCTCTCTCTTTTTTTTGGCAATGGGGTAAATTCATATATTAATAAGTTGGCCTTTTCCTTTGCTGGGTAGCTAAGTTATGGGTAGGAGTTACAGTATTTCTACTTACTTTAGAGAAACGGACAGAAATGAAAGTTTTACAAAAGAGAAGGATATCTATAATAAGGACTCGAATATCAAGGGGGCTGTCGATTGGTGCTCCTTGGCCTTGATAACTTCAACGAAGTCTGTAGGGATTTCTATATTTTCTTGATAGTGCATTTATCATCTGGAGGGCATGCCAAATTGCCTCTCATATTGTTAGCTTATGCTTTTTGTTCTTTGATCTCTTGTTATTATCCACCTCTTATAATATGAAGTTGGCAAAGATAGGAAGGGAATAGGCAAGAAAGTTTTTCTTTTCCAAAAGCGGAAGGGCGGTAGGCGAAGGCAAAAACTAGGGACTTATAATTTATATTGTAATTTTTCATCAGTCTAAAGTATGGGGAAAGGAATAGATGAGATGAGAATGGATGCATGGGGAATATAATAACTTGGAAGGTTTTCAGTGGTTACCAAGAAGCCAAGAAAACAGTCATTGTAATTTCCTGACTCCCTAAACTCCTTAATTCCCTAAACTCCTTGTGAATTGCGAACTGAAAATTCAAATTATGGTTGGTTTGGGGCTAGTTTTCGCCTAAATTGGCGAACCATGAATTATAGAAGTGAATTAGATTAAAAAAAATGAAGAAAATGGGGAGGAACAAAAAAAGAAAATCTCCTTTTAGACGACTGACGGGACTACTTTTTAGCATAATACCATAACTTTCAATACAAAGTTTAATTAGTTACATAAAACATTTTTATTAAAGTTACACTAATTTATTTATTACTGTCCGATCGTCTGACAAGATATTTCGTATCAAAAATGCACAAGGATTGACTTACAATCAAACCTAAAACAAACAGAATAAGGAGGGTTATCATTAAGATAGCTTTCGTTCCTTTTATTAACTGATATGAAATTGTGGATAATATCCTATGTTAGAAGCTTATTCAAAAAAACTAATTCCCTTAAGAAACGTAATTGTTTTAATTATTGATATTCTTTTGAAATAAAGATTTAGCTGAATTTCTTTTTTCCTTCATTGCATTGAAAATTGAAATAGCTATTTAAGCATATCTTTTGCATAATGTATAGGGAAAATAATTCTGCTGAAAAATAGTATATCAAGCATAGCTTGGGATAAACTGATAAAGTCTAATAATTGAAAAGGGAAAAAAAGGAAACAAGAAGTTAAATGAAAAGTAAAGAGAATGAAATATACACGGGAAACTAGAAATGAGATGAAAAGGAAAATAAAACCAAACCTTAAAAAAAAAAAACCAAAAAAACTAAAATATGAAGCAAGTAGGATTTGTGTGATGAGTAGTTCAATGATTCTACTCTTTTACCACCAATCCACCACAATAGTGGAGTATATTTGGCGTAATATCGAACTTTTATTTGGATTTGGGTGGGCTGCATGGGTCCACCCATGGCTGGGACGAAATAACTTTAGTTATTATTTGGGATCATTATGTTTGCTACACTTTCTAAATGTTGAAGATTGTTTTATCTTGATTAATTAATTATGTAATCTATTGGATATTAAGCATCTATTCTTGTTAGGGAGTAAAGTAAATGCTTGTCCTTTTTTTTGATATTAGAGAAGTCAAAGATATAAAAACAGATCAAGGCTACAGGGATTTCCATGTGCCTTAGGCATGTCTCATTGAAGTGAATGCACTTGATTAAGAGAAATAGTTCTGGATGTGCAACTTAGTGTGCCTCACCAGATCCGCCTGGCTTAGACCAAAGAAGGGGCATAGCCATATTTCCCTCCACTTAAGTGCCTATAAGTCCTTGGAAAAGCCCTCTTAGTTGCTATATAAGCTATGAAGCTCAAGCAATTCTCTCTAGTGCCGTCTCAAGCACCCGATACAGGTACGACCTGAGTGCGTATCGGATATGCCATTTACAATTGGGGTACGACTAGTTGGGGATGGGTACTTTGTTGACCATTTATGGGGACATCTTGGGTACGACCGAAAATGTCTTGACTTGGGTATGATTGGGGATGGCCGGGGTGGCTGGTCCCACATTTTGGATTACCCAACAATTTTGTTTTTCCCTGTTTTTTAAAGAAAAAAAATACCTTAATCTATTTTGGACTTGCTCTTTCATAGTTTCATTAGGGCCCTTTCATTTGCAAACTTAATCTTATTAGATCTCGATCTCCATTTCAGTTCTAGCTAACCACTCTTTTTTTAAAGTAAGGCTTCGTGATTTTTTAAACATTAATTTAATGAATGTGGTGAAAAGTATATTACTGAATTATGCACCTAGTCATGACTCATAAACCTCATGATTACGTGACTTTATTGCTACTTTTTACTTTTTTTTTTCTTTCTATTTTACTCTCCCTTTCTCATTGTTTTAAAATATAAAAAAGAAAATCTTAGATTTGTCTACTTAATTACTTTTCAAAACTATAGACTATAGATGAAATCACATTATAAGGTTTGCAACTTATGTACTATAACTTTCTCATATTAAAATATATCCGTACCCTTGATGTGCTTTTACCTTGGATTTTTAAAGTTTGCCGTTTCCCATCCCCGTCTCCGTACTACCCGTCCTAGTCTCAGTGCAACTTACTATATCGTTTATCTTAGGGAAATAATTGTTTCATTGTTAAACTATTTTATCCTCTAAAGAAAAAATATAAAGCATGCTTCAAATTTGAAAATAATGTTTACGAAAATAGTGCACCACCACCTGATATTTTTGGCCGAACGCTAGAGAGATCGCTCGAAAAGATGCAAAGACAACTAATTTTTTGGTTCTCAAAATAACTTAATGCTATGTTTGGATACAAGCATTTCATTTGAAATGATAGATTTGGGCCAAATTACATATTTGGCGAGTAAAACAATTGGGAATTGAATTTGGCCCAATTTCCAACCCAAATGCTTAACAAGCAAATGTTGTGGATTTCAAAAACTTAATAAAATCATGTCATTTCAAATTCTAAAAATAACCCAAACAAATAATTGTTATTTGAATTGTAACATTTCAATTTCCGAAATTGAATTCATCAATTTGAAATGAATTCCACGTATCCAAACACTACCTAAAGTAATTCAGCAAATTTTATATATAGCCATAAATAATTGCTTTCAATTTTAACAATGTAAGTAGAGGTGGGAACTATCGGGTCGGGTTCGTGTCAACTTGTTTACATAAATGCGTTGATCACATTTACCATAACCCAATCTATTTAATAAACGAACCCAAACCCACTAATAACGGGTCGAATTCGTAACGAGATTGTAGGTTGTATTAATTCTTGTATACAAAAAGTTGACAATTGGATAAATAGAAAGTTAGAGCAATTGAGACTGAGACGGATGAAAAGGAAAAAATGTGTTGATTTGTGTACTTAAACATGTCAAACTCCTCAACCCCTATCCTGCTATTAACGCGTTCATTTTGTGTCGTATTGGCTTCATCAGTTATTTCCATAAATGTAACAAAAAGGAGGAAGATGAAGGGAGAAGTTGATGGAAGATGATGGGAGCTTAGGAGTAATTGAAAGGATAAATAGAAAGTTAGAGCAGTTGGGAATGGTAAAAAGTAAAAAAAGAAAATAGATAACTGAAAAAAGTAGATTAAGAGAGGGACGTGATTTTGAGTAGCTGTTATTATACTAGCAATAGGTAGATAACAGATTTGCTTTCTTTACCTTGTATGGAAACTTCTGACAATATGTTCTTTTATAAACTAAATCTTGGATTTCTCTAGGTTATACGCACATACGCCTGCCTCTATTACATTTTAAAATAGTTATGCTGTGTGCTTAGTCTCATAGTTATAATTTTTTAGTTAATGTTTATAGTTAATTAAACATGATTAATGAATATTGATCTTGTCTTGTCATATTTGGGGATTAAAGCAGCTAAAAGGAGATGTTCTCTTTGCAGGATGGGGGAATTGGGTGGGGTGGGGGGGTTTCATTAAAAAAAAAAGATTTTTTGATAACACATTTTGTTTGACCCATGACAAGTTTGGCATTCACCTTTTGCATGGTTATTAAGGTTTGCATTTGGTATATCAATGGATTTCTGTATTAATTGGATGCTTAATATCATGATTAACAGTTGGAAAGCCCTTTTATGGGAGGGAAATTCCCTCCATATATGTGACGATAAGTGTTCAACATTCACTAACAATATTTGTTATACTATAAAATATAACTCGCAAAATAACTAATTTCTGGCTAACAGCCGGGTTGAGGTTCACAACTTTTGAAGCTCAAATTACAATATTGAATTGGAATAATTACTTTTATAGGTATCAAGTATTAGCGATTCAAATTTGTAGGTACCAATTATGGATTATTCTCCTACGCTACCAACTATTAGACCCATTTACATCAAAAGGTTAGGATGACCTACAACTTGCTAAACAAGTCACTTACCCCACTTAAATCTTAATTAATCTATTAAAACATTAAAAAAAATTCTAATAATTAGAAAAAATCTGGAATTTTTTTAGGGAGTTTTTGAAAAAAAAAACTTCTGAATGGTGGAGATGGTTGCTGCCCTGGGGTGGCTGATATGGCGGCGGGTGGGCGGAGGAGTGCAGGGGGAAGGAGCTGAGGGTGGGGGTGACGCTAGGGAGGGTCGATAGGGCTGGGGGGTGGGGGTGGGAGGGTACGACAGGGCGGGGGTGGGGGGTTCGACGAGTGGGGTTGAGGTGGTGTTAGGGTTTTGAGGGAGGGGGGTTTTGGGGGCTGAGGGTTACAGGGGAGGAGTTGTCGGGGGCTGGGGAAGGTCGGGGAGGGGGGTTTCGAGGGTGGGGCTGTCGGTGGTGGGGCTGGAGATGGTGGAGGGTGGTTGGGGAGGGGAGTTTCGGGTGCGGGTGGAGTCGGGGATGGGGGAGGTGAGCTGTGTCGGTGAGGGGAGGGGGAGGGGGGCGTCGGATGTGCTGGTGGGGGAGGGGGTGGTTGGGCGGACTGGGGTGGTGGTGGGTGGTGGGGAAGTTTCTGATTTTTTTTTTTTTGATTTTTTTCTCCTGTTTTTTTACCCATTTATTCTTTTTTTTTTATTTTGATTTTTAATTTAAGTTTTTAGTTAATTTATTAATTTATATATTAAGTTAATTAATTTAGTTGATGTCCAATTAAAACATGACACATGTACATTTAATCTATATAACAAGTCACCTTTAGGTTACGACCCTTTCTTTGTAAATACATTTAATACTTGATACCGCAGGAGAATAATCTATAGTTGGTACCTACAAATTTGAATCGCTTATACTTGGTACCTATAAAAATAATTATTTTTATTGAATTTCACTATTTCAGAAATCATAGGGATATATACTATTAAAAAACTTGGACATATATAGGTGTATGGTGTTAATGAGGCTATTTTATTTAACTATCTGTAGCATTCTTTTATGAAGGAAGATTTATATTCCTAACTTGTTTGATGGTTGTTGCAGATTACAACTTTCAATATTTCATTGGTGGTCCATGGAACTGTAGCTGAGAGTGATGACTTCCAACAGGTAAATAATGCATCCTTTTGCCACAAAAATATGTTGACCTGATTTACATATAGTTACATAAGTTATATTTTACAGGAAAATGACAACCCATATGCTGTGCCAATAAGTATGGACATCTTCAAAGTGATAGACAGTCCATTGGACATTACTACATCAACAATAATTCGGAGAATTGTTGCAAATCATGAAGCTTATCAGGTCCCTTTTCTTCCTTGAGTGTTTCTTTCTTTCTCCAATTTAATACTTCGTAGTATCTAAAGGTGGATGTAGGGGCTTCTGAACTTAGGCCCTGTCCTTTTGGACTTAATTTGTGAAATTTCAGTTCAGTTCAGACAAATTCAGTTCAATGCACTCAATGCAGTTGAGTCTAGGACTTAGTTTATTTAATTCAGTTCAATGCACTTGAGCCAAAAATAACTGGGGGCAAAGAAAGAGTAGGGTGGGGGTATCAGGGGAAGAGTGGGATAAAATTGGTGGTAGTTTCTCTACTTTTGGCCTTTTGCATGTTGAGGTGCTGTCTGATGTAATATTACTCATTTCACTGCAGAAACGTAATGAGAAGAAAGCAGTGAGCGAGAAGAAGTATTACGAGGAGAAGACTTATGTATCTGGTGATTGAATAGTTCAAAGAGTTTTGGTATTGGTAAGAATATTTGTTTCGCCTCATCTTCTGTTGTATCTTGATTTGAAGGGACTTTTGGGCAGAGTTTATCTAATCATATTTTTTTTTGGCTGGCTGGCTGGCTTAAATTCTGTGACCATGACCTCAGTAAGCTGCCATTTTGGAGCCCATGGAGCTTCATGCTTGAGTACTTAGTAGTGTTGAGGGCAAATTGACAATATGAGGAGAAACGGCAATACATAAAGCGTGCATAAATAGCTCTTAGATGGGATTTAATTGCATTCTGGAGGGTTTGATGTTATAAAGAAAATGTCTTGGTGCTTCTTAATGATAGGCCAAGATCGTGGATATAGAATTATAGATGTAATCTTTTTTATGTTTCTTTATTTTTTTCCCTATTTTTTTCCAAATGACAAGCAATTCCTTTTTTTTTTTTTTTCCCTTTGTTGTCTCTGTCCTCTCCCTTTGTTATTTAATTTAATTTATTTTCTATTTATTGATTTTTTTTTTTTTTTTAACTTTTACACAATGTTTTCAAATGTCAATTTTGTGATTCTTTTCTCTCTTTATCTTTCGTTTTCTAAATTATATTTTTCGTTTGTATCCCCTAAAGTGTGCATATTTTATGGGCAAATATTGAGAAACATGGCTCACTCTCAGGTCGAAGTCTGTCCTCTTCTCTTCACCAAGGAACTGTATCCCAATCTCAGCCATTGAATATCTCATAAATAATATTCTCTTCGTAATATACAGTATTAAATACAACGATTTGACGTAAAGTAGAGGAAAAATTTCAAATCGGGGGGTAACAATTAATATGTTACGGTCTTACGGAGGGAGAATCAATAACTTATATTAAAGCAGAAAGATGTTGACATCATCCACTCCTCAATTTGTCCACATGTCATGCTTATGCTAAAAATTTTCCCTCCAAAATCATTGCTTATGACATGTTGTAGTTAGTAATAATGTGAACAATAATAACTTATACTAAAGCAGAAATATGCTGACATCATTTACTCCCTAATTTATCCACATGTTATGCTTATGTTAAAAATTTTCCCTTCAAAATCATTGCTTATGATATGCTGTAGTTAGTAATAATGTGAACCAATGTACTATTAAATTAAAAAAACTCATTACAAAAAAATAATTAATTACACATTAAATAAAAATAATTTATTAGTACATTTGAAATTAAAATTCCTTAGCCATCTATTTCACTGTGCATATTAAACAAAAAAATATAGTGTAACAACTCATTCAAAAAATAAATAAATTGCACATTAAACAAGAAATATTTTTTCTCACCTAAAAAAAATAAAAATTTAAGCCTATTTTTATGGTGTATATACTGAAACAACTTATTAACATGTCAAGTTGTGAAAAAACAAAATTCCTTGTCTACAGTCCTATTAAATGATACTCCATTTCCCATGCAAAGCTTCCAATTATTTACAACTAAAATAATTTTTATTTCCATTTTTCCTACTTTATAAAAAGGCATGTACGGAGTATTATTTTCTCCATTTGTAAATATTAAGTATTTTATTTGACAAAGTTTTAACGTGCACATAAATTATGGATCTGTGACTTGTGGCTTACAAAAAAAAAATACATTCTTATAAATTTGAGTATTTTTATTTTAAGAAGCTATAAAATGATTAAAAAAAATTATACATTTGTTATGTTTGCATATTTTTAATGTATGATTTTGATTTATAATTAAAAAATAAATATTATTTATAATCTCACTAAATATATAAAACTTTTACAACCGTGCATCGCACGGGATACTAACCTAGTTACTCTTATAAACAGTATGTGTTATGTATATGGTGTGCATGAGAGTGTTTAGTTTGGTATTTTTGAGGACTAACTAACTAACACCTAGGGTCTTAGGTAGTTAGCAGTTAGCAGTTAGCAGTCCTTAGCACTATTTTGATTTTTGGAACACCACCGGTAGATTTTTGATTTTGTGTAGCATGCGTGCTCTAAGTACGCTTGTGAATTCCCTAAAAAAAAAGTACGTTTGTGAATTATAATTGGCCAGGCCTTTGTGATCAGGCTAGAGTCCTCGATACTTAAAAGTAGTCACCATGAATGAATTTCATTTGGTACCTACTTTTGGTACCACTATTTAAAGAATTTTATAGGGTATTATTGTACTTTGGTTTTATTCTCTATTAAAAGTGAAAGTATTGACGTTCAAATACAACCAAATAATCTGTGTCACGCAATTCCTCGTCTGATATTATGCTCTAAGCTCCCATATTCTGATGTCTTTTTTTTTAATTTTTTTTATGAGGAAAAAAATTTCAGTTAGTCTCTAGAGTAGAGTCAACCTAAGGCATCTTTCCTTAGGATTAAGGAAAGTGAAAAGGAAAAAGGATGATGCCATCTTTTCATAGTTGGATTATTATGTCCCTCATGTGCAATGTAATCAGCGGCCTGATTTGATTCTCTATAACAGTGGTGGATTTGGATTTGACTAAAGTATTTTAGGTCTAATTGTATGTCAGAAATTAAATTTTTGATTTCCCAAGGAATTTTCTAAATATCTTTAGTAACATTGATAACAGTTAAATTGTCTCCTTCAATGACTAAATTTTTAATATTTAAGGAAATGACTTCTCTTATTCCATGTTTTAACGTTAAGCATTCTGCCATTAAGATAGAGAAGTCTTTATGAACTTGCTGAGCTCCTGCAAGGAGCATTTCTCCGTCGTTGTTGCGGAGAATATATCCTATTGCAGTTGAATTTAAATCAATCTTAGATCCGTTCGAAATTGAGTTTGAATTGATTAGGTTGGGGGGATTCCAAAAAATGCAATTTTTTGAACGATTATTGTTTACAAAAGGGGTATTTGACGTTTGGGATTTATCTAAGGGAGGTTGGATAGTTTGAAATTCCGGATCAATAGCTTTTCTCCAATTTTTTAGGAAATTTCTAATCATCATGCTTATCTTGTTTAAGTTCCAAGTTTCATTGTTAAAAATTAGAGAATTTCTGGTATACCAAATAAACCACCAGGTTATGCATAATTCGGAGATATTAGAACTATTGAGATTGTCTTTATTATAGTTAAGGTTTTGGGTGATATTCATATTTGAATCAAAATAAGGGAATGGGCAGTTACCACTGTTTTTTAAAGTTTTAAAAATGTCAATAGTCTTCGGATATGTGAATAAAAGATGAATAGAATCTTCTAAATGATGGTTACAGAATGGACAGTATAGAGGAACTGCCACTTTTGATCTGTTTAGTTTATCTTTAGTTGGCAGAGCACCAGTGCAAATTTTCCACATGAAGAATTTAATTTTAGGTGGAGCATCAAGTTTCCAGATCCAACTATAGGAGACTGTATTCGAGTTACTTTCATTGTGGCCTTGTAGAAACAGGGAGGCCGATTTAGTCGAAAAGTTGCCATCTAAGGACGGGCCCCAGAAGAACTTATCATCCATATTATGGTCGGGAATAGGGGTTTGCATTATTAAGTCTATGATCCATTGGGGTAAGTAGATACTTAGTTTGGCTAAATCCCATTTCTTGAAAGGGGTAAAAAACTCTTTTACTTTCGCATTGCTATTTGAGATATGAGTGAGAGAATAGTTACTTAGTGGGGTCATAGTTAACCAATTATCTTTCCAGAAATTAATTGTTTCACCATTTCCAATTTGCCATCTAATGGCCTTATAGAACAGTGGTCTTAGTTTCATAAGATTTTTCCATTCCCATGAGGTAGCTTGAGTTGGTTTATAGTCGAAAAGACTTTTTCCCCCTAGGTATTTCTTTGAGATAAGTTGTACCCAAATATTTTCTGGATTGGATAAGATTTTCCAAAGAAGTTTTAATTGTAATGCTTTGTTAGTTATCTTGGCTTTTCTAAGTCCTAAACCGCCATATTTTTTTGGCTTGCATATTTTGTCCCAACTTACGAGGTTTGGGCTTTTAGAGTCGTGAGCTTTATTCAAAAAGAAATTTTTATTAATTTTATCAAGTTGATCCGTAATACTGGTAAGAAGAAGAAAGCTTTGCATCTGATGGATAGGCTTTGCAGAAAGGTTTGCATTAATTAGAGTAGCTCTTCCTGCTTAAGACAAGGAGTTTGCTTTCCATTTTGTTAATTGCTTTTTGGTAGAATCCACAATATTTTCAAAAGTTTGATTTGATACTCTTTTACTAATTATTGGGTAGCCCAAATAAGTTCCCAAATCATTTACTTCCTCCATTTGAAGGATTTCTTTAAAAATATCAATGTCCTGTCTTGAAACATTTTTTGTGCATTGGAAGACTGATTTGTTGTAATTAACAAGTTGTCCAGAGATTTTACAATATTTGTTTAAAATATTTTTAATTTCTTGACAACTTTCTTTTGTTGCTTTTGCAAAAACCATAGTATCATCTGCAAAGGTAAGAAAATGAATTTTTATTTTTGAGTTCCCCGGGGAAACACCTATGTTATTGTGTCCTTTAATACTGCTTTCATGAAATAATTTCGCTAGAAGTTCTGCACATAAAATAAATAGGTATGGAGACAGGGGATCTCCTTGCCTTATTCCCCTGGTGGGGAAAAAATGATCTGTTGGGCAACCGTTAACTAATACCGAGTAAGAAGTTGTGGTTATACATTCTCTGACCCATTGAATCCATGTGTCGTGAAAACCGAGTTTAGTTAACATAGCAAAAATAAAGGGCCATTCTAATCTATCATAAGCTTTTTCCATATCTAGTTTGATAGCGATCCATCCTGTTCTCCCAGTTTTTTTTTCTAAATGAATGAAAGATTTCATGAGCTATTAGGATATTGTCATGTATTATTCTTTCTGGCATAAATGCACCTTGTAAGGGGTGGATTACTTTGCCTAGAACTTCTTTAAGTCTATTTACCATTATTTTTGAGATGATTTTATAAATCGTTGTACATAAGCTAATGGGTCTAAAGTGAGACGAATTTGATGGATCTTCTACTTTAGGAATTAGAGCTAGGAAGGTATGGTTTATTTCTTTGAGTGGAAAAAAGCTTTAATTGCTTTTAATGTGGAGTTTGCTATTATGTCCCAGTAGTTTTGAAAGAAAAACGGGGGGAATCCATCAGGGCCCGGGGTCTTGTCTGGATCAAGCTGAAAGAATGCTTCTTTAATTTCCAGTCACTAAAATTCTTAATCAATTGCGTATTATCTTCGTTATCAATTATAGGGCGTAGAAGAGTTAGATCATTTTCGTCAAAGTGACAATTAGGATCTGATTATAGTCTGTCATGAAAGTCTTTTTGGATGATGTTAGCTATTTCATATTCTGATGTCTTTGGCTTTAGTTGATGCTCATCTTCCTCTTTTTCTTTTTTTTAGGTTAAAATAACAGAAATATTTTTTAATTAAGGTTCTATCGGGTGTTTAAACAAAATTGAAACGGTTTTTCTCAATGTGCCTAGACCTTAGGAATTAGGGGATGTTTGTTTTGAGGGATAATGATTAGAGAGATTAAAAGATGGGATGAAGATAGAGAATTAGATGAGACAACAGAGGATTTATACTGGTATAAATCATTAAATCCTGTGTATTTAGAATTAGACTGAGTGATCTGCATTTGTCAAACTTGTTCTGCAGTATAAATCCTGGGTGTTTCGAATTAGACTAAGTGATTTGCAGTAGGGTCCGCTATAAGACCTAATAGTCTAATACCACCCAAATTATCAATAAAATAAAATAAAACATATTGTCCAACTTTGTCACGAATTAAAGATCCCATAAAAAGTACACTGTTGCGAACCTAGCTCGAAACTACAATTACAGATAGACTGCAAGCACAACCTTTTAAAACAATTACACTAACACAACCAGGTTTAAGCCAGCTTAAGCTTTTCTTTGGTCCACATACAGGGTTCAAACTGAACATAACACCCCAACATGTTCCGTTGTTCACCTCATATTTTCCCTGCGCCTTTGATAACGGGTCCGATCATTATATCTTGGTCTGTCTTGATTCCTTTGAGGCACTGGCTCCACTCTCCTTTGCCTTTCTGGTGATCTCTGCACAATTTCACCATTCACAAACAGCTCCGCTGCAGAATATTTACACAACTATATATTAGCATTTCCAGGGTCAATATCAATTAGAAATCAGAAACCAGAAGCTCTGTCGAGCTACTACTACAGGTTGAGCCTCTCTTTCTGCAAAATAACATTCTATACTGCACTATCATGCACCAGTTTGTGTTATGAGTCGCAACATTATTGGTAGTGCAAAAAAAAAAGAAAGAAAAGAAAACAACAAAACCACACCAACAACCATGAATATTATGTTCCTCAACTTTAATGATTACTACAATCAAACAGCCTTCATTCTCCAAGAATGATTATTGCTGGAATCATTTGCGGGCAGTGACTACTATACTGAATAAATTTAAAAAATTCAAAGCCCTTTGTAAAAACCTTGAATCAGAACTATTCAAAACCTGCAAAGTGATGCTTGTGATGGACATTAATAACATCATGTTTAAAGCTCCAGCATCGATTACTCGTCAAAAGACCAAGTTGGATTGTCAAAGTTATTTCAACAAGATGCTTCATATAAAGCAAGAAGGGTAAAGCTGCTATGTAATGATGTTACACATGCAAATGTCAAAACTCACTGAAAGGGTTAAAGGGAGTGCTTGGTGTAGCAGAACAATATACAAGTACTAGTCTCCAGTATTTAATCCAAGGGCTTGGACCATTTGCATGTAAAAAATTGTTTCTAAGAGATAAATCACAAAAAGTGAAGGCTTATAATTCCCAATTAAATTCTTGTCATATTCTGCAAAGAATAAACTTAGGCAGCTAATTGAAGCAAGCCTTCCAACTAATAACTGTAAAACCATTCCTTAATTAGAAGCAAGGTCTTTGATGGAACTGCTTCCTCCACCAAGGCCATTGAGTTCCGTGTCCTGGACAAGGCTCAATTCTCTTTGGGCTAGCGATGCAGGGGGTTTTTGCAGAAGACTGATTCAAACGTAATTGCTGGATGTGCTCCTAAAAGGAGGAGGTCGAGGCATATTTGGAAGGAGAACGTTGGCTTGGTTAGTACTTAGTACTATAAAATACAGTACCTTTTGTAAGAGGTTATGTGCAAAGGTTTGACATCACTACAGAGGTAGTATTCAATATGTATTAGAAGAAGCTGGAAAACACATCACTGCTTCTGTAACCTTAAAAGAGTTCATACAAATATTCATCCACATTTCTATTTGCTCTATGATTGCTCATTCATTCAGTATTGCAATTTCAACTCAATAAAACTACTAAATTGACTATAAGCAAATTATAGCACGAATAGTCTTGCAATTCATAACTTCTCAAGTTTGTTGTGCCAGTCACATGATGTTATAAACTTCTGACGGTAAATTGAAAGGAATAAAGAGAGGGGGGGGGGATAGCATCACCCAATTCAAGAGATAACTTTCCAAAAACATGAAGGCAAAATCAAAAGATGAAAGTAGTCCAAACTTTTGATTAAACAATAAATGATATTCAATGCAACAACTTCCATTTATCGAACATCCATCAAGCAAATTGGCAAGGATATATGAGGCATGGAGTCAAGGAAAAAATATAAAGCACGCAATACCTTTCTTGTGCTCAACAATCACAATATTTAATAGGAAATTCAACACACTATCAACCAATCTCAACATCAATACACAAGTATCAAGTGCTTTAATCACATTGAATAGTACCGGAAAACAAGAAGTCAAGAACACAAACACTTAGACTATTTACCTCCATAATCTTTGTTCTCAGCATCCACATAAGAATCAGGCAGCACAAAGAGGACCCCAGGCAGACCTACAACAGTTAAACAAAATTATTGGTAATATTAAACACAAGCTAAACCTAAAATTATTTAAACTTTTAAAGTCACATACCTTCCATTTTGTTAGCAGTTTCTTCATCAACTTCACAACCAAAACCAAAGTACCTCTCGCAAGAAACATTGTAAATTTTCTTCTTGGCCTCCTCTTCGCTGAATCATCATCAACAGACAGTTATATAATGTAGCTTAAACTAAAACTAACAATTAAATTCTTAATATATAATGTAGCCCCAACTACAACAAACAATTAAATTCTACAAACAAAGCTACACTGGGCTTGCTAACGTGACACACTCTTCTCCCAAATTTCTGGAAACCGTTCTCTCTTAATGATCAGTAAATGAGCTCCAGTATAGAGAACCAGATGGAATAGAAGAAAACAAACACCAAAAAGTAAATGTGATTGCAAGAAATGAAATGCAAATAGTGCAAAAAAACAAAAATAAAAATAAATACATCAATATACATAAGGATCATGAGACGAAAATCATCTCTGGAACTTTAGGAGACAAAAATCACACACTTATCTAGGTTTCATGAAAAGCTCTAAGACGGCAAGACATAAATATAAGATGTGATATTTGCCATAACCCAACAGTATATCAATTTAGATAATTGGGAATTGTTCAATGCCACAGTATCGTAATTTCAATTGTATATAAATTTAGATAATGTGGCAGTAATAAAAGAGACAGCTAAATGCGCAATCGTGCAATGTATACTGAAATGTAAGAAAGGTCATCAAATTTTACTCACCTAAGGTGAATATTGATATTTAAATTATCCATACACCGCAGTTGGAAAATACAAAGACCAGTAAGAGAATTCCTAAGATAGTTCAATATGATATGAGCAAGGCTTCTAATCTTCTATTAAACAGGTGACTTTGTACATTTCAAATGAGAATAATCTGTTCTAGTTTAGGAATGACTACTTACCTTCCACATGATAATGAATTTTTGTTCTTTATGAGGGATTTCTAACATTCCAAGTTCTTGCCTAATCAATACTCATAGCTTATATTTTTTGAACTACATTATATTAATGAACAAATTAATGTGAAAAAACCCTATTAATTACACTACAGAAAAAATGATGTACATATTTCTTCCAATATGATTCAAATCAGAATAGAAGCAAAAATGGTAACCTAACCTACAAAATAAACAAAAATTCAATCAAAAAGAAAAAGGAAGCTCATTTCAGAACTAAATTACACGCTGATATTAATTCAAAATTTATATAAATCACTTTACAACTAAACAATGAAACCTAAAAGCGGTCACCTTATAGTGATTTTGGCACTCCAAAATTCATTTCCGCGTTTGGGAGTGCCAAAATCAATACCCGTCATCCTCTACCTCGCCCAAAATAACCTCCCAAGAAATCCATGTTTTTGGGTTTTTGAATAAAATGAAACCAATTCAAAACAATATGAAATTAGAAACATAAAACAAACCCAATTCAAAACTGAATTACAAACAAGTAATACAAGGCCAGAAAGCAAAACCAGGAAAACACAATTAAAAAAAAAAAAATTCCAATAGAAAAGAATACCTTCCAAGAACTTTAGCAAGGGTTTGAACATAAGCATCGATCATCTGCTGTTTATTAGCACCCTCACCACCAGGCTTATCCATAACAATCAACCAATGTTCATAATCACAGCCTGGAAAAAGCGGCGCAATTTCAGAGGGAGGACGGTCGCTGAAGTTAGACCCAGAAGAGGTGTTGTTGAGAGGAGAGTAAGGGCCAGAACGATTGACCCTGCAACGAATGGAAGTGAAACGAGAAGAAGAAAGAGGGAGAGAAGATGAGTTAGAAATGAGGATTGAAGAAGAAGGGCGAGCTGGGCGGGGGAAGGAGGAGACTGGAGGTGGGGTTGTGATGGAGAAGGATGATAGAAGGCGTTTAAAGGATGAGAAAGTGTGTGTGTAAGGAGTGTTGGTGTTGCGCAGAGAGATGAGGGAGCGTGATACTATGGAAGCCATGGCTATGGAGGTCACTCAGAATGGCAATGAGAATCAAGAATTTGAGAATGAAATGAAAGAAAGCTTGCAAGGGTTTTTGACCAAGGATATCTCGATGATTTTTTATTTTTTTTGTTCTTAAAGTGTGTGTTTATGTTTGTGTGTGTGTGTTTATGTTGTGATTGTGAAGTTGGGTTGATTGGGTTTTTGCTGTTTTAGCCCGTTTGAAGTTTGGACTAACTAAAATTTCACTTATTATTGTTGGGCTTATTTTGAAAATTTATTACACACAGTTCAAAAGTGAAAGATGGCAAATGACTGAAATGAGTGGTTTGAAACTTTGAATTCTATTTTCACTGGGTTTTTTTTTTTTGGTTTTTCTCAAATATATACTTCAAAACTTTTAGGTTTTTTTTTTTTTTTTAAAAGTTATATTCATGTTTTTTAACCATTTCAGTTGTATTCCTCAACTTACACTTATTAATAAGACATAAACTTTACTAATTGCATGACATGAAGTTAGGGATAATACCTTTGTGATGACAACTTCAAAGACTCGAATTTAGGGTTCGAAAACATGCTCAAAAACACATGAATGAAGGTGAACAATTGCAGCGACATTGAGAATAGAGTGAAAACTTTGAGGATGGAGTTGAAAAAACATAGGAAGTCTGTTGTAACGGAAGCCCGAAAACAGACAAACTACAATGACAAACAAATGATAAACTCTATTAACACACAAAGATTTAACGAGGTTTAATATCAATGTGATAGCTACGTCCTCCTTGCCGGTATGAATATGTTTTACTATGGAAATCAAATCAGAAATACAATTGAGAGACTGGTAATTCTCCCAAGAATTCACTCACTAAAACTCTCAATGTGTTTTTCTCTCTTTTGTGGCTTGAACTAATTAGGATAAATAGAAATAAAACCCTAAAGTCCTATTTATACTAAATACAGAGTTACTCGGCAAAAGACGAACAAAAACCCTAGAAACAGGCTGAACCCGTCTGGGTATGGAGAGACCCGATCGGGTACACGAGTGAATAAAAAACAAACCCGTCCGGGTGCGTGGCTCTCCCAAAAAAACGCCTATCAAGAAAAGTGCCAGACCCGTCCCGGTATGCAGCCCCCGTCCGGGTCCGTGGCTCTTCATACATGAACAACAAGTTGCAGACCCGCTCGGGGCATTGGATACCCGCCCGGGGCCGTGGTCGAAGCTAACATTACAATAACACATAAACCCGCCCGGGTTTGTGGCCAAACTCAACCACTTGGCTCCAGAACCCGCCCGGGTCAGTGGGGACCCGTCCGGGTGCGAGACCGAGCCAAAAGCAGTGCGTCTATTCAGCTTCCTAACTACGTCTTTCTTTGCCGAACTACTCCATAGCACCAATGTATGACTTGGTTAATACAAGTCACATCCAAAAAAATCAAAAATGTCCACCTTGCCTTGTATTCACCAATACATGCCAAGACCAAACAAACACGAACAAACCAACCAACACAAACGCCCTCCTAATCCCGGGGTGAGGATTGCCTCCACCTTGAGGCACGACCCATAAGGGTCTCAAACATGGCTAACAACGTTCAACAAGTCCAAGTAATGTTTGAACTTGCGAACTGGAACTGACTTGGTGAATATATTAGTTGGGTTATCAACAGTACCAACCTTCTTCACCTCAAAACGCACATTCGACATTTCCTTAGCTGCAACAAGCATGTTATCAACATATACCAATAAATAAATATAATAACGACCATTCTCCACCTTATTGTGATAAGCACAACAATTATAAGAACTCCTGTTGTAGCCATGTTTCACCATGAAACTGTCAAATCGTTTGTTCTGCACAAACTTCCATGTCTTGTTCTGGTGAAAAGACTTCATCTCTTCACTCAAAGCAACCAACCACCTAACTGACTCAACACCAAAAATTGGTTCTGGAACATGACGTCCCTCCATCTCCTCCATCAGTCTCTGCGGCATCTTCTTCGGTCTTTTAGAACTAACATCCGCAGTGTAGTCACTCTCAAAATCACTTGTATTAACAATAACAGGTTCATCTGCAAACTGAATAGTAGTCACCAGACCCTACTCCACCTGAATTTGCATACCATCCTTAGAAATAGACAAAGTCTCTATCTCAAACTCATCATCACGAACTTTGCCATCATCTATGTTACCTGTATGAGGAGCACGATTCAACAAATAGCAAGCTGTTTTCACGGCTTCCGACCAATACCACCTAGTCAACCCTGCATCAAAGAGCATACATCGAGCTCTCTCAAACAAGACCTTATTCAATCTCTCTGCAACACCATTCTGTTGTGGTGTTTTCCTAACGGTACGATGTCTTACAATCCCTTCGTCCCTGCAAAGAGCATTGAACCCATCACAAACAAATTCAAACTCGTTATTCGTTCAGAGATGTTTTACCTTCTTGCCATTCTGATTCTCAACTAATACCTTCCAATGCTTGAAAGTGTTAAAAGTCTCTCCCTTATGCTTCAAAACATAAAGCCATATGTACCCGGAGAAATCACCAATAAAAGTAACAAAATATCGATATTCTCCAATACCTTCAACACGAGAAGACTCCTAATAATCAGAACAAAAATAATCCAAAGTGGCCTTTGTGACATGCAACCCTTTACCGAACCTGGCACGATGTTGCTTGCACAACACACAAATTCACAAAACTCAAGGTTCTTCACCTTGTGACCAACAAGAAGGCCTAATTTGGACAACGGTTGCATACCACTGCACGCATGCTCATATGACCAAGCCTCTTATGCCATAGCTTAGCCATCTCATTTGAACCTGTGGATGCTACAAGCGCATAACCAGTCAGCACAGTACCAAGTAAATAATACAAAGTACCCAATTTAGTACCTTTCAGTACTACCTTCGAACCTTTCAAAACACACAATTCCCCATCTGAACAAGAAAAAGTAAACCCCTGCTTGTCTAGAGTACCAAGAGAGATTAGATTTTTCTTTAGTTGTGGAACGTGCCTAACATTCATCAAAGTACATATCTTAGCTTCCCTTCAGCAGCCTTAATCTTAACAGTACCTCTACCCACAACCTTACAAGCAGTGTTATTACCCATGATAATCTCATTACCATCAACAGGCTCGTAAGTAGAATACCATTCTCGAATAGGACACATGTGAAAAGAACAACCAAAATCTAATACCCAACGATCCATAATCTGACTATCCCCACTATCAATTAAGGCCAAGTCTTCCTCCGAATCAAAATCAGTACTTTGTTGAGCAACATTAGCATTGGAACTATTTTTGGGATTAGTAGGACATTTATCTTTCCAATGACCAAGTTCTTTAATTTACAGTAGTGACAAATATTCTTAGGCTTATTAATTTTACCCTTAGAATTTTTCTTTTTCTTAGAGTTCAAATTATTAGCTCCAGATGAACTAACAAACAATCCAGCCTCATAATCAAAACCACTGTCATTATTTGTTGTCGCCTTATGGCGCAACTCCCTAATAAAAAGTACTGACTTCACTTCTTCTAGGGTCACAGTTTCTTTTCCCACAACAAACGAATCAACAAAATTCTCATAAGATGCAGTCAAATAAACCAACAAAATCAAAGCAGCATCCTCATCTTCAATCTTAACATCTATATTACGTAAATCTAGTGAAATAGTATTAAGTTTGTCTAGATGATCCCTTAAAGACGTACCTGAATGCATTCGCAGAGCAAACAACCGTTGTTTCAACAACAACTTGTTGGTGAGAGACTTTGTCATATAAAGACTCTCCAATTTCGACCACAGACCCGAAGCTGATGTCTCATCTGAGACTTCTGTGATCACATCATCTGCCAAACTCAGTAATATGGTGGATTGGGCCTTCTCCTCTATTGCCTCTAATTCCGCTGCACTCAGACCCTTTTCAAGAAAATCCTTTTCCTTTTCAGTCAAAGGCTTCCAAATACCTTGTTGTTTCAACAAGGCACGAATCTTGATCTGCCATAGCGCGAAGCTATTCCTACCCGTAAATTTCTCTATTTTCATGGTAGTATTGTTCATCTCCCTGGATCCTAGATCCCGCTCTGATACCAAGTTTGTTGTAACGGAAGCCCGAAAACAGACAAACTAAAATGATAAACAAATGATAAACACTAATAACACATAAAGATTTGACGTGGTTCACTATCAATGTGATAGCTACATCTTCCTAACTGGTATGAATATGTTTTACTATGGAAATCAAATCAGAAATACAATTGAGAGACTGGTAATTCTCCCGAGAATTCACTCACTAAAATTCTCAATGTGTTTTTCTCTCTTTTGTGGTTTGAACTAAAGGGCAAATAGAAACAAAACCCTAAAGTTCTATTTATACTAAAGGAGTTACTCGACAAAAGACGAACAAAAACCCTAGAAACAGGCCGAACCCGTCTAGGTATGGAGAGACCCGGCCGGGTATACGAGTGAATAAAAAACAAACCCGTCAGGGTCTCTAAAAACAAGTCCAGGCGCGTGGCTCTCCCAAAAAACGCCTAGCAAGAAAAGTGCCTGACCCGTACGGGTATGCAGCCTCCCATCCGGGTCTATGGCTCTTCATACATGAACAAAAAGTTGCAGACCCGCCTGGGGCATTGGATACCCGCTTGGGGCCGTGGTCGAAGCCAACATTGTAATACCACAGAAACCCGCCCAGGGCTGGGAATACCTGCCCGGGTTTGTGGCCAAAATCAACCACTCGCCTCCAGAACCCGCCTGAGGCAGTGGGGACCCGTCCGGGTGCGAGATCGAGCCAAAAGCAGTGCGTCTCTTCAGCTTCCAAACTACGTCTTTCTTTGCCGAACTACTCCGTAGCACCAATGTATGACTTGGTTAATATTAGTCACACCCAAAAACACCACAAAGTCTCTGGAATAGAGTGTGGTGGAGAGTGAGAGGGAAATGAACAATCATGGGAGGTTTTTTGTTTTTGTTTTGTATTATTATTCAAAAGTTAACATGGGATTTATCCATGGTTAACGAAGTAATTAGTAAGTTCAATAGGAGTGGCAAAGTGACATCTACTTCCACCTCATATCCAAGAGATATGGGGTTCAAACCTTATTACTATCATGTAGTATCGTCCCTTTCCCTTTATTTGTAGCACTAACAAGTGTAAGTTGAGGGGTATAGTTGGGATGGTTAAAAAAGTGGATACAACCTAGAAAACTCCAAAACTCAAGGCATATCTAAGAAAACTTTTTTTTTTAACGTTACATTTTTTCGTGAGTTTAAAGTTAGATTATTTTAACCAATATTTGTGACTACTCCATAATATATGAAATAGTAATGTGTTACATACTTAAATAGTTTATTAATATCTAATTTTTAAAACTTACTGAAATATAAAATTTAAGTTATTAATGGTCAAAGTTAGATCTTGAAACCAATGCAAAAATAAATGTAGCAAGTAAAAAAATACAGATGAAGTATTTGATTTATTCTAGTCACGTATGACGTATGTCTGGTCTCCAATTAGGGTATTTATATGTATCATCAATCAATATGATTAGTTCTACAGATTAAAAGGCTAACAAATACTCACTTATTTTGATTGGTTGCAATAATTACTATTAGTGAAATACAAATGAGACACAATATCTGGGGCATTGGATTTTTTTTCCTTTGGCACTATGGTACATTTGTTGTTGTTAAAGCAAATAGAAATGAGATTTGGGATTACTTTATGTATATTGTATTTGAAAATTTTGGGTGTTTTATTCTGGATGATGATTAAATTTAAGGTTGAATATTTTATTAGGGATTAATTTGATTTATCCCTTGAGTTAAATCCTTCTTTAATTTTTTTATCGCACCTCATATATTTTTTGAACAAATTCACACAAATTAATAGAAACAACAAATCATTTATGAGAATACAACAAATACGGTTTATTTCTCTATACAGAAACAAGTTTATTTCACAACTAAAGCTAAAATTTAATTAAGCCTATATACAAAAAAGAGTTTATTTCACAAGTTTATTGTCCTTGTTTTATTTAGAAAAGAGATAAAAAATAATTCATTACCAAGGAAAGTACACATATTAGTAGAAGCTAGCTCATTCACGACATCCGACCAATCCTCTAACTAAATTCTATCACCCTCTTCAAAAGGTTGGTATTTAGCAATATTATGAGCTACCCTATTTCCTTCCCTAGGTACATGTGACCGAGAAATAAAGCTAAAATAATTAGCCCAAACTAGAATTTGTTCAATAATACGACCCATAGGAGAAATAGGACACATTTTAGCCTTAAGCATGCTAATAGTATTAATACATTTAGACTTAACAATAAGACATTTGTAAACAGCCTCCCAAGTAGCTTGGACACCAAACACAATAGTTGTTGCTTCGTGAACCTCTGGCGACAACAACCCATTAACCTACCGAAGACCCACCTGCACAACATCACCCAAGCTGTCATAAACAACAAAGCTGCATCTGTAACCAAACTCACCGACCGAAACTGTATTATTATATAGCTTCCAAATACCACAACTAGGAGGACACTATCCCTTTCTCACTTCTCTACTACTGGTTTATCCTTCTCCGAGCCATTCTTATAATTGTCCACAAAACTCCAAGCCGTAGAACGGATTCCTCGAGGTGTGGTTGTACGCATGTACCCTTGTCGAAAATTGCCTTGTTCCTAGCACCCCACACCGCTCAGACCATAGTATCAATCCTCTCAGCCCCTCGTCCTCCCTCATCCATGCCCATTCCATTCATGCCCTCAAATTCGGAAAAATCTTTTGTTCCATACTTGCTTCTCAATTTTGCTCCCCGCCCAAATTTCCACTGCAAAAGGGCAATCCAAAATAGTGTGCACGTTAGTGTCTTTATCGCCCTGCACAAGCAACATCTCATTTCTGGAGTTCCCACTCTCCTCGCCACCATACCTCTAGACGGTAGAACCCACTTCATTGCTCCCCACCCCTTCATGCATAATCTTGGTGGTAATTGAAGTTTCCACATGAATTTCCAAAAGGCTGCCTTATCGATTTCCCTCTACCCACTACTCTCATGACCATCATTACATGACAGGATGTGGTACCGTGAACGAACGGAGTAATAATCACCGTTTGGATTAAAATGCCAACATCGCTTGTCTTCGGGCCAAAGGAAACACATGGGAATATCCAATATAATATCTACATCCAGGGGCCGGGAAAAACGACCGACGAATCCTAGCTTCCTTCCACTTGCCCAAATCCTTGTCAATTAAGTCAGTCACTTTCAACACAGAATCATTTGAACCACATGGAGTGAATACTTTAAAGGATCACGACCTTTGGACCCAAGCATCCCGCCAAACATTTATGCTCTCACCATTGCCCACAATCCACCGAAATTCATGTTCGATTACCTCCCTTGCCCCCTAAAACCTCTTCCATAGATAGATCGGGTGTTCTCACAATTCGGCATGAACACTATCACCCCCCCGTGGGAAGTACTTCGCTTTTAGGACTAGCCAAAGACCTCGGATTTTTCATAAGACGATAAAAATTCTTACCTAACCTTGCTGAATTAAAACGTTCCAACTTCCAAGTCTCTAAAGGCAACACCCCCATCTTCCTTTTTGCGACACAGTTCCTCCCACCCTACCAAAATCTTCTAATGGGTGCTTGAATTTCATCACAATTGACGACGACCGTGATTTTGAAGAAGATCATGGTATATGTATGCTTGGGCAATAGCTTTTAAAAGCACTTCCCTACCAGACCATGAGAGAAACCTCTCCATCCACTCGTTAATTGGCTTTTTAATTTTATCCTTCAGAAACAAGAAATCCTTTCGATGAGATTTCCTAGTAGGGGTCTGCATTAGTGGGTACCCGAAAAATCGTGTACCCGTCTTTACGGCTAGTGAAAAATGCGGCTCATGACCCGACCCGATAACTCGCTTTTAGCGGGTCGGGTCAAGCGGGTACCCGCATAGTAGTGTCAATTGCAATAGTAGCATTTGTATTATTAAGAAACTCCGAAAATAATAAGTTTAATATACTAAAGAGGATTATTACAATTTTTGCTACTTTCTTAAGTTTAGTGATTGATATCAATCTCAGAAATCTCCAAATTCTTCTCGAGGAAAAGGAGAATTTCTTGTCCCAATTCAAGTATCGGGCCTTGACCTCCCAGAACACAGACTGAGGAGTATTATTGGTACAACCATAATTAAGTCAAAGCCAAGAAAAAAAAATTGAAAATGCTGCTTCTAATTGATCATTAGAAAACCAAATACAATAACAATAAAAAAAAAAAATGCAACCAAGGTAATATGCAAGGGTGGTGATTTTGGCACCCCCAAAATTGATTTTGGCACCCCTCCCCCTCTTACATGAATAGTAACCATGATTACTATTCATGTGAGAGGGAGAGGGGTGTCCAAATCATTTTCCAATATGCAATTGTTTTACAGTTGAAGCCTTGAAGGTTCCAATTCATTTAAGCAGGTAAATGAAAAACACATCATTAGAAAATTAGTACTCCCTCCGTAACATAAAAATGACAACATTTACCATATTTGGGTGTAACAAAAAAATGGCAACAAACTTATGAATTTACTTATTTGGCAAAAAAAACTTTAACTTATTTACAATATTGCCATTACTTAATAACCAACATTCATTTAATAACATTAAATTAAAACCTAATCTATTCATTACAAATTTAATGATTCCCACCAAAAAATCAACCACCAAACTTTATAATCTATCATCCCAACTACCCAACCACATTTAAAACTTTTCATCTTACCTTATTAACTATCCACCCATCCATTTTTATTCTTCAACCCAACCACATTACTATTGAAGCCATCTGGGGAAATGAATGATATTGTAGACTTTGTAGTGCCCTAAAAAGACTTAAATCTAAAAGATTGAAATCTGGTGATTGGGCTGGTTGATTGATTAAATGAATATTGAAGCCATCTGCAATAACTTCTGTCCTGAAAACTGGATCATAATCCTTCAAATGAGGTCGTGCATTGTCTTGTTGTATCTCAATATCTTTTGACAAAAATGCAGGCCATTTTCCCTTGATACATGGGAGTACTTTGATGATTATCATTTCCCTTGTAACTTGTTGATTGACATTGTGAACTGCTTTTGTCTCAATTGTACCTGCTTCTCTGTTCTTGCTCCTCTTCTTAGCCCTTTCATAAGTTACAAAGGGAAAAATTCCAAACTTCCCATCAAAAACCATTTTCCCATCATCATTGTAAATTGCCCTGCCTGTGACCCCCATGAACATTACCTTAATGCTATAATTTTTTGATTTAGAAGTTCTGTAAGGATCAATTTCTTTAGGTAGAAGATAAAATCTTCTTGTTTGTGGATTTAAATAAAACCACTTCTCGTCAATATGAATTGTGTTTTTCATTTCAACAAATTTTGCTTTCGATTCTGCAGTAGATGGTACAATGTGTGACATAACCCACTTCATCCTATCAATCTTGTTTTTGTCACTTACACATGGGTGGTTGAAACTAGTGTGTGCTCTTAGTAACCCTTTCTTCAATAATCTGAAAACATGCATATGTGAGCACTTTAAAGCTCCAGCATATGTGAAAACATGTATATGTGAGCACCTTAAATGCAAGGGGGCTGATAGTAACCATTCATTACTGTTTTCATAAAATGGTTTTCTCCCTGATTTACCTTTTTTTATTACTGACATTTATGGATTCCCCCTAGCACTATATTTTTCTGCTCTATTGAATATCTTGCATATTTTGCTTCTATGAACGCCCATCTCTCTGGCAACTTTGGCTTGACTTCCCCTTGGAAGTTTCCCATCCTTCTTTAGACCTAATAAATGGTACACTACCCTTGTTTTTTTAATTTGTGTTTCTGTTAAATCTTTAATTTCATGGCTCACTAACCTTTGTTGCCATGTTTTAGTTCTTGGGACTGAAGAAGCTATGAGACCTTCCTCCATTATTATCTGATCAACATCGTAGAAGCTGTCTACCATCTCATCTTCCATTTTATTTTTGCTTTTGAGAAGATGAAATATGTGCACTGTATATGCAAAGTGTAATTAATCTAAGCTAATTAAATGTAAAATATAATTATGGCAGTGTTGTGTGTGTTGTACCTGTTGTTTTAATTTTGTGAGAAAACTTACCTTGGTGCTGATGGAGGAAGCTCCTACTATCTGAATTTTTTGTAAAGTGTAAAAATGAAACAATGATGTTTAACCCTTGTATATATAGGGGCTGTAGGCTGTAGGAAAATGGTGGGAATTTTAAAATTTGGTGAAACTTATGAATTTTGGTGAATGAATGAAAATTGGGAGGGAAATTACTCCCCTGTTTGGAGTGGCGGATCCAGGATTTTAGAGATGGTTGATCACCATAAATGATTGATCATATGTCAAAAAAAAAAATTAGGGTCTAGTTCAATCAAAATAATATTTAAAAAGTTCATATAACAACCAAATAGTACTTTAAGAAAATTCATCTTACATGCCGAAAGTACTCCAAATCTACAAATTAAATGTTACAAACAAATAGTACTCTAAAACTATCACTATTAGAAAAGATACGATTTACGATAGGAATTCCCGTCTTGATAATGTGACCATGTCCTTAAAAAGGGGTCTTAAATGATTTTTCCTGTCGTAAAAATGTGACCCCGTCCAAGAAACGGAGGTTCGGTCATGATTTTTTCCGTCGCGATCATGCCTTAAATGAGTCAATTTTAATAGAGTTTGGGTTAGGTATTTAATGACAGACCTAAAAATTGTCATCAAACATCTTCTTTTAGGACATGATTTAGGCTCGTTATTAATGTCTACCGTTGTTAACGGGCCAATTTTTTGTAGTATATTACAATTGTTCATGACGAATTTTCATCTTTTAATATCTATTTATGATATCATTCATCTTAACATTGATAAACAAATCACTATGTAGAAAAGTAATCAAACAACCATTTAACATTTGATCTCCCATGCTATTATGTAATTTATCTTTCAAGGTTGTCCTACCATAAAATACCCTTTCAAGACTTGTTGTTGAAACAGGTAGAACCAACACCAACTGCAAAAGCAAGTATACCCTACTATAAAAAATTCCGAAAATTCCTTGTGGTCCCTGGTGAGTCACTAGATCCACCAGGACTAACTATACATCCGCCAATGCCTGTTTGGTAGTAAACGTGTAAAAAAAAGGGCCCCACTTTATTTATTTATTTTCATTTCCTTTGTTTCCCTCCAAAAATGCACATGGGTTTATACTAATTTACTGATTTCTATTATTATTATTTTAGTAAATATAATCATGTATTACCTTTCTCATAAAAAAATAATTATTACAATTATAATAATGAAAATAATAATTACAATTATAATAATAAAATTAATAGTTATTTTTAATATTATCATTATTTTAAATAATTCAGATCAGATAAGATAAGATAAACTCAAATCAGATCATATCAAATCAGTCCTAAAGAACAGGGCCTTAGTCTATCTATTTTATCTTGCCACCTAGTTGCATTGATTCAATTTATCATACTTCATCCGCTCCATATTAGCTGCAATATTACCCTTTTTATGTTTGCCAATGTATAATTTATATTCCTAATATCTTTAATTCCGTTTTACCAAAATCATAAAAATTAGATCACAATAGAGAACACATTAAAAAGATTCAAAAGAGATCCCACATGACCATATTTTTTTACATGTATAAAACACAATAGTGAATTATAAAAGTGATTATGAATATTGAATAGTGTCCAAATTGTCAACGTTGCAATTAAGATGGAGCGGAGGAAGTATATTTTATTTTAAGATAGAATGAATAATGATTCAACATTTTGAATCCTTCCAATGCAGTTTTTAAAAACTTTACTAGGTCTAGAGCGATTTAGGAGTTGGAAGAGGGAGCAATAGAGTAGGTGAATGGAACACAATGTTTAATTTTCTATACATCAACTTACAATAAGATATGTTCTAACGGTCCGCTTGGTTGTTGGTAATAAATTTTAAGTGTAATTTGTTAAGGAAGAACTTCATAATCTCCGTGGAATACATATTTTTTATTCCCAAACTTGAAATTTCTTTTTATTTTTCATTACCATCCATTACCATGGGGGAGAGTGGTATTAGATGAGAATGAATATTTGTGAAGAAAATTAGATAAATTGGTGTTAAACTAGCACCACCAATGAATTTTGATTTTCTTTCCAAATTTAGCTATAAATTCATTCCAATTACCACCATTTATAACCGGCTACTAAACGGGCCGTAAGATTAAAACTTAAAATTTAATGACAATAAAGTTAAACTCTTCAGGTATCCATGTTGCTCCTTGAAAAGTTTTGCAATATTTGGAGATGAAGGATTTTTGTGTTATTCCCAAAAGCTCCCAGAAGAAAGTTATGTACATCAGCCCTTTTATATGGCTGCGTTTAAGACCCAAAAACCTAGGAAGATTTTGGTGTGCCATCAAGGCTATACACTGGTCCTAATACATGACACAAGCAGCCAAAATACAGAACAAAATACAAGACAAAATAGCAAATACTAGCAGTACTAGAAATACTGATACAGGACAAAAAATCAAGCAAAAATGCTTATATCATTTTTCTTCATTCTGGCTCTACCTACTGTCACTGTCATCACTCCCCCTCAAGCTTGTGTGTGAAGAGTGAACACCAAGCTTGGATAAAGTGGATTGAGCTTGATAAAGAGTCATTGGCTTGGTGAAGATATCAACAAGTTGTAGTTGAGAAGCTACATACTCTGGCTTGATTGTCCCATCATTCACTTTGTCTCTAATAAAATGGCAGTCCATCTCTACATGTTTGGTCTTCTCATGATGAACTGGATTTGTTGCAATGGCCAAAGCTGATTTGTTATCACACTTCAAAGAAATGGGGGCAACTTGCTTAATACCAAGATCTTTCAATAGTTGTTGTAGCCAAGTAACTTCACAAGCAGTAAGGGCCATTGCCCTGTACTCAGCCTCTGCTGAGGATGTAGCAACAACCTGCTGCCTTTTGGACTTCCAGGAGATGGGTGAAGACCCCAAGAGAACACAAAAACCAGTGGTAGACTTTCTGGACATGGGACATCCAGCCCAGTCACTATCTGTGTAGGCTGTAAGTGCTGCAACAGTTTTTGAGGCCATAAGAACCCCTTGACTAGGGTTCAAGTTGAGGTATCCGAGGACTCTTCTGGCATGTTGCATATGCACATTAGTTGGCTTCTGCATAAACTGACTCAAGTTATGAACAGTGAAAGCAATGTCGGGTCTTGTAAGAGTTAAGTATATCAGTTGGCCTATGAGTTTCTGATATGGGGTAGGATCATGCAACAAGTTTCCCATGTCATGAGTGAGCCTTGATTGTACTATCCATGAGTAGTCTGAGGGGCCTTTGTTTGTGAACCCCATAGTCTTGAATGATATCCTCAGCATATCTTTTTTGAGAGATGAACAACCCATCTTTTGTTCTTGTGACTTCAATGCCTAGAAAGTAGCTGAGTTCACCTAGATCCTTCATTAGGAATTTTGAGGCTAAGAATGTTTTTACACTCTTAATAAGCTCACTGTCATTGCCTGCTATCAATAAGTCATCCACATAGATCAAGATAGCCACAAAGCTCTTCTCTGTGCTATAAGTGAAGAGAGAATAATCTGTTTTAGATTGGACACACCCAAAGACTTTCAAAGCACTAGAAAATTTTGCAAACCATTGTCTAGGGGCTTGTTTGAGCCCATACAGAGATTTCTTTAATTTGCACACAAGTTCACCTGCCTTGATAGCTTGAGCTTTGGCAACTGAATTTATTGCAACTTTGTTGTTCCAAGTGGTATATCCTGGTGGCATAGCCATATAGACATCTTCATTGATATCTCCATGAAGAAATGCATTCTTCACATCCATTTGACAAATTTCCCAGTCTTCCAAGGCTGCCACTGCCAAGAAGGCCCTTGCTGTTGTCATTTTAGCCACAGGAGCAAAGGTCTCATGGAAATCAACTCCTTCATGTTGTTTACACCCAGTACCACCAACCTTGCTTTGTGCCTCTCCACAGATCCATCAGGGTTGTACTTGGTTTTATATATCCATTTACACCCTATGGTTCTCTTGCCTTTTGGTAAAGGTGTAATATCCCAAGTTTCATTATCTTCCAATGCTTGAATTTCTTCATTCATTGCCTTTATCCAGTGACCCTGTGTTACAGCCTCTGAGAATCTCACTGGGTCAGAGTTCTGTTGAATTTGAGTCAGAAAGGCTGTAAACTGATGCTCAGTTTCAGTGTTGACTACATTCACAATAGGAGCTGCACTGTCTTCTGGTTGATGTTTGCTAGAGTCTTGCAGAGTGTGAACATATTCAGAGAGCCATCCAGGAGTCTTATGATGTCTAGATGATCTTATGAGCAGCTGATGAGATTGATCCTGATGAGGCTGCTGAACTTCAGTTTCAGTGACTTGTTGAGCTTCTTGTGGAGCTTCTTGTTCTGTATGCTGAGGAACAACATCCTCTTTCTGCACCAGATCTTCTTCTGGTATATCTTCTGCAGCAGCATTATCAAGAGGTTGGGACTGTCCAATTTGTTTTGGCACAGGAGCAATGAAGGACCCAGTTGAGAGTTGTTTATTAAAAGGAAAGACATGTTCAAAAAATTTGGTATCCCTTGTGACAAACACATGTTTAGACTTCAAGTCCATCACTTTGTATCCCTTTTGGTGTTGGGGATATCTAAGGAATAGACATGGAATTCCTCTTGGCTCAAACTTATCTCCTTTGCATCTTGGATTGTAAGCAATGACAAAGACTGCCAAAAGCCCTCAAGTGGTCATAATTTGGCCTTTTTCCAAACAGCTTTTCATATGGAGTTGATCCATGTATGGCTTCACATGGCAGCCTATTTATGATATGAGTTGCAGCAAGAACACAGTCCCCTCAAAAACTAAGGGGCAAGCCTGCTTGAAATCTCAAGGCCCTAGCCATTTCTAGAACATTTCTGTGTCTTCTCTCAACCCTTCCATTTTGTTGTGGTCTCTCAACACAAGAAGTTTGATGAACTACACCCAATTCTGAGTACAATTGTTTACATTGATAATCATCAAATTCCAAAGCATTGTCAGATCTCACAATTTTGATTACTGCATTAAACTGAGTTTTCACAAAATTGGCAAACATTTTTATAACACCAAATGCCTTAGATTTTGCCTTAATTAAGTGAATCCAGGTAGCCCTGGAATAATCATCAACTACAGTCAAGAAGTATTTAAAATTACTTCTTGTAGCTACTTTATATGGACCCCATATGTCTATATGAATTAATTCAAAGGGTTTTTCAGCACATGATTGACTTCTTTTAAATGGTTGTTTGGTAAACCTTGCCGTTGGA
Organism: Salicornia ramosissima; assembly: GCA_951394345.1. Lineage (NCBI taxonomy): Eukaryota > Viridiplantae > Streptophyta > Magnoliopsida > Caryophyllales > Amaranthaceae > Salicornia > Salicornia ramosissima. Next base: position 15,958,308 of record OX596235.1, read on the forward strand.
CATATCAAGCAAACATCATGAGTAGAAGCACAAGAGTAAGGCAAACACACTACTTTATTTATTTTGTTCATAGGAGCATGACCTAGTCTTTTATGCCACAAAGAGCACAAACCAGCCTTACTTCTATTACATTCATTTTTACTAGCTTAATTAACTAAGCTACTACTACACAAAACATCAAGCTTCTTGTCTTTCAACTCTGCTTTTCTTCCTTCACATCTTGTAGTGTCATTCCTTTCATCAAGATAGAACAGTTCCTTGAACCTTCTCCCTACTCCTTTAGTGACTTGAGATGAATAAGGCAATTATCAGCTTCAAACAACACCTTGTAATTACTATCTTGGATTAATTTACTCACTGAAATGAGATTATATTTAAATTCTGGCACACACATCACATGTTTTAGCTCAATATTTTCACCAATTTTTACACTACCAGAACAAATCACAGTAGCAGTTCTGCCATTGGGCAGTGTAATTTTATTTCCTTTGTGTTGTGTTTGAGTATGTGTCAATGGATTAGGATCAGAGACCATGTGGTCAGTAGCCCCTGAATCAATTATCCAAGAATCATGCTTTTTTCTAACATGATTGCAACAAATCATACCTGCAAATCCATCCTCCATTTCATCCTCAGTGTTGTATCCACTGTTGTTTGTCTTCCCATCATCAGGTAGAAGCTTCAAGAGCCTCTGAACTTGATCAGTTGTAAGATTGGCAGGCAGCTCCCCCTGAGTCTAAGAACTTCCAGCAAACCTTCCTGACTTGACATTGCTGCTCTTTCCCTTGTTTTCAGGTTCCTTGCCCTTGGACTGCTTCTTATAAAGAGGATGCCACTTGAGGTACCCAACTACCTTCCAGCATCTGCTAGGTGGATGCCCTTTCTTCCCACACACTTCACAAGTCTCTGTATCACCACCAACTCCAGGGGATCCTTTGTCAGCCTTTTCAGACTTGTACCAAGTAACAGGCTTAGAATAAAGAGCACTGTGAAGGGCTGTGTATTCACCTTCACCAGTGGTTGTGTTGCTCATCTACCTTTAGATTTCTTCTTGAAGAACCAGATTACATGCTTCTTCCACAGTTGGGAGAGTTGTTCTCATCAAGATGTTAGACTTGACATGTCCATATTCATCATCCAACCCCAACACAAAATGATACAACCGATCCTCCTCTTTCTGAGCTCTTATGGCATTTGTGTAAGCCAGAATCTCAGGGTTCATCTCAGTAAGGGGTGGAAGTATGTTCAGGCCATCTATTTCTTCCCAAAGAGAACTCAGGGCAGTGAAGAATTCACTCACCCTTTTTCCTTTCTGCTTCAAGTCATGGACCTCTTCTTCAACATACATTTTCTGAGCCCATTAACTTGTCAAAATCTGGTTTCAAGATTGGTCCATATAGCCTTTGCAGATTTCAAGAAGAGAATGGACCTCTTAATGGATTCACTTACATTTTGAGTAATCCAAGAGATAACCATATTGTTGCACGCATCCCACTGCTCTCCTTTGGCTTCATCAGCTTTGTCTTTTTGAATCACTCCTGTAACAAATCCAAGTTTTCTCTTGGATCCTAGAGCAAGCTCCATTTCCCTTCTCCATTCCCTATAGTTTTCTGCTCCTCTCAGCTTTTCAACCACAACTGAGGTTTGACCATCAGAGGGATGAAGATGCAGAGGGTTTTGTATGTCTGAGACTTTAGCCATTACTATTGAGCTATTGAGCAAGAAAAATGTAATGTAAAGGAAATTTTTTTAAGAAATCCGAGGGTTTAGGTGAAGGAGCAGCCTAGCTCTGTTACCATGAAAAGTTTTGCAATATTTGGAGATGAAGGATTTTTGTGTTATTCCCAAAAGCTCCCAGAAGAAAGTTATGTACATCAGCCCTTTTATATGGCTGCGTTTAGGACCCAAAAACCTAGGAAGATTTTGGTGTGCCATCAAGGCTATACACCTGTCCTAATACATGACACTAGCAGCCAAAATACAGAACAAAATACAAGACAAAATAACAAATACTAGCAGTACTAGAAATACTGATACAGGACAAAAAATCAAGCAAAAATGCTTATATCATTTTTCTTCATTCTGCCTCTGCCTACTATCACTGTCATCACTCCTCAGTTATTCATCTTAGGAGCAACATGGACAGGTTGAGAGATAGGGGCTTAGCTTGATTGAAGTGTGAATCATACAATAGGAAAATTATTACAACATATCATTTCAACAATGGATCATGGATATCCAAGTACAACACCACCTTCATTATGAAAAAAAAGGGGACAAAAACTCTACACCCTCTCTATTGACCTAAATCTTTTGCCCTAATTTATCTAAATTTCAAATTAAATTTCATTAGTCAATTGGTCAATACATCATACTAAATTCACTTGCTTGATCACTCCTACCACCAATATTGTTGCTTATTGCTTCCTGTGTTTGTTTGGTCTCTTCAATCTTTCTCTGTAAACTGCAATATAATGAGATCAAAGCACACAAACTTTAAAGTTATAAGAAAAAAGCAACTTATTAAAAAGAATACTAATACACAAGATTGGATAAGGCTATGTTTGGTTCAACGTACTTTTGCTGATCTAAATTGTCTGATCTAATCTGATCTATTTTGAACTTATCTGATCTGATCTGAACTTATTATCTGAATTGGCTAAGGATCCGTTTGGTAGGGCGTGAAACATTGTCAATGTAAAATGGATTTCCCAAATGGATTTCTATGAAAATCATTTTACAACGAAAACTCATTTTCAAAAGAGTTATCCGTTGTTTAGTCGTTGAATGAAAAATGAAATATGAGAATATAAAATGGAAAACAGTTTTCCCTTGATTTTGGGAGGAAAATGTTTTCAACTATATATGGTGTAAAACCATTTTACATTTCAATTTTCAGTCCAACCAAACAGTATAAAATGAGAAAATTAGTTTTCTGGAAAATCATTTCATATCCTATCAAGCGGACCCTAAATTTTGACTACGTATATACGCCTGATCCATAAGTATTAATAACAAAAACATAGCCTAAGTGTGAGATCAATAACAAAACTAAATCATCAATAACAAGAAAGCAAGATTTTTTTTAAAAAAAAAAAAAATATCACTACAAGAACATCAACTGATCTTCATCAATGTCAAACAGAACTTACCACATGCGCCCTTGTACACAATCCTGGTTTACATCATCAAAAGCAGGGGCCTCAAATAATGCAGCCCTGATCGAATTAATCGTGTTGTTAACGAGATTAAACACCTTACGAATTGATTTCTTAGTAATCTTTTTGGGTGTTGATGATCTATCAAGAAGCTGAAATGAAAGAGTAACTATGCTTCCTTCTTCACTTGCCTCTTCTTGTCCTGGATCCTTGCTAGACAGTATCGCGAACCCAGATGGAATTATAGCGATTTCATCAGTGTTGCCATCATTTGATAGTAAAACTAAGGAGTCATATATAATGGGTGAAAAGATGACATATGATGTTGTTGTGCTTTCATGTTTTTGTTGTACAAATAGGGTGTCAATTTCTCCCTTCTCATCCTACAAATATAATGTATATAACAAGGTATGTTAAAAAAAAAAAGCATTTTGTAATCAATATTAATGCAAGGGATAGTAATTGTTTGTCAATTTTATGAATTAAGGTATTATATATAGTTGTTAACTAACCACCATTTTGGTAATTGAAACAATATCTTCAGGACCTTCATTGCTGTGGACATGGAATATTTCCTCGGAAGAATGTCCGAGTGCAAGCACATCCCACTGTAATACAAGAGAAAGTACTTGTTAGATCAACTACATACATTCGTTCAATGCTTGTTCTTTTAAAGAACTGAGTTCTGTTGGACTTAATATCTGAAATTTTAATTCAGTTCAGCTGCTGCTGAGTCTAGGGTTTTTGATCAAGTCAGTTCAAACAAATTAAGGTTCAGTTAAGATTAATTCGGTCCAAAATAACATGGTCTTAGTTCAGTTTTGAATTTTTGATTCTTATAGTCGAAAAGAATTAGGCCATAGCGCATGTTCAATAATTGAATTAATGCGAATTGAAATGAACTGAATTGAATTAAACTAAATTCTAAACTCAGCAGGAGCTAAACTGAACTGAAATTTTAAAAATTAAGTCCAAAAGAATCGGGCCTATAGCTAAGTACAGTGTTTTTGCATTATAGTTGCAAGTTTGTTTTTGAGTATTACGGCCCGTTTGGTTGTTGGTAATAAATTGTGGTAATGGTAATGAATTTATAGTGTAATTTTGTTAAGGATGAACCTTATAATCTCCATGGAAAACAAAATTTCATTCCCAAGCTTAAATTTTCTTTAAATTTTTCATTCCTATCCCTTACCATTGGGGAGGGTGGTATTTGATGGGAATGGATATTTGTGAAGAAAATTGTTGGGAACTCGTCCATCCCAAATCCCAAATCCTACATCAGAAGAATAAAGAGTAGGAGAACTCTTTATTAGTGTTACCAAGCACCCATTAGTATGAGGGCTTTTGGGAAGGTGCCTAAAAACAAATCCGTGAGGGCTTGGCTCAAAGCGGACAATATCATACTAATGGTTGAGCTGTGGTGTGTACGCCTGCGGCCTTACAAGTGGTATCCGAGCCTTGGTTTAATCTGATCCTGGTCAAGTGGCTGCTGTGGCGGTGTATGTGGTGTGGTGCCCCTCATGTATGTGACATTGCGATTGGGTGATCTGGTTCTAAGTATCGAAAGTCCTCCTAGCATGGTGGGTTAGGCGGCGTGTCCCGTAGTGATGACGGCGGTGCTTGATGGGTTGTGACAGGTCAAGATTTATCGCTTAGGGGAGGCTTTGAGCCTTGTGACCCCTTGTGAAATCCTTGTATGTGACGTTGTGATTGGGTGATCTGGTGCCAAGTATCGAAAGTCCTCTTAGTATGATGGTTAGGCGCCGTGTCCCGTAGTGATGGCGGCGGTGCTTGATGGACTGTGACATGTCAAGATTAATCGCTTAAGGGGAGGCTTTAAGCCTTGAGACCCCCCTTGTGTGGTCCTTGGTCTGAGGGCAGGTTTGTTGGGATGTCGTCCATCCCAAGTCCCACATCGGAAGAATAAAGAGTAGGAGAACTCTTTATTAGTGTTACCAAGCACCCATTAGTATGAGGCCTTTTGGGAAGGTGCCCAAAAACAAATCTGTGAGGGTTTGGCCCAAAGCGGACAATATCATACTAATGGTTGAGCTGTGGTGTGTACGCTTGCGGCCTTACAAAAATTATATAAATTGGAGCTGAGGTAGCACCACCATGGGAATGAATTTTGATTTTTCTTTCAAATTTAGTTATAAATTCATTCCCATTACCATGACTTATAACCGGCTACCAAACGGACCGTTAGTTCAACATGAATCATGACTAATATTTACATTAAGTAAATTATATCTTAAGCGAGCATATAATTAAAGTACATACCTTGGTTCTGTTTCTGATATTACTCAAAAAGCTGAAAACTTTCTTAGTAGAGAAGGGAAGCCAAGAGGATTTAGTGACAGTCATTAGAACTGGACTTTGATCATCACTACTATTTGATATTTTGATTAGAATGTCTTCTCCTCCCTTAATCGACATAGGTTTGTAACCATTCGCTTCGGTAGCACTCATCGCGCCATGAAACTCTCTTTTCATCCTTTCGGCTAGCCTCAGCAATCCCTCGACTCGAAACGGACCGATTTCTGATCATGTATGTGATTTATAAAAGTTAATTTTATATCAAATTCATGACCCGAAAAGAAATCAGAAATTACAAAATCTCCTATCACACTACCATTTGACGTACTTTTAATTAGAAAATAAAAAAACTTAACTTTATATAAAATTATGGTCGTTTTTATGTTACAAAGTTAGAATTTTCGGTTGAAAAGTTATCTTGTCAGACTGTAAGACTTGCTGATCTAAGAAAAAGCGGTAAATGAAAGGGGTTGTTAGAATATGTTGATTACCATTGTAAAGGCCATGGAGGCTATTTTGTAGCAACATGTGTAGGTGTTGACATTGTCGCGCTAGTGTATCAACCCATTGTTTTGCACTCAGTACAACTCCACTGCTAACTAATGACTTGAATAATGGGTGAAGTTTTGCAGTTTCTGTTTCTGTGTGCTCAATCCAAGTCACCTTTAAATTTAAACCCAAAGTGAATGTAAAAGAATCATATAATAAAAAAAAACCCTAATGTTTATAAGATCTAATAAGTTTAGATAAAAAAAAAAATTAAGTTAAAAAAAAAACCCTTAACTCATATTCATATATAATGAATTTGCTAACAAGATACTAAATCACTCATTATATTTTCTGAAAGGTTATTGTTAAACCTCACCCGCGTGTTACTTAGTATGTATCGCATTTTGATAATTTTGTCTTACTCTGTAACTTTTCGTCTCTATAAGAAACTTAAACTTTATTAGACACCCAGACTTTATTGGACTTACACAACAATCACCTTAACTACTGCATTAGAAAATGTCAGATCCATCACGAGCAACACCATGTACCACCGTTGGTGCTTAAAAAATTATCTCCTGACCTAGGCAAGAATGTATGAAACAGACGCCTCTACTTAGGTCAGGGGCCTGTTTTAGGCACCCTATGATTTTTTAGGCGCTCCACCCTTTTTTGACGGTACTTACTCTTGGGGTGTTACCTCGCTGGTTGTCTAACATTTTCTTATGCGCTTTAGGTGGTCAGCGGAGTAAGTCTGAGTGTCCAGTAAAGTCCAAAATAGTGAGAACGATGAAATGTTAGAGAGCATGAACAAAATTATCAAAATGCAGGTGATACGAAGTAAAATGCGAGCGAGGCTTAGCAGTTCACTATAGTTTAAATTAATAAAATCTTACTTGAGTGTTACCATCAAGTAGGCCTTGAATTAAGCAACCAGAAGGTCTTCTTTTGCAGTTGATAAGGGGATGATTATTGTTGATCAAACTATCAAGAGAAATGTCAACTATGGCCCAAGTGTTGGTGGACAACTCTTTGCAGTATCTAGCGAAGCAGCTTTGCCGTGTTGACACAAGAGGAGACGGAACATGGTATTCCGCTGTCATCTACATACATTATTATTGGATCACAACCACATTCAATTTTATGATTTTATTAGATCAATATAAATATTTTTTCAATTCTCCATATATATATATATATATATATATATATATATATATATATATATGTAATTAAGCCATAATTGTTAGTTTTGATTATATTAGTCCTAAGGTAAAAGTATAGGCATTGCTTATAAATTACAACTCCATCATTAAGATTAAGATTAGATTATCAGGATAATATAGATATAAAGAAAATTTGCAAAAAACCATCTTTTTTATAAGCTTTTTTTGTTTGCCAGAACATTTCAATTTTTTTTTAAGCATTTAACAACTTTAATCAAATTTTTTTTATCAGACCTCAAAGCCTTTTTTGATGATAAATTTTGATCATAATAGTTGGTTAAGACAATGAGCACCTTTATGTGCTATGAACTATGATTGCACATAAAAACACTTTGATCAACGTATCGAAATAAAAATCAATGCTAGAAAAAAGCTTTGAATTGAGGTTTAATTTGATTTCACAAGAATGTTTTTTATTATGGTTGTTAAATGCCAAATTTTTTTTTTGAAAGTTTGTTTCTCTAAAAACAAAGTGTTTAAAGATATTATTGAAGCTCCAGCAATATATATGCATGATTGTAAGTAATTAAAAGCTGTTTGTCAAGACAAAATGACAAAAATATAATGAAAATATGGTTATATTAGAAGTATTGAATTACCATTTGAAGAGCTCCATCAAATGTTGTAGGTGCTCCTGGTGAAATAACCCCTAGGACTGTGGCTTTTGACAGCATTTCAGAAAACATAAATGACCAAATTCTCTATATATCAAAACAATACACATAATTTAGACTAAAATCATCATATAAAGTTTATGATAGCTATTTTAATTTCTAGCTAGGATTTTGAAAGAATTATACTTCACCTGTTCTCGAGAAATGGCTAGTAAATCAAATTGATTTTTTTAGCAAATATATCAAATGACATTTTTGTAATTTTGTTAAAAATAAATTACCAAAACAACCCCCTATAGAGTTGGTGCTCGGATCCCTGCCACTAAAGTTTGTCAAAATTACCTTAAAATGCCATTTGAGATACAAACTTTGTATTTTAGGCAAAATCAAAAATTATTTTCTTTAATTAAATTGCAAACGTTTTGACTTTTACTCTATCCATATAGTGAAAATTCTAGTGTAATCTTATAACTAACGACTACTATAGTTGATGGTTAGGATTGTACGATTTATATCTATTTTAAATTTCTAAATATAATTTAAAATACTTTAATTAGATTTTTTTTATTTTAGGAAAATAATTTTTGATTTTGCCTAAAACAATTTTTTTATTCTTAAAAAAATCAGAAATTATTTTCCTAAAATAAAAATCTAATTAAAGTATTTTAAAAAGAATTTTAAATTAGATTTATAAATTAAAAATAAATAAAAAAATCGTGCGTTCCTAGCCACCCACTACAGTAGTCGGAAGTCATAAGACTACACTAGAATCATCCATCCATATACTAGCTTTGAACATATTTTATACACTCATCTACAATTGAAAATTGTAATTCAATATGTGGCTGGATTTATCTCAATGTATACTTGCAATATATCAACTTTTTGTAATTTCTAATAATATACTACGGAGTACCTTCATAACAATTTGTTTGCAACGATTTAACATTTTTCTCTGTTTTATGTCAAATCATTACAAATAAATTGTTACAGAGGTAGTATAATTAAATCTATTAATTAATGGTCAAAGTTATGCAATAACAAGTTTAAAGGTTAAAATGTTTGTTGGAATAGAAAGTGAACACAAGAAGTAATAATAATAACTCACGAGCTTAAGAAAATGAAAAAATTCACAAGAATGGTCCCAACTTTCATTGGTCTTTCCGAAATAACCCCAACTTTTGATTATCTTAGAATAACCACAACTTTATTCTTCTTAGAAGAATCCAAATTCTTATTATATATATATTTTTTTGGCAAAGAATTATTATTATTATTATATATATATATATATATATATATATATATATATATATATATTTGTTCAGAACACAACCACCAAAGTTGGATTATTCGAAGATAATCAAAAGTTGTTGGAATTATTTTGAAACGCCAATGAAATAAAGTTGAGATTATTCTTGTGAATTTTTCCAAAGAGAAATAAAATTACGGTAAGAAATACTATCATACCACATCCATAAACACTTCGACAATGCTGATTGCAGGCATTTGAACATAACCAACTTCCCGCGAACAATGATGAGCAACATCTTTAGATCTTTGATCCTCCATTATTGAATTATCATCTTCATTATTATTATTATTATTATTATTGACATTAGTGGGGATAATTTCATCTAGATTAGGGAGGTCTAAGGGAGTATCTACAGCAATCATCTTAATAATTTCTTCTAAGGTCATGTCTAATTTGTTGGAGCTTATAAATTTTCTTTCATACTCAACCATGTTAAGGAACTCTAAACCTCTATCTAAATCATGTTGCCATAGTGGCTCTCCTTCCATGAACATTCTTGTTACTTCATCCATTGCTTTTTGCCCCATCTCCTTGATCTTGTGCTTGTTTGCCTCCGTCGACAATGCCATGGACATTAGGAGATCGGTTGTTTTCGTTCCTTGGCCAACTTCTTCGACCTAAAACCATAATTTTATACATATACATACAATTAAAGGCACTAGGGTTGTTTCGTATATCAAAAATTAGCATAAGAAACGTAATCACAAATCCATTACCTTTACCAGACTTGATTATTGGGCGGGTCGAGGTGGCTTAGGGTCAGGCCAGGTCGGATCATGACCGGCTAAAAAGGTTCAATAGCGAGTCGGACCAAAGCGCGTTGCGGATCATTAATTAGTGGGTTGATAGCGGCCGAACCAATAAAAAACTAAATATAAATAAAATTAAGGTAGCAAAGAGTGAAAACAAATGTATACAAATATATTAATGTAATTATTTTTTGTCAAAACTTTTTTTTCATGGATGATTTATTATGCTTATATTATTGGCCCTATATTAACCCTAATCGATAAATTCTTGTCTATTAAAGGTCATATCAAGTAAATACCTATAATCTTTACCTTAACCACATTCCATTAGAATATATGTCCAATAACCAGGTCTAACCTTTACTAATCTTATACCAAACTGTTAAAGGACCATCTTAACCAAAAGCTTAAGCTAATGGTTAGCGCCCAGGAATATGTTATATACTCTATCACTCCCCCTCACATGAAAGGCCTGAAATGTGGATGCAGCACAGGCCCACCATATCTGGTGCTAATTAATTCCATTTAGAAGGGAGAGGGAGGAGAAATTCGAACCCGTGACCTCTGCGTCACGTTGGCTCTTGATACTCTATCACAAACAACCCTAAAACTAATTTTAGACAGAGGGAGCGCATATTGTATCTAATAGCTTAGTTTCAATTAATTAATAATTACCTGTGGCTTCAGTTCTATCATGTTACTAGCATTTTGAAGCTCCACATTGTTTCCGGGTAGAGGAAACTTCTCCATTGAACTGAGGAAAAAAAGAAAACAGTACAAGATTAATTAATCATCAAAAAGGGGGAAAAAAAAAACTAAATCCTCGAGTATCAAGAATAATATATAATACCCATTTATTATTATTAAAGAAAGGAGGCAATAAGATAATAAATGTATGATGTATATATGTACTCTTTTATTGTGAAGAATTCATTAGAGATCTTGGTAAATTGCAAGGGAGAGTGAAATTGGGCTTGTTGTTGTTGTTGATGATGATCCTCCATTTTTGTGAGGTTATTATTATCTTGATCCCCATAATCATCATAGTTGTTGTTTTCTAACATAAACGACATTATATTTTCAAGTGACATTATTAAATCTCTGCTAGCTAGAAATTATTAATAATGTCACCAAATTAATACAACATTCATAATCTTCATGTATTGCTCAAATTTGACAAAAGATCAAATCATGATGTATTATTAAAAAGAGGTGATGAAAAATGAAAAGAGGTGTAAAAATATAAATAAATAAATAAATAAAACGGGGAAAGTATTAATAATTGGAGTTGATCGATCCACTAATTCCCTTTGTTTTTGCATGGTAAAATGGGCTGTTGATACTAGTATGCCATTTCTTCGGGAGCAACTTCAAACTTTTAGGGTGGTTTGTTTATGAGAACTTTGACATTTTCTGTCTTATTTTATTTTATTTTTACTATAACAAGAAATAGTTAAAAAGACCACCAAATCCAAGTCCATTGCCTAGGGGTGTAAATTGGATGGACTGGAATTGATTGGACTTGGCCAAGTCCAAGTCCAAGTTCAGTCCGAAAAATATTTAGACTTGAAAAATTGAGTCTGATCTGATCCAAAAAGTTCTCGAGTCCGATCCGATTCAATCCGAATAAAATTTGACAAGTCCAAATCCAATCCAAATAACTAAACTTATAATCAAAATAGATATCGTTGATAAATCATAAATGAAAATTTTTATATACTTATACATAAATATACTTGATTAGTTGTTTAAAACGAAAGCAATTTACTAGGTACAAGTCCTTAAAAAAGCAGACAACTTCTTAATTAAATTAAACAAAATGTCAAAATATACCAAAATTTAGCAATCAATAATTTAAAATTAATTAGAATCAGCAAGCATGCAGCGGGATCTTCAATTGTTCTCATCCTTAGCCCATATTGAATTTTGAACAGGCACCAAGACAAAAAATGAGTTGTATTTTTGTTGCCAAATTTTAAAAAAAGTCTTTACATTTTAAATTTCGAAATATGTGTGTGTATATGTGTATGTGTTGTTTCTCCTTAAAATTGAATTAAGACATGTTTCAAAAATAATTTAGGCATCTAGGATAAATTCAACACCACATAAGCCAAAAGCCTACATTTGACATTATTCACCAGTGAGCCAATTTGAGCTTTAGGCTTATTCTTTTCATTTGCAGCTCACAATACATGCTTAAAAATATGCCCCTCGTCAAAGAAAAATTAAATAAATTATCTTCTTTTAGATTAGTAGAGCATATATAAATCTGAATGTAAAGTGGGTTGATGCTATGATTTGGTGGTGATGTAGTTTAAAAAAAAACAAAAAAAATATTAAAAAAAGAGGTTTCAGATTTTAAGGCTTTACGTACCAATGTCTGGGTGAAAAAAAAATACTAAGGAAAAAAAGTGTTCATTTGAAGTGAAGGAGAACAATAGAAAAAAAGAAGTAAATTTTTTTTTCTAAACCCAGTTATGTACGTATGGTATTTTTGTTTCTTACTTAAGCAGTTTGAGTAATTAGATCTGCAGGGGTACCTTAAAACCTAGTGCCTTGGGACAATTGGACCGTGATCCACTGATCGAAAGCTCGCTACATAAACTACTTGGCAGAGACAAAATACTAAGATTCTTGAAACTAAAGAAGAAAAAAAATCAAAGAAAAAGAAAGAAGTATGTTAATTTCGAAGTTGTTGGAATGTGTTCTTGTCATGCAATGCACTACTAGTTTCTATACATTTTACATCTTGTTCCTCAATTTAATTCTCACGCCTTTCTTTTACATCAACCCCGCTACACCATAAAAGTCCCTAATGATTTGAGACATGTTACTTAGTTTATGTGAATGAAGGTAAGAAACAACGACTCAAGCTTGAAGAACATATTACTAAGTCAAGTTTTGGGTATTGGAAGTGGCAAGTGTTGTTGGCCAACTAGGGTGCTTAATTCTTTCTTAATGTCAATAATTGATCTATGCTTGTTAATTGAGTTAATTTTTTTAATAAGAACTGAGCTTGCTCAATTCAATTTATTTATCTGCTAGTTTAGAATTTCAAAATAATGAGTTAGAATATTTCTTTTCTTGCTCGAGGACTAGCAAATCCTAAGTGAGGGGGAGTTGATTAGTACTTATTTTACTTATATTTTACCCCTATGTATACTCATTTTGGAGTATTTTTTATTAGTTTTATAATGATTTTTATAGCATTTTGAGTCAATATTAATATATACTATATTAATGAACTGAAATATGAAGTTGGTCAATTAATTGCCTTTAGTATATTCGTCTCTTATTAATCTCATATTATTTTATTTTTATTTGAAATTAGATTTATATTATAAATTTTATGAGTTAAAAAGGCATAAATATATGTGTTGCAAGTTGGATTTGGAGACAATAAAAGAAGAGCATTGTACAATGTGAGCATACTAGTCTATCAACATCTAACAAAATGTAAAGAAAAAGGAAAAAAAAAAAGCCTAAACTATAAAAAAAAAAGAGGAAAAAAAATAAAAACCTAAAAACCCAAAAAATCTAAAAAAGGAGGACTGAACAACAGAGAAAAGGGAGGCAGCAATTTACAGAAAGAAAAAAGCATAGGCGGACAAAAAGTAGAGCAGGAGCAAGCACATCAGACGGACGAACATAAAAGGAAAACAGACGAACAACTGAGAAGACGAATAGAGCAACAGGACGCAGACGGGAGATTCATTTGTTTGGAGTTTGATTGTTCTCTTTCTTATTCTATTTTGTTCATTCGTTTCACTTTGGTTGATTACAATGTTGAATATTAATTTTTTATTGTTAATGATTTGGATTATTTCTTTGCTAAAAATAAATAGAGTGGTTTTTAATTTAACGGGTATCTACTACAAAATTTACTAATAGATTCACTACAATATAGTTTTATGAAAATTAAAAACTTATTTATATAAGTAAAAATAAGAATTTTATAATGTGAGAAGGATATTTTGGTAATGTAAAATTTATCAAATAATATTTAGGTCACTTATCAAAATATCTTTCTTAAATTTGTTAAATTGTCGCAGTGATCCTTACAATCTGCTAACAAAACATGAGGTTGATCCCGCATTTGCTAATATGCCTGATCCATTGGGCATATACAAGCATATCAAACTTCACAATTCAATGAAACTGGTATGCTCAAGTTTGCATTTCTTACACATTTCTATGTTTGTCCATGAAATACTCAAATATTAACACTAGTAGATAAAGATGACACTGAACCATGTTGAGTTGTGTTAGACCCACTTGCTTTTGGGCTTGATAATAGATACACCTTGAATTATATCTTTCACACATGTACACTTTTCAAAAATTAAATAAAATAAATTATCATGTTCTTTGCTAATTTTCTCTAAATTATTACAAAGTTGTCACGTATTTTTTTTATTTGTTTGTTCAAATAGAGGATAGCATGGAAGTTGAATGCCTCTTGAATCTCCCTAACAAGTAGAGTGTGGGTAAAACACTTCCCTCACCTGTGTGGTCATCCGTTCATGTATTCAAGTTTTAGGATTACAAGACCATTCCTTGGGTTAAAAACTTAAGCAGAACTTGCAACTCATCATAGTATATTTACTAATATTGCTTACATATATCTTTATGCCTTTTTATTAAAATTCTACTTGGATATATATGTTATGAATCTTAGAATGAGTAATTTTTAATTTAACTATAGCTTTAAAATGAATGGAAAAAAAAAATATATATATATATCAGTCTTAATTAATAATTATTATCAAGAGGATAATTACTTATGTGTAATTTTTTTAAGGAGTAATGTGAGGTATTCATGGAAAGTTTGGAGGTCCCTCCTTCAACCAATAGTAACATTTCGCAATTATAATACTAATTAGAAATAAACGAAATCTCATTGGAATTTTTTTGATGAATAATAAATGAACTACCCTTAAATAACTAGTTCTATTAATAATCAGCAAACAACTAGAATATGTTATGTATAATTAGTTATTAAACACACTCTCAGAATTGCTCATGAGATATTTATGTTTGGGATAATGTGTCTAGTTGTCTATCATTAAGAATTTTTGGATATATGTAAAAGGCATATCCAAGAGATATTTATTAAAACACAAACTAATAGGAATTGTTCAATCTTTAGATGTGGGACAAACAAATATGTTGTCTTTCATAAAGAAAAGGTAAAAGGAATTTATTGTTATTATTATTAAATTGCTTTTAAATTAATCGTGGGGAACAAGTAATATAATTTTCATATCGAATTAATTATTTTTTATTTATTTTCCAAATTTATTATATTTATTATAAAACATATTTTGGTGTCTTAAATGAATAAGTAGCAGTTTTTGATTGGTAACATGTTATTTTAAACCTATTAGCTCAATTGGTAGAGCATTGTGCCGAAGCACAAAGATGTAGATTCAAATCCTATATAGGTTATATAAGGGTAATAATATGATTCTAGCTATTTTGTATTAATTGTATCTCTTTTTAGTCAAATGTATTATTTTTAGTATGTACCCCCTAAATTTAATATGTATCCCCTGATTTTAATATATATCATCGGATTTTTTTATACATATTGATACAGAATGGGATGGTCAAACAAGTGTCTTTAACGGTCAACGACGACTCTTTTCATATCTATTTAACCTGTTTAGTTTTAGCTTTACTTTTATGCTTTTCGGGTTGTAATAAGTAGCTTAAACTCTTGTTTTAATCTTTTCGTAGTTAACTAGGCTTGTAATAGCCTGAGAGTAAAGGATTAGAATGGCTAAAATGGGCTAAAGGGGGCATACACGGCCGTGCATAAGCATTGCACGACCGTGCAAAAGAGAAGCATTTTTTAAGGTGCACAATCGTGCAGATTGGGGTGCACGACCGTGCAAGTAAGTTGCACGATCGTGCAGGCCAAACCTGCACGACCGTGCACGATCCGGAGACATCAACAGATTTTGCACGACAGTGCATGTTAGGCTGCAAGACCGTGCAGAATAATCTTGCACGACCGTGCACGATCCAGTAGCTTTGCTTTGGGCGTGCACGATCGTGCACGGTTGTACTACACGACCGTGCATGGGTGATGTATGCGATTTGACGTTTTGAGCTTTCTCTCTTGTTTTGTTTAGTGTCTTTCTAATCTTGGCCCTTGATTATTATGGGATTAATGGCCTAAATTAATAGTCTTATTAAGGTGTGTTTAGTTTATAAATAGTCTCTTTGCCTCATGTAAATTTGAGATTTTGTTGAAATGAAAAATTGAGAGTTTTCTCTCTGTGAGTTCTTTGTGAGCTTGTCCATCCTTGGTGGTTGGTGAAACCTTGCAAACTTTGTGATTGTAAGTCATTTTCTTTTCTCTAACTTTTTTATTTTGAATAGAAATTTGTTTAGTTCATGATATAAGTCCTTAGTGAGCTTATTTTCATGTCCATATCCTTGTTTTGATGAGCTTTTCATGTTCATATTTGAGGGTATAGTATAGTTCGATCTACGAGTAGATGTTCTCTTGGGTGGGTTTTGTGTAGTTTTTGTTTGATTTTGAGACCCATCCTACATCACGTATCCCATGATTTTAACATGTACCCCTGAATTTAATGTGTAACCCCTGAATTTAATAAGAGAAGGTATTCTGTCAGACTGGTTTGACAGTAAACAGGTCTGACAGTAAGATTACTGTCAAACCAGTCATACTCAACCTGGACACATATGGTTGAACCTGGACACATATTGTTAAACCTGGACACAGAATATTAAACTTGGACATAATGTTAAACCTGATGACATAATGTTGGACCTGGACACATATTGTTGAACCTAGACACATATTGTTGAACCTGGACAAATGTGGACAAACCTGGACAAATCTAGACAAACATGAACAAAACTGGACAAATCTGGACACACCTAGACAAACCTGGACTAATGTGGACAAATCTGGACAAATATGGACAAATCTAGACAAATCTGGATAAATCTGGACACACCTGGACAAAAATGGACTAATGTTAACAAACCTAGACAAATGTGGACAAACCTAGACATATGTAAACAAACCTGGACAAATCTAGACAAACATGGACAAATCTGAACAAATATGAACACACCTGGACAAACCTAGAAACATTTATAAACTTGGACACATATTGTTTAATGTGGACACATGTACATATTGTAAAACCTGGACACATTTTGTAACTAACTTGGACAAAATATAACTTGGATATGTTTTTTTTTTTTGCATTTTGAGGCCTTTAGAGGCCTCGTTTGACGATTTCCGGTGGCCAAATCCCCTTCGGGTATTTGCAATTGCGTTCATCTCTAAAAATTAATCAATTTCGACATATTATATGCCCCGATCCGATACTCGAGCGCAAAGTTATACCCTCTCGAAGTTTTTCACTATTATAAGTGGGTATATGGGTCAGTCGTCTGACCAGATTGTTTGGTCAGACCATCTGACCCGATACTTTCACATTTAATATTTACCCCTTGAACGTCTTTTTTACGAAGTATTTTATTTTTAAAAAAAATCAATCTCAATCGTTGATCTAAATTTAACAGTCATAAATGAAAGTTTTTTAATTTTCAACAAAGTTTTAGTTTTTAGCTTGAGTCTCTCTCTCCCCCTCTTTCTCTCTCTCTCTCTCTCTCTCTCTCTATATATATATATATATATATGCGCTTTAATTTTATATTTTGGTGTACATCTGTTTTCTCTTTAGATTTTCAAGATTGGTTTTTTTTTTTTTTGGTTTTGGATTTTTTATTTTACTTTTGATTTTTTTTTAATGGGGAGAAGAGGTACAGTTGGGGAAGGGGGCTGGGCTGAGGTGAGGGGAACATAAGGTGGATTGAGATCGAGCAACTCACTTTATCTTTTTTGCAACTACTATATGAACAAATTAAATGCCTTAAATTTGAAGCTTTAAGAAAAAGTCTTTCCAAGGCATACAACATTTCCAGCTTTAAGAAGAGGGCTTGGTTTTTGTATCACTTGTAGATTGTGATTGAGCTTACCCTATATGTTGCATACCATAAACGTCATCGCTGCCACGAGAAAAAGTTTCAATAAGATTTTTTTTTAAATCATAAAATTAAGAAAAACAATCAAAATATGTCAACAAAACCAATCCTACCATGGGTGAAACAGACAGAAAAATTGGTTCACCAATAACAGAACTGGTTCTTGTTAATTCTTCATACCATTTTGATGTCCAACATTTTTACAAATAATTTTGGGAAAACATCAATGGCAGCACCAAGTTTGGAATTTTATACATTGGAATGCTGAAGTGGTTTTGGAAGGTGAGTGACTCATTGTTTAACTGAAGTTTATTAGTAAACATTTATGAAACAAATCTTTTTTTCTCTGGCTTCTTTTCCCCTTTGTTCAGAAAACATGAGACCTTTTAGTGTAGGCAGACGTTAATGCAGAAAATTAAATAGTTCACACCTTAGCTTGATGTTCACTTTTCAAATTATCCCATCATCATTTTCTTTCTAATGGCATCTCATTGACACCTTATGTAACGACCCGACTTTTTGGACTGTTGATTTACGAAGGAAATCGACAAATGGATCATTACCAAACATAAGAACTTAATAATAATATCATGTTTAAAGTCTAATAATCCTCTAATTAACTAAATAGATAAATAATATCCCAAAAACCATAATCAAACTCCAAAATACATAATTAAATACTGTTCAATCCCAACAGGCTGGGTTAGATACTCAATAAAAGAATAGAAAAACATAAATAGACTCTGGGTTCACTAAGCTAAACTCAACACATCTCACAACCCGATCCAAACGAGCCCATTTATGCGTCTGCATCATCACCTGATTTGGGGGGGGGTTCCACCGTCAGTGGCGAGTAACTAGGCTGTCCCACTTAAATGAGGGACCGTTAACCATATAATATCATAGAATCAAGCAAGGAAGTCATACAAAAAATACATACGGAATACATACGAAATGTGTACAAAAATACATAGAAAAATACGTAGAAAATACGTACAAAAATACGTATAAAATACCTGCAAAATACGGTTAGGATACATACAAAATACGTGCACAATACAGGTACAAAATACGTACATCATACAAATACATATACGTATAACATACAAACACGAATACATACAACGTACTAATTCAAATACGTACAACATACAAATTTCAGACGTACACAGCGGAAGACTTAATATTACAACATAATACATATATATTCGAAGTTTACATAAGTACATACATACAATCAACCTTCCATTAAATACCTATCTTATCATATCATATCATATCACATCGTATCATATCATAAACATCTTATCTTATCGTATTCAAATCATAACATTGGACCGGTCTTTATAGCTCGTTGTGGATCCCGTGTGCACCACAACTTTCCTAAAACATGCCGGGGTGAACTCGTGTATTCAACCCGTAGCCTTCCTTTGCAAGAACTAAGCCTAAGCTATGGCCATAGCCCCTAAATAGCAGCTCGTGTACTACTACTTAGACGACTACATATTATAGAATCAAGAACTGCGCAGATACCGCAGTCTGGCAGTGGCAACGACTTAACCCGATTGATGACTCGTGTATCACCAAAGGGGCGTCCGTAATACATACTATCTTTTCTAAAGGCCATCGTGAGACCACTATTTCTTTTAAGTCTTTTCTAAAGGCCATCTTGAGACCACTAATTATTGTTATATTGGTGCTCATACCGGCCGTCAATTCCTTAATACCCGGTAGAGTATACCAAAATTGGAAGTACTAGGTGACCGTAATTGGAACTGAGATGTTTGAAGTCCCAGGATAGAGAGGTGCGGCACGTATATTGGCCATCTTAAATACCAAGTCTTTCCTAGCCAGAGATCGAAACAATTCAATGTCCTTTTACTCTGTTTCCTTTCCTTCGTTATTATTATATTATTTTACCTTCCCTTCCTATTGCAACTTATCCCTACTGACTCCTTTAATTATAATAATTATAATAATGATAATAACAATAATAACAATATTTCCTAAAATTATTCTAATGTCATTACCAGTCAAAAATTAAACTAAAATTGATCCTAACTTAATAGGGACACTCGACAATTCTAATAACAAAATAATAATTAAAATAAATTCATTAAATAATCATATAACAATTAAATAAATCATTTAAATATTCGATTAATCATATAAACAATTTAATTCAAGAACTTATTCACTTAGTAAAAATTAAATCAAGAAAGTCATAAAGAATCATAATCTGAACAAGGGATTCGAAAAGATATACTTTAAAAGTGTCTTAATAATTTAATCACACTATTTTACACAATCTGATTTTAAAGAATTAAATTAAGATCAACCGTTTAAAGGTCTCGAATAATCTGGAAATTTTAATGGAATTTAAATATGGGTTCAAGGTTTAACGTGCATAAATTTCGTCCAAAAATAACATCATTTACTATTTTTAAGGGATTTTATAACTAACAAATCAGATTAGGTTGTATTCAGTTTCCGATTTTTCTTCTATAGAAAACGAACTTTAAAAATTACGAAAATTTAACACAAGCTGTAAAACACTATTAGTGACTTCCACCTAAATTTTCGTAGCCATCCGAATTGATTAAGTATCTTGATAAATTCGTAAACTAAATCTGGACAGTTTTACCGGTTTGAAAGATTAAATTATTATAAGCAATAAAAGGACGAATTTTGCCACGAAATAAATCTTGATTAATAATCAAACAGTAAAGAAACTCCCACGAAAAATTCATCAAGAAATAACAAGATTTGATCAAGAAAAATAAAATAAAAATTCAACCTTTAATACTCCTAATACACGCATAACAATCCATAAAACAATTAAAGATTCATGAAACATCAAGAAAGTAACATAGTAAATCATACTATATGATTCGAAAAATACTAGGTGAACATGATACTATTCCTATTAATTTTCATGATTTAACTCTAATTAATTATATGGAAAACTTGTTCCAGATTTAAGAAGGTAAGTCTAGTTACCTGGATTAGGAAAGAAATCAGAAAAAATTCACCCTTTGGAACTTTAGAACTACACGGCCACCATAGAACTTTTTAGGGTTTTTGTGAGTTTTTGAG
This sequence comes from Salicornia ramosissima, assembly GCA_951394345.1. Lineage (NCBI taxonomy): Eukaryota > Viridiplantae > Streptophyta > Magnoliopsida > Caryophyllales > Amaranthaceae > Salicornia > Salicornia ramosissima. Next base: position 15,979,302 of record OX596235.1, read on the forward strand.
AGCTTTTGAAATTAGGGTAAAAGGATTAAAAGTGTTGTTCCTATAAATATTTTATAAGAGCAAAAGAAACAATTAAAGTAGAAAAGAAAAGAAAAAAATAAATAAATAATAATAATAATTTGAAGGGGGGGCCGTGAGTTAGAGGAAAAGTAGGAGGGGATGGAGTAAATGTAGGAGGACTTAGCAAATAGGTTAGACTAGGTTTAAATTTCAAAAGGAAATTTCAATAATTAAAATAATTAAAAATATTACCAATTAAATAATTATTGAATTAATGAATAAATGAAAGGAAACAAAAAAATACCCTTGGCCATGAATAAAGGAGCCGGCCCAGAGGGAGGGGAATTGGGTCACCGGGCCCAATTTCGAAATAAGGTAACGAAATAAAATAAAACAGTCCAAATATTCGGGTCTTTTGGACTTAGAATATTAAAATAAAATTAATAACCGCGAAATTTTATTGCCCTAAATTTCGGGGTATTACACCTTAAGTTCATGATTGGTATATGTAAACTACTAAACTATAGATACTTTTATTTTTCTCCTAGACTTGTCTCTATGCAACATGCTAAAACTTCCTAATGACTAAATTGTTTTTGCTAAATGATGCTTCAAATAAGTTCTCAGCATGTATTTGACCATCATCATGGAAACCGACATTAATTTAGGTTCTTCATTATATTGTTTGATAGAAGAATCTATCTAATTGTTTGTCTTTTGCGTTTCTGAAGATGAATATAAATGTGGAGTGGTGGATTTCTTATAGCTGATTAGTTGGGGTTGCTACACATGCATGCAAGGACCAACATGCATGTTTCTTCTTAGACATAATTTTATATTCTTCTAATGCTGGTCAACTTGGTTGTAATCATTTTTCTTCCAAGCTAAGTAAAAGGTGATGAAGTTTTTACGAATGGTGCAACACCCGTTGGGTATACTATACAGCCAATGAGCCAATAGACTGTGAGTATTCATTGATAATTATTCCATGATTAAAAAGTCATCAGATGCTTCCAAAAGTTTAGCTTGTAAATATGTTATGTTTATATCATATTTTCTTATTTATGCGGATCAGCTATATCTTAGCTCATGATCATGATGAAATGTTACGTCAAAAGTATATTTATCGTGATTCATGTATATAACTCTGGTGGTTGGTTTAATAGTTTTGTGTTGAAATCTAATCTCTTCTGAGTTTAAATGTCTAACTATTATGTATACAATTTATGAAATCTTTGTTGTGATTATTAATTCTATTTAGTTCTGCTGCATTATATTCATGCTTCGTAATGTAGCCTTGTTCTCTTGCCTTCCTGCCAAGTAACACAATGAGGACAAATATTCGCTAAATCCATCATACAAGCCTGACAAGAGCCACATCATTGTTGCATTGATCAATGGATCAAAGAAAGGAGCATGCATTAATTAATTAATTAGCTTAATGATGGTTTGGGTGTGTTATTTAGTCAACGATTTTTTTTTTTTTAAATTGTCCTAATAGTGGGAAATTTACTATATTGTAATTAAATTCTATGTGTATTTATCTATATTTTTAATTAAAATGAAGGTGTCATCATATTTATATATACATTATATATTATTGTGCCTTGCTAGCTTCTACATTGTACTATTTTGTAAACCGTTGCATTAGCTTATATAACTTTTGCAAAAGACCTAATGCAACGGTTGATATTTTCTTTGGAAACCGTTGCATTAAGCTTCATAACTTTTAAGACCTAATACAACGGTTAATATTTTGTGTAGAAACCGTTGCATTAGGCTCATATAACCATTGCAAAAGACCTAATGCAACAGTTTATACTTTTTTATAAACCGTTGCATTAGGCCTCCATAACCGCAGGTCCGCAGCAAATGCAACAGTTTATAAAGCATTGCATTAGGCCTTTTGCGATGGTTTAAACAACCTAATGCAACGCTCTTTAGTCTTTTTAGGCATTAGGCATTGGGTCAAACCGTCTGACCCACCCAATACATGTTGTCAGACGGGCTGAGCCCAAGTTTTTTTCTTTTTTTTTTCTTTCTAAAACTACATCTCACTCTCACTCTCACTCTTGTTTTTCCTTCTCATTCGTTCCACTTCTAGATTTTACATCTTCCCTTTTAGACCTCAAACAAACATATCATCAATGGCAGACAATTGAAAACCAAACTTGGTCTTTGTCTTGGATTATCAATTGAAAAACACTACCAATCTGGACCACTGCCTGTCTCCTCCACCTTCGCCCCACACGTGCTACACCACCGATGGAGTCGCTCCTTTGGTTGCCAACAACGGTGGCCTCCACAACCACCATCGCCTGTCAAGCTCTTCAAAATCACAGTGCTTTCTTCCGTTGTTGATGGAAGTTCCGCAATTGGATCTCTTGTTGTTTAATTTGTGAAGATGGAACGAAGATTTGATTTTGATCCCAATAAAAAAAAAAATTCTGCTTTTGATATTTGAAATTCAGGGAGGAAATTAAAGAAAAGAGATTTTAGGGTTAAGTTGAATGAATTATCCACCGAAGAAAAATAATTACATCGCAAGAGAAATGTCCAGGTGAGTTTTGTCCGCAAAGAAGAGTTGAGGTTTCCAGTTGAAGGTGTTTTGCATTTTAGTGTTGTCCAAGCCAGTCGTGATTTGGTCCAGGTTACTTAAATTGTTGTCCAGTTTTTTTTTCCAAGGCAGACCTCCAGCTTAGTAGTTTTTATGTCCAAGTTAGGTTTTTTTTTTTTAATTTTTTTATGCAGGTTAGTAGTTTTTATGTCTAGGTTAATAGTTTTTTTTTGTCCAGGTTTGTATTTTTTTGTCCAGGTTAGTAGTTTTTTGGTCCAGATTTTTCTTTTTTGGTCTAGGTTATTATTATAGGTTAACATGGACAATACATGTCTGCTGACAATAACATTGTATCAGACATATTTGACATAATAGCTTCTAATCTTGAGAGAGTACATATTAATTTGAGAGGTTACATATTAATTTGAGAGAGTACCTATTAAATTGAGAGAGTACGTATTAATTTGAGAGGGTGCATATTAATTTGAAAGGGTACATATCAATATGATCATTTGCAATTTTACACATTTCACTTCACAAAAAAAAAAAAATTTAATAAAAATAAATCTTATACTATGCACGCGTAATATATTGTGCATCTAATCTTGATCCACGTAATATTTATGTATCTTGATCCACGTAATTTTTAGGTACACGACCTTCACTATATATACTCATAAAGAATATTCTATGCAAATAGTAAAAAAATCAACACAATATAATTACATATGAAATTATGCAAAGTAAAACACAGAGTAGGAAATTTATTCAGAGAATGCTCATGTATTACTTATTTTATTTTGTCCTAAATTGATGGGAAGTGTATTTTATTTGTCCCACATTGAAAAAAAAAAATCTTTTTATCCTTTCTTTATGAAAGCCTACATATTTGTTTGTCCCACGTCCAAAGATTGAACAATTCTCACGAGTTTGTATTATTATAAATATCTTTTGGGTATGCCTTTTTCATATGTCTAAAATTTCTTAATAATAGACAGTTAGACACATTATCCCAAACATAAAATAGTAAAATCCTAATTAGTTTCATAATTAAGTTGAGATGAGCAATTCTGATAGTGTGTTTAATAATTAATTATACATAACATGTTGTAGATGTTTGTTGATTATTAATAGAACTACTTATATAAGGGTAGTTCATTTATTAAAAATACCAACGAGATTTCGTTTATTTCTAATTAGTATTATAACTGCGAAATGTTACCGTGGATTGAGGGAGAGACCTCTAAACTTCCAATAAAGGCCTCATATGAATCCTTGAAAAAAAAATTAAAAAATATTTTACATAAATAATTACCATCTATAAAAAAATTATATAAAATAATTTAAGATATAAATTGAAGGAGAGAACTCCAAACTTTCCATAAAGACCTCAAATTAATCCTTAAAAAACATATTTCACATAAATAATCATCATCTTGATAAGTGACCTAAATGTTAATGAAAAGCTAGAAAAGTTATATATATATATATAAACTGACTATACAATATTCATAAGCTGTTTTTAGTAGATCAGAGTATAACCAAAAACAAAACACATAAATATTAAATATGTTAAATTTAGCTCGAGCATTAATTACCTTCCAGGTTAAGAGTTTATATCTCCACCTATGAATAGAGGCATTTTAGGTCAATAGTCTATTCGATCTCATTGATAAGATTAGAAAGTTAGACATACAAAAAGATTTAAGCCAAGATTCAGTATGTCCAAATAAATACAAAGACAACTATTATTTTGGACTTAGTATTTGAAAATTCATTCCAGATTTCGCTGAGTCTAGAACTTAGTAAAATTTAGTTTAGACAAATTCAGTTCATATTCTAATATATACCTGAAGTAATTGAACTTCTGAGCGTCCTCTGTCGTCATATATATGTGTATTGACCTAAATATTAAGAAATAAATAATATGTTTGTATGAAATATAAAAAAAGAAATATAGTGATTAGTCCGTACTATAAATATTAAATATTGAGACTATTTTGTTTAAATTAATGGAAATTTAAAATGTACCACACAAAATCTAGTAGAAGATACAACATTGTCAACAACAATGTCCTCCGTCTTCAATACGATTGTAAGAGCTACATTGTGATGAAAGAAAATTTAACATGAATTCAATGCCATTCCGAAGGAATGAAGGATGTATAAGACTAATCGCACTGAACTCCATGGTGAATAAGGCCATGAAACTTCAATGTACTAATACATTTTTAATAAAAAAAAACTTATTATTTTATTTATCTTTAATTTTAGATAATCTAAAAGTTAGAATAATGCTAATAATGCTTGCGAGTAACAACACTCATAAACAAAATTTATTTTGTGCGTGTGAAATTGATAAAGAGACATAGGATACATGTAATAATTAGAGATATAAGAACAAATTATTACTTATTAAAGAAAAATAATGATTTGTTTCAAGTTAGAACTAATGTGTAGTTCCTCCTTTAAAAAAAAAGAAAAAAAAACTAATGCATAGTTTCATTTTTGGATAAATGTTACAAGTTACAACTTAATCTAGGGTGAGGTTAATATATTATTACCTACATACAATATATAATGCATTAATTTTATAAATCTAATTTTCATTTTTAGAACCAAACCCTTAAAAATTTTGGGAGGTCGTTGTTGAATTTAATATATCGACGATGAACATGCAGGTTAGTTGAGGAAAACTAATACAATCAACATGCGTTTAGAGCCAAATACAAAATAAGAATATGAATGAACCTTAATTGGACGAGCTTCATGGTCAATTCTAAATCTACCAAGATATCGTATCCACAAGGAGGTCTAATCATGTACCAATTTAAGAAATTCTAATATTATTTAGATGAACGGAAATAAATGAGAAAGGTACTAAATAAAACTAAACTAATGCAAAAATTAAACTAATATAACTTAAAGATATATATTAATAAATATGAGGAGTTCTAGGTTTCGAGCTTCACCTTTCACTTCTTACACAACGAGATAAAATTAATTGTATATTACAATGGTTGAATTATCTAAAGTATGTAATCTCCTCTCCCAAGGTAGAAAACGTATGTCTATGTCAAATTTATGTCTACTTTCATGACAATAATAATTGAAATAAACTCATTAATAATAAGAATCCACATAAAAGACTACCCCAAAAGTATTACTATTCCTAAAATTATAGGAAAAATTGTAAATAATATTTCGAAGTTTGGTTGATCTTCCCTCATTATTCCCAACTTCAAAATTTACAAAAATATTCCGAGGTTTAGGGTGTGTCTTCCATGATTGTGCTAGGTGGAAATGCTACTTGCTAGGCTGGTAAATTTTGCTATGTGGACTCCACTTTCTTGATTTTCCATTTTTTTAAAATCTGATTTCTAAAGTAACTGTTATGATTAAATAATTTGATAAATTGTGAAGTTAATCTGTAATTTATCTGATAAAATAACTAATCATATTTACTTGACTCTTTTTAATTATTTGATGAATTGTGAAGTTAGGGTGCGTTCTCTTCAACTTATTCGACCTGAACTTATCTGAACTTATCATACCTGATTTAACTTATTAGACCTTACTTAACTTATTAGACCTTATTAGAACTTATTAAACCTTATTAGAACTTATTAGACCTTATTGGACCTTATTGGATCTTATATATTAGAACTTATTAGACCTTGTTGGAACTTATTAGACCTTATTGGAACTTATTAAACCTGATTGAATAAAATAATAATAATAATAATAATAATAATAATAATAATAATAAAATTATTATTATAAACTAAAACTCAAAATGTTTACAAAAAGTTAGTGGGAAGCCTAGATACAATCTAGGCCCCACTCCCCTAGCTATTGCAAAGCCAATACGAGTGAAGATGTGAGCAGCAACCCACGCACCAATATCATGTGCTCTGGAAAATCTCTGAATCCGTTTCAGTAGTGCAACAGCATCCTCCTCGAATTCGCCAAAAGTAGAAGAAGAGAAAGGAAGGAAACCATACCCAAGAGTAGCACACCGATCCGCATCCAGCACAGCACGACCAGGAACAAAATCAGCCATACCAGACTGAGTCAAAGGCGAGGATCCTGTCAAATCAACACAGACATCACGACCACGATCCCAAGAATAAAGCAGCAAGTCCGCAGGACGAAGAACCCGATCTCCGAGCCCAACCCAATATCAACCTCTTTTCCAACAGAAATCCCCGATCGAGTGCAGATATCAACAAGAGTGTCCCGTACAATATTATGGCGATGCTTGACACCCACAATCCCAGCACACGACACAGCATGATCACCAAAGATGTTACCCTCGAAAACCCTCGAGCAAGCGGAACAAGGCACGGAAGCAGAAAACAAAGGAACACCCAACCTGTAACATAGCACACACCGATACGTTTTACCATTCATAGTCTGACCCATCCCTGAGATCGGAACCACCCTAAGCCAATCAAAAGTATGATCCCGTTGTTGCGATTTCCAAAGAGCAGTCTGTCGCGTAGATAAAGAAAATGTGGTTTCAACAGTCTGAGTAACCTTTGTGAAATATTTATTTGCCAGTTTCTTTATGAGTTTGGGGGCAGCGTTCTCACTAGGATTATCAAGAAAATCAACATCCACAAAAGCATTAAGCCCACATAATGCATCAGCAAAGGCAGGCCCGGGATTCACAACACCAGCACCATGAAGAAGCTTAAGCTGCAACCCAGCAGACTGCAGCCGCGATGCTACAAACGCATAATGCAGTACATCTTTTTTCAAACCCATTATTAATAATATTATCAATTCCAATAACAACTTATCTACATATTTAATTTTTCTTAATTCACTTGTAGTAAAATTAACAAACTAGAACGGATTGAATAATAATAATATGGAGGATAGGTAAAGTTTAATTTGGACCAAAATAGTAATAATAATATGGAGGATGGGTAAAGTTTAATTTGGATCAAAATTAAATCAAACCCAAAATAAAAAATAAGTTTTATTTTATAATATAAAAAAAATAGTTTAATTCAATCTAACTCTGATTGGTTTCTCTAAAAAAATTATAAAACAAGAATGATAAAATGAAATTGGTTTATGTTGTGTAAGAGTGCTTTAAGGTAATTATTAATTTAATTATTTTTATTTAATCAATAATTAAAAATAATAACCTAGATCTGATTTGAACTTATTAGACCTAATTTGAACGTATTAAACATTATTGGAACTTATTAGACCTACTTATTGGACCTTATTGGACCTTATTATAACTTATTGGACCTTATTACAACTTATTAGACCTGATATAACTTATTGGAACTTATCTGAACTTATTAAACTTGAAACTTATTTTTTTTAGGTGAAGAGAACGCACCCTTAATCTATAATTGTGAAGTTAATCTATAGTAAGTATGATTAATTATTTGATAAAATAATTATGATTAATTATAAATTAATAGGATTACAGTTAACTTGAGATTTTGATACAAATTTATACCCAGCATAATTAAACATAATTACACCCAAAATTAACTCATCATTCATCATCATCATCAACTCATCATCAACTCATCGTTCATTATCATCATCATCAACTCATCGTTCATCATCATCATCAACAACTCATCGTTCACAATCATCATCATCAACGCAACGTTCCATCATCTCCTCTAACAAAAATGAATAATCAAGATTCAACCCCAAAATCTAAAACAAAATCGAATCGAACCCAAAAATTTACAAACCCCAAAATCTGAAATAATCAGGATTCCACCCCAAAATCGATTCGAACCCAATCCATCAATTAAAAACCCCAAAATCTGATACCCCAAATCCACCCTACTATGAACCCAGATTTTCCCAAAACATCAACCCAGATTTTCCCCAAGATTCAACCTAGATTCGACCCCAATAATTCAACCCATGTTTTTCCAAAAACATAAACAAATTTAAACCCAAAAACCAAATGGAACCCAAATTTTCCCAAAAATTACGACCAAATGATTTTCCCAAAAATTCAAACTAAATCGAACCCAGATTTTCCCAAAAATTCAAACTAAATCGAACCCAGATTTTCCCAAAAAATTCAAACCAAATTCGAACCCAAATGAATCTACCTAAAAAACGAACAAAACTAACCTGAACTTAGGGGTTTGAGACAGATGATGAATGACGATTGATGAAGAATAACGATGATGATAGATGATGACTGAAGAATGATGAATGAAGATAAATGATGAACAACGATGATGAATGAAGTTTGATGAAGATAGATGATGAATGAACAATGAGAATGAAAGATTTTTTTTAATGAATGAAATTTGATGAATGACAATGATGCTGAACCATACTCCCTCCCTCCCTTAAATATTGCCTCATTTTGACTTTTGGTACTGTTCATTTGGTAACTTTGACTCTCCATAGTTTTATACATGGAAGGAAAAATATAGTCAAATGGGATTTCGTTTGATTCGGCTCAATGTGTACTTTTTTTAATATGTAAGATGTGTCTCGGGAGATGAGAAAAGTAAATGGGGCAATCTTTTAGGAACGGAGGGAGTATATGGTTAAGAGAAATAAAGGAAAGGGGAACAGGAAAAAAAAAGGGAAAAAAAAGGGGAAAAAAGGAAAAAAATGAAATAGGAAAGTGGAATAGGAAAAAAAACGGGAAAAAGTAATGAAATTTATTAAAAAATTGTGGGCCCCACACAATTTTTACCTGTTGGTCAGGTTACTCAATCGGCTAGCACAATTATGGAAGATACCCCCAAAGGGTCCAAACTTCAGAATATTTTTGAAATTTTTAAAGTTGGGAATAATGAGAGAAGATCAGCCAAACTTCGGAATATTATTTACAATTTTTCCAAAATTATACTGCTTAACGCTTGATAATCACACGAACTAACATTGAAATTTCACTCCCGACCCGCTAATAATCAAATATCTTAAACATTTCATTAATTGGCTAGATTAATAATAACAAATAATAACAGGAAAATCAAATAACAATGATAATAATTCAAACTCAAACAAATAACTCAATTTATTGAAATAAGAGGAAAAAAACTTCCTCCCTAACCTAGATCAAAGGAATTTAGCAAGACATCAAATCTAAAATAATCCAAATCACTAACAATGAAAAATTAATATTCAACAATCAACATTGTAATCAACCAAAATGAAACTAATGAACAAACTTGCATTAAGACATGTTTCAAAAATGATTTAGGCATCTAGGATAAATTCAACACCACATAAGCCAAAAGCCTAACTTTGACATTATCCACTAGTGAGCAAATTTAAGCTTTAGGCCTATTCTTTTCATTTGCAACTCACAATATGTGCTTAAAAATATGTCCCTCGTCAAAGAAAAAATAAATAAATTATCTGATTAATAGAGCATATTTAAATCTGAATGTAAAGTGGGTTGATGCTATGATTGGTGGTGATGTAGTTAAAAAAAAATTAAAAAAAAAGGTTTTAGATTTTAATGCTTTGCGTACCAATGTCTAGGTGGAAAAAAATAATAAGAAAAAAAAGTGTTCAATTGGAAATGAAGGAGAACAATAAAAAAAAAAGAAGTAAAAAGTTTGTTCTAAACCCAGTTATGTACGTGTGGTATTTTTGTTTTTTACCTAAGTAGTTTGAGTAATTAGATCCGTAAGGATATCTTATAACCTGGTGCCTTGGGCCAACTTGACCGGAGGCCACTGATCCAAAGCTTGCTATATAAACTACTTGGTAGATACAAAATACTAAGAGTCCTAAACTACAGAAGAAAAAAAATCAAAGTAAAAGAAAGAAGTATGTTAAAGTTCGAAATTGTTGGAATGTGTTCTTGCATTGTAATGTAATGCTCTACTAGTTTCTATACATTTTACATCATGTTCCTCAATTTTATTCTCACGCCTTTCTTTTACATCAACCCCGCTACACCATAAAAGTCCCTAATAATTTGAGACATGTTACTTAGTTTATGTGAATGGAGGTAAGAAACCACGATTCAAGCTTGTAGAGCTTGTTACTAAGTCAAGTTTTGGGAATCGAAAGTGGCAAGTATTGTTGGCCAACTAGGGTGCTTAATTCTTTCTTAATGTCAATAATTGATCTATGCTTGTTAATTGAGTTAATTCTTTTAATAAGAACCGAACTTGCTCAATTAAATTTCTTTATCTGCTAGTTGAGAATTTCAAAATAATGAGTTAGAATATTTCTTTTTTGCTCGAGGAATAGCAAATCCTAAGTGTGGGAGAGTTGTTAAGTGCTTATTTTACCTATATTTTACCCCTATTTATTATCATTTTGGAGTATTTTTTATTAGTTTTATAATGATTTTTATATTGTTTTGAGCCGATATTAATATATACTATACGGAGTATTAATGAACCAAAATATGAAGTCGGTCTAATTAATTATTTTTAGTATATTTGTCTCTTATTAATCTTATATTATCTTATTTTTATTTGAAATTAGTTTTATATAATAAATTTTATGAGTTAAAAAGACATAAATATATGTGATGGAGGTTGGACTTGGAGACAATAAAAGAAAAGCATTGTACAAACTGGGCTTATTAGTTTATCAACATCTAACAAAATGTAAAGAAACAGGAAAAAAAAAACAAAAACAAAAAACCTAAACTATCCTTATCTAAGCCCATGTGAAAGAAAAGGAAAAAAACAAATACTCCCTCTGTCCATATTTAAGTGCTCCATTTTGACTAAAATGCCAAAATTGTGAGAGCTTTTTGGTCAAAATAGAGCACTTATTGGTGGACAGAGGGAGTAAAAACCTAAAAACCCAACACAAAAAGGACGATGGGACAACAGAAAAAGGGAGGCAACAATTTACATTTTACATAAAGGAAGAAAGCATAGTCGGATAAAAAGTAGAGCAGAAACGAGCACAACAGACGGACAAACAGAAAAGGAAAACGGACGAACAATCGACAAGACGAACGGAGCAACAGGACGCAAAAGTGAGATTTGATCATCTGTTTGGAGTTCGATTGTTCTCTTTCTTAATCCATTTTGTTCATATTTTTCATTTTGGTTGATTACAACGTTGAATATTAATTTTTCATTCTTAGTGATTTGAATTATTTTGAATTTGATGTCTTGCTAAATTTCTTTGTTCTAGGTTTATTGGAGTGTGATGTGTTCTTGTATTTTAATACTTCTTGTATTTTGTACTAAGTAGTTTGTTGGGCTAGTTTGTTTTATTTGGTGAGTTAAGCCTTTATATAAGGGCCCATATCCTTGTAATTAATAGATTTAGTTGGACAATTTGTTTCAACAGAATAACAAACTGATTCTTTCTTTCTTCTTCTCTCTTACTCTTTCTACTCCATTCATTTTGCATGTTGCTCAAGCTCACGAAATCCATCATGGTATCAGAGCCCAGGTTGTGGATTTCTTCTAAACTGGGTATCATTAAGCACTGGAAAGGGTTTGCCTCGATATATAGGATGTCCAGCCCCTAAGAGGATTATTTATGATTGCCTTTCCAGTTAGCTCTGAATTCTAAAGACACTCACTAGTGAGGGGGAGTGTTGAGCCCCATATGCTACACTAGTGAGTGTCCCACATCGGAAGATGAGGAGAGACTAAACTAGCTTATAAGTCTAGGAGTTACTCCTCTTATTACCAATTGGTTTTAGGATGGAACCTCCTATGGCTTGTAAGTAACATAACTCTCCTCTTCTATATTGGGTTGCCTAGGCCCGTTTCTAATATTCAATTGGTTTTAGGATGGAACCCTCCAGCTTATTTAGAGGATTATGTTTGTACTTCTAAATCTAATCTCAGTACTAAGCATTGGTGTAATTTAGTAGCTGCAGATGGTTCTTTAGAAAGATGTAAGGCTAGGTTAGTAGCTAGAGGGAACACAAAAAAATATGGTATTGATTATGATGAAACTTATTCACCAGTTGTAAAAATGACAACTATTAGGTGCATTTTAGCTCTAGCTGCTTCTAAAAATTGGAGTGTTTTTCAACTTGATGTTAATAATGCCTTTCTTCATGGTGATCTACATGAAGAAGTCTATATGAAAATGCCTCAAGGAATTCCTAATCCTACTGGGAAGGTTTGTAGATTAAAAAAGTCCTTATATGGGCTTAAACAAGCCTCTAGGAAATGGAACTTCAAATTAGTTACAGCTCTTAAACAACAAGGTTTTCAACAAAGTAAATTGGATTATAGTTTGTTCATCCATAAGACTAAAGAGGATTTGATTATAGTAGATGTTTATGTAGATGATGTTTTGATTACTGGCACTAATAAGGTGCTTATTGATAAACTAAAAACTTTTTGCATAATACTTTCACCATTAAAGATCTTGGTAAATTGAATTATTTTTTAGGCATTGAGGTTTCTTATATTGATGATGGGATAGTCTTGACTCAAAAGAATTTCACTAAAGATCTTCTTCAAGATTGTAATTTTGTTTTCTCAAGTAGAGCCAAGACACCTTTACCTGTCAATATTAAACTTCATGCTTGTGAGGGGACTCTTTTAGATGATCCTGATGTTTATAGATCTTTGATAGGTAAGCTAAATTTTTTGTCTAATACTAGGCCTGATATTAGCTATGCTGTTCAGGTTCTAAGTCAGTTTATGCAAAAACCTTATTCTTCTCATATGCTAGCTTTACAACACACACTGTCATATGTGGCTAACACAGCAGGTCAGGGCATCTTGCTTAAGGGCTCTGACCACTTGACTTTGCAAGCTTTTTCTGACTCCGATTGGGCTTCTTGCCCTGATTCTAGAAGGTCCATTACTGGTTATGTTTTATTGTTTGGTTCTTCTCCAATCTCTTGGAAATCAAAGAAGCAGGCTATAGTCTCTAGGTCTTCTAGTGAGGTAGAGTACAGGGCTATGGCAGCAGCTTCCTCATAAATCACTTGGGTGATTAGGTTGTTTGAAGAGCTTGGTTTATCTAATCTAAAGCCAATTACCTTGCATTGTGACAATCAATCTGCTCTTCACATTGCAAGGAGCCCTATCTTCCATGAACGCACCAAGCACATCGAAATTGACTGTCATTTTACAAGGGATAAAGTTCTTGAAGGCTTAATTCAACTCACTTACTTGCCCATTTCTCATCAACTTGCTGATATCTTCACCAAGCCCCTTTCCTCTCCTCATTTCTATGAACTGTTGTCCAAGTTGGGGTTGTATATGGCTTATACACCACCCAACTTGAGGGGGGTATTGGAGTGTGATGTATTCTTGTATTTTAATACTTCTTGTATTTTGTACTAAGTAGTTTGTTGGGCTAGTTTGTTTTATTTGGTGAGTTAAGCCTTTATACAAGGGCCCATATCCTTGTAATTAATAGATTTAGTTGGACAATTTGTTTCAACAGAATAACAAACTGATTCTTTCTTTCTTCTTCTCTCTTACTCTCTCTACTCCATTCATTTTGCATGTTGCTCAAGCTCACGAAATCCATCAAGGTTAGGAGGTAGTTTTTTACTCTTATTTCAATGAATTGAATTATTTGTTTGATTGTTATTTGATTTTGTTGGTATTATTTATTATTAAACTAGCCAATTAATGATATTTATAAGATATTGGATTATTAGCATGAGTGAAAGTTTCGTGGGATTATCAGATCAAACGTCAAGTAGTATAATTTTAGGATTAGTTATACTTTTAATTGGGTGGTCTTTTATGTGGATTGCTATTATTAATGATTTTATTTCAATTATTATGGTCATGGAAGTAGACATATGTTTGACATAGATGCGTTTTCTATCTTGGAGGAGGAAATTACATACTCTAGGTAATTCGACCATTGCAATATATATTTAAACCCTACAATTATCGTTATATAAGAAGTGAAAGGTGAAGCCCGAAACCTAGAACTCCACATATTTATTAATCTTTTTAAATCTTTTTAAATCATTTTAGTTTAATTATTGCATTAGTTTAGTTTTAATTTAGTACATTACTTATTTATTTCCGATCTTTTAAATAATATTAAAGTTTCTTAAAGTTGTAACATTTATCCAAAAGGGAAACTACATTAATTTTTTTTAAAGGAGGAACTACGCATTAGTTGCAACTTGAACCAAATAATTATTTTTCTTTAATAAGTAATAATTTGTTCATATATCTGTACTTATTGCATGTATTCTTTAATAATTATTTTTCTTTAAGAAGTACATCTCTTTATCAATTTTGCACTCACAAAATAAATTTTGTTTATAAGAAATTTGTTATTAGTCACAAGCAGTATTAGCAGTATTCTAACATTTAGATTTTCTAAAATTAAAGATAAATGAATGAATAATTTTTTTATTAAAAATATATTCGTATATTGAAGTTTTAGGGCGCTATTCACGATGGAGTCATGTGCGATTAGTCTTATACATCATTTGAAACGGCGTTGAATTCATGTTAAATTTTCTTTCAACACAATATAGCTCTTGCAATTGTACTGGAGACGGGGGATAATACTGCTGACAATGTTGTATTTTCTATTAGATTTTGTGTGGTACGTTTTAAATTTCTATAATTTGAACGGAAGAGTCTCAATATTTAATATTTATAGTACAGAGTAATTGTTATTTTTTTTTGTATTTCATACAAACATACAATTTATTTCATAATATGTAGGTCAATACACATGTATATGTTGGCAGAAGACGCTCAGAAATTCAAATACTTCAGGTACATATGAGAATACGAAATAAATTTGTCGAAACTAAATTTTACTAAATTTCTAGCTAGACTCAGTAGAATCTTGAATGAATTTTTCCTTAAAGTTATATTTTGATGCTTTGGGTACATGAATAAAGACAAGTGCATATGCATCAGCAAGATTCAAGGGAGTCATTTTTCACTAATGTTACATCATCTCATAGATACACCTTGGACTATATCTTTTATATAGGTACACTTTTCAAAAACAAAAAATTATCAAGTTCTTTACTAATTTTCTTTAGATTATTACAAAGTTGTCATGTGTTTTTTTTTTTAATTTTATATTTTGTTGGATAATATCGAAGTTGAATGCCTCTTGAAGCTCCCTAACAAAGGGAGTGTGGATAAATCACTTCCCTCAACTATGTGGTCATTAGATCATATTGCTCTAATGTCAAATTTTAGGATTACAAGACAATTCCTTGTATCAAAATAACTAAGGCAACACTTGCATTTCATGATGGTATGTTTAGTATAGGTGGGCAAATTCGGGTTGCAATTTTTGACCCGGATCCAATCCGGATACATTAAAATTTGAATTCGGAAATCGGATATCCGGATACATTTTTTTTCCCTTTTACATTTTTTAATAAAAAAAAACAGTTTTTTTTTTTAAAAATAAAAAAAAAGTTTTTAAATAAAAAAGCAGTTTTTATTTTTAAATTTAAAAAAACCGTAATTTTTTTTACAAAAAATGTTTTTTAAATTAAAAAACTATAGTTTTTAATTTTATAAAAACACTTTATCTTTTTTAATTTTATTAAAAAACTATTTTTTTAAATAAAATAAAATTATTTTTATTAAATTTTAAAAATAAAATGTTTTTTTAATAAAAATTAAAACAGTTTTATTTTAAAAATTAAAAAAACTATTTTTTTAATAATATTTTTTTTATAAATAAAAATGTTTTTTTAAAAGAAAAACCGAATACCGGTTAACCCAGTTTGAAAAATTTGTAACCCAGATCTGACCCGTTATCCGGTTTTACAAACCGGGTACCCGCTCCATTTTTTAAAATCGGATCAGATACCTGCTTTTTTGGGTAAAAAAAATCCGGTTACCGGATACATATTTTTTGCTCGCCCCTAATGTTTACTAATATATATTGCTTAAATCTTATCTTAATGCGTTTTTTTTTAAAATTACACTTGGATATATATGTTATGAATCTTAGAATGAGTAATTTTTATTTTATTTCTATCCTTAAAAAAATGGATATATATATAGGAACAGGATCCTGTAAAAACATTATAAGTTAAAAACCTAAAAACTAAATATCATGGCCATTGATTTTTTTTCTAGCCCATCATAACCGTCGATTTAATTTTACAAAAAATCAGAGAAAAAAAAATCTGTTTTTTTTTTTTTTTAATTTACTCACTTCACTTTTCACACTTGCCGATGGAAAACTTTGATGATTAATATCTTTAATTGTGTGTTTGTAAAAATTATAAAACCTAGATATTAAAAAACTACATGTTGAAACGAATCCAATGAGACCTCACATGACTTGTTTTATCTTATGTATAAATCACAAACGATAGTCAAAGTAGGCTTTGTAAATAGTAACAAAGTCAAATTGAGTAAACTTTAAAAAAACGGAGGTAGTACAATTAAGGTATACATGTTAATATTATAGGGGTACATGTTAATTTAAGGAGGTACATATTAATTTCCAGATTAATTCTAATCTTACATACTAAATTAAGGGGGTACATGTTAATAATAAAGGGGTATATGTAATGATAGGGTACATACAAAATCAAACACGAAGAACTGCACTTAAAAAAAATTCGAACTTTACAAAAAAATGCACAAAAACATACTAAATTAAGGGGTACATGTTAATAATAAAGGGGTACATGCAAAGATACAAGGGTACATACAAAATCAAACACGAAAAACTGCACTTAAAAATAATTCGAACTTTCCAAAAAAAATGCATAAAAACATACTAAAATAAGAGGGTACATGTTAATAATAAAGGGGTACATGCAAAGATACAAGAGTACATACAAAATCAAACACGAATAATTGCACTTTAAAAAAAAATCAAACTTTATAAAAAAATGCACAAAAACATACTAAATTAAGGGGTACATGCAAATATACAAGGGTACATACAAAATCAAACACGAAGAACTACACTAAAAAAAATCAAACTTTATAAAAAAAAATGCACAAAAACATATCAAATTAAGGGGGTGCATGTAAATAATAAAGGGGTACATGCAAAGATACAAGGGTAGATACAAAATCAAATATGAAGAACTACACTTTAAAAAAGAATCAAACTTTATTAAAAAAATGCACAAAAACCTAAAATGTTGCTTGAAATTTGCGTGAAAAATGTGAAATTAGCGTGAATGAACTGGTTCAATCAAGTAGTTTTTATAAAAACCTGATCGACACTTTTTTTTTTTAAAAAAATGGTAACTTTGGGTGGTTAGTGTTTTTTACCCGAAAATTAATCACAACCCTTGATCTACATCTAACGGTCATAACTAAAAGTTTTTAGTTTTCAACTTAACATGGGTTTTTAGCAGATCCTGACTCTCTCTCTCTCTCTATATATATACATATCTATATAGGAAGAGGATCAACTAAAAACGTTTTCAACCTAAAAACCCTTACATTAGACACTTAAAGGGGTACACGTGTGATTACTAATGACAATCTTTGGAAATTAATGATAACTTTCGCTAAAAACCATTTGTAACCTTTAAACATATAATATAATGTACCCCTGCGACTGCTAATGTACCCCTTTAAACCATTTTCTGTCTGGTTTTCAACCATCTTTTGGTTTTTAGCCAATCCTTCCTCTTATATATATATATATATAGAAGTAGGCTTATGTGAGAAATATAGTTTTGGTGAGAAGGGTGAGAAGCAATCACAACCCTTTGATCACCAAATGAAGGGCTAAGATTAAATTTGATTTTCCCTCCTTATTCCTTTGATAGTTTGGAGTCAATGTATATACGGTATAAAGTCAATGTATTTTTACTCAATGTATTTATATTGTATGATGAATGTACCTATAGTTGGTGCTC
Source organism: Salicornia ramosissima (assembly GCA_951394345.1). Classification (NCBI taxonomy): domain Eukaryota; kingdom Viridiplantae; phylum Streptophyta; class Magnoliopsida; order Caryophyllales; family Amaranthaceae; genus Salicornia; species Salicornia ramosissima. Next base: position 15,997,616 of record OX596235.1, read on the forward strand.
AACGTACCTCTAGGTCATAGTTCCGGTGAGAAATTTCTTATCGTGAGAAATGTGAGAAGAGATAAATACATTAACTAATACCTAGAGTTACATTGAACACCAACTATAGGTACATTCAACATATACTAAAAATACATTAAGGGTGCGTTCTCTTCACCTTAAAAAAATAAGTTTCCGGTTTAATAAGCTCAGATAAGTTCAGATAAGTTCCAATAAGTTATATCAGGTCTAATAAGTTCAATAAGGTCTAATAAGTTCCAATAAGGTCCAATAAGTTGCAATAAGGTCCAATAAGTTCCAATAAGGTCTAATAAGTTCCAATAAGGTTTAATAAGTTTCAATCAGGTCTAATAAGTTCTAATAAGTTCCAATCAGGTCTAATAAGTTCAAATCAGGTCTAGATTATTATTTTTAACTATTGATCAAATAAAATTAATTAAATTAATAATTAACTTAAAGCACTCTTACACAACATAAACCAATTTTATTTTATCATTCTTGTTTTATAATTTTTTAGAGAAACCAATCAGAGTTAAAATAAAACTTATTTTTTATTTTGGGTTTGATTTAATTTTGGTCCAAATTAAACTTTACCCATCCTTCATATTATTATTACTAATTTTGGTCCAAATTAAACTTTACCCATCCTCCATATTATTATTATTCAATCCGTTCTTTAATTTTACTACAAGTGAATTAAGAAAAATTAAATATGTAGATAAGTTGTTATTGGAATTGATAATATTAACTAATAATGGGTTTGAAAAAAGATATACTAATTATTATTACCTTCTTGAACCTAATTCAACAATAAAAAAAAACATAGGTTCAAATGTATAGAATATTATCATCATCATCATCATTATTATTATTATTATTAATTTATTTTATTCAATCATATAAAATACCTTCCAATAAGTTTCAATCAGGTTTAATAAGTTCCAATAAGGTCTAATAAGTTCCACTAAGGTCTAATAAGTTCTATAACGCCTAATAAGTTCCAATAAGGTCCAATAAGTTAAATAAGGTCTAATAAGTTAAATCAGGTCTGATAAGTTCAGATAAGTTCAGGTCTAATAAGTTGAAGAGAACGCACCCTAAGTAAAAATACATTGACTTATATATATATATATAAGTAGGCTCATGTGAGAAATGTAGTTTTGGTGAGAAGGGTGAGAAGCAATCACATCCCTTTGATCACCAAATGAAGGGCTAAGATTAAATTTGATTTTCCCTCCTTATTCCTTTGATAGTTTGGAGTCAATGTATATATAGTATAAAGTCAATGTATTTTTACTCAATGTATTTATAGTGTATGGTGAATGTATCTATAGTTGGTGCTCAATGTACCTCTAGGTTATAGTTGATGTATTTATCTCTTCTCACATTTCTTACCATAAGAAATTTCTCATCGGAACCCAACCCTATATATATATAGGGCCAGGATCATGTGAGAAAGCCTCTTTAGGTGAGAAAGGTTGTTTATGTAAGAATATATCTAGAGCGTCGATTCAGTGAGATCTAATGGTTAGGATTTAATGGACTAATTTTTTTTTAACTAAAAAAACTTACGCAACTAACTCCTATTTGGTAGGGGATAAATAAAAACATTATTTTTTTATACAAAAAAACTTAAAATTTATTTTTATATCAAAAAAACTAAATTTTTTTTTTTATAAAAAAAATAAAATTTATTTTTATCAAAATAAAAACTTAAATTAACGTTTTATAAAAAAACAACTAAAATTTGGAATTTGTTAAACCGTTATCCTTTCATATAGTCAATTAGTCATATAAAATTTAGAACATGTCATATAAAATTTAGAACATATCATATACAATTTAGAATATGGTTAATAAAATTTAGAACATTAAATAAGTTATTTATCTTTACGGGTTCCATAGATCAACCTCAATACAAAATATTAAGAATATTTTGAAATAATATTCAATTGTTCAGGAATATATTTTATTATTTTTTTTGTACAAAAGGTTAATAATTGCATTAAAATTGTATCATTTTATTTATTTTTTAAAAAATAAGTTTATTCAATTTCAAACTTATTGTATACAGTTTTGAAAATATCTTACAAATTTAGAACATGATGTATAAAATTTTTAATATTTCATCTACTTAAAATAAAACAAACAATAAACTACTTTAAAATATGGCTTTTTAATATTTTTAATATTTTAAGCACGCATACACATTAGAATATGATGACTTTGTAACATGGTTTTTTAAATTTAGAACATGGTGTACAAAAATTGGAACAAAGCTTATAAAATTATGAACATGTCGTAAAAATTTTAGAACATGACTCATAAAATTAAAATTTGGAACATAATAAGATGTACTTCCGAACAAAAAAAATGAAGTAGAATTTTAGTTTAAAAAAACTAGATTATATATATAAAAATAGATTTTTTTTAAAAAAAAATAAAAAAATCAGGAAAAAAACTTAATAATTTTTTTTTAAAAAATATATGATTTTAAAAAAAAGCGTAACATTTTATAAAAGAAAAAAATTTTAACAAAAAATTAGAAATATATAAATCAAATTAAATCACCAATTTTCAATTACTAAAAAAAATAAAGATCAAATATCAATCGTTAGATCTAAAATTGTCAACGGTGCAGATGTTTTCTCACATAAAAAACCTTTCTCACCTAAAGCACCCTTTCTCACATGATCCTATTCCTATATATATATAGAGAGAGAGAGAAGTAGGTTCATGTGAGAAATGTAGTTTTGGTGAGAAGGGTGAGAAGCAATCACAACCCTTTGATCACCAAATGAAGGGCTAAGATTAAATTTGATTTTCCTTCCTTACTCCTTTGATAGTTTGGAGTCAATGTATATATGGTATAAAGTCAATGTATTTTTACTCAATGTATTTATAGTGTATGGTGAATGTACCTATAATTGGTGCTCAATGTACCTCTAGGTTATAGTTGATGTATTTATCTCTTCTCACATTTCTTACCATAAGAAATTTCTCACCGGAACCCAACCCTATATATATATATATATATATATATATATATATATAGAAGTAGGCTCATGTGAGAAATGTAGTTTTGGTGAGAAGGTGAGAAGCAATCACAACCCTTTGATCACCAAATGAAGGGCTAAGATTAAATTTGATTTTTCTTTCTTACTCCTTTGATAGTTTGGAGTTAATGTATATATGGTATAAAGTCAATGTATTTATAGTGTATGGTGAATGTATCTATAGTTGGTGCTCAATGTACCTCTAGGTTATAATTGATGTATTTATCTCTTCTCACATTTCTCACCATAAGAAATTTCTCACCGGAACTCAACCCTATATATATATATATCAAGATGATAATTATTTATGTGGAATTTTTTTTAAGGATTAATGTGAGGTGTTCATGGAAAGTTTGGAGGTGTCTCCTTCAATTTATCTCTTAAATTATACAATAGATTTTTTTTTATTGATCTTGTAGAATTTTTTTTCAAGGATTAATGTGAGTCCTCCATTGAAAGTTTGGAGGTCCCTCATTCAATCAACGGTAACATTTCGTAGTTATAATAATAATTAGAAATAAACGAAATCTCGTTGGAATTTTTTTATATGTATAGTTAGTTATTAAAAATACACTATCAGAATTGTTCAGATCTCAACTTAATTATGAAACTAATTAGGAGTTTTGTATTTTATGTCTGGGATAATGTGTCAAATTGTCTATTATTAAGAATTTTTGGATATATGAAAAAGGCATACCCAAGAGATATTTATAATAATACAAACTCATGAGAATTGTCCAATCTTTAGATGTGGGACAAACAATTATGTTGTCTTTCATAAAGAAAGGATAAAAGGAATTTCCTTTGAATGCGGGACAAATAAAATACACTTTTCATCAATAATTTAGGACAAAATAAAATAAGGAAGGGAAATTCTCACTGATGGCCCTTAGGTTTAGAGAATTCCCAGTGGTGAACACCAAATTAAAACTTTCCCACTCATGGCCATCAATACAAAATCATTCCTAAACATAGCATTATCAATGAGTCTATTATACACCCGGATGTACCTCTACGTACATCCAAGGCGTTTTATTGCTCATTTTAATTAATTATTCTCATTTTAAATTTTAAAATGAGAAAATCACCCCTTGGATGCACCATACACCCGGATGTATATAAGAAGGTTTATCTGTTAAAGTTCCCGTTAATTGCTTATTTTATGAAGTATCTGAGGTTTATCCTGGTTAAGAATTAGTCAAAGCTCTGATTGTATCTGATTAATATGCAGCAAAGCACAAATCATTGACATATTAAGAACACCAAATTACCCACATTTACCCACATAAAAATGCAACAAAATGAAAATTACAAAATATCCAACCAAACATTTATACACATATATAAGCCCATATAACAAAAATAAATAGGAAATTTAAAATAATGTCACATTAAGGAATGTTTAAGCAATAAGTAGTACAAAAGATTTTTTTCCCCTTGAAAATAATGTCACAATTAGGACTGTTTAAGCTTGTAGAGCTTGTTACTAAGTCAAGTTTTGAGAATTGGAAGTCGTGGCAAGTGTTGTTGGCCAATTAGGGTGCTTAATTCTTTCTTAATGTCAATAATTGATCTATGCTTGTTAATTGCATTGATCTTTTAATAAGAACCGAAGTTGCTCAATTAAATTTATTTATCTACTAGTTGAGAATTTCAAAATAATGAGTTAGAATATTTCTTTTTTGCTCTAGGACTAGTAAATCCTAAGTGTGGGAGAGTTGTTCAGTGCTTATTTTACCTATATTTTACTCCTATTTATTATCATTTTGGAGTATTTTTTAAATAGTTTTATAATGATTTTTATATTGTTTTGAGCCGATATTAATATATACTATACGGAGTATTAATGAACAAAATATGAAGTTAGTCCAATTAATTTCCTTTAGTAAAATAAATATCATTAGAATATCAATGGCTATAAGGATGAGATTTATCGTTGTCAACTTGTCATCATCATCATAAAAGCAATGTACTACATATATTGTAACAATAGTAATAATGATAATGATGGTGAGTCAATGACATAAATAATCAATTGATCAATCATAATGATGATCAATCATAATGATGATCAATCATAATGATGATCAATCATAATGGTTGATGCAGGATGGGATGGTCAATATCATCTTCATCAACGATCAACGACGTCAATATCCATCACTTCTTGATCTAGCTAGTTTGAAGTTATTTTAAGCTTAGTTTTATGCATTTGAACTTGTAATAAGTAGGTTAAAACTATTTTAGTTGCTTTATAATTGCTATAGTTTCTAGTTTAGCTTCTTAGGGTGTTGGATGCTTGCTTGGAAGTGCCTAAGGAAATAAGTGGGCTTTAGCTTATGAATATGAGGCTTGAAAAGGGTAGTTGCAAGCAGGGATAAAGGAGCGCCCGTGCAAACAAGTGGAGCGACCGCTCCTGTGAAGGAGCGCCCGTGCAAGACTCTGGAGTGACTGGTCCTTTTCCTGGTGAAGTTTCTTACTAGCAAAAAGAACGTCCGTGCAATTATATGGATCGACCGCCCCTTCTTGTGCACGATCGTGCAGACTAATCTTGCACGATATCCAGAAGCGTGTTTTGGGCGTGCAGGACCGTGCACGGTTATACTGCACGACCGTGCACAGGGGGGAGGGGCTGTACGAGTGACTATTTTTTGCTTCTTTCTCTTGCTTTGTTTAGTATTTTTCTATTCTTGGCCCTTGATTATTATGAGATTAATGGCCTAGATTAATAGTCTTATTAGGGTGTGTTTAGTCTATAAAATGCCTTCTTGCCTCATGTAAAAATCAGATTTTGTTGAAATGAAAATTGAAAGTTTTCTCTTGTGAGCTTGTCCATCCTTGGTGGTTGGTGAAACCTTGCAAACTTTGTAAGTCATTTTCTATACTTTACCTTTGTGATTTAGTGTAGATTATTCTTAGTTCTTGATTATAAGTCCTTAGTTAGCTTAGTTTCAAGTTCATATCCATGTTTTGATGAGTTTTTCATGTGCATATTTGGGGCTTGAGTAGACCTCCGAATTTCATGTTCTCTTGGATGATTTTGGTAGTTTCTGCTTGTTTTTGAGACCCCATCCTACATCAATGGTAATAACAATGACGATCATAATGGTTGTGGATGATGCATGGTGGATTGGTGATGATCACGATGTTGCCTAATATGAAGGATGTTGATTGATGATGGTGATGAATTATGATCACATCATTTATGTATGGTGATGATGACGTTGATGATGGATGATAATGAGTGATGATAATGATCATGGGTTATGATGTATATGAACGATGATGGATGTTGATGATGGATGCATATGATGACGATGATGGATTTTGATGATCAATATGATAGAGATCATGAATGATGATGATGACATAGATGATGGTGATGCATTATGGAGCTAATAATAAATATTTATGAGCTTATGATGCCGATTAAGATGATGATGGATGATAATGAATTGACGATAACAAAGATGATAACAATTAGCAACACCAACAAATTGATCTTGATATTGATGATACTGATAAATCATGTAAATAAGTTCGATAAAAAAATGGGGTCAGAAGTAAATAGGCAAACAACTTCAGTCGTAAGGTTGGTCAAAACAGGCTCGATAAAAAATGGTCGGTTAAAAACAGGTTCGGTACAAAAGCAGGTTCGGTACAAAAACGGCCGATAAAAAACAGGTTCGGTACAATACGATTTCGGTAACGGTCGGTCTGGGTATAATAATAACCGGTCGAAAACGGGTTCGGTCTTAAACGGGCTCGGTGCCGGTCGGTTTCGGTATGCATAAAATCAGTCGAAAACGATTTCGGCATAATTCGGATTCAGTAGCGATCGATATCCAGTCACTAAAAATATGGTCAAAAACAGGTTCGGTATCGACCGATAATGGTCGGTCAATCAGTTTTCTGAACACATTTACAGAAATAAATTAGTTAATATATATACTTTGTAACTCCTTAATCAATTTGCACAGTTGCTTAGGGCATGTTTATCCCTCAGACTTACTTTCACAATTCAGACTCTGCCACATCATCTTTTATCTATTCAGACTCATACAAGATTTTACACTTTATCCCTAAGACTTTATTTCAGATTCATCTATATATCACCAAACTATTTTTTTATTATGTGGGGCACAATTGCAAGCAAAATAAATGAGATAAAAAACTATAAAAGCAAAATATTCCATATGTAGGGCCCATTTGGAGTCTCAATGTGAGTTTGGTTTTCCAAAACTCACTTTTAGACTATTGCAAGTCTTGAAGTAGATTATTGATAGAAACTATGCAAAACTCAACTCCAAGACTCATATTAAGACTAGGGATAAACATGCCCTTAATGGTGCAACAGGTGTTATTTAAGGGTGTGAAAGGAAATGTGCAAGTAAAAATATAAGAGGAGATGAAGAGACGACCCAAGTGGAGAGGCCGGGCAGGCTTGAATACGGAAACCATAACATATAGGAAATTGTATCATCCTAAAGATTATAATTAACTTGGAAACCATAATCAATAGGAAGTTGTCTTTGGAAAAGTAACCTATGCAAAGCGTCAAATCAAAAGTCTCTATAACTGATTACATCCCCCGGCCCCTTCCAATATTAAAATACTGTATCACTTTTGCTTGATCTTGTACTATAAATTCATAAACAAGACATCTCACATTTTACTTTTGCATACTCTAAACAAAAAAACTTAAAAAATGACTACACTTCTAGTTCTTCCTACAGATATAGTACTTACAGAAATTCTTCCAAAGTTACCTCTCAAGTATACATTCCGCTTCAAATGTGTTTCCAAATCCTACAAAACCTTAATTTCAACTCTGTTTTTCATAGACATATTGTTCAACAAGATACTCCCTAGATTATCAGTCAAATCACTTCTTCGCTTCAAGTCCGTGTCCAAATCTTTCAACACCATAATTTCAAGTGCCCAATTCATTCGGCTTCAGCTCCACCATTCTCATTCTTCGCCTGACAATCAACTTCTCATTCTCAGCATAACAAAGAATCAACATAGACACTTCCTTCACTACATGAACTTAAACTCCTTGGAATCTCCTCCATTATTCCGTCTAATTTTACCTAAACCTTTCAAATATAATGACGATGGTATTCGCATCTTCGGCTCTTGCAATGGGTTAGTTTGTATCGGAGTAAATTTTATCTGGTTTGAATCTTATGAGCGCTTCATGTTGCTGAACCCATCTACTGGAATCTCATTCACAGTTCCACCTCCTGTTAATCATCCTGCAAAGGGGAAGGGGCTGGATGTTCCATTTGCGAACATTATTGGGTTTGGATATGATGATGTGAATGATGACTATAAAATTGTTGAAATAATTGAGTATGGTTTCTCTGGGTTAAAAATCAGGGACACTCTGGTTTATAGCTTGAAGGCTGATTCTTGGAAGCTTGTTGAGACTACATCTTCTGCCAAGAAATCATTTAGTTTCAATGAAGCTGGTGCTCTTATCAACAATCATCTATTACATTGGTTTTTCCCGTCTTACTCTCTTCGGATTGCTTGTTTTGAGCTTAGAATAGAACAATGGGTGCAAGATGTTCCATTGCCTGGCGGTGAAAGGGTCACTCGACGAGATGATTTGGTGCATTTAGGCGTTTTTGATGGGTGTTTGTGCTTGTTGATTAAAGGGTTACCATATATTGATGATGCGGTTAATGTGTGGATAATGAAAGAGTATGGTGTGAAGGAGTCTTGGGTGAAGTTACTTGGAGTTTGTGATCAAGATAATGCTCTTCATACTTATCCTCTAATTTATAGGGAAGAAGATGAAATTTTGATTCGAAGTAGTAGTAAATATGGCAAATATTTGAAGCTTATGTGGTACAAGATTAGGGATAAATAATCAACAAGTGCTGAAATACATACTGTCCATGAGGTTGATGACATGAGTATTACTGATGCTTTCGTATGCCATGGAACCCTTGTTAACATTCCCAGGGGTAACCAAATTACCAAAGAAAAGCGGTACCCTTGAGTTGTATGTTGCTATACTTTTAGTGTCTGATTCAGACTCATTAAATGAGTTATGTTAGCTAAAGTGGTGGGTTTGTTACTTAGACTCTTACCAAGCCAAATTAGTTAGTGGGCAAGTTTAATTTGTTAGTGGGGGATATGTGTGGTTTTAAAGGGCCTTAAGTTTAGGGAGTATTTTTTGTTTATTTGGTCTATTTAAATCTTGATTGCATTCAGTTGTTTGAAGAATGCACCTAATATATCATCAAGTATTGTTATTCTGTGTTTTGTATACTCTATCTTATAATTCAACATGCCTTTACAAGTTAAACTAATTAGCTAAAATAAAACAACTATTAAATTAATGGGTAAATGTTGCTCCACATTTTACTCCACTAACAAACTCTAAGTACTCCACGCACTACCATATTAATGATAGAGATCACAAAGATCAAGTCACATAATATCTCAATGATACCCATGCCTAACAAATGAATGATTTGATGGAGAAGATCAAGCTAATATGATAGAGATTAGAGATCACAAAGATCAAGTCACATAATATCTTAATGATACCCATGCCTACTAAATGAATGATTTGATGGAGAAGATCAAGCTAATATCCCTTTATCATCTAAAGGATTTGATCATTATCATATTGTAATCTCTAGCTTTAATGTAATATCTCTAGCCTTATTCTTTCCTAATTGTATATTACGTAGCTCCTATATATATACTCCTTGTAGCTTAGCTTGTACATGCTCAATACAATACAATTCTTCTCTCTAATTACTTTATCATAACATGCATATTGACTTTGCATGCATACTTGTCAAGGCTAAAATTTTATCAACAATATCTTTAATTATATAATTGTAGAAATTATACAAATATATATATGAATACTGTGTAGCGAGATGAATTCAAAAGGCTAAGATCACACTTATCCCATAAGCTTTGATAGCGAATTATTGTTGAAGACTACAATAGCAAATTACAAACCGGCTAGCTAGCATTGTTCCAAGGGGCTGCGAAGCGTGTTCTTGTGCATATTTAAAAGAAATATTTTTCTCTAGAGGTTGGAACCAACACACATATAGCAATATTGCTACTTGCACCCTAGGTGTTTGAGGAAATTCTTCATTCTTCAATTTCACTATCTTCTACATTTTCAATCAAACCTCTGGACTCTTTCTTTCTTAAACTTTGGGCGCCAGCAGTGATTAAGAGTGTGGAGGCTATATATGGAGGATCATTTCCAATTCCATGAGCAATAGTGGAATGAGGAAAGCAAGCTAAACAAAGAGTTCCAGGCAACTGTCATGAAGATGCTCACTGACCTGGGAGAAAAGATCATCAAGGTTGGTGAAGATTATGCTTTCCATATATAGTGGTCCAAAATCTTGAAATTCTCCTAGTAATAATTTTCGTGGGTATGTCCATAAATTGGAGATCCCTAAGTTTGATGGCACTAATTTTAGAATGTGGATCAAGAAATACATACAATACATACTTTAGTCTTTGCAAGATTAATGCTGATTCGAAAGTGGAACTTACGTGCTTGAACATGGTGGACAAAGCTGAAAATTGGGTTTCTAGTTATATGGCTATTAGACAGAATGTTGATGGGACTAATTTTGTTATTGATATAGAAGCAAGATTTAAGGATATAATAGGATTTAATGTCGTAGAAAAGTTTAATAAATTTTATGAGTTAGGCTCATTAGAATCCTATATTGATGAATTTGAGAACATAATAAGGGTTGTCATGTTACAACGGAACCATTCATTACCTAATTCTTACTTCTTGGATAAATTTGTTGTTGGCCTGAGACCCACCTTAATTAAAACCCTTTGTTCGTGCCTCTTTTTAACCCACCTCTATTTCTGCTATACTTGAATCTGCTAGGCTTCAACAAGAGGCACTGCAAGCAGTAAACAAGCAATATAAACCTCTTATTCCATTTCTCAATTTTCCAAAAACACACATAAAACCCTGCCACCTCTCCTTGCTACACCAAATCAAACCCCTTACACCTCTTTGAAGACTACACCCACTCAAATAAATCAACCTACTAAACCCATTGCTAGACAACAAATTAATCTCACCCTTGCACAAAGAAGAGAAAAACAACTTAAAGGCCTATGCTATTTTTGTGACAAGTCCTTTGACAGAAATCATGTATGTCGTTTTAGGAAAACCCAATTGTCCACCATTGAAATACATAGAGTAAATGAAGGCAATTAAGTAAAATCCAATTGTTCACCATTGAAATACCTTAGAAGAATATATACTTATTGGATTTTGAAGGCAATAAGGGATTTTGAAGGGATTCTGCATTGATTGCACTTTCAAAACATAAAAAATCATTCATTTAGTAGGCATGGGTATCATTGAGATATGACTTGATCTTTGTGATCTCTAATCTCTATCATATTAGCTTGATCTTCTCCATCAAATCATTCATTTGTTAGGCATGGGTATCATTGCGATATTATGTGACTTGATCTTTGTGATCTCTATCATGTTAGATCTTACAAAACGAAGGGACTATATCAAAATGCAAAAATTAAGCATCATCTTTTCTAAATAAATTTATTTCCACATAACACAAACAATAATAAAATTCATGTGAAAAATAGCAAACAATAATAAGTTTGACTGTTTGAGTAGTATCATATTAAATTATACTTAAACATTATAGAGTATGATACTAATTTAGTATATGAAGTAATCTATGGATCCTCCATAATTATATAATAACAAATGCACGAAGCATCATTTATTCACACATATCATGCATATATATATATATATATATATATATATATATATATATATATATTGAATTGAATAAGATAGATTGGATCAGATTGATGTACTGTTGGGAATTCCCCTGCCAGTAAGCCCAGCATCACTAGAAGGAAAAAGCAATGTGTATGGCACTTTCACTGGACCTACACGATTCTTGAATCTCCCTTGTTTATTCCTCTCTATAATCTTATCTTCGATTTCTTCAATCTTCTTTCCAAACTTCTGAAATGCGTCTAATGCACCCTTATCTGCTGTCCATTCTTGGCTATCCCTTTGCCCAAGATACACCTGTTTCAATTCACCAGAGTATATATAATGTAGAAAGAGATGTGATTTTTGTAAATTTTGATTGTTTTATTCAATATTAGCTTTCTGGGTAGCCTTGATTGCTTGTTTAGACTAAATCAAAGCTTTCAAGCGGTGTTTGGTATGAGATTAGTAAATGTAATGGATTGGAAATAAATAAGCGGGACCAGGCAAAGAGTAATACATAGTGTTACCCTATCTAGTTGTTCTTTGATATCACTAAAGAAACGTATATAGTTACCATTCGGAAACCTTAATTGTTTCCACTAGATTTAGGAAGGTAACAATGTAAGGGAATTTGTTTCCCTTACAAATTTGTTTCCGTTTCCCACAACCTATAACAAACACATGGTAACGATATTGTTTAATGATTACGTTTCCTATGTTAATATTTTAGTATACCAAACAACTCCTCCCTGTTTAGACTAAATCAAAGCTTTTACACATTGCTCTTGACTTAAAAACAACATTGCAACAATTGTGGACAACAGCCTCGAAAACCATGCTACTGGACCACCATCACTATGACCACCACCATGATCATGGTGGCAAAAAACCATTTTTTTTTTGGTGGGGGTGGGATCTAGGTTAGAGTTAGACGGCTCGAACATGGTCTAGGCGTCTAGACTAGACACCCCAACGACGTCTAACAACGTCTAACAAATATAGACGCCTTTTGGGGCGACGGTTTAACAATTCACATTATTTATTGTTTGATGTAGCTAAGAAAATATAATGGAAATAAATTAGAGTGTAATGGGTTCTAGTTCCACAAGGTAATGGTATGGTGGCCTGGTAAGGATTTCCATTAAGATCGACTTAATTATATTCATTACCAGTATCTTATACATCAAACAATGCTTAATGAAAATGCTTATTAGATTATTCCATTTCCAATTCATTACCAATATCTTATACATCTGTTGAGTTATAATATATGGTTTTGATGATTGTAAACAAATGATGATTATCTAACTAACATGTGTTTTAAGATGTGCATATTATATTCTATTGGACAAGTCATATACAGTTGATCAAAGTACGAGAAGATGTATACAACATGAATTAATAAAGGAAGTTCTTGAAGGAGAATTAGAATTTCCAAAGAGAAGAAGCCTAATTGATATTTAGGCTAAAGAGAAGTTCTGTAAGAGAACAATCAAAGAGAAGCTTCGGAGTAGAAGCAAAGTAGAAGACGTTTCAGAGTCGAAACACCAAAGTTATTAAGGATAGAAAAATAAGAGTTTATTTTTCTTTTCTTAAAGCTATTATATTAGAACAAATAAAGTAATACTTAAAAAGGAGTAAGGACATATAAGTATTATTAGGCATGGTAAATATTGATAAAATTAATATTTGTCTAAATGGAGTTGATGGGAAAAATATATTTCATCTTAGAAATATTTATGCAAATAAAAAGATATTTTTTATTTGATAAAATAATATTTTTATGGAGTTGAAAGAAATATTATTTCATAAAAATAATATCTTTTTACTAAGTTAAGATGAAAAGGTTTTATATTTAAAAATAACTTGTGGAAAAATGGTTGAAGGAGTATTTAACCTAATCAAGTTAATTTTATTAGAAAAATAATTCCATCACTTTTATAATTTAATATGGGTAAATAAAATAGATTTATGGAGAATTGACTAAAATTATTTTTAGTTGAAATTAAATTTATTTTATAACTGATATATTTTATGTTATATATTTATAGAGAATAAATTAGATGAGTGTCTAATTTTATTAAATATATTTCATTTAATATATATATATATATTTGTATTTTGTAGAATATATTTATTGGAAACAAAATTAGAGGAGTATCTAATTTTGGGTAAATATATTTTATTAAATATGTCATAACACTTTCTACATGATAATTTATTTATGCGTTGGAATACTGATCTTGTTTTATGGTGCAGGTAATTTTGGTTAGTCCACTAGTATAAGCCTAGTTTATTATTATGTCACTCGTATATTATGCTTAAACTAATATTGGTTTTGTTTAGTTTTTGTATAATATTTAAGTGACTTATTATTAGTAGTAGTAATTAATTTTCATTATTTTATTTTGGTAAAAACCGTTTTTTGAGTCAATATTAAGTTAGAGTGTTTTTAGTAATTTGTTGAGTAAGTAGTTAGTGGGATAAATATTTGAAAATTAAAAATTCAATTTTTAATTTAAAATATGGTGTCATACGTGTAAGTGCTCTACTTACTAGTCAAATTTAGTTAAGTATTTTTAGGAGTTTGTTTTGAAAATTAAAAGTTAGTTTTTAGTCAACCCATTATAGTAGGAGTGCTTAATGGATGATTAATGGGTCTTTGGTCATGCGTGAGATTAGGGTTGTGGTTAGTTAGTTTGTTTACTAGGTTAGAGGTTGTTAGTGGGAAATATAAAAATTTTGATTTTGTGTTTCCAAAACTCACGTGTATTAAGTATTAGGAGTTAGTGGGTTTTTATTTTAGGAATTAAAATTAACAATTTAATTTTTGGTCATCGATTTCACGTTAGTTTCACTAAGTAGTGGGATTGATTAGGTTAGATTATATCTAGTCTTATTCTAGGGATTATACACTATCATGTTTTTGCATTGTTTTGGTCAAGCTATTTTGTAAGAGTGGTGGACGTGTTCTTACACCACTAGGCACGTGAATTGCTTCTTCTCCAAGACAAAGCAATTTCAAGACAAGAGTTTCCAAAGCATATTCTCAAGGCAATGATCTACTATAAATACAAGAAGGCAGAAGCTTTTTAGGAGGACAACACTCATACAATTAGAAAAGGCAGAAGAAAAAGAGAGAGTGTCAATGTAGTCCTTCCAAAAGGAGTATGATTTTTAAGAGGCTAAGCATACATTGTTAAATTTACATCCTCTTAAAAATCATATCCTTCTCCTATTCCTTTATGGTTTTCTAGTATTAGCTTCAATGTATTTAGAGTTTTGATTCATCAAGCGTCTGTATTATTTCTATGTACTTCTAGTGAAGTAGGCAAGAATTTGAGTGAATTCTTGTATGGGGGAATTGTAAGGGTTTGAGTGAATTCTTGTAATATGGGGAAGGGAAATTTGAGTGAATTTTCCATGCTTGAAGATAGAGCTAAGTTCTTAGAGAAGAGAAAAATAAGACTTTTAGTGAAGTCAAAGAGAGAAGACTTCGAGTGAAGTCATAGAGAAGAAATCGACTTTTAGTGAAGTCGTGTCATGGGTTCAAGGGGAACAAGTGACAGGGGGAACAAGTTCCTAGTGGAACGTAGAGAATAGAGAAGGTCCTTTTTATAGGTTGTAAAACAGAGTCGATTTGGCCTATAATTAATAAGAGAAGTTCAAGAGTCAAAATCCCCAGGGATCGAGGTTTTTCTTCCTATTTGGGCCTAGGAAGTTTTCCTCGTAGGTTAACTTGTTTGTGTATCCTGTTCCTTGTTGCTTTATCTTTTCTCTACTTTATCCTACTTGCTTTTATAATAGTTAAATTCCGCAAAAAATGAAAAGCGAGTCCCATACTACAATTCACCCCCCTCTTGTAGTATACCATCCAAAATAACAACATCAAACAATGCGTAATGAAAATGCTTATTAGATTATTCCATTTCCAACACTAAGACTTCGTTTGTTTCGAAGGAAAATAATTTTCCTGGAAATAATTATCTAAGGAAAACAATTTTCAGGGTTGGTTTGTTTTAGTGGAAATCATTTTCTCTGAAAATGATTTTCCACCCTCTTTTTATTTTCGTTTGTTTGTTTTGAAAAAGGGCGGAAAACAATTTTCTTTTTGGTGAAAAATATCACTTTAAAAAAGGAAAACTATTTTTCTTTTGTAGGAATTGAAAGGAATGCCACATTTTCCCTCTCACTCCTTCTTCCTTCTTCACTTCTCTCTTCCTTCCTTCATTTTTAATTTCCTTCATAAGTTTTCCTCTAATCAAACAAACAAAGGAAAACTTTTCTTAAATCAATGTTTTCCATTGAAAATTATTTTCATTCGAAACAAACAAAGCCTTAATGGAAAACATGGATTAAGTAAAAGTTTTTCTTTGTTTATTTGATTAGAGGAGAACTTATGAAGAAAATTAAAAATGAAGGAAGGATGGGAAGAGAGAATAAGAGAGAAGTAAAGAATGAAAAGGAAAATGTGACATTTCTTCCCTACATAAAGGAAAATGGTTTTCCTTTTCAAAAGTAACATTTTCCACTTTAAAAAAAATTGTTTTCCACCGCTTTTCGTAACAAACACTGGAAAATGAAAATAGGGATGAAAATTAATTTCCGGAAAAATGTTTTCTATCAAACAGAAGGAGCCAAAAAAAAAAAAATACCAAACATGCTCTAGATAAGAATCAGTACATACCTCATCAGAAGAATGTCGAGACAATAGCTCAATGAGAGAAATCCCAAGCAAAGTTTGTAACTTGCTAGAAATAGTCTTCAAAAACACACCATCAGGATTCTTCTCAAGCTCTTCAAAGTCAGAACTATTCGGTTCCGGCATCAACCTTCGGCTTATAGTCGGGCGATTCGGGTGGTACCCCGCATAAGGGTACTGCCCGAAATTAACCGCCGCATGTAAAGCCGAAGCAATCCATATAATGGTGGTACAACTTTGTGTTAGTTCATCAAATGTGTTCATAGTTGGCCACCATTTCTCATCCTTTTTATCACCATGTCCTATTTCTCGAATTTCTTTCCCCCATGATTGTAATTCGGTGTCATTGGCAACCATGTCATCAGACTTGTAGTATAATGAACAATACTCTTTCACCCACATCTCAATTGCTGACCAAATGTCTAGTGCATCAACACCATATGGATAGTCCTCTATTAGTAATTTGCACCCATTAGGGCTATGTGAGTCTTTCACTGCCACTCCCCTAATTAATTCAACAACATACATATAATGAATACCTTATCAATTGAATTATCATATTATGATAGCAAGTTTACATCATATCATATCCCATCTTTTCAGTCTTTAAATTTGGGTTTTGATCATTATATGTGACCATTAAACTTATACCTATCAAAAACAAACTTGACCCAATATTGATTTCAAAACCAACCAAAAAATTTGGGTCATGAACAGAAAAATTGAACCCGTAATCCATTTTGACTGAACTCGGAAACTTGATTTTAATTAGTGACAGAGCTGTTATCGACTGATTTTCCATGTATAATCCTTGTTTGTTAACAAGACATATCCAGCATCATCCCATTTGAAAATATTTTCATTATGTACAAATCACAAAAATTAGTCAAAGTTATAAATGTAAACAGTGCATACGTCCACTTTTTACAATTAGAAATAACGAGAAAGTATTTCGATGAAAAATTCCTAATTTTTTTTAGGATAATGAAAATTTCTTAGTTAATTTAGTTACATTATGTATTTTTCAACCCTTAATCCCAAATAGTTAGCTTATCTTTTATGAAACATGAAAAAAATCATTAAAAAAAACTTGACTGACTGGTCGAACAGATTTCGGTAACTTTGGGTCATAACCAAAGAAATTCAACCCATAACCTAAAAATGACTGATCTGGAAAGAACCGAATCCTGGTATTGACCGACCAATACCGACCTGATCGATCGACCGATTTGCCAAGTTTTATTAATATAATCCACATACATTATTTTTCATAAAAAAAAGCACATTATTAATTACAAGAATTCAATATTTGGAATGAATGAATTACGTACCTCTTAATGAGATCACTAGGAACGGCTTGTTCTGTGAAAACCCAATCCTTGTAAGCAGCAGAAGAGATCTGCATGGAATACTTTTGGGGGAAGACAGTTTTCTCAAGTAACCCATTCGCATTAAGAAGTATCTGTCTAGCTACTGCATTTATATCCATGGTGTAACGAAAATGAGGGTGCAAAAGTTTGTGAATTGGATGAAGCACACTTAGTTGCCTATTTGTTGCTATTATAAAGGGTTCTATTGCTGCATGTGTTTGCATCCTGTTAATAACAATCCAAATTATTAGTTAATACATATCATGTTGTATTAATTAATGTGATATTCTTAACAAAAAAAATATATATATTCCCCCAACAAATTAATGAGTAATTGAAGATGTAAGAATTAAATGTTACAAATTTGTTTGTCAAAGATGTGAGACTGACCTGCTAACCTTACACGAAATACACCAGTGATTCATGGGTTTCGAGCGGTTTGACAATACAACAGTTGAAACGAAACGACACGAAACATTAATTAATTAAGCAGTAGGATTAGGGTGGAGGGGTTTTTCAATCTGTTTAATTAAGTAAATGAGTTGACACGATACACTCAATACTATTACATTTAATTGTCAACTTAATACACAAAACTCACACGACCCGCCAGATTGACAAAAAATCGACCCGTTACTACAGGCCGGGTTTCAGGCAGGGGTTTGGCCCGGTTATTAGAAAAGCGGGTCAATACAACACGACTCGTTTATTAAACGGGTCAGGTTAGAGTTAATGAAATTTAACAGTTAACATGTTTATGTAAATGGATTGACACAAACCCGATCCGACCCGACACGACCCAGTTGTCCAAAGTTTAATTTCCAGAACAATAAGTTTAATTTGAAAATGAAAAGAAGTAGTACCAGTGACTAACGAGTTGATGAAAACCAGAATCATTAACAGCAACGTAGGCTTTGGCTAGTTGCCAAAGAGACGCTTGAACACCATCATGGGCTGGGGTAAAAACCTTGCTAATAGCACCCAATTCATCCCCATCTGGATGTGGTAGACTCAACTCAATTGCTAAAGGCTTCAAAGTTCCATCCCCTTTTAAGAAAAGGATTGTTCTTGTGGCATAGATCTTTGATGGAGTGGTGTTTATTTTCCTCACAAATGGCATGAATGTGTCATGATGGTCTAATATAAATAGCTTCTTTTTCTTCATTGCCTATTTCAACAATAACACATCCTTTGTTATATATGAAAATCATAATAATAATACCTCTGGTAGGGCAATGACTCTACTGTACATCCGGATGTACGTAGAATTCTGTGCATCCAAGGTGTTTTATTGCTCATTTTAAATATTAATATGAGCAAAAAAAAACTATAAAATGAGTAATATTACCCTTGGATGTACGTACTATACATCTAGATGTATATAAGAATCTCTACTGGTACGGTCCAAATTATACGCAACGATTTGACTTAAAGTATAATGAAAAAAATATCAAAATCGTTGCAAATAAATTGGACCAGAGGCAGTAGTAATTACTGGAAAAAAAGTGTTAAGATATTACCTCATT
This sequence comes from Salicornia ramosissima, assembly GCA_951394345.1. NCBI lineage: Eukaryota > Viridiplantae > Streptophyta > Magnoliopsida > Caryophyllales > Amaranthaceae > Salicornia > Salicornia ramosissima. The sequence continues at coordinate 16,017,046 of OX596235.1, forward strand.
GACACTTAATCCATCAAGGTTATGCTCAATTTGTTCTTTGGTGATTGAGCTAGTTTGGTTTCCATATGTTGTGGGATCAAGCTTGCTAACAGGGGGAAATTCCTGCAAATTATGCCAAAATTTGTAATCATAGGAATGAACCATGTTTGATTATGCCATTACATTGATGAGCATGTTTACCTAGAACGTGCCATGCCAATTGCCATTAGGGTCCGTTTACTTGAATGTAAAACGTTTTAAATGTAAAATGATTTTTTTATGAAAAACATTTTACAATGGAAAACTAATTTTCATATAAATTTTCCAATGTTTACTTGCAAGGAAAATAGTTTTAATCTCAAATTTGGGAGAAAATATGGTACATTATATGTACCATGAGTCCATGAACATGTTAGTATGGTACATATGGGGTACCTCGGGCATTTCCAAAACCAGTATATTGAGAATTTTGCTAAACCCGAGGGATACCAGTAAATTTCCCTTAAAAACAATATCCAAATTGAACAATTTAAATAAAATTAAACAACAATTGTACATGCATTTGTTATACATTGAAAGTGAACAAAAACAAATAATAACCAGGAGAACAACTTCAATAATTCTAATAATTCATAGAACAAAGATCCAAACAAAAAAAAATAAAAATCAAACATTTGAACAAAAATTGCAACAATTAAATTAGGCCTAATAAGTTCCAATCAGGCCTAATAAGTTCAAATGAGATTTAGGTTTTTTAATTATTGATTAAATAAAATTAACTAAATTAATAACTAACTTAAATCACTCTTACACGACATAAACCAATTTTATTCTATGATTCTTATTTTATAATTAATTTTTAGAGAAACTCACTCAGAGTTAGATAGAATTAAATTAATTTTTTTTGTATTATAAAATAAGAATGATAGATTGAATTAAATTAATTATATCCTAGAACGTAATGCAACAATAAAAAAGAACATAGCTTCAAATGTATAGAACAATGCTTTTTTTGAATTATTATTATTATTATTATTATTATATTTTATTTTTAATCAGGTTTGATAAGTTCTAATAAGTTAAATCTGGTTTGATAAGTTCAGATAAGATCAAGTCTAATAAGTTGAACAGAACGCACCCTTAGTATAGTAAGTAAATTATTCTTTTTCATATTAACTTTCGCCTTTTTTTTATAATTAAAATTCCTATTTTCTTTGTATTTTAATGGAGGTATTTTAATAGGAGGATTTACAGTGATAAAAAAAAAAAAAAAAAAGTGGGTAAAAGGGACATGAAGGAAGAAGAAGAAAATTTAGGGGGAAAAAAAAAAAAAAAAAGTGGGTAAACTCACATCAAGTCGACGAATGACTATAGGATTGACACCGGCTAGCATTTCCCTTGCAAACTCATCATCACTCCTCCAAGCAAACTTATCCTCTATAATCAACACAATATTCATCAATTTCACATACATAATTCCATCAACATATATAATCACATCATCATATGATTCATATCATAAGTTTCAATTGAAATTTCTATTGTGGTCTTACGACTATGAAATACCACAATAGACTGATAGGGGCAGGGCTTAGATTATTGTTTATTTTTAAAATTATTTTTTCATTATTAAATCAAACTTAAAATCATTTAAAGAAATGAAGATTTACAAAAATCCTAGTAAAAATTTATTTTCTAAAAGAAGATAATTTTTGAAAATAAAATAATGTTAAAGTAATTAATTAAAAAAATGAGTTATAATAATTAAAAATATTTCAAAAAAAAACAAGCAATAATCTCAGTTGTTTATTACAGTAGTCTGCTGTCATAAGACCACTGTGTATTGTAAAGAGTACAACATACCTTTGATGACATCAGGCATTGGATATTTGAGAATGGGTGTACCATTATCAGTTTCAAGAAAGGCTTTTAAAAACTCTAAAGGAATACTTTCTGTAATCTTCTGGAAGTTTTGAGCCACAGCCTCAGGTACCTTGATTCCTGCTTCATATACACTGAGTTCATCCTCGAAGCTATCGAACTCGTTTGGTGTCAAGTCGAAGATCGACTCGAGACCAGCGGCCAAGTCCTGAGACAAGGACTTGAGTGCGTAGCCTATGAAATCAGACATCTTCAAGTGTCCGAATTTCTCATCTCTTGGAACATACACTTCTAGTCCTTTTATTAGTGGAAGTTTACTCTCTGTCTTTGGATCTGCATTGTTATATATATATATATTGAAGAGTATATAGATCTGCATTTGTTAAAATAAAAACAATAACAGCAACAACAAAATGGAAGGTCGTCTTTGACCATTAATTTGTGGTTGAGATTGGTAAAAACAGATTAAAATGCCTCAATTTATTTACCTGGTAATTATGGCCAGGCCAGGAAGAGTACGTAAAGTAAAAACTTAAGATTAATTTTACCTGTCTGTGATGGGGAACGCCCTGTTCTGCCCCTCCGAGGATAAGGATATTCTGATGATCCTCCGAGTACAGGGCGCACATACTCAGGACCTTTATCTGGATCTCCAAGATCATTGTAGTACGCATAGTCATACACGCGATCCCATTCTTCAAGCTTTCCTTCTCCATTTCCTCTCAAAAGATCTAACTCTTCTTCTCGATACTTACGTAAAGCTTCTGGAGTTTCGTGAGGCAGATAAGTCTGCTAAGACACAATTGCAACCACATAATTAAAATTAAAAAATTAAAAAGCTAGTCATCGTCGTGTCCTTGGCCTCTAAAGGGGCCAAGCAGGGTAATTAATTAAAAAGTGGAAATATCCAAATTAAAAATGTATGGTTAAAATTCAAAACTAGTAATAATATTATATAATGCTTTGATTAAAAAAAAAAACATGGAATCCCACCTTGTTAGAGAAAAAAATGCGATCATTTTTGTAACGATGAGTAGGGTAGACCCATGAGTTGCAAGAAAAGTTGAGTGTACCAATGTTTGGAATGTTGTCTAAGGTGATAGACTTGAGAAAAAACTGAGTGTGATGCTCATTTTTTATGATAATTGCACCAGGAACATCAATAATGTTGTCATCCCATTCAAATGTAACTTCAAATGCTGATTCTCCTGGTTTTAAACCTGTCAAATTTGTCAGCCAACCTCCCATATATGATGCCTTTCCAACTTTCCCTTTTGATTCATTGCCTGTTATATTATTTGCCAAGTCTGTCATTAGCTAGCTAGTTTCTTTTTTTTTTTTTGTGTGTGTGCGCGCAATATATTATTAAAAAGGAAAAAAAAAAAACAAATACATGCATGAGAAGTAGATTAAAGGTCGAAAATCTGCACTACGTATATATAAGGGTGCGTTCTATTCAACTTATTAGACCTGATACTGAACTTCTTAAAACTTATTAGACGTGGTTGAAAGTAATAAATAATAATAATAATAATAATAATAATAATAATAATAATAATAATAATAATAATAATAATACTAGATGATCAAAAAAGTAATATTAATACGATGCTTGTTATGAGTCTTTATTTAGATTTGTAATAATATAATAAAAGAAGCCAATTATAACATGGAGTACTTCAAATATGGTATGTATTTCTTTTTTTTTTTAAGGAAAGGTACACAGTTACAAACTGTCATGACCCTATTTCAGGGCCTTGAGCAATATGGGGAGGGGGGAAATCTCGGTTCGAACCCGGTACATGCTCTTACCACTGAGCCACGATACAACCTTATGCATTTGCATTTGATATTGCAGACAATAAACTTTGGGCGATTTTTTAAAATAAAATCCGCACAATACAATTAATAATATTAATAATTTATATCAATTAATTTTATTCTATAATTATTTTGTAATATGGTATAAACAAAATTATAAAATAAGAATAATTTATGATTCAATCTAACCTCCAGTTGGTTTCCGTCAAAAGAAAAAAAAATACTATGTATAAGATAAGAATGATAGAAGTAAACTGGCTTATCATTCTTATGTTGCCTGTTATATTTTTAGTTAATTATTCATTTAATTTATTTATAATTGGTAATAAGTTGTATAGTGTTAAAATCAATTATTATCTTGTAAAAAAAATCAATAACTAGACCTTGTTGAACCTACCTAGAACTTATTAGATCTGATTGAACTTATTAGAGTTTATCTGAACTTATTATACATGAATCTTATTTTTGTAAGATGAATAAAACACACCCTAAGTCCATTAATGGTCATCCGATAATCAATTATTAGCTAGTGAGTAGTGATGGGTAGGAAGAATTAATAGCTCCATACATTATAAGAACTTTTTTGAAATACCTATATTTGCTCGAACTTTTTAAAATTACCTATTTACTCGATAATCACTACTTAGCCACAACCTATTCTCCAAAACATTTCTCTCCAAGAGCAACCAAAACCTTAATTGATTAGAGAAACTCAATGGTGAGGAGCGTTCTTTGCTCAACAAAAAGTCACCGACGAGCAGCTGAACTGTCATTTATTTCTAGGGTTGTGGCAGTGACGTGATGGGGTTAGATTTTTTGGTATAAGAAAATAAAAAAACTACTGGTAGTTTACACAAGATCTATTTATTCTAACATTTTCAAGAGCCAACAACGAATTGCTGGTGAATTTTCAGCAATTTTTGGCCATATTTTTTGATTGACTACATACTTGTTTCCAAATAGTTTGGGTACTTCAATCAAAGATGTGATTCTATAGCCCGGTGTTAGTTAGCAAAGTAGAAAATAAATTTTTTAATGATGTTTTAAATCTGAGCTTCTTGTGTTTTTATTTTGATTGTAATTAAGTGTTATTTGACTTATTATTATTAATACCAATGTTGTATGTTGGAAGTTAAAAATAAATTAAAAAAAAGAACATAAAAAAAAAAAAAACAATACCTTCATTTTATAAAGTACAAATTATCTATCTATAGATATAATAAAAGTCATTCATTTGCAAGGAGCTAGCTATGTTACACTAGGAGTAATTAATGTCTATTATTATTTTTTGAGTGAAATTAATGTCCGTTAATAAAACAGTAGAATGACGTTTAATAAAATAATAGTAAATACAAACTAGCTTAGCGAGTATTTGAACTTGAAACTCTAAATTGTCGTCACTGTGAACTATTAATCTATGTTTAGATTTATGTTATATTTTGAATATAATGATAATTATTGTTATCGACTCATGTGTTTGCTTAGACATAGATAAGGTGAGAACACAATAATATTCATTATTCATTGTAAAATAGAGAAATAAATTATAGTTGATGAAAATATAGAGGAGAAATATGTAACAAAACTATAGTTGTTCGGGCAAAAATAATAATTTTAAACTAAGTGCTTGTTTGGTTGACATATAAATGTATTGAAAATTAGAATTCTTAAGAAATAAAATTATGTAAACTTGTTTGTTTGACAATAATGTATCACTACTAGAAAAGATGCTATTTATGACGAGAATTCCCGTCGCAAAAATGTGATCCCGTTGTAAAAAAAGGGGTCGTGAATGATTTTTTTTTTCTGTTGCAAAAATATGACCCCATAGCAAAAAAGGGGGGTCGCAAATCATTTTTCCGTCGCAATCCCGTCGTAAATGAGTCATTTCTAATAGAGTTTGGGTTAATTTTTGCGACGGGATCGAAAATCGTCGCAAAAGATCTACATTTGCGATGGGATTTAGGCCCGTCGTAAATGAGTCATTTCTAATAGAGTTTGGGTTAGGCCCGTCACTAATAATGTGTATCTGTCGTTAATGGATCAATTTTTTTGTAGTGGTAGGAAATAATACTTCAAAGGAAATTCTATTTTCTACAAGATGGAGAAATTGAATTAATTACAAAGGAGAGCTAAGTAAATAGAAATTCCCATAAGAATCTGATCTGGTCTGAATTTTTCTGCTTGTAGTTATTATTAAAGTTATAATTTTTTCGATCTGATTTGAACTTTTCTGATTGGACCTGATCTGAATTTTCTGAAAATAAGCACAAAAGTGCTTATTTAAGTTGAATCAAACTCACCCTAAATCAATTAATTCCTTCAAAAAAAAGTATTATCCGTTAATAGTGAGTTTCCTAAAAAAACGATTGTAGTGAGTTATATCATTTATTTTCCACTAATTAAATTTTGTTTGCTTAAAGCTAGTTGTAGATTTTATGTTTTCCACTAATTACTACTCCTTCCGTTCCATTTTATTTTTTACATTCATTTTTTAGGATACAAGGGGGGAGAAAGTCAAAAATGAAAAATCTTGCTTCATTTTGCATAAAAATTAACATACTCATATGGAATCTTGTGTGATTAATTTGCTTAAGTGTATAGTTTTTAATATGTATTTTTAATAATATTTTATAAAGTGTAATATAAAATATTAACATTTAAACATGTGCATAAAAAACTGTGCAAAAAATAAACAGAAGAACAAACTGAAACGGATGTAGTACATAAATAATTGACAAAAATTAACGACTACTTCACCAATATTGTCATTATGATTTTTTCCTTCAAGATGAAGAAAACTATGGCAAAAAGAGATTGCGTAACTGTTGACTGTTGAGTATTCATTTCATTCTTAAAAGTTCATCACTTGTACTTTGGCATGTTAGTTAATTATATGTTTTATCATTATCATTATTATTATTAGAATTTTATATCTAGTAGAGTTGGGAAAAAATTCTACCAAGTAGAGTTTAACAAATCTTGGTCACCATTGATTAAAAAATCAATGGTTTAAATTTATTTATTTTTAAAATTTTCCCCAAGGATCCTCCTTTTTTATTTCCTCCCATAAAATCTATGTCTTTGATTCATTTAAAAATATAAGGTTGGTATTCAACAAATCTGAATCAATTATGTATTAAAAGTAGATGTTTTATAACAGTTTTGGATCTGTCATTAAAATTCAACTAATAACTTATTATTATTCTTGTTATTGTTGTTGTTGTTACCGCTACTACTAGAGGTATTATCATCATCATTATTATTATTATTATAAAAGAATAAAAACAAAGAAATCCATCTACAAGAAATTACTGCTACTACTATTATTATCATTATGATTATTTTTTATCACCATTAATTATACATTAATAAATTATATACAACATATTAAAAGGTGTTCATGACATTGTATTGTGTCACACTAGGGTTGTGTGTGTGACATACTCCAAAGTGTATGTGCCACATCATTTAATTAACCAAAGATTACTCTTATGATCTGTTTGGTTGTTGGTAATGAATTGTGGTAATGATAATGGATTTAAAGTGTAATTTCTTAAGGAAAAACTTCAAAATACCCATGAAGAACATATTTTTCATTAATTCCCAAACTTGAAATTTCTTCTTATTTTCCATTACCATCCATTACCATGTGAAAGGGTGGTATTAGATGGGAATGGATATTTCTGAAGGAAAAAAAAATTGGGGTTAAGGTAGCACCACCATAGGAATGAATTTTGATTTTTCTTCCAAATCTAGTTATAAATTCATTCCCATTACCACTATTTATGACCAGCTACCAAACAAGCCGTTAGAGCTAGATCAAAACATATTACCTTCTATAGATAAAGTTTACGCCCTTATTAACTAAGCCAACTTTTACTAGTGATTTAAATTTGCATATAATGTTATATATTCCTTACATCTATTAATTTTTTTTTTTTATATAAATACATATACCAAAGGAAAAGGATAACCTAACCCTTGGTATGAAATTAGTTTTGATTACAATTTTATAATATCATTAAATGAATTAATTAGGACCACATCTAACCATGTATTTTCTTAATTAGCACGAATATTGAAGACGATTTTAAAGATTTCCTTTTCTTATCAATAAGCACAACGTTCTAATAGTAGCCACACTCTTTATGGAAATTAATAAAGATAAAAAAAGGAATGAAATGGATGTAATTTAATGAGATATTAACTAGACCAATGGGCAATGGTAGATTGTTAGTTCTTTATATATCTATTGTCTATATCATACATTTATCCAACCACTTACTTCATTTATTGATGACAATATTTCAACCACTAATAGTATCAATTAATTGAACTCAACATAACATTGATTAAGTTTATTATAATTTCTTGTAGAATTATATTTCATCATGATCAAATTTAATAACCAATCTTAATTTTAGGAACATTTGCTAGCTTAATTTATTATTTGTATTAAATTTTCTTAATTTAAAATTTATTAAGAATCATAATTTTACTTACTAAAGTAGTAACAAAATTGATACATGTCACAATCTGGTTAAATTTTTTCCCTCCAAATTTTTTTCTTAACTATTTTGTCCTTTTAATTAAAATTAATTCATTTTGAAACAAACTTCTAAATTCTAATAAAACGTACATCGTTTGAATTTGAATTTATACATTAATTACTTATGATAAATTTTTCATCTAAATATAATCAATCTTTTGTAAAAAAAAAAAAAAAAAAGGATATAAATTTATTTGTTCAATTGGTAACTACATCGAACAAGAAAATAGTGTTGTTAATTTCTTTGAAGAAAAGGGACATCATTCTCACCCCATTTTTATTGTGTTTCTAAAGCTTTTGGTGTAGTCATAGCCCAGCTTAAGAAAATGGAATAATTACATTAATAGGTATTAACTATTGCACTTTTTATTTTATAGGTACCAACTTTTGATTATTCACTAGCAGCACGAATTATTACATAAAGTTGTAACGATATGTATGGAAGACCTATAAGTTGCAACAATATTTAGGTCATATACCTATCATTGCAACTTTATGTAATAGTTCGTGCTGCTGGTGAATAATGAAAAGTTGGTACCTATAAAATAAAAAGTGCAATAGTTGATACCTATTAATTTAATTATTCCTAAGAAAATTCATGAGTACAAACAGCGTAAAAATTAAAAAATAAATAAATTAAAATAAATAAATTATGGGCTCCTATCATATAAATACCCAATTTGTATTGTCGAATTCATAAGATGTCAATTACAAAGTGCACTAAAACTCAACTATGATATTCTTGGTCCTATTTATGCAATAATTTCATTGTGAACAAGATTTTGGACATGTGGAAAGTAGAACGAAATCTACTACCTAGTACATAGAATGCACATGTGGCCCACCACGTGAGTAAAGTAGCATCAACAACATTAGGCAAAGAGAAGGGATCATTAATTAAGAAAGATACAAAATTTATTGTCAAAGTGGCTTACAATTTTATAACTTTTATCATAAATCTGTAATTTTATTCACTAAAAAGTTAAACTTTATATAAAGAGTAATATAGTACTATATATATTATGTTAAAACGTAATAATTTTTCGTAAAATATTATCTCTGTTATAACTTCTTACATTCTACTAAAAGATTTGACAAATGAATAACGAAGCAAAATTAGAGAGATTATATATTCCCATATATTACTAAAAGTTTTCTCATTATGTTGAGTCAAATCTAATACGATTATATATTAGAGAATTTATAAATGGAAGAATTTATATAATCAGAGAGAATTTATATAATAAGAGAGAATACTATTTATGAAGTATATAATCTCAAGCAGAGTTAAGCCTGTGATTTGAAGTTAAATAAATCAACTAAATTATATTGAATTCAAATTAGTTGAAAATTAGGCTACACGTACTTAATTTCAGTTCACATTAATTCATCATATTAAAGTCATGAACATAAAACGAACCCTAACTTACATCAAGAGTCTAGTTGCTAAAATGATATTATTGAAATAATAGATCAAAAAATTAAAGATCAGAACATGAGAACAGGCATGGACATTTACCAGAGCAGATTTGAAATGAGTATGAAATACATAAGTAAAAAAATAGAGGATACCGATACGACTAAGAATATATAAGAAAAAATATAGAATTTTATATATATGATAATATTACTATGAGATTTATCAAAAACTCAAATTAAGATGATGAAACATTTCCAACATAATATTTTAAAAAAATGTGTAAAAATAAGATCAACTAACATTTAAAAAATAAGAAAAATGATACAATGAAGTATCAACAATTCTGTAAGTATCAGTATCATTTCTTAAGGAAAAAAAAAAGTATCAGTATCATATCGGTCGGTCTGCCCAAGAGAAATGATGCTAAAACATAACTAGCTATATGAACAACAAATTAAACAAACAAAAAGAAAAAGAAAAATAGAAGAAGAAAGTGTGAAAAAACTAACCTGGGTCAGAATTGATAGCACTAACAAGCTGAAATGAAACTTTATTTCCAAGCAACTCATCAAATCTATCAATGATTGATGCACTAAAATCATTGAAATCCAATACATTCTTCTTCATCAACACTACTCTTCCTTTTATCTCCTTTTTATTTCCATCTCCTGTAAATTTATCAACAATGTTATCAAACATTTTATTAATTAATTGGTTTCTTCCTTTTAAATTGCAAATTGAAGCTTAAAATATAACTTGTGATGGTGAATATATAGATAGCTATAAGGTCATTTATATATTATGTTACTTATGTAAAATGATTTTGGCCAAAGATGGGATTCATTATTAGGGGGGGTATTAATGGGGTATATATAACCATATAAGGTGAGAAAATAATTGTTGATTATTAAAGCCACATTAATTTTTCGTCTTCTTCTATGCTTTGTTAGCTTTACTTCTTATTTACATATATAAAAGTTTTCTTTCAAGTCACATTTTATTAACTTTGAATTTTGTTGTTCACCCATATGAATTACCAAGTATACAAAGTCTTGCATATATTTATGACCCGTTTGGTTAATTGTTTGTATTAAATTGTGGTAATAGTAATGGATTTAAAGTGTAATTTGTTAAAGAAAAATTTCAAAACTCCCATGGAAAACATATTTTTCATTCCCAAACTTGAAATTTCTTCTTATTTTCATTATCATCCATTACTATGTGGAAGGGTGGTATTAGATGGGAATGCATATTTCTGAAAAAAATTAGATAAATTGGAGTTGAGCTAGCACCACCATGAGAATGAATTTTGATTTTCCTATGATTTATATCTATAAATATTACTAACAGGAATTTTTCGCACCATGTTACGCCACGTAGACGTCCAGGCATTATATATATGTCATGTCATCAAGCCCATTTTTATATATATATATATATATAAAAAAAGGATTAACAAGACTCGAACTTGTAACCCCGTTTTCACACACTAAAAGTTTTAACCATTAGTTTATCTCTCACCCTTTTACTTAAAAGGAGGATTTTAATAATTATAAATTAGATGAAGTTGAAATATAACAAACAAGCTCCCATTCGGCCATTCGGTTACTCCATTTTCTCTCGAATTTAATTCTCTTCTCCTTCGTCTTCTCGAAATGAAAAGTCATCTCAACTTATACATCCAATTATTGAAATTAATGGCAGATCATATATCAATCCCTTCTCGATTGAATCTATACATATAATTAAAATGCATTATTTTGCAAAGAGCTCACCACGTAGCACTACGAGTAATAAATGTACTGTATATTATTTTTAATTATTTTTTAGGTTTTTGAGTGAAATTAATGTTGGTAAGTAAAACGACATGATGAAGGAAGCTTAATAAAACCATAGGAAATTTTGTGAGATAGCTTATGTGGTTAGAGATAGCTTATGTGGTTAGAGATTCTCTCCCAGTTTCAGGAGATCCTAAGATAGATTCTCATCCCCGCCCTTGTGGCTCTCTAATCACCAAAAAAGAAAAAAATTATCGACCATTTTTCTTTGCTTAGGCGTAGATAATTAAGGTGATGACATCCCGATAAATTTAACCATTAATTTATGTCATTTCTTATTGTGAAATACATAAATATATAAATTATAATTGATGAAAATATAATGGAGAAATATTTAACAAAATTATATGTGTATAGGTTTGTTAGTTAGCGACCTGGGGCATCGCCCAGACAATAATGCTAGTTATATTAGTCAAAGTGATCCCCTCCAAGGAAAAAAAAAAGTAAAAGTGGCTATATAAAGAGGAATTGTTTACTATACATTTAAAAATATGATTTAAATTAATTAAATAGTGAAAGTCATTGATTATATTAGTAAAAGTTCACGTACTCTTATATATTAACATAAAAATTTACTATGGTTCGACTTGTTGCACAATAAAATTAATTATTATGAAATAGAAGATGTTAATTAACTACAACTAAAACAAACTGTTGAGTGTTGATGAAATGATCATTGTACACGTGTTGATTTCTTTTGTTTAAAAAAAATTCTACTAAAACTAATCGTTAATGCCATAATCTCTTTTCCTCTATTAATTACTCATATTATTGTGTAAGTTCTAACATTGATAAAATGTTGCTTTAAAATTGATGAAAATATAACTAGGTTTTTTTTTTTGAAATAAATAATATGATCTCTCTTAGAATTTTTTTTTTTTAAAAACTATCTAAATCGAGTAACGCAAGGCATGGGTCTGTCGCAAATTTGGAAATCTATGAAAAGATATCTAAGACAATAAAATTATTCAAGGTGCTAACCTAGTTTATGGTTACAAAAATGTAAATTTAGTAACTTGTGAAAAGAACTACTCTCTCTGTCCCAATTTAGTTGTCCCATTTTAACTTTGGATACTGTTCACATGTGAATTTTGACTTTATTTAATTTAATATACGTAAGGAAAAACATAGTCATGATAATTTTTTTGTTTAATTCGTCTTAACATATACTTTTCAAATATATAATTTTATAATATATGTACTTAAAGACATTTTTATTTAAACTTGTGTTTCGCAAAATATGAAAAATAGAATGTAACAACTAAATTGGGACGGGGGTATTAAATAGAAAGTCGGTAGGAGTAACAAAAAAAATTTGTGTGAGGAGGCTTATACACAAAAATTTGTGTGAGGAGGATTACGTTGAATTTATTGTATAGTGAATGGTCAATCACTAGAAAAAATGTTATCAAAGAGTACAACTTGAAAATTGTGTTACTTATCATATCATGAAGAAGGGTGTAATGAAATAAAAAATAAATAAATAAATAAATAAATAAATAAATAAACAAACAAAGAGCGAAATAAAAAATAAATAAATAAATATACAAACAAACAAAAAAGTCATTGAATACTCTCCCCTCCTGTCCTTTCAAACCTCTAACTCCAAAAAACCTAAAAAAAAAAAAAATTTATGGGTTACCATGGATAAAAAAAATTCATGATAAGATCCAAATCTCCATTATAGTTTATTGTTTATGTAAGTTTTAGGTATTGTTTGGTTGACATGGGAAATGAGTTCCCATGGGAAATTATATTTCATGGGAAGTAATATTCCTTGTCCATATTTCCCAGGAATTCACATTAGTTTGTTTGGTTGAAAATATAGGAACTTAAATTTCCTAGGAATTGATTTCTCATGTTTTATTAGTTGGATTGATTGATTATTTATTATTTAAGTTAACTAATTTGGAGAGAGAAAGAAAGAGAATAGAATATTAGTGATAATAATGCAAGTAGGCCCCACAGTAAAGCTTGTGTATTAATCAAGCATTAAAATTTTGCTCAAATTCGTTTATTTATGAATGATGTTTCACCGAACTTTGACTGATTTTTTTGCAAGTTGTTCATGAGTGTGTCGGCTCCTTGACGTCCTTACATATCGGTAAAAAATAAGAAGTCTTATGATCCATTTGGTGCCGGTTGTACCAGGTCTTTTTTGTTCGATAACGGGTCGAATTTTGCATTTTGCTTTACAGGTGTTAGTCGATTTCAATCTAGTACTTATGGGTTAGGATACTTTAAGTATCAAGTCAAACTCTACCGGTTTACAACGATTTTATGCAGGTCATAATCCATATACAGGTCTAGTCGGTCGATCACAATCAGTATGCAGGTTGTAATTGGTCGGTCATGATCGATATACATATCGTAATTGACCGATCACGAGCGGTATATGCAGGTTGTAAATGATCTTAATCGATATTTACCCGGCCATAATAGTCCCTCATTGTTGGGTACAAACAAGATGATGATGATGGATGGTCATGACGTTGATGACGACGATGAAGATGGTTAATGACGACGAAGATGATAGATGGTGTTGTTGGGTGATTAGAATGTTGATGGATAATAATGATTACTAGGATGATGATGATGCTAGATGATTATGGCGAGGATGATGAATTATGAGGATTAAGAAGATGGTGATGTTGTCTATGATAAATGCTAATGGATGATGCATGTTGACGACGATCTAATGATGTATGATGGCGATGGCACCGATTATAAATGGTAATGGATGATGAAAACGACAATGATGGATGGTGATGATGATGATGTCGAGACCATGATGGATGATGATGGCCTACATATATGATGGATGGTGATGGGTGATGGATGATGATGATGGCGTCACCGATGAATGATGATAATAACGATGATGATGATGATGACGACAATGATGATGGATATTGATGATTATGGTGGTCGATTAATATGATGGATGATGATATCAATGATAAATGGTGATAGATGGTGGTGACTTTCATGATGGATGATTAGATGGTGATGACGATGATGACGATAACTATGATGGCTGATGATGGTGGATGTTGATGACTTATATGATGCATGGAGGTGGATGATAATGAGGATAATGGGGAATGATGATGATGATGGAAGGTAATACTTGACGATAGTGGTAATGCATGACGATGGTGACGTATATGTATGGCAATGATGATGATGATGATGAATGGTAATTGTTCCGGGCCCACCCAGGTGGTTAAACCCATATTAGGGGGCCCAAGCCCTAGGCCCAATTCTGGTAGGCCTAGGGACACGTCAGATATTCTACAGCTAACGAGGTGGTGCCACGTGTCAGCTGACTTAGTAAAACCTTGACCAGGTTGTTGCCACATGTCATGGGCCGGGCCCACACACAGGCCCTGCTAATCCATTACAACCCTAACCGGGTAACCTATGCCTATATAAGGATCAGTCCTATCACCTCTTCAGGTACACAATTCACGGTCCACAAACTCACCAAATACTTTGAATCCTTATTTTCCGATATCTGACTTAGGCATCGGAGGGGCGTTCCCGGGTTAGCAATCTCTGACTGTTTTGCAGGTCGCAGCTTCATTGAGGATCATCCAGAGTACACGTCATACACCAAAAGATCGTTGACTTCACGAGAAGTTCCAGAACAGGAACAGATTGGCGCCGTCTGTTTGGAAGGTAACAAAAACATGGCTAACACCAGAGCGAGGACAGCTCGATCCAATCAGCCAGAGGAAAATCCCCGTGAATCGCCTAACGGGCGAGAAGCACATGTCATTGACGACAATTCGTCCAATAGGGCGAGTGACCGTCACTGTCGCGCGAAGAACAGATGGAGTTCAGCTGATGTAATGACCTTGGAATGTCTACGACAGCTAAAGTACGGTGAAGCCGATCTAACCCCGTTGGAGAAACCTTTGTTTGGCTTTGGGGGTCGACCCGTCTTCCCCATGGGATCATTAAGCTTCCTGTTCGAATTGGAGAAAAGGGGGTAGGGCGCAACTTGCTAGTCTCGTTCATCGTCGTAGACATTAAAATCCCCTATAACATCATACTGGGAAGACCTTTGTTGAACAAAATAAAGGCTGCCAACTCTACATACCAACTCTTATTGCAGTATGAGACAGATAAAGGGGAATTTGGAAAGTTATATGGTGATCAGAGGACAACCAAGCAATGCTACATCAATAGCATCAAGACTACCTCACCGCAGATCGAGGTAGGGGACAAGAGAAAGGAGCCGGTTGGGTCTTCTGAGGCTGTGTTTCTAGCTGAGGATGCCAAACACTACGCTCGAACAAGACCCATCGAGGGTCACGAGGAAGTCCCCATCGATGACAATCCTGAGCACACAGTCAAAATTGACATTGACATGGATGCAACCCTCAGGGATTCAATCACTCAGCTACTCAAAGAATTTTGAGATGTCTTTGCCTTCGACGTTTCAGAGATGCCAGGCATTGATCCTTCGATTATGTGTCACGAGCTCAACATTCGTGAAGGGTTCAAAGGCGTCAAGAAAAAATTGCGACAGCAGAGTGAGGAAAGAAACAAGGCAGCTGCGGCTGAGGTAAAGAAGCTGCTAGAGCATGGGTTCATCAAGGAGTGCCAATACTCTGATTGGCTGGCCAACGTTGTTTTGGTCAAAAAGCCTAACGGAACGTGGAGAATGTGTGTAGATTTTACTGATCTGAATAAAGCCTGCCCCAAGGATGACTATCCTCTCCCAAAGATAGATAGTCTGGTTGATTCTACTGCCGGACATGCAATGTTCAGCTTCATAGATGCCAACGCTGGCTACCATCAGATACCAATGGCTGAAAAAGATCAAGCACATACTACCTTCATCACCAACTAGGGGGTCTGCTGCTATCGAGTCATGCCTTTTGGAATCAAGTGTAACAGCCCCGGAAATTCGGACCTTTTCCTTCCTTTATAAATCTTAAATTTTACTAAAATCATAGCCCGAATTTCTAGAGTTGCTACTCGTATGCCCACCTCTGATAAGAAATGGGTATACGAATAAGTAAAAGCGGGATCGTAATGTTTCCAAATTCCAAAATGGATTTCATTCATAAATACCAAAGCCGTAAAATGTTTAAATCCAAAACATTAAGAGTTAAAACAATTTATTACAAGATGTTCTGCTAAAGCATAAAGCCTATGATCAAAGGGTTTAGCTAGTTCCAACAGGGATTCCTCATCAGCCTCAAACAAGTAAGCCATCCTTACTACTCACTTGCACAAAACCTCGAAGGAAAAACAACAGACAAACAATAACACAAAAATCAGAAAAACTGAGTATGATCGACTCTACCCCGTAAAACGGTTTTAGTTTAAAAACAGTTGACACACAAGAGACATAGAACATCAGCTGAACCAATATTTATCCAATTCACAAATTCTAGAGCAATTATTATTCAAGATTATTTAATTGGGAAAGTGAACGCGATAGGGCCTGTTTCATCCCGTCACGGACTTTTCGGCCTGGCCTGTAGCTTGTCGACAGAGTGTCCCGAGTGTATACACCCCTCACAAAACTAATGCGTATTCGCAAGTGCGCGCCAGAAGTTCAGGAGGAGGAAGAAAGCAGATTATAACGGTTACAAAGTTTCAACGACGATTCAACACATGTCCGACCTATTGCGTGTCCACCACAACAATAGGCCCACATTGGGTACTCCCCAATGAGACACTGTTCATCACCCTAATAGGTCGTCACCGTTCGGGCTACTTTCCCTTTGAAGATTGTTTCACTTTAAGTTTAGGTTCATTTGGTTTTGAAAATCATTTGAGTGAGAACAATAACCTCGAAATAAATCAATGAACCAAAATTCCACACTTTAACAATTCTCCATGAGAAATCAATCCCATAAGGCAAACTTGCCAATCCGAATTCAACAATTCAATGATCCATCGTTCATTCACAGACACCACTTATACTTCTTAAATCAAGGCAAGTTCAAACATTCACCAATCCATAACCAAATTCCATGACGTAAATAATTCATTAAACAATCGAATTGCTAAGACCGTCAATCTTTTCAAAATCATGTGCATAGGAGAAGATTTCGAAATCAATATACTTATACACACATTTTTCGAAAATACACATGTACTAATAATTTTCGAAATTAGTAGAATAAAATTTCATAAAACATTTGTAAAAAAAATAAATAATCATAATATAAATACGTAATACAATTTCGAAAATTGGAAATAATATTTTCAATCTATAAGCATATATTTTCGAAAATTCCAGACTTTATAATTAAAATAAATGAGGTTCTTTTGGACTTCTAATGGGTATTTCGTACACAAATTTTATGGTCTAAAACACATGTACACAACCCTTAGTCCAAAAACAAGTTTTATTTTGATTTTTGAAAATAACGAAAGCATAATTAGGCTATTATAAAAATCTGGACAGCAACTATTTTTGGCATAAAATGCCTTTAAAACCATCACATTAGCCCTCAAAAACATGGCTAAAAACATTCCTTGAATGCCCATGCATTCACACAAAAAATACTACCACTATGCACACAACTAATCATAATTTTACGTCTGGCTAAAAACAACTACTTAAGCATGCATATAACTTCTACTAAAGCATAAGCATAACTATAAAGCATTAAAACTACGCTAGAACATAAAACTAAACATGCTAAAACAAAAGCGTAAAAATAAACTAATCTAACCTAAGCATACAAGAACCTAGGAGCTAAAGAAAGCGGTAGACATCGAAGCATACCTCAACGTCTGGAAGGCTACTTTAAGATCGCTCCCTCCTTAGAAAATTAAACTCAATTCTCTCCGTTACTCTTCCGTGAAAACTTTTCACTTGTTACTCCCCTTTTCTTAGAGGAGAAGTGGAAGAAATGTTGAGAGAATTGTGAAGAGAAGTGATGGGTGAAGGGTGCTATTTATAGGATGGAGGGGTGGAGGAAAAGTGTAAACTTTCCATGTGGGACAAATAGTGAGTGGTGGTGGTGAGGGCCGTGTGGGAGGAGGATAAGGGAGGGGTGTGTAGTGGTGAGGTGGTCTCGGGAGTTGTGTTGTCAAGCATTAAACACTTGATGACTAATTGACCAAACACTTAATAATACGGCAAATAAAATACGGCATGCATAAAACGACCTTTAAAAATAAAATTCTAATCCATAAAAATATTTTTATTTACCAAAAATATTTTTCCATAAAATAAAATAATTTTCGCAATATATATATATATTATTTTCGAAATATATAAGTACATATTTATTTATTTTGAAAATATTCCAGCTTCAAAACTTCAAAAATAATTTATTATTTTCTGAAAATAATATTACGGCAAAATACAATGTTTTAATACCTTTGAAAATAATTCGAAAAGCTCTTTTATAAAATATAAAACCTTTTTATAGAAGATATTATTTTTGAAAATTCTTGAAAAATTACGGGTATTACATCAAGAACGCTGGGGCTACTTATCAAAAGCTAGTAAACACAAGCTTTGCCGAGTAGATTGGTCGCAATCTTGAGGTTTATGTTGATGACATGATAATCAAAAGCAAACAAGCAGATGATCATCCCAAGAATGTTAGGGAAACCTTATCAACTTTGAGGATGTTTGGTATGAAGCTCAACCCCAAGAAGTGCGTTTTTGGGGTTAAGGAGGGCAAATGCCTTGGTTTCTTGGTCGATGAGAGGGGCATCGGGGCAAACCCTAATAAAATTCAAGCCGTCATCAACATGCAATCTCCGAGGACAGTTAAGGAGTTACAACGACTTACGGGATGCATGGCTACATTGGGTCGTTTTTTTATCAAGATGAGCAGACAAAAGCCTCGCCTTCTTTCAAGTGTTGAAACGAGCCACATTCCAGTGGGATGAGGAAGCTCAGAAGGCATTCATACAATTAAAGGAATACCTTGCCGGTATCCCAAAGCTTGTTTCACCCCTACCAGGGGAGACATTGTACATCTACTTAGCAATATCTGAGTAAGCTTTAAGTGCAGTGCTAGTGGCTGAGAGAGAAAAGCAGCAACACCCGGTTTACTTCATCAGTCATGCATTTCGAGGGGAAGAGTCTAGATATACAGAGACTGAGAAGATGATCTTTGCCTTAGTCATGGCTAGTCGATAATTAAGGCCATATTTTCAAGCTCACCCAATAAGAGTCCTGATCGGACAACCGATAAGGAAGATCAACGAGGGAAAAAAATCATTCAAATTGCATCACTGAATGGGCAAACCAGCTGTCTGACTTTGGATTAGAATATGAACCCCGTCGAGCTATCAAAGCTCACGCATTGGCTGATTTCATTGTGGAATGCATCAACGAATCTGATGTCAACACTTTGGCTCGAGGTGAAACGTGGAAGGATGCTATCATCCAATATCTGAAACATGGGGCTCTGCCCATGGATGAAAAATAAGCTGAGGAAATCAAAAGGAAATCTAAATGGTTTACAAGGCACGATGGAGAGTTGTACAAACTGTCTTATACACACACCCTCCTGAAGTGTGTAACCCTTGAGGAAGGGGACTATATTCTAAAGGAAATTCACGAAGGATGTTGTAGCAATCATCAAGGGGCAAGAACGATCGCGGGAAAGGCCCTTCGAGCTGGATATTATTGGCCTACTCTCAAGGAGGATGCCATTGAGCTTGTGAAAAAGTGTGTACAATGCCAAACTCATGCTGCCATCCCTAGGCAGCCTTCGAGTGCCTTAACAACAGTTCAGGCAGTCTTACCCTTTCATAGATGGGGAATGGACCTACTTAGTCCCTTCCCCCAGCTGTGGGGCAGAAGAAATTTCTCATTGTTGGGATCGACTATTTCACCAAGTGGGTCGAGGCTGAGTGTAACGACCCGTAATTTAGCGGCGTTGTTTTCGGAGAAAACAACATTACAGATCATTAACTTCTAAAAACTTTAAGATCACATTCATAAACTGCAACGGAAGCTCTAAACTTAATCATATTATTCATTAAAACTATTAAATTGATCCAAAATAGTTATTAATCTAAAGTCTATAATTACTACATAATAGGGAATAGTCCTCTAATAACAATAAAACATAAGCTAAAACTAATCAACAGGGTCAACTGCTAAGCTGGCTAGCTCACAATCCCATCCCTGGCGTAGCCCAAATCAATCACCACCTGTACCTGGAAAAGGATTTTGGGGTCCACAGTTAGTGGTGAGTAATTAGATTGTTCTACTTAATCAGTAGAACACAATTAGAAACATAATCATTAAAATAAGTCAATCAAACAGACAAACCAATCATCGGAAAATCATACATAAACATAATCATCAAGTACGCAGCGGAAACAATCATAACAGCTTCTAAACCCAGACCTTCTATGCTCACTTACTCCGTTCTAGACTTCTTGACACCACTATTGACTCTTCTATTCTATTCAGTTCAGGTGCTAATCCGTGACCAGTCATATGCTCGTAAGGGGTCAAACCACGAAGATCTACTCCCCCCCAACTTTCCTTGCTCATGCCGGGTCAACCACGAAGATCTACTCCCCAAGCACTGGGATCAAGAACTGTCCTGAATCCGAAGATAGGACAGTGGCTTCGACTATACCTATGTTCATGGCACTTGTGCCACTAGATAGGCGGTCACTTCATAGTTAATCATTTTTTCAACTCAATTCTGTTCTGTTCTTGATTCCTTTTCACAGTTCAATTCCTTATTGACTCAACTTCAATTCTATTCAATTCTAACTCATCTTAACTTGACCCAAAACTCTATTACAACTCTTAAACCACACAACAATCTTCCTTAATAAGCCATAACTAATTCAATTCCTCAAAATAACATGATAACAATTCCATAAATCAATTCAATAATCCATTAAACAAACAAACTACCAATCATCAATCAATAATACTTAAATGATGATAAAAATCCTATTTTTAATACATAGACCCATTCAACATTCATACCAATATCCACCAAATTTGACACTTTAATCTAATTAATACAATCATCAACAAATAATCATATAACCTTAACAATAAATCCTAAAATTATACTTTAAACAACAAATCATCAAACTTATTCCAAAACAAGAACAAAATCAATACTTTGTAAACACCCATATGCACGGCTCTTCTTGGACTCAAAACAAATTCAAGAAATCATCATAATATACTTCAATCAAAGATTCAATTCAAGATTATCATAAAAGATTAATTAAAGAACAAGATTATTGCATAAAAATCATATTTTTATATCAAGATAACCTTCGAACAATGGAGTAAATCACACGGCATACTTACATATTCTTTCAATAATTAATTCATCAATTTTTAATTAGCAAGAATCATAAAACAAGCAAGAACTGTGATAAAACAAGTAAAATAATTTAATTAAACATCATGATTGTTCATAAGTACTATACGACATCTATCAAGATCCACCAACATATAATTCAAAATACAGTTAACACAATTCCAAACAGTTCTACATAATTCTAAACATGATTTAACCTATTCTAATAACTATATTACTAATCTATCCTATTGAATAAGTAAAGCAATCTAATTACCTGGTTAGGAGTATGGTAAGGTTCGAATATTACTAGGGGTCACACGGTTCTTTGATGTCTCTTTGGGTTCTTGATCAATCTTTAAGGGTTGAAACAATATGAAAGGTTTAGGAATAATTTTTATGATTGATCTTTGAAGGAAAAATAATTGAACAATTTTAGGTTGTTGTTTTCTTGGTCTAGTCGTGTAAGTTGAGTGATAATAGAGAGGGTTTGACTTCCTAAAATCTAGTAGCAAGAATAGGAAGGGTTGGAATAAAAATAGGGTTTTTGGAATGGGTCAAAAATAAATATAGTAATTAATAAAATTGGCTAAGAAAATTAAATAAATTATTTAGGAGAACATGTATGGGGGCCGTGAGTGATGAAGGATAGTAGGGGGTTGTTACCTCCTAAAATTTAGTAGGAAATTTAGGAGGACCATGATAGGGTTTTAGAATAGGTCAAAATAAATATATCATATATTAATATTGGCTTAAACAAACTAAATAAATAACTTAAAGAAATGGAACAAGGGGCCGTGATATGTAGGGGTTAGAAGAGGAAAGATTGGGCTCGGTTTCTAGCATAACAAGATAAAAAGGTTCGAGCCAGGATCAAAATAATTAGACTGCTACAAAATAACTAATAATTAATTAAATAATAATCAATTAAATAGTCAATTAATTATATATTTAATTAATTATAAAAATTTAAAATATCCCAAAATTTCGCGGTATTACACTGAGCCCCTATCGAGGATCTCTGATAAGCAGATACAAGAGTTCATTTGGAAGAATATCATCACCAGATTTTGAATTCCAAGAATGTTGATTTCAGATAACGGTAGGCAGTTTGAGAGTGGCCCAACGAAGGCATATTGTGCTCAGTTTGACATACAAACAAGGTTCACATCAGTGGCAAGGCCCCAATCCAATGGACAAGCTGAAGCAACCAACAAAGTTATACTTCAAGGCATCAAGAAGAAGATAGAGGCAGTTAAAGGATCTTGGGTGGATGAGCTTCCAGGGATTCTATGGTCCACTAGGACAACAGTCAAGGAGGCCACTAGACATACCCCATTCTCGCTTGTTTATGGAAGTGAGGTTGTGTTACCTGTCGAGGTGGGAATACCCTCACCAAGAATTACCTTCTATGACTACGATCAGAACGAGGAAGAAAAAGCCATCAACCTAGATTTGTTGCCAGAAACAAGGGGAAATGCACTGCTCAAATCCATTGCCTACAAACAGAAGATAACCAGGTGCTTCAATCGCAAAGTAACACCTCGAACAATATCAGTTGGTGATTGGGTACTGAGGAAGGTCGAGGCTACTGGGAAAACTGCTCTTCGAGGTAAGTTGGGTCCCAACTGGGAAGGACCCTATCGAGTCGAGGAAATGGTGAGGCCAGGGACATTCAGACTTGTCAATCAGGAAGGAAAGCCCTTGCCAAGGCCATGGCATGCTGATCACCTGAAGAAGTTTTATGCTTAAATTTCCCCTCATTAGGTTAGCTAGGTTTTAATAAAGTCCCTAACAGGGAGTTGTTCTAGGTTGAATATTAAGTTTGGATGTTTTAGTTTCAATAAAGCCTTAACAGGGTCAGATTTATTCATTCGTTTATAAAGCCCTAACAGGGTCAAGTTCTGCTGAATTGTGCTTATTCTTTGCATAATAAAAGCCCTAACAGGGTCGAGTTTTTACTAACTTTTAAAGCCCTTGCAGGGTTGAGTTCAGAGTAAATTGGTGCTCTTTGAATAATATTGAACACTTACCGGGTCGAGTTTTATGGTTTCATCATGGAGCAATAAAATTAACAAAAGCAATAAAGAAAGCAATAAACGAGGCAAACACTTAGTTAAAAAGTTGTTTTTCATTAATATTCACATTTTTACAACCTAGGCAAATACAAAAAAAAAAAAAGAAAAACTAAGTACAAGAAGGCCTAATCTATACTGATGTTCAGTTCATCTAAGAACTGATCATCCCCTTCCTGCTGCTGCTGCTCCTGCTGCTGTTGTGGTTGCTGCTGCTGGCTGCCCTTCCCACTACTTTTGCCAATCGCCTCCAAGTCAGCACCCTCGCTCGAGCTTGAAGAAAGGAGGTTGGTGAAACCTTCACCTTGAACGGGGCCAGCCTTTTGCTCAGGCTCTTTTTCGTCAGGAGCAACCTCCTGTCCCTGAGCCTCTTCCTCCTGTTCCAGTGCTTTGTACCTGGATTCAAAGGAGCCCCATTCCCCTGGGTGCAGCTCCTCTAATACTTTCTTTCCCCTACCAAGGGTGTCAGCAATGAGAATACCTGCACCCTCAGCAGCGCCATTCAAGCGAAGGCCTGACTTATACCTCTCCCCAGCCTCTGACTCCAACCATCTGTTGACGATGGCCTCCTCTTGGTTTTTCATGGAGTCCACAACCTTATCCCTGGCCTTTTGAGCTTTTATCAAGCTCTTCCTGGCCTTCTCCAAGTCTTCTAACGCTCTACTATTAGCGCGGTTGACTGAGTCGCGCTGGGAGATGGCATTTGCTAGCTTTTGCTCCAGGTCTGTGATGGAGGCGTTGGCCGTGGAAAGATCAACCTTGACATCATTTAGCTCACCCTCCAAATAAGTCACTTTGGAGGTAGCAGCATCCAAGGATTTTTTGGTGGTGGCATGTCCTTCCCTTTCTTCAGCCAAGTCAGCCTTGACTTTTTCAGCGTCAGTAAGGGACAAGCCCTTACCTTTGTTGTTCAGCATATACTTAGATGCAGCATGAATCCGGATAGACATCTGCACAAATAAAGAGTTAGTAACAAGTAGAAGGAACATAATGGTAGAATTTGAACAGGTGCATAAGTTCTTACATCCAGCCAGGAGTTGTGGAGCTCATTAAAGACCTCTTCTCCATCACCCTCCATGATGTACTCTTTATCTGAAGGGGAGTACATGGCCCTAAACGCCCCATGGAGGCGACGGTTGCGTTCCTTCTGGGTCAGCACCTTGAAATGTCTATCGCCCCCAGCTGGAACCTCCTTGGTAGAAGAAGGCCTAATAACCTTCTCAGCAGCAATAAGGGTAGCCTCAGTCTCTGCATCTTTTTGAAAGATGCCCTCTTCAGCCAAAGACGACGGAGGCACCTCAACCACCTTTGGTTTTTTCTTTTTATCCTTTTGCTCTTCAGCAAAAGGATTGGTCTCCCTAGCCCTCTTGATTCGAGGAACCCCGCTGGTCGAGGTTTTCTTCTTATGCTTGGGATCCTATCGAGGTAGCAAACATATTAAGACATCGTCGAGTCAAAGGAAGGGGGCAACATAATGAGTACCAGGGTAAAACAATACCTCAGGGGGATTAGGAATTAGTTCTTCCTTTGAATCGATCTTGCCTTTTACAGCAAGAGCCTTAATAGCAGCTGTGGTCATGAGGGAGGCCATCTTTGGGTCTAATTTATCTCGAGCTAACCCTACAATAAAAAGAACAAATAAGTTAGAATATCTGGAAGGATAAAAACTAGTAAATTAGTACTTAATAGTTAAGAGCCCCTACCCTCAGGATATGCTGGGTTTAGCCCCATAGCAGACAAGAAAAAGTCTTGCTTCAAGTCATCCGTACTGGGAAGCCAATTAAAGGGGACCATCATTGTCTTCCCCTTTTCCTCTTTTGCTTCGAGCTCACAGTAGATGGTCACCACTGCTTCCTCAGCAGATATGGCACTTGGCAGTTCAGATGGAAGTTTGGTTCATCTTTCACCACCCTAGGGATTCTCCACCCCTCGCTATTAAAAACAAAGAAGAATTCGTGCCTAAATCCTTCTTGGTTGGTGGGCACGTTATTTACAAATCTATAGCCCTTTCTAACTTGAAAGCTATACCAACCCTTCCCATGATCAACACTATGACTCTCTACTAATTTAGCCAAATTCCGCCATAGGCGAAGGGTTGGGGCAATCCTAAGCATTGTACATATACCAATAAAAGAATTGATCGAGGCCCAAGAGTTAGGCACTAACGAGGCTAAGGATAAGTTATATTCACAAAGAAGTTGTACAACAAAACTATGTAATGGAAATCTAAGCCCCCTGACCATGGCAAGTTTGTACACAGCTACACATCCGTCAAGGGGGAACGGATGGTCTGAAGGTTGATGGGTCGAACTACTACATATGGCTCAGAAAATTGAAATTGGACAGCAAATGAGCAAATATCTCGCTTTAGACGGTGGTTGAGGCTTGGGGCTAGGAAGAAATATTTGGGACCCTTCTCAGGGGGAATTTTAGGGTACACGATGTTCTCTGTCTCCTCCTGACCGGAGGTGGAAGGACCCTCGAGGTTCATGTTTAGTATACCTACAAGTTTTTCATACGTTGAATGGTAAATGTTAGGATGTGCTACAAATGGCTCCCAAGGGTAGGGGGTTTCTACCTCTTCTCCCCCAGACACTGACCCATCTGAGTCAAAAAGTAGAGGGATGGCCTCAGGGATGTTTTGGGATTCAATCCCTTCATCACCCTCGACCCGAAGGACCCCAGTGCACTCAAGGGGAAGAAGGGGTGGAGTACTTGACATGTCCAATACCTAAGTTATTGAAAATAAACTAAGGAAAAGAAAGGTACTCGACGTGACAAGGACTCGCTTATTCAAAGTAAATACAAGGAGGGGAGACAATTACCTGGACAAGAAGACTACTGGCTTGGCTGCCTAGGAACAAGCTTAGAAGACACCTTCGAGGAGATTGGAGAACTCTAGAGAGAGAAAATTTGAAGAGTGAGAGAATAATTTTAGGAAAATGATTAGTGAGTTGAATATATAGGAGATAAAGAATGTGAAACGGTTTTTACCTCACTATGGTAAAATCAGATAAAACGACATCAGGTTATGAGTTTAGAAGGTGAACAGTGTTCACTAATTCGTTGACTATTGGTCAAACCCTCCACCTCATCAAGTGACAAAAATCCCTATTCAACATAGGCATCCATTGAGGAGAATGAAATGGCTGGACAGGCATTCAAAGTCACTAGGGCTCATTAGCCCCTTGGCTTTGGAAAGAGCTCCTTAGGCCAATGATTAAGCCCTGCTCAAGGTAGGCACCCATCAAAGGAGATGGGAGGCTGGACAGGTATAACCCATATCTTGGGGCTCATTAGCCCCTTATGATCAGTTGATCACCTTAGGCCAAAGTCCCACTCAATGTGGGCACCCATCGAGGCTGATGGGTAGTCAAGACATCTTTCCCCAGACATTTCCTAACACTCGAGGTACAGGGAGACCCTCGAGGTCATCAGGGACTTTCCATCTTCTACCTCTATCACAGTCGAGGTAATAGACACCCTCGAGGTCGTTAGGGAAGGTGGCCTGACACTTAGTCCCTGGGGCTCATTAGCCCCTTGGCTTTGAGGAAAGCTCCAAAAGCTAACAACAAGCCCTACTCAAGATAGGCACCCATCAAGGGAGATGGGAGGATGGATGGGTGTCAACCATGTCTTGGGGTTCATTAGCCCCTAAGGGATGGTTGACCACCTTAGGCAAAAAGCCCAACTCAATGTGGGCAATCCTCTCTTTGCACCTTCATCACGGTCGAGGTAGGTAAGACCTTCGAGGCCATTGGGGAGGCTTGGTCCCAGGGTATGCCATCCCTAACTCTCGAGGTAGGAGAGACCCTCGAGGTGAAAAGGGAAATCCATGGGGCTCATTAGCCCCCAGGTCTAGGTTGGTCATCTCATTGCCAAGTCCCCATTCAGTATAGGCATTTGCTACTAAAGATGGAATTAACACTTAGCCAAATTTTGATGAAGTTCAAGGGTGTATCCCTCACGGTCGAGGTAAAGGAGGTCCATCGAGGTAAAAAGAGGGCCTTGGCAAAATTAACGCTTAGCTAGATTTTGATGAAGTTCAAATAAAGGAGAGTCTTCAGCGGTCGCGGAGGATGCAATAACGGTTGCGGTTGATGTCCCATCGTTTACCTCGTTGAGCATACAAAAGAAGTTCCTGAACCCAAGATATGTCACTCACGATCGAGGTAAGGGAAGACCCTCGAGGTGGAAAAGAAGCCTGAGAAACATTAACACTTAGAAAATTTTAATAATTTCTAAAAAGTGAAGTTCAGGGGAAGAGGTCCTTCACGGTCGCAGAAGAGCACAAACTCAATTACCTCGTTGGTCACTCTAAGGGATTTTCTGGATATGTCTATCGTGGTCAAGGTAGAGGAGACCCTCGAGGTTTCTAGCCAGGGTAACCGAGTTTTGCCTCAACCGCGACCAAGGGAAACAACGGTCACGGAGGATAGAAGTGATGCCAACATTTAGAAAATTTTAGCAAAATATAAGCAATGGGGTTCTAAGGAAGGAAGTCTCACTATGCCTCACCTCCACCGCGACCAAGGGTAACTACGGTGGAGGATAAGATTGATGCCAACACTTAGAAATCTTCAGGCATCAAAGTTTGGGAAATTTATGCCAAAATCTCGCAACGGTCGCAGAGTGCTAATAATATAACAACACTTGAAATTTTTTCAAAAGGTTCATGAAGAGTTCATTACAGTGGAGGTATTGGCCCTATGGTAAAGGTAAACACCCACGGGTCGAGGTAAATGGTGTAAGGAGGAATCGCACATCTAGACTCACGTCACCATCGAGGTGCCCTCACGATCGAGTTTCTACCACGATCGAGGTAATCAGGTTGGTGCAATATGGCAAAGATCTTCCCTTATGGTCGAGTTGCTCCTCATCGCGGTCGAGGTTGCCACGCTCACCCTTTAAGGCCATATTGATCGAGGGAGACACCCTCGAGGTGGAGGAGAGACCTTCCAGGCATTTGGATCGAGGTCACCTCGATTGAGGACCCCTCCTCATGGTCGAGGTACCCTCGATCGAGGTGGTTCCTTCACGTCACCCCCATACACGAATAGGGGGGAAGGCCTTGCAGGCATCATGATCGATGCAACCTCGATCGAGGGCCCTTCCTCACGGTCGAGGCTCCCTCGATCAAGGTACCCCTATTTTTCATCCCTATCGAGGTAGCAGCCCGGTCGAGGTGGCTAGGGGAACCCTTCTCAGGGGTCCTTGATCGAGGGAAACTCCCTCGAGGCACCCTCAGGGACTTCATAGGGCTTGCACGGTCGAGCCTGGGGGGAAGCTATGCAGACCTCACGGTCGAGCCTAGGGGGAAGCTATGCAGACCTCACGGTCGAGGTCACCTCGATCAAGGGTCTTCCCCACGGTCGAACCTCCCTCGCGTCACCCCCTCGAGGTAATGTGGGATATTGAGGCTTGTTATTTCAGAAGGATTCCGCTCGGCATCCAACGTCCAAAGATTCCCGTTCCACGCCGAGTGTGGGGCTAATTGTTCCGGGCCCATAGGCCCAATTCTGGTAGGCCTAGGGACACGTCAGATATTCTACAGCTAACGAGGTGGTGCCACGTGTCAGCTGACTTAGTAAAACCTTGACCATGTTGTTGCCACATGTCATGGGCCGGGCCCACACACAAACCCTGCTAATCCATTACAACTCTAACCGGGTAACCTACGCCTATATAAGGATCAGTCCTATCACCTCTTTAGGTACGCAATTCACGGTCCACAAACTCACCAAATACTCTGAATCCTTATTTTCCGATATCTGACTTAGGCTTCGGAGGGGCGTTCTCGGGTTCCACCCCCCGGGTTAGCAATCTCTGACTGTTTTGCAGGTCGCAGCTTCATTGAGGATCATCCAGAGTACACGTCATACACCAAAAGATCGTTGACTATTCACGAGAAGTTCCAGAACAGGAACAGTAATGTATAGTAATATAAATTAATAATAATATTCAATTTAGAATACTCCCTCCAAAACATAATTTATTTATTTTTTTGTTCAATCACTGGATTTGTCATTGATGATGAATGGTAATGGTGGTGTCAACAACCCTTTTACTTAGTTAGAGCATCCTTCACTTAACCATAGTTCATGGATTAAAATATAGTTTTGGGGTCAAACCTCTTTTTTGTCCTTATTCATGAGAAGTGGGAAATATATATTTTGTTCAATCACTAGATTTGCCAATTATTTGGACAAAAAGTTCATTAGGCCCTGTTTTTTTGGACTTAAAAATTACAGTAATCAGATTAGATAAGATCTTTTCAGCTTTGTTTTAATATTATACTCTCACAAAATAGTACCCAACTAATCAGATCAGATCAATTCAGATCAGATCGGATCAGTTCAGATCAGATCAATCCTAAAAAACAGGCCTTACTTACAAACCAATTAGAATTAGATAAGCGAATTTCCCCCTCCCTTTTTATAGAGTGTGATATTGTCTCATAAACTATTTTTTTTAAGTTCATGGTAGTAGACTAGTAGCAGCTAGTAGGTGCTCTTACAAATTCATAAATTTTTTATTACATAAAAAAATCATTATATGCAAGAATGAAATAATAAAAAATAATAGTAAATTACAATCTATGCTAATCTATAAAGAGAATAGATGTTTTTTATTGATAAATTTTAATTGACTAAAATACCCTTTTCATTTGCAAATTTTTCCTTTTTACCCATAATATGTTTTTAACTAGTTTCCATAAGATAATTTGTATTAACTACTTATAAAAGAAACTACTTTATTTTCTTTGGTTAAAAAAAATTGTTTTACATCCAGATAATAATAAATATATTTCAGTTTCCTTCCCTACCAAAAAAAAATCTCACAATTCCCCTTTTATCTCTTATGTTTTACAAATTTTTGTCCCTACTTCCATTGCTCTGAATAATACTCTCTTAATTTTTTTCCTTTAGCTAATCTTTTTTTTAAAAAGTATAATTTTTTTTTTAATTTGATCATTTGAAAATTTTATATTTTTATCAAACGAAATTTATTTGTGCTTTTTTTTAAACAAAAAAATAATTAATGTCGTTCATGCGTAGTGTGTGCTTCCTACCTTGTACATTTAATTTAAACATTAGTATTGTGAATACAATTTTACATTTATTTTAAAGGATTTTTTACTTTGAATAATACAACCTTTCAACGATTTACAAAGAATAATACAACCTATCGTTTTTTCATGAAATACAACCTTGTCCTCAATTTTGCAACCATTGATACATATGACCTTTAACCTGCTATTCAGGCTAAAACTATTAATTTTTTTAAGTCAGAAAAATAAAAATAAAAAAATTAAAATCAAAATCAAAATTTTTTAAAAAAAAATTTACCCCCCACTATCAAAATCAAAATTTTTTAAAAAAATCAAAATCAATTTTTTTTTAAAATGTAAATTTTTGTAAGTCAGGAAAATAAAATTAAAATTAAAATCAAATTTTAAAAAAAATATTAGAAAAATAATTTTTAAAATTTTCTGATATTTTTAATAATTTTTTTTGATTTTTTTTTTGCAATTGTTCTATTTTTTTCTTTTTTTAAAAAAAATTACAAGGACCAATCATAACGTGACACGTGTCCCTTTAACCTGTTTTATAAGTCAAAAACCGGTTTTGTATCATTCGTTGCAAAAATGAAGACAAGGTTGTATTATTCACGAATAAACAGAAGGTTGTATTATTCTTTGCAAATCGTTGAAAGGTTGTATTATTCAAAGCAAAAAATCCTATTTTAAAACATATTTCAAATTAATAAAAAATAATTTTCTTTTCCTTAATCTTTTCCTTTACTTACATAATACTAGCCTTGTATGTAAGTTTTGTGTTCGATGACATTTTAAATACATGTTTGCCAAATTCACTCATTCACAAAATTATAAACAAACTTTTTCGCTTTCATTCGGCCATCCCACAAGACCAAAATAATGAAAAAATTAAAAGAAATTTTTTATTTACTATATATATTCTATCACCTATCAAATTTCTAAGATATTTATTAAAAGTAAAATTTTTATGTGGCAAACTATATCAATATGAATGTCTATCAATAGAGAATTCAAAAATATAAATTTTGATCTTTTTATTTTATTTTTACGAATTTTGTACGGAGTATTTTGTAATATATTCATTTTAAGAAGTTTAAAAATTGTAGTAACTTCCCTTATTAATAGTGAGAAATGATGTTAATTAATTTTTTAGAAACTTTTAAAAGTAAATAGACCTTTCCAGGAGGATATCATGACTCCCCTATTTATATAATAGACATAGAGTCATATATTCTTTGACAAAAAAAAAAAAAATTAAACCACTTAATTTGTTAAAATCGTGCATTGTATGGATGTGAACCTGGCTTGCCAAATACGAAAAAACTACTGAAACGGAAAAACGTGGGATGACTTAATGAGAGAGTAAATATTAAATCATTTTTTTTTTTTTGACAATGTTGTTGAAGCATCATGTACAAATCAACATATGTACAATCGTTCTCAATGAAGGACCGTAACTTTCGTCATTCTTGTTGTATAATTGCATTGTCAATTTTTTGCATCAATAATAAATAAGGTGTATATCAAATTATCAATATTAGGGTGTTTGATTTGTTCACTCAACATACTATTATATTGCAATTTCAATTTTACGGGAAACGTAAATGTGAGAAGATAGGCAAAAAAATTAGCTAGGCATAGAGTAATTGACATTTCAAGGAAAATATAATTTTCCATAAAATGTAGAAAATAAATTAACACTTACAAAGAAAATAATAAAGTAGCAAGAAAATTGTAAGAGAGTTAGCATGTTTAATCATCATATGTTAAAAAAAAAAAAAAAAAAAAGACTTAAACTTTACCGTAAAAAGAAATAGATTAAAGATTTGGAAACAACCTAAAAAGAAAATCATCATTTAAGGATTTGAACGTAAAGGGAATAAAGAAAGAATTAATACGAAACTTCCTTTGCAAATCCTATATTTCTTACATAAACGGAGAAATACACATACTATACATACACTACATAAATTATGGTTGTATTCTCTTCGTCTTTTTTTTTCTTACCTGATATGATCTGATCTTATAAGATAAGATCTAAAAATGTATGAGAATTTAATCTTATATTATAATATCTGATCTGATATGATATCATCTAATCTGATATAAATTGAAGTGAACACACCTTATTTGTGGGTATCTATTGATTAGTTGATATGTTGATGTAGACATTCTTATATACACTCAAGGTGTAAAGTTCACCCAAATGTACTTTTGCTCATTTTATATATACATATTTTTTTGTTCTCATTTTAAAATTTAAAATGAGTAGAATTATATTAAATGAACACCTTTTTCGTGCTTAATATAATTGTCCCCTTTTAAAAACAATAAACATCTTTAGATGCATCTTCCTCTACATGCACCTGATTCTATAGTAGACTAATTGTAGTTAATTACTTTTTTTTTATTAAAATTCTTTCAAAAAATGTTATCATGTTTTTAGGAGGAGTGATTTATCCACCCTTTAAACTGATATCCACACGACCATACCCTATTTTTGTACCACTACTAGAAAAGATGGTATTTAAGACGGAAATTTTCGATCGTAAAAATCTGACCTCGTCGTAGAAAATGGGGGTCGTAAATAATTTTCCCCTTAGTAAAAATGAGACCCCGTCATAGGAAATGAGGGTTGTAAATGATTTTTCTCATAGCAATCATGTCGTAAATGAGTCAATTTTAATGTAGTTTGGGTTGGATATTATGAGAATTTTAACAACACGCTCAAAAACTGTCATAAAACATCTACATTTATGAAAGGATTTAGACCCATCATTAATGTGTACCCATTGTTAATGATTAATTTTCTTTTAGTATTTTCTTCACATGTCACATAGAATTGTACGACAATAAGGATCAAACAGGGATGCACCAAAGGGTAATTTTCTTCATCTTATAATTTTTTTTCCTCATTTTAAAATTAAAAATAAGCAAATGAGTAATAAAATACCTTTATATGCACCTATTTCTTCATGTATGCAGATGCGTGATATACACGTTGTGGTACGATTATACTTGTCAAATGGGTCCGGTCGAGTTGGTGTAAAGTAGTAGGTTCAGTTGTTAGCGGGTTCGGATCGGTATTAGCTTTTTTAAACCTAAAGTCGTCGGCTTCGGGTTGAGCTAGCGGGTAGAGAAGTTTTAGCCCTTTAATTAATTTTTCATGTTTTAGTACAATATATGTACTAAAGTAGTGGTGGCCAGTGGGCCGGGTTGACCCGGCCCGGCCCGTTTTTGGCCTTGATGGATCAGACCCGGTTAGACCGGACCCGGCCCGTGACCCAGCCCGGTGCTAAACGGGTGGGTCATGGGTCGGAGTGTTATAACCGGTAACCCCGTCAAACCCGGTCCAACCCGGTCAAACCCAGTCCACCAACCCGGCCCACCAACCCGAGTGGGCCGGTTCATGGGTCGCCTATCCATGGACCCGGCCCGGTAACCCACCAGGCCAGTTCATGGGTCGGAGGTCTTCGACCCGACCTGGTCTCTGGCCCGACCCAGCCCCGCCCGGCCTGTTCGGTGGCCACCACTATACTAAAGTGTACAAATTATAAGAAATACCCTCATTAATTCCCAATTTATAACAAATAATTGATTGATATAGAAGCGAATTGTATTTAATGAATTTAAACGGGTTTGAATCAGTTTTTTTTTTTTGTCAAAATTCATTATTTACACGTCGAATTTATTGAATTTTTGGGTCGACAGCTCTGTGCCTCTGTGTATACGATGGTACCCATTGCTCTCTGCCTCTCTGCTCCTGTAGGCAAAAGGGATTGCCTCATTTGTGCAATGTAGTTATGGAGCAACAGACAAGTATTGGGTTTGACACATTTTTCATGCTTGTACGATTGAGGGATGTACTCGTAAAAAAGACAGCCATTTCCACTTTACGTTTGAGAATTTTTCGCCTATACCGAGGGTGAAAGTGTAATTTTTCTTTATTTTATTCATGATTGTAGTACTCAAAATGTAGTTAATAATTAATAATACTCCATCTGTCTTTTTTACTTTTATATATGTCTTACTAGCATAGCAGGCTTAGAAATCTTAATATTAGCTTTGTAAATAGTAATATAAAGATTTACATAATTCATTAATTATGTGAAATATTTCATATTTGTATTAAAAAAAATACAAGATTTAAATCTTAGACATTACAATATTATCATTAATATAGTTGGAAATTAAAATCTTACTCTACCACTACACGCGCAGATACAAGAAAGTAAGTGTGTGTTCGTTCATGGTTTTCAATCATAACAAAATATGAGAAAAAAAAAAGCCAAGTTCCATTTTTTTAAAGATATTTTCTAACAAATTTTCTTAATATTAAATAAAACTTCATATGATTTGTATATATTTCATAAAATTCAAAAGAAGTTTGTTTATACCCGTGACCATATAAGATAGATTGTTTTAAATAACTACGACTATTACATATATTTCGTAAAAAGTGGAAATTAAAAAAAAAATCTTATCAACTGTCTACTCTGTCCTACTCTAGTAATTTTCCACCGTTCATCCTATTCTTTTAGAAATTCATCGTGAATTTTGACATATAGTTATTGTAAGGCAAATATATTCTCTTGTAACACCCACCTTTTTTAGGTGACAAATATTTTAATCTTTTTATTTTTTCCAATCTCTTATGAAAAATACAGTTTGCCCCCATTTTATAAGTGGATAGTTCGTACTTGCTAACTCACATTTTCAATCACATACAAACTTCTAAGACTTTTGGTATTCATGGTTATGATCTAATATAAGTGCTCGAGCAATAATATAGTATACAATTCTTACAAAACGGTGATCGTAACAAAATTTTAAAAAGATTAATGATATTTTTAGTAATATTTTGATTGAAACCCAATTCAGTAATAATATAATTTAAAAATCAAGATCAATGATAAATAAAAAATAAAAGATTTTTAATTTTTTTTTCTTCAAATTATTGTAATATATGTATAAGAAAAAAATTTATGTGAAAAGTCAACGAAATCAAGAACAAAAAATATAATGTAATAAGATGGTACATTAAATTTAATATAAAATGGTCACTTTTAAGTAACATGAACAAATTTGGGGCAACATTAAACAATTATAAAAAAAATTAAACCGCAATGATAATCATCAAACGTTAGTCATTCATTTTTAAAGGATAATTTTGAGATACAATAATCATACTTTTATATACACTATGAGTGTTTTTTTTTTTTTTTTTAATGAGATAGTTCTAATATTAAACATGAAAAATTCACATCTTAAAAAATAAAAAACATTAAGTTTTAGGTCGTAGTTGTGCTTCTAAATGCTTCTCTTTTAGGATCTTTTTATATATAGATTACTTTTTTAATACAATTTTTCTAGATAGTAATAGTATAGATTCGATTTTATAAATTTAGCATATGATCTTTTCTCGTTTATTTTCTCAAAAAATTACATTCTTTTATATAAATATAAAATTATAATATAGTCAAAATGACAAAATTGAAACATTCAAAAAATTACTTTGAGCTAAAAGTTGTTTTTTCACAGTTGTTAGGGGCAAATATAACTAAAATGTACATTGTTTGTTGATTTAATTTTCCAATTAAATTAGAATCCTAAGAAAATTAATAAGTTAATATGTAGATCCTTCAAATTATATTAAAAAATCGAGTAATGCATGTCAAAATATATAATAAACCAATCATGATATTTATTGCCCCTAAAAAAGTAGGGGGAATTATATTATGAGAATATGTATAGACAATAAATGTATAATGAAAAATAAATTTTGATTATAAGAATATGTAGTAAATGAATATATGATCAAAACTAAATTACAATTAAGATACAATTATTATTTATAGTAATTAAATCACATTATAGTTCTAAAGATATAAAGTATTTTAAGATAGAATATAAAAATTGTTTTTTTTAGATTCAAGGAAAAAGGCGGGAATTTTTTTAATGAGAGCATGACACGTGGCAAGATTTTCTTTTAGTTGCTTCTCTTATAGTATATATATTGATGATTTGAGAGCTTTTTTGGTTGCATT
Source organism: Salicornia ramosissima (assembly GCA_951394345.1). Classification (NCBI taxonomy): domain Eukaryota; kingdom Viridiplantae; phylum Streptophyta; class Magnoliopsida; order Caryophyllales; family Amaranthaceae; genus Salicornia; species Salicornia ramosissima. The sequence continues at coordinate 16,053,999 of OX596235.1, forward strand.
GGGAATTAATTTCCCATGGAAATTTATAATTTGTAGGAATTTAATTCCCTTATGAAATTTTTAGGATTTGAGCTATGTTGTTTGGAAGTCATAAGTGAAGTTGCAATTTATGGGAAATTAGGTGAGAATTGTGATTGACCTAGGTGGGAATTGTTATTGACCAAGGTGAGTGTAGGTAAATTAATTCCTACATTTTCTGGGAAATCACAATTCTCATGAATTCTTACTTCCCCCATTTTTATATTTTAGTAGCAACCAAACAACTACCAACTTTAAAATTCCTATAAATTTCTATTTCCCATATAATTTAAGGTCAACCAAACAAGCCCGGAGTGTACTCACTTAAATTCTACTCTATTCAACTTATTTTATCCAATTTTGATTATTATATACTATGATATATGTTTTTTGTATTGTGATATTTCTATTCTACTCTATTCAACAAGCCCTGAGTGTAAGGAGTGTGATATTGGTATTATATACTATGATATATGTTTTTTGTATAGTTAGTAGAATCTAATATCTAACATTCTAATTTTATGATGAGAAGGTATTGTGTCAGACCGGTCTGACAGTAACATTTCTGTCAGATCAGTCCACTGGACCTGGACACATATTGTTGAATATGGACACATATTGTTGAATATGGACATAACACATATGAGTTAAACCTGAACACATGTTGTTAAACCTGGACATGTATTGGTAGACCTGGACAAATTTGTAAACCTGAAAACAAAACTAGACACATTTGAAACCTGAACACAATTTGTAAACTTGATGAAAAGTTGTTAAACCTGGATAAATGTGGACAAACCTAGACAAATATGGACAAACCTGGACAAATATAGACAAACATGGATAAATCTGGACACACCTGCACAAACCTGTACTAATGTTGACAAACCTGAACAAATGTGGACAAACCTAGACAAATATGGACAAACCTGGACAAATATAGACAAATCTGGACACACCTGGACAAACCTGGACAAATATGAACAAACTTGGACAAATCTGAACACATCTGAACAAACCTGGATACATATTGTTAACCTTGGATACCTATTTGTAAACATGGACACATATTGTTTAAACATGGATACATATTGTAAAACCTGAACACATTTTGTAACTAACTTGGACAAAATGTAACCTGGATACATTTTTTTGCATTTTGAGGCCTTTAGAGGCCTCGTTTGGCGATTTCCAGTGGCCAACTCCCCTTAGGACATTTGCAGCTGCGTTCGTCTCGAAAAATTAATCAATTTCGACATATTATATGCTCCGATCCGACACCCGAACGCAAAGTTATAACATCCCGAACTTTTTCACTATTATAATTGGGTATATGGGTCAGCAGTCTGACCAGATTGTTTGGTCAGACCGTCTGACCCAATACTTTTCACATTTATGATTTACAATTGTATATAATATGATATTTGTGTTATGCCGTATAATATATTTTAGTTTAACATTTATTAGAATTTGACGTCAGATATAATAAATTTGTAATATGATTTAGGACCTAGGACTGTTAGGAGTATATATTTTATAATATGATGTATATATAAGTATAACTTCTTAAAAAAATTTGTCTTTTTGTGTATCAAATCTCCCCACTTAACCACTTTACCGTTGTCGAATTGAGTACGAACATTGTCATTGGTATTAAAATTTTAGGAATAATGGAATCTAATAATCCTACCTTTAGTCGACCTGAAAGTAATAAACCTATTTTTTGATTAAAAAATAACAAACTCACCTTTAAGGTTTATTTGTTTTCGGTGAACCCCATTGATTTGTGACTTATTGTAAGAAGTTGAATTGCAAAGTGACAATCCCTCATTGGTTTTAAAAAATTAATAGGTTAATTAAACTAAAAAAATTCAACCAATGAGGGATTGTCACGTCACAATTCAACCTATTAAATCAAGTCACAAACCGGTAGAGTGCACCGAAAATGAATAAACTTTAAAGGTGGATTTGTTATTTTTTAATCAAAAAATAGGTTTGTTATTTTCAGACCGACTAAAGGTGAGATTATTAGATTCCATTATTCCAAAATTTTATGAACAAAAAATAATCTCAAACACAAGCGTGTCACATTGGCCATTTGATGGGGCGGTTAACTGTAAGATAATTGAATTGTCTGGGTATTGTATTGAGTATCGTTGATAATCTCTATTATATAAGTTAAGGGAAGCCATGGTGTCCTCCTCAAACAGTCTATTTTATCCTCCAAAAAATCAACTAGCATTACTCCTCACCATTAAGGAAAATTATTACAATTTTTTTCACTTTTTAAAATGAAAATATTACCAGATATAAAATTCGTAAAAAAAAAAATAAAAATACCAAAATTTATATTTTTGAATTATCTATAAATAGACACCCATATTAATATAGTTTGTCATATGAAAGTTTGATCTTTTGATTATCGTAAAAATTTGATAACTGATAGAATGTAGTAAATAAACTTTTTTTTGCTCATTGTTTTGGGGTGGCCAAATAAAAGGAAAAAAAAAAGTTTGTTTATAGTTATGTGAATGAATGCAAATTCGAAAAATACTTCAATTTTTCGAACACACCACATATGTTTTTTTTTTTTTTTCACAAATTAAAAGATACATTTAAAATATCATCGCACGCAAAGCGTGCATACAAGGCTAGTATATACATAATACCAAGCGTTATGTTCGCATAAGAATCAGCCATGATAAGCTAAACTTAAGGGATATGATAGACTAATCCTACGGGATATGAAAGACTAATCCTATGGGATATTTACAGCACAAGCTGCACAACTAACAAAGATAACAAAGTTACAAGATATATCCTAGCTAGGCATAGTTTAAGGAATTAGAATAAAATAAAAATTATGTTCCTAATATATATTTTATCAAAATATTCTAACACGCCCCGCAGTCGAAGTTGGAGGTTCCCGAATGCTTAGATTGTCCCTAAATTCATTAAATAAGACGCGCGGAAGTCCTTTAGTAAAAATGTCAGCAAGTTGGTAACGTGATGGGACATGAAGCACATGCACTTCGCCACGTGCCACTTTTTCGCGAACGAAGTGAATATCCATTTCAATATGTTTCGTGCGTTGGTGTTGGACGGGATTCCCAGATAAATATATTGCACTCACATTGTCATAGTAAACTATAGTAGCCTTTTGAGGGGGATAATGCAACTCAAGGAGCAAATTGCGGATCCAACAAGACTCGGAAACAACATTAGCAACACCTCGGTATTCGGCCTCGGCACTACTACGAGATAAAGTGGGTTGTCTTTTAGAAGACCAAGAAATCAAGTTGTTACCAAGAAATACACTGTAACAGCCCTGATTTTTATAGGTATTTCTGTGGTGTGTTTATGTGATTTTATGTATGGTTCAAATTTATTTTTGAACTATTTATTTTATTTTTATGTGAATAATTTCGATTAAATTCGAATTATTTTATTTTAATCAATTATTAATTATTTTATTATTATTTAATTAATTAGAATTTAATTATTTAATTTTCTAATTAGTTATCTAATATTTTTGGGCTAAATCGAATTAAGCATGATTAATCATGTAATTATTGTAAATTAGCCCAATTGCTCACGAAAGCCCATTTTGGCCTCATGAGAACCGGCCCCCTATGATTAAGTGGCTTGATTTGCCACTTGCCATGCATTCAGACCTTAAACCACTTCTATAAATAGAATGGTTAGTAAGGCTTGGAAGCTCATTTGCCCATTTAAACACACTTGCCATCAAAAGATCAAAACACAAAACTCCCTCCATTGCCTATAGTCACACGCCATTTTTGATGTTTGAACACCCAACCATTGTTTATCATCCAAACTCTTCCAAAACTTAAAGATTTGATTACTATTGATCTTTAAGTGATTTTTAATACAACAATCTCCATGGTTTTCAATCAAGATTTCTAGTTTGGGTTTGATTTCGGGGGCTGTTCGATTGGGATCGTGTGCGCCGTGTGGATCGAGTGAAGCCGTGTGGTGGCGTGCAGCTGGGCCGTGCAAGTGGTGGTGCCGTGTGTCGTGCATAGCAGCCGTGCAACAAGGGTGGTGTACGAGAGGTGGCCGTGTGGTGTACGTGGTGGTGGACCGTGTCCGTGTTGCTTGGAGCCGTGTGGGTAGTTTCCGGGCAGCGAGTTTTTAGTGTTTACCTTGTTAACCTTCATCAAGGTAACATACTTTCTCAACTTGATTGGTATACTATGATCCATAGTATAGATTAAATGCATAGATTAGTTTATGTTGAAGTTTTGGCATGTTTATGTGTATGAAATGTAAATCTGATTTTTAAGTAGTTTTATGATGATTTTAAGGTTTATTATGATGATTCTATGATTGATTATGTTAGTATTAAGTTTATGTTGATCATGTTCAAGTTTGGTGAATTTTGGATACTAGAAAGTTGATGATTTCATGTGTTGAATTGATTGAGTTATGCGTGTAGTTTGAGTATGTGTGGATGAGTTCTTGATTCTTGAATGAGTTCTTGGTTGAAGTTCTTGAATCTTGATTGAGTTCTTGATTGAAGATCTTGAATCTTGGATGAGTTCTTGATGAGTTCTTTGAGTTCTTGATGAGTTCTTTAAAGTTCTTTATGAGTTCTTGATTGAGTCTTTAAATTTAAAGAAAGTTAAAGAAAAGGTTAAAGAAAGTGATAAGATGTTGTAAGATGTTTGGTTTACATGTTATTTCTTGAGTCAAGGCGTAAGATGCAACTTAAAAAGTAACTAAGAATGTAAACCTCGGATTAAAGGATTAAAGATTTAAAGATTAGCTTGATTTCGTTACTAGACGCCTAAATCGTAGAGTAAGATTCTATGTTTTTGGGTTAAGACGTTGCCCTTATCCTAACCGCGATATTGGGATAGTGATTACCACTATGTCGTCTTTGACATGGATTTCCAGTAAGATTGGTTTCATAAGGTTGGGAGTAAGATTTTCAATCCTGGCATAGTTGGAAAGTTCGTTCGCGTAAGATGCGTTCGTACGTGCGTAGTCCGGTCTAGTATGCGAATGATTGCGCCAAAGTAAAGATTGGTTAAGTTATCGAGTCAAGTATGATTATTTGCTATTGTTCGTATGATTTGATATTATGATTTGGGTTGTTTGATTTATGCTATGTTCATGTGTATTCCCGTTAGGGTGAGACAGTTATGTTACTCGCCACTGACGGTGGACTGTTGTTGTTTTTCAGTTAATTCTGATGATGAGGTCCTTGCTTAGCATTGGGTTGGGCGAGTGCCGATATTACCTAGATGTTTCATTGTTATGTTTGATGTTTTCTAGTTATATACTTTAGTGGTAGTACTTATATACTTTACTATAACTCTGACATGTATTTGGAATTACGTATGTTAGTAGTAGTAGTATGACTTTTGGGACTAGTTGTGTACAATCTTGTGGGTAATTGTACTTTTGGTTTAGTAAATCTAATCATTTTGAGGTTTGTTTTTAATTTTTAAGTATTTTAGTTTGTTAGTTCTGACTATTCGACTCGTCGGTTTCTTCCGCGCCGGTTTAAGCGAGTCGAGTCGTCACATACACAATAACTAGGTGTTGAACGACGAGTAACAGGATATCCGCCCCAATCAGCATCGGTGTATTAGTAAATGAGATGAGATGAGTTGGACTTGTATAAATGAAGGCCAAAAGAGAGTGTACCCTGCAAATAGCGTATAATACGCTTAAGATCACTCATATGCTCATTAGTGGGAGCATGCATATGAAGACAAATTTGTTGCACATCAAATGAAATGTCGGGCCGAGTGAAAGTAAAATACTGTAAAGCACCTCCAAGACTACGATACATAGTCGGATCATCATACGGAGAATCAGAGGTGGCACCAAGTTTTGATTTAGTATCAATAGGAGTAGGAGAAGGACAACAGTTAAACATCCCAACATGTTGAATAATTTTAGCAGCATATTGTGACTGAGATAAGAAAAGTCCATCTTCATGCCTAGTGTCGGCAATGCCCAAAAAGAAACTTAAAGGACCTAGATCTTTCATAGTAAATTCGAATGCCAAAAGAGTCATAATAGACTTACGTAGATGATTAGATGAAGCTGTAAGTATGATGTCATCCACATATAATAGAATATAAGGAATTTCTGAACCATAATTGAAGATAAACAACGAATGATCGGACTTACTATGACAAAATCCAATGGTAGCCACAAAATCAGCGAATCTTTGGTACCAAGCCCGAGGAGCCTGTTTTAAACCGTACAAAGATTGTTTGAGAAGACCGACATGATCTGGGAAGGTTTTGTCACGAAAACCCATAGGTTGATGCATATAAACTGTTTCATTGAGATGACCGTTTAAGAAAGCATTCTTGACATCCATTTGATGAATGGGCCAAGACTTAGAGACACCAAGGCCAAGAACTGTGCGGATGGTGGTGGGTTTAACCGCGGGGCTAAAAGTCTCATCACAATCAATCCCTTGTTGTTGAGTATTTCCATCACCTAGAAGACAAGCTTTATACCGCTCAAAAGAACCATTAGATTTATATTTAAGTCGAAAAATCCACATAAAATAACATTGACTTTAGATGGCCTAGGAACTAATTCCCAAGTCTTATTATCAATTAAAGCATTAAATTCATCAAACATTACATTTTTCCAATTATGATCACGTAGTGCACTTACAGGATTATTAGATTTAGGAGAAGTATCTGTAGTGGTGGTGGCGTGAAAATTCGAAGAATACTTAGGGTTGGGCTTAAAAATGCCATTAGCTGCACATGTCGTAGTCATGCGAGTTAAGGGTGGATGGGAAGAAGTGTCTTCTTGAGTAGGTTGGTCAGATCCACGTGAGGTGAAATCAGCCGAGGGATGAGTAATGAGTGGGCCTAGACATTAAGTCTAGAGAAGAAGGAGTAGATATGCTAAGATTTGGTGATGGGCTAGTAGTAGGCTGTGGCCCAAGAGTGGTAGATGAACCTTGCTCATGATTTGGGGAAGCAGAATTAGTGAGTGAGGAGGAGGATTGCAATGTTGGGCCTATAGAATGGCTTGGCCCAGCTTGAGGAGATGTAGAAGTGGAATGTGGAGTTAAGTGAGGAAGCTATTTGTTTGTCTTTTTGGACCAAATGAGAAATAATAGATGGATTTATATTCTCATTTAAGAAATCATAATCTGAAATGTTAGGTGATTGTAAATTTGAGAAATGAATTTCTGTTTCAATAAAACGTACATGACGGGAAATTATGATTTTTCCGCTAGACATGTCATAGCATTTCGAACCACGATGATTAGGAGCGGGTCCTAAATAAGCACACAGGGTTGACCTCTCTTGTAGTTTGTGAATTGTAGAGGAGGGAAATAAGGGAAAACATAGGCAACCAAATACACGAAGACTCGAGAAATCCGGATCACGGTGATACAAAATTTAAGTGGGTGATTGATAGTTTAATTTTTTAGAGGGGAGGATATTGAGAAGATAAGTAGCGATGGCAAGAGCATGAAGCCAAAAAGTAAGAGGCATGGAGGCATGGGCTAAAATAGTCCGAATGATATTGTTTATTGATTTTATGTGTCTTTCGGCTTTCCCATTTTGTGGAGATGTATGAGGACAAGATTGACAGAAAAGAATGCACATGTTTGTCAAAGAAATCTTTAAAAGTACCATTAATGTATTATGTGCCATTGTCACATTGAAAAGTTTTAATGTTACGTTGAAATTGAATCTTGATCAAAGCATGAAATGCTAAGAAAAGTTGTTTAACTTGAGATTTTTTTGCAATAGGAAAAGTCCACAAAAATTTGCTATAGTCATCAAGCAAAAGAACATAATAACAATGGCCAGAGGTACTAACAATTGGGGAAGTCCAAAGATCACTATAAATAATATCAAACGGAAAAGATGTAAATGACATAGAATCATAGAAAAGGAGTTTAGAATGTTTTCCTAATGGACATGAAGAACAAAAAAATCTTACAAGCCTTATTAAAAGCAATAAATTTTTTACTATTAAGTGAATTTAGAATAGCATCACCCGGATGACCCAAACGATTGTGCCAAATATTTGAAGACAAAGCAGTAAAAGCGGAGGGATTTTGAAGAGACATGGCTTATGAGTTTGGAAATAGAGGATAGAAGTCCCCAGTGGTATTACATCGCATTAGTTGTGTCCCCGTCTGTAAGTCATTAACAGAAAAACCAAAAGGGTCAAAAGATATAGACACCTTATTATTAGTGGTAAACTTGCGAACAGAGATAAGATTTTTATTGAGTTTGGGAGCATGCAATACATTGTGTAAGTGAAATGGGGGATAAGGGGGAGGCAATGTAGTACGACCGTGACCGATAATTGGAATTAAATTACCACTACCAACAACAATGTATGTTATGATTTTTAGTGCTTGAATTGAAATAAGAAGAGAGAATACCTGCATCCACTGTCATATGAGAAGTGGCACCGGTGTCCATATAGAAATTCAATATCAGTCGGAGTATAACTCGGGGCAGTAGCAGTATAAGCCTGAGGTCGTGGGCCCAAGATGCCTAGGCTAGTAGATGGTTGTTGGGCCTGATGCAGAATGGGTCTTGGTTGTTGTTGTGGGCCGGGTAAGATGGATATGGACATGGCGGAATGGGCCATCCTCCGAAACTCGGCTGCCATGATGGATGCCAAACATATGGTGTCTGATTACGAGGTTACCATTGTGTCTGTTGATGTGGTTGCTTTTGTGGGTCATACCCACTAGTATGATTATCAGTGGCGGATCTAGAAAAAATGTGTTTATGGGGTCAAAATGCATTTAATAAATTTAATAGGGGTTAATAATTCCAAATTATAGGGGAAATTTGAAATTTTCTAAATTTTACTATAGAAAAATTTACACATTTAGGTTCAAATGGGGTCAACGGGCGCCACTTGTTATAAGGTGGATCCGCCATTGATTATGACCCTTTTTCTTGCCATTATTTCTTTGGTTATTATTATTAGTATTACTTCTGCCTTGGTAATTATTATTATTATTATTATTATTATTATTATTATTATTATTATTGTTATTGTTGGCAGGAGCATTATGAGCAAGAGATTCATTAGCAACTAAAGCAGACTCACCATTCAAAGTGCTGGAGCCACCGTTTTCACGCTCCTTTCGAGCTTTGATAGTTCGTTCCGCCATCTTCAACCGGGAACGACAACCTTCAAATGGTGGCATATGCCTCTGGTAAAGCACCGAGAACTATGCGGCTATTTGACACTGGAGCATCAACATCATTTAATCTATCCGCAAGAGATTGAAGATGATTACAAAAATTGTCGATCGAAGTGAATTCCTCAAAAGTAGCATTTGAGAATTCTTGGTCGAGATGGGTAGCACGAGCAACTATGTTGTCATAAAACAATGATTCAAGATGTTTCCAAGCAGCTTCTGCCGTGCCATTACGCGGAAGGATAGCGAGGAGGGGGTCATTTGAGATAGTGATATATATCCATTGAAGGAGCACGACATTAAGGCGACTCCATAAAGCCATGTCAGTAGACTTAGCCGTGTTGTAAGCGGCTGTTATGGTGCATTTTAGCTAACCTGATTACAGGTAGGAAGCCGAGGCTCGGCTTGGTAAGGCGACAATTACAGGTTATAAGACAAGGACATGCTGGGAGTAGCAGGAGCATAAGCAGGAACAGATACATAAGCCGAATGGTACTAGGTATCGGGTTCATAAGTTGGAACATAAGCTAGATCTTGCACATAAGCTAAGCGTAAGCTGGAACATAAGTTGGATCAAGTTCATAAGCTGAGGGTAAGCTGAGAGTAATTAAGCTGAGTCGGGTTCGTAAGCTGAGTAGCAGGCAGAACAGTAAGCGGATCAACTAGCACCAAGGATGTTCAAAGTGTATTATGGAAGTTACGCATGGTCAATGGTCCAAGGAGTTAGTTCCTAAATAAATGGAGCCATTAACTCCACTTACTTAACCAAGTCCTAAGAAGTAGTTGTGCGTGTGTGTGATGATGTCATCATGAAGCCGTCAACATGGTCGTTGCATGTGAAGCATGAAAATAGGAGTTGGTTCACAACAAACCTCTCCACATGCCTAAAACTTATCCAAGCAAGGAGACTTGTTCAAACTGAGTTGTAACTAACGTCCTACAAACAAGGAAGCATTAATAGTCAAAAGGAAGCAACCAAGCGTAGCAGAAGGCCAGGAGGGGTATCAGCAACAAACTCCTACATTTCAGCAAGCAGTAAATAAACAATACCAAGTCAAACCACTAATGACCACTTACCTATTTTCTAGGAGAGTGGGCAGCAAGGGTCAACAACACTTATGCCTATATAAGTGTTCAAAGGAGGCAAAGAAAGGGGATTCATTCGATCAGAAAGGAAAGAGGAAAAACTATGTTACAAACCCGTATCTTCACTACCCAGAAATACCTGCTTAGCATATCTAACCAGACAGTTATCGTTTGTACTTGAAAAAAGCAGGGCATGTCGCCCATACCCCTAGGGTGCTACTCAGCTAGTTTTATCCATTTTCAGTTTATATTACTCGAGATATTGTACGTGTACCAAACGGCTTTTATGCCCGAATCATAGTGGATTGGTGGACTCATAGCCACCCGCGGTTTTTTCCCTTGTTCTTGGGTTTTCCGCGTCAACATTTTCTTGTGTCTTTTCTCTCTTATTTCTCGTCATTTATTTTCCGTACCTTAGTCTAGCTATCGCGCGTTCCAACCTTAAATTGTCATCTTGACGATTTTTGGCAAAAATAATTTGGCGCCCACCATGTGGCCGATGGCTAGAATTTCCCATCAAAAATGTGTATCCACAAAATAAATATGCTATTTGACACAAAAGATTAATCTATCCTTGTTTGCATCAAAACCTAGCAACGAATGAAGGCATAATTCCTGGATCGGTTCATGTCATTATCAATAACGTCCAATATATGGAGAACATGGAGGAAACCAAGAAGCTAATAGCAAGAGTGGTTGAATTAAATCAAGTTATTTCGAGAATCATCAGATAACCGATCTGGTCCATTGTGCAATTGGGTAATTGTAAATGGATTGAAAAAGTCTCTCCCGACAGCTTTGCTGTTATTTGGTGAATTTCCAAGGTGTTGCCATGCCAAAGATAGCTTGTAGATGATTAAAAGCTTTTAGGATTGTCATTTTTCTTAAGATCCAGGTGAAGTCAGGTTCAAAGCGTTCGGGTTCTAGCTAGCCGGTTCGGGTATACAACTACCCAGCTAGGGATGCAAACGTGCTTTAACAAAGTAAGTGCTATTTTAATTTTCAACTAGCAAGAAACCTGATTCTGGTTCAAATTAAATTTTTGTCTTTAAGTCGTAATCTGTAAGCTGAACTCGCAGCTTGAGCAAGTAGGTTCCTCAATCCACGAATTGGGGGCTAGTCGTTACATCGTACTTTTACTAACCCGAATGCAGGTCGTTGCAAGCTGAAATTTTAAAGTTATCATAATTTATGTTTAATTACCCGAATTCAGGTTGCAAGATGAAAGCTCGGCTTAGCCAGATTAGATTCACTAGTTTTGAAATAAGTTGTTATTGCGAAATTTTGCTAACCTGAGCGCAGGTTGCAAGCTGTAAGCTGCAAATTGTAAGCAGAATGCTACCAATTGCAAGCAGTAAGCTGCAAACAACAAGCAGAATGCCGTAAGCCGCGAGTTGTAAGCTAGAAAGGCTGAAATGATATTTTAGCTATAACAAGCAGGTTACAATGTCTTATGATTCAAACTATGAACTATTTTGTTTAGTTTTGTGGAAGGTCTTTCAGGTACAAATTTGAACACCAACCCAGCAACCTGTAGCTGGTTCCTAGCAACTTATAGACGGTCCTAGTAACCCTAGTTCCCAGTAACTCGGGTTCCCAACAACTTGTAGACAATTCCCAGTAACCTGTAGCTTGTTCCCAGCAACCTATAGCCGGTTTCCAGCAACCCGTACATGGTTCCCAGCAACCCGTACATGGTTCCAGAAATCTGCATATAGCTATTCCAACATGGTATGTCTTCAGGTATGTATATACCCCTTTTAGCTACCTGGTACTACACTAGTGGAAAAATATCTATTTGCATCGTGCATTTTAGGCTATTTGCATCATGCATTTGGCGTTACAAATGCTACAGTTACAAAATAGCTAACTTATTTGGATCGTGCCTTAGGCACGATCCAAATAGTGACTACTTGCTTCGTGCCTTCAAAGGCACGATCCAAATAACCTGACTATTTGGATCATGCCTTTGAAGGCACGATCCAAATAGCTTGACTATTTGTATCGTGCCTTTTGAAGGCACGATCCAAATAGGATGTTATTTGCATCGTGCCTTCAAAGGCACGATCCAAATAGCCTATTATTTGCATCGTGCCTTTTGAAGACACGATCCAAATAGGATGTTATTTGGATCATGCTTGAAAAGGCAAGATACAAATAGTGTTTTTTTGGGCAAGCTAGAAGCACATATATGGTTATATAAAAAACATTAAGTAAGAGACAAATTATTTCATATGCAAAAAAAAAAAAAAATCAATTTCATTAATTTTTTGTTATTAGTACAAAAGAAACTATGATACTCAATATACAATATATATATATAATAATAATAATAATAAACTTATTCATATATAAACCTATACAAATAAAACTAAATAAATTGAAATAAATTAAATTATTACACCGCCATGAACAAGTTTCTTGAGAGTATGCCATGTTATCCTTGAAGACAATTTTAGACATCAAATAGCTTATCTTCAAAAGTTTCTGCCCAATCTGGCTTTGTTCATCTTAAGTGCCTTTCGAGCTGCAGTTACTATAACTTCAGTAGCTGCAAGGATATGACCTAAAAACGCACAATTTAATGAATGACATTGCCAGCTAATTAACAAATTTAAAGATAGTCTGAATTGAATAATAAGTTAAGCAAGTGACAAAATTTCATATATATGTAGCCTTACATGTTTGCCATGGAAGAATTGCAAAGTGCCATCAACAATATGGGTCAGGTCAGTACTCCCTCCGGAATATCCCTTGCCACCTTCATGACCGTGGTCCTTATCACCTCCTGGCCCCTTCATAACAATGATCCTCGTCACATCCTTCACGACCGTAGCCCTCGTTACCTGCACCAGGATGCTTGCCTTTTGGTCTAATTAAAGGCTCATAATCTTTTTCCCTATTTGAATGATGAAATGTAGAATAGCATGTTAGAATATGGGAATTTGTTTGATTTATAACTAATATAAGAACCTGGATATATGCCTATGTTCTGATATCAATATATTATACAACCTAAGATGGAATTGTATATATGCCTATGTTAACGTTCCGACTTGTCCTGCCAGTTTATAGTTGCTTATAGAAATAGGAACTTCTACTAGTTTTGTTTCCATTAATGTAAGCCTTCTCCACTAAACGTGGTGACTTGATAACTCCTGTGAAAATTGCTAACATTGGAACAATTATTCCATTAAATCCAAAATCAACAAAGAATTTTCTACAAAGTAAAGGGTTCATTTAATAACTGATGAATTAATAACTAAGCATGTATTGAAATGTTAGTGCTTCTTGCTTATTTTCATTCAATAACTGATGAATTATCATCATCAAAGAATGTTTCTAATTATTTTGCATTGTATTTTCTGTAAATAAAGGGGTTCAGGCATCAGGTGAACTAGACAAAGCTCAGTATATTTTCTGTAAGATAGATATACTGTATGAAGTGACATAGAGGTACAAGTAAACAAAATTGTTGGAATTTACCAAAGAACTTAAAAGATCCAAACAAGACACTTACATCAAAACAAGAGAAGCACAATTACTTGCAAAATTCATGCAATTTTAATATAACCCCACAATTCTTTGCCAAAAAAAAACACACAATTAAAAATATGATTGAAGCTAGCTATCAGAGATTCCCACCATTGCTAAATCTTTATAAATCAACACTCATTAAGATGGTGGAGTTAAACACTAATCTTTATAAATCAACACTCATCAAGAAATTTTCAAAATCCATCATTTTTATTTTTGCAGGAAAATTGGTGAGAAAGACTTAGAATCAGAACACACAAAAATAATTTGCAAAAAAATAAAAAGTAAAAAATCACATACCAATTGGATCAATCCAAGAACAGAAGAACCCCATTAATATATGGATGCTCAAAATCAACAATACCTAGATGCTAAAAACAGGAAACTAAAAGCATATACCCACAAACAATTTATAATCAAAATTTAATAAGAAAAAAAAAAATCATCAACAGAAACAAAAACAACAAAATCATCATCAACAATAATCAACAGTAGGAATGAAATCAAAATAAACCAACAACAAAATAGAATATGCAAGAAATTAGGATATTCAAAAAATTAGGTTTCAAAGTTAAGAAAGAGGAGTAATTACCTGGCGGTAGTGGGCGAGAAATGGAGGTATGGCGATGCGAGAAATGGTGGCGGCAGTGGAGAGGAACAGATCGGAATGGTGTCGCGAGGAACAACGATGGTGGTAATTGCAGATTAAGTAGGGGTTGTCGAGAACCAGGAGCAGCGATGTGTGGTGCCTCATCTTGGTCGTCGGCTCGACGAGCAGCAGCAGCAGTGCAGAGGGAGTGGAGAAGCAGCAGCAACGCGGGGTGGTGGAGAAGCAGCAACAGCGCAGGGCGGTGGAGAAGCAGCAACATCGCAGGGTGGTGGAGAAGCAGCAGAAGCTAATTAAGGGCGGTGGAGAAGAAGCAGTAGCGCAGGGGCGGTGGAGAAGCAGTAGCGGAGGGGCGGTGGAGAAGCAGCAGCGCAACGTTTGCAAGTTTCTTTAGGGACTTAGTGAAGGCTTAGGGCACAACTGCACAAGGTTTTATTTAAAAGGTGAATTGAGGAGGAGGGTAACCACGGGAAATTAAAAGTTGAATTGGGGAATTGAGGCTGCATTTTTTTTTAACATTTTGTATCGTGCATTTTTTGGCACGATCCAAATAACACAATTATTTGGATCGTGCCTAAAAACGCACGATCCAAATATTCGTTATTTGGATCGTGCCTAAAAACGCACGATCCAAATAGTCGTTATTTGGATCGTGCCTAAAAATGCACGATCCAAATAGTTATTATTTGTATCATATTTAATTAGGCACGATCCAAATAAGCAGTTACAAATAACAATTTTTTTACTAGTGCTAGTATGTATTTTGCAAATTGCAACCTGTTACACCTCTATTAGCAAGCATCACCTTACGGTTAGCTAACTTAGCTTACTATTAATTTATACACATGCCACGTAAGTAAATCTCCGGCCCGAAGCAGGCAAACAGGTATAACTCTGCATTATTACTTATGTTAGCTTCATTAATCATGATATGAATGTATTTATCATTCCGAATTGTCCCTAATTAATAACATATGCTAATACTTGCGACTTCATTTTGAAACAACTTAAGTTTTTAAGTATACAGGTATTAGTTTGACGTGTCAGGACTCCTTTGACATCCATTTTCATCAAACAAAGAAGATCTAGCATAATCATGTGGACATCAAGTCCGACAAGCTGACAACAATGACACTTTATGGTTGAGAGAACTAGAGATTTCAGCTAGCAAGCTGTTAGCACATAAAGACAAGTGAAAGATACCTCTTGTTGAACTGCTTAGAAACGTGAATATGTCACCGAAAGCTGAACCAGCTTATCAGGCTCGCGCAATAAGCTATTTTAAACCACTAATAATGTAACGACCCGACTCGCTTAAATCGGCGCGGAAGAAATCGACGAGTCGAATAGTTAAAAACTACAACTTAAAATACTTAAGAAATAAAACTAATTCCTCAAATATTATTATTAAACCACAAAAGTACAAATACCCACAAGTTTGTACATATACTAGTCCAAAAATCAAACTAGAAATACTAAAAATACAAGTAACTCCAACCACACATCGGAGTCTAAAACAACATATAAAAGTCCATTCAATCAACGTATAAAAATCTATATAACTCCATCACTATCTAAAACAACGGAAAACAGTAATTACAACAGATAACAGTAATAACAACGTTGCTCGCCCAACCCAAAGCTAAGCAAGAGGATCATCATCAGAAATACCTGAAAAATATACAACAGTCCACCATCAGTGGCGAGTAACATAACTGACTCACCCTAATGGGAATACACATGTACATAGCACAAATCAAATAATCAATATCAATAATCAAAGTACGAGAACAACCCAAAACGTGAACTCGACTCAAACCCACCTAATCAACTATCTTTGGCGCAATCATTCATATTCTAGACCGGACTGTGCTCGTACGAACGCATCTTACGCATTCGAACTTTCTACTATGCTCGGATTTGAGAATCTTACTCCCAAACCCCATGAAACCAATCTTACTGGAAATCCATGTCCCGTGAAACCAATCTTACTGGAAATTCACAAAGATCACATAGTATGACTCCAACTATCCCAATACCGCGGATGGAATAGGGGCAACGTCTTAACCCAAATACAATGAATCTTACTCAAAGTATCAGGCGTCTAAAAATGAAATCAAGCTAATCATTAATTAAATCTTTAATTGTTTTAATCATATTATTCATTTTATATCCCAATCATAACTAAGTTAAGTTCAAGAATTGCCTCTAGCCTTGATTCTCGAAATTAACTAGTTAAATCATTGAAGTTATTCTCAAGAACTGCCTCTAGCCTTAATCTTGAGTTTAACCAATCAAAATTCATTAATCTTTAATCATTCTTTAACCATTTAAACCTCAATCTTTAACTTTCTTTAACCAATAACCCATTTTCTTTAACTTTCAAGACTCAACCAAGAAACCTAAAGAACTCATCAAGAACTCAAAAAGAACTCAAAGAACTCATCAAAGACTCATAAAGAAATCATTCAAGAATCAAGATCTTCAATCAAGAACTCAATCAAGATTCAAGAACTCAATCAAGAACTCATCCAAACTCATCCATGTTACACGCATACCACACGAAAAATCATCAACAAACCTTTCGAAAATTATCCAAAATCAACCAAACTTTAACACATTAATCATGATCATATTACAGCATATAATCAATCATAAAATCATGAAAACCTTTATCAAAAACCTCATTAAAACAATTAAAAATCAGAATACTAACACTTCATAGAATCATGAACAATCAACCATAAACAACCCATACATGCATTTAATTCATACTATAAACATAGTATACCAAATAGGTTGAGTAAGTATGTTACCTTAGTCAAATCTTGAACATTAAACCCACCAAAACACGCTGCCCGGAAATGGAATCACACGTCCCACTAATCACGTATACCAAACGAACAACATGGCACCACCGTGCACCACCCCGAGACACCACGAACACAACCGCACGGTTGCCCACTGCACGAACCACCACTTGCCCACTGCACACACGGCTGCCCCACTACACACACGGCTGCCCATGGCTGCACGGACACCCCATACGAGCCACTTCTTGAACCACGAACCAAAACCCCAAACAAAACCCGAACACCCGATCTTGATCGATGACAAAGAGGAATAACTTGTGTTTGAATACTTAAAGATCAATTGATGAAGAATCTTTAAGTATGGGTTTAGAAAAGATGATGAACAAAGTTTGGGTTTAAAAGGCCATACTAGGCGTGTGGAATGATGGGCAAAGAGGAGGGAGTTTTGCCTTTTTAAAGAGATGGCAAGGGTGATTAAATGAGCAAATGAACAAAAGGATCCTAAGGCCTTACTAACTCCTCTATTTATAGAGGTTAGTCAAGGTGTGAACTTGAAGCAAGTGGCAAAACTTGCCATCAATCACAAGGGGGCCGGTTGGGCTTAGGAGAAAAAAAAACCAAAATGCTCACTTGGGCCATTTGCACTAATTCATGACTAATCATGATTAATTTCGCACTTGGCCCAAAACTAATTAATTAATTAGAAAATTAAATAATAAAATTCCAATTAATTAAAATAAAATAAAACCAAGAAACACTAAACCATTAAATAATAATGGTTACACTCAAGCATTAAAAATAGTCTAAAATAAATTTAGACCATGCACCGCAACAACAATAATTACTAGCAATTGACACGAAAGTAGCCCAAAATCTGGGGCGTTACAAATAATGGCAAGTAAGCTTTAAATTATATCGAAACAGTCAATGTCATTCACATGTATGTTTTATTTCCGAACTTTATTCCCTTGGTTGACGTCACAGCTTACCCGATGTGGGAAGCGCACTTCGTAGTTTTCTTGTGAGTTATACTCAAGCACGACTTATACGCACTAGTATTCATTGTTCTTTTTGCGTGGTTGATTATCAACTTCTTGGTAATAAGTAAAATATTAATGCTTCCTCATGAACTAACGTGAAGTGCAGTGAAAGAGACTTATAGAAAACTTGATATCAACGTGTAAGTTGAAGACAACCAGATATTTCAAAGCTAGAAGAGCTTCAACAGTGGTGATTTTCTTAAGATGATACCTAGTGATGAAGGGGTTTTTGGGCTCTTTCACCAAAAAAATAAAACCCCCGTTGTAGTATAAGTGGGGGTGTCGAACACGGGGAACAAGTCGTGAATCGTGTTGTGCGATTTAGGTCAATTGAGGATCTTGGTTTTGTTGTTGTAATTGAAGCTTAAACTATTGCATAAAATAAATGCGAAAAATATAAACTAAGTTCTAGGGTTGTCGGATCCGGGTTCACTTGATTTCGGGGGAATTACTTCAAAAAGTCTAAAGAACGAACTAAATCAAGGAAGGAGAATTAAACTCTAATAAGGTACCTAAACCTCCTCCCGGAGTGATTTAGGAGTTGACGCATGAATATAACAACAACGACTTCTCCCGAATGGACGTTATCAATACATTCAATGATCACAATTATACCAAGGTTTCACTAGAATTACATTCCTAGTTCGACTACCGACTCCCATTGTAATAGTCTCACTAACAACATACCTAAAGTGGATTCCTAGCTCGACCGCCAACTCCCGTTGTAATGGTCTCACTAGCAACATTGGGCAATGAAAATCAAAGCATAATTAACTCATAGACAAAGCCCTATTATACTTCAAAAATACCAAGAAATCAACTATGGCCTTTAGCTAATCTCTAAGCTCATTGACACCAACATTAACCAACCATGAATACAATTTAACTAAAAACTAGATGAAAACCCCCAATTTCAAGTCATGAACCCATCACCTTCAAACCCTAGAAAATTAACTACTCAAAAATCATATATAAATCAACTACAAACATGAAATTGCATAATTTAAACACTATACTACTTGAAAAACATGACAAAAACAAGATTAAAAGCATAGAAAATAGCAAGAACAAGCAAAGAGAAGGAATAGAGAACTTATTGAATTTTGATGTGCAAATTCGTTGGAATGGCCATGTCACTTGAGAAAACCTTCAAATCCATTAATCATCTTCAATAAAAACCAAAATCAAGAGATAAAACTAGATCTAAAACTATGGAAACAAGAATTGAACATAAACCCTAGAAAACTAAGAGGAAGAGAGGGTTTCTCTCTCCTCAAACCCTAAGCTAAATCTGATTTTTTTGGGACTTAAAACTAATCTAAAGTGTTGTTCTTATGTTTAGGGACCTTAGAAGGTATATATACAAGTGGGAAATCAAGGGGGCCAAGCATAGAAGAGGCATGAGTCGAAGCTGAGAACAACACGAGCCAACAGCAAACACGGCCCAAAAACAGAGTTGTTGCTCCCAGCTCAGGCGCGGACGCACGGCAGGGGTAGCACGGGCGCGAAGATGGCGGCGCGGGCGCGACGTTGTAGGTGGCGCGGCCGCGAGTGAGGGCTCGAGCTGGCCTGGGTGTTGCTTTCTTTGGGGGCTATCGCGGGTGATGGTCATTTAGCGTGGGCGCGTGCTTGGCTCTGTCCGCGACCATCAAAGGACCCAAATGCTTCCAACTTATGCTCGGGCTTCTCGGGGCCGGTCGGCACGCCTCCCGAGACATCGGGCCTCGGGCCCCACAAGCCTTAAAAATTACAAAAATGCCCTTTGGGTGCACTTTGCCTTGTCTTGTGGTCTTGGCTTTGCGGCATGCTTCTCTAAGCTTCTTGGGACCTCTCACGACCCTTGACGGCTTTCGAGAATCGCTTGGAAACCCTCAAAACACCTACATTAAAGAACAAAAGGCATAAGTAACACACAATAGCTCAATTATTGACGAAAACAACTATAAAACGACATTATTCAACGAAAACTCTAAATAAACTAAAACTAAGCTAAAAAGGCTTAAAACATGGAAAACTAAGCCTAAAATGCGCGGAAAACAAGTGAAAAGAGCCGCGAAAATAAGTCCTAAAATGGACTGATCACCTAGCTATTTGGCAACCAGACGCATGGCATGGAATCAAACGACTAAGACAATTATTGTCACAGCATTGCTTCACCAGATCAAAAGTGTAAATCAAACAATCATCTGAAGAGCTAAGTAAATTTAGTATATTCGATAGTCAAACTCGTTTGTTTACTTTATGTTCGTACGATCTCTCGCCCACATTGCTAACAACTGTTATTACTTATTCACTCCGAAATATCTTCGAATCTAATTTATATTCAAATCAAATTTGACATATGCACCACCGTAGCAAATCATGCTTTTACTTTACGAATTAATCATGTAGCAGTTGCATTTTTTTATGCTTAAACTCACGAAAGTCATTCTAACAAAAAGTAGAGTTAAGCTGCACACATGTCTTTTCCCACCAGGTATAAAGTGTTATTAGCCAGATCTTAGCAGAGAGAAGCTGACGCAAGTTGTGTGAAGCTGAAACAAGCTGATGCAAGTTGAGAAAAGCCGACGCAAGCCGAGCAAAGCTGATACAAGCCGAGCAAAGCTGACGCAAGCCGAGAAAAGCTGATTCTAGCTGAGCGAAGCAGACGTAAGTCGAGAAAAGCAGAGCGAAGCTGACAGAACTTGAAACAAGCGAAGCTGGCATAAGCAGGGGAAAGCCGAAGTGAACCCGAAAAATTCCAACGTAAGTTGCTAGGGGTGCAAGCAACCCGACAAGTACCAAATACAAGCTGCAAGGTGTCAAACGTAATCTCAGCAAAGTTACAGTAAGTTATCATGTATCAAATGCAAGCTGTTGGGTGCTAGACATAACTTGGTTGCAAAGATGGATCACACAAAGCTTTATAATGGTGGTCGGTTTATAAAGGCAGTAACATTAGTCGAAATCAACTTACATCCTTTACTATGGTAACATACCAGCAACAAGAGGTACATACTCCCGAATTCACTAATGCGTTTTCTAAAATCATTGAACTCATTGTCATACTCCAGCGAATTTACTTATGTTTATATTTATTCGTTCATTAACCCAAGTTGCTATGTCCTAAGTTAAGACTCACGTATTGAAACACGTAAGGCATCTACTTGTGCAACGGAAAACACGCTTTCTTTATATGCTATTATATCAATTTGTATCATGATGCAATATGATAAACTTGCTCTTAAGCTAGCTTGACAATAAGATTTATAATTATTCTAAAAGTAAGAGATCAATATCATGCAAAGAGGTCTAGTTACCAGCTTAACTTACAAAGTAGCCTATGTGCAAGCTCGCAACGTAGCCCAACTGTAAGCTGACAAGGTGACCTAAGCGTCAGTTTACAAATTCGCCCAAGCGCCAACTTACAAAATGGTTCAGCTACTAGCTTACAAAGCAACTCAGGTACTAGTTTGTAAACCGGATTGAGTGCCAACTTACAAGTGACTTAATCACCAGCTTATAACGACTTTGTCTAAAATAATAGTTCACAATGTGGTCCATGTGCCAGTTACCAACTTGCAAAAGAGGCTAAAATGCCAGCTTAGCAAAAGAACAAAAGCATCAAAATCGAAGTGGCTTATGTGTCAAATGTCAAACGTTAAGTCTTTAATTCGTGACTCTAATGTTAGTTTCAATCAATGATGCAAAGGTGAGGTCTAAAGCTGTCTAAGTAATCCACATAAATAAATGCTAAAGTCAATGTGCAAATATTACAAAAACGCTCAAGAAACATAGAACATTCTGTTACATTAATCGGAAATATTTGACGATGTCGTCTTAGACGCGACGTGTCGATAGCTCGATAAAGATCAAGAATCAAAAGACTAACAATTTTTTTAATTACAAAGTTATCAGGTGTTATCTCAAGCTATTAAGCTATTGTTTTAAGTTATTTTACGATTATCTCAAGTTATTATCAGGTTGATTATTTCAAAAGAGACATAAATGTTAGCAAGCTACATTATTCCGATCATTAAATTATCAAGAAACCAAGGTATTAATATCCTAGTAAGCAATCGAAAGAGCAAAGATAACGAACATAATTCCAAACTTAGCTTGAAGCTTATTTTCCTAACTTTCGACGTGCTCCAATTAGGAAAATGGGGGCTAATTGTTATGGTGCATTTTAGCTAACCTGATTACATGTAGGAAGCCGAGGCTCGGCTTGGTAAGCCGACAATTATAGGTTATAAGACAAGGACATGCCGGGAGTAGTAGGAGCATAAGCAGGAACAGATACATAAGCCGAATGGTGCTAGGTATCGGGTTCATAAGCTGGAACATAAGCTAGATCTTGTACATAAGCTGAGCGTAAGCTGGAACATAAGTTGGATCAAGTTCATAAGCTAAGGGTAAGCGGAGAGTAATTAAGCTGAGTCGGGTTCGTAAGCTGAGTAGCAGGCAGAACAGTAAGCAGATCAACTAGCAACAAGGATGTTCAAAGTATATTATGGAAGTTATGCATGGTCAATGGTCCAAGGAGTTAGTTCATAAATAAATGGAGCCATTAACTCCACTTACTTAACCAAGTCCTAAGAAGTAGTTGTGCGTGTGTGTGATGATGTCATCATGAAGCCGTCAACATGGCTGTAGCATGTGAAGCATGAAAATAGGAGTTGGTTCACAAAAAACCTCTCCACATGCCTAAAACTTATCCAAGCAAGGAGACTTGTTCAAAATGAGTTGTAACTAACATCCTACAGACAAGGAAGCATTAATAGTCAAAAGGAAACAACCCGCGTAGCAGAAGGCCAGGAGGGGTATCAGTAACAAACTCCTACATTTCAGCAAGCAGTAAATAAACAATACCAAATCAAACCACTAATGACCACTTACCTATTTTCTAGGAGAGTGGGCAGCAAGGGTCAACAACGCTTATGCCTATATAAGTGTTCAAAGGAGGCAAAGAAAGGGGATTCATTCGATCAGAAAGGAAAGAGGAAAAACTGTGTTACAAACCCGTATCTCCACTACCCAGAAATACTCTGCTTAGCATATCTAACCAGACTGTTAACGTTTGTACTTGAAAAAAGCAGGGCATGTCGCCCATACCCCTAGGGTGCTACTCAGCTAGTTTTAGCCATTTTCAGTTTATATTACTCGAGATATTGTACGTGTACCAAACGGCTTTTATGCCCGAATCATAGTGGATTGGTGGACTCATAGCCACCTGCGGTTTTTCCCCTTGTTCTTGGGTTTTCCGCGTTAACATTTTCTTGTGTCTTTTCTCTCTTATTTTTCGTCATTTATTTTCCGTACCTTAGTCTAGCTATCACCCGTTCCAACCTTGAATTGTCATCTTGATGATTTTTGGCAAAAACAGCGGCTGAAGCAGCATCCTCGGTCGGTGGAGCCAAGTGATCATAAAGATCATGGACCCTAGCTAGCAAGATTGGTAAACAAAGTAGCCCAAGAATGATACATGGCATGGTTATTGTCCAAAGTGACCGGAATAAGAGATTTGACATTTGTAATTGTGAGAGCGGGATGAAATTTGGTTGATTCACCCATGCTGAGGAGAGTAGATAAAAGAAGGTATAATGAAAGAAAAATAGAAGAAAGGGCTAGGGTCAAGGATCGGAAGTTAGGATGATAATTGAATTGCCTGGGTATTGTATTGAGTATCGTTGATAATATTAATTGAAAATTCTTGTATGGTCATCGAAAAAACGAACATCGAAGTCAAACAAATCCAGACCGTCCATCTTGTTGATTTGATTTGACTTTCATTTTTAATAAAAATAAACCTTTTAAACTTATTTTATTGTAATATTAATTCAATTAATTCATTTTACATACTTTTGTATTTACCAAAATTAATTTTATATTTTGTAATTTAAAAAGTAAATTAAAAAATCATTTTTTTAGGGATTAAATTTTTACACATGATTTTTTAACAAACTTTAAATTAGAAATTATTCAAGAGTTCAATTGACTTTATTAAACTTTAAAAAAAAGATTAATTAAACATTATCATCCTCAACCATTCTTTAACCGTCCATATTCAACCCCAACCCCGTTGATGCTTTAACTCAACCTTCATCTCCAACCCTATCTTCATCCCCAACCTCCATTGAAGCTTCAACTAATTAATCTCCAAGGTGATTAAAATAATATGCCCTCAATTCTCATCCCCAACACTCAATGTAGACCCAAACTCCATTGAAGCATTCAACCTTCATTGGAGGAGTATGTTCGAAATTCTTAGAAATCAAATAAGTAATCAATCTCCTTTTGTTAATTGTGGTAGCAAATTAGTCAAAAAAATATAAGTCTACGATTCAACTATTAATTAGTTCTGTGATTCAACCTTCAACCTTCATCCCCAAGCCCCATTTTAGATCCAACCTCCATTGAAGGAGTAAGTGCGAAAAATTCCAGAAGTATAATAAGTGGCTAATCTTCATTAATTGTGATAGTGAATTGATCAAAAAGAACAAGTCCTCAATTCAAGCCGCCATTAATTGGTTCTGTAATATTTTTTGTTATAAGATCCATGGCTACTAAAACCTAGATGACAAATGAAGAAGATGATGTTCAAACTTGATGCGTTTTAATTCGTCGCTGATTTTATTTGGCAATGTCCACAATGTAATTGGAAATTACCACATAGCAACCTGTAACATTTTAATAGAAGCAGGGTTAATCATATGTAATGTCCATAACACGATTTAGACATATATACAATAATTTGAATTTTGAAAATGTTATTTCCAATTTATTGATGATAGTTCTTTGTATATTTGTAAACTTTCTAAATTTCAAAGATTTAATTACCATAATACATTACTTAACAAATATATCCAGATTGCATTTTTCAAGAAAAAAAAAAAGCAGAGTTAGATTGCTAATAAGCAGAGTTATTTCCTGGGTATTGTATTGAGTATCGTTGATAATATATACATAATACAAAGCGTTATCTTCGCATAATAATCAGCTATGATAAGCTAAACGTAAGGGATATGATAGACTAATCCTACGGGACATGAAAGACTAATCCTATGGGATATTTACAACACCTATCTTTGACTAACAAAGATAACAAAGTTACAAGATATATCCTATGCATAACTTAAGGAATTAGAATAAAATACAAATTATATTCCTAATATATATTTTATCAAAATATTCTAACATTAACAGGTATTTATCCTAAATAATAATAAAAAAATGTTCCATTTACATTTTTTACATCTTTCAAAACACAAATTTAAATATTAATATCTTGAGCTATATATAACAAAAAAATCTAAAAATTATATGTTTAGAAAGTACAAGTTGAGACAACGATATCCCACATGACCATATTTCCCACTTACATATATAAAATTAAATACTCCCTCTGTAATGAATTACTAGCAACAATTTCCATTTTTAGGTGTAACAAAATACTTTCAACAATTTTTTTCCAATTTCATTTTATTCCTTTTTTGGCAAAAAAAAAAAAAAAACACAATACCCTACTTACTTTTCTCTCTCTTACTTTTATCATCATACCACATAATACCCCATTTACTTTTTCTTCTCTTATTTTTCTCTCTCTTATTTTTATCATTATTCTACCTAATACCACAATAAACCTATTTCATCTAAGAGTCCATGCTAGTCCAAATGTTGCTACTAATTTGTTACGAATGAAGTAGATTAAAAGTTAGGAAAAATTGTCAAGAATAAGCCAACCTTTGGGCGATCTTCCACAAATAAGCCAACCTTTTGAAAATCCAAAAATAAGCTAACCTTGTTATCATTTAAGCCAAAAATAAGTCAAATGATTATTTAACATGTTAGTTTTTATTGTTTTTTATCACTATTTTACCATCATTTAACATATTTTTTGCTTTAAGTGATAATAGTAACTTGAAATAACAAATAACTAATAGATTAAATAATCGTTTAACCTATTATTGGCTTAAATGATAACAAGGTTAGCTTATTTCTGGATTTTCAAAAGATTGGCTTAATTGTGGAAGATCGGCCAAAGATTGGCTTATTCTTGGCAATTTTTCCTAAAAGTTATAATATGAATAGTGACAATTTTCAAATTGAAGCAATCAATATGGGACAAAGGAGTATTACTTTGGACATGCAAACTGTATAATATTATATATATACATATACATTCACCTTTGACTTGAATAATGCTATTTGATAATAGCGAATTAGCAACAGTAACTAGCGAATTAAATCTGTTTGGTGATTATTAGAGTTTAGAGTTTAGAGGTTAGAGTTTGTGGTTAAATGATTACTTTTTTTTTTGTTCAGAAGATTTGACTACTGATTTGACTTGTTGTGTAAAGATGTTTGGTAGTACTTAGCTGATTGATTAGAGTATTATACTTTAATGTGATGTAAAATGACATTTATGAACATTTATATTTTATTAAAACAATTTATTAAACAATTTATGGACAAAATAGACATTTGTTTAATTTTTTCTCACTCCGAAAATCTATACAAAAAGCTACTCACCCTAGCTTTTTCAAAATAGAGTTTTTGGTACAAAACTCTCCTTAAAACCCTCTCTTACCAAACACCCAAATTAGAATTTTGACTAGTCATGATAAAATATATAAACATATTTTTGGGCCTTAACTATCACCTTTAGCTTTTGGTTTAGATGGTCCTTTAACATGGTTTCAAAGCCAACGTGACACAGAGGTCACGGGTTCTAATCTCTCATCCCTTTCCCTTCTAAGTGGAATTAATTTGCTTAAGCTTATAGTTGAGATGGTCCTTTAACATGGTATCAGAGCCAACGTGATTCAAATGTCACGAGTTCGAATCTCATCCACCCCCTCCTTTGCAAAGTGGAATTAATTAGCACCAGGTATGATGGGCTTGTATTACATCCTCATTTCAACCCCAAAGGGCCTTTCATGTGAGGGAGAGTGATAAAATATATAAACATATTTTTGGGCCTCGATTATCAGGTTAAGTTTTTGGTTAAGATGGTCCTTTAACAAGTTAAAACTTTAAACTCTCTCCAAAACTCTAATTTCTCCTCCACCAAACAAGGCCACTAATATATAGCGCAACTAAGGGCTCGTTTACATTAGCTGAATAGAGCTGACCTGAACTGAACTGAATTGAACTGAACTGAATAGAAGTGTATTAATTGAACTAAATAAAGATGAACTGAACTAAACTGAACTGAACTGAATAGAGATTAACTGAACTGAACTGAACTAAATATAATCTGAAGTAAACAAGCCTTAATAGCTTAATAGATACTAACCTCTGTCCTAATGTAAACGATCAAGTTTGACTTTTGACACTATCGATCCTTTAATTTTATATACATTAGAAACATAGTTGAATCCCATATATGATATAGTGCAATAGTGAGTGTCGATCCCACATCGGAAGATGAGGAGATACTAAACTAACTTATAAGTCTAGGAGTTACTCCTCCTATCACCAATTTGTTTTAGGAAGGAACCTTCTATGGCTTGTAAGTGACATAACTCTCCTCTTCCATATTGGATTGCCCAGACCCGTTTCAAATATTCAATCAAATTTAACATGGTATCAGAGCCCAGGTTGTGGTCTCACTATTGAGGGGGATTGTTGAACCCAATATATCATATAGTGCACTAGTGAGTGTCCAACATCGGAAGTTGAGGAGATACTAAACTAACTTATAAGTCTAGGAGTTACTCCTCCTGTCACCAATTGGTTTTAGGAATAAACCTCCTATGGCTTGTAAGTGACATAACTCTCCTCTTCCATATTGGGTTGCCCAGGCCCGTTTCTAATATTCAATCAAATTTAACAAAAATCATAATAGTGTGATCTCATTTAATTTTTCTCGACACGAATTTTCTAAATATATATATATATATATATATATATATATATATATATATATATATATATATATATATATATATATATACACATACATACATACATGTAACTTTTTTTTATTATATACAACTAAAGATATTAATATTTAAAGATTTTTCTCGATTGATGAGAAAAATAAATGAATCATTTACTTTGGAACGGAGGGACTATAAGTATATAAGTGAGCTCTATGCCCACTTTGTCTTGTGACTATTGAAACGCAACACTATTTGTTCATTTATTGTGCGATAGTAGCTACTATTTGGACGTTTCGTCAATTTCTTCGATGAATATTTTCGCTTTCAACTAATCCAGCTTTAAGTTTCCTCTTGTTGCCCCTCCATAACTTTCACCCTCTATTGAGGAAATGATATTGGCCCTCTATTATAAAAAGAGTATCCTCTATATTTCTAGAGGAAATAGACTATTCATTTCCAAAATGAATAAAGAGAGAAATAGTGGGGGTGGTTTAAAAATCCAAACAATATCACTTAACAAATATTTACATACAAAAAGTAGTGTACGTCATAGAAGAAACAATTTTGTACAAATGATATATAAATTCTAATTTTTTCTACAAATCATACAATCTTAGTAAATTTTATAGGAACCATAGAAATTAATGGGAAATTTATAAAGGCTGAAAGAAATAGTCGTTTGGTGCAATTGATGCTAAATGAAAATTTATCAAGCTCTTTAATGGTGAAGAATGATAATTTGAATCTTCTATTGTAAAAAAGGAAAAATAATCAAAAATTAAATGGAGGAGTCATGAGTATGATAAGTTTGGTTGAGAAAAAAAGAGATGATAAATTTTGTTGAGAAAATGAGACAAGTCATAATAATCATTGAAAGAAAAAAAAAAGGAAATAAGCCTTGAAAGAATGTGTGCATTGAAGAAGGAATTGAAGGGGGTTTGATTGAAAATAGGAAAGTACACTTGTAAAGCACTAAAGCTGATAGGAGTTAAGAATGTGGACAGTTGAGATTTGTTTGTTTTTTTTTTTTTTATAAAAAAAAATTAAAACCTAGACACCTTTATTGAATTGGGCCCTTTAAATTAGTGGCTCTGTGTTGAAGGCATTGTTGCACTTGGTTAAGCACAACCCTACGTAATGATTTTGCTTCAGCCGGTATTATACACTACATGTTCGTCATGGAGATCATATTGTATTTTTGCTACTACTTTCTTTTTGGGTAATATTTTCCCTTTAGTTGCAGAAACTACAATCGCCCTTTATAACGGTAGGTCTCCTTCTTACTCGCCAACATAATTGTTCTTCTATATTTATCGAAAGAGGCAATCTAACGGTCATTATTGTTTTGCGGAAAAATTGATGGGAATAATCCTAACTTTTTGGCTGTTATATTCAAAGTGGTCCAAACTTTTGATTAATTAGGTATAATCCTAATTTAAGCATCACCACATCTTCTCATTTTGGTCTGTGATTTGTTGAGAAGTGTTAGTAATGGGTTGTACGGGTTAATTTGATACGTATTTTGCTCTAATTTGGCTCAAATTTAATTAATGAAAGTTTTAATTTAATTAATACTACTTAAGTAGTTTATTTTAATCAAACATTAAATAATTTTATTTAATTAAAGCTTAATATATATTAAATTAGACTTTTTAGCATGCAATAGAAGATATTTCATAATGTTTTTGCCAATTTCGACCACAAATCCAATCTTTAAGGATCAAAGTGACCTTCGTTATGCTAAATTTGTAATGTTTATTTCTCAAGATCGAAAACTGAGATTGATATTTTTTGGGCAAGCAAAAGGAGATGTTTCTGATCGTTTTATTGTTAAGTCAACGTAACCTAAAATCCAACCCTTAAGGGCCATACTGACCCTTATTATACTAAAATGAAATTTTTTATTTTCACGAAAAGCGAGACATTTTTTGGCATGCAAAACGATACATTTCCGATCATTTTTGTCAATCTTGACCTTAAACCCAACAATTAAGGGTCAAACTGACCCTCATTATGTTAAATTAAACGTTCTTATTTCTTACGAAAATTGAGACATTTTTAGGTGCGTAAAACGAGACATTTTTTTTCATTTTTTGTCAATTCCGACCTTAAATCCAGCCCTTTTGGCAAAACGGACTCTCATTATACTTAATTGGAATTTTTATTTCTCACAAAAATTGAGAATTTTTTGACACGTAAAACGAGACATTTCTGATTATTTTGTGTCAATTCAGACCTTAAAAATCAAGTCCATAAGGGCCAAACTATCCCTCATATCAGTACACTAATCTAGAAATTTTTATTTCTCACGATTTTGAGATTTTTTTGTGCACACAAAATGAGACGTTTCTGATCTTTTTTGTCAATTCTGACCTTCAATCTAGTAATTAAAGGATCAAACAGTCGTTATGGGTCAAACGGACCCTCATTACGCTAAACTGACCCTTTAAGGGCTGCATTTAAGGTCGGAATTGACAAAAAATAAGAGCTTTCTCGTTTTGTGTGCCCAAAATGTCTCGATGGTCGTGAGAAATAAAGCTTTCCAGTTTAGCATAACGAGGGTTAGATTGGCCGTTTAGGGCTGGATTTGAGGTTTGAAATGACAAAAAATGTTTCGTATTATGTGTCAAATATGTCTCTCGTATTATATGTCAAAAAGGTCGGAAAATTGTTGCAAAAAAATAGGCCAAAAATCTGTTGCTGGAAATAATCGGTGAAAAACCATTGCTAGAAAATTCGGTTGAAAAATGTAAGTCGGAAAAGGTGCCGGAAAAATCATTGCTAAAGTTAGGATTATTCTAATCAAAATTTCCATTGTTCTACAAGGTAATTAAATTAAATCCCGTTGTTCGTGGAAGATTCAACTTTTTATGGAGGACATTCGCATGCATTGTCCTACATGATTTCGGTTTAGTCTCTTCAGCTCACTTGTTTTTTAGGAAGCATACTGCATATTATGTTGCGTTGCTCAGGGCAGTGAATCCCTAAGCACATTGCTATAAATTTGATCCTGGATGCTAATTTTCGTTTTTGTGTCTTCTGATAAATTAGGGTGTTAATAATAGATAGTACTCTAAAATGTATGGGTTGTTATATATGATCAGGGTTTTTGACACAAAAATGAAACAATGTGTGAAACTCTTCGAGGCGTGTACTCACTATTCTAAAAGCAATACTTCGACCCAATGAAAGCCCGGGTATCACGAATGTTTTATTTTGAGATACAACGAAGAAACAGTATTACTCAGGCTTTCAAAGACTAATACCAATGTAATTTAGTATTTTGATGAAGGTTGAAGATGAATCCTTTTTGAGAGAAATAACACTCTGACACTTTTGCAATATGAAGTGAGGAATGAATTATACGTTGTTTATAATTCAAAACTCAACTTCCCACTCAACAAAATGGCCAGTAACAGCAGTTACCACGTACCCAACAACCTAAGACCAAGCATCATGCATTTGACCGAGAAAACCGCTAATTCAAACAACGACTGAAGAATTATCGCGGGCGCGCAGAACAAGCCGTCGCAGGCGCGACATGGACCACGGCGCGGGCACGCTACTAGCGTTGCGGGCGCGACAACCCAGTTCTTCCTGCGCGCGCTGTTTTCTCTTCGTCGCGGGCGAGGGAAACGGCGCGAGAACGCCCAAAATGTCCCTGTCCACGACAGCTTTATGCAAATTCCTAAGTTTTACAACTTAGCTTATTTTTCACCGAAATTTTTTTCCGAGCTTGGTAATAAGTCCGTATATCATTATTTTGCTAAATTATTTCACCATATCCACACAAATTAGCATAAATAATCATGAGCGTATTCTTAATGCTCTAAATATATCCAACAATCCTCCCCCATTTAGAGTATTAAAGAAATTGCAACATCATCAAAAAAAATTACAATCTAATGCATAAATGAAAGTGTCACTTCACTTGAACTTCCACTTAGTACAATACACATTCCAAGATCCCGAATCGGAATAGTGTCGAAAATGATTGAACTTTCCAAAACATAATGGGATAATGAAGATATCATACACAAAAGATCAATTACATCATTACATTATATAACTTGACACCTTAAACAACCATAGTGTCCGTATCTATTCATAAGTACATCAAAGCTACGCCACTAGCTTCTTAAAGCGGCCAAACTTCGTACTTACATCGGTAAATCTCTAAAAAACATGCTCCTGTGAAATAGCATAATGTCAAGAGACTTATTAAGAAACGCAACCTATTTATTCATCACAGGAATGGAACTTACTTAGGATGTAAATTTCAAGTTCCCGAACATCAAGATAAATGATTAATCTTCATTGAACTTAAGACCCAACGTTGTATTGGGCGTTAAGTTAAGATTCCTTCATTTGTGTTCAAATCAGGCTCCAATCCTAAACCGATTTCCATCCTTTCTATCATACCTCTAGCTAAACCACTAGTATCTTTTCATATACAGTCAATAATTAAAGTGCACCATTTTATAAACTTGACTATAATTTCTTATAAAATCAGCTCTTTACCAGCCAAGTACATAGCAATACACTCTACTGTCAAAGAGAAATCTGCAATACAAGTTTGCTTCTTGAATACCCAAGAAATATCACCTTCCCCATGGAGGAACACCCATCCAATAGAAGAAAAATATCTTTCAACTTGCATTCGAATTCCCTTCTTCAATCGAAAATATTGCTATAAACCAAACCAAAACTGTGGTTTCCTTATTACATGACGAATAATTAACTTTCAACATTCTATATTGCTATTAAAATTCCATAATTTGCCCACCGCAAATACAATAACATTCGTCATTACTTACATTAAAAACCTATAACTTGCATTACTTTTTTACTTGGTAATAAATTATCTAGTATCTATAGGTGTTTAATTCATATATCCAAGATGACATTAACCTCCCCCAGATCTTTCATAGGGACAAAGACCATTTTAAAACAAAACATGTCATCTACATATAGTAAAATTATGGTAACTTGACCATGACCATAAATTAACTATATATTCACTTGTTTGAATTGTCCACAGAAATTCATTAGACAACACAATGTCATCAAATCCTTGATTTCATTATTGGCACTTACTAAAGCCCATACAAAGAATTTAATCAACTTTAAATCTAAGTTCTCGATTTTACACATCAAACTATACCGTTTGTTGCATGTAAACATTTTCTAACACATTACTCAAGAATGCAATTTTATCCTCTATTTATGGATCATAAGATTATAAATAGTTACAAGAACTATAGATAACTTATATTAAATATACTAACAATAGGTGAATGCCATTAACCGACCTTTGACCACATGAATAATAATTCATCAATTTCAATTTTCGTGGAAAATTCATTTTCACCCAATAGGTTTACCTTTAGGAGTAAGTTCACTAAAATCCAAATATCTTCTTCATGATGAATTTTATCTCATCATTAATTATTTTCTTCCAATCAAAATACCTTTAGACCTCATGGCCTACACAAAATAAAGGATCACATCCCATATTGAAAACAATATGGAAAACTTTATCAAAATAAAACTTT
Source organism: Salicornia ramosissima (assembly GCA_951394345.1). Lineage (NCBI taxonomy): Eukaryota > Viridiplantae > Streptophyta > Magnoliopsida > Caryophyllales > Amaranthaceae > Salicornia > Salicornia ramosissima. The sequence continues at coordinate 16,087,711 of OX596235.1, forward strand.
GGTCCTTTATTTAAACATACATGAAAACAGGCTAATTAATATAATCTTAGCCATATTATCCTACCAAATTGTGATGATTTAAATGAATCATTCTCAATTTGAGTTTGATCATTTATTTCTTGATCATATGCACTTAGATCAATTTCCTTAGCATTGGTACTTTGGAGTATCATCCTTTAATTTAGGAAGTGATAAACAATAATATTCATTAATTATTGCATCCTTTGACCATACAGTGGGGTAAACCGACCAAACGTCATTTGTTCTATAGCATAGAACCTATAGGATTTGCTATACCGCATATCCTATATTGATGCGCTCAACTCCACTTTTATCCAAGTTTTACATTCGGATTCCAAACTTTGAAATAACTCAAGTTTGACTTCCCTTTGGTACCATAGTTCATATGGGATTACTTTATTCTTTTATTTTAACATAAATCAATTTATAATTATATATAACATGTTTTACGACAACTTTTCCCATATACCATCACTTAAACCTGAATATAATAGCATGGAATAAACCATCATTTCCTTTCAGACACACCACTATATTGTAGTGTAAAACTTAATTCATGTATACTTTATAAACTTTAGAAAATTTGGATTAAGTTATTCAGTGCCTCTAATAAGTCTAAATCTTTTAATTGTGAAGTATCATCTTTAATTGACAATATTGTGAAATTATACATCACAAATCCTTTGTATTAAAATACATAATCCTTGTCTAATATTAATATACAAAATATATCCATTAGAAAATAATAATTCACAACCTTAATGAGGTTGTCACTATTCAAATGATTTGAATAGAATACATGAACAATAGAAACAAATAAATATAATTCTATTATACCATAGAATACAAACATCAATAATTAAATTGATCATTGACATAATTACATAATTTAACGCCCTAGATTTTTGGGCTATTTTCTTGTTTATTTTGTTTGTAATTGTTTTAATACTGTGTATAGTCTAAATTTATTTGGAATATTTATTGATTGATTATGATTATTTTATTATGTGATTTATTTTTTTTATTTTAGTTTATTTTATTTTTAATTAATTAGAATTTTATTTTAAATTTTCTAATTAATTAATTAATTTTGGGCCAAGTGCAAAATTGATCATGATTAGTCATGCTTAAGTGCAAATGGCCCAAGTAATCATTTAAACCCATTTGAGCCTAAGCCCAAATGGCCCCTCTCTTGATTAGTGGCTTAATTTTGCCACTTGCCTTGTTTTCACACTTAACTAACTTCTATAAATAGAGGTTGTTAGTAAGGCTTAAACACAATTTTGCGATTTGATCATCCTTGGCCACATTTAAACACAAAACACTCTCCATCCTTGTCCCTTGTTCCACACGCCATTTTGGCCTATCAATCCCCCAATCATTGTTCATCATCTTTTCAAGCCCAAACTTAAAGATTCATCCTCCATTTGATCTTTAAGTGACTAAAACACAAGTAGCCTTCGTTGCCTTGATTAAGATCGTTTGTTGAGGTTTGGGTTTCGGGTTATGGGTGTTTGTATGAGCTGCAACGTGGTGGCCGTGCAGTGACGCCGTGCAAGGGTGCTCGTGTGCAAGGCCGTGGTGATGCCGTGTTGCTTAGAGCCATGTGGTTTGGTTCCGGGCAGCGGGTTTTTGGTATTATTATGTTTAATCTTCAATAAGGTAACATACTATCTTACCTTAATTTGTATACTATGATTATAGGATAGATTAAGTAATCTTGTTAGATGAGTTTTTGATGATTGTTCATCATTTCATGCGTGATTTTTAAGTATGAGTTTGGGTGATGTTTTAATGATATTCGTGCCTTGATTCTATGCAATTCATGATTGTTTATGATAATTTCATGTTTATTGATGATCAAGTTTCGTGAAGTTTTGATGATTTTAAGTTGATGAAATTGTTGTTGAACATTGCCTATGTTATGCGTGATTTTGATGATGAATACGAGGTTGAGTTCTTGATTGAGTTCTTGAATCTTGATTGAGTTCTTGATTAAGTTCTTGAATCTTGATTGAGTTCTTGAATCTTGGTTGAGTTCTTTATGAGTCTTGGTTGAGGTCTTTATGAGTTCTTGGTCGAGTCTTGGTTAAAGAAAGTTAAGATAAGTTAAAAGAAAGTTAAAAGTGGTTCAAATAAAGTTAAAGAAAGTGAATAAAGTTAAAGAAATGATTAAGATTGATTAAAGAAGTGGTATTGATTATGGTTAGACTCAAGAAAAGGCGAAAGAAGCAATCTTGAGAATAACTTCGATGGTTTACATGTTAGTCTTAAGTCAAGGCATAAGATGCAACTTAAGATTAACTAAGAATGTAAATAAAAGACTAAAGATTAGCTTGATTTTACTATTAGACGCCTAACCTTAGAGTAAGATTCTAAGGCTTGGGTTAAGACGCTGCCCCTATCCTATCCGCGGTATTGGGATAGATGGAGATCTTACTATGTCGTCTTTTGATATGGATTTCCCGTAAGATGGGTTTCATGGGGTTGGGAGTAAGATTCACAATCCTGGCATAGTAGAAAGTTCGTTCGCGTAAGATGCGTTCGTACGTTCATAGTCCGGTCTAATATGTAAATGATAGCGCCAAAGATTAAAGTAAGATAAGTCTAAAATTTGAAAATTGGGAGTTAGTCGAGTTTTGGATATTATTGTTGATTGTTGTTATTTTTAACGTTATTATTATGATTATTGTTGGTATGATATGTAGTTTTCCATGATCGTATGTTGGATGTCTGATTTGGTGGTTTGATGTATTATATGATCATGTGTATCCACGTTAGGGTGGGACAGCTATGTTACTCGCCACTGACGGCGGACTGTTGTTTATTTTTCAGGTAATTCTGATGATGAGGTTCTTGCTTGGCTTTGGGTTGGGCGAGTGCCGATGTTATTTAGTTTTTGCGTTGTTGTTTTACGATTTCTAGTATTAGACTATAGTAGTGATACTTGTATATTCTAACTCTGACATTTACTTGGAGTCTATATTGTTAGTAGTGGTAATAATGACATTTGGGTTTAGATATGTACAATCTTGTGGGTGTTGTACTTTCGGATTTAGTATATATTCTATTTGAGGTTTTGTTTTAATTTTTAAGTATTTTAGTTTGTTAGAATTGACTATTCAACTCGCCGGTTTCTTCCGCGCCGGTTTAAGCGAGTCGGGTCGTTACAGTTGGTATCAGAGCCGAATAGGTTTTAAGTGAAGTTTTAGGACTTGAGTAAAAATCGAGAGTTGAGAGCTTTACCATTCCCGTGTGATAAACCCAATTTAGGATAAGTATAAGGGAGAAGGGTGTTGGGTGGAAGAAACTGGGATAAGAATCTTTTCCTATTTCCCTTTTTATTTGTGTACTTGTTTATAGTGTGGATTGTTGACTCACATTTTTGTTCTTTTTATCCTTTTCGTATTACGTTTCGACATGTCCACACCTCGCCGGTCAAGTTCGGCACAACAGAGGTTACGAGCGCTCGAGGAGGCGATTCTTACACTTGCGCATCATAGTCGTCAGCCATCGGGATCGCAGTCGACGTTCGATCGTATCGCTCGTCATCAACCACCGACTTACGATGGGGTTGCCGACCCTACGCCGTTGGAGAGTTGGATCCACGAGATGGGGAAGCTCTTCGACACGACGTTTTTCCTCGTGCACGAGAAGGTCCAGATTGCCGCCTACTACTTGCGAGCAGAGGCTGATAACTGGTGGAGCGTAGCTAGGAACGCGTGTATGCCCTACATTTGATGTCTTGGGCCGAGTTCGTAGCTAAGGTCCAGGAGAGGTTCTACCCCGACGAGTTGCGGTGGCGGAAACCAGAGAAGTTTCTTACTCTTACTCAGGGTAAGATGACAGTTTAGGCGTACACCGATAAGTTCACCGAGCTATCGAGGTTCGCTACGTCGGTTGTTCCATCCGAGGAGGAGCGGGTTAAGCGCTACATCAAAAAGCTAGATCCGAGGATTCGCATTCACGTGATCAGCAGTGGAGCGAAGACCTTTCAGCAGGCTTACGAGGTAGCACTCGAGAGTCAGACATCGACGACCGAGGAGGATGCGAGTATGAAGAGGACCCAGGTCCCAGCGACGCCGTCTTCTTTCAAGAAGCCCCGATTTAGTGCTCCTAGCAGTTTCGACGGTTCGAAGTGTAGAGGCTGCGGCGAGGACTTCCATCCAGGGAAGCAATATGACGGCACGCCCATAGCATGTTCCATCTGCAGGAAGGAAGGCCTTAAGGCGTCAGTTTGCCCCGAGAAGAAGCCAGGCACCGAGTTCAAGCGACTTCCAGCACCGGCTAAGACTCCAGTGAAGAATTGAGTCTACTGTATGACTGAGGCAGAAGCAGAGGTCCAGCCAGATGTAGTCTCAGTTCCCCTGTTAGTTCGTTTATAACTCTCCCTTCTAGAGAGGATTTTGTTTGTTAGCGCGAGTTACGAGGAGTGCCTATCGTTATAGCTGGAAAGCAGGCGACGGCCGATCTGAAGGAGTTCCCGCTAATGGAGTTAGATGTCATTCTTGGCATGAACTGGCTGTCGAGGTATCGAGCGATCATTCGTTGCCGAGATCAGTCAGTGACATCCCGAAGACCGCTTTTCGTACGAGGTACGACCACTACGAGTTTTGAAGTGATGCCCTTCGGTCTCGCTAACACACCAGCCGTGTTCATGGATCAGATGAACCGGACTTTTTATTACTTACTCGATAAGTGCGTCGTAGTTTTCCTCGACGATATCCTAGTCTATTCAAGAGACGAGTTTGAGCATGCAAAGCATCTCTGGATAGTGCTAGAGATATTAAGAAAGAATAAGTGATTCGCGAAACTCTCTAAATGTGAGTTCTGGCTTCGCGAATTAGCATTTCTGGGTCACGTAATTAGCAAGGAAGGCATTAAGGTAGACCCGGCAAAAGTTAAGGCTGTAGTTAAATGGAGTAGCCCGGGTAATGTGGCGGAGGTTCGTAGTTTTCTGGGTTTGGTCGGATACTATTGACGATTCGTCCAGGACTTCTCCAAGGTTGCTAGGCCAATGACTAGTCTCCTACAGAAGGAGATCCGATTCGTTTGGACGGAGGCTTGCGAGCAAGCGTTTCAGCTGTTGAAACAAGAGATTAGTCTCTGCTCCTATTCTTACCCTTCCGAACGACGGGGAGGATTTCGAGGTCTTCAGTGACGGGTCTAAGAGCGGCCTAGGAGGCGTGTTGATGCAAAGAGGGAAGGTCATCACTTATGCATCGAGGCAGCTGAAGGTGCGCGAGCGTAACTACCCCCCACGCATGACTTGGGGCTAGCAGCGGTGGTGTTTGTGCTTAAGATCTGGAGGCACTATCTCTATGGTGGTTCGTGTAAGGTATTCATGGATCATAAGGGTCTCAAGTACGTCTTCACTCAGAAGGACCTTAATATGAGGCAGCGACGATGGCTTGAGCTTATTAAGGACTTCGACTTGACGCTTAATTGTCGTGAAGGCAAGGCGAACTTAGTAGCTGACGCACCGAGTCGCAAAGACCGATTGAGCTTCAGTGGAAGCCGCAGTTCCATCAGAGTTCGTCTGACTTCTATGTGTGCTGAGCCCGGAGTTTTTGATGGTGGACAGTCTCCTTTGCTTAAATTTCGGGACGAAATTTCTTTAAGGAGGGGAGATTGTAACGCCCCAGATTTTTGGGCAATTTTCTTGTTTATTTTGTTTGTAATTATTTTAATTTTGTGTATAGTCTAAATTTATTTGGACTATTTATTGATTGATTATGATTATTTTATTATGTGATTTATTTGTTTTATTTTAGTTTATTTTATTTTTAATTAATTATTATTTTATTTTAAATTTTCTAATTATTTAATTAATTTTGGGCCAAGTGCAAAATTGATGATGATTAGTCATGCTTAAGTGCAAATGGCCCAAGTAATCATTTAAACCCATTTGAGCCTAAGCCCAACCAGCCCCTCTCTTGATTAGTGGCTTAATTTTGCCACTTGCCTTGTTTTCACACCTAACTAACTTCTATAAATAGAGGTTGTTAGTAAGGCTTAAACACCATTTTGCCATTTGATCATCCTTGGCCACATTTAAACACAAAACACTCTCCATCCTTGTCCCTTGTTCCACACGCCATTTTGGCCTATCAATCCCCCAGCCATTGTTCATCATCTTTTCAAGCCCAAACTTAAAGATTCATCCTCCATTTGATCTTTAAGTGACTAAAACACAAGTAGCCTTTGTTGCCTTGATTAAGATCGTTTGTTCGGGTTTGGGTTTTGGGTTTGGGTGTTCGTATGGGCTGCAGCGTGGTGGCCGTGCAGTGACGCCATGAAAGGGTGCTCGTGAGCAAGGCCGTGGTGATGCCGTGTTGCTACCGTGTTGCTTAGAGCCGTGTGGTTTGGTTCCGGGCAGCGGGTTCTTGGTATTATTATGTTTAATCTTCAATAAGGTAACATACTATCTTACCTTAATTTGTATACTATAATTATAGGATAGATTAAGTAATCTTATTAGATGAGTTTTTGATGATTGTTCATCATTTCATGCGTGATTTTTAAGTATGAGTTTGGGTGATGTTTTAATGATATTCGTGCCTTGATTCTATGTAATTCATGATTGTTTATGATAATTTCGTGTTTATTGATGATCAAGTTTCGTGAAGTTTTGATGATTTTAAGTTGATGAAATTGTTGTTGAAGATTGCCTATGTTATGCGTGATTTTGATGATGAATATGAGGTTGAGTTCTTGAATCTTGGTTGAGTTCTTTATGAGTTTTGGTTGAGTTCTTTATGAGTCTTGTTAGTTCTTTATGAGTTCTTGGTCGAGTCTTTGTTAAAGAAAGTTAAGATAAGTTAAAAGAAAGTTAAAAGTGGTTCAAAGAAAGTTAAAGAAAGTGAATAAAGTTAAAGAAATGATTAAGATTGATTAAAGAAGTGGTATTGATTATGGTTAGACTCAAGAAAAGGTGAAAGAAGCAATCTTGAGAATAACTTCGATGGTTTACATGTTAGTCTTAAGTCAAGGCGTAAGATGCAACTTAAGATTAACTAAGAATGTAAATAAAAGACTAAAGATTAGCTTGATTTTACTATTAGACTCCTAACCTTGGAGTAAGATTCTATGGCTTGGGTTAAGACGCTGCCCCTATCCTATCAACGGTATTGGGATAGATGGTTATCTTACTATGTCGTCTTTTGATATGGATTTCCCGTAAGATGGGTTTCATGGGGTTGGGAGTAAGATTCTCAATCCTGGCATAGTAGAATGTTTGTTCGCGTAAGATGCGTTCGTACGTGCATGGTCCGGTCTAATATGTAAATGATAGCGCCAAAGATTAAAGTAAGATAAGTCTAAAAGTTGAAAATTGGGAGTTAGTCGAGTTTTGGATATTATTGTTGATTGTTGTTATTTTTAACGTTATTATTATGATTATTGTTGGTATGATATGTAGTTTTCCATGATCGTATGTTGGATGTCTGATTTGGTGGTTTAATGTATTCTATGATCATGTGTATCCACGTTAGGGTGGGACAGCTATGTTACTCGCCACTGACGGCGGACTGTTGTTTATTTTTCAGGTAATTCTGATGATGAGGTTCTTGCTTAGCTTTGGGTTGGGCGAGTGCCGATGTTATTTAGTTTTTGCGTTGTTGTTTTACGATTTCTAGTATTAGACTATAGTACTAGTGATACTTGTATATTCTAACTCTGACATTTACTTGGAGTTTATATTGTTAGTAGTAGTAATAATGACATTTGGGTTTAGATATGTACAATCTTGTGGGTGTTGTACTTTCGGATTTAGTATATATTCTATTTAAGGTTTTGTTTTAATTTTTAAGTATTTTAGTTTGTTAGAATTGACTATTAGACTCGTCGGTTTCTTCCGCGCCGGTTTAAGCGAGTCGGGTCGTCACACATCATCCTATACATCCAAAGATTATAACCTTCGTGATTAATTAATTGCAGTATTAACCATGCAATATTTGCATATACATATATATCTGATCTTATATCATGAATTTCAATTCATCCTTATTGTTCTATTAGACCATAGAATTGAGTAATAACTTTAACAAAATTAATCATTTCTACATGTCGTTTGTCATTAACAACCACTAACATGAGAATCATAATTAATTAGATAAAACAATCTAACAAAATATTTTGTTATACACAATTGTTTAAGCTAATTAAATCAACTCAAAGAAACTTATAAAATTTTCCCTATGCTCGACCACATAAATATTTTGATTGGTTGTTAAAAATTAGTAATAATACAAAATATATATTATCACTATGTCAGATCACAATACGTTGATCAAAATTATATCGACATACAACTCATAATCCCTTATAATTATAATTTTATGATTAATTTAATTACTGCAATAAACATAATACAATATCCACCCACTAGTGGATTTCATTGTAACCCTTTTATTCTATTAATCCATAGAATATTAACTTTAAACAATTAATCACTAATTTATGTCAATCACTCCTTTATACTAAGGAGACCTAAGCAAAGATAAATAATACATGACTTCAATTATAGCACTCATACACATGAGAATCATTTTTAACTACACATAGCAATATACAATAAGTGTTTAAACTAGTTAAATATATATTAAACAAAGCCACTAATTACGACAAAAAAAAAATCATTACTTAAACATGAGGGTTATCGAATTGCATGCCCATGTAGCCATGCAAAGGAAATAATCAAACCACTGCCAAAAATGAAACAAAGTAACCAACATGCTTAAGTAAAATGCAGTTAGTGCATGACAACTCCATTAAGCCACTAACAAAGTGGATTAAAAAAAAAATTTACCCACATGAAAATTAAAAGAATAAGTCAAAACCATTTGTTGCCCATGATCGCCAAGAACCGTCAATTGTTTGAACAATTAGAAAAAGTCAATTACTCAGAATTGAACACACTTAATACCGAAAAAAAAAACTGCTAGGTATTCAACTGTTAATTGTGATACCAAGAGAACGGAAAGAGTCGTATCGAACTACCATGATTAAGTATAATTAATCAAAACATGGCGACATAATTCCTTGCCAACATCCAATTAAATTAATAATTACCAAATAAAATATTCAATTATTTGTATTACTTTTGACAAATTTCTATAATTACATCATAGATTTATATTGTCAAAATTACAAATTCTCATATTATCAATTTGCATTGAAATAAATATTTAATAAACAAAAATTTGGTTCATCCATTAACAATGTTAATTTATATGATCTTTAACCGACCATCATGATTTTTACCAATCATCTTTATGGCTAAACATGGCAATACATCTTCTTTTAATTATCCAGACATCATCAATCAACCTTGATGTTATCATGTCTAAAAAATATCCATCATAAAAATAATTAATAACAAAACACATTATTAAAACAGAAATTCTTACTTGAAATGTACCTATTAACCATGAGAGAATCCCACCATATTTGCTTTTCACACTTCGTCTCTTACCATCTTCAAAATACCAACACCCTCGAATTTGTCCAGCTTTTGAAAATTAACCATCAAAACTTTGATTGTATACCATCTTCTTTGATGTTATTGCTTTTAGACTGTTATATATGATCAGGGTTTTTGACACAAAAATGAAACAATCTGTGAAACTCTTCGAGGTGTGTACTCACTATCCTAAAAGCAATACTTTGACCCAACGAAAGCCCGGGTATCACGAATGTTTGCTTTTGAGATACAAAGAAGAAACAGTATTACTCAGGCTTTCAAAGACTAATACCTAATGGAATTTAGTATTTTGATGAAGGTTGAAGATGAATCCTTTTTGAGAGAAATAACACTCTAACACTTTTGCAATATGAAGTGAGGAATGAAATATACATTGTTTATAATTCAAAACTCAACTTCCCACTCAAAAATATGGCCAGTAACAGCAGTTACCACGTACCCAACAACCTAAGACCAAGCATCATGCGTTTGACCGAGAAAACCGCTAATTCAAACAACAACTGAAGAATTATCGCGGGCGCGCAGAACAAGCCGTCGCGGGCGCGACACCAAAGGCGCGCGACACGGACCACGTCGCGGGCGCGACAGCCCAGTCCTTCTTGCGCTGTTTTCTCTTCGTCGCGGGCGAGGGAAACGGTGCAGGAACGCCCAAAACGTCCCTGTCCACGACAGCTTTATGCAAATTCCTAAGTTTTACAACTTAGCTTATTTTTCACCGAAATTTTTTTCCGAGCTTGGTAATAAGTCCGTAATAGTACGTATATCATTATTTTGCTAAATTATTTCACCATATCCACACAAATTAGCATAAATAATCATGAGTGTATTCTTAATGCTCTAAATATATCCAACATGGGTAATCAACCACGAAAAATGATTTATGTTAGTATGTAATGGGATTTTATATTATTAGGGTAAAAATGGCGATGGAGTATGTTTAGGGCAATATCATCTTAATCTCTATTATATAAGCCAAGGGGGAGCTATGGTGTCCCCCCTTGAAATGTCTCTAATACCCCTTTCAATTTTCTAAAAACATAAGCTACATAATTAAGGAAAGTTTGTAAATTTTTTTTATTCTTTTAAATTAAAATAATACAAATTATATAGTTCAAAAAAATAAAATAAAAATATGTAAATTCATATTTTTTTAATTCTCTACAAATAGATACTCATATTGATATAGTTTTTTACATAAAAATTTTACAATTTGTTTATAGTAGAAATTCGGTAGGAGGGAGAATATAGTGGATCAACGTTTTTTTCAATTCATTTTTTGGTATGAATGAAATTCAATTCGGATATTTTTTTCCACTATTTTTAGACTATCACAAAATAAAGGAGAACTTAGGTTCGAACCTTATTTGTTTGTTGTTTGTTTTACTACTCAGTAACAACTATATAAAAAATGCGACATAATTTTTTTTTTCATTTCAATTATCGTAGAAATTTGATAGCAAATAGAATATAGTAAATAAACCTTTTTTTTGTTCATTATTGGCAGATGACCTGATGAAAAAGGAAAATTCTGTTTGAATTATGTGAATCTGAAAATCTTTTAATTTTTCTAACAAACAATAATTTTTTTTAGACAAATTCAAAGATACATTTAAAATATCACTGCACGCAAAGCGTGCATATGAGGCTAGTAATATGTATGAGATCCAAATCGGTATAAATGGTAAATTGGTAATATTAGGCAAGGTCAATCATTATTTACTCCCACCATTTCTTAATTTTATGTTGTTCCCATATTTCTTTTGTGTGGTTTTATTCTCATTTAAATCTTTCTATTTTAGTTGCATTTAATAGTATTATTATTATTATTTTATTACTTAAAATTACCCAATTTTGACAATTTTTTTTACATTTACTTATATCAATTGCATACATTAATAAGTTTAATTATACAAAAGTTTTAAAAAATTTCATTCAACCATCTTTTTCTCCTACATGTTAATGTTGCTCATATTATCTTGGGTTTTTCTAAGTTATGCCCATGAGTTTTTTTTGCTTTTCTAAGTTGTGTCTATGCTTTTCCAAACTTCTAATCTATGCCCCCAACTTAATTTTTTAATTAATAGTGTCCACTCTGTTAACCCATCGTTAGTGGATCTGTTAAAAGGAGTTACATTTCGTGAGAGGAAAATTTTCCCTCTAAAATTCTACTCCCTCCGTTCCCATATGTTTGTCCCATTTGGAATCGGGGAGGGAATTAAGAAAAAAAGAATCTTTAATTAAGAGAAGTAATTAATATGGTATGATTCTTACTTGAAAAAAGAGTTATTGATTTTTTTATTAATATTATGGAAAAATGTAATAATTGTGTATTGAAAAGTGAATTTTGTGGAGTATTTTAGATAATAGTTAACCTTTTATTTAATATAATGGTTGAAAAGCAATAAATATGGTTCATTTTACTATACAAGAGGTGAATGATATTGGAGTTAAAAATAGAAAAGATTCTAAACAGGACAAACATTTAGGAATTCCATTTCAGGAAAAAGGACAAACAAATGGGAACGGAGGGAGTAGGATTTTTGATTGATTTTCACCATTTATTTTATGGCAATGCATCATTTATGAGGTAATGCATGATTTATTTTAGGGCACTGCATCATTTATAAAGGGGGATAATTAGTTAAAAGCCCTAAAATTTCAGACTGAAAATTTCTCTTCCACGAAGTGCAACTACATTTAACAAATCTAATATTAATGGGTTAATGGAGTGGGCGTTGTTAATTAAAAAACCTAAATTGAGTGGCATAGTTTAGAAGTTTGAAAAACCATGGACACAACTTAGAAAACTCTATTACCTTTCATCCAATATAATACCCCGTATTTTTAGGCGTAATATTTATGTGAAAGTATTGTGTCAGACAGTCCAACCGTCGGACTGTCTGACACTTGTATTTTTTTTAACAAATCACAAGGGGAACCAGGTTTAGTAATATGTGTCCAGGTCAAAGAAATATTTATCCAGGTCTAACAATATTTGTCTAGATTTAACAATATGTTTCCAGGTTAAACAAGTTTCACCAGGTTTATAAATGTCATCATGTTTATAAATAGATTTTCTGGTTTAACAATTTGTGTCCAAGTTAGACAGATATGTGTCAATGTTTAACAATATGTGAGCAGAGTTAACAGTATGCGTCCAATATTAACAACATGTGTCCATGTTAAACAAATTTTTATCACGTTTACAAATTTTTTGTCCAGGTTCAACAATATGTGTCCAGGTTCAATAATATATGTCCAGATTTAACAATATGTGTCTAGATTAAACAAGTTTATACCAGGTTTACAAATTTGTGTCCAGGTTCAACAATATGTGTCTAGGTTCAATAATATACGTCGAAATTTAATAATATGTGTCAAGGTCCAACAATATGTGTCCAGGTTTACAAAAATGTTTCTAGGGTTACAAATTTGTGTCTAGGTTTAAAAATATGTTCCAAGTCTTCCAATACATGTCCATGTTTAATAACATTTGTCCAGGTTAAACACATATGTGTTCAGATTCAACAATATATGTCCAGATCCAGTGGACTGGTATGACAAAAAGTTACTGTCAACCGGTTTCACACAATACCTTCTCATTATTTATTTATATTTTATATTATAATATATGCTTTACGTAAATATATATAGTATAAATATTTATAATAAGGTATTAAAAAAATTCTTGCCGGGAATATTTTAAATAAATTTGAAAATAATCGTGCGTTTTAAATTTACTGATAAGAGTTTAATTATTTTATTAAATGATTTCAGCTTTTAAGGTTTTAAGTTGTTAAGAGTCTGCAGACACAGTCTGACCTAAGTTCTTTTAGAAACCCTAAAAAGGTAATCAGTAGGTTAAGTTGTCAAAAGAAACAAAGAAAAAACACAACAGTTGTCTCTCTCTATCCTCTCTCCTCATTCCCACTTGTCACTTTCAAAAAAACAATTCTGCAGCAGCAGCCTAGCCACCGCCGAGGACCGCCTGCCGCCGCTGCTTGCCGTGCCACGTCGGGGATTGCCTGCCACTTCTGCCGTGCCACGCCCAGACCACCGCCTGCTGCCGCTGCCACCCAGACCGTGGTGCCAGCCCTGTCGGACGATACAATAGAAAAAAAAAACTTTTTCTTCTTTCTTTTTAATTCCCTTTTGTTCTTGTTTAAATTTTGGTTTAAATCTGAAATTGAATATGTGATTCTTGTATGTTTTAATCATGGATTTAATTTGGATGTGTTGTGTGGTTTAAAATTCTGATTTGTTTATAAATTTTTAGGATTGAATTTAAGATTTGTTTTATATATTGTTAAACCCTAGAATTTTGTTTTATGTGTGTGTTGTTTGAAAAAGGGGGTTAAGATTAGTTCTACACTTAGATTTAAAATAGGAAAATAAATTATGATTTTATGCAGTAATGTAAAATAAATTTCAGATTTGAAAAAGGGGGTTAAGCCTCAAATAAATATGTATGACGATTGTATTTTATGATTTCTATGTATTAAACTTGCTTGATATGAAGTAGGGTTTGATCTATAAGGATTTTTGGGTTGAAAAGTGAGTTTATGGTGTTTTAATGGGTATTAAACAAGTTTTATTATTATTAAATTTTATTTAAAATGTTATATTTCGATGTATTTTAGGATTTTTTGGTTAAAAGCATAAAATGTATAAACATAATATCTGAAGTTAGGATTTTAAAATATTGATTTGATGAATTTTATTAATTTTTAATATTGCTGTGATTTTTGAAAAAAAATTAATTTTTAAGGTTTTAATTGTTAGTAGCTAGCGTATAATGATTCACAGAAGTGTTAGGAACCTGTCGGGTGTTATTAGAACTGTAAAATCGATGTTCGGGGCGTTTTAGAAGGGTTTAAAGTGATTATTTTGGGGCTGGAATTTTTGGGCTGATCACGCCAAATCAATGTTTTATTGATTTATCTAAGCGTTCGCCTAGTATTATAATTAGAGGATGCAAATTCGATTTTTTTTTAACTAAAAGGAGTCAAAAATAAAATTTGAAATTTGTATAGAAGCTTGTAACATATATTTAGGATAGTTTGATGGGTATGAGGGTATTAATTAGTCCCGTTATTTCGTTTGTAGGGGACTTTAAATTTGGAGATCGAATTCAATTAACAGTGGCTAGTCGTATTACTACACCAGGTACGTATGTATGTGAGAACTCGATTCCATGTAGTATCATGTCTAGGGGATTTGAGTGGAAATTTCAATGTGTACATGTATGGGATGTTGGATTGTTCAGATAGATTGAAAGATTATTTGATATTTGATTTACATTCTTATTCTCTCATGTATGACATGATATCAAGTAATATGAATTTCCACAGTGGTTTGTTTATTATATTTATAGAACTTATTTATGATTTATGAATAAGTAAAGGAGTATTGAAGTTTAGGCAAGGAAGTTATTGTTGCTCACTTGCTGAGTTTAGAAAGGTTTTTATTTACTCTCTCCTCCGTGAGATGAGACAGGAATTTGCTCTCTCCTCTGTGAGATGAGACATGATTAAAATTTTAATCCAACCAATTGTTGGTTTGGCAATGTGATTATTAAAGTATGAAGATAAAAATTGGAATTTATTTGTGTTGGATGTAAAGCATATGATTTAATTGTGTATGATATGTGGGTTTTCACAGTGTCTAAAGAACCAATCACGTAAAGTGAAAGAGGATTCACACCAAAACTCTTGGAACGTATACACCTCGAGTATTAACATATGTGGGGAGCTATTAGCTCCTATCAAGGGGTACAAGAAGTTGTACATCCTTGTTTTATTTTATTTTTGGGATCTCATCCACCTTATGGTGGTTTTGGCACTCGACTTGCAACCGATTGTAGTCCTAGGGGGCATAGGTATTCATTCAATAGGATCTCGTTCGATGTTAAATCCAAATACTAAAGTATAACTTGAATAGATGTCTGGTAGTGTCTAGGATAGGCTTATGTTGGTTGTATGTATAAAACATGTTTAATCTTCGCATTTTGCTAGGCATTTCATGTTATTGTGTGCATCTCTCATTGTATGTATGTACTTAGCTTTTGCTGAATACGTGTGCATTTATGTGTGTTATCCACCTTTCTTTCTTGGTGGGTCTATGACGATCCATTATTTCACTCGGAAATTTTGGGGAGCATATTATACAAAGTATAAATTATATGATGATGGAACATGCATATTTCACTTGCATCATCTGGGGTTTATGGGTGTGATCGAGTGTATTGATTTATGCACTACTAATACTCACTACTTTTTATTTTAAGTTTCATTATCTTAAAAGTTATGCTTACTGTTTCTTAAAATTCGTGAGTTTTCCTTACATTTATTTTAAGTTTTTAATGAAAGGACAATGATGGTTCCAATTTTTAAGGTTTGAATTTTATCATTAAGTTTTCTTTAAACTCTATACTTTTGGTCTTGGTTTTCTTCCGCTGAAAAATTCTGAATAAGCTAAAACGTTTTCACACGTTGGAGGTAATGTTTTGGAATGTCTCTTTAATGATATTTTATGTCTTAAATTTAATGATATTTTGAGTTTTAAAATAAGAAATTCCTAGGGTGTTACATCCAATCTAGATTGTTATTAAGATAAAAGGTGAATATATATACTATAATTCATTTAATAGTTTCATAATCCTCACAAAATATTCTAAGGGGGTGTTTGACATATATAATTTTGATGTAAGAAAGGGATTCAAATAATTGAATGCTGATCTCCATACAACCTTCCGACGGACCCAGCGTTCGTCTCGTATTGTAAGAGCAGTTGATAGGTAGATATGGCCGCCTTGACTCGATTGAGAAGGGGCCTTCCTAGAATGACAATGTAGGGTAGAGGCACATCTACCACTATGAATTCCACCATAAAATTTCAGCCCTCACCCTTCTATCCAATCCGAACGGGCAATTTGATGGTTCCCTTCGAGTTAATTGTCTCGCCTCCGAATCCGACTAAGGGGTGCTGAATATTGTAGACACCTAATTCTGGCACCTCAGTTAGCTCCCAATAGTCTATGATGAATGTACTCTGTTGCACAGGTCCGGTCTTGATCTAGTATGCCAAAATGCCACCTCTTTAACCCTCTCATACCACTCTCACACTATTTATAGGCATTTTAGAGGTTCATGACTCGTTTTACGATTTTTCGGACATTTTTTAGGATTTTTATTAATTATTTTTCATGCATATTTATTTTCTAAGGGGATTTTGGTCACTTTCCATTGCATAAAATAATTTTCCTAGGTTAATTGTATTTTTCTAGACTTTTTTGGTAATTTTCTGAGTTTTTATCTATTTTCTATGAATTTTTGAAGCATTTTTCATTCCTAGGGGCATTTTAGTAATTTTACACCTGCATCGTCCACTTTTCCTCCACTTTTCACTCATTTATATTTTTCTAGAATTTTTCCATATTTTTTTTGGCATTTTTAGCATATTTTTTCAAAATAGTCCGAAAAACCCGAAAACAGTCGAAAACAGTCCAGATTAGCCCGGATTATTCCGGAACCTCGCCAAATCTCCCGAAATTACGATAATATTACTTAATCATAATGATATCAATAATCGTATCGTAATCGCATAAAAATCTCGGAGAATCACGCGCAAAATAAGCAAAAAATCGACCCGGATACAGCTTGGACCTGCGCCTAGACGTAGGTCCATATTACAAGACCTGCGCCTAGATGCAGGTCACAAATACTGACCTGCGTCTAGAAGCAGGTCATGTAACTGGACCTGGGCCTAGGTGCAGGTCTGGTGTTCTCCGAGTTCGATTTTTGCCTCTGTTTGCCTATAAATACGACCCTTGTCCGGCCTTTCAAAAGGACGACAATACAACATTCTGACTTCTATTCTCTCTCTACTATTCATTCTCTCTCTCAAAATCAATTAAAAACACTGTCAAAATCAATTCAAAACTCTGTCAAAATCAATTCAAAACTCTGTCAAAATCAATTCAAAATTCTGTTAAAATCAATTCAAAACTCATTCAAAATCAATTCAAAACTCTGTCAAAATCAATTCAAAACTCTGTCACATGGCATTTGGCGTGCTAATTTCTAAGCCGTAATCGACCGCCGCAAATTCCGGTACACATTTCTGAGACCCTTTTTTCTATTCAATGTTAATATGCTTAATTTTCTTTTAATTCTTATTTTAATTTATGATTTGCATTAATCATGATGACATGTTATTTTTGATGTTCAGTTCGCGTAGATCTATGTTTTAATTCATGTAACTTTTTTTTTTTTTTTAATCCATGTGATCCCTTCTTCCTACATATTTCATGTTATTCATTGTAGCATTTTTTATTTATTTATTTTGATTGCACGAGATTCGAGGTACGTTCGTACTTTCAATTTCAACTTTTTCATGCTGTCGTTGTGTTGAACCTTTTTTTTATGTGATTTATGTGATTTGACCATTGATTTCTCCCGGACTTTTGCCTTCATTCTAGCGTCATAATATTGATTAATTCCAAAGTGGTCACAAAACAATTTTAGGCTAATTTGTGCATTAATTTGAACCGACTTAGTAATTCGCAAATTAGGGCTAAAATTGAGTGATCTCTATTGCTCTAAAATTGAACAATGATCTTACAAAAGAGACCTAGTAGAGATTGTTGCAGGCGGGCGAGCCCAATGCACGATTGGCTCGTAACCTGTCCCCGAACCCATACTCTGGTGCACGACCATATGGGACCGATTGCTCCTGGCTTTCGGTACTTCTTCGGTGTCCGTGGACCGTATAAACGCACGGTGGTGACTCCTACTAGTCCGTATTCACATACGGCGTTAACGAGCATTCAAACAAACTCGTGACGTAGGCGGCCGGGTAAAAACGACCCCTACAAATATGAGTGAGTTCAGTGCTTGGTTCCTAACTTGGTTAGGCAATCAAGCGTGATGATATCAGCTGAAATTCCACAGTCGATGAGTGCCCTCTTGACCAGGGAATTGGCTATCTTTACTTTTGTAATACCCCGAAATTTAGGGCTAGAAAATTTCGCGGTTATTAATTTTATTTATTTAATTCTAAGTCCAAAAGGCCCATTAAATTTGGACTGTTTTAATTTAATCTGTTCTCTTTTTCTCAAATTGGGCCAGTAACCCAATTTTTCCTTCTCTTTGAACTTGGCCAGTTCTCCCTCTCCTTTGGGCCAAGGATTATTTCTTTTTGGGTTTAATTTAAATAATTTAATTATTCTATTAATTGATTTATTAAATTAAATATTTAATTTAAATCTTTTAAACCTAGTCTAACCTATTTTACTAAGTCTCCCTAAAAATCTCCAACTCCCCTCTTTTTCCTCCCAATTCACAGCCCCCCTCCTTTGCTATTAGGGTTTTGTTTTCTTTTTCTTTTCCTATATATAATAGGCTTGACCTATTTAGTTTTTTTTTTTGGCTAAAGTTCATAAACCCTAAAAAGATATAAACTTTCTCCTTTTTTTTTCTCTCTTCTCTTGGCCGTGTACCTCCATCACCAAAGTGGTGATTTTTCTTTGGAATTTTTAGCGATTTAAGGTAACTATGCTTTTCTGTTTAATTTCGGTACTAGTTAATCACATAGTTTATTAGGGTATGATCATGAAAACTGTTAGGAATAATGTTCTAAAACTTCCTTAAGAATGTCGAGCCATATGAAGTTTGTTCATGAATGTTTCTTGATTTATTTCATGTATTTTCTTGAATTATTATTGTTAATCTTGATTATTTAATTGCTATATTAAAGTCTTGAATTAAAAAGAATTAATTTTTTCTTGATGTTCTAAAATGTCGAGTGTCTTAGAATAATTTTAGGATCTTCTTTACTGTTTGATCTTTAATCAAGATTTATTTCATGGCGAAATTCATCCTTCTCTTGCTTGAAACAATTTAATCTTTCAAACCGGTAAAAACTGTCTAGATTTGTTTTACGAATTATTTAAGGAACTTAATCAATTCGGATGGCTACGAAATTTTAGGTGGAAGTCCGTAATAATGTTTGACATCTTTTGTTAAATTTTCGTAATTTTTAAAGTTCGTTTGCTATGGCAGAAAAATATGAAACTGATTTCAGACTAATCTGATTTGTTAGTTATAAAATCACTTAAAAATAGTAAACGACGTTATTTTTGGACGAAATTTATGCACGTTAAACCTTGAACTCATTTTTAACTCCCATCAAAATTTCCAGTTTATTAGAGATCTTTAAATGGACGTCCTAATTTAATTCTTTAAAATCAGACTGTGTAAAATAGTGTGATTAAATTATTAAAACATGTTATCATTGAATTCTTGAATCTAATCTTGATAATTTTAATGTTTGAAGTATGATCTTTAATTAATATTATTAAGTGTAATTGCTAACCATTGATAATTGTATTTAATTAATTGTGTTAATTTTCGGTATTGTTGACCTGGAATTTTCGAGTGAATTAAAATATGGAAGGTAGGATTTTTATCATGTTTTAAGTAATTTTTGATATGATTGTTTAATGAAGTTAGATTAATTATTGTTATTTTACAAAAATGTCGAATGGCTCAGTTTATTATAGATCAACTTTAGTTAATTTTTGACCTATAATAATATTAGAAGGTAACTTTAGGAATTATTATAATAAAAGGAATTAAAGGATTTATCAGGAATAAGTTGTAATATGAAGGGATAGGTATTATTACTAATATTATTATTATTAGTATTATTATTAGTATTATTATTATTATTAAGGAATCAGTAGGGACAAGTTATAATAAGGTATGATAAGATATTAAAAAGGGAAAGAAAGGAAACAGAGTAAAAGGAATTTGAATTGTTTCGATCTCTGGCTAGGAAAGACTTGGTATTTAAGGTGGCCAATATACGTGCCGCACCTCTCTTTCCTGGGATTTCGAACATTTCATTTCCGATTACGGCCACCTAGTATTTCCCGACTAAAGAAGATATAAGATAAGATTTAAGATATGAAATATAAGATAAGATAAGGACGCCCATTCGATGATACACGAGTCGTCGGATTGGGTTAAGCCGATGCCACTACTCCATGGGACGAACACACGAGTTCCCCCGCGCAGTTCTTGGTTCTAGAATATGTAGTCGTCTAAGTAGTAGTACACGAGCTGCTATTTAGGGGTTATGGCCATAGTTTAGGCTTAGTGGTGCACACGGGATCCACTACGGTTTGAATACACGAGTTCACCCCGGCATGTTTTAGGAAAGTTGTGGTGCACACGGGATCCACAACGAGTTATAGTGACCGGTCCGTTAAAAGATAAAGATGATATGATATGATTATAAAGTTAAGATGAATGATATAATATGATTACAAAGCTAAGATGAACGATGTGATACGATTATGGAATTAAGATAATATAAGGTATAATATGATAATTGAAGAATAAGATGGATTAAAGTATAAGTTAAGTATTGGTTGTAATATAATATGTTTGGTATAAGTCTTCCGCTGTGTATGTCTGATCATGAAAGTATATGTGTATTTCGTATGTAAGCTAGTTTGGTGCACGTATTTAGTACGTATCTCTAACCGTATTTTGCAGGTATTATTATACGTATTGTATACGTACTTTTATACGTATTTTATACGTATCTCTAACCGTATTTTGCAGGTATTTTTATACGTATGTATACGTATTTTATACGTATTTCCGTACGTATTTTTATACGTACCTTGTATGTACATGTGTTTGGAATATTATTTGCTGCCATGTTTTCCGTGTGTTATCCTATGCTATTATGTGTTTAGCGGTCCCTTACTTAAACGGGACAGCCTAGTTACTCGCCACTGACGGTGGACCCCCCCCCTCAGTTTCAGGTGACGATGCAGCTTCTTAAATCGGGCTTCCGCTGGGTTGGGCTTTGTGCAGCAGAGACCTGTAGTTTAGCCTTTGTTTTCTTAAGTTATTTAATAAGATTTCTATGCAAATTAGATTATCCCAGCCTGTTGGGATGGACTTTATTTAACTCATGTAATTTAAGTTCGACCTATGTAGACCTTTGGAGTTTTAGTTTATTTATTTAATAAAAGATGTTTAGTTTTGAACTATTAATTTCATTTATAGTTTAATTGTTTAAGTAATGATCCGTTTTTCGATTTCCCTTCGTCAATCGACATGTCCAAAAAGTCGGGTCGTTACAACTTTAACCACCAGACACAACAAAAAAATAAGCCTTGGCCGACCGCCATTCACCGACCGTTAACGGTCGGTACTGAAATTTACCGACCGTCGCCGGTCGGTACAAAGAGGTCGGTGTAAAATTAGTCGGTAAAAATTTTTCACCGACCGACTCTCAGTTGGAAATAATTTACCGAGCGTCTAACGACTAAATAAAAATCTTAAAAAAAAAATTTGGGGAGCTATTTTCCGACTGGCATAGCGGTCGGTATTACCGACCGACCAAATGACGGTCGGTCATACCGACCGCCTGGCGGTCGGAAAATATGCTTCTTCCAGCCAATTTTTTTTGGCGCTTAATAATTTACCGACTGTGTGTCGGTCGGTATATTAATTTTCGCGGTTTTTTAATTTTAATATTTACCATTTTCGCGGTTTTGACTTTTTGGACACCGACCGTTTGGCGGACGTTAAATTGTTATGTCTTTTTTTTCATTTCATTAAATAACAAAAAACATTTGCAAAAGATATTAAATTATTTATTAATGAAAAACAGGTTATATATACGAAATAATATTTTATATTATTTATATAAATAATTCGTAATACACAAAAGTATGTAATATATATTACAGTTTCCAAAAACGTAAACTAATAAACCGAAATATAACAAACAACTACACTACGAAGGCTCCAGAACCGCCAGAACCGTCTGTGCGATCGTCGGGGGGTCGTCGGTGAATGGAAGACTGATCGCCGAATTGCCTCATGAAAGCGTCCATCTGCGCCTTCATCTGCTCGAGGTACTCCGCTTGCTTCTTCTGATCCTCCTCCAGACGGCGCTGATGCTCCTCCCGTTGACGGTCTCGCTCCTCCAGACGGCGCTCTCGCTCCTCTAACTCCGTCCTCGCACGCTCGGACTCCTCCAAACGCTCGGTCATCTTTGCCAGTTGAGCGGAAACTGATGAAGATTAGGCAGATCCAACGTGTCGCCGCGAGGTTCTCTCATAATAGAGAGAATCTCTGTCTTTGCCGAACCCTAGAACCTCGCCCTTCCGGAAGCCCCCAATCGTATCAAATAAGACCTGGTTGGGATCCATCTCCAAGCCACTAGCCTGAGACTCCGAAAGGTTCTGGTTACATTGTTCCTGCAAATTATGGGCGGAGTTAGTTCAAACAATTCAAAATAAAAGAGCAATAAAGTTGACATTATGAATAAAAGAACACTTGTCATTTTAGACTATTTTAGGTGGTTTTTTTGGCATTTTCGCTCCTAACTTGTCACTTGTCTATCGATTGCTAGATTTCAAACCTTACACATGTCCTATAACACAATATTATGCTTACTAGGGGCTGATCGCGTTGGTTATAATGACTTTACACCGTTTTAGGCATTTTTGGCTCGTTTTTGGTGTTTTCATTCCTAGCTTGGCACCGATCAACGTAGATCATGTTTTAAGGTTAATTCACAACTCATAACATTGATGTAGACATTCTATCACTTATTTGCATGTTTTTGGGAAAGTTTAGAGGGTTTTGGAACCAAAAAAAACCAAATAGGCCATTTTTGGCTCGTTTTGGTGTTTTCATTCCCAACTTCGCACCCATCAACGTAGATCATATTTTAAAGGTTAATTCACAACTCATAACATTGATATAGACATTCTATCACTTATTTGCATGTTTTT
This sequence comes from Salicornia ramosissima, assembly GCA_951394345.1. Lineage (NCBI taxonomy): Eukaryota > Viridiplantae > Streptophyta > Magnoliopsida > Caryophyllales > Amaranthaceae > Salicornia > Salicornia ramosissima. The sequence continues at coordinate 16,111,041 of OX596235.1, forward strand.
GGGAAAGTTTGGAGGGTTTTGGAACAAAAAACAAACCAAATAGGCCATTTTTAGCTTGTTTTGGTGTTTTCATTCCCAACTTCGCACCGATCAACGTAGATCATGTTTTAAAGGTTAATTCACAAGTCATAACATTATTATAGACATTCTATCACTTATTTGCATGTTTTTGGGAAAGTTTAGAGGGTTTTTGAACAAAAAGCAAACCAAATAGGCCATTTTTGGCTCTTTTTGGGTGTTTTCATTCCCAACTTCGCATCGATCAACCTAATTTGTAGTTTTAAGTGTCATTCATGTCCTATAATATTCATGCAAACTTTATACAACTTATTTGCATGTTTTTGGGAAAGTTTAGAGGGTTTTGGAACAAAAACAAACTAAATAGGCCATTTTTGGCTCGTTTTGGTGTTTTCATTCCCAACTTTGCACCGATCAATGTAGATCATGTTTTAAAGGTTAATTCACAACTCATAACATTTATACAGACATTCTATCACTTATTTGCATGTTTTTGGAAAAGTTTAGAGGGTTTTGGAATAAAAAACAAACCAAATAGGCCATTTTTGGCCCGTTTTGGTGTTTTCATTCCCAACTTCGCACCGATCAACGTAGATCATGTTTTAAAGGTTAATTCATAACTCATAAAATTAATATAGACATTCTATCACTTATTTGCATGTTTTTGGGAAAGTTTAGAGTGTTTTGGAACAAAAAACAAACCAAATAGGTCATTTTTGGCTCGTTTTGGGTGTTTTCATTCCCAACTTCGCACCGATCAACATAGATCATGTTTTAAAGGTTAATTCACAACTCATAGCATTATTATAGATATTCTATCACTTATTTGCATGTTTTTGGGAAAGTTTAGAGGGTTTTGGAACAAAAAGCAAACCAAATAGGCCATTTTTGGCTCCTTTTGGGTGTTTTCATTCCCAACTTCGCATCGATCAACCTAATTTGTATTTTTAAGTGTCATTCATGTCCTATAATATTCATGCAAACTTTATATAACTTATTTGCATGTTTTTGGGAAAGTTTAGAGGGTTTTGGAACAAAAAACAAACCAAATAGGCCATTTTTGGCTCGTTTTGGGTGTTTTCATTCCCAACTTCGCACCGATCAACGTAGATCATGTTTTAAAGGTTAATTCACAACTCATAACATTATTATAGACATTCTATCACTTGTTTGCATGTTTTTGGGAAAGTTAAGAGAGTTTTGGAACAAAAAGCAAACAAAATAGGCCATTTTTGGCTCCTTTTGGGTGTTTTCATTCCCAATTTCGCACCGATCAACGTAGATCATGTTTTAAAGGTTAATTCACAACTCATAACATTATTATAGACATTCTATTGCAAATAATTAAAAAACAATCCTATTCGTACTCTTCGGCTTTAAATCCGGAATTTCGCTCTAACTATCAATTGCAAATAATAAAAAATTAATCCTATTCGTACTCTTCGGCTTTGAAGTCGGAATTCCGCTCTAAAAATAAAATGCATAGTAAAGAAGAAAGCATTACCATCACTTCCTTGGCCTTATGGCTAATCAGAACCGGATCCTTCCCTGGTTGTTTCTTGAAGTGAGTATCAAGGAAGAGATCCGCAGCATTAGGCAGCTTCCCTCCTTTCGCCTTAGTCAACACAAACAAATGTGCGTAAGGGTAGGATATATAATCAAATGTTAAGAACGAGCATTACTTACAATAATTTAATGAAATAGTAGACTAACCAATTGCTTAGCTCGTTGAGTGGTGGAGACAGATCCCGCGCAGTGAGAGGCTTGGGCCTTGCCACTAGCGTCGCCGCCTCTCCGGTTTGCCTTCGCTCGAGCCGACCTTTCCTTGAATACCTTGTCATCGAGCCTACCTTTCATTGCCTGGTACATCTCATCACCAAGCCAATTTGGTCGGTCTTTCTGCTTGTGCACTGTCATTGAATATGTCCTTCAGCCGTAATCCAGCCTTGGTATCATATGCATCCCGCACAGTGCCCTCGAGCTCTGGCCTCCAAGTGTACTGTTTCTGCATTAGACCAAAGACAATAAAATATGTTAATGTAAGAGATTATATTTAAAAAAAATATTGTATCAAATTACATAATTCGTCGTACTGACCTTCCACATGTTCCACCAATGTACCTTGGTCGCCTAATCTACCTCAGTGTACTTCTTCCAAGGCTGATGGAAGTAGGACTTGATGACGTGTGTTATTGATCGAACAGCAGCGCCCTTGTCAAAGCTTGCACGCAAAAAATTGTAAGATTAAACAACATATGAATACAACATAATTTCAATAGTGAAAACATTAAAAAATTACACAAAAACTCACCATAGGCCATCGGGGTACAATTCTCGAACCCCAGTTGTGGATAGAAGCTTCTCCCTGATCCTTGTCTCCATCTTCAACCTCACCAGTTTGTCTCTCGGGTTCTCGCGTCGGAGTAGTCTCAGGCGGAGGATTAGAGTGAGACAAAGGAGTGACCTGAGGCAGCGAGGATGGAGTAGGCTGAGACAAAGGAGTGAGCTCAGACGTAGGAGTAGGCTCAGGCAGCGACGTAGGCTGAGACATAGCAGCCTGAGACACATATGGCTGAGGACGAAGAGGACGATGCCGAGGCCGAAGCTGTGGTATCTGAGGTAACCCCAACTGTTGTGGTGGAGGTAAGGTAAACGTAGGCTGAGTTGGACCGGAAGATGAACTTGCCGACTGTCTCCTAGACGACTCAACACGACGATGAAGGTCACCAGGACGCAATATCGGCCTAGACCCAGTAGGAAGAACCGAAGACTGAGAGGGAGAATCTTGCCGGGTCTGGGAGTTCTGAATCTGAGCCTCCGAATCTGACATGTTCCTGCATAAAGTAATGAGTAAATTATTTGCATGATTAATAGTTATTGACAGAAATCACAATCACAAAATGATGGTATGAAAACGTACCCCAATTAACTAATAATGAATATTGCCCTGAACATGCACTAGCATTAACAAACGCGAATAATAAAATTTATACATACAAAACTAAACAATCAACTTTAATATATTTAAGAACATCGAGGGGGAACTCAATAAACTTAAATTTCCTTGAATTATTAAATTGATCTTGTTTTTCGTTTTAAATTACAATGAATTGCTACAATTAAATTAAATTTAAATTACATCCTAATGAAACAAACCGATGTCATCAACGTCCTCGTCATCATCATCAACCACTTCATCAATCTCATCACTTCTAAGCTCCTGTCCACTGTCGTAGTCATCTTCATCAAGACTTGGAATGACCTCATCTTTGTCATCATCACCCTAAATGATCTCGTAGTCTGGGATCTCATCCGGAGAACATACACATACGGGAATAAGAGATGTTTCCTCTTGTAGAACATCCGAGTCCACCGGGGCATCAACCTCTGACCTAGCTTTTGTCTTGAACACAGCCCACCACTGCACTTTGTCCCTCTTCAGGCTAGGATAAGGAGCATAATACACCTGACTGGCTTGGTACGAGACAATGAAGGGGTCGTACCACGGGAGTGTCCTAGTGTGATTGACCTCTACAAGTCTATATTTCTCATGAATGTTCATGCCCTTCTCACAATCAAACCAACTGCAGTTGAACAATATTGTTTTGTACTCTGCGTCACTCCCGTGGTAAGACAATTGTAACACCTCTTCCAAGGTGCCTAAGTAGTCACCCCCTCCTTGAATCTCAACACACACTCCATAATTCATGGCTGACTTGTTCCTACCATAGCTTTGTGTGTGGAAATTGTACCCATTGACGTAGAATTGATTCCAAGTTATCACTTCTTTCGAGGGACCCATCGCGAGAGCTCGTGTGATGTCATCAGCAGACTGTGTCCGAAGTACCTAGATTTGTTGAGTGAGTCATTAAATAAAATGATGGTATGTAATTAAAAAAATTGGGGAATTAAGGGATTAGGGTTCCTCACTTGTGTCCTTAACCATGTTGGGTATTGGGATTCGCATTTGATAACGTCCTCCCTCTTTATTTGGGGATTTGACTGCACTATGTGATCCTCAAATTGCCTATTACAGTGCACAAGTTCGATCTAAGTCAGCTAAGGCGGAATGCAATATGGTTTTGTAATCTAAGACAGTTAAACTAATAAAATTACCTTTCATAGTCACTTAATATGCCACAATTTACGAGGATGTGTAGATGGGCTCGGACGTACTCCTTGTCTGTCAACCAACGTTTGCTACCACTCGTTGTTGGTCGACCACAATCCTCCCTAAACAATTCAGGGACATTGACACCATGTTGGCTTTCCACAACATGATATGCATTTCTACCCAAGTCCCTCGACTTGGTATCAACCTTCGACTGAAAATACTGTGAGCAGAAATTGGATATCTCCTCAGCCAGGTATGCATTGCATATAGAGCCTTCAACCCTTGCCTTGTTCCCCACTTTACGCTTCAAGTTGTTAAGGTACCTGTCAGTAAATGAAACATGAGCAATGTAAATGTCACTTCATAAGAAATTAGTAAATGGGTATAAACGATTACAATAACTGACCGTTCGAATGGGTACATCCATCTGTACTGAACAGGACCCCCAATATATGCTTCATGTAGAAAGTGTACCGGCAAGTGCTCTATGGAGTTAAAGAATGCCGGGGGAAATTTTTTTTCTAACTTACATAAGATCTCAGCAATGTTCTTATGTAGGCGGTCCATCTCACTCAACATGATAGTGGGAGCACACAAGTCACGGAAGAATTGGCTAATTTCGGTTATTGCCTTCCAAATATGAAGGGGGAGCAACTCTCTTAGGCAAACAGGCAATAACCGCTCCATAAATACATGACAATCGTGACTCTTCATTCCATGGAGCCTATTTTTTTTTTATCAACACATCGGCTCAAGTTCGAAGCATACCCGTCAGGAAACCTCAAGTCTCGGATCCATTCACATAACACCTTCTTCTACTCCTTGTTAAGTGCGTAAGGTGCCTTGGGCATTTACTCATTACCCTTACCATCATCAACGAGCTCCAACTCTCGACGCCTACAAACACTCTTCATGTCTTTCCTCGCACTTACAGTGTCAGACGTTTCGTCTTTCACAGCCATGACGATGTGGATGAGCTGCTCGAAGAAGTTCTTCTCAATATGCATAACGTCTAAGTTGTGCCAAAGCAGCAAATCCTTCCAATACGGCAGGTCCCACAAACAAGATTGCTTATCCCATCCCATTTTTTTCTTCTTCAATCGCTTCAAAGCATCAGGACCATCAGTTGCTTTCGGTAAGTCCTTCACACACTGCCACAGTTCCTCACCTGACATGATATGAGGAGCCGAGTCATTTTCAACTCTGTTCTTATAAAAAGCTATCTTATTCTTTCGGAAGGAGTGGTCGGAATCTAAAAACTGACGATGGCAATCAAACCATGATACTTTGCCACCATGTTGTAGCCAAAAGGCTTTGCTTTTCTCCATGCAATATGGACACGCCTTTTTACCGAACGTGTTCCAACCTGACCACATACTATATGCTGAAAAGTCACTGATAGTCCACAACAAGGTTGCGCAAAGATTGAAATTTTGCTTCTTTGAGATGTCGTAAGTCAATGATCCAACCGACCATAGATGCTTCAACTCATCAATCAAAGGTTGCATGTAGACATCCAAATTGTTCTTCGGATTTTTTGGCCCAGGGATAAGCAAGGAAAGGAAAATGAAAGGTTTTTTCATGCACATGGACGGTGACATGTTGTAAGGTGTAGTTAAAATAGGCCAATAAGAGTATTGTTTTCCAAACTTCCCAAAAACGGAAAAACCATCAGTGCACAACCCAAGTCTAACATTTCGAGACTCGGATGCAAAGTCCTTAAAGGTCCTGTCGAAGTGCTTCCAAGCTTCACTGTCACTTGGGTGAGCCATGTTCCCTTGCCCTCGACGATTTTCAGAATGTCATGTCATAGCCTCAGCAATGTTCCTAGTGGCAAACATCATTTGCAATCGTGGTGTTATTGGGAAGTACACCAGAAAACTTACGGGAACCAAATTGTCATTCGAAATCTTCTTGAACCGATTCAACCCGCAATGACAACACTTATCAAGCTCAGCATCGTCCTTCCAAAATAGCATACATCCATTCGGGCATGCGTGTATCTTCTCCTGAGGAAGCTCTAATTCCTTGAGTACCTTCATTGTGTCGTAATAGGTGCTACACTTAGTTTTTTGGGTGGTGGGGAGCGCAACGTTCACCAATGACCCAATACCATCTACGCACCTGAGTGGCAAGTTGTACTCAGACTTTAAATTGATCATTCTAGAAGCCATCTCCAACACAGAGATGTTGCTACCATCATACAAAGGCTGCTCGGCTGCCTTGAGCAAGTCGAAGAACATCTTCGCTTCCGCATTTGGTTCTTCTTCAGCCGAAGTTGCCTCCTCAAGGAATGGTGGGTCCACGTTGTTCCCAAAAGCATCGACAACCATTTCCCGGTAAGGATTCGGATGAGTAGGAGACGGGGTGGACCCTATACTCACCCTTTCACCGTGACATAACCATTCATAGTAGTTCGGAACGAACCCCTTCTTATACAAATGTACCTTTACGTTAGGCACATCCAAGTAATTCAAGTTTTTACACCGAACACACGGACATCTTATCTTGTCCCTATCATTAAGCTCGGGGTGCTGCTGAGAGAAGGCAACAAACTCATTCACCCCTTGGATGAACTCATCCCGAAGTTTGTGGTCCTTATCGTGTCTCTTGTACATCCAATCACGCTCCTTCCTTTTCATTTCGATTATGCCTATTCTAAGCCATTAACAAATATCAGTTCAAAGCATTCAAACATCCTTCAATGTCTTCACTCCTATCTTATTTTAGCCTTTCTTAATTGTTTTTAAAGCTTTCTTATATAATGCACATGTATATATATATTTAAGTCATATTTACTTCTACTTTAATTGTATTCATTCACAACAATTACAAAGATTCATGATAAATCAAATACAGAGGCAATTTTGTATTTGAAAATAAATACAACTCAACTTTCAACCAACAATCATATTTCTTGATTTATCACCACATTGAAGTTTATTATCATTATTTTAAGCTATATTGGGTACGAGTTTGTCGAGGTTTAGGGGTCCTATGGTCGTGTTGGGAACGAAAATCGCAGAAATTGGCCATTTTCGCCCTGAATAAGTTTTACTTGCCCAAAAAATCATATCTCGTTATTTCAAACCACATTCAAGTTTATTTTCATTATTCAAAGCTATGGGGAACGAGTTTGTTGAGTATTAAAGGTATGTAGCATTCAAATAAATACGACTCAAAATAATTCAAAAGAAACTAACATAATACACAAACATAATACATAGACATACATACAAATACATAATACATTAACATACATACAAATACATAAATCAATACATATTTATAGAAATTTTTCGATAAAAAACAAAAAAAAATTCAATAAAACTTTAATAAATTCAAAGTAAAAAACTACATAAATAATACATACAAATACATACATAATAAATACACATACACATACATACAAATACATACATAATACATACAAGTACATACAAATACACATACATACGCATAATTTAATAAATTGAAAAAAAATAAATAAATAAACCCTAAACACAATCTGAGGAGGGTGGCGGAGAAACAGTGGCGGCACACTGTAGACGGTGGCGACACAGGACGAATGGCGGCGGGACGGCAACGAGCAGCCGGTCGCAGGTGGCCGGAAAGAAAAGGATAAAGAGAAGAGAAAGAAAGAGAAGGAGAAAGGGAAAGGGAAGAGAAAGAAAGAGAAAGAAAGAGAAGGAGAAAGAAAGAGAAGGAGAAAGAAAGAGCCGGAGGTGCGGTGACGCCGGTCGCAGGTGGCCGAAGGTGAGAGAGAGAGAGAGTTAGGGTTTGGGCCGCACCGGGGTTTTCGAACGTTTGGAGGGAGAGAGAGTGGAGAGAGGCGTTAAATGTCACTTCAAAAATCACGATTCTGTATTTAAAATGAGTCGTAATTTTTCCGACCGACATCACGGTCGGTATCGGTCGATAAATTTCGATCGTCTATGGGCGGTCGGAATTTATCGATTGATACCGACCGTGATGTCGGTCGGAAAATTTTTTTCGACCGTCCTGACGGTCGGTACAAAATTACCGACTGTGTTCAGTCAGGAACGGTCGGTATTTTTCGACTAAGAAAATGGCGGTCGGTAAAATCGGTCGGGCGAACGAGATGTTCTTATTGTGAGAGGGTCGTCATGAGGGAACTGAGCTAAGGGGATTGTGGTCTGATCGAAGACCATGGTGGGGAATGGTGGCTTCTCCTTGATGGGCATCACGTACTAGAAATATGATTTGTCGGGAATGAGACTTCCGTGCTTTGTTACTGCTTCCACCGGAGGCGATGCCTCCTGCGATGACACACACCATGTACTAAGTGTCATTGCTCTTGGAATTTTTCGATTTCTTGTCCGAGTCATTTTGTAAGTAGATATTGATTTTTCCTTCATCTGCCAACTAATCCAATGCCTTTTTCAACTCGCGGCATTCCTGAGTGGTGTGACCGCATTCCCGGTGATAGTTCGCACCATTGTTTTTTGTCTGGACGAGTGCTGGAAGTCCTCATCAGGCTGGGTTTCGGGAAATTGGTTTTCCCTTTCATTTCAAGGAATATCTCACGTCTAGAGGTGTTAAACCGTGAGTCATCCCTTTGAGCCTTTTCTTTTGAATCTGAGTTGGGCTTGCTTCTCGTAGCCTCTTTGCGTTTCTCTTTTTAGAACCTTCTTTTGGATGATTGATGTCGGAGGCATTGATATATTTTTGGGCTCGGGCGATAGCCTCTGAGAAGGTAGAGATCTCATCATTCAGAATGTCGAATCTGAGTTGACTTGGACGAAGCCCAGACACCAAGGCTGCAAAGGCCATGGAATCCTTCAAGTTGGGGATCTCTAGTGATTCAGTGTTGAATCGTTTGATTTATTCAGCTAACCCTTCGTTTTCTCCTTGCTTACATGACATCAGATGAATGCTTGTCTGAGGTGTTAAACCGTGAGTCATCCCTTGGACCCTTTTCTTTTAAATCTGAGTTGGGCTTGCTTCTCGTAGCCTCTTTGTGTTTCTCTTTTTTAGAACCTTCTTTTGGATGATTGATGTCGGAGGCATTGATATATTTTTGGGCTCAGGCTATAGCCTCTGAGAAGGTAGAGATCTCATCATTCAGAATTTCGAATCTGAGTTGACTTGGACGAAGCCCAAACATCAAGGTTGCAAAGGTCGTGGAATCCTTCAAGTTGGGGATCTCTAGTGATTCAGTGTTGAATCGTTTGATGTATTCAGCTAACTCTTCGTTTTCTCCTTGCTTACAAGACATCATATGAATGCTTGTCTTTTTATGCTTCTTTGCTGCTACGAAGTGCTGAATAAATAATGTTTACAAGACAGAGAAACTGGTAATGATGCCTGAAGGCAGACCATTGAACCAGCTAAGGGTTGTCCCCTTGAGAGTACTCAGGAAGAATTTTCTCCATGAGGCCTTATACCCGGTTTGCATTGCCATATGGGCTTTGTAAGCCGCTAAATGATCAGTGGGATCTATAGTTCCCTGAAAATATACTATGGGAGGTACCTTGACCTTAGCTTGCTCGGGTCATGTACTTCCACAATTTCCCGACTAAATGGAGTTTGGCAAGAAAGTACGATTGATGGATCTGTTCGGGGAGCATTCCTTCTAGACGTGTTGATTTCGTCTTGGATGGTCGAGCATGCCCGACGATCGCGAGAGGAACCATGGTGGGAGCGCTCTCGGATCCTTGGCTCGGGGTGCTGACATAGCTTAGGACGATCTCGTTGTCTTTGATTATCTCGTGGAGGAGAATTCTCTTGTGGAGGCTCTCTTCTTTGCTCAATTATCTGTTGAGCATCCTGGCGTCATCTTTGATTAAGCTATGACCTCCCGAGCGTTCATAGACCCATTGTGGAGTCTTCAGTTGTTGAGAAGAGTTCTCGCATCAGTCGATCCTTCGATTCCTGACCGAGGAGAGAATATGTAGCGGTTGTGCCGTGGAGGTCGGGATTTTTCAACCAAACTTTCCCAACCGGCTGGCTAACGCCTCGGAGGTTGGGATTTTTCAACCTTCTTTCCATTCTGTGGCTCCTCCAGGTTTATCACAGTTCGTGGCTGAGGTTCAGCACTCCTTATGATGGGAGTGTGGCTCTGAGCTATTCGAGCCGAACGGCTTCTAAGGGTTCCGTTTGGAGGGGGGCGAGAAGGTCCGCCCCTCAACATTACCCTCGGTCCTTCCTGTGGAGCTTTGCCTTTGGACGGAGCCTTTCCTTCGGAAGGAGTAATTATCGAGTGCAAGGTCTCGTCGCTTGGCGTATAAGAAAATATAGCATGGAGATTTGCCTGGAGTGTTTTTGATAGCTGAGTGACGACCTGATCAAAGTCCTTTCTTGTGACTAGCTGTTGTTCGGAAAAATTCTGAGCTGACACTTCCTGTTCTTGTTCAGCTTCCGTCTCGGGCTCAACATCTAAGCCACATGGGTCTTGTTGGACGAGTGTCGCCCCTACTGCCCCCGTGGGCTCCTAGTAGTTAGTTTGAGGCTGACTAGGAGAAGCCCTCGAGCGACGAGTAGCGTGAGATCTAGTGTTAGCCATTGTTTTATCGATTGATCGATGCCTTCCCCACAGACGGCGCCAATCTGTTTCTATCCTAAGTAACTTAGATACAAAGAGGTGGAAATGATGAGCTGGGGAGTGCCTCAATGTATGCTGACTAGATCTCTGGTGATGACCTGATTGCTGTAGGTTGGGACACTATTGATGATTGGACCTTCCCAGAGGATTGGACTCTAGTTGAGTAAATCTTGCACAAAGAGCAAGGGTGACTGACCCGGGGGGTAGACCCCAAAAATTCCCCTCCGATGCTTAAGTCAGCAAATAATATATAGAAATATAGAGAGAGAAAGATAAGGAGAGAGAGTGTGTAAATTTCTATATTGGGAAAAAGTTACCTCAAAAGTCATAAATGACTAAATGTAGGGATTTATAGATGAGGTTTTTGGGGGCTGATTGACAGCTACATTGGCGGCTGTCAATCAGCTGACATGTGAGAAATTTTGACACATGTCTTTGACTGTCCAGATGGTGACATCTGACAAAGGGTGCTTTAGGAGTTCATGGGAATTCCGGGGCTATTTTGGTGATTGTATTTTCATTAGGCTTGGAGCCCAAACAGTACGATATCTTTGCCTTGAGGGTTTTAAAAATTCACAACATACTTATATTATTATAGGAATTCAATTAACATAGTGCCCCACCAAACTCTTAATTCTGGGTCTGCCCCGACCTGTTCACTACTCCATTTGTCCACAATTATTTGCTCCAAAATGACTTTGACACTATTCACATTATTACCCTGACCTTGTTTAATTTGATATAAATAATGAAAAATATAGTCATGTGATATCTCGTTTGATTTTTCTCGTAACGCAATTTTTAAATATAAGTAGATTTTATAATTTTTTTCTTATATATAATTAAAAATATTAATATTTAAAGTTATGTCTTGACAAACGTCAAAAACAAAATTGAGTAATTATTTTTGGATGCACCTCATGCACGGAATATAAGATAATCCATCTATCCATACTCGACAGAATTTCCACAGCTATATATCTTTACTACACATATATAAAGGGTAAAGATAAAAATAAATGCTAGTAATTAAGTAGTAGAAATAAAGAGCGTGAATAATATGAAGAGAAGTAATCTTTGTTGTTCTTCTTCTTCATCATCATCTAATGATGATGACAAATTACACGAACGCTGCTGGTCTTCTAAAATTGTCAAACGACGTAATCTTGGTCTTCAGTTAAACCGAGAGGCGGCGAGGGTGGTGGTGATGGGCCCACCACCACAACAACCACCATATCCATGGAGCACCAACAATTCAGGGACAACATTTTATCCAATCTTGTACTTGGTCAATTATCAAATCACCGCCATATATGGGCAAGTATCATGCAATAAATGTCATCAAAGTTTCACCCATGTTTTTAACCTTCTCCAAAAATTCAAACAAGTAATTACCTAGATTGATATTAACTATAACAATAACAATAACAATAACAATAGTAATAATAATAATAATGTTCGTGTTTCGACGTTTATTTGTTGCAAGCTTTGTGGTTACCCAAGATGCAAACCGTTGATTCCATCAAACAAGTCGTTAATTAATTGGTTGTATTTGTTTCTTGGACAAAATCTTGGTTGTTGTAATAGGGAGGAACTTCGGTATTTTTGTAGGCTTACTAATATTCAAGTTTCTGGTACTAAATCTCGTCTCATTTTTAATGTTTGTTTTCAAATGCGTAAGCAACTTAGTAATATCTAAACACATTTTGTAAAGAATTCATTATAGTAGAAGATTATACTATAGTTTTATGTAGTAGGATGAATTTAGAAAAAAGGATGTTTAATTAGGTTGTGCTCTTTTAGTTTTATGTTGTAATAAAGTTTTTTTTTTGCAGTATATTGATGTTTGGTCTAGCATTTTTGTTATAAGTTGGATTTTTAGCTTTTGATAATAATTGTTTTTAATCATGGTGTTGTTTAGGTCGAGCAAAACTATCTGAAAATTCGAAAATCCGATCTGAATATGATTTGACTTTTCAAGATATCTGATCTGATAAGAAATTTCGGATCAGATATCCGATCCGAAAAGTCGGATACCAACTCGGATATCATTAATATTATCGATTTCGAATATCTGATATCCGAGAAAGAATCAAATCGGATATCCGAAATTTTTTGGATATTTTACAGATATCAGACATCCGTATCCGAGATATATAGTATAAAAATTAATTTTTATATAAAAATACTAATTTTAAAATACATTTTTAATTAACAAATAAAAATTATTAAAATTTCAAATAATTGGATATTTCGGATATCCAATTGGAAATATATAGTTCGGATATCTATCCGAAACTTTCGGAAGCAAGCTTCCAAACTGACAAAGATAGCTTCGGATCCCAATATGTACAAGTCTTTTTATCTAAATGGATGAGAGGAGCAGTGACTTGCTTGTAAGATTGAAAAGCAAAGCATCGTGGTAGATTCTACAGCTAAAGCTGAGTAAATTGTTGCAACTAAAACATCGAAGGAAGCAGTTTTGAATTAAACAATTATTCAATTCATTGCTAAATTGGCCGGGTATGGTTCTGTTCCTAGTTTTGCTAGTGAGGTGGGTTTTTATTGTGACAAAATTGGGACCATTACTCATGCAATGGAAATAATAATATCAGATAATTAAGAACTCCAAACATGTGCTCAGAACCTTCACATCATATCATTCGAGACATCATTTATATAGGAGATGCATGTCAAAAAGTACAAGCTAAGGCTCATACTGATGATGAGAATGTGGCTGATCAGTTGACTAAACCCCTACCGTAGATGAGAGTCAAACTAGGGAAATAGGCTAGGAATCAAGCACTGCACATTTGGGAATGACCTTGATAATATAGACCTTTACGCTCTGTTTGTTTTGAAGGAAAACAATTTTCATAGAAAATCATTTTCTAAGCAAAATAATTTTCAATGGAAAACATTGATGTAAACACAGTTTTCTTTTGTTTGTCTAATTAGAGGAAAACTTATGAAGGAAAGAAAAAATGAAATAATAGAAATGAAGGAAAGATGGGAAGAGCGAATGAGGGAGAAGTAAAGAGTCGGAAGGAAAATGTGGCATTCCTTCTCCACAAAAGGAGATGTTTTTCCTTTTCCAAAGTGACAATTTCCACCTCAAGGAAAATTGTTTTCCATCCCTTTCCAAAACATACAAACGAAAATGGAAACAAGGAAGAAAATCATTTTCCGGGAAATGTTTTCCATCAAAACAAACGGAGCCTTACTAATATTTTGTAGACTCGTATTTTTATGTTATGTTTATCAATTGAAATTACGTTCTTATTTAATTTTGGTTTATAATTGAATCAAATGTCCAAATGATTATTTATTATTTTAAATAGGATTACTAAATATGTGATTTGATGGAATATAGGACATACATGACTTATTAAAGACTAATATGCAAGTTGATTAATAGTGCTAAGTTTCATGGAATATAGGGGCAAGAAGCTAGATATTTGGCTGATTGCATGGATGCATTGGGTAGACCTGCATTAATTATTGATTTTTTTTTATAAAAAAAAATGGAACTTCATAAATATTCTACTCCCTCCATTCCCATTTGTTTCTCTTATTTGACTTTGCACATATGTCAATGCACTTGTTTGACCTTAAATATTTTTTTTGTATGTGTAAAAATTATAATAATTGGATATTAATGACGTACTCATTGAGACGAATCAAATAAGACCATACATGACTATATTATGTTTTATATGTTGAGAGTAATTCAGAAGATTCTCTAATCTTATGAATAGTGTAAGATTTCAAACAAGATAAACAATTAGAAACAGAGGGAGTATTATCTTTCACCTAATGATTGTTATATTCTTGATATTGTCAAACGCTACATCGTAAAAACAAGGCTATAAAGATAATATTTAAAATTCCTATAAAAAATCTTGTGGGAGTAATAGTTGTACAATGCAAGAATGAATTAGTCCTCCTTTGTTAAGGATTGATGCCTTTGGCCGATGGAACCGTAAGAACTAAAAATCCACGATCATGCTTTAATGGATTAATTGATAATCATTTGTTTTAAAATTTCAAGCTCGGATTTTAAGAAACAATTTGAGTATTTATAATATGGATTGAGGATCAATGCAATCATACAAATGATCAAATTAAATATCAAGAGAACAAGTAATTTATGATTGCACACAAGTTTGAGATTAAAGGAAATGTCATTCGATCAATTGAAAATTACTAGAATATAAATTAGGATTAATAATGGAGATTACTTATTTGGTTATTTGAGATGATCATAATATTTTGTTAAAAACCAATTACGATTCGTGGAACAATTGTTCGGCCACAGTAAACTATAATCGGGTCCGTCCTATAATGCCACACACATTCAGTAAAGGACGGGGCCATGAATACTAAAGCCCGTGACATTCTTGGGGCTTAGTATTACTAAATTAAAGACATTAATTAGGGTTTTAGGATGCTTTCTATATATTAGATATATAACTTTTTAACACCTTTGCCAAAAAAAAAAAGTTATTAACAAGAGATCTAATATGTCATTGTGTGCCATCAATTCAAAACCCTAATCTTGGTTTTAATTCCATCACAAAGTGAGAAGAGAGTCGGGAATCCTTTAATCCTATTAGCAGACATATGTGAAGGAGATACACATCTTTGCATGTGTGGACTAAGGAGAGGGGCAACACTTGAGGTTGTTGATCTATGTATGTAATTGTTTTCTATTTGTAGGGAATTCACGATGGTTGTAGTTTCTATTCTATTTTGTTTTGATTTTATATTGATATATTTACTAGTGATCATGTTGTTAAACCCTTTACATAGACTGTACCAATGCATGGAAAAATTAATACATGTTCATTTGTAATATATTAACAAATTTTCAGTCCATTAAAATTAAAAATAATATAATACATTACATGGATGAAATCAACATTTTTATTACCTATTCTGATCTTGGAGTGATCGTTTATAAACAACTCTATAGGATAAGGGATTAAGCTAAGTATGCTAATGAGATATTCTTGTAACTCAATATTATTGGAATCTAACGTGAAAATCAATTGAAAAATCGCATAGAAGCTAAGGGTGAATTACTTGTGTTTAGCAAATAGCAAGGAAGAACAGAATGGGTCAACTTCAGATGGGCATATCTTATAATATTTAAAAGTCTATGGTGACTCAAGTTGCAGGTTAACATATATTTTAAGAGCTTTTCAACAACTAGTCATTTGCTTGATTCGGTTAAGAAACAAGGAATTTGTGGTTGTTAACTTTTCGATAAGTTGTCTAAGTTCGTCTGAACCAAGGAACACATCATTTTGGGGTATATAACACACCCTTGTTTCCTTATTTCAAGGGACAAGGAGAGGTGTTTTTTTTGTGGACAAAAAGTTTACATAGTCTTTATAACTATATTAAAAAGGCTTAAAATAGAAACAAAAAGTCAAATGAAGCATTTACTGCCTTAAATAATGTGGAAGTTTGTATTAAAATCATAAATTATTTTCATTTTAAGAAGAGAATTTAATACTTAAACATATACCTAAGTGTTATGCATATGTTTAACAATTTTTTTTTAATAACTCAAAGTATGTAATTCTATAAACTAAACCAAAAACATCAATTTTTTAAAAAAAATTTAATTATGTATAAATAAACACCCATATTATTGATATATATAGTTTTGTCATATAAAAATTTGCGCTATTTAATTAGTACTCCCTCCGTTTGTTTTAGATTTAACACTTCCCTTTTCACATTTGCCGAGACACAACTTGGACCTATAATATCTCTAAATATATAATGAAAGCTTTTATGATAAAAGTCCTTGAAGAGCGGGAGGGTTGACCATTCTATTGACCATTCATATATAGTACACTATTAGGGTTGCTCAACATTATTCTAGAATATCCCAAAAATACAAAATTTATCCAATTATATTTATTCTATCACACTCCCACAGTCATAGCGGGAGGCCGGGTGCAGGACAGTACAGACACCAAGACTGGATTGAAATTCTAAAAAGAGGTGTCGGGGGAGGCCCTCGATGAAAATTTCCGCATACTGATATCAAGTAGGAACATGAAGAACAAGAACTTGTCCCAAAGCAACTTTCTCACAAACAAAGTGTATATCCATTTCAACGTGTGTAGTACGTTGATGAAGAACATGATTGCTAGATAAGTAAATCGCACTGACATTTATCGTAATAAACAATGGTAGATCGTCGAAGAGGACAAGATAGCTCAAGAAGAGATTGCGTGTGTAGCCAACAAGCTTCCGCAACAACATTGGCTACGCCACGGTATTCGGCCTCAACACTAGACCGAGAGAGAGTGGGTTGTCATTTAGAAGACCAAGACACAAGATTATCACCCAAGAAACAACAATAATTATAGGTAGAACGACGAGTGTCAGGACAACTACTACAAAAATACAAAATTTATCCAATTATATTTATTCTATCATATAAGTGTAAAAATTATAAAATTTATATATTTTTGAAATGTATATTTCGAGGTGAATCCAACAAGATCCCATATAATTATATTTTTTTTTATGTATAAATAGCAATTAATGATCAAAGTGAGTTGGATGAATAATGCTAAAGTCAAAGTGATACATTAAAAAAAACGGATGGAGTGAACTGGTATGTGAGAGAAAGTGAAAATGGTTTTTTTTTTTTTTTTTTTTTTGGCGTTTTGTTTTTAAGAATTGAATTTTAGTAAAATATTTCATAGTGACCATGTGGAATACTAGGCATATATCTCGACGAAGAATATAAAAAGATCGCATAAAATATCAATTCTCTTATTCACTGTTTATAACAAATTAATTAAGATTTTAAGGCTCATAGTTTCTCTCGTTTATATACCTAAGATTTCAAACATAACCAACATTTTAAGCAGAGTAAGCCTTACGAACTGTAGGCATTGAATTTTCATGATAGGAGGGCCTTTTGGTAACTTTTTCACCTAGCTAGCTTTTTTGATAATCATATTGTATGTTATGAATATCATATTCAGATATCCTGCATTGTCAATATCAAATCCGAGTAATTTTAGATAAGGAGATACTTTAGTGTTTTTGACATTGCATAAATATATTGAACCTCACCAAATTAAACAAATACAAATTTTATACAAAATGATTTCCTAACACATAAATTTATAACTGCTGATTACAATATCACATCTGAAGTTTTATTTTAGTATCATATACTCAGATTCAACCCTATGGGAAAAAATTCCTTGGCCCGTATTTAGGGGTAGACAAAAAAATCCGTATCCAATATCCATTTTTTTACCCAAAAAAGCAGATAGCCGATCCAGTTTTAAAAACTAAAGTGGATACACAATTTATAAAACCAGCAGATTCCGGGTCGGATCCGGTCATGCTTTTTGAAGACCGGATTACCCGTATCCGGTTTTACTTTTTAAAAATAGTTTTTTTTAATTAATAAACAGTTTTCAATTAGAAATTTTTTTATGAAAAAATATTTTAATTAAATTTTTTTTAAAAAATAAAAACAGTTTTCTTTTATTAAAAAAATAATTTTTATTAGGAAAATTTGACAAAAATAAGCCAAACATTGGCCGGTCTTTCATAAATAAGCCAAACTTTGGTTGGTCTTCCATAAATAAGTCAAACTTTTGAAATTCCAAAGACAAACTAACCTTTGCATCATGTCACTCAAATTTAGGTCAGAAAATTTTGATAACCCACACCAGTGAATCGTGAAATCCAAAAAAAAAATATCCATAAAGGATAAAGAAGAAATGTGGCGGTAAAGCTAGGTCGATTTCGATGGGTCAAGGTGTTGGTAAATAATATTCTCTAACCTAAATTTGGCTGACATGGTGCAAAGGTTGACTTATCTATGGAATTTCAAAAGTTTGGCTTATTTTCGTAAAAATTTCCTTTTTATTAAAAAAATTTAAAAATTAAAAATAAAACAGTATTTTTAATTAAACAATAGCATTTTTTTTTAAAAAAAATGTTGTATAAGAGACCAACAAAAATTGGATCCGAATATTCGATTTTCAAATTCGGATTTTTTTTGCTATCCGGATCAAAAAAAAATTGTGACACAAAAAATTGGGTATCTATTTTTTGAATACCCGAATTGCCCACCCCTATCCGTATGCATACATTTATATTTCTGGTTAATGGACAAGGCACAAAATAGACATATATTTTCTTATTTGGTATCCCTTGTGGAGATTAAAAATAAATAAAAGATTATATTCTCTATGTATTGATGATTATCAACTTGATTCTTGATGAAAATCTATACCTCTGTATCAAAATTCTCCCCCCCACCCCCCCCCCCCACCAAAAAAAAATAAAATAAAATAATTGACACATGACATTTTATATATAATCGCTCGATCTCCTGACAAATAAATGACACCCCTATCCTCACAATGACACATCATTCACTTCCTCACATTGAGACATCATTTTCGATTATTCCTCCTAAATTTAATTTTATTCCCTTGCTTAATCTCTTCAAATTAAATCTCTCTAACTCATACTTTATTGATTGTCCTTTTTATTATCTTTAAAATTTCCCCTTCATCTTCAATTTGTCACTTACATCATTGTAATGTCTACAACAATAAATTCAACCCAATCTATCTACATCTATACCTATATTTATATTTATACTTAATTAGTGTTTTAAAAGGAACATCAAAAACAAAATAATATCATTCAACTCTTAAAATCACCTAAGATATGATACATTAGTAAAAATACCATCATTCATGTTAAAAGAAGGGATCAAAATGGATTCAATTCATGGCGATGGAGTATTACCCACATTCGTCATCCGCATCTATCATGCAATAGGTGGGTCAGGTGTTAAACGGGGGAAAATCTTTAATATTTTTTATTGCAATTTATGTTTTGTATAAAATATTTTTGTCACATAATAAAAAAAATAAGTAAGCTTAGATGTAAAATTTAATAAATGGGTGACGAGTTATAGGTTAAACGGGTGATGGATGAAAATTTTCTCACTCACCTCCCGTTTTCCATCCATTTAAATCATTTTTTCTGTCATTTTAAAAAAGGGTGAAATGGGTGATGGATGATCCATTACCCATTTTCATCCTTACTTGAAAGACACGGAACATTTTTCTTAGAATGCTTGTTTTTACTTTAATATTTTGCCTACGTATAGTCATTCTCATTTTCCATGTCATTATATTCTATTTATTAAGTAAAAATGGTGTATGTTCCGTGCGCAGGTCAATAAACTAGTTCAAGGAAATTAAAGAGACCTCTTGATAAAGAAAAGTTTCAATCAATGAACTCTAAATGCATGTAATAATATTTGTGTAAGGGGCCAAAATATGGTTCAGCAAGAAAAGTACTTGAGGCCCAATCAAGCACAAAAGCCCAAAGATCAGCATCAGCCCAATCACAAGAAGCCCATCAGGGTCCACCACCAGAGGACATGTGGCGTCATCTTATAAGTACACATGGCAGCATCATACTGGTACACGTGGCAACTAATTGAAGCAGCAACATATTGGATGACATTGAATAGAATGAGCTTGTACAAGGAGATATCCTGATATAAATGTATTCATGACTGATTGATAAGGGGAGAATAGTTGATTTGACAAGACAACACTAAAAGTGTATAAGTCCATTAATTGTTATTAAAGCTTAATCATATTTGATTTATAAGCAATCAACAAGTGATTAATAATATTATGGCATTCCTCTACTTTCTTGTTTTATTACATTAATTTGCTTTATTATGTCATTTATTTTTATATTTTGTACTAGGCATAGTTTGTAGCATATTTTCGGTAATTAGCCCTCACATAATATCATAAAATCACCCGAAACATTTGGCGCCGTCTGTGGGGAGGGCACGAAAATATGGCAAACTTTGGAGAAAATACTCTCGAAATGCCTAAGTTTAATTTCCCAATAGAGGAAGAGGAGATCGAGTCAGGAGACGGTCATCACAACGAGAGGCCATCCTGAAGGGAGAAACCTACTCCATGTGTGACCGAGGCCGAAGGCCCAATTCCACAAATGACCAGTCTGTCTCCCTCTCCAAGATCAAAGATTTGATGATTGGTTTCAGGCAATCACTTGTCTCTCAAGTGAAAGATATGATTGGACAACATTCAAAGGATGGCAAAAATACTTTGAAGGTTCAAAATAGAAAAGGAGGTCTCGACTGGAGACAAGGGCGGTGGTTAGAAGGCTGAATCAAAGTCCAAGATGTGCGAGTCTCCCTAGCTCAACTTGCAGAACATCACACACCGAGTGAGAACGGCGAGGGCTCCTATATAGCCGAGGAAATAAAGAGCTCTTGGTGAGAGAGTCCAACCAAGGCTTCAAGAATGCCCAGGACTACCTAAAGGCCCAGAGGCAACAGTCTCAACAATTCTAGCTCTCTAATACGGTGTCCACTCCCACAATGAGGGATGGCACATAAAGAAGTTCTCTCAAGGGTAAGTCTCAGTCGACTCAATATCAAGCACCTAAACCTATTCCAAAGGATTTTTTGTCAACGAGGAAGCAAGAGCCCTACACAGCTCATCAACACGAGCCCATGTTCGTCCAAACTCAGCTGCAACCTAACCCCTATGCTGCTACAGGAGTCGGAGGCAAGCTTAGGAGAAAAAACTCCTGAAACGCCTAAGTTTAATTTCCCTCTTGAAGGGCAGGAGACCGGGCTAGGGGCCGGTTGTCTTAATGATAGGCCACCCCAGAAGGAGAGGCATACCTCTCATGCAACTGAGGCATACCTATTTTAAAGGGGTCGTTATCAGAGAGGCTCGGCACATCTCAGCAAGACGAGCCCCCATTCATACCATCTCAACAACCGACCTACCCTTATACTCCAGGAGGGGTCGCCTGGAAGTCACCATTCTCCATCTCAATACTGACAGCCCATAGGGATTCCGTTCATATTGAGCCTTATGATAGCACAGGTGATCCAGACAATCACCTAGCCACCTATAAGCACTTGATGTATGCTTAGTCGGTGGATGATGCCACATGGTGTAAATACTTCCCGGCCACCTTGAAAGGTGTGGCATAAAAATGGTTCAGTAGCCTACCAGACCACTGCATTCAGATTTTCACCGAGCTCAGTATGGTCTTCTCTCACCACTTCATGGCCAACAAACAAGAGAGGAAGACTAGCATGCACCTGAGCAAAATCATCCAACGGTAAAACAAGACCTTGAGGACCTATATCAAGAGGTTTAATCTGAAAATGCTTTAGATAACCAGTCTCCTTGAGGTGGAGGCCTTTGACAACTTCGTAAAAGGGTTGTACCCATCTCGGTTTAAATTCGAGATGGTCCAAAGGAAAGTGTAATCTCTTCCAGAAATGTTGATGTAGGCCAAGTCCTACATCCATGCAACCGAGATCTGCTTGTCCACTAAACCTGAGAAGAGGGATAATTCCAAGAAGGGAGAGGGCAGCAGCAAGAAGGAAGAGAAGAAGAGACAAGTTTAAACGTGGGGAATACTTATAAGGAGCGAAAAGCTCGCAAAAGAGCCGAGCATATGATTCGGCCTATGAGTACAGGAAAGAACCCTACGTTATCCTTATGGAAGTTAAGGATAAGCTTGATTTTGAAGCCCTTCAGCCTCTGTGAGACCTATCCAAGTATAGAAACTCTAATAAGTATTACTATTACCACAAAGATGTGGGCCATGACACCAACTATTGTTTTAATCTCAAAATTTGCTGGAAAAATTGGCTGCCAAGGGCAAGCTTAAGCCCTATGTGGTGAATATTTCAAAGGGAAACTGTTCAAAAATTTGGCGAGGACGAAGACACTGACCCTGAAGGAGTAGCATTGATCTTAGGAGGACTCGCCTCGGAAGGGCCGACCACCAAAAGGACTAAGGACCATCTCCGAAGTCCCTCTAAGTTATGGTCTCTGAGAAGAAAGATGAAAGATTCCCTGATGAGTTGTTTGGGGAAAGGACCGGCGTGTAATCCAAACACTTCATGACGACCGGTCGAATTCAAAGTGGCCAATCTGAAAGTTTGTGTGTAATCATTGGAGCGTGGACACCATATATGGCAATTAACAACCGCGTATGAGTGTTACCCCACTATTCCTAAGGTCTTAGTAGGCCAAAATACAAAGATATACAACTAAAGAGTCAAGAACATGTTGGTCAGGGTTTGTGATTATGTTCTAAGGAAGATGGAAGAGCAAATAAGGCAAACTCAGACCCAACTGAGAAAGAACATATAAGTAGTCGAGGTTGTCCATGATGGCACATACCGACTATAAACTATGGAAGGAGTTGTCGTTCCTAAGTCCTGAAATATGGACAACTTGAGGTATATACTTTTAATTTGCAAACTGTAAATTCTTGTTTTTTAAATGTTCAAGTTATATACCCAAATCAATATTAATGAAAAAGGGCGGGACATAGTCCCAAAAGGCCCCATTTATCGTAAAATAAGAAAAGGGCAGGACGTAGTCCCAAAAGGGCCCTTCACTTATTAAAGTGAATATTCGAAGGCTAGTGTCGTATATATTGTCCATAGACATAGATCGAATGCCCTTGGTGCTAAACCAGGCACCAAGTTCCAGTTCCCCAATGATTGGTCCCAAAACAGGGCCAATAGTGACGAAGCTCACGAGGAAGAAAGGTGGCCACCCATGCCCCTTTATATATAATATTCAAAGTGACTCATTAAAAGGTACTTCGTCTTTAATTGGCCGAGTAACTTAAAATGTTTCACTAAGGGTTGCCTCGGCTGTAATTGACCGAGATAGTCAAAAATTAAAAAAGGTTCATTGAAGGGTGTCTCGGCCTTAAGTGATCGAGTCATCTAAAATTTGAAAGTGGTTCACTAATGGGTACCTCGACCATGATGCATCGGCTTTAAATGACCGGGTCATCTAAAAAATGAAAGTGACTCAATGAAGGGCGTCACGGCCTAAAATGACCAAAGTCATCCAATAGAACAACTTTGAACAATCCACTCGGTTTAAGGGCAATCAGGCATCTGATTGATTGCCCTCTTGAATCTTTGGACAAATTTACCTTGGAAGCAGTACTTTTTGGAAAAATTTACCTTGGAAGCAGTACTGTTTGGATCTTCAGCAGGAAGTGTTTTTCCAATGGAGAAATGAAGTGGTTGTTATTATTTTATTTTTTTTGGATAGCTGAAAACATTTAATGAGGGTTGGTGGGGGGTATTTATAGCTTGTAATGTGTATTTTGACAAACAATTGTAAATTTGGTGGGAAATTTAAATTTCCCCAAAATTTCCCTCTCCCCTTAAACAATGGAACTACACGGTTAACTTGGCCCCATTTTTTTTTTTTTTTTAAAAAGGTGGGGCCAGATTATGTAAAAAAAAAAATCTCTTTCTTCTTTTCCCTCCCAAAAGTATGTGGTCCCAACATCTTAATTCATATTTATTTATCTCTCCTTTACACAATTACAACATAATTAACCCACTTAAAACTTTTACATTGGAGTCCGTATTTTCTACAAAATTTACATTTTTGTATTGCGGAGGGAATACCATGTTTTATCATTTTTAAGATGTGTTTTTGTAATATCATCATAAGGAATATTTTCAAAAGTGAATTATAACACACATCATCTATAAAAACTATTGATGTAACCCTGAAAATAATAGAATACGTTGTGTAAAAAAGAAAAGAAGAGAGATGTATGGGTATTAATATCAACGTAGTTTTGATTTTGTGCATCACGTGAATCATAATTGTATAAAGAAATAGAAAGTATTGATAAAAAAAACCCCAAAACCTTAATCAAACCAAAAAAAAAAATCCTAATTACATGTAATAGCCTTTGGACCTCTTCTAACAATATGTTTAAACCTAGGCATAATTGAAATGAGACTTAGAGAGAATAGAATCGTAAAATAATAAAAACAAATGTGTGTACTTCCAAAAATGCGATAATCAAAGAGCAAAATACAAAAAAAGTGGGAGAGAAATTGAACTTTTTTTAGTACGAAGAGTAATTGAATAGTTGAGAGAGAAGACAGAAGAGAACAACAATTCAGTAGCGAGAGAAATTGATGAAAAAAAATAGAAAAATGACGGTTGATGAATACAACAAATAAAGCGTAAAAGATAATGAACACAATATTATGAAATTACCAAAATGCTCTCATTGGGCCCATAATTCATGAGAGTACAGTAAAATGTTTTCCTACCTAAAAATGTCAACTTAATCTTTGCCTATAAATACAGAAACACCCCCATGATGGGAAATTTATTGTTATAACTATTTACATAATCAGAGCTTCTCTCTATACGCTTACTCCGCTTTCTCTATACAATTATTTCTTTGTTGATTTAAGTATCGGAGAGAAATTCTTGGTTAAGCCCCATGAGTTATTCACGTACCTTCTTTGATTTTGTACGACCACCTAGGCCAGTGTCTAGTCAGCGATTCAAAACTTACATACATTGGAAACAAGACTGAGTATGTAAGAAGAGTACAATTAATTCAAAATAAATACAACTAGATCTATTATAAATCGACGATCAGAATTAATGCATATAGATTTAATTTATAATGGGATCTCAAAAACTATATAATTTCGATGTGTTACGTTGGGCTTTTATTCATTTGTTAGGTTCCATAGGGTTCGTGTGAATTGGTTGGAGTTTCTAGCTCAAACTTTCGTTATTTGTATTAATGCTCAAACTTTCAACATTACTCAACTTCAAGATCCATAATTATAATGATCAAGTTTAATTCATTCAAGGAAATAACAAGTTATAACAACATACATATTGTAAATAAAGATTATTAAATTATGACATTATTTAATATCCAATACACTGAGATACTTACATACCTAAATTATTCTAGTTAATTAATTAAGCCACCATCAAACTGTATAGTGACATTATGTTTGCCATCACTCCAAATAATAGAACCCATGGCTTTACTATGCATGGACCGTCTTTTTTTGAGTTTCATCACTTTAACATAGAAATTTTGCTTCTCACCATTCGAATTGAACCTCAATTCTTGTGGAGTTACCGTAAAAATTGTTCCTCTTAGACTTGTCACCGTAGCTTTGTAACTTGATGCTTCATTCTCTACACTTGTTAATCTCCTAGTTATTTTTTAACCTACCATATCGGACGTTATAATTATGGCTGGATAATTAAGATCCCATACTTTAACATCATTATTACTACTATTTAGAATCTTGGAACAACTTATTGATCTTCTTACAATAGTCTTGATTTCCTCATCATTATATTTGGACCCACATAAAAATCCAATGTACTCATCCTCACTTATTTCTAATACTAATCCGAGCTTGTTCGCCTTTTCTGGGTCGATATGTCCCGCACCTATGTCGTACAATGACACGCCGCCTTCTATTCGATTTGACTTCGGCATATAGTGGTATCCAGTATAAGCTGTGGTCATTAATGCAGACCGGAGCATAGAAGGGGTCCAGTCAGGGTGGGTCCCTTTAAGCAAGACTAAGACGCCAGAGACATGAGGACATGACATTGACGTACCTGATAAGATGTTAAATTCACACCGTCTAGGGTCCTGAAACACCATAGAAGGTGGAAGATTGGTAGGCCATGCGGCTAGAATGTCGACACGCACCTGGAGCGATCAAGTCGGGCTTGAGCACATACTTGGACTGGATGGATGGGCCACGAGCGGAGAATGTTGCTACAATTGGGGCGGGTTTTTCACCTATACGGGTCCCTAGAAAAACTAGGGACCCTTGTTTTACAATTTTTCTAGCAAGGTAGTATAGCAGTTGTAACGACCCGACTCGCTTAAATCGGCGCGGAAGAAACCGACGAGTCGAATAGTTAGAAACTACAACTCAAAACTTAGGAAATTAAACTAATTCCTCAAAATTTATCATTAATAACCAAAAACGTACAAATACCCACAAGTTTGTACATACTAGTCCCAAAAGTCAAACTAGAAATACTAAACACAAGAATAAACTCCAACTACATGTCAGAGTCTTAAACAACGTAAAAGAGTCCAATAACAACGTATAAAGTCTTTGTAACTCTATCACTATCTAAAACAACAGAAAATAGTAAATACAACAGATGACAGAAATACTAAACGTCGCTCGCCCAACCCAAAGCTAAGCAAGAGTATCGTCATCAGAAGTACCTGAAAGAAAAACATACAACAGTCCACCATCAGTGGCGAGTAACATAATTGACTCACCCCAATGGGAATACACATGCACATAGCATAAATCAAATAACAACATCATTAACCAAAGTACGAGAACAATCCCAAAACGTGAACTCGACTCAAACCAACCTAATCAACTATCTTTGGCGCAATCAATCATATTCTAGACCGGACTGTGCTCGTACGAACGCATCTTACGCATTCGAACTTTCTACTATGCTCGGATTTAAGAATCTTACTCCCAAATCCCATGAAACCAATCTTACTGGAAATCCATGTCCCGTGAAACCAATCTTACTGGAAATTCACAAAGATCACATAGTATGACTCCAACTATCCCAATACCGCGGATGGAATAGGGGCAACGTCTTAACCCAAATACAATGAATCTTACTCAAAGTATCAGGCGTCTAAAAATGAAATCAAGCTAATTTAATTAATTAATTTATTTAATCATCTTAATCATTTTATTATCTCAACCTAACTAAATTATATTCAAGAATTGCCTCAATGCCTTGATTCTTGAAAATAACTAGTTAAAACATCGAAGTTATTCTCAAGAACTGCCTCTAGCCTTAATTTTGAGTCTAACCAATCATAATCCAACATTCAATAATCATTCTTTAATCATATTAGACACTTTCTTTAACTTCCTTTATCATTTAAACCATTTTCTTTAACTTTCAAGATTCAACCAAGAACTCATAAAGACTCATCAAGAACTCATAAAGAACTCAAAGAACTCATAAATAACTCATAAAAAACTCATTCAAGATTCAAGATCTTCAATCAAGAACTCAATCAAGATTCAAGAACTCAATCAAGAACTCATACATACCACACGCATATCATCATCATCATTTCGAAAATTACCACTTATACTTTATCCAAAATTCATCAAACTTTGACATAACAATCATGATCATAAAACAACATATATTCAATCATAAAAATCATCAAAACCATCATCAAAATATCATGAAAACCATATCAAAATCAGATTAGAAACAACACATAAAAATCATGGATAATCATCACCAAACAACCCATACATGCATTTAATCTATACTATAAACATAGTATACCAACAAGGTTGAGTAAGTATGTTACCTTATTGAAGATTACACACTAAAACAACACAAAAATGCAGCCCGGAAACAAGTCTCACACGGCCACACACACACGGCACAAGCACCACCACGTATGGCTGGAACACGAACCACACACGAGCACACTGCACCACCACGAGCACGGCCACGAATCACTGCAGCACGGCCTCTCACACGAACCACCACTGCACACACGGCTTCCCACACGGCACCCACTCGAACAAGACCCCAAAACCAAACCGAACTAGCGATCTTGAATGAAATTAATGTGTTTAGGAATGTGTTTGAACACCTAAAGATCAATGGGTTATGAATCTTTAAGTTTTGGGTTTAGAAAGATGATGAACAATTGATGGGTTCAATCATTCCAAAAATGGCGTGAGGCAAGGGGAGAGCAAATGGATGGGCAATTGTGTTTAAACTTGATGGCAAGAGCTTATGATGGCAAAATGAGCAAGGGCCTTACTAACTCTCCTATATATAGAGTTAGTGAAGGTGTGAACACAAGGAAAGTGGCAAGCCTTGCCATGCCCACTAAAAACCGGCCAAGAGGGTAAATGGGCCTAAAAATGGGCTCTCATGATCAATTGGGCCAATTTACATAATTTACATGATTAATCATGCAATAATCCATTTAGCCCAATGTAGACACCTGAATGTGTCTCCCCGACATAGAGACTAATGATGAAGCTATCAAAACACCAAGAAGTCCAATTAAATAGAATTAGCGACCAAAATGCAAGAAAAAATGAAAAAAGTAGGCCACTAATAGCATTCACAGCGTTTATGAGATTCGTTACTTTTTATATTTTTCATACTCATAATAGTATTTTGTTAGCACCTTATAAAAATAAAAAATAAAAAATATAAAAATAAAAAAATATATTTTAATAGCATTTTTATATTTTCTGTATTTTATTTTATTTTAATTTTTTATTTTAGAACAGCACGGATATACTAAGACGCTCGGAAAATTCCGGAACACTCCGGAATAGCCTAGGGGGTCAAGATACCCGGATCAAAACTTAACTTTTTAACAAAAATTTCGAATCTCGTATAAACGCGTGGATGAGTCAGCAGACAGATCAGAGGAGCGGGCCCTGCGTCTAGACGCAGGACGTAATACAAGGACCTGCGCCTAGACGCAGGTCGTATTACAAAGCCTGCGTCTGGACGCAGGTCATGTTACAACGTCTGCGTCTAGGCGCAGACGTGTAACGTGACGTGGCGTTGTGCTGGCGTTTTTGGCCTATAAATACCAGCTGATTGGACGAGTTTTTAAAAAGAACAGATTCTGAGCAAAAAACACTCCCTCACTGCTATACTATTATACTATACTATTCATACTCCACAAAATAATATTGTTTTATAAAGTTCAAAAAAGATTCAAAAAAAAAAATTTTAATAAGTGCATTTTGGTTGCTGATCTATTAATTGCATTCTTGAGGTACGAATCCTGAAGTCTCTATTTTAAATCTATTCATTCCAAGTCTATTTTTATATTTTCAATTCGTTTAAAATGGTGATTTTTGATAATGGTTAACATTTTCATTGATCTGATTTGTTTTATGTGAATTGTTTTTGTAATGTGAATTTTAGTATTTAAATTCATGTATGTCATATTAATGTTAGAACTTTAATTGTTGTTTTAATCAAATCGGCCGTAGATTGTAATTTTCTAATATCGATATTTCATGACTCATTCAGATCTGGTATCATATGTTAATCTTCTCTAACAACTTCATTTTTTATGTTGTTGATAAATTTATTTCTCAATATTATGATTTATTTATTAATTTGAATACTTCCAATAATAATGATAATAAATCTGATTAATTAATGAATTATTTTAGATCCGGCCTGATTATGAATGAAATCACAATTATTGTTGTTAACATTGACATGACATCTGATTTTAAGTATTAAAAGTCACATTAATTAATTCACATATGTTTTATTTATATTTTTATTGGTTGAACCTGCACATATATATTTTTATTTCTATTTTATTATTTTTATGCTTTTATTGCTTTTTATTTATTTATTTTTATTTCATGCCTTGTTCTTGTTTTTATTTGTTTTATCTTCTTAGGATTTTTTAATATGGATTTAATTTAAAGTGGTCACAAAAAGTTAGTTTTGATTTGTAAATAAATTTAAACCCACTTAGTAATATACGTTTCATAGGGTAAAATTGAGATATTTTTGTATTCGGGATTAATAATGATTTGACCACAAAAAGAGACCTAGTAGAGACCGCTCACAGGCGGGCGGGCCCAATGCACGATTGGCCCGTAACCTGTCCCCGAACCCATACTCTGGTGCACGACCATATGGGACCAATTGCTCCTGGCTTTGGTACTTCTTCGGTGTCCGTGGACCTCTAAAACCACGGTGGCGACTCCTACTAGTCCGTATTCATATACGGCGTTAACGAGCATTCAAACCAAACTCGTGAGACCGTAGGCGGCCGGGTAAAAACGACCCCTACACCCAAATTATTAAATAATTAATTAGAAAATTAAATAAATAAAATTCTAATTAATTAAATAATAATTAACTTAAATAATAAAAACTGAAAATAAAATAATTCGAATTAAATCGAAATTATTCACGTAAAATAAAATAAATAGTTCAAAAATAAATTTGAACTAACACAACAACATACATAAATAGACATAATTATCGGCAAAAATACCAATAAAAATCTGGGTCATTACAGCAGTCTAGTGGTTGCTTGAAAGGGAATAGTTAACCCAGGATATAGGTAAGGGTCACTTTTTATTGTATCATTCCATTGTATTCTGGAATCATTTAAGGCCACAATGACACCTTCCCCACCAACTCTATTCACCTCCAATCCAATCCTTTCCTAACATTGCTAGTCGAGCCTGCCATGCAAATTACTATTTTACCCTTTACACTCAATTCGTCTAGTGAGTCTGGCATGCATAATCGTTGGGAGGGGTCTGAGGGAAAGTATACTATAGGGAAAGTTTTGTTCTTTGGAAATTGAGCCCCGGTATAAAGAGAAGTACCTGTCAAAGTCACGCCGTTATCAAGGATGACTTGGGCAGGAAATGTTCGGTCAATTGTACTTGCTCCAATGGTTGTGATCCATGGGGCAGTATTGCGTATGAATCCAACATCGAGCCCAGAATTGCCAGCTGAGGCCGATACAATAACTCCTTTTTGTAAGACTCCGAATGAACCTATAGCAAGTACGTCTAGGTTCTACTGTTGTTCACTACCCCCACCTAGAGAAACGGAAATAACATCCACCCCATCCTCCACAGCTTTGTCGAAGCCCGATAGCACGTCGTCCACCAAGCACCCCATGTCCCCACACACTTTATAGATAGTAAGTCTTGCCTTGGGAGCAATTCCAGTGGCTTCCCCTTTCCCATAATTAAAAAATGAGCAATTATTTTGGGCCCGAGTTCGACCCGCAATCGTAGATGTCGTATGTGTCCCGTGCCCGTCCCTATCCCTAGCAGATTTGTATTCAATGGCTCTAGAAACATCTCTTACCCCGACTATTTTCTTGTTGCAAGGTGGGAAGTCCTTCCCTCCTTCACACACTCCTTTGAAGTGGGCTGGCACCGGGCCCAACCCTTCATCACTAAAGCTAAGGCTCTCGGGCCAGATGCCCGAATCAATGACTCCAACGACAACGTTGGAGCCCAAGTCAGAGTCCTTTAGTAAGCCCATTGGGCTATGGTAGGTGTCAAGGCCAAGGAAGTGGGGTGATCTTGTAGTGTGGAGTTGGTAGACTTGATTTGGAAAAATGTCAATGATTTCATCTAGGGCTTTAATGAGTTCACTTGATTAGGGCTAAGACGGGCCGAGAACCCATGGAAGACGGTTTTATAAATATGAATCAAGGACTCATTGGGATTGGAATTGGCCTTGTTAAGAATGAACTTGTACCACTCTTCCACATTAGGAAAATTAGAAGATTTGAGGTCATTTTGGGTGCTAATAATGTATACTTCTAATTCTTCATTATTATGTGCATGGTTTTCTCCTAATGTGGTATATGTTAAGGAGAGAAAAAGTGAAAAAACTAGAATTGAATGCATATAAGACATGCTAGAAACTTTGGTTTGGTTTGGTTTGATTATGAAAGAGTTGTTTTGATGGATGTTTTGTTAAGGGGTTTGATGTTTTCCACCATATATATAGTGTTTATGAGGACGCATGAAACGTAAAGAAAAACAATTGCTTGCCTTTCTTAATGATTCACATTTGAATTGCATTAATGCTAAAAAATTACCAAAAAAAAAACCCAACTTTCTCTTAGTTTTCCAATTAATCCTAACTTTTAAGTACATTAATTCTTATCAAAATCATTCAAAGTATTGTTTTTGTTTGTCCGTGTTGGAAATACTTGTAAAAAAGAAAAATACATAAAAGTTCATGATTATTTTAAAAAGTTACTTCACAGTAAAAATCTTAGAGTAGTTATGTATATAAACTCGGAAGGAACATTAACACTACCTTTAGGTTGTAGTTATACAACATGTACAATAGGTATTAATAAAAAAAATTAAAATATAATCTAAGAAAATAATTAAAATAAAAGTCTTCTATAATGTAACTATGGTCGGTGATGAACCAATTCTAACAACGAAGTGCAGTTTCCGTTTATATATTCGCTAAATTATGCAACTGTATATGAAGGAGTCTATCTTTTTGACATAGTTATCAAAAGAAATTTCTTTACTATTGGGATTATATTAATATTTGTTACTTAGTGGGCTTATTATTATATATTGTACGTATTATTCTATCTTGTACTTAGGTGGCTCAAACTAATTATTAGGTTGTATATATTTTTTCCTGACACAAGGAATAACTGATCAAGGCAAAATACGTTTCTTTACATGGTATCAGAGCCCAGGTTATGGGTCTCTTCTATACTGGGTCTTAGTTTGCCTCGATAGGATGTCCAACCCCTAAGAGGATTTGTTTCTAATTGCGTTTCTAGTTAGCTCTGAATTCTAATTAAGGACACTCACTAGTGAGGGGGAGTGTTGAGCCCCATATGTTACACTAGTGAGTGACCTACATCGGAAGATGAGGAGAGACTAAATTAACTTATAAGTCTATGAGTTACTCCTTCTATTACCAATTGGTTTTAGAAAGAAACCTTCTATAGCTTGTAAGTAACCTAACTTTCCTCATCCATATTGGGTTGCCCAGCCCATTTCTAATATTCAATCAAATTTAACATTTACCTAACCATGTAAAATGTATTCTCAATTAATATTCCAACACCAATTGCAAAATTGTATAGCTAACAACTCATAAATCGAATCTTTCAAAAACTAAATTGCAAACAAATATCAAACTCCCACAAAAGGATAGAAGAAACCCAAAAATTGGGAACAAAACTCTCATAAAGGTAGAGAATGGAGGATTATTATTAATAATTAAACAAATTGAAATTAAAGGAATTTGGGGCTTACCATCATCAAAGAGATGATATGATTGTAGCCCCTTGCTAAAGCTACAGAAGATTTAGGGTTTATTGATAGAGTATATAACATATTCCTGAGCCTCAACAATCAGCTTAAGCTTTTGGTTGAGATGGTCCTCTAACATGGTATCAGAGGCAACGTGACGCAAAGGTCACGGGTTCAAATCTCTCCTCCCTCTCTATTCTAAGTGGAATTAATTAAAATCAGGTATGGTGGGCCTGTGTTGCATCTACATTTCAAGCCCAAGGGGCCTTATATGTGAGGAAGAGTGATAGAGTATATAACATATTCATCCAGAACAACCCTTGTGCCGCAACAGGGCAGTGGTAAGCTGATGATGGTCCTCTAACATTTATAGGTCTTTTTAGAAAGAAAAGGGGACACAAAATAAGATTTGATGTCGTTATTGCGTTTGATTCAACTTAAATAAGCATTATTGTGCTTATTTTAAGATCAAATCCGATAAAAAAATTTAAGATCAAATTTGATCAGATAAGATAAATCAAACGTACCCTTAGTGGTGCTAATCTAACTCTAAATCACCTGATTTTCTTCCAAAATTTTTATTTTCATTTGATACCACTCTTTTAATTAAGTAGTACTTCCTCCGTTCCAAAAAAAAACGCAACAAATTAGGATGCACGGACTCCTAGGCATTTTTTTGTTGTGAGAGTAAAAGGGATAGAGAGAGAAAGTGGATGTGAGAGATAGAAATAAAATACTTACAAAAATGGAAAGCTTAAAATTGTTGCATTTAATTTGAAACTTCCTGAAATAGAAATTGTTGCATTTATTTTGGAACGGAGGAAGTAATAGATTTCAGTGAAAAATATAAAGAAAATACCATAAGTTTGGGAATTGAATGAGATTATACTACATGTGGTTCATATTATGTGAAACACTTCAATTTTTTTATCTCTTGAAAAAAAAAACCCAACCCCTACTAGAAAAGATAGCTATTTACGACGGGAAATCCCGTCGCAAAATATGATCCTGTCATAGAAAATGGGGCGGGGTTGCAAATGATTTTTTCTTTTGACCCAGTCGCAGAAAAGAGGGGTCAAAAACGATTTTTCTTGTCGCAAACACGTCGTAAATAATGAGCCATTTCTATTAGAGTTTAGGTTAGGTATTAGGTAAATTTTAGCGACGGGCTCAAAAACCGTCACAAAAATATCTAAATTTGTGATGGGATTTAGGTCCGTTATTAATGTGTAACAGTCGTTGATGGACCAATTTTTGTAGTGCAAGTATTGCAGATATAAGAACAAGATATGTAGTATATGTTTCAAAACGATTTATAATGTTGTTTATCATACTAAATTATACTAAAAAATTAATTTACATTACCATAATTTATTATCAAATAGCTAATGGACCGTAAGTTGTAATGGATGACTTGATGTGACTGTGTGAGGAAAATTCGTCTTCCAAGAAAGCTAAGTGTAATCAACTAGGGGTGTAAATGTGGTCGAAAGCCTGTTTGATTGACCATTACCGATCGATATCGAACCCATTTTTGACCGAATACAAGTGATCGAATACTAACCGCTACCAAGCTGGGATGTAGATCGAAATAGTTCCCACCTATTTTACGCATACCAAAATTGAATGGTAGCGAACCAGTTTAAAGCCTGAACCGTTTTCAACCTATTTTTATTTTACCGAGATCGATCGGTACCGAACCAATTTTCAAACCGAACTTGTTTTTGATTCGCTTAAAACCTATTTTTGGTTGACCGTTTTTAACCGAATCTGTATTGACTATACCTAACCGGTTCTGGATAGAATATTTTTTACCAAACCTGTATTTTATCAAACCTATTGATTATTATCATTGGAGCCATTATACTAAACATAATTGATATTCATTAATGTCATTATTGTCATAATTTTTTGTTACAATGGTTCTATAATCTCATCAAATAGTACACACACTTGGTCTTAATTGGCTTAAATAGACCGGCCTAAAATGAACATCTTGACCGGTATGGACCCGATATATGTTTTTTTCTATATGAATGGATCCTAACTAGATTTACGTTTACCCGAATTATTGTGAACTCAATTTGGCATTATTTTTGACCCGAACGGAATAAAGCTGAGTTTTTATATAATTTAAGAGTGCGCTTAATTTGTCGATTCCGACGAGTTACGACATACTTATATACTGTGACCGATTAATTATGACCTGCAAACCGATTTTGACCGATCGTTTATGATTTGTATATCGATTATGACCCGTAAAAAACAGTTTGTGACTGACCGAATGTGACCTGTTTTCGACAACAGTACACCAGAACAATATGTATTGAACCGAAACCGACCGACATCCACCAAGAAAAATATAGAATTCGACCAGATACTAAATAAGATCGACCGATACCGATACAAAATAAGATTGATACCAATCCTATTTTTGACCGACCTGGTACTGATACAAAATAAGATCGATACCCAACCCTATTTAGTAAACAAGATACTTTCACGCGTTGTAGCTGCCAAAAAAAGAGCACAGTGCAAGGTACTTAATGTGTTACGTTGTTGTATTAATCCTTCCGTTTTTTAGATGTAACACATCTCTCTTCACACATATTAAGACATAATTTAGACTCATATATAATATCTCTAAATATATAACTATATAAGTGTAAAAATTATGAAATTTGTATATTCGACAAGTTTCCGAAGTGAATCTAAAATCAAAGTATTAGAGGCTGAGAACAAGTATTCCCAATAAATCATGATATAAGTTCGTTTCAAGTATTCTCAAATTTTATTGATATTTACCTCAATATTGTAACTTTGTAGGACGATAACAAATGTTATAAAATAATGAATAACAAAAGGGACATTTAAGTTTGTATTATGTAATTAAGGCTTATAAATGTGGTCAGAAATCTATTTGACCGACTAACATCAATCGATACCGAAATTATTTTTGATCGAATACAAGTGATCATATGCTAACCAAAACCAAATCTGAATGTAAACCAAAATTGTGTTCGACATGTTTTATGCATATCGAAACTAACAGGTGCCGAACTTGTTTTAAATCGAGTTCGACTAGTATCGAACCTACTATTATTATACTGAGTTCGATTAAAACCGAACTTATTTTAGACATGCATGCTAACAACTTATTTTGGACCGACCATTTTTTACTGAACTTGTATTGTATCAAACATGTTTTGGACCTATCCGTTTTAAACGTACTTGTTTACAAGTTTTCCTACGAACCTACCAAAAGCTAGTAAAGTTGAATATAGATAAATTAAACTCAATTATATCATTATTGTTATAATCTTTGTTACAATGATTGTATAATTTAAACTCAGATCAAATAGCATACAGCCCGGTCTTAATTAATTGGTCCGAATAGACCTAAAATAAACTCCTTGACTTGTATAGACTCAACATAAGTTTATTCCAACAGGAATAGATCGTAACTAGATTTGGCATTGGTTTTTTAACCGAATGGAATGAAATGGAACTGGATTTCTATTTAATCAAGGAGTGGGCACAATTTTCCAATTCCGAACTTCTAATGCAAAAATTACAGACCCAATCCGAAAGCTCGACATTCGATCCATTATTTTCACCTATTGTATTGTGACTGACCGTTTAAGACCAATTGTATTGTGACCAATGGGTTATGACTTGCATATCGACCACGATCGACCGATTATGACATGCATACCGATTTTGACCGACCAATCAAACCTTTATACCGATTATGACCTGCAAAAAGTCGTTTGAGACGACGACCGAATGTGACATGGTTCAGACAAAGACTGGGCAAATGAGGACCGGATCTAAACTAACCGAGACCCGCCATGAAAAATACTGAATTCGACCAGATATGAAAATGAACCATATTACCCAAAATCTGATCCATTAAAATTACCATGTGAGATTATTTTATGAAGATAATGTGAGATTATTTTAAAATAAATTAAAGGTTGGATTATTTTAAGCAAACCACTAAAATGTGGAACTATTAAAATCAAATTTCTAATACTGATTTATTTATTTTTGGTTGTCTTAAAAATGTGGAACTATTAAAATAATTGATATACATTTTTTTTTGTTGTCTTAAAAATGGCTCGCGCGTTTCAGCCATTTCCTTAGTAAATTTGTGAAGAGTATCTATTGTCTTTTTTTTTGAAGGAGAGTATCTATTGTCTTGCAATCAACTTAAACTAGCCTTCTATGCACGCTTTGCGTGCGATGGTATTTTAAATACGTTTATTAATCAGTCTAAACAAATGTTATATAATAAAAAAAAATCCTTTCGTTCAGACATCTCATAGCAATGAACGAAAGTAAAGTTTTATTTACCATATTCTATTGGCTACCAAATTTCTACGATAATCATAATGTAAAATTTTTATTTGTGAAATATATCAATATGGATGTCTTTTTATAGAGAATTTAAAAATATTAATTTTGAAATTTTTGTTTTATTTTTTCGAATTTTATATTTTGTACTATTTTAATTTGAAATAGTTCAAAAATTATAATAACTTTCCTTAATAATTAAGGGTGATATAAATTGAGATTTTAGAAAGTATAAAGGGGTAAGATGAATATTTTGAGGGAGGACATCATAGCTCCCCCTTGGCTTATATAATAGAGATTATACCAAGAGGAGTCTGGAATTAATAAAGAAACCAACTTATTGGAGTTATTGCCAAATTAAAATACAGGGTGGACTGAATGAAGTGCTTGGTACAAAAAGTGTTTATCATGGAAATTGTGTAATAAATGAGGCTGTTACGTACATTATCACATGGGATTATGGGAGCCATTAGTAGTAACTTTAATTTCGAAATAAAACGCTACTAGGTTGTTCAATAATGCGAATTGAAAACTCCAATATCATCAATCATGAATTCATGATCATGTCCAAGCATAATCTAGTGACCTATATATAGTGGCTAATTAGTAATTAGCTATGTAAGTGGTAGTTTTGCAAGCATCAACTCTCATATCTTGAGTTACTTAAAAAGCTCAATAAACATATTTGCGATGATTCCTTAATTATGATTGTACTTTTGGATGTAAATGTCGGTACGAAGATTACAAAATGTTCTTCCTTTGTCGAAACTTTGCGGTTCATTAGCTTTCATAGACGAGTCAAACTAA
This sequence comes from Salicornia ramosissima, assembly GCA_951394345.1. NCBI lineage: Eukaryota > Viridiplantae > Streptophyta > Magnoliopsida > Caryophyllales > Amaranthaceae > Salicornia > Salicornia ramosissima. The sequence continues at coordinate 16,149,660 of OX596235.1, forward strand.
ACTTACAATGGTATGAAGATTACATTGTACTACTACTCCCTCCGTTTTTTTATAAAAAAGAAAAAAAATTACTCAATTTATTTTTTACAGTTGTCTAGGCAAAACTTTGAACATTAATATCTTTAATTGTGTGTTTGTAAAAATTATATAAAAATTAGATATTAAAAAACTACATGTTGAAACGAACCTAACGAGATCCCACATGACTATATTTTATCTTATGTATAAATCACAAACGATAGTCAAAGTATGCTTTGGGAATATATAGTGATAAAGTCAAACTGAGTAAACTAAAAAAACGGAGGTAGTATAAGATAAGCATGTACTCCCTCCGTAACATAAAGATTTCAACAGTTATTTTTTCACGCATTTTGAGATAGTGATTTGAGGGTATAAACAAACAAAATGATGAAAATAATTTTGATATTAGCAACTTGTAATTACATTCTTTCTTGTATTAAAACCATTTTGATTAATTTCACCATTTAGACCCTTAAATCGCTTCCTCAAAGTGCGTGAAAAAACAAATGTTGAAATCTTTATGTTACGGAAGGAGTATTGTTTACCATTTAATAATTCATATACTTTGTATATATAATAGAACTAGTTTTTTGGACCCGTGCAAAGCACGGATGATATTTTTGATTGGACATTATGTTTTATATAATTTTAAAAGTATTAAATAGAATGGGATAAAAAATGATAACGACTAAATGTGAGAAAAAATAAGAAGGCACTTGTTTTTTTCAAGAAAATAGTCACTTGTTTTTTTAATATCAATGATGGTTATTTATTACGTGTAAAATCTTTGATGATTTTTAAGAGGTGAATGATATTATTTTTTTAAGAGGTCAATATGCATATGTTAAATAATTAATGAGTGTAAAATTGTAACTGAAAGAAATAATTAGGAAATGAAAAGATGAATGAAGTTACTCTACAACTAAAAAGTTAACATGATAATGAATAGAAAAGGGGATTTGAGGAAAATGTACACTTGACAAGTTAATGTAAGAAAGCAAAGATAAAGAGTTGAGAGGGAGAGGTCATGTGTCAAGCAAAGATGAAGAATTAGGAGAGAAAAATATCATGTGTCACTAGGATAGATTGGGGGAGAGTTTTAATATAGATAGGTATAGATGTTAAAATTTATTGTATAGTATTAATATTAATCTTATACTCAATCATTTCATTTGAGAAAACGACAAAAAAATCTAAACATTAACCAACCTTTCTCAAATAAAATAAACAAATGTTGACGTGTTTTGCCAGTATGAACTGACAAAGATCTATTATACACACATGAAAGTTCATATATATTATACTCTCTCCGTAATCAATTAGTGGCAACAGTTTTCATTTTTAGGTGTAATAAAATACTTCCAATAATTTTTTCTAATTTTATTTTATTCTTTTTTGGAAAATGATATATGTAGACCTTAGGGCTACATATAAAAAGCTTAAAATGGAAATAATATGTTGAATTAAACATTTATTGCCTCAAATGATGTGCATATTTGTCATGAATTTCTAAATACTTTCCATTTTAAGAAATGTATTCAATGCTTATATACAACCCTAAGGGTTATATATAACATTACCCTTCTTTTTTTGGCAAAAAAACCAACACAATACCCCACTTACTTTTCTCTTTCTTACTTTTATCTCTCTTACTTTTATCATCATACTACATAATACCCCATTTACTTTTCCTTCTCTTACTTTTCTCTCTCTTACTTTTACCATTATATCACCTAATACCACAATTAACCTATTTCAGCTAGGAGTCTGTGCTAATCCAAATGTTGCTACTAATTCTTTACGGAGGGAGTAGCCATTAACGTTGTCAGATTGGGTCAGAACTGATTTAACTGAACTGAACTAACTGAAACTGAACTGTTTTGGGTCGACCTGAAATTAACTGATAACTGAAATGCAACTGAAAAATATCGAACTGAACTGAACTGAATCTGAAACCAACTGAAATTGAAGCTAACTGCTAAATATCTGAAAATAACTGAACTGAACTGAACTGAAAATCGAGTATCTTAAAATAACTGACCTGAACTGAAACTGAACTGAAAATCGAATATCTGAAATTAACTGAACTGAACTGAAACTGAACTGAAAAGAGGATAACTGAAGCTAACTGAAAATGAACTGAAAAGATAATAAATGAATCTAACTGAAACTGAACCTAACGCAAACTGAACTGAATTAACTGAAGTGAAATGAACCAAGAACCAAATGACTCATAACTGAAATACCAACTGAAACAAAATGAACTGCACTTAACTGAAGTGAAATCAACTGAACTGAAAAAGTTAGACTATTTAAAACTGTTTTAAACTGATCATAACTAAACTGAACTTCACTAAAAATTGCTTTACATTGTTAGTTACTAAACCGAAATGAACTAAAAAAATGTTTTAAATTATTGGTTAACTGAACCAAAATGAACTCAAAATTGTTTAAACTGTTGGTTAACTAAACCAAAATTTCAATTACAAATTTAACTCCTCTCCCAAATGCCAATTACAAATTAACCTTCCCTCCAAAATTTCAGACAACTTTCCTTCCCAAATTTCAATTAAAATTAACATTCACTCCAAAATTTCAATGAAAAAATTAACTTCCCACCAAAATTTCAATGAAAAAATTTAACTTCCCTCTAAAATTTTAATGAAAAATTAACCTTATCTCCCAAATTTCAATGAAATATTAACCTTCCCTACCAAACTTTAATGAAAAATTAAAAATTGTATGCATTCTAGTATACGACTACAATATCCGACCACAGACCTCAACTTTCTTACGCATATCACATATTATACATATCACATACGAAGTATTATTAACTTTGTATTAGATTAAAGGGTTATGATATATGCAGCCCTTAGGGCTGCATATAAGAAGCTAAATAAGGAAATTATTTTTAAAATTAAGCATTTATTACATTGAATTTTGTGTAGTTTTATCATAAATCTATAAATACATACTATTTTAAGAAATAATTTAATCCTTATATGCAGGTATTTATCATTTTCCTAGATTAAAAATAGGCTAAAATCTTATTATTGTTCTTGTTCTCAATATTGTTACTACTATTATTGTCATTATATTATTTATATATATCAAATCAATCATCATCATCATCGGTATCATCATCAATTCATTGTTGCTGTTGCTAATTGCGTTCATTATTGTTATGATCGTTGTTATCGCCAATTCAGTATCACCCATTATCAGCTTGACTGTCATTTACACTCGATATTAATACTCGAAACACGCTTACACATTTACACCTAATATTAGTACAATGATAAATTGAGCTATATAAAAATTGAAACATAATAAACATTAACGTGCACCTTAACTAAATAAACAAATAAATTAACCCGTTGTAAAGCAAATCATTTCAACGGCTAAACTGAATACGATCCGACCATATTATTTGGGGGAAAACGCAAGAAAACTCGGCAAACCCATTAATTATACTCGATCGCTAGCTTGATCAAAACCGTTAAAAATGACCTTACAATACTGAAAATGACCATAATGTAACTGAATATAATCATTTACAATTAACTGATAACAACTAAAATCGTACGGATAGAACTGTAGTTAACCATAAGGTAACAATCGGAACCGTTATATCAACCGTTCAGAATGAATTAACAAAAATTGAAATCGTACATGTAAAACCGAAGACCAATCATAACGTTATATTCGGAAAAAAAATTAACTGAAATTGAAATAAAAACTAAACCAGAAATTAATTGTTATAAAATTATAATCTCAAATGAGCTGAACTAAAGTTAACCGAACCAAAAAGACTGTAACCCAAACTGAACTGAACTGTTGACATTTTGAACTGAATTGAATTGCACCCGTTCGAATATTAACTGATTGGTTAAACTGAACAATTAACTGAAACTGAACTGAACTGAAATATGTCCGTACAAAAACTGAATTGAATTGAACTGAAATCAAAACTAACTGAACTGAACTGAAAAAAAATTATCTGAAATTAACTGAACTGAAAACAACCCAAACTGATTGGTTAAAACTAAAACTGAACTGTTGACCTAAATTGACAGTACTAATAGCAATATAATATACTACAATTCCTTATAAAAAAATATGTACTTCCTCCGTTTTTTGTTGTTGCAACTATTATTAGAAATATTTATTAAGGATAAAATATTTAGTTGTTGCAACTAAAGAAATAGAGAAAGTATATACATACACACTCCAATTCTCTCCTAATCTGTCTCATGCATGTGTTCTTTTCATATGAAACAAATAAGCAAAATCTTTATTTACTAGTGTTATGATAACCTCTACTAACCTTAGCAATGTTGTTTCAAGCACAGGGTAGGTACATATTTTCCAAATTCCATTATTAGCTATCATTATTCCTAATTCTTCAAAGAAATAATATTGAAAGATTACATTTTATTTACAATAAATAATTCCCAAAATTATATACTAAAACTCTTAATTAGTCACAAAAATCAAATACCTAAACAACAATAAAAAATGTTAAAATCAAGAACCTTTGATATTGATACGAGGAAAATAGATCATAAAAGATGGTTTATCAAGCACTATGTTGGGGTGTGGTAGGTTTGTTAAGGTTGAGGTTGGACGTGGTCCAGACGTTTGGACCATAGTTTGGGTGCCTGGTCCAGTACCTAAAGAATGGCCAATGCATCGACAGGACATATAATCTAGAAGCATCACTTCGAGAATTTTTTAGAACCACCTTCATTTGTGGTGGTTATAGTGGACATGTTCGGACAGCTCAGTTTTTTGTAGTCGTTGAGGTGATCGAGATTGTTGTTGTAATTTTTTTAAGTGAAAGGTAATATTGTCATTTCACCCTAAAATTATCGGAGGCACTAGTTAATTTAATTTAGGGTGACAACTAATAGTTCCACTTTTTTGGTGTCAAGTTACAAGGAAAATAATTAGTCAATGTTTATTTGAATTGAAAATCAATAAATCCTACTAAGTATTAACTAGGACCGAAAAAAAAATTGTTTAAATGTTCCCTTAAGAAGACGTGCCCTGGAATGAGAAGGAACGAAAACATAATTCTTTAAATTTTTGGGGAAAATTTGAAAAATATTTTCAACAAAATGTAGACATTTTTTAAACTTAAATTTTCTATTTAAATTTCTGACTTAAACCAAACCAATGTTGCAAGGGACACAATTCCATTCGAAATAGATAGGTACTGAAATGGATACATGAAATGCTATCCTTGAGTGAATCGGGTTCGATGGAGTGAATATAATTAACCTAAAATTAAATTATAAGTAGTGTGTAAAAAAAGTGAAATAAAATAGAACATTATTTGTTAAATTAACCAACAATTTCAGGTGGGTTAAAAAAAATTGGAAACTAATAATCCCAACTTTTGCAGAATTACTACATAGTTAGGAAGTACGACATAGTTAAGAATCAGGACTATTTTCCAGATAGAAATAGCTTGAGCTGACCCGAGGAATTCAGAAGTTCGGTTATTCTCCGGTGAGCAGCCGCAAGAGTCTCATTGCTTTTGCAGAAAGCGAACCTAATGTACCTCCTTTGATAGCCTTCGGGAGGTTGCTTCATATGAAAAAACCCACATCCTGGAACAGCAACTACACCTGCCTGTTTTATCAACTCTTCAACAAATTCTACCTGCAGTAAATTGATTAGTAGAGAGTAATCCGGTCCAATTTACTTGCAATGATCTGACATAAAGTAGAGTGGAAAAATGTTAAATTGTTGCGAGAAGTAAGAGCATACATCAGAGTGAGTGTAATCCTTGTGTAGCTCAGCAAATATGAAGAACGAGCCCTGAGGCTTAAACTCAATCTGAAAACCAATTCCGGTGAGTAAATCTACTATGAAGTTCCTCTTTGTTACGAAGTCCTAAGTAGCAGAACAAGTAATTATCAGTACTAAGAAAGTGCTCTGTAAACACTAAACAGGTGAAAGAATAAGCTAAGCTTTGTTATGAATCTTACTTCTCTAACTGACTTGTAATATTGTGGGGGGGTTTGGAAAGCTGTTAAGGCAGCTTCTTGGAAAGGTGCTGGAGCAGAATCAGTTAGTCTTATATGGATGTTTCGTATAGCATCAGCAATAACCGCTGGTGCAATCGCCCACCCGATTCTCCAACCTATGATCAACAACCAGTTATGTGCATATGAAATTTTGACACATTATTTGCCACATTTTGATTTTAGTATATGCGGTTTAGTTGTTAAATCATGTTTATAGGGAAGCCAATCAAACTGCTCAGCTAATCAAGGTCACCTCCACAATACAATCAATGACTTGTTGGTTCAGTTCAGCTCAAAATCTTGTGATTGAATTGAACTAGATCCTGACAAGTCTAGGATTTAGTTTAGGGGTCGTTTGGTTGTTAAAGGAGAAAGAGAATCACCTTAGGAATGGAAATGAGGGAGAATGGAAAGTAAAAGTGTTAGATTTAGTTAGTTGTTTGTTAAAAAATGAATGAGTTTTGCCTCCACCACACCACCACCACTTCCCAAACAGGGGTCCACCACCACCGACCCACCCTCGCCAGCCCACCCAATACAATTGCCAGCCTTACCACATGTGTTTTTCCTAAACTCTTGTGCATTTGACTATGTAGCAAATAATTTGAGCCAGATGGAGTAGTTTCGTAAACTAGGGCAAGAAATTAAATCCGGATCACCTGTCACGCAATAAGTCTTGGACAACGACGAAGTGATGATTGTTCGCTCTTGCATATCTGGAAGTGATGCAAGGGATATGTGCCTTTCGTTATCGTATGTTATATACTCGTACACCTGCAAAGAATAAAAAAATAGATCAATTCAGGCCGGATTAGAGCATACATACAGCTAGTGGTCTAATGTTCATGTCATGAATCTTATAGGATCTTGATCATGTCAATTCAGACACCATTAGACCATAATCCATATGATATGTAAGAAGCATCTTAATCAACAAATTTTGATGCCATTATAATATAAGGTAAAGATATATATCTGCCATACTTCATCTGTAACAGCTAGGCAGTCGGTTTTACAGCAAGCTTCAGCAATTATGTGCAGCTCGTCTAGTCCAAACACTTTTCCTGTTGGATTGTGAGGGCTGTGTCAATTTGTATCAGTATTTTGCATCATGTTGTAGCAGTATCAACACATGAGCATATTTACCTTGTCAATGTTACTTAAAAGACAGATTTTACATCCATCAATTATACTAACTTAATCATATCAATCTAGTATCTATCTAGAATGTACTACCAATTACTTTTTTTTTTATAATACGAGAATGCCAAAAAAAACCTGTTCAATACTATAGCCTTTGTCTTAGAAGTACAAGCATTCTTGAGTTTCTCAGGGTCTAGATTCCAACAAGGAGGATCTAATGCCACAAACACCTGATACAACAATCACAGAATCCTGGTCAGAGTTAATGTGCTATGTAATCTGAACTGAACTGATCTGAACTAAACTAAATCCTAAACTCGTCAGGATCTTCACTGCACTGAACTGAAATTTTTGAAATTATGTCCAAAAGAAAGGTACTTACTGGCACTCCTCCAGCCATACGGATGCACGATTCGTACGTCTCATAGGACGGGTCAAGCACAATAACCTCATCACCATGATCAAGTACTACACATAAAAGTAAGCATTAAATTACACTCAAACATACAGTTAGTGAAGTAAAGGAATGCAAATAGTAGGAGAAAATGTGTATAGTTTTCTCCTTCTAGTCATTGCATTATCTTGCATTGCATTTTTACCAACATAAACTGAACATACAGGCAAACATTGCAGCAGCAAATGCTTCGGTTTGGCCACAGCAAATCACTATGTCAGTCATAGGATCAACATCCAAACCATGTAAGATCTTCATATTCTTTGCTACATAATCACAAATTTCCTGTACATGCCTGTAAATCAACAGTCAGACTCACTCCATATGGCAAAACAAGATCTCAGACGTCAGATTCTTCCTGTAATAATAAAGTGAGTTTGTATGGGAAAACAATCAATCAAAGCCTTATTCCCATAATTGGGGTCGACTACAAATCTCAAAAATCTAATTAGCGGTCTATGGAACTATTATGGGCGTTTAAGTGGCCCGAACTTTTATCCTCCATTGATGGGTGTGGCCCAAACCCATTCGACATATGACAAACTTAAGGATTTCGCATTGTATCACAGTCAGGTTAAGGCCCAATTACTCTGGATCATGGATTATGGAGAACTAACATGTGATGGAGAGTTTTGAGAGCCCACAACAACCCACATGTGGTATAAGTGTTGTCTCACATGGAAAAACTAATAAACCACTTTTTTTTAAACTAATGAACCACTTTACAAGAACAGATATGAGTGCAGGGGGTGTGCAAAAAGCCCCACTGCACAGGGCCCATTATATAAAGGGTCTATTTTTTTTGTTTTTCTTAGTCATTTGTCTTAAATTATTCTTATATTTTTATATAAATTAATGATTTTCTACTAAAATATTTTTGGGATGTATACATGTATTGTCAAAATAATATCAAATATTAGCATTTATTAAGATATGAAGGGCCTAAGTACAATTTTAAAACAGGGCCCCGATAACTCCGACATGGCCCCATATGAGTGTCCAATATTTAAAAAAGAAAGAGGCAGGCCACTCTATAACTCTAGCGGCTTGTTTGGTTGGTAATAAATTGTAGTAATGAAAATCGATTTAAAATATAATTTATTTGAATAAGAAATCTTGTAATCTCGAAGTAAAACATATTTTCATTACCAAACTTAACTTTTATTTATACTTTTTGTTACTATCCATTACCTTAGAAAATGTTTTGGAAACGGATTATCTTTTTGTTTATATGTCAACAGATTACCTTTTCGTTTATAATATTTGGTTATGTTACATTAACGTAAGCCCACCCTAAGGTGAACAATTTTCTTGGCACAAAATTTGATAACGCAAAGCTACATAAACTTACCCTATTAAACGTCTCAAACTAATTGTTGAGTCTCGTTAGTGTCACGGTTTAAATTTGCTGTATAATTTAATATGAGCTTATTTTTTAAAAACACAACATCATTATTCATAAATTCAAAAAACACAAGATTACAAATGATAATTTCTCAATTATTTTTTACATTTAATTTGAAATGGATAAGTAAATCATTATTGTTATTTTGCAAAATTATCATTCATAACCTCGTGATTTTAAATTTATCAATGGTGATCCTGTTTTTTTTTTTAAAATTTCAAAAACAAGCTCATATTATACAAATTTAAACTGTGACATTAATGAGACTCAAAAGTTAGATTGGGACATTAATTTTATGTTTTATAAGGGGGCGTATAGAGTTTTCTTTGGCAGAAAATTTGATCACGCAAAACTACGTAAACTCACCCTACAAAACATATAAAACATAAAATTAACATCCCAAACCAACTATTGACCCTCATTAACGTCACAATTTAAATTTTTTATAATACGGCTTTATTTTTAAAATTAAAATTAAAACAAAACACAGGGTCACTATTCATAAATTCATAAATAGAGGGTCACCGTTCATGAATTCAATGTGTCCATAATTGAATTGAATAAATTAAAAACGAGAGCAGTTATAAACTAGTTGGTAATAGGCTTAACACCTCATTTGTTTTGGAAGTGACATAACTAAGGACTTGTTTAATTCAGATTATATTCAGTTCAGTTCAGTTAATCTCTATTCAGTTCAGTTAATCTCTATTCAGTTCAGTTCAGTTCATCTCTATTTAGTTCAATTAATACACTTCTATTCAGTTCAGTTTAGTTAATCTCTATTAAGTTAATTTAAGTTCAGTTCATTTCAGTTCAGCTAATGTAAACGAGCCCTAAGTAAAATAGAGAGCTTTTTGTCCAAAACTAACTTATTTACACCACTTTTTGCAAAAAAATACCTTACTTACAAAACCTTGTCCAAAACTACCTTTATTAGTCAATTCTTTGTTGACCACTACTTGTTCGTTGTTCCGCCGTTGACTTTTTGCTTTATCCTCGAAAATAATTAGTCCAATTAATGTTTTGGGGTCATTTTTACCCTAAAAGAGTTAAATATGAGGTCGGAATCTACAAAAAATGGTCGCATAAGCTTCTATTTGCATTACAAAATTTGACTTGATATGTGTTCATTGATTTGCGTGCTAAAAAAATTATCCTATCAAAGGTTTTGGTGGGTCATTTGTGCCCTAAAGTTTCAAATTTGAGGTCAGAATTTGCAAAAAAAAAGACTAGATTGGCCAGCAAAGGCAAAGTCAACGTCGAAATAGTGAATAAGGTAGTGGTCAATCCAAAATTTGCTAAGTAAGGCAGTTTTGTACAAATTTTTGTAAGTAAACGTAGTTTTTTTTACAAAAAGTGGTGTCACTAACATAGTTTTGAAAAAAAAAAACCCTAAAATGAATAAAATGTACTGTAGTAGAAAAAATGGAAGGAGAGAAAAGGAAGGAAAACCTGTATTGATTAAAGTCAGAGTTGATGGCGGAAACGGCAGCGTATTTGAGGTGTGAAGGAGCAGGGAAGTCAGGGAATCCTTCAGCAAGGTTAATGGCATTGCAACGTTGAGCAAGATGAGACAGTTTCTGGATTGCTGATGGTGCTGTTGATTTTGCAAATGTTGATAACTTTTCCTCCATTTTCCTATTCTTTTTTCTCCAAATGCTCTTTTGTTTCTTTTTTTAAAATAATATATGTCTCAAAAACAGTAACACCTTATCTTTTTAGTGTCACCCCTGTTACTCTGTTCATCATCCTTTTGTTTTTAAAAATTAAAAAAATAAAAATAAATCTAATTATCACAAGTGTAAAGAAGAGGGTAGGATGATTCTAACGTAGTCTTATGATTACCAACTATCGTATTGGATGACTATGATCGAACGATTTTTTATTTATTTTTAAATACTAAATCAAAATTCTTTTAAATATATTTTAACTAGATTTTTTATTTTAGGAAAAGAATTTCTGATTTTTCAAGAATAAAAATTGATTTTAGGAAAAATCAGAAATTATTTTCCTAAAATAAAAATCTAATTAAAGTATTTTACAAAATATTTTTTAATTAGATTTAGTATTTAAAAATAAATCAGAAATCGTGCAATTCTAACAATCCACTACGGTAATCGGTAGTCATAAGACTACCCTAGAATTTTCATCAACTATTAAAATAAATTCTTTTAAAAAAAACTACTACAATAAACGTTATTTATATCAGCAACATATATTGTGTACTCTATTGAAAAGCTACAAAACGAAGAAACTAATATTACAATTTTATTGTTCCCTCTTTCGTTTAAATATAAATATTTTCTTCAACTATGTTGCTTCTTATATTGACCTTTATTTAGTCAATTATGCTAAGATTTTCTAATTTAATATTGATTCTGTAATACTTTTATATTGTGAAATTAATTACCCATATTTTGTATACATATATATTTTTGCGCGTTTTGTGCACGACTAGCCGCACCATTAAGAAACCATGTGGCACGCGCATGCACTTCACGGCACGTGTTTATTAAAAGCAACTGCACGCACAAAATAAACCCTAGACTATTTAACACCGCGCTTTTTGTAATACACCTAAATTTCGTGCCTTTAAATATATATATATATATGTATATAATTTTCTATCATTTTCTGATCTTATGTTTATTTAATTACTTATTTGATAAATATGCTCTTCCTTTTATTTTTACTTCCCAATAAAACTATTATTATTATTTTTATTCATTTCTTTAAAATATTTATATATATATATTTTATATGGTTTGAAAAAATTTATTTTTATTTTCATTAATATTTTCCATACATAATGTATTTACGTATTTAACACATTATTTTTATTGTGTGTTAGTGTGAACACTCGAATTATTACGTATCGATTTTTTTTCGAATTAGCGGTTTTTGTGCTCGAGTTATAAGGACACTTGGACCGACCAAAATGTGTAGCTTGTACATCACCATGGCCGGCCCAAGCTAAGCCATGTGGCTTTTTTTTTTTTTTTATTGGTTGCATGACAACCAAAAACACTTGTACATGCATGAGAATGCCATGCTGTAAGCCTTCCAAGTGCCCATTTTTTTTCCCTTTTATACGGCTGGCCAAGGAGGAGGAAGGTTGTCTTTTTCAGTTTTGTACACCCCTCTTGATCTCCATAACTCACAAAAAACTTCTTCCCAAAAATTTGGCTAAGCTAAGTGTTGGGCATACTTTGGTGATCTTTGGAGCAATATTTGGACCAATTTTGTGCACTACCTTCCATTAAATTTCAAGGTAACTAACACTATCTCTAATTTAGTAATCACATAGTTTAGGATGATAGAATTTGGGTTTAAAATATGTAAGGAAGATTAATAAAACAAACTAGAACAAATTATATATTAATTAGCCTTAAAATCGGTTTTTGCATGCAGGTTTCTAATTGTTTTTAATTCTGATTTTTCATGTATTTTGGCATATATTATAGTTGTTTTTATGCTATTTTAATGTATGAATCTCATAGGATAATTATTTTCAATTGCATGTTTAATTAGTTGATTATGGTAATTGTTTAGAGAATTATTTTATGATATTGTTGCATGCAAATTTTCGTGTGGTTATGTGGCCTTGCTAGGCTGATTTTCATGAGTTTTGGGTATAAAATGATGAGTTTTAATTTGTGTTAATAATCTACCAAGTAATTAGTTGTAGAATAATTTTTATGAATTATTTCGAGATAATTGATTTTAGTCCAAAAAAGGGGCGAATTGCTGCCCAAATTTTTAGTGATATCCTCATGTATTTAATCCTTGATTATACTGGAATTTATGGTTGAATTTGCATAATTTTAGGTGTAGTTTATGCCTAGTTGTAAAATTGTTGAACTTGGAATTAATTGAATAACTATTGTATAACTTGTGGAAATTTTGCAATTATATTTCTGAAGTATATAGCTTCTGGCCGTGTGACATATTAGTGTTTAGCATGTTTTTATTTTATTTTATTTTAGGCTTGTAATATGCTTGGTTATGTCCTTGGTGAAGTATAGAATTAATTGTGAAAGTGTAACTATTTTGGGACATGTTTTGGTAGCTGATTTTCATCTTTAATTTTAATAATCTGGACATCAACTTTAGAGGGCTTAAATTTTTATTTTTTGTTGATGAATTTTGACTCTTAATTATGGTTTTAGTGATTGCTAATCAATAGGAATTGTTTGGGTGTAAATTTGGTTGAATGGCATTTTCGTAATTACTCTTGCGTAGACTTTAGACGCATTCTTCTTGGGGTAATTAAATTAATATTCTTGAAATTTATTTTGGACTAAGTATGGATGTGTGACGAGTGTTGTGTGATTTTTTCTTGGAATTTACTTATTCTTGTGGTTGGTAAACAAAAGAATAGGAATGTTGTAACGACCCGACTTTTATAGGCTGCCGATTTTCGAAGAAAATCGACAAATGGATCATTACCAAACAACACGTATTAAGATATTATAAGTTCAAGAGTTACTTTTATTGATCATTAACTAATGGAAAGATAAAATGTCCATAAATCCTTATTAATCCAATAATCCACATTTAAAACTGTTTATTCCCAACATGATGGGCAAAACTAAGAAATAATAACTGAAAGAAAATAAAGTAGACCCCGGGTTTCCTCTATAAGTCTTGCCAAAACACTCAACCCAATCCATACGATAGCCCACTTATTCTTCAACTTCATCACCTGAAATGGGGGGTCCACCGTCAGTGGCGAGTAACTAGGCTGTCCCACTTAAATGTGGAACCATAAACCATATAATATCATAAAATCAACCAAGAAAAACGTATAAAAATACATGTATAAACGTAGAAAAATACATATCAATACGTATAAAAATGCATACAATTACGTATAAAAAATTCATACAAATATGTGTAAAAATACGTACAAAATATATATAAAAATACCTGCAAAATACGTATAAAAATACATACAAAATACGTATAAAATACATACAAATACGTATAAAAATACATGCATAGACGTATAAATATACATACATATACATACATAAATAAATACATGTCAGACGTACGCAGCGGAAGACTTAACATATCATACTTATAAACAATATACCAACCCGTGGATTACATAACTTATCATATTATTTCTCGTATCCCAACTTAACCATCTTCTTATGTTTATGGACCGGTCATTATAGCTCGTAAGGATGCCCGTGTACATCCCAACTTTCCTAAAATGCGCCGGGAAGAACCCGTGTATTCCACCTGTAGCTCTCCTTTGCAAGAACTAAGCCTAAGCTATGGCCATAACTCCTAAATAGTAGCCCGTGTACTACTACTTACACGACTACACATCTTAAGATCCAGAACTGCCCAGAGACCGCAGTAGGGCAGTGGCTTCGACTTAACCTAATCTGGTGACCCGTGTATCACCAAACAGGCGTCCACTTCTTATCTTATCTTATCGACATGGCCATCGTGAGACCAATACTTCTTATCAACTTATCATCTTATTCTTATCATCAAGTTAATCCTTTTCCTTATTGTTACAACTTATCATCTTAATTCCTTTTATTCCTTTAATTAAATTAAATTCTTAGATTATAAACTAAATTATTATCAGTCAAAAATTAAATTAAATTGATCCTTCTTTTATTGGAGCCACTCGACATTTTAAATAAAAAAATAATTAAAATTGACTTCCTTAATTAATCATATAAACAATCCAATAGATCATTTAAATCATCAAATAAATACATAGACTAACAATTATCAAACAATATTGCATAAAACATGAGAAAAATACTCTTGATTATCATCATAACCATTCGACTTTTACATCATAAAATAAAACAATTTGTACTTAAATTAATCAAACACAATTATCATAAATCAATCATTTAAACTTAATAATAATAATAAAATCGTAAATTAAACATTGAATTATCGAAATATAGATCAAAACAAGATTAAAATTCATCCTTTTTCTCATGATAAAACACGGCCAACATGATAACAAAATCACACGAAATTCTTGGTCCAAATTCTATTCTTAATTATCATAGATTAATTAACAAAACAATCATATAAACTATAAAATCATAACCTAACTGATAATCATGAATTTATACCAAACATGGATCAAAAATCAAACCTTTAAACTGTATAAACATTCGGCCAACAAGAATTAAAGTACAAGAAGGATTAATTTCAAGAATTCTTATATTACATTATCGTATTATTAAACCATCTTTAAACTGCTAGTTAATTAATAAAATCAAGAATAGACTTATAATTATGCAAGAAGAATTGAATCTTTAATTCTTTTTACTTTCTTGGCCACTCGAAAATTTTAAAGAAAATATGATCATGATTATTAATTTAATTCAAGTCTTTACTTAGGCAAATAAATAAATCATAAACATGATTTTAGGTCAAGAAATCATCTTAAAATCATCATGGAATTTAGCATGGGACTCGACACATTCACGCATGAACAAAGAACCGAATTTGAAAATTAACATGCAACTATTCTAATCAAAACTTATAATTTAAGATAATAATTTATGCATAGGATCGATTAAAACGTTAAAGATTCATAAAAGATCATATAAAAATATCAAGAACATCATAGTAAATACATAGCATGGTTTGAAAATTTCTAACCTATCATGATACTAATTCAATCAATTTTTCTTAGTTTAATCCTAATCAACTATATGGAAAATTAATCCAAATTCAAGGGAGATAGTCTAGTTACCTTGAATTAGGAAGGAAACAATGAAAATTCTCCTCTGTTTGGTTCGAAAATCCACACGGCACAAGGGGTTCTTTTTGGTGAGTTTTTGTGAATATTGAGTTTAGAAGTTAGGATAAAAGTTTATTAGTAGTGTTCCTTATATAATTATAAAGAACAAGGAATTAATTAAAGATAAATAAAATAGAGGGGGAGTCGTGTAGAATGAATGAAGGTAGGAGAGAGTTGAGTAACTTTAGGAGACTTGGTATAATAAAGGTTAAATAAAAATTAGATTTTTAATTTAAGAGCATAACTATTATATAATTAGATATAGAATTATCTAATTAATAATTATAAATAAAAGAAAATTAATCCTTGGCCATATACAAGGAGGGCCGGCCAAAGGGAGGGAAAATTGGGTCATTGGGTCCAATTTTAAGACAAGATAAAGAATTAAAAAAAATAACAGTCCAAATAATTGGGCCTTTTGGACTTAAAATACTAAAATAATAATAATTAACTACGAAATTTTTTGGCCCAGAATTTCGGGTTATTACAGTCATCCCTCCTTAAATAAATTTCGACCTCGAAATTTACTTAAAGAAGCACACACAACACGCAACAAAACACAACACAACACATAACAAAAATAAACAAAAACTACTGCATACCTGCTTCAAATAGCTCGGGATACTTATCCCTCATTGAAGCTTCCGTCTCCCACGTAGCCTCTTCAAACTTCTCGCTACGCCAGAGTACTTTGACTAATGGCACCACCTTACGTCGCAAAATACGATCCTGGCAGTCCAAAATCCTTACCGGCTTCTCTTCGAAGGTCAGATTTGGCTCGATCTCAGACGATTCCACCGGAATAATATGGGAAGGATCATTCACGTACTTCCGTAGCTGGGATACATGAAACACGTCATGAACCTTCGATAGATCTGGAGGCAACGCCAATCGATAAGCAACTGCTCCGACCCGTTCCAGAATCTCATATGGCCCGACATACTTGGGTCTGAGCTTACCCTTCTGGCCAAAACGAATCACGCCCTTCATCGGGGACACCTTCAGCAGAACTTTGTCACCCACTTGAAATTTCAATGGCTTCCGACGACGATCCGCATACGACTTCTGCCGACTCTGAGCTGCCTGTAACCTTGCCCTGATGATCTTGATCTGTTCTACCGTATCCTTGATATGATCAGGACCAATCACCAAAGCATCGCTGATGTCGCTCCAACAGGTAGGGCTGCGACACTTGCGCCCATACAACGCCTCATAAGGAGCAATCTTGATACTAGCATGATAGTTGCTGTTGTACGAAAATTCCACCAAGCTCAATGCTTTAACCCAAGTCTGCTGGAAATCTAACGCACAGGCCCGTAGCATATCTTCTAGCGTCTGGATGGTCCGTTCCGTCTGGCCGTCTGTGGCTGCGTGAAATGATGTACTCAGATTAAGCTTAGTTCCAAAAGCCTCTTGCAAGGACCTCCAGAACCGTGACAAGAATCGGGGATCCGGGTCAGACACGATATCCTTAGATACACCATGCAACCGTATGATCTCCCTTGAGTAAGCCTCCGCCATCTTCTCCATCGACCAAGTTACCTTCATCGGGATGAATCGGGCGACTTTAGTTAAACGGTCAACAATTACCCAAATGGTATCCAAACCCGTAGATGTCGCAGTTAAACCTACAACAAAATCCATGGATATGGAATCAAATTTCCATGTGGGTATTGGCAATGGCTGCAAAAGTCCACCTGGTCTCTGGTGCTCAATCTTGACTTTCTGACAGGTGAGACACCGTGCAACGAAGTCTGCGACCTCTTTCTTCATCCTAGGCCACCAAAAGTATTCCTTCAGGTTCTTGTAGAGTTTTCCACCGCCTGGATGCACCGAATAGGGAGTATTGTGAGCCTCCTCCATGATCCGATTCTTCAAATTCGAATTCTGGGGTACACACTACCTGTTGCGGAGTAAACTTTAGTATCCATTAGGTGAAAACAGTTTAACTAAAAACTCTTAACTCCACTACCTGTTACGGAACTTAATACTGCCGTCTGATTCAATCGTGAAGTCCTCTGCCTTGCCTTGAAGTTTGGCTTCACGAATTTTCTCGAGCTGCGGGTCCTCCTTCTGACTCTCCCGTAACTCCTGATATAGACTTGGTTCAACACTCATGGCATTGAGATAGCCTCGTGTACTACCCGACATTACCATCTCAATCTCATTCTGTGAAGATTAGCACAGATTTCCTTAGGAACGACCGCCATTCTATTGAATGAATGTTGATCCTTACGACGGAGGGCATCTGCTACCCGATTGGCCTTCCCTTCACAATAGTCAACTGAGAGGTCATAATCCTTGATCAACTCAAGCCATCTTCGCTGCCTCATGTTGAGCTCCTTCTTAGTGAAGATATACTTCAAGCTCTTATGATCGGTGAACAGCTTGCAAGTAGCTCCGTAGAGATAATGTCGCCAGATTTTTAAAGCGAACACTACAGCTGCCAACTCTAAGTCGTGAGTAGGATAGTTCTGCTCATGAACCTTGAGTTGCCTCGAAGCATATGCAATCATCTTGCCTTCCTGCATCAGAACACAACCTAGACCCTTTTTGGACGCGTCACTGTAAACTTCGTATCCCACACCTTCATTCGGCAGAGCAAGAACTGGCGCAGATACAAGACTCTGCTTGAGGGCCTGGAACGCTTCTTCACACTGATCTGTCCACAAGTACTTGCAATCCTTGTGCAATAATTTGGTCATAGGTGCCGCTACCTTGGAGAAATCTTTCACAAATCTCCGATAGTAACCTGCTAGGCCAAGAAAACTTCGAACTTCGGCCACATTTTTAGGACCGTGCCACTCCACTATTGCCTTTATCTTGGCTGGATCCACCTTGACACCGTTCGCATTGATCACATGCCCTAGAAAGGCTACCTCCTTGAGCCAAAATTCACACTTCGACAACTTCGCGAACCACTTCTGAGCTCGTAAGACGTCTAGCACCATATGCAGATGTCGAGTATGATCTTGTTCATCCTTCGAATATATAAGGATATCGTCGATGAACACCACCACACACATATCCAAGAGATGATGGAAAGTTCGGTTCATTTAATCCATGAAAGCTGCAGGAGCATTAGTTAAACCGAACGGCATTACCTCGAATTTATAGTGCCCGTATTTGGTGCGAAACGCGGTCTTAGGTATATCTTCCGGCTTCACTGGAATTTGATGATAACCCGACCTGAGATCAATCTTGGAGAACACACTGGCTCCCTTCAACTGATCAAACAAATCCTCGATTCTGGGCAATGGATATTTGTTCTTGATGGTCACTTTATTGAGTTTCCGGTAATCAATGCACAATCGCATGCTACCATCCTTCTTCTTGACGACCAATACCGGAGCACCCCAAGGGGACACGCTGGGCCTTATGAAACCCTTGTCAATCAATTCCTGCAACTGGGTCTTCAACTCCTTCAGCTCTGCAAGGGCCATACGATATGGAGCCTTCGAGATTGGCGCAGTTCCGGGCACCAAATCTATGTTGAACTCCACTTCACGTTCCGGTGGTATTCCTGGAAACTCTTCTGGAAACACGTCTGCATAATCCCGAACAACTGGAATGGCCTCCAACTGTTCTTCTTTGGTCACGTCTTTGACTTGACACAGGTATACTGCTTCACCCTTGCGCTGCAGACTGTGCATCTTCATTGCAGACACCACCTTCAGACCTTTTCTCATGGGTTTCCCGACATGGGTTACCCTTTTCGCGTTGGGTCCTCGTAAAGTAATAGCTTGATCACGACAACGAAAAGCTGCTCGATACGTCGCTAGCGAATCCATCCCTAGGATTACATTGAACTCTATCATAGGGAATTCCTTCAGATCAGCTTCAAACTGCACTCCCGAGATAACGATGGGAACATCTTTGTATTCCCGATGACAGGCAAAATCCTCTCCCGAAGGTAGAGTTATCACATATTTGACAGGAGACTCTCCCGTCAGGTTAGCCTTTACAAAAAATGATCTTGCAACAAAAGACACAGTGGCACCCGTATCAAACAAAACATAAGCATTAAGGTTATGGATAAGGAAGGTACCCGTGACCACATCTGGCTGAGCATCCGCCTCCTCCTGAGTCATGCAGAAGATCCTGTTCTTTACCGGTGCCGGACTACTTGTTGCAGATGGGCGCTTCCTAGGACAGAACACCGACTTGTGATCCTCTTGACCGCATTCAAAGCACATGATCGGTGACCCATCACATCTCTTGCCCGGGTGATACTCTTTCTTGCAGCCTTGACAAATTCTCGGGCCTTGACTGGGAGCTGGTCGAGCACTCTGCCGAGGTTTCTGAGTAGACTCGAACCGAGGTTTCTTTGCTGGCGTTGGCACCGGGACCGAAGGCACCCTCTTCTTAGCTGTTTCCTCCTCTAAGACCGAAGCATGAATTTCTAGAGCCACTTCATACGCCCTCTGGAAGGTCGTTGCTCCGCTACTAATCACATGAACCCGAATGTGAGGGTCCATCTTCTTTATGTACCTCTTGACTCTCTCGGCTTCAGAAGGAATGAATGCAGAAGTGAACCGAGAAAGCTCTGTGAACTTGTCCGTGTAAGCTTGGACGAACATGCTGCCTTGACTGAGTGTGAGGAATTCTTGCTGCTTCTGCCACCTCAGCTAATCAGGATAGAATCGGTCCTGGATCTTTTTGGTGAAGTCTTTCCAGTCTAAGACTAGATCTGTCTCGGGGTTGGCCCGCAAGGCACTCCACCAGTTATCAGCTTCGCCCATCAAGTAGTAAGATGCTATCGGGACTCTTTCACTCTCGGAACAAGCTAGAGCATCGAACAATTTCCGCATTTCTCGAATCCAGTTCCCGAGAACGGTTAGGTTTGCTGCCCCATCGTAGACCGGAGGTCGAAGTCGTGCAACTCGATCAAACGAAGATTGGCCGCTCGACGGTTGGACGCCTCTCTGAGCCAGAGTGAGGATGGCATCCTCTAAAGCTCGGTGCCTAAATCGTGAGTTGCGTTCCGGGGTCGACATGCTACAAAATAATGACTTGGTTAGCATAATCATACATGCACAAAAATCACTAAAGAAGCTCGGAAAAGTACAAAATATCCTATCCTAGGCTTCTACCCATGGCTTCACTCGCTTAAGTTTTCCATTTTAGGCTAAGTTGCACTCATGATACATAAAGCGCTCGTCTTTCAAGCTACTTATGATGAAGTAACTTTAGGGTCTTAACCTATGCTCTGGTACCAACTGTAACGACCCCGACTTTTATAGGCTGTCGATTTTCGAAGGAAATCGACAAATGGATCATTACCAAACAACATGTATTAAGATATTATAAGTTCAAGAGTTACTTTTATTGATCATTAACTAATGGAAAGATAAATTGTCCATAAATCCTTATTAATCCAAAAATCCACATCTAAAACTGTTTATTCCCAACATGCTGGGAAAAACTAAGAAATAATAACTGAAAGAAAATAAAGTAGACCTCAGGTTTCGTCTATAAGTCTTGCCAAAACACTTAACCCGATCCATACGATTGCCCACTTATTCTTCAGCTTCATCACCTGAAATGGGGGGGGGGCACCGTCAGTGGCGAGTAACTAGGCTGTCCCACTTAAATGTGGAACCATAAACCATACAATATCATAGAATCAACCAAGAAAAACGTACAAAAATACATGTATAAACGTAGAAAAATACATACCAATACGTATAAAAATATATACAATTACGTATAAAAAAATCATAGAAATAAGTATAAAAAATTCATACATATATGTATAAACATACGTACAAAATACATATAAAAATACCTGCAAATACATATAAAAATACATACAAAATAAGTATAAAATACGTACAAATACGTATAAAAATACCTGCATAGACGTATAAATATACATACATATACATACATAAATACATACATGTCAGACGTACGCATCGGAAGACTTAACATATCATACTTATAAACAATATACCAACCCGTGGATTACATAACTTATCATATTATTTCCCGTATCCCAACTTAACCATCTTCTTATGTTTATGGACCGGTCATTATAGCTCGTAAGGATGCCCATGTACATCCCAACTTTCCTAAAATGCGCCGGGAAGAACCCGTGTATTCCAACCGTAGCTCTCCTTTGCAAAAACTAAGCCTAAGCTATGGCCATAACTCCTAAATAGTAGCCCGTGTACTACTACTTAGTCGACTACACATCTTAAGATCTAGAATTGCCCAGAGACCGCAATAGGGCAGTGGCTTCGACTTAACCTAATCTGGTGACCCGTGTATCACCAAACAGACGTCCACTTCTTATCTTATCTTATCGACATGGCCATCGTGAGACCAGTACTTCTTATCATCTTATTCTTATCATCAAGTTAATCCTTTTCCTTATTGTTACAACTTATCATCTTAATTCCTTTTATTCCTTTAATTAAATTAAATCCTTAGATTATAAACTAAATTATTATCAGCCAAAAATTAAATTAAATTGATCATTCTTTTATTGGAGCCACTCGACATTTTAAATAAACAAATAATTAAAATTGACTTCCTTAATTAATCATATAAACAATCCAATAGATCATTTAAATCATCAAATAAATACATAGACTAACAATTATCAAACAATATTGTGTAAAACATGAGAAAAATACCCTTGATCATCATCATAACCATTCGACTTTTACATCATAAAATAACAAAATTAGTACTTAAATTAATCAAACAAAATTATCATAAATCAATCATTTAAACTTAATAATAATAATAAAATCGTAAATTAAACATTGAATTATCGAAATATGGATCAAAACAAGATTAAAATTCATCCTTTTTCTCATAATAAAACACGGCCAACATGATAACAAAATCACACGAAATTCTTGGTCCAAATTCTATTCTTAATTATCATAGATTAATTAACAAAACAATAATATAAACTATAAAATCATAACCTAACTGATAATCATGAATTTATACCAAACATGGATCAAAAATCAAACCTTTAAACTTTATAAACATTCGGCCAACAAGAATTAAAGCACAAGCAAGATTAATTTCAAGAATTCTTATATTACATTGTCGTATTATTAAACCATCTTTAAACTGCTAGTTAATTAATAAAATCAAGAATAGACTTATAATTATGCAAGAAGAATTGAATCTTTAATTCTTTTTACTTTCTTGGCCACTCGAAAATTTTAAAGAAAATATGATCATGATTATAAATTTAATTCAAGTCTTTACTTTGGCAAATAAATAAATCATAAACATGCTTTTAGGTCAAGAAATCATCTTAAAATCATCATGGAATTTAGCATGGGACTCGACACATTCACGCATAAACAAAGAACCGAATTTGAAAATTAACATGCAACTATTCTAATCAAAACTTATAATTTAAGATAGTAATTTATGCATAGGATCGATTAAAACGTTAAAGATTCATAAAAGATCATATAAAAATATCAAGAACACCATAATAAATACATAGCATGGTTCGAAAATTTCTAACCTATCAGGATACTAATTCAATCAATTTTTCTTAGTTTAATCCTAATCAACTATATGGAAAATTAATCCAAATTCAAGGGAGATAGTCTAGTTACCTTGAATTAGGAAGGAAACAATGAAAATTCTCCTTGGTTTGGTTCGAAAATCCACGTGGCACAAGGAGTTCTTTTTGGTGAGTTTTTGTGAATATTGAGTTTAGAAGTTAGGATAAAAGTTTATTACTGGTGTTCCTTATATAATTATAAAGAACAAGGAATTAATTAAAGATGAATAAAATAGAGGGGGAGCCGTGTAGAACGAATGAAGGTAGGAGAGAGTTGAGTAACATTAGGAGACTTGGTAAAGGTAAAATAAAAATTAGATTTTTAATTTAAGAGGATAACTATTATATAATTAGATATAGAATTATCTAATTAATAATTATAAATAAAAGAAAAATAATCCTTGGCCATATACAAGGAGGGCCGACCAAAGGGAGGGAAAATTGGTTTATTGGGCCCAATTTTAAGACAATATAAATAATTAACAAAAATAACAGTCCAAATAATTGGGCCTTTTGGACTTAGAATACTAAAATAATAATAATTAACCACGAAATTTTCTGGCCCAGAATTTCGGGTTATTACAAATATTGTCAATAGCAACGATATAATTTGTCGTCCGTAGTTTATGACCATGACAGAGTTACCTTTGATTGTTTGTTGGAGCCATTGGGCTGCGGGATTCAATGGTCAGATCAGTTTTTGTTCCTTGGACTGCGTGGACCAAGAACAATATTTACCTGGGTTAATTGTTATCGTTTAGGAGTATTGGAGGTGTAAGTCCATATTTTGGGCATCCATCCGGCACCGGGAGTTCGGTCATTCTTAGACACATCAACTGTGTGTTGATCGTTGGTAGTGTAAGTCCATATTTTGGGCATCAACCTGACAAACCTTAGGAAGTGGTACTGCGGGATTTCCACCAGCGATCATTCCATCTACAATCACAATCGTGTGTGTTGAACGTTGGTAGTGTAAGTCCATATTTTGGGCATCTACATAACGTATTTTTAGGACTGGTAGTGTAAGTCTATGTTTTGGGCATCTACTTAACGTACTTTTAGGACTGGTAGTGTAAGTCCATATTTTGGGCATCTACTTAACGTATTTAAGGATTAGTAGTGTAAGTCCATATTTTGGGCATCTACTTATAGTATCTTAGGTTCGGTAGTGTAAGTCCATATTTTTTGCATCTACTTATACCATTAGTGTTCGTTCCATCTCCAATCATGTGTTTTAAGTTGGGTAGTTGGAAGTAATTTTACACATATAGCTTGTTGTGAACTGGGTTCTAGTTGTGGTTTAGTCGTTTTCTTAAATGTTGCTAATTATCTCACGTTATGGTTTATGTCTATGTTGGTTGTGGCATTTGTGTTGAATGTAACTGATTTTGCAGGAGGACTATGGACGTAATTGTTGTAAGTAAATGGTTATCTTAAATTAATTAGTGTTGTTGTAACTTGCTACTTGATGAAATTAATTTGGTTTCCTGATCTATGGTTCTAAGCTTGTGTTTTCTATGTTCGGGAGAACTGTTAGTTACTTGCCACTGACTGTGGAGTTGTTATCATTTTTTTTTAGATGTTGAGTGACTGCAGAATTATAACTGTTTGGGTTGGGTGTGTGAGACTCGAAGTTAGGGTCCTTCCCGTTGTTCTAGCCATCCTGGATTTCTATTATGCAACTAGTTTAAGGAAGACTTTTAAATTAATAATTTTCTATTTAAGTTAATTTCTAGAGTTATGTGGATGTACCACTTAGTTTGAACCTTTGGACTGTTTGGATTACTGTAGTTGGACTTGTATACTTCTTTATGGTTAGTATTTCCTAAAATTATGAATTTAATAAGTTTATTAGTTGATTCAGGTTTTCCTTATAAGTTTCTTTCATAGTGGTCTTTGATCATTACTTTGTCGGACTTAGAATTTAGTGGTACTCCCGTCCAATGTTCTATATATCTTCCGCTGAGATTCTCTGTCTACAAGGACGGGGTTGTTACAGTTGGTATCAGAGCAAATGATCCGTAGACTCTTACTTAGTTGTTAAGTAATCTCATAGAAGTCACGTGTCTTAGTCGCTAAGTAAGGTCTAGAATAGCGAATCCATAACCATAGAGAGAGATTACTTGGGGATTCCGGGAATTTTATGTCTGCTTAATTCTTATTATTTGCGTGTTTTCTATGCAACTAAACTTTTATTCTTTTTTTTTGAAGTATGCCTCCTCGAAGGTCGACTTCTCAGTAAGAAGCCTTGCGTCGTAGACGCCATGCTCTAGAAAATACTTTGATTTGTCTTGCTCACAAAAACACTGCCCCAACTGAAGGACAATCTGCGTTCGATAGGTTTGATCGTCATCGGCCCCCTACCTATGACGGCACCGCTGATCCGCTGGCAAGGGTGCCCGCCAGAGGAAAGGGTAGTTATCGGTTCCTACTATCTGAAAATGGAAGTCGAAAATTGGTGGGACACGGTTAAAGAACAGTTCGTGTCAATTCCCGAATCTGGCTGGTATCAATTCGCTGCAAAACTGAAGGAGAGATTTTATTCTGATGAGCTCCACTGGCAGAAACAGGAGGAATTCTTAGCTCTATCTCAAGGTACTTTGTCTATTCAGAAGTATATTGATAAATTCACTGAATTGGCTCGTTTCGCAACATCTGTGGTGCCCACCGAAGAAGAAAGGGTGAAACGATACATCAAGAAGATGGATCCTAGGGTGAGAACCCATGTTATGAGCTCAGGAGTCTCTACTTTTCAAGGGGCTTATGAAATTTCTCTCAGTATTCATGCATCTATTAAGGAAGAGGAATCTACTAAGGCTGCGTTAGTGAGGAAGCCCTACTCATCCTTTTCGCAAGGACCGAATAAGAAGCCAAGATTTGATATGCTGGAAAGAGTGGCAATCAACGGGGTTTTGATCCTCGTTAAGGCAATGAAATCAAGGAATGCTGGGCTTACAAGAAGGATTACATCTTGGTAAGAAATGCGACGGCACACCGGTTGTCTGCTTCTATTGCAAGGAGGAAGGGCACAAGTCCTATGTCTGTCCTAAGAAGGGGAAAGCTCCGAGTCCTTGTGCTGCTAAGCTTTGAACTTCTTCTGCTCCCCCTCGCAACAGAATCTATTGCATGACACAACAAGAAGCCGATGTTCAGCCTGACGTGGTGACGGGTACATTTCTTATTAATAATGTTCCTGCCTATGTTTTGTTTGATTCTGGTGCTACTGTCTCTTTCATTGCTAGCTCTTTCATTGCTAAAGCTGATTTAACTGCTAGTTTTCCTGTAAGATCTCTCATTTCTCTCCCTTCGGGGGAAGACTTTGCTTGTCATCAGGAATTCAAAGAAGTTCCCATGGTTATTTGTGGTTCTGAATTGCAAGCCGGTCTTAAGGAATTTCCCATGACCGAGTTCGATGTGATTCTTGGCATGGAATGGTTATCGAGATATCATGCAGCTATTCACTGTTCATGACCAAAAGGTAGTCTTGCGTGGTCCTAAAGGTAACCGAATATCTTATTCTGGCATTGTGTTGAAGAAAGGCGTGAAGATGGTATCTGCTATGAAGATGAAGAAGCTCAGGCAGAAAGGTAACATGGTGTTTCTTTGCAGAGTGAAGGATCTTTCCTCTGAGGAGTAACTTGAGAGCATACCTATTGTTCGGGAGTATCCTTGATGTCTTTCCCGAGGAATTGCCTGGTATCCCTCCTGAAAGAGACGTGGAATTCAGTATTGATCTTGTTCCGGGTAATGCTCCAATATCAAAGGCTCCGTATAGAATGGCTCCTTCAGAACTGCAAGAGCTGAAAACTCAACTGCAAGAATTGATTAATAAGGGTTTTATAAGACCAAGTGTTTCTCCGTGGGGTACTCCGGTGTTGTTCGTTAAAAAGAAAGACGGGAGCATGCGTTTTTGCATTGATTACCGAGAACGGAACAAGGTGACAATCAAGAACAAATATCCTCTGCCATGGATTGAAGATCTGTTTGATCAACTTAAGGGTGCTGGAGTGTTCTCTAAGATTGATCTACGATCTGGGTATCATCAAATTCCGGGGAAGAAAGGAGATATTCCAAAGACTGCTTTCCGCACTAGGTACGGGCACTACGAATTTGAGGTAATGCCCTTTGGTCTTACAAATGCACCTGCTATGTTCATGAACCAAATGAATCGTACCTTCCATGAGTATCTGGACTCGTGTGTCATGGTTTTCATTGACGAAATCTTGGTGTACTCTAAGGATGAAGCAGAACATGAGAAGCATTTGAGGCTGGTCTTGGATGTGCTACGGAAACAGAAGTGGTTTGCTAAACTGTCAAAATGCGAGTTCTGGTTAAAGGAAGTCGCTTTCTTAGGGCATGTCATCAACAAAGAAGGGGTAAAGGTTGATCCTATTAAGGTTAAAGCTGTGGTGGAATGGGAAAGTCCTAAGAATGTGTCTGAGATCTGTAGTTTTCTTGGACTTGCAGGCTACTACAGACGATTTGTAAAGGATTTCTCTAAGTTAGTGCAACCTTTGACGCAGTTGATGCGTAAAGACTGCAAGTTCAGGTGGTCCGGCGAATGTGAAATAGCCTTCCAGTCACTGAAGAAGAGCTTGACTACTACTCCAGTTCTGACTTTGCCTACTGAGGGAATGGAGTTCGAGGTGAACAGCGATGCGTGTTTGAAAGGGTTGGGTTGTGTACTACTGCAGCAAGGAAAAGTCATAGCCTATGCTTCAAGACAATTGAAAGTGCACGAGAGGAATGGTAGGCCTTTTATGTCGTTAAAAATAAAAGACTTATCAAAAGTAAATTTCTCCTACTCTCCAATTACAACTAGTGTAAAGGGCAAGTAAGGTTCGTATCCACAGAGAACGGATTTATGTAGATTTAATTGTGTTAATATATATTTGGATTATTAAAGGGGAGAATCACTAATTCCTTAGTGATATTGGTAACATGGGGGGAAATTGGAGATTTTAGTGATAAAATAAACTAACAACTTATTGATTACGGGAAAATTCTAGTTTTAAAGAATCTTAGGATTCGGTTACAACAAATCTGACTCGGCTAATTGAATTAGACTCTCAATTACCAAACCACTTCAATACTCAATTAATTATTGACAAGAGTAAACTCTTGTAGTCCCCTTAATTAGCTAGACAAGATAAATCGTAAATTGCCTAAAACCCTTAATGTTCAAAGAACACGCAGTGAACAAAAGCTTTATGAACGGAGACACAATAAGAACGTAATTGTTTAGAGAATACGCAATAAACAATTAACGTTTAAACAAGCTCTACTAAATTGTTCACAGTAAGAATACACTTAAGCATGAACAAGATCGTTGCTACTCGAGGTTGAACACAATAATCGATTATGTTCAAACCCTAGTAATGATTTTGTAAAATATAATAACAAGACAAAGATCAAGCTAAAACATTCAACAAAACCAATAACAATTCATATAAGAGCAAGCAAATAATTGAAGTAAAGGAATAGTTTAGAGTTAGAGAATCCTCACAAGGGGCCTTTTGGAATCATTGAAACCAATCCCAAGAACAAGTTTAAGCTACCATTTCCATTGATGAACAAAGATTCTTCATTGATTCCATGATAAAAGATCAAAATTACAAACTAAAGATTTAATAGTTTTGATGTAATCTAAGGAGAAACTAGAGAGAATTTAAGCTAAGGAACTACTTGAACATGAAAAACTAGATTTTTTTTACAATGAGAATCAACTTTTATATTTATACTAAACTAAAATATAACCTAGAAACCAAGTGGATGAAGCCGCGTACAAAACAGAGCAGAGGGGGTGCTGGCAGCGCCCTCGTAGGCGCTGGGCGCGCCATTCCTTGGAGGGATACTGTGATGGGGGCGCTGGGCGTGCCACAAAGGGCGTTGGGCGCGCCTTCTTCTTGATGCTCACTGCAATGGGGGCGCTGGTAGCGCCCTGTGAGGCGCGGGGCGCGCCCCTGTAGACTGTCTGCGTAGCTCGGACTAAAATAGCCATAACTCTCTTGTTCCTTAACGAAATAAGGCTTATGACATACCGTTGGAAAGCTCTTGAAGAGAGATACAACCTCCAATTTGAATCACATAAATCCAATGAGTATATTGGGAGATATGTCCATTTGAAGTTGGACTTACTGCATTTGAAGGTTCACAATAAGGCTTTTCTTTCCCTCTAATGCTTAATGATTTCTTCAAGTGTGCTTGGCGCATGATCAATGACTCCAAAAATTCTCCTAATGATGTTTCATAGCTCAAGACTACAAGAACACATAAAACCAAACCGCAACTACAAACTACACTTATCCTAAAAAGCATTAAAAACTGTAAATTGCACTACAACTTTACATTTCAAGCCAAACTCTCGTTTAAACTCAAAAGTAACAAAATGTGCAATCTTATGCTAAACTAATTACATAAAGGAACTAAAAAGAAGTTAAATAACTCGTACAAACTGGACACATCAAGGAACTACCCTACTCATGATCTAAAATTGGCCGCTGTGGTGTTTGCACTCAAAATATGGCGACATTATCTCTATGGTGTTCCATGCAAAGTTTACACAGATCATAAAAGCCTGAAATACATCTTCACCTAGAAATATCTGAACATGAGACAGAGGAGATGGTTAGAGTTAATCAAGGACTATGACCTATCCCTGGACTATGTGAAAGGGTAAGCAATCTTTGAACGCTGTGAAGATTTTGCCAAAGGATCTATGTGAAGAATTCCGTAAGCTTAACATTGAAATGGTGCCCCAGGGATATATGGATTCTTGTTTGAATGCAATGTGTGTTGAGCCTGACTTGTACCAAGAGCTGCGAGTTAAACAGAAAGGGGATTTGAAGCTTCAGAAAACCCAAGAGGCCATAGCTCAGGGACATGCACAGAACTTTAAGATTGATGTCGATGATAGCCTAAAGTTTATGGGACGCTGGTTTGTTTCGGACGATACTAAATGGAAGGGCAAGATTCTTAGGGAAGCTCACAACACTCCTTATTGTGTGCATCCTAGAGGTGATAAACTGTACAAGGATTTGAAAATGAACTTTTGTTGGCCTGGGATGAAGAAGGAAATTGCTGAGTTTGTAGCCCATTGTTTGGTATGTCAGAAGGTTAAGATCGAACATCAGAGACCGGGAGGGTTACTTCAACCATTGCCTATTCCGGAGTGGAAATAGGGTCTTCCAGTGGCGGCTGGTGGGTTGAATGCTGTTTGGGTGATTGTCAACAGATTAACTAAGGTTGCTCGGTTTATACCTATGAAGAACACGTGGTCGATGTAAAGGCTAGCTGAAGCCTATGCTAACGAGATTTTCCGTCTTCATGGTGTTCCTAAGGACATCGTGTTAGATCGTGATCCGGGGTTCTTGTCACACTTCTGGCGAGCTTTGCAAGAGGCTTTCGGTACTAAATTGAAGTTGAGCACTGCTTTTCATGCTGCTACCGATGGTCAGACGGAAAAAACCATCCAAACATTAGAGGATATGCTCCGTGCTTGCGCTTTAGAATTTCAGCAGTCATGGGCGAAGTCCTTGAATTTAGTGGAGTTCTCTTACAACAACAGTTATCATGCTAGTATCCGGATGGCTCCTTATGAGGCGTTGTACGGGAGGAAATGTCGTAGTCCTACTTGTTGGAGCGACATCAACGATTCCTTAGTTTTGGGGCCAGAACTGATTCAAGGCACTGTTGAAAAGGTAAGGGTGATACAAGCTAGGTTGAAGGCAGCTCAAGATAGGCAGAAATCTTATGCAGACCTTCGTCGAAAACCTATTTTGTACGAAGCAGGGGACAAAGTTTTGCTTAAGGTGTCGCCAATCAAAGGTGTTATGCATTTTGGAAGGAAAGGGAAGCTCAGTTCAAAGTATGTAGGACCCTATGAAATTCTGGAGAGAATTGGTGAGGTAGCTTACCGATTAGCTTTGCCGCCGGAATTATCTAAGGTTCATAATGTGTTTCACATATCGAAGTTGCGAAGGTATCGTAGTGATCCTTCACACGTGATTCAAGTTGAATCCGTCGAAGTTGAGCCGAACTTGACTTATGAGGAACGACCAATTACAATACTTGATCGTCAATTGAGGACGCTCAGGAGAAAGGTGGTTCCTTTAGTAAAAGTGTTGTGGAGGAGTCAGAGTTTCGAACAGGCGACTTGGGAAACCGAAGAGTCCATGAGACTGAAGTACCCAGAGTTGTTCGAAGTAGGTACTAATTTTTCTTTCTTTCTCTTTCTCTTCTTGGGTGTTTATGTGCAAGTTTTGGGGTCGAAACTTTTGTGAGTAGGGGTGGATGTAATACCCCTAAATTTCGTGCCTTTAAATATATATATGTATATAATTTTCTATCATTCTCTTATGTTTATTTAATTACTTATTTGATAAATATGCTCTTCCTTTTATTTTTACTTCCAAATAAAACTATTATTATTTTTTTTATTCATTTCTTTAAAATATTTATATATATATTTTATATGGTTTGAAAAATTTTATTTCTATTTTCATTATTATTTTCCATACATAATGTATTTACGTATTTAACACATTATCTTTCATTGTGTGTTAGTGTGAACACTCGAATTATTACGTATCGATTTTTTTTCGAATTAACGGTTTTTGTGCTCGGGTTATAAGGACACTTGGACCGACCAAAATATGTAGCTTGTACATCACCATGGCCGGCCCAAGCTAAGCCATGTGGCTTCCTTATTTTTTTTTATTGGTTGCATGACAACCAAAAACACTTGTACATGCATGAGAATGCCATGCTCTAAGCCTTCCAAGTGCCCATTTTTTTTTCCTTTTATACAGCTGGCCAAGGAGGAGGAGGGCTGTCTTTTTCAGTTTTGTACACCCCTCTTGATCTCCATAACTCACAAAAACTTCTTCCAAAAATTTGGCTAAGTGTTGGGCATACTTTCGTGATCTTTGGAGCAATATTTTGACCAATTTTGTGCACTACCTTCCATTAAATTTCAAGGTAACTAACACTATCTCTAATTTAGTAATCACATAGTTTACGATGATAGAATTTGGGTTTAAAATATGTAAGGAAGATTAATAAAACAAAGTAGAACAAATTATATGTTAATTAGCCTTAAAATCGGTTTTTGCATGCATGTTTCTAACTGTTTTTAATTCTGATTTTTCATGTATTTTGGCATATATTAGAGTTGTTTTTATTCTATTTTAATGTATGAATATCATAGGATAATTATTTTCAATTGCATGTTTAATTAGTTGATTATGGTAATTGTTTAGAGAATTATTTTATGATATTGTTGCATGCAAATTTTCGTGTGGTTATGTGGCCTTGCTAGGATGATTTTCATGAGTTTTGGGTATAAAATGATGAGTTTTAATTTGTGTTAATAATCTAACAAGTAATTAGTTGTAGAATAATTTTTATGAATTATTTCGGTAATTGATTTTAGTCCAAAAAAGGGGCGAATTGCTGCCCAAATTTTTAGTGATATCCTCATGTATTTAATCCTTGATTATACTGGAATTTATGGTTGAATTTGCATAATTTTAGGTGTAGTTTATGCCTAGTTGTAAAATTGTTGAACTTGGAATTAATTGAATAACTATTTTATAACTTGTGGAAATTTTGCAATTATATTTCTGAAGTATATAGCTTCTGGCCGTGTGACATATTATAGTGTTTAGCATGTTTTTATTTTATTTTATTTTAGGCTTGTAATATGCTTGGTTATGTCCTTGGTGAAGTATAGAATTAATTGTGAAAGTGTAACTATTTTGGGACATGTTTTGGTAGCTGATTTTCATCTTTAATTTTAATAATCTGGACAGCAAATTTAGAGGGCTTAAATTTATGTTTTGTTGATGAATTTTGACTCTTAATTATGGTTTTAGTGATTGCTAATCAATAGGAATTGTTTGGGTGTAAATTTGGTTGAATGGCATTTGGGTAATTACTCTTGCGTAGGCTTTAGACGCATTCTTCTTGGGGTAAATAAATTAATATGCTTGGAATTTATTTTGGACTAAGTATGGATGTGTGACGAGTGTTGGGTGATTTTTTCTTGGAATTTACTTATTCTTGTGGTTGGTAAACAAAGAAATAGGAATGCTGTCAATAGCAACGATATAATTTGTCGTCCGTAGTTTATGACCATGACAAAGTTACCTTTGATTATTAGTTGGAGCCATTGGGCTGCGGGATTCAATGGTCAGATCAGTTTTTGTTCCTTGGACTGCGTGGACCAAGAACAATATTTACCCGGGTTAATTGTTGTCGTCCGGAAGTACTGGAGGTGTAAGTCCATATTTTGGGCATCCATCCGGCACAAGGAGTTTGGTCATTCTTAGACACATCAACTATGTGTTGATCGTTGGTAGTGTAAGTCCATATTTTGGGCATTTACTTATAGTATCTTAGGGTCGGTAGTGTAAGTCCATATTTTGGACATCTAATTATACCATTAGTGTTCGTTCCATCTCCAATCATGTGTTTTAAGTTGGGTAGTTGGAAGTAATTTTACTCATATAGCTTGTTGTGAATTGGGTTCTAGTTGTGGTTTAGTCATTTTCTTAAATGTTGCTAATTATCTCACGTTATGGTTTATGTCTATGTTGGTTGTGACATTTGTGTTGAATGTAACTGATTTTGCAGGAGGACTATGGACGTAATTGTTGTAAGTAAATGATTATCTTAAATTAATTAGTGTTGTTGTAACTTGCTACTTGATGAAATTAATTTGGTTGCCTGATCTATGGTTTTAAGCTTATGTTTGCTATGTTGGGGAGAACTGTTAGTTACTCACCACTGACTGTGGAGTTGTTATCATTTTTTTTCCAGATGTTGAGTGACTGCAGAATTATAACTGTTTGGGTTGGGTGTGTGAGACTCGAAGTTAGGGTCCATCCCGTTGTTCTAGCCATCCTGGATTTCTATTACGCAGCTAGTTTAAGGAAGACTTTTAAATTAATAATTTTCTATTTAAGTTAATTTCTAGAGTTATGAGTATGTACCACTAAGTTTGAACCTTTGGACTGTTTGGATTACTGCAGTTGGACTTGTATACTCCTTTATGGTTTGTATTTCCTAAAATTATGAATTTAACAAGTTTATTAGTTGATTCAGGTTTTCCTTAGAAGTTTCTTTCATAGTGGTCTTTGATCATTACTTTGTCGGACTTAGAATTTAGTGGCACTCCCGTCCAATGTTCTATCTTCCGCTGAGATTCTCTGTCTACAAGGATGGGGTTGTTACAGTTGGTATCAGAGCAAATGATCCGTAGACTCTTACTTAGTTGTTAAGTAACCTCGTAGAAGTCACGTTTCTTAGTCGCTAAGTAAGGTCTAGAATTATGCCTTTCTTACCACCACGGCTAATGTACTTCAATTTAGGCACCATCGTGAAAAAATTCAACAGAAATCGAACAGAACAAAACCAAACAAGAGTAGGAAAAACTTTGACTAGAAAAATGAAGAACAAAAATATAAATCCAACTCAAATTATAGAAGAAAATAGTTGAAAACAAGCACAAAAAATGGAAGTTAATGGAGTTTCTATCAGAGAGAAAGTGGGAGAAAGAAGTGAAAAAGCAAAAAAAATAACGGTTTAAAGAGGATGTAAGAGAGAGAAAGAAGTGATGCATTTATGGCAAAATTCAAACGCAATGATGCCTAAAAGAAGTGACAAATAAGAAGTGACATGCTTTGGGCTAAAAAATTCATAGGCGAGAAGATTGCGCCTAAAAAAGGGCCGCACAATTAAGAAACTACACAACAGGCCGTACCATTAAGAAATGGTACAACGTGCCTTATACAAGAATTTGTTTATATTTTTTTAACACACATATTTTGTATAAAATGTGCAACGCACAGGTGCTAGTCCAACAAGGGACATCCTTTTTAAAATTTTTAAAAAAAAAAATTCTATTACCCATTTTTAGGCAACTTCAAAGCAAGTTGCTACACATTATTGTAAAAAAAAAATGGAAATAGATGTGCCATGAAACAAGCATGTACAACATTTTAAAATTTTAATACAAGCCTGCACGAACACCATTAGTTGGCCTGTGTATCAACCCACATAATATTAATAAAATTCATAATATTATGAACAAAATTAATAAATCATAATACTTGTATATATATTCTCTTAATGAGGTATAAGACATGGCATGAAACGTGGGCCAAACTGTGCATGCGCTTTATTTAAAAACTTGACACCAACCCAATATGACACATTCTTTTTTTGGCATGTTATAAGCACAATCTGCCATGGCATGAGGCAATATAGCTCGTGCCCACCTTTAGGTGTAGTCACTAATAAATTAAGAGTTAATAACAATTGGTTAAAAAAAAAAAACGATGGTCAACGCCAAAAAAGTGGCCCAATATCTCAATTCTCAAACAACAAAAACAAAATATATATGTTTAGTTTTTTTTTTAGCCAAAAAAAATAATAAAATTAAGGAAAAGGCCGTTTCCGAAAAACGAGCCAAAAGAGGATGAAACAGGTGCATCTGCACCACCCTCTCCACACCTTCTATGAAGTATTTGAAAGGGCGTGTCATCATGTGCATTCACCTCTCAAAGCCAACAAACCACCAAAAAGGGCAAGCAAAGAAAACATACAAAAGCAAGCTAAACAAAACAATAATAAAATCCAGCAACCAAAATCTCCTAACGGCCCAAAACACCTCCTGCAGGCAACCAGCAGGGCAGCAAATCAACACAGCCAGCACAGCAGCATAGCAGCATAGCAGAAAATTAACCCCATAAACAGCACATCTGAGGCAGAACACAGGGCACTCAGACAGACCACCCCTTACAGGACAGTAATAACACCTCAACTACCCATCTTCACCCATCTGCTAAACATCTAATGCTGCAAGTCTAAAATAAAACAAACAACCCCAATGCAATCTGTCTCTTGATTGGGAGTATCAG
Source organism: Salicornia ramosissima (assembly GCA_951394345.1). Taxonomy (NCBI): domain Eukaryota; kingdom Viridiplantae; phylum Streptophyta; class Magnoliopsida; order Caryophyllales; family Amaranthaceae; genus Salicornia; species Salicornia ramosissima. The sequence goes on from OX596235.1 coordinate 16,185,980, forward strand.
CCCACCAACCCTGAGCAGACCAGGACAAACAGAACTACAGAGCAGAAAATAAGCTCACAGCATACAAGAACTCTAATGTAACATATGAGGCAACAAGCCCTCATTACACCTACATGCCATATAAAAAGATTCTTTGCACTAGAAAACCAATGTTAGGAACATCATTACAAAAAAATCCTTTGATTCCCCATCCACCAAACCTGATAAATGGTTTCAGTAAGAGACATTAGATGAAGTTTGGCTGCAGTACATTTCCTCCCAGCCCTAGCTGCTGCTTCAACCTCTTGATCAAAGCCCTTAATCTAAGAAGAAGCATTATTAAGATTCTTCATGTTATAATTGGGGACGATTCCAATTCTTCATGTTATAATTGGGCGTACCCATTAACATTATTTTTCAGATTTACCGGTTTCAGTCCCTGTAGCCATAATCATTTCCGACTCCATTTCCAACTCAGTGCAACCTAGATTCAGATTCTCAAATTTTGTGACTAATGTCATCTGAAAAATTAGAATCCTTCCTACCAATAAGTGCTACAAATTCAGCATTGAATCTCAGTTTAGGACATTTTTCAACCAAATTTGAACCATCATATGCTTCCTTAAGGAAGACAGTACTTCTTACTCCCTTGTTGGTGATATAGAAAATACCATGATGCTTAATTAAGCAAAGTATCAGCCTTGCAGGTAATAGCAACTCAGATTGAAAAGCTCTCATCTGAACAGATGTCATCCTCTTCTCAATAGTCAAGCTGAGAAGCTCGTGGAGCACAGCTACCACTCTTTTCCGAGCCTTTGGATCAGCCTGATCAAACCTCCTTGCATTCAAGTATGGAGAAGGGAATTCCATTCGCTGCCAACGCTCAAGTTCTACAAGGAATCCCGTATTTGGCCTAAAACCAGCAGGATAGTGTATACGAAATGCATTAGGACCGGGATGATTTCCATCCCGGTTAATCTTAGGTTTCTTTCCTTTTCCTGCATCCATCAAAACCCCTTCTTGACTCAACTTTTCTTCTCGAGCAGTTACTCCTATTGAAGAATCCCAATTTTCCAGGTGTAAGTAAGCCCGCCCATTCACATCTTTTACTGACAAGAAGTGTGGATACTTGGGAATCAATGATTCCTTGTAATCTCTAGGCAATCCTAATTCAGCTTCAATAAGTTCAATTTTTTCTAGTGGCACTCTGCAATCAACAGTCAACATTAATAACTTCCTTAGGTTTTTAACCAAAATAGGCTCCATAAGCGCCTTAGCTTCATCTTCTGCAGCTGCAACTGTTCGAGCTTTCTCTGTTAGCTGAACTGAAATAGGCGTTCGACCACCACCAGTAACATGAAAGATTGTAGGGTACTTTTCAATGACTGCCATACAATTCCATTTCTGAACAAAACCCACTTCCTTTTCAAGGTCCCTAAGGAAAACACATTTGTTTTTCTGGGATTGAATAATGTCTTTCAATTGAAGTATTACAGCTGGTTTCTTCTGAAGGTCCATGACTTTGTCAAGTTCATGAACCCTGCAATAGATTTTCTTTTTGGGTTTACTTCCTCCACTTGTTTTATGCCTGAATTGCAAACACAAGCGCCCAGAATTCTGAGATGGGATTGAGCCAAATATGGCCAAATTGTTCGCAAAAAAGCCTTTGAAGCGCATCATAACAAGTACCTTATTTTATTTTCTAAGTGGCAAAATGTCGAACACCTGGAGTGCACATCCAAGGCTATTCTAAAAATGCGCATAAGAAGTCTAATGCTAAATTCAATCACGAATTCTGTTAGCAAAAGAGAATTAGAGCATAGAAGAAGATGAGTAGTAGAGTTGTTAGAACACAATGAATGAATTGTATTGAATGAATTGATTACAAACTCTAAGAAAAGGCATTATTTATAAGCTGCTAACTAATCTTAGAACAGTTGAAACTTAGTATAATACAAGAAATATACAAGATTAACTAATTATATATTTTGTACTATACACGTAATATACTCAACAGTAAGTCAACACCCCCCTTAAGTTGGTAATGTAGACATTCCCAGCTTGGAAAGCAATAAATTGAATTGTGGTGAGGGCAAAATCTTGGTAAAAACATCTGCCAATTGATGTTGAGTAGGAAGATAAGTTAATTGGAGAAGACCTTCCATCACTTTATCCCTTGTGAAATGTCAATCGATTTCTATATGCTTCGTTCTCTCATGGAAAACTGGGTTTTTTGCTATATAAATTGCAGATTGGCTATCACAGCTGAGCATGACAGGCTACAAATTTTGCACACCCAGTTCTTCAAGAAGTCTGACTAACCATGTTACCTCTGATGCAGCAGTGGCCATGGCCCTGTACTCAGATTCTGCAGAAGACCTACTGACTGTATGTTGCTTCTTAGACTTCCAACTTATAGGAGATGTGCCAAGCAAAAGAATGAAACCAGTGATGGACCTCCTGCTATCAGAACAGGCAGCCCAGTCTGAGTCAGTGAAGGCCTGCAACTTCAAATCTGCCCCTCCTTGCAGTAGGATGCCCTGTGTTGCTGTGTTGAACATAATTTAAGGTGTGTTTCAAGGCTTCTAGATGAGCTGTGGTAGGAGACTGCATGTACTGGCTTAAAACTTGTACTGCATGGCCAAATCATGTCAAGTGTTGGTCAAAAAATTTAATTTGCCAACAAGTGACCTATATTTCTCTGGCTCATGCAGCAAATTTCCTTGATTTGCTTGCAATTTTAGATGGAGAGGCAAAGGTGTACTGGCCCTTTTTGTGAAATCAAAACCCAAGTGCCTAACAGCTCCCTTGTAAACTTTCTTTGACTCAACATAAAACCATCCTCATATTTTTCAACTTCCATTCCCGAGAAATAATTGATTGAGCCTAAATCCTTAATGCTAAAAGCCTCATGTAAATTTTGTTTTAAATTTTTCATGGCCTCTAAATCATCTCCAGTAAGCAATATATCATCAACATAAATAGCTACCACACAAATTTTACCACTCAACCTTTTAACAAACATGCTATAAACATTCTTGGATTGAATAAACCCTTGTGAAAGAAGAGTACTCACAAGCTTGACAAACCATTGCCTTGAAGCTTGTTTCAAACCATATAGGGACTTTTGCAACTTACACACCAAGTTATCTGGATTTGAAACACCTTTTGGGACTCTCATGAAAACCTCTTCTTCCAAGTCTCTATGTAAAAAGGCATTATTTACATCTAGTTGAAAAACAGGCCAAGACCTAGCAGATGCTAAAGCCAACAAACACCTCACAGTACTCATTTTTAATTTACAACTGGAGAAAAAGTCTCTAAATAATCTATGCCATGCTTTTGTCTAAACCCCTGTGCCACCAACCTAGCTTTGCACCTTTCCAATGTCCCATCTGACTTCAACTTAACTTTATAAACCCATTTAGACCCTATTGGCTTCTTACCATGAGGAAGACTTGTCAAAACCCAAGTATTATTATCATGCAAAGCTTTCAAACTCTTTGTCCATAGCCTCTCTCCAACACAACTGTTTACTTGCTTCTTTATAAGATTCAGGTTCTTTGATCTCACAACCCTTAGGCAGAATGGAAGAAGATTGCACTAGATTACACCAATGAGATTGTTTGGCTAAAGTTGGACAGTGATATCATCCAAATAGCTAGGGGGATTATGGGCCCTAGAAGACCTTCTTACATTATCATTAGAACAAGAAGTATTTTGTGGGAAATATGTACTAAAATCAACAAGAAGAGAAGGTTTATTGGAAGTTTGAGCATTGTGAGAAAGAACCAAATCAGTCACAGGAGACTGATGTGGAAGAGAGGAATGTAAATCTTGAGGGCTATTATGAACAGAAATGTCAGAAGAAGAATTACCATGATCAGGGGACTGAAAACTCCTTGAATTTTGAGTAGAAACTTGTTGTGAATTGTCTTGAATAATCTCAGATTCTGTGGATAATGGTGGTATAGAAGAAATAGAAGTAGAACTTGCAGGGAAAACAGAAGAGAATGGATGATCATCATTACAAGAATGATGAACAGGAGTAGCACTAGGTTAATATATATCAAAAATAGTTGAATTTGGTTTAGAAATCTTTAGTTTTAATTGAAAAGGAAAATATTTTTCATGAAATCTAACATTTCTTGAAACAACAAACTTTCTTGATTCAAGATTTAAAACCAAATATCCTTTTTGAGTAACTGAATAACCAAGAAAAACAAAAGGTGAAGCCCTTGGAGAAAATTTATGTAAATGAATTTTAGGAGTAGTAACATAGCATAGACATCCAAATGCCTTTAAATGTGATAAATCAGGCTTCTCACCATACAACTTCTCATATGGAGAACATTGAATCAACACCTTTAAAGGCATTCTAATCACTAAATAAGCTGCACATTTAACACACTCCCCCCAATATGAATCAGGAATTTTAGATTGAAAATATAATGCTCTAGAAGTTTCAAGCAAATGTCTATGTTTACGCTCAACTACACCATTTTGCTCAGGCGTATGACTACAACTAGTTTGATTAAGAATTCCATATTTTTTATAGAAAAGCTTGATTGGCCCTTCACATAGTTCCTTAGCATTATCAGACCTAATAATTTTTATACAAGAAGAAAAGTGAGTCTGAATATACTGAGCAAAATCATGTAGAATAGAAACTGCTTCTGTTTTATTTTTCATTAAATGCACCCAAGTAAACCTGGTGTAATCATCTACAATAGTAAGAAATTGATTACAACCTGAATGAGTCTTAAACTTCAAAGGACCCCAATTATCAACATGAACTAACTCAAAAGGCCTAAAAGACTTAGTACTAATTGAAAAAGGCAACTTAGTTTGCCTTGCTTGAGGATAAACTTGACAAATATTATTCTGAATACAAGAATTAATATCTATAGTAGCAAAAAGAATCTTTAATTGTGAAAAAGGTAAATGCCCTAATCTCAAATGCCAAAGTTTAGCATCCTCATTAGAAGATAAGCATGACAAATGTTCTGCACCATTACTATTATCAACAATTTTGCTTCCAATATCATACACCCTGTACAACCCAGCAGCTAGATTACCAAGAGGAAGTGAATTCCCTTTCTGATCAAGAACAAAACATTTGTCATAATTAAAGAAGAAAGTACAATTCAAATCTTTGCACAACCTATGCACAGAAATTAGATTATACTTAAAATTTGGAACATGTTAAACATATGTAAAACAATATTATTATCCAAAGAAACTGTCCCAATATGTTGAATAGCAACCTTAGTACCATCTGGAATAGTAATGAACTGCTTATTAGAAGAATTAAGCTTATGATAAGAAGAAAAACAAGAAAGATTCAAGCAAATATGATCAGAAGCACCACTATATATCAAGCAACCATTGGATTTTAGAACAAGAAAGTAAACAAGAGTTACCTGCCATCATAGCCTGAACAACAGGACCTGAACCATCCAAAGCTGAACCAGAATGACCCTGTTGCTGCTGTGTATTCAAAAATTCCAAGAATTGATTATATTGCTCAATAGAAAATGCAGCAGTAGATGAACTTGCACCATTCTGAACATCATCCTCACCAAAACTGCCCTGCTCCTCAGAATGAACATTAGTAGCTATCTTCTTACCCTTATTCCAATCAGAAGGAAATCCATGTAATTTGAAACACCTCTCTATATTATGTCCTGATCTCTTACAATGAGTGCAAAAGAAACTTGGCTTGCCTCCTCCATTACCTCTAAAACCATTAATTCCACCATATGGAACCATACTACCACCATTACTCCCATTATATGGAACTATCCTATTATCATTATTTTTAGAATTATTTCCATTATATGGAATTATTCTATTATCATAATTCTTGCCATTATTATAAGAAATTCTTTGAGGCATATTAGATTTAAAACCTCTAGAATCATTATACCTTTTTTTCTCTGCATAAAATGCCAAAGAATTTTGGGAATCATTTGTACTGGCTTGATGAGTTTCTTCTTGTGAAAAAATCCTATATGCCTCTGTAACATCAGGAACTAGCTTCATCATCAACACAATACCCCTAATTGCTGAAAAATTCTCTTTCAATTTCATCACAAATTGCAACAACATTCTCCTCTCCGGTCGTTGCTGACTCCTTTTATTCACCTCACAAGTATAACTGTTGCATGTACATAATTCCAATGGATCTGCATCTTCAATTGAATCCCAAAGAGTCTTGATAGCAGTAAAGAACTCAGAAATCGAACTATCTCCTTGGCTAAGCAATGCTAATTTTTGTTCAAGATTAAAAAGATACGTCAAGCTAGGAAACAAAGCCAAACCTATTCTCAAGATTCTTCCAAATGTCACATGCAGACTTCAAAAACAAAACACTCTTAGAAATTGTATCATCCAAATTCCTAATCAACCAAGTGCATACCAAATCGTTGCAACGTTCCCAACCTAAGAATTCAGAAGTTCCATCAGCTGGTTTAACAATTGTCCCATTAACAAAACCCAATTTATTTCTTGCAGAAAGCGATAACTTCATCGAACGCTTCCAATTAGCAAAACCTTCACCATTAAACTTCGTGGTAAGCAATTGAACTGTATTAGCATCTGAAGGATAGATATAATACTTGCTGGCTGGGTCTTGATTCAAAGGTAAAGTTGATGTATTAGTAGCAGCCATTAAAGAATCAAAGAAAAGAAATGAATCAACAAAGCAATTGAATCGAATTGAAAGAATTATCAAAGAAGATCGAATCAACAAAGAAATTGAAACGATTTGAATGAACCAACAAAGTAATTGATTCGATAAAAGAAAATAGAAAGCAGAAATTGCAGAGGAAGCTAAAAACAATGCTCTGATACCATGTTAGCAAAAGAGAATTAGAGCATAGAAGAAGATGAGTAGTAGAGTTGTTAGAACAGAATGAATGAATTGTATTGAATGAATTGATTACAAACTCTAAGAAAAGGCAGTATTTATAAGCTGCTAACTAATCTTAGAACAGTAGAAACTAACTTAGTATAATACAAGAAATATACAACATTAACTAATTATATATTTTGTACTATACACTTAATATACTCAACAAATTCGAACATAATAACAGCAAAATTACTTGCATGCAAAATAATCCAACATCGTAGTTCATACTGCAATCAACAATGATTAATATCATGTGAATGTCAATTAAAATTAAAACAATTAACTCCAGTACGAAAAATACACAACAATATCTTAGTAAGGGGATTTGTTAAAGCAAAAACGATATAACAAAAATAGATAGGAAATTTACAAGCTTACCTTTAAATGATGCAGATTGTTATCAAAACATCAACAGTTAACGATTTCCACTTCTGATTGCCGTGAATAAGGACTATTGGATTAAAGAGCAAGAGAAACAAATTAACAAGCTCCAGCTCCAGCTCGTTACTACTTCCGTCTTTTTTTTTTTTTTTATTATTATTATTATAATTGATAAATAAACTTGTTAATCAAAAAATATTTGCAACTTGGGTATTAAAAGTTAACATCCGTTTTTTTGGCGGAATATTCAACCTGGAATGTAAATCATTTTTTTTTTTTGAAAAAAGGTAAGCTTTTATTGCACGAGTTAACAACAATACATTGATGCACACTAGGTATCTCCGACCTACAAACAGAAATGGCCAAAACAAAAATAAGAAGGAATTTAAATCATTAAGCTTAAACTTGATGCACATAGGTATGATGCAGTGATGAATAATAAAATTGGTGTCCTTTTAAGTCTTATTTGTTAGAGTATAAAAATATTATAGATACTTAGCATTACTCGTGCAATGCACGATTTTTAAAAAATACTTCTGGTAAAATTTGGTTAAATAATGATAATTTATAATTTGTAAGTAAAATGGAAATCGACGAAAAGAATAATGATTTTTGTTACCATAAAAAAAAAATAGATGTAATGTTATTATCACAATATCAATGTTAAAATGTATCAAGATTTAATATGTTTTTTAAATTCTTATTCTATTATTTTATGTAATGATTTTTTTATAAGAATAAAGATATGTGAATTATTTGTAATTAAGTGCAAAATTGTTATGGTTAGTTCTAATGTTATAGAGTAAATGTGCTGTAATTTATCCTATTTTAATTTTTACTCATTCAATATGTTTAAAAAAAAACTATTATTCCTTCAAATTTAAAAATGAACAAACACAAGCAAATTTGAGGAAAAATGAACAAACAATGTCCATATGTATAGAGGGATATATATTGTTGTTGTTAGCCGTTTTTATTTTATTTTGTAGCAAGGTTAGGTTGCACATGGAAATGCACAATCTTGACAAAAAAATTACATTCTTATACTTATATAATTTAAATTTTTATTGTAATTAAATTAAATCTTATATTAATATATATAATATAAATGTAAATATAAATATAAGATCTTCCATTTTTCTTCAATGTTTTAAAACATAGTGATAGTGGTATGCATTCAATTTTATAATATAATATGTATAAGGTATAAACCAATAGACAATTTTTTATACTAATTTAAAATATATATCTTAGATCTTAATTAATTTATTATGTAATTGATGTTACTATAAGTGAAAAGAAGTAGTAACATCTGAGTAATGTATTTATATTTCTAACAATATGCAAGACATATACTTCCTCCCTTTTTTAGTTTACTCACATGAGATTTTATCAAAACAAAGATGTTATTGGGAGTTGGAGAAAAAGAATAAATGATTATTATTAAAATTTGTATAAAAAGTAAGAGAGAGTATGGAAAAAAGAAAAAGAGGATAATTTTATTGAAGTTAGTCAAAAGTAGGAGAAATGATATGGAAAATGTACTTGGAAATCATAAATTAATAAATATAGAAGAATAAATATAAGAAGTGAGTAAATTAAAAAAAACATCCAAAGAAGGAAAGTGATGAGTAAATTATATATAAAAAAAAAAACCGAGGGAGTATATATTAAAATCTTAATTAACTTATGTGGAAACATCTAATATAATTTCGGTAAAGGTAAACATTCAATAAATTTTAGGTAAGGATATTAATTATTTGCCTATACATACTATATTATTGTTTACATATGTATTTTTTAATAAGTTTGGATAATATTTGTTGAAATGTATATTTAAAGGATGGAAAAAAGAAGCGGGGAAAATTGCATAAGAAACCGACATGTGACAAAATGTAGATTTCGTGACTTCTCTTATAGTATAACACTATAACTAGCTTTCTTTGCACGTGATGCGTGCGACAATTCAAATTTAAAAATTTTCTATTATTGTTGTCAATATACACAATATTCTTTTAGTGATTGAATCTGTCCAAATTGAAATTTTCAGGGTTTGAACCGAATTTTTTTTAATGCATGTCGATAATGCACTACAGATAACTGGTTTATATACAGAATCGTAAAACAATAATTTAGGCAAAGATTTTGTGTATACTGATTTTGGTTTGTTACCCAATTTTATAATCTCTGTCCCTGTATGTCTGTTGCATAACAACTTTTGTTACTATTCATTGTGTAACTTTGATCTCTAATTTCATACATAAAAGAAAAAATGTAGACAGATGGGATCTCGTTTGATTAGGCCCAATGTGTACTTTTTTAATATATATTTTTATATTTTTTTAATTATATATATCTAAAGATATATATTCATTTAATATTATGTTTTTGGAAGCATGAAAAAGTTAATGTAACAAACTTAAAGGACATAGGAAGTATATGTTTGTTTGTTATTTAGTTAAGGGATGGGGGCAAAAGTGTAATTTACTTGGACACTACATCGCCTCCCCCCTTCCCTTATATAATAGAGATTATTGATTTTATTTGATTAGATAGGTTGTTTTTTATAAAAAAACATAATGAGAAAACGCTGGTTAGGACACATGGCAAAAGGAGTGAGGTGATTTTTATTTTAGTAGGGTACTAGTTAATCTCCGTGCGATGCACCGCTTAAATTTTTTAAAATAATAGTATGTGAGAGCAAATATGATGATAATTAGCTAATTAAATATTGAGTTTAAATGAATTCAAAATATATTAATTATTTTTCTTTAAAAAAAATAAGACAATATATAAAAATCTCACATTGTATTATTATATTGACATTTTTTAAAAAGAGCATTTACCACAAAGTAAAATAGTTTGTTGTGAAATTAAAATAATATTGTCTCTCATATCTGTACAGCTTAGTAAAACTCAATTGTTTTACATTCTATAAATAATTAAATATTCCAATAATGGCCCGAACTCTAAAACCTTAGATCTGTATTTAAACAATAAAATTCCGTAAAAAAATATTATGTATAATTTTGGTAGATTATGTCAATCAAATTAGTCCTTAGGTCTATATTTAATCATTTAATTTCTATGAAAATCGATGTAATGAATAAATAATTAAAGATTGTATTTTTTTTTCCTCTTTAAATTGAGCTTGTTTTACATATAAAAAAAAAAAAAAAAAAAAAAATCAATTTTAACCTTTTAAAAAAAAAAATCACACTCCATTCTATCAATAACAAATAAATAAATTGAGTTATACCCTTTTTTTAGGATAGAAAGTAAGTATATTAGTGGTAAGAGTTTTAGTAAGGTATATAATATAATAGATAATTGATAGATATTTTATTAGTATAAAAAGATATTTATTTAGGAATTTGTTTTTATTATTAGGATCTTCATTATTATGGTATTAAATAGAGAGAGGTAGAAAGTGGGTTTAGGAGGGAAAAAGGAAGGTCGGAGGGAAATTAGCAGTAAGAGTTTTAGTAGTATAGATAGATATAATCTCTATTATATAAGCCAAGGGGGGAGCTATGGTGTCCCCCCTAGAAATGTCTATAATACCCCTTTGAATTTTCTAAAAACATAAACTACATAATTAAGGAAAGTTTGTACAATTTTTTTATTCTTTTAAATAAAAATAATACAAATTATATAGTTCAAAAAAATAAAATAAAAATATGTAAATTACTATTTTTTTAATTCTCTACAAATAGATACCCATATTGATATGGTTTTTTACATAAAAATTTTACAATTTGATTATAGTAGAAATTTGGTAGGAGGGAAAATATAGTGGATCAACGTTTTCTTCAATTCATTTTTTGGTATGAAAGAAATTCAATTCGGATATTTTTTTCCTATTTTTAGACTATCACAAAATAAATGAGATCTCAGGTTCGAACCTTATTTGTTTGTTGTTTGTTTTACTACTCAATAACAATTATATAAAAATGTGACATAAATTTGTTTTCATTTCAATTATCGTAGAAATTTGATAGAAAATAGAATATATTAAATAAAACTTTTCTTTTGTTCATTATTGTCGGATGACCTGATAAAAAAGGAAAATTCTGTTATGATTATGTGAATTTGAAAATATTTCAATTTTTCAAACAAACAACATTCTTTTTTGTTTGTTTAGACAAATTAAAAGTTACATTTAAAATATCATCGCACGCACGCAAAGCGTGCATATGAAGCTAGTATAATGATAAGAAAACACCAAAAGAGTAGACACATTGAGATTAAGAAAAATTCTAACAATAAAAAGATTTGGATTATTGTCATATAAGAATATTGTTTTGCATTTACTACTAATTATTTATTAATTAAATTAGTTTAACACCGAAGTTAACTGAAGTTTGATTAGAGTATTATAACTGCAACTTTTGCTACTAGCTAGAGTACTCTAATTGCAATATAATAAACTCCAAAGTTTGGTACCCACTATTGCACTTGATGAATTATTGATGAAGTTGCTAAATATGTTGTTCTTGATGAATTACCATTTTTTCATGGGGAAAGCCTCGATTTTGAGTACTTCAAAAGTGTTTTTATGTATGCAACTGCCTTTTAGAAGAATTTCTAGGAACACACTTAAATATCATACCCAGAAACTTTTTATGCTTATCAGGGTTATTTGATAGAAATGTTCTGCACTTGACGGTCAAGTTAGCATAACTAGTGACAAATGGACTTCTTTTTTGGTGAACCATTTATTTGCATTACTGTTCACTGGATTGAACATAACTGTTTTTACAAAAAACAAATTTTTTGTTTTGAGGCGAGGAAAACCATACAGGTTTTAACATTAAAACTCGTATTGAGAATTGTTTGAATTTTTTTTATTTGGTTGATAAGGTCTTTTATATTTCATTTGACAATGTATCGGTTAATACCCATCCTATTGATTTCTGTAAGCAAGACACCGGCATATCTATATTACTTAGTGGTATCATTTTCCACGTTAGATGTTGTTCACATATATTGAATTTATCTGTGCAAGAAGGTATTTATGAGTTACAACCTTTACTAAAACCGATTACGAGGGTCGTAAGGTGGATTTGAGTCACTCGTCGTATTAAGAGAGCTTATCAGCAATACTTTACTGTTAATGTCTTTAAAATCGCTAACCGTAATTGTTAACCGATAAATATCAACGGTTCGATAACTGTTACCGTTAAAAAACAACCATTCAGTAAATTAATTGATAAAAGTAACGGTTACGCGGTTAACCGTCTCTTATTACGTGTAATTATTAGCCTTTTTTCATACAGCTATTACTTGTTACAGTACTAATTAAATTAGTGGCAATTTTGGGATTCAGAAGGTTAGAGACTTTTCTCTTCTCGGTAAAATACATGGAAGAGCCCCCTCCTATCTCAGGAGGGGATGAAGAATCCACCCGATCCTAAATCCCGTGAGACGGAAGGCAGTGTCACTGACGCCCTTCAACCTCGGAAGATTAGACTTATCCTTAATTTCTCAAAGAATCCAAAGAAAACGTCTACGGTCTACTGGAGAAGAATCTATCAAAATTATGACTATTTCATCAAGAATCTTCATAGAGGGAGCATAAAAGTCTGAAGTATTTATATATCTCTTCATTTAACCATTTTTCCTATTAGTTTGTTCTTTTTAAATTACATTTTGGGTTTTGAGGTGGTCATATATTTGTAGAGGCGTTAATTTTCGACCCGATCTGAAAAATCCAAGTAATTCGATCTGTAAATAGTGGGTTTTGAAACTTTTTTTGAGATTTTTGACCCGTTTAAACCCATCTTTTCAAACCCATTAATTTTCAACCCGACCCAACTCAACCCGGTGGGTTAAACACTTTTTAATTTTTTTTTATTTGTTGATAATTTTTATAACATTAGACTATTAAAATTTTACTATCAAATTTCTAAATTGCCATTTTAATCGTTTATTTATTGAAAATGATTCTAAAATACGCTATTTATAGTTTTTTGTTATTTGGATACAAAATTAGACTTTTTTTTTTTTTAAATAATGTTATAAATATTACATTTAGAATACAAAACAACAATGCGGCTACCCATTGGGTTAATCCGAATCCGTAAGATCAACCCGAATCCGTAAAATCTGGGTCACGAATAAGATATCTAAAACCCGAACTCGATAAATACCTGTTTTGAGTAATCCGAAATTAGTATCAAGTTAGCACAATACAACCCAATCCGACCCAACTTGTTTGACACTTCTATATATTGGTATTTAAATACTCCGTATTTGACAGTAATGTAAAAAGTTATTTCGTTAAAATTTAAGCACACTCATCAAATGGTATGCCAGCAGATTAATTTTTTAATATTCCGTATGATATTAATGAGTTCAACGCCACACACACATTTATATATTGTAGTATTTGATAGAATAAAATTCAACTAAATAAAAAATATAAATCTTAAAGAACAGGTGTAAGCATAGAAAGTGAAGTAATACCTAAAAAAAAGGCGAAATAATGCTGAAATAGTCGTTAATACTTAATAGTCTATGATTAATTTTTAAACTCCATTATAGGCGGTGGCGTCCTATTATGGGACACTAGCATTATTTGCATGCAATGCGTGCTTGACATGTTAAGACTATTTAGTAGCACAATTTCTTGAATACGGCCGGTTGTATGGTTTTTAAACCATACGGCTTGTTGTATGGTTAATAAACCATACGGCTGAAATTTTAAAGCCCAAAGATTTTACGTGTTGTAGCAATAATAGCCCAAATCATTTTAAAACGTGCTCAACAATAAAGGCCCAAACCCTTTGTATTTCTCTGCAGCAATAAAGGCCCAAAACTTTGTAAATGACGATTTTACTTTATTGTTGTCATCATTATTTTTGAATTTTGTCATCAATGCATGTCACTTCTTTCTCTCTCTTATAACCTCTCTAAACCGCCATTGTTTTTCTTTTTCAGTTTCTCTCTGACACATCCATTAGTGTCATCATTTGTGCTTGTTTGGATTATTTTTCTTTTGTAATTTGAGTTGCATTTAGGTTTTTCTCCTTCGTTTTTTACTTGAAGTATTTTCGTACTCTGTTTTGCTTTTCTTTTAATTTGTTCGATTTCTCTTCATCTACTTTCGTTATGATGCCAAAATTGAAGTATATTCGTCGTGGTAGCGAGAAAGGCACAATTGTGTTGGTAAATGTTGAATCGGGTATATGGGGTTACAAAGTGATTGCTTAGTGCATGTTACAAATTATTTAGTGGGGTTACAAAGTGTTTTTGGTGGTTTTACAAAGTGTTTTTGATGAGGTTACAAAGTGTTTTTGGTGAGGTTACAAACTGTTTTTGGTGGAGTTATAAAGTGTTATTTGTGGGGTTACAAAGTGTTTTTGGTGAGGTTACAAAGTGTTTTGGGGGGGGGGGGTTACAAACCGTTTTTGGTGGGGTTACAAAATGTTATTTGTGGGGTTACAAAGTTATTTTAATTAGGGTTACAAAGTGTTTTTGGTGAGGTTACAAAGTGTTTTGGGGGGGGGGTTACAAACTGTTTTTGGTGGGGTTACAAAGTGTTTTTGTGTGGGTTACATAGTGTTTGGGAGGGGGGTTATAGAGTGTACTGTTTTTGGTGGGGTTACAAAGTGTTATTTGTGGGGTTACAAAGTTGTTTTAATTAGGGTTACAAAGTGTTTTTGGTGGAGTTACAAAGTATTTGTCTTAGGTTACGAAGTGTTTGGGGGGGGGGGTTACAAAGTTTAGTGGGGGTTACAAAGTGTTTTTAGTGGAGTTAAAAAGTGTTTTTAGTGGGTTACTAAGGGATTTGGAGGTTACAAAGTGATTTCGACATGCTTTCAGTTTTTTTGGGGATCCTGAATGAAGAAATTTCGAGAAAACGACGCTATGTAATAACCTAGGGTTTTGTGCGTGCAGGTGATTTGCAAAAACGCGTTTTTGCTAGTGTGTAGTACACGCACGCGCCACATGGCTAATTAACTGTGCGACCAGCCGTGTGCAAAACGTGTTGATTTAGTAGTAGTTACTAGTTAGTACTTACCAAGAAATTAAATAATTTGAGTATATTGATAACTAAATTTATAATTGTTTTCTCACCCATTTTCGCGACTAAAACATTTTCTATAGTATATATAATTAACCGTTCTTTGTTTATTCCAACCAATGTTTATTTGTTTTAATAATTAAACTAAATTGATTCAAATGAGAAACTTTCTTTATTTAGTGCATGCTTCATAGTTATAAATTCAAGTTTAATTTCTTATTTTGTTATCTAACGGTACGGTACGTTCCTTTCAACTTATTCGACCTGACCTTATCTAATATGACCTGATCACCTGACCTGAACTAGTTAAACTTGACCTAACCTGATCTGACCTGACCTGATTATTTATTAGACCTGACCTGACCTGATTATAACGTATTGGAGCTTATTGACCCTGATTAAACTAGTTTTTTGTGCACAAATTAAATGCTTGCGATAATCTTAAAGTATTCGTTAACAATATATAATATATTGCAAATTGAATAAATTACTACATCTGTTTTTTAAGATTACTCAGTTTGACTTTGTCACTATTCACAAATTATACTTTGACTATTGTTCATGATTTCTACATAGGATAAAAACATAGTCATGTGGTGTCTCATTAGATTTGTTTCAACATGTAGTTTTTTAATATCTAGTTTTTATAATTTTTACAAACACACAATTAAAGATATTAATATTCAAAGTTTTGTCTCGGCAAGTGTGAAAAGTGAAGTGAGTAAATTAAAAAAAATGGATGGAGTATTTTTTAATAAATTTTTGAATAAATTTTGAGTGTTAAAAGAATTAAATAATACAATTTTAAAATTAATTACATGTACTTACGATTTTTTTAATTGTCATTATTTATTTTGAAAAAAGACTATTAATGACTTTAAAAAAGAAAAGAAAAAACAGAGTTGCTAAGAGATGGTAGTTGGTACAAGAAGAACATAAGATGCCTTGACGTAAAATAGTTTCATATTAATTATATTATCATAATATGTAGAACATTATGTATTAACTTTTGAACATCAGGATGTCGTATTATTCACATCATGTATTAACTTTTGAACATCAGGACTTCTTGTTATTCACATCATGAATTGATTTTAGTGTAATAATTGTGGTGGAACTTATTAGACCTGACCTGATTATAATTTATTATGATTGACTTGATTATAAATTATTAGGCCTGACCAGACCTGCTCAAATGTGATAAGTTCTAAGATCTGATAAAATAAGTTGAAGAGAACGAACCCTGTGTTTTAAATGTAAATTTTAATTTCAAATATTAAAAATAATTTCATTATTAATGGTAAGTTGTAGATAAGAATGTTCATTTAACATAAATATATATTTTTTTAATTTTTAAAATTCATCATTAAAGTTATATTAGTTTTTCTGGAGGGGGCACCATCCTCCCACAGTCCCACATCACATTTACAATAGAGATCATGGGTCACAAGATTCATAAATTTTTATTTGAGATAGTATATATAGAATGATCTTTCTTGTCATTTTTGTAGCATATATAAAACAAATCAAATTTGTATTCGTTACAGTTAAATTGGTGATCCACCATTATAAAAAATCCTAAGAACACGGCTCATTATAGGAACATACCATTGTATGATGAAAATTTACAAGGGACTAATAATAATAATAATAATAATAATAAGAGAGTTAAAGGGTGGTTTTTGGGAGTAATGATAAACTTTTAGCTGCTATATGTATTTGGCGGTTTTTGAATAAATGTCATAATTAGTGTCCCGTGCAACGCAATTATTATAATGTATAACACAATTATTGTCCCAATGGTGTCGTTTATTGTCCACGTACTCTTTTGGCTTCAATTGTACGCGGGACCACTTCCATTTATTTCTGACACAAATGGAGCAATATCATTGGCTGAAAAGGTGCTAAATGTATAACAGCTAATAGTAAATACTTAATCGGTTTTTGGTAGGGTGTGCGGCTCCAACATGTCAGGTCATGTGGTACCATGTGGTACAGATTGGCCCTTTACCTAATTCTTGAATGGCTGCATGTGCTTTAATTTCTTTTGTAGTAATTAATTAGTTAATTAACTTCATGTTTAATTTAATTTAGTATGAAGTGTATAATCCAAGTTCTTTAATTTTATTTATTCATGAGATGAAGATCCTTCTATTCCTAAGCTACTACGTAACGTACTGTCATTCTGGAAAATATTCTCAATTATCTGGACTCTGCAGTCCAGAGTATCTTCCCTTCACTTTGGATATTATGGGACCGTTACTAATGTGCCAATACTTCCTTCAATTGCTTCTTTTTCTTCTTCTTTGGAATAATAATAATAATAATAATAATAATACATGCTTAGTTCAAGGCAGGTTGGGGTCCTTAATTGTATTCGGGGAGCGCATGCACAAGATGTTTTGCTCACTATCCCCATTGATGGCTTGGGGCAGACGATGAAGCATCGCCAATTTCGTTTTGTACTGTGTTATAGGCTAATGGTACCTCTGTTTGTTGAAGACAGTTTATGTCTGAGTTGCAATGCTCCTAAGATGGACCAATGGGGAGACCATGCAGTTCATTGTTCTAATAAGGTGGGTGTGAAGTTCAGGCATGATTTAGTACATGATATTCTTTTTGACATCTGCTCCAGAGCTGGGATTGTCGTGCGTAAGGAGGCCCCTATGGGTTTTAATTCGAAGGAGGGGAGAGATCTTAGACCCGCGGATCTTTTACTTCTCAATTGGTATCGGGGCAAGGATGCATGCTTGGATGTGACTGGTATTTCTCCCTTTGTCGGTATAGGGTCCGGATCATGGGCGGCCCCTGGGCTGGCCTTGCATAATGCCGTGGAGGCGTGGAGAAGAAAAAAAAAAGAAATACGCATCCAAATGTGAGGAAAATGGATACAAGTTCATCCCATTTGCTTTTACCACATTTGGGGAGCTGGATAGAGAGGCTCTTGATACACTTTATCGGATCAAGTCCTTTTTATATAGCCATTCCAATAGTGCTAGGGATAGTATTTTTATTTTTCATCGTTGGAGCTTCTGTATTCAGAAAGGGGTGAGGGCACAACTTGTTTCTTGGCTCCCATCCAACTTTTTGTAAATAATAATATAGTTGGTTTTTATAACAATAACAATAACAACAACAACAACAACAACAACAACAACAACAATAACAACAACAACAACAATAAGAATAAGAATAAGAATAATAGAAATAGAAATATTCTCTTCAGATCATATCTCAGCAGGAAAAGTTAATCATTCCTAAAGATTGGGAAAACATGTGAAAAAGTTAACAACTAATCTAATTTTATACCTCTGATTTTTTTTATTTGCTCACTTGAATTTTGGTAACTAATAGGAAAAATATAAAAAACTATATAAAAAAAAAAGACGATTAAAATTTGTGAACAAAAGTAAGGGAGAACTTATGGGGAAGAGAGAAACTTGCGAAAAATAAGAATTTTTTAATTGTTAGATGAAACCTTTTAAATTATTTTTTTTCTCATATGAAACCTTTTAAAAAATTTGGTAACTTAGAACCTTAAATCTACTTTTTTTTTGTCAAATGAATCATTGACCTTATTTTTCGACGTCAACTACTCATTTCCAGCGTTGACTCGTCTTTTGTAATGTCCAAGAACTGCACACCTGCGTGCACTTGGTTTGTTTCTTACTCCTTTTCACATGTTTTTTGCTCTCTCCTTCCTCATTTTCTTCTTTGAAGACCTGTCAATCATCCTCTATGTGTAGGATCTCGCAAAAAAAAAATGAGTAGTCAACGTCGTAAAATACAGTCAAAGTTTCATTAAACAAACATAATAAGTTGCCAATTCTTTTTAAGGTTTCATCTGACAAAAACAAAATATTTTTTAAAAGTTTTCATTTGACAAAAAATCCGAAATATAAATTAATAACTATATAAGAATTAAACTTTACTATATTTTAGTATTGTATGAAGTAACACAACAAGAAATTCACTCTCGGCCGACCGTCTTTTACCGACCGTTAACGGTCGGGACACACCTTTTCCGACCACCCCTGGTCGGTAAATGTCGGTCGGTGCAAAATTAGTCGGTAAATTGTTTATACCGACCGCCAGTCGGTCGGGAACTTTTTTACCGACCGACTGGAGGAAAAGGAAAAAATGGCGCTAAAAGCCAAGTTAAATCAATAATTTTGGTTTAATTTTTGACCTATAATAATATTAGAAGGTAATTTTAGGAATTAATACAATTAAAAGGAATTAAAGAAGATAAGTTATAATATGAAGGAATGTAACAATATGAATAAGATGGAAAGCAATAAGATAGGATATGAATTAGTGGTCTCAAGATGGCCTTTAGATATTGCTTGTTAATTAGTGGTCTCACGATGGCCTTTAGAAAAGACAAGATATGTAAGGACGCCCTTTTGGTGATACACGAGTCATCAGATCGGGTTAAGTCGAAGCCACTGCCCTACTGCGGTCTCTGGGCAGTTCTGGATCTTAAGATATGTAGTCGTCTAAGTAGTAGTACATGAGCTGCTATTTAGGGGTTATGGCCATAGCTTAGGCTTAGTTCTTGCAAAGGAGGGCTACGGGTTGGATACACGAGTTCACCCCGGCATGTTTTAGGAAAGTTGTGGTGCACACGGGATCCACAACGAGCATTATGACCGGTCCGATAAGAAGGTTAAAAGAGGGTTTAAGGGTAAAATATGATAAATAGATAGTTCACGGGAAGGGTTATGTGTATATGTGTATTTTCGTGTATATATGTATTAATTTGGTAATGTTAAGTCTTCCGCTGCATACGTCTGGTATGTCTGTATTTTATTAGTGTATTTATGAGTATATGTATGTTGTACGTATTTGTATTTGTATATTGTACGTATTTGCATTTGCATGTTGTACGTATTTGTATTCGTACGTTGTACGTATTTGTATCTGTATTGTATACGTATTTTGTATGTATTTCTAACCGTATTCTGCAGGTACTTTATACGTATTGTACTCGTATTTTATACGTATATTGTATGTATTCCTAACCGTATTTTGCAGGTATTTTATACGTATTTGTATACGTATTTTCTACGTATTTGTATACGTATTTTCTACGTATTTTCCTATGTATTTTCTACGTATTTTTATAAGTATTTTTGTACGTATTTCGTATGTATTTTTGTACGTATTTCCATGTACCTTTGTATGATTTCCTCGTTTGATTCTAGGCTATTATATGGTTAGCGGTCTCTCATTTAAGCGGGACAGCCTAGTTACTCGCCACTGACGGTGGACCCCCCCATTTCAGGTGATGATGCTGAGGCTTAGAATGGGCATACGTTGGCTAGGGTTGTGTGTTTCAGAGTTGCTTAGAGCAACCGTAGTTGGTTTTGAGTATTTTTCTTTTGTTACTAGTTAGCTGTTCCCAGCCTGTTGGGAAAGACCTCATTTAACATGTAATTTAAGTATTATTTATAGACTTTTGGGATTATTGTTCCAGTATTTGATTAATAAAAGGAATTTTAGACTTTAATTATAATAATATTGTTAAGTTTTGTGTTGGTAATGATCCATGTGTCGATATCCTTCGTAAATCGACAGCCTAGAAAAGTCGGGTCGTTACAACAGAAATGCGCAGGAATTTGATTTCTGGAAGTCTTCTCATGAAAGCTGGACTCAAACTATCTTTTGATTCTGATAGATTAGTTCTCACTCGTAATGGGGATTTTGTTGGGAAGGGATTTTGTAATGGGGGGCTTTTTGTTCTTGATGTTAAAGTTGAAATTGTGAACCCTGATGTAAAAGTTGAAACTATGAATAAGAATGCTACTACTTCTTCTGCTTATATTGCTGAGTCTATTGATTTATCGCACGCAAGATTGGGTCACGTTAACATTGATTCAGTTAAAAAACTAAAACACCTTAATTTAATTCCAAAGTTTTCTAACACTGTTTTTTCAAAATGTCAAATTTGTGTTGAGGCAAAATTTGCAAAAAAGCCATTCAAATCAGTAGACAGACAGACTGAAGTATTAGAGCTTATTCATAGTGACTTAGGTGATTTTAAAAATTATGAAAGTAGAGGAGGTAAACGTTACTATATTACCTTCGTTGATGATTGCTCTAGATTCACCATGATTTTTCTTCTCAGATCTAAAGATGAAGCTGAGGAAATGTTCCTAAAATATAAACCTGAGGTTGAGAATCAATTTGGAAAGAAGATAAAAAGGCTTAGGAGTGATAGGGGTGGTGAGTATGACCCCAACGCTCTTAAGGCATACTATGAGCAAAATGACATTGTTCATGAAACAACTGCTCCTTATTCTCCTGAACAAAATGGTATAGCTGAAAGGAAAAATAGAACCTTGAAAAACATGATGAATTCTATGCTTATTAGTTCTGGTCTTCCTGATAATATGTGGGGAGAGGCGATTCTTTCTGCTTGTCATATTTTGAACAGGGTTCCTCACAAAAGACTTGATAAAACTCCATATGAATTATGGAAAGGTCGAGCTCCTAACTTGAAATACTTAAAGGTGTGGGGGTGCCTAGAAAAGGTTGGCATTCCAAGCTTTAAAAGGGACAAAATTGGTCCCAAAACTGTTGACACAATTTTCATTGGCTATGCTTATCAAAGTGCAGCTTATCGCTTTCTTGTCAAAGGTACTAAAAACTCTTATGCAGGTGGTACCATCATTGAAGCCAGAGATGCTGAATTTTTTGAAAATATTTTTCCTTGGAAAAATTCTCATATTGGCTCTTCTAGTGTTTCATCCTCTAGTAGCTTAGTTAGTTTGCCTGTTGAAATTTCGCCTCCTATCACTAATGATGAATCTGATGTTGAACCTAGGAGAAGAAAAAGGTTGCGAATAGAAAGGGACTTTGGTCCTGAGTTTACTACTTCTTTTCTCTCTAAAGTTATTTCTGTTTATGATGATCTATTCATTGATGATGATTTTGTTCACATTTTTGTTTTAGAAGAAGATCCTAAATCCTATGACGAAGTGATGAGGTCTATTGATGCAGTTTTTTGGAAAGAAGCAATTGACAATGAGCTGGAATCAATCCTATGTAATAATACTTGGGAATTGGTTGACCTTCCTAGAGGTTGCAAGCCAATTACTTGTAAATGGATCTTTAGGAAAAAATTGAAGGTTGATGGATCCATAGACAAGTATAAGGCTAGAGTGGTAGTAAGAGGTTTTACACAAAAACATGGAATTGACTATTTTGACACTTACTCCCCTGTGACTAAAATTGCAACCATTAGAACTTTAATTGCTATTTCCTGTATTTTTGGTCTAATTGTGCATAAAATGGATGTCAAAACTGCTTTCTTAAATGTTGACTTAGATGAGGAGATCTACATGGTCCAACCTGAGGGGTTTATGGCTCCTGGTCAAGAAAATAAGGTTTGTAAATTGATCAAGTCCTTATATGGTCTAAAGCAAGCTCCAAAGCAATGGTATGACAAATTCAACAAAACTTTGATTAGTAATGGTTTTCATGTTAATGAAGGTGATTCTTGTGTTTATTCAAAACATGACTCCCATGGTTGTGTGATTATTTGTCTTTATGTGGATGACATGTTAATTTTTGGTACTAACTTGGATCGAGTAAATAAGACTAAAGATTTATTGAAATCAAATTTTGAAATGAAAGATATGGGTGAGGCAGATGTGATTTTAGGTGTAAAAATTAAAAGGACCTCAAATGGCATCTGTCTCAGTCAGTCACACTACATTGAAAAACTACTTAGAAAATTTGACTCTTTTGATGTCGATCCAGTTAGAACTCCCTATGATCCTAGTTTCCACTTAAAGAAAAATAATGTTGCTCCAGTGTGTCAAGCCGAATATGCTAGAGTTATTGGTTCTGTCATGTTTCTTATGAACTGCACTAGACCTGACATTGCTTATTCCATTAGCAGATTGAGCAGGTACACTCATAATCCAAGTAATGATCATTGGATTGCCTTACGAAGGTTGCTTAGGTATCTTAAGGGTACCATGAATTGGGGATTGCATTACTCCAAATTTCCAGGTGTTTTAGAGGGGTTCTGTGATGCCAATTGGGTATCTGGAAATGATGAAGTTAACTCCACTAGTGGCTATGTTTTCACCCTCGGAGGTGGAGCTGTATCTTGGAAATCTTGCAAGCAATCTTGCACTGCTATGTCTACTATGGAATCTGAATTTATTGCTCTTGAATTGGCAGGTCATGAGGCAGAATGGTTGAGGAATGTGCTTGCAAATATTCCACTGTGGGGGAAGCCAGCTCCTTCAGTATCACTTCACTGTGATTCGCAAGCTGCTATTGCCGTTGCAACCAACCTTGCCTACAATGGAAAGAAAAGACACATTCGTTTGAGGCACAAGGCCGTCAAAGACTTGCTGTCTGTGGGGGTGATATCACTGGACTATGTAAAGTCCGAAAAGAACATTGCGGATCCGTTAACTAAAGGCCTATGTAGAAAACTAGTTTTGGAAACATCGGAGGGGATGGGGCTAAAGCCCATTGATTGAATTGTAAGTAATATAATGAACTCCTACTCACCTTGAGTTCAAAGGGGAACATTATGTAATAATTCAGAAGCACTAAATTTTATTTTCCATCCTTTAGATGTTTGTTTTGTGCTTGCTACATGTGATTGAGGTTGAGCATTGTCTTTTAATGAACCCATATTCATATATTTGGTGGTGTGATGTAGCTCACACATGATGGGTTCACCTACTTAGGTGTGGAAATTTGGCCGCTTCCTATGAGTAAGGCATGGGCTGATACTCTAGAGCACCTATGAGCATCCAGGTTTGGACGTATAGCCAGTATAAGGCGTCAATTGTATTCGCGGAACTCAGATTAGTGTACATGTTCAATTGTGTGGCCCAAGTGATGGGTCTCTAACTCCCTACTAAGTTCAAGACGAAAGTCACCTAGTAGGAAAGAGATCATAGCTTGAAGTTCACTATGTGTTAATTTAAGTCGCAAGACATTGACACTTATGCAATTGATTGTCTTGCCCAAGACAAATTTCCTTCAAATTCTTCTTGCTTTTCACATCTTCGAAACTGTGGGGGATTGTTGGAAGTTCAAAGAGTGAAAAGGTGGGAATGTGAGTAGTTAGAGAGAACTTGTCCCACATTGGTAGAATAGGAAGAGTTTTTCACATTTATATATTTGAGCTTATCTCTATTCTCTAAAAGCTTAAGTGGTAGGTGGGTTGTTGACAACACGCGCGCACCGCACCGGGCCGGGCCCGGGCTCGGGCTCGGGCCGTGGGTCTTGGGTCTTGGGAAATGCGCGGTGTGCGGGTTTGGGTTGGGCCTTGAGCTATCCTATCTTTTTGCTGCTTAACCGTTTGACATTTTATTTGAATTCTTAAACGGTCATATTGATTCAGTCAGCTCCACGTTTCTCTCCCATTATCTGACCGATAGTTGCATTGATTATTTCTTTCCCATTTACCCCACTATTTCAGTCAGTCAACCATTTACACCATAATTCTCTCCCATGTTTCATCAGTTTCACAATTTCTTCAGTCTATATATACTTGTTCTTCTGTTCATAAAAACACAGACGATTACATACTCTCATTTCGATATTCTCTACAAATTCTCAAACACAATTTGCATTCTATTTTTGGGCATAATCTGAGTTCCAGTCGGGCTGGTGCGTGCACACTATTCCGGCGCCGTGCTAATCCTGGAGGGCAACCGCTGTACGTCTACTGCACCGGGTAGCGCGGAATTGTCTTTTAGGACAGTTGTCGTTCACGAAGTGGCAATCGTTTCACTTCTGTTCATTCACGCTTCAACAACTAAGTAACATTTTATTATTTCGAATAACAATTAGTCTTAATTGCTACTTCGTACTATTTTTTCCAATATAATTTAATTAAAGAAGAGGAATAGAGTTGCTCATTATTTAATTTGGATAAACATTTACGGCAGGTTAGTTGTGGAAAATAAACTGTATTAATACTTTTAAAAATAAAGGAAATTTTGAGACCACCTGTCCATATTCACTACAAAAAATGCGTTCAATAAGGACAATTAAAATTTCCCTATTTGATACAAAATTTGTCTTCTTAGGTTACAATGACAATTTTAATATTGCCATCATGTTGCCCTCTTAACCCTGTTGTATTAGGTTTTAAAGCCAATTTTAGATGTTTTGCCCTCTTTGATTCAATTCAAAAAAGGCAAACAAAATTGCCTTCATTGATCATCAACAAAAGCTATAAATTTTGTTTTCCTTGATTTAAACACTTTATTTATTGTTAAATATGGCAAAGTTTCAAAAGTTTAAGAGGGCAAAATAATCATATTATCTTCATTTTTAATATCAATGAATGAAAAATAATTGTCCTTGTAGGCATCATTAAGTAAAACTATACTCATATTGCCCTCTTTAATCATGATAAGTTGCCCTCATTGTGTGAGTTTTTTGTAGCGATTATTTCTCATCTGTCTATATCAGTCTCAATTGTTGATTATCTATATACAATCCAAACTCTATCATGTATTTTAATCCTTTAATTCAGACCTACTTACTTAGTTACCTACAACAATATGTTAAATCTAACCACATGCTCCTCATGTAATGTCAATCATAAAACATATTACAATCTCCTCAAACATTAGCTTGAATTACATTTGACATTCTTCTCAAAATCTCAAAATCATATGAGGTGGTAGTGATTGGGTTTAACCTACTGTAGTAGGTTACCAAGTTGTAAGTAGGTCTGAATGATTCAAATAGTTTATAACCCCAATGAAATAGTTTGTAACTCCATCTCCAATAACTCACTGACTCTAATAATTAGTTGGAATACTTTGCAACCCCAATGAATTTTTTTGTAATAACTTTGTGGCAGTGGCGGATGGACTAATAATTAAGGGAGGGCACTGGACCCCACTTGATCTAAAAAATTCTGATGAACAAAAACAATATATGCACTAAAAAATATTTTATATTTAAAAAGGACCCCACTTACTGCTAAAAAGTGACCTCATATCTTTTACTGAGTAAAACTTACTTGGAATGGTATTTTAAGGAAAGTGAAAGAGAAAATAATATTTTAAAATATTTTTTTTTACAGTATTTCTAAAACAAGAGAATAAGAAACCGAAAAGTTACTTTTGTTTTTAATCTTTTCAATTTCCTGATATCTTCGACTTCTCTTGGCTGTCTCGACAAAGAAAAAAAATATAAATCTTGGATGGTGATTTTGGCACTCCTCAATGTTACTATTCATGTGAGAGGGGGAGGAGTGCCAAAATCAAATTAGGGAGTGCCAAAATCATTTTCCATAAATCTTCCCTCTAAGCCTCTGTTCTCTGACTCTCTTCATCTGTACAAGTAATCATTGATTATCACAAAGACAAAAGGGAAAAGCATAGCAATTAGGCATTAGTAGCATACTGCATACGCCAAAAAGCATTGATCCTCTTTAATTTCTACAAGTAACAAGCGACGCATTGCCGCATTGATATTTGGTAATTTTTTAATTAATGTTCATTTTTCGTTTTTTTTATTTTGTTCTAAGTTTTTCGTTAGATTATTTAAATCATTATATATTGAAAGGGATATATGTGAGACTATTGGCAATGAAACTATTATGTATCACTTTCAAAATATGAAACCTTGTCGAGGACAATTACCTTAGACTTCTATTTTTATATGTATTTTATATAATTTTGTAAGACAATATAATTGCGGAATTTTTTTCTAATAGTTTTTTTTTATGATACTTCATTTTAATAGTGACCCCACTGTGATTAATTTCTGGATCCGCCACTGCTTTGTGGGTAGTAATATATTGTGGGTTGTGATTTAGTGAGGTTTATTACTTTGTCAAAATTACTCACCAATTAAGCCTATAAACATTTTCATTTTCATTCATTGTTGCACGTTGTTACTACTGGACATGGTCGGGCCGGCACGAGGGCCAATTTGACACGGCTTAAGCCGACTATCAGCACAACACAAAGACACAAATGGTGCAATTGCGAACAAAATAAAGACGCGTGATCTATGACAAACTTTTTATTGGCGCGTGAGAGACAAGGTATATTGTGAAATTATGATCTCTTCCTCTCGAAGGGCAATCATAACCTATCAGTTGACAAGAAATAAGAAAATTTGGCATCTAAAAAAAATTATATCTATTTGCGTAGGGGTACAATGTCCAAGAAAAGCTACATAATCCGCTGTAATCTTTAGTTGTTAGTAACATGATATTAGAATGTTCGTGTAATTAGCAATGATTCAAGTTACGCAAAAGATATTGACAAATAATTAAGATCCTAGAAGAAGATTATATATACAACAATATGTCACATCACTTGATTTTAAAAAATAAGTAATAATCCTCTAAAACATCATATAATTTTAATCCATTAGTGCAGTTATCACTGCACCTAGCATAATGACCTTTTGCTGGGAGTGTTTGACAAAAATATTGTTTTGAGCAAAAATATTTATCAAAATAACGTCATTGCAAAAGAATTTACGAGAATACTGTCCACGTAAGCAAATTTTTTAAAAAAAAGATGCAGCTTAAATCGCTATCCCTATTAGCGATTTTGTTAACAAGATCGCTAATTGAGATAGTGATTTTGTTCTAAATAAAAAAAAAGAAGCAATGCCTTTGTTGTAAAGATCAATGACTAAAGTTGATTTTGTTCTAATTAAAGGGTAAATCGCTATCTGAAATAGTTATTTTTATCTCCAACAAAATCGCTATTTCAGATAGCGATTTTGTCACTTCAAAAAAAAAACATCCTCTT
This sequence comes from Salicornia ramosissima, assembly GCA_951394345.1. Classification (NCBI taxonomy): domain Eukaryota; kingdom Viridiplantae; phylum Streptophyta; class Magnoliopsida; order Caryophyllales; family Amaranthaceae; genus Salicornia; species Salicornia ramosissima. The sequence goes on from OX596235.1 coordinate 16,214,055, forward strand.
TCCTATGTGGACATTATTTTAGTAAATACTTTTGCATTAGCATTATCTTGGTAAATATTTTTGCTCAAAACAATATTTTTGTAAAACACTCCCTTTTGCTGCTCGTGCTTCCTTGTTTGTAACTATCTTGAATATTATTTTCAAAAAAAAAAAAAACTATCTTGAATATTAGCCCTTTGAATTTTTTGACACCGGGACTTTTCCTCAATTCAATTTATATAAATATATATATGTCAGAAAAAATACCTATTCTTCCTTGACACTATGAATTTGATTTTGATGTTGACAAAATTTTACTAATTTATTGCAGGCAAAATAATAGTCAATAATATGAGTGTCCTAGCTAGTGTTAAATAAAAGTCAAATATTCTTTTCTAAAATGACATATTACTTATTTTGATATATATGCTAAAGTCATGCATTGATACATTAAATTAATGTTTAATAATTTTCCTTTTTGTCAAGAGATTCTAGTTCAACCGACACTCAATGAGTAACAATTCCTAATTAATTTTCAAAGAAAACAAACTAATAATGAATGAACTCCAAAACTTAATTGTAATGATCCTATAATTGGGTGTTAAGATAAGAAAAATTAGGTTTTTAGATATGAATATAATAAATGGATATATGGGCCTAAATAAGAACAAATTCATTGGCCATGATGATCATGGGAACGGTCAAGTGAGAACCAAAATGGGCCATTGGGCTCAGTTGAGACAAGATTAAGGATAAGAAATAAGAGAACCCACCCCAAATTCCTAAGTTTGGGCTTAGATGGGGAAAGAGTAAACAATAAATCAACGAAATTTTCTAACCCAAAATCTCGAGTTATTACAATCACCCCTCCTTAAATAAATTTCGTCCTCAAAATTTACATAAGGAAGCACAAGTAAGCACAGAAATAGGCAAAACACAGTAATTAAAATAAAAATCTTGGCAAAATGTAAATTTTTAACTACATCGATGACATGTGGTATTGACTTGCATTGCAAGATTAACATTACTTTGCGGAAGAATATTTGACTTTTACTTATCGCCCTGGAATAATCATTAGAAATATTGATCGATTTTCAAAATAATAGGTAAACGAGTATTCCTCTGGTTCTCAATGTTGTTTTGAATTTATTTAGATTTTTTTTATGCGTGGAATAAGACATTGAATGAAGTATATCCACTTTTTATCTTAATAACCTAGATTGGATAAGAGAGAATATGGATCGGATTACATTAATAGGTGAGAGAGAAAAAGATGTTTAAATGGAAGATTTGAAGAGTTTATTGCAATCTCATTGCATTTAATTTGTTATAAATAAAGGTGAAAAATATTAAATTTGATTGAATATTAGAAACGGGCCTGGGCAACCCAATATGGAAGAGGAGAGTTAGGTCTGAACTAACTTTTAAGTCTAGGAGTTATATTACTCCTCCTATTACCAATTGGTTTTAGAATGGAATCTCCTATAACTTGTAAGTGACCAAACTCTCCTCTTTCATATTGGGTTGCCCAGACTCATTTCTAATATTCAATCAAATTTAACAAAAAAAAAAAAAAAACAACATCAAAATTTGATAATTTTAAGTCATAATATAATGGATAAATTATGGTAATATTTAATACAACTAAAATCAATAGATTCTAAATGAGAATAACTTTGAAAAATCGTAAAATGAATATGAGAACACCATTAAGAAATGGATAGAGTAAAAATTAGTGGCAATCTTTTAAGAAAGAAAATCAAAGAAATCTTAATATTAATTGAATTGGAATCAAGTGGGAACCAAATCAACCAATAAAAACTTAATGGCCATTAGAAAAATAATTTACTTTGTTAAGCATCTTGTGACACTAGAGGAAGGAGAATCTATTAATGTCCATGTCATAAAGATATCATTATTATTCTTTTAAATTAAATTAAATTCAATCATCATATAAAAATGTTTTTATTCCTGCTTAAGTCAATGCATTATCTGCTCTATATCATTGGAGAATGAATTACTTGTAATTAGTACTATTATTTTAAACTAGTCACTAACAACTAAGTTGGTTAATTAATTTGAAATTAAAGATGACCATATTGTATGCCTTCATAATTTTTTATTTTTTTCATTTTTTTCCCTCGAACCTTTGATAAGTTCTGCACTGTTTTATGAAATAATTGCAAGCAATTCTTCTCATCTTAAAAGTTGAAATAACAAAGAAAAATAAATTTTACGTGCTTTAAATATTTGATGTGTAACAAATGATATATTGTCAAATTTCTTTCGCATGCATACCTTAATGATTTTAATTGCATATAGCGTTTCAACATAATAGGAGGAAATATCTTGCGTGGCGCTAAGGGTGCGTTTGATTCAAATTAAATAAGGTAGTGTTTGGATATGTGGAATTAATTTCAAATTGATGAATTTAATTTCTAAAATTAAAATGTTACAATTCAAATGATATGGTTTTGTTAAGTATTTGAAATACACAACATTTGCTTGTAAGACATTTGGGTTGAGAATTGAGCCAAATCCAATTCCAAATTTTTTTACTTGCCAAACATATAATTTGTCCCAAATCAATCATTTCAAATAAAATACTTTTATCCAAACATAGCATTAGTAATTTGTGCTTATTTTCTGAAAATTCAGACCAGTTCAAATCAGATCAGAAACATTATAACTATAAAACTAGCTTCAATCAGAAAATTCAGATCAGATAAGAAAAATTCATATTAGAACAAAAAATTTCAAATCAAATCAGAAAAGTCCAGATTAGATCAGATCAAAAAATTTCAGACGAATCAAACGCACGGTACCTTGATCCTTTCGGCCTACCATTTTTTAACCACTCTTTTTTAATTTTCTTCTTTTATTTTTGGGAGGCAAAAGTTAATCAACGTCTCTAGGACACTAGGTATTGTACTCTTTTTAACCACTAGGTCTTGTATGTGGCCAGCCACATGCTAATTGTATTGTGTGGCCATATGTCACTCATGATACAAATAACGCGCGTTCGTTTAATTAACAAAAAAAAAAAAAAACAAAGTGATCGAAACTAACACATATTCCTTTCAAGTCATAAGAAAATGTGAGTATGAGTTTCTCTACACATTGAACCCAATTATATTAGAGAGACAATATATTTTTTTTTTTCAAATGCACATATTATAAAAAATACAACTCCAAAAAATAATATAAATATACCAAAATTTATATTTGTTGATTCTCCACAAATAGAAACCCATATTGATATAGTTTTATAATAAAAATATTAGCTTATTTTAAAACATTTTGTAACCCACAAAAAATAATTAGTAACCTCCAATAAAATACTTAATAACCCAATATAAATACTCGGTAACTCCTTATAAATACACTTAGTATTTTTTTGACAAATATAAATATACTTAGTAAATCAATATAAGTAGTTGGTCATCACATATAATTTATTTAGTAACCGCATATAAATAATTTAGTAACACTATAGAATTAATCAGTAATCGTACCCATTAAAACATACTCCATAGTAACTTACTCATACTTGGTAACTCTACAGACTCACACTTGTTAACCTCACTGACTCACACTTTGTAATCCCACTAGTTCAGACCTAGTAATAACCCCACTCACTCAAGCCTGATAACCCCACTGATTCAACCCTAGTAACCCTACAGACTCACACTTAGTAACCCCTCTATACCACGCTTAGTAACCCCATTGACTCACACTTACTTTTAGTAATCCTACTGAATCAAACTTAGTAACCCCATTGATTGACTCACACTTAGCAAACCCACTGACTCAGGGTTAGCAACGCCTTTAAACCATAATAATAATCCTTCTGATTTACATTTACTAACCCCTTCATACCATATTTAGTAAACCCACTGACTCACACTAGGTAACCCCACTAACTCAGACTTACTGACTCAAGTCTAGTAACCCAACTGATTCAGCCTTAGTAACCCTACATACTCACACTTAGTAACCTCATTGACTCAGCGTTTGTAACCCCTCTAAACCGTAATAGTAATCCCACTGATTTACACTTAGTAAACCCTCTATACCACACTTAGTAACCCCAATGATCCACGCTTAGTGGCCCCACTGAATCAAAGTTAGTAACCCACTGACTGACTCAGAGTTAGTAACCCCCTGATTCACACTTAGTAACAACTTTCACTTACACATGGTAATGTATAACCCCACTAACTCACACTTGGTAACCTCACTGTCTCAAAACTAGTAACCCCATTGACCCAAGCTTAGTAACCTCACTGATTCAACCTTAGAAACCCCATTGATTTTCACTTAATAACCCGTCTATACCATATTAGTAACTCCGATCCATTAACTCACACTTAGTAACCCCGCTAACTCAGTGTTAGTAATCCCACTGAATCAAATTAGTAAACACTGACTCATGCTTAGTAACAACACTCACTCACACTTAGTAACCCACTCACTCACACTTAGTAACCCCATCGACTCAGAGTTAATAACCTCACTGACTCGGAGTTAGTAACCCCACTCACTTATACTTCTTTCATTATTTCTTAAAATTCAACAAGTCATTTTGCACGCATTTTAAAGAAAAAATTAAAAACAATAAATTACAAATTAATCGATATAATTTTAAGATAAGTAACCTATAACCTTAAACTTGCTTATCTCAAAATTAAATTGATTAGATTAATCATTTATACCCTTAAGTCTATTCCGAAAAATGCGTGTAAAATGATTTCTTGCATTTAAAAAGCGGAACAAGTATATAATCCCACTATACGAATAAAGTACCCTCCAGTAACTCTTATATTGATTAAGTAATCACCCATCATCCAAATCAGTAACTCAAACGCTTCTAATTAGTAACCACCATCCAATTAAGTAATAAGATTAGTAATAAGAAATATACCTCCTCCGCCTCAAAAAATAATTGGAACGTTGACAATTTGGGCACTATTCATAATCACTCATATAATTCGCTTTTGTTGTTTTATATACATGTAAACAAATATAGTCATGTGAGAAATCTTTTGAATCATCTTGATGCAACCCTATTGACTCACACATAGTAATCTCATTGACTCACACATAGTAACCACACTGACTTAGAGTTAGTAACCCACTGATTTACACTTAGTAACTCCTAAAGAGTTAAGAAACCCTTTATAACATACTAGTAACCCCATCAAATCACACATAGCAATCCCACTGATTCACACTTAGTACCCCTAGTGACTCAAAATTTGTAACCCCACTGACTCACATTTGGTAATCCCACTAACTCAGGCCTAGTAACCCCACTAACTCACTCATACACAACTAGAAAAGATGCTATTTGTGACAGGATTTTTCGTCGCAAATGTGTGATCCCGTCACTGAAAAGGGGAGTCACAAATGATTTTTCCTGTCGCAATCCCGTCGCAAATGAGTCCTTTCTAATGGAGTTTGGGTTAGATATTATGTAACATTTAGCGACGGGCTCAAAAACTGTCACAAAAGATCTACATTTGTGACGGGATTTAGGTCCGTCATTAATGTGTACCCGTCGTTAATAAAACAAAGTTTTGTAGTGATAGTAACCCAATTGACTTACACATAGTAACCCCACTGACTCAAAGTTAGTAACCCCTCTAAAATATAATAGTTACGTACCCCATTGATTTACACCTAATAACCCCACCGAATCACTCTTAATTAGTAAACCCACTGACTCAGAAAAGATTAGTGCATGCTCTTACTTAGCCACTAAGGAGATTTATAACTTAGCTAGAATTTTTTTATGCTTGTTGTATTATTATTAAATCAACTAAAGCTAATGTAAATAATGCCCTAAACTTTCCACAGAAGCAAGAAAAGGCATATCTATGTTAGTTTACTAATTTTGATAACTTTTCCAAAAAAAAAAAAATTGACCAAATCCTCAGGCAAGTGAACCAACAAATTTATTTTTTTGGGGGCAAATATCAAGCAACAAATTATACCCAAATTCTCCGATCCTCCTTCTTTTCTTCCTAAAACAACACTTCATACTCTTAAATCTTTATGATTAACTTCCCCAACAATATTTGAGAACAATTTAAGCATTATCACAATCAACAAATTAAAATCAAAAGCCAAAGCTTGACAAAAGTGAGAGTTTTTTAGGGTCCATCAATGGAGAATGAAAATTAGCACTAAAATTGAAAGAGGGAGAAGAAGCAACGATGGTGGTGGTAAAAAAACAAAGCAGCGATGGTGGAGGTAGTGAGGAAGCACCAATGGTGGTATTGGTGAAGAAGCAGCACGCGATGATGGTGGTGAAGAAGAAGCAATGATGGTGGTGGAAGTGAGGAAGCAACAATGGTTGTGGTTGCAGATTGCATTGTTGGTAGGTTTCAGATTTTTTTTTAATGAATGGTGGAAGTCAGAATTGACAATTGATATTGTATTTTTTTTTAAATGTGGCTACACAATGAGTTGGTGTGTGGCTGGCCACATACAAAAATTTGTCAAGTAGCTAATTGATATTGTATTTTTTTAAAATGCAAATTTGGTGTGCTTTCCAAAATTATTACGGAGTATTACTTAAAAAATAAATTAAATGATTATCTAGCATCACAATTTTTTAGATGCAACATTTTACTTTCCATACTTGGCAAAACATATATTTATTCATTTATATTATGAAAAATTTCCCTCAACAGGTCGATTTGACTTTGTTGTACTCAATAGCACGGACTGTAATGAGTGCACGCAGTAACATACAAATACAATTTTTAATTTTATTTATGCTTAATTGAAGTTTTGAATAATTTTATGGACTTATTAATTTGGTTGCAAATTTGTAATGAAGATTATGAAATTCAAATTTATCATAATTTTCATGGAGAATTCTCAACCTTAATTATAATTCATTAATGACAATACTCGCACCTAACACCAAAGCTAGTACGTGATGTTGGATACACTCATTAAAGTAGGTAGTGCTTGATGCACCTAAACCAAAGTTGGTGTTGTACATGTTGAGACCAATTTCTCTATATTTTATAACTTCAATTAAAGTTATAAAAATTAGATGTCAATGAACCACAAATTGAGATAAATCAAATTGAGATATATATATATATATATATTTTGTGACGACCCGACTCGCTTAAACCGGCGCGGAAGAAACCGACGAGTCGAATTGTCGATCTAACAAACAAACTTACTAAAAATTAAAACAAAACCTCAAATTATTATTACTATAACCCAAAAACGTACAATACCCACAAGTTGTACAATACTAAACCCAAATATATCAATACTAGAAAATAACTCCAAATACTGTCAGAGTCAAAATACACCAAAGATAAATCTATATGTCCAAACTATAAACATAACGTAGTCTAGAACAAGAATACTATAACGACACTCGCCTAACCAATAGCTAATCAGCACAATCATCATCAGAATTACCTGAAAAATAACAACAATCCACTGTCAGTGGCGAGCAACATAACAGTCCCACCATAACATGGATACACATAATCATAGAACAAACTAAACAAACATATCAAACTACCAACCAACATAAGGTAAAAACGTCAAAATACCAATAATCGTAAAACTAACCAACTTTAAATGATTCCAACTTAAAAATCATAAAAACATCTTTGTCGCAAGCATTTACATTTTAGACCGGACTATGCACGTACAAACGCTTCTTACGCGAATGAACTTTCCTACTATGCCAGGAATGAGAATCTTACTCCCAAACCCATGCATGAACCCCATCTTATGGAAATTCATATCAAACAGACAACCTAGCAAGTATACACTATCCCAATACCGCAGTCAGGATAGGGGCAACGTCTTAACCCATAACTTAGAATCTTACTCCAAGATTAGGCGTCTAAAAGTAAACTTAAGCTAATCTTACTTAGAAACATCGAAGTTATTTTCAAGATTGCTTCTTTCGCTTTTTCTTGAGTTTAACCATAATCAATACTACTTCTTTACCCAATCTTTATCAAATCTTTAACTTTCTTTAAACTTTTCCTTAGCTTCTTTAAAACAACCTTTCAAAATCTTTACAAAACCTTGCTTATCTTTAAATAATACTTTGAAAAACATTAATAAACTTTGTACTTAAAAGAACATAAAACCAACTTTCAAGATTTCAAGATTCAACCAAGAACTCATAAAGAACTCAAAGAACTCATCAAGAACCCATCAAGAACTCATCAAGAATTCAACAAGAACTCAATCATGAACTCGAATCACATGAATACCACACAAAAACCACACGAAAAACTCATCAAAACATGCATGAAAACTTAGGTAAATCATCATGAAATCAACACTCAAATCCCACATGAAAATCACGCATGAAATAATAACCAATCATTAAAACTCATCTAACATGATTACTTAATCTATCCTATAATCAAAGTATACATATCAAGGTAAGAAAGTATGTTACCTTTTTGATGAACAAGCAATATAATCACACAAACTTGCAGCCCGGAAAACCCCAAAGTACACGGCCCTTACACACACACACGACCTCAACACGGCTTGCACGAACACGGGCACGGCTTGCACGAACCACCACCACGGCCCGACGTCTTCAACACGGGCACCACCACGGTCCACCACATGAACCAACACAGCACGGCTGCCACTGCACGGTCCACCACACGGCCACACACACGGTCCCTCCACGAACCACACGGACCTATCACGAGCACGACCCAATTGAACAAACCCCAAATTCCAACCCAAACTAGAAGTCTTGAATGGAAACTAATGAGATTATTGTGTTTAAAGTCACCTAAAGATCAATAGCAATTTAATCTTTAAGTCTTGGATTTGATTGGATGATGAACAAAAGATGATGAAACACAACCAAAAATGGCGTGTGGAACTTATGGCAAAGAGAGAGTGTTTGGCTAATTTTAATTGTGGCAAAATGATGAGCAAGGGTGCAAATGATGGCAAATGAGTTCATAAGCCTTACTAACCTTTCTATTTATAGAAATGGTCTAAGGTGTGAACATGAAGCAAGTGGCAATTAGTCCACTAATTACAAGGGGGGCCGGTTTTATCATGGCTAAAATGGGCTTTTGTGATCATTTGGGCTAATTGTACTCATGCATGATTAATCATGCTCAAATTGCATTTGGCCCAAAAAATATTAATTAACTCATTAGAACATTAAATATTAAAATTCTAATTAATTAAATAATAATAAAATAAATAATAAACAACCAAAAGTAAAAATAATCGAAATCAATCGAAATTATTCACATAAAATAAAAATAAATAGTCCAAATAAATTTTGGACCATACATAAAATAACATAAATAACAAATAAATCAATGACAAAAATACCGAAAAATCTGGGTCATTACATATTACCTCTGTGATAGGTTATGTGCAACATTTACTAGAAAATAAGGATGGAATTATACATTACATGCAATAAATTTTCCTTTCTTCTTTTATTTTTTATTTTCATTTCTCTCTTTCTCTCTTTTCATCACATCTCTCATTCTCACTCTATCCATTTAACTCACAAAATTAATTTTTTATGGACCTAGTACATAAATCACATGTTCAAAGCATGAGAATAAATATTGTTAAAGTCAAAACGTTGCATTGCATCTAAAAAAATGAGGTACAATTTTTAGAGCTTATCTAACATGCATTATTTATTATGATTAATTTAGTTCTATCTAGCAGATGAGGATTGAGAATTAACAACTTTTTACATGAAACTATTGTACAAGTTTGTAGATGCGATTAGCGGAATTTAGGAAAATATTTTCCTAATAATACCACCTATAACAACATGATCACCATCAATTATTAATATGAATCAGAGCAATAGAGAATAGAATATAACTACTACCATTATAGCTTGAAATCGTGAATTTTGCTAGCATGTGGAATAGTAATAGCTTATAAAGAAGAAGAAGAGCCTCAATTGTTGCCCCTTTGGGATTAAACCTTAAATTACAAGATCTTAATTCTTCATATCAAATTACATGGTAAAGATCTAGATTGCATAATTGTACTTGAATTCAGGAGAAATTACCTTCAAATCCCGTTAGGGTTTGCGTCTTCCAATTCAATATGGCCTCCTTTTGATTTCCATTGATGATGGACGTCATAAGTGAATTGGAATAACCATATGTTGAGTCGGGGACCATAACCCTAAGTGTCTATTTATATATTGACTCCTTCCTAATCCGCTCATCATGTGCATTAGGAAAGGCCCAACGGTCTTTACACGTACAGACAAAACTCATACTTTATAAAAAGACGTTAACAAGTCTAATAATATTATTGTTATATTATTAACTTAATTGGATCACTTTATTTGGGCTAAATCATATGACAATGTACAATGCAATTATATCCAAATCATACACATAATTGTATGTAGGTCATAAATTTACAACATACCAATCTCCCACTTAGACCGATACAATTACATAAGACCAATATAATTACATATATGTGATACTTAATGATTGTATTCTACTTTAAAACTTTATGAGCTCAAAATGCTATCAAAATCTAAACGTCTTTAAATAATTCGGTCCATTAATTACATTAACATAACATCAAACGATCTATGTCACATTTATCGTAACTAGACCCATCAATTGTCACAATGTCAACATCATTAACGACATGAATCAAACATGAGTGTGTATATATCATGGAAATTGCATACAATTGTGATCCATGTATGTTTATTTCCAACAGACTCATTTTAAATTTTAGCAAGATCACTAGATGATCTAATAAAAGAGTAAACCAAAATCTAAACGTTATTTTTGTAGAAGATTTACTTAAAACTTAAATATCTGAAAAATGTCTTCATCATACAAGCATCAAGATAACAAGTTCCCATTGAAACTGTATATCCTAAACATCTTAATGAGCATGACACATATATAAACAATGTGCTCATGAAATACGTACTTTAGGTGATAAACCTTCGTAAGCAAATCCGCAATAATGGAGTTTATGTTAGGAAAAATTGTCCAAAACTACCAAATAAATGTCAACTTTTGAAAACTACTGCCAAATAAAAAAATTCTTATGAAACTACCTAATAAATCAATTTATACCTGGTAACACAACAACTTGTTGTGTTTGATTCATTTTTCGGATATTATGGCCCACCATTTTTTATTTACCTCCATTTTCCCCCTAAAACTGCTCAATTTCCTTCTATTTCTTGACATATTCTTTTCCTCTATATACATATCAGACTTTTAACCTATGAAATGATTCAAAATTTCCTCCTTTTTTCTTCAATACAACTTTTTTTTCCATTGAAGCTTGAGTATGATTAGAAATGGAGGGAAATCGAATAGTTTTTAATTGGGGGAAAAATAGAATAAAATCAAAAGTGGTGGGCCATAACATCCAAAAAAACACGACGTACAAGTGGTAGTGCTACCAAGTCGGAATTGATTCATTAGGTAGTTTTATAACAACATTTATAATTTATTTGGTAGTAGTTTTTAAAAGTCGACATTTATTTGGTAGTTCTGGACAATTTTTGCTTTATGTTATGATGCTCTAAAGACAACAATTTACTCTTCAACCTTCTGATCCATAGCAATTAAGCCATGAAAGAGATGTGACCAAATGTGGATTTCAAGCTACCTTGACATCCAACACGATCCAACAAAATCGGAGCCCAATAAACTTAAGTTCTCTCTACCAGATCTCTTTAAAAATACTTGCTTCTTGTTGAGGTTGTTGAGTTTGCCCAACGAGAGCTTTCCATGGTCATGTATATATAGGGAAAACCCTTACGAGTTTACAATTGTGTCAAATGTATGTAGAATTATAAACATGAGTGATAAACAAATGAAGAAAACATTATGTTCTTCTGATCTTCAAACATAAACTCTCTTACCTTACCCCCCCCCAATTCAACATCCTAAAAAGCAACCATTTTTAGTCTAAAAAATTGATCTAATAGTGAGGCCATAAAATCTTTATTCCTTAAACCATTTTAGGGTATCCAACAAAGCAACAACGAACGATTCTAGAGTCTAGTTTCATTTTATGTGGCCTACAAGGCCTTACCTTAGCTGGAATAATCAAGTTTCATTATAAATTAAAGTACTCCCTCCGTAACTAAAAACTTTCAACATTTGTACTTTTTACTACTCCCTAGGCTAATTTTCCAAATCTTTAATTAACAAATTGATTAATGGAGGGTGTTGTGATTAAAGTGGGGAGGAGAGAGAAATTACACCACCAACCACCATTTTCACCAGCCACCACCCCATCATCACTGCACCACCCAAATCGACACCACCCAGATCGGCCCCCACCTACATCGACCTCACCTACACCACCGGTACAACCCACCAAAAATAACCCCCACCACCCCAACACACCAAATTCGAACAAACCTGCACCAAATTCGAACAACCCACAACCCAAATCAACCAACCCACACCAAATTCGAACAACCTACAACCTAAATCAACCAACACTCACCAAATTCGAATGAAGTTAGGTTTTCAATTTTCGAAGTTTTAGGGTTTCGAATGGTGTGGTGGTGCACTGGTACGAATTTGGGTTGCTCGAAGGTTAGGGTTTTGAAGGTTTTGGGTGGTGCAAATGGTGGTGGTTCTGGGTTTCGAAGGTTGTCGTGGGTGGTGCGAATGGGGTGGTTGTGCGTTCGATGGTGGTAGTTATGAGAGTGATGAAGAAGAAAGGTGGAATGAGGGTTGATGGTGGTGGTTATGAGAGTGAGGAAGAAGGTGGTGGAATTGGAGTTGGTGGTGGTGGTTATGAGAGTGTGGGTTGGTGGTGAATGGTTGTGTAGTTTAATTAGGTGATGTTTAATTGGTTTAATAATATTTGGGTTAATTTGCAAGGAAAAATTAGGAGTTGTAATAGGAGGATTAGTTTTGTAAGTAATGGCAAAATTGTAAATTTTGTGATTTTTTTTTACCAAAAATAGAAAGATTTTAAATTGTTGAAAGTTTTTTGTTACACCCAGATCGGAAGTTGAAGAGAATGAAGTCTTCTTTATATAGAGATGGATACCTCAACCTAGTAGAAGCCTTTTGGGTAGGAATTCGATTCTACACTAAAGCGCGCAAACCCTTGCAGGCTAGGGCCCAAAGTGGACAATATCTGCTAGTGGGATCTTGATCACCCAAGGATAGGGGTGTTACAGATGGTATCAGAGCCAGAGCCCATTTCGGTGTCCTGTAAGTGCCTTCACTCCTTTTGGGTAGGACTTCGGTTCTACACCAAAGCAAATCCTTGCGGGCTAGGGCCCAAAGAGGACAATATCTACTAGTGGGCTCTTGTTCACCCAAGGATAGGGGTGTTACACATTGGTTGCTAACTTAGGAGTCGTGGCCATTACTTAGACATAGTTCTCGTATTGGAGGGCTACGGGTAGAACACATTGGTTCGACCCAAAATATGTTAGGAATAGGACTGAGTAGAGTGCGGTCTGAAACGCAAACCAAACCACAATTGTGCAGTTTGGTTTGGTTTGCGGTTTGAAAAGTGCGGTTTGGTTTGCAATTTTTCCAAACCGTAATTTTGTGGTGCGGTGCGGTTTCCGAAAATTTTGAAACCGCACTAAACCAAACCGCACAAACGAGCATGGATTGTACCATGGATTTGATTGGTTTGGATTTGATTTGATTTGATTTTGGTTTTGGTTTTGAAATCGTTTTGAAGGAAAGGACACAAAGTCTTAGGTTCTAGCATTGCAGTTCCGACTACGGACACCTAACACTTCTTTTGTTTTAAAAAGATAATTCTTATTTCGTCTTTGTGGCTTTACATTCGTTTTCATTGTTTATTACGATTAATGATTGAATTTCATATACAAAGTTAGTTGGCATGTTTTCGTGAATTCCAATTATGTTGCTTGTATCATGTATGATTTTCGTTGCGAAGGACGTCAGGTACACCATGTTTTGTTTTGTTTCGTTTTCCTTTGCTATGTTATGTGGTTTGGGTTCCATATTTAGTTGGAACAACATAGTTACTCGCCACTGATGTTGGACCCTCAGCTCATTTTAGGTGACGGTGCCGAGTAGCTGGTTGTTTGGCATTTGCGTGTCGGGGTGTGTGCTTGCGAGCGTTGACATTAGCACACATATTAGCCTTGATTTTATATTGTTGTTTTATTAGGATTTGTTAATAGCTGAGTTTCTTCTATTTTGGGATTGATTTTGTAGCTGACATTGTCATACATTTGATTTTGGAGTATTAATATTGGGTTTTTGTCATTATATTAATTTTGCTTAAGTTTGAAGTTGGTTTAGTGACGGTCCGACTTGTCGATTAATTAGTAATCGATGTTGCTATATAAGTCGGGTTGTTTCAGAAAATCTCAACCCTAACCCATTGATTCCGTGTAAGGTTCAGGTTGTGTTAACAGGTCGTGTCAGTTTTAAAGGTCCCTAAGAATCCCTGAAAGCTAATTAAAACTACGAAATCAAATTAGAAACGTGAAAAATTGTGTCATTTCAAGTTATCTTCAGGTTGTAAATGTCAACCAAAACCTAACCCATTTAATTTCAGGTCGTATTCGTGTCGACTCATTTAATTTTTCGGGTTGAAAAATCATAACCCAAACCTGCTAATTTCGGGTTAGGTTCAGGTCGTGTTAGCAGGTCGTATCAGCTTTTACCACCCTAGGGCTGACTTTTTCCCCCCTATGTGAAATTGCATCTCCATCAATGAGTAATGATAAACTCTTAGCTGCTATATGCGTTTAGCGGTTTTTGAATGAATGTCATAATTATTGTCCCGTGCAACGCAATTATTGTCCTGTGTAACACAATTATTAATTGTCCCAAAGGTGTCGTTTATTGCCCACGTACTGTTTTGGCTTCAATTGTATGCGGGAACACTTTCATTTATTTCTGACACAAATGGAGCAATATGATTGGCTGGAAAACTGCTATTTGCATATAACTGCTAAAAGTAAATACTTACTCCTCCATCAATGAGCACCACCACTAATCTCCACCATGCACCACCACCCATCACTACCACTAAGATTTTCGTATGGAAATTATCTCTGTGGCCTGGAGGAGGACCCATGTGAGGGTTTCCAAGAGGTCGGTCACCGCCTGACCTGATCATCAATAATAACAAAACATGGGAAGCAAGCTAAGGGAACTCAAATCGCAGCAAGAATTATTAAAGTTGGATGAAGATGCATGGTGCGAAGTTAGAACGAATTGAACTCAGAAGTGCACTTTCCTTCCTCCATTTGTGACAAGTCAGAGAAACCATGGTAGCTAGCTAGTGCTAATTCCTTCCTTCAATTGGAGTGCCAAGTCCGAAGTCTACTGCCTTATTTTTCGGTTAGGATTTATTTGGTTTTGTACGGGTGGGGCTTATTTTTCATCCAGGTTAGTGTTTTTTTTTTTTTTTTTTTCCAGCGGTAGCGTCTTTGTACATATTATTAGTAATATTTTTGACGGGGTGAAGAAAAAAAAAAACCTAACTTGGAGGGAAAAACACTAATCTGGAGGGAAAAAACACAAACAAAATGAAAAAACATTAACGCTTTGTTTATTTGATTCACCTGAAAATTTACTTATCATATCTTATCCGAACTTATTTTTTCTGATCTGATCTAATTTGGTCGGATCTATTTTAGTTTGATCTGATCTGAACTTTTTTTGTTATTATTGTTGTTATTACTATTTTTTATTGTCTTTATTATTACTACCTCCGTTTTTTTAATTTACTCAATTTGATTTTGTCACTATTCACAAAGTATATTTTGACTATATATCGTTTAATTGTGATTTATAAATAAGATAAAACATAGTCATGTGGGGTCTTGTTGGATTCGTTTCAACATGTAGTTTTTTAATATCTAGTTTTTATAATTTTTATAAACACACAATTAAAGATATTAATCTTCAAAGTTTTGTCTCAGCAAGTGTGAAAAGTAAGGTGAATAAATTTTAAAAAAAAATAAAATTGGAGGGAGTATTCTTATTATTATAAGAATTATTATGGAGTCAAAAGAATTACAAGAAGTTGGTGGGGAGCCGAGATACAATCTGGGCCCCCACCCCTCTAATTATAGCAAACCCTAGTCTGCTGAAGATGTGAGCAGCAGTGCGAGCTCGTATATTTTGAGTCCTAGCGAACACTTGTATCCGCTTCAACAACGCCACCACCCTCTTGTCTAGTTCCCCCAACGAATAAAAGGAGAAAACCATACCCAATCGCCATACAACGAGCCTCATACTTGTCTTGCTTCCGCTGAACTGCAACCAACACCCGACCTGGCACAAACTCAGACAACCCGGATTGTGTCAAAGGAGAAGATTCCATCAAGTCAACACAAACATCCAAACCTCTGTCACAAGAATAAAGAAGCACATATGCAGGTCGAAGAGCCTCGTAGTTCCCTCCAGTTAAACCCAACATCAACCTCCTTTCGAGCAAAAATCCCAGACCGATAACAAATATCAACAAGGGTATAGTATCACGAACAACAACAAGGGTAACACCCACCATGCCAACACATGACACACATGATCACCGTAAATATTGCCATCAAAAACCCTTGAGTAAGTCGAGCACGGCGCTGAAACCGAGAACAAAGGAACTCCCATCCGGTAACAAAGAACTCCCATCCGGACCGCCCTGAGCCAAGCAGAGGTATGATCCCCCTACTGAGATTTCCATAAAGCAACCTAACGTGGAGTGGAAAACAAATATGAAGAACAAAATGTAACAGATAGACTAGTATAACTTGCTTAGTAATATAATGCATCGAAATTACAGATTCAAATCCTTCGTCCCACATTATTTCTTTCATTTGCGTTCCACTTATTTTGATTAGTTCAAAAAATTAGTATGACCCACGCGCGCACGTCACCTTTCAAATTTTAAAAATTAAAAAATTATGTTCTGAACAAATCAAAATTAGTGAAATACAAATAAGACACAAAATATGGGATGGAGACCTGAGTAGAGACGATATAGTAGTATATTCTAAAAACTATCCAAAGCCCCAAAAAATTCCATTATTATTCCATTCTCTATATATCTAAGTGGAATCAGCTAGCTAGCTAGCTAGCTAGCTAATTAATAAAATTATTAGAAGTTTCACATTATTCTTATGTATGGCCCACAATTTTCATCCTCTCTTACCATTTCAACTTATACTTAATTGTACTATTATTATTCCTCTATATATACACAAATATACATAACCTCCTTTCATTTCAATTTCCTCAACAATAATCATCTATCTTCAAGAAACCATTAGCTTAATTAATTAATGGCTTATTCTATGATGAGCTCTACAAATCACAATAGAAAACTGGAGCTCTTAGTATTATTACCTAATAATAATAATAATAATAAAACTGAAGAAGAAGCTGATTTCTCTTCTTTTGATCAGAATAATAATAATACAACAACTAATGAGTATGATTGGATTAGTTTAGACCTTGATTATTTAGCTGAAGCTGATTACTACTACGACAACGACGACGACGAAAATGAAAATATTTCATCATCTTCTAATGATGAAACATCCTCAGTTGATGATGATGCAGTGCATGGAAATAATAATAAGAAGAAGAAGAGAAAAACATTGGAAACTTTTGTAGATCATGATTTGGAGGATACTGCTACTAGTTCACCTTCTCACACTCCTAATAAGGTATGTTTTTTAGGGTTTTTTTTTTTTTTTTTTTTTATCTTTTTAGGTTTTGCTTGTAACTTTTGTAAATCTAGCTTTATTTTAAAAGTTTTTTATTGTATTGTATTTTATGTAGGATAATACTACTTTCAACCCTTTTTACATGGAGTCAAAAGAATTGGAGACTAGAGGTTTATGCCAGGTAATTATTATTCAAAATAAATGAAATTCACAAAATTTTCATTTTTAATTTTTTTATTTTTATTTTTACATACCTTTAAATCTAGGAATGAAGAAAAACCTAGCTAGCTCGGATCCCTAACATGGATTCGACCTAGCTAGCTAGTTGATTTATCCTTATCCGAATTTTTTTCAGACTCAGATCATTTCATCTCAAAATACTCGATCTGTTTGACTCGTATATTTTCTCTGTCTATCGTATTCCATAAGTATAATTCGAATTAGGAGGAATTACTTTTTTGGATAGATATGTTCATCTTTAAATGAAGAAAAAGAAGAAGAGGAAATTAATATGGTTGTAACAAGTTATTGTATCTGTTTGACTAGTATTTTCTCTATCTATTATATCGTGTATCCCAATTTGTAGGAGAAATTACTTTTTTTAGATAGATATTTTCATTTTTTAAAGAAGAAAAAAAAGGAAGATCAGAGGAAATAATGATGTTTAGTGATGTATATATTATGGTCCTAACAAGTTTATTGGATCTTTGATTCAATGCAGGAAAATGGAAATACTTTACAACAAGAAGGAGATACCACAAAAATGAGCTTGGTAGAGTCAGAACTTAGAAAAAAGGGACTTTGCTTGATCCCTACTTCTATCCTACTAAATTACCTCACTGCAAATGCTTAATTGAAGCTTTAATTTCAACCCTATAGCTAATTTAATTTCAATTGTTATTATTATTATTATTATTATTATTATTATTATTATTATTATTATTATTATTATTATTATTATTATTATTATTATTATTATTATTATTATTAATTTAATTAGATCTTCATTCTTTTCATAAGTTTTAATAATAGATTATATAATTGTGTACATTTTTACATAACTTGGGATTGGGGGAAAAAAAGAACATATAATTAATAGATGGATTTTCTTTATGTAATTGAGGATTATTAATTTGGATAAGATTTATAGGGAGAATTTACCATGTTCTCTACCCATTTATAAGATAAGATAAGTTTATTAATTATTTGAAGTTGTTAGGCTCTAAGTTGTATGAAATATTCAATTAATTATCAATTTTAAGCATTGTAATTATATCTTGCTTAGCTTGCAATATAAGATTATTATCTTGCTTTCCAATGAGTTTCCAATTTTTCTTATTTTTTATTTTATTTTCTTTCTTATATTTTTTCTTAATTTACTTGTATTTGAAAGCATTTGTGAAATTCAACTATTTCATTCTTTTAGTTGTAATTAATTGAGCACTTTATTTCTATTTCTAACTGTTAAAATAGTAATTATTATTATAATTAAAACGGCTTTTCTCAGTTATACCCATGATCGAGGTATTGGAATTTCCCACCTGTAGCTACGAATTTTGAAAATTCTTTGTTATACCAATGAGGTTTGTAAAAAATTTCAACTGTAGCCAAAAAACATAATTATAAGTCACAAACGTTAACACCGTTTACTTTGCAAAAAAAAAGGTGGGGGCGTGGTGGACTTTTGTTAGGTTGATTTGGTAGTTGTGGTGGTGAAAATTAATGTTAGTTTATTGTGAACGACTTAACAATGTTAGCTATTATTATAATGTTTGTTGGCTACCGTTAAGAATTTTTAAAAACGTTACGGGTATAATAGAAAATTTTCAAAATTCATGGCTACAACTGGGAAATTACAATACCTCATGGGTATAACTGAGAAAAACCCTAATTATAATTATAATAATAACAACAACAACACATAATAATAACAATAATAACAAATAATAATAACAATAAGAATAATCTTCACTCGTATTGGCTTTGCAATAGCTAGGGGAGTGGGGGCCCAAATTGTATCCAGGCTTCCCACTAACTTTTTGTAAACATTTTGAGTTTTAGTTTATAATAATAATTTTTTTTAATAAGAATAATAATAATAATAATAATAATAATAATAATAATGATAATAATAATAATAATAATAATAATAATAATAATAATAATTTTTAAAAAAAAACTTCGAATGAGGATTTGATTATGGAATCTTTGTTATCCTTTTTCCTCTCTCTTAGCCAAAATGTCTCTATTTCAAATTTCAATTATCCTTTTCCTAGCTAGTGTCCTTTCTCCATTTCAAAACAATAAGCTAAGTACACCTTTTTCTATATTTTAAAAAAATATCACACATCATTGTACTATTGGTCCTTGAACTTGACTAATTAACTATGAAAACGATGCTCACCCAGTTTCTCAATGAGATTAATTAAAAAGTGCTTAATTACTCCCTCCATTTTTTTTTAAAAAAAAAATTGTTCATTTGGATCGATTTGATAAATACCAATTAAGAAACTAGCAGAAAAAAGAATAAAACCACAAATGATGATAAAAGTTACACATAAAACTAATAGAGAGGGTATGAAAAAAAGATCTAACATAAGTAATTTTACTAAAATTTCTCAAAAATATGGAAAATATCAAACAAATTTCACGGACTTTTGAAGAATAATTCTAATTAAGTATTAGTTAGGGTGTTGATACAGACAAAATAAAAATAAAAACTTGACTTATCCATAAGATACATCATTCCTCATTTTTTTTAAAGATTAATGAGTAGTGGAATCTAAATTAAATCAACAATAATTTATACAACGCATGTATATTTTAATAGTCCGTTAAAGGTGGGTCAACTATCTACTAGCTAGGTCGTCGTAGCTGTAACATATAATAATCTTCTACAGATGATCAATAATTTATACAAAGCACCCGTATTTTAATTTAATAGTCCATTAAAGGTGGGTCAGCTATCTACTAGGTAGATGTAGATGATCACTAAATTGCATAGACAAATTAATAATTAGTTAAACTTTTTGTTTAACTAGATAAGTATAAATGAGTAGATGATTAAACAAATAAATGTGGGAGTTTGTAAAAATTGAGTTGGTTTGAAATGTATAAAAGGCCAGGGTAGAGAATTAATTAGGAACTGCAAGGTCTTAAAAGCTCTCGTGAAACTCCGATTTTACGGAGAGTGTAATTCAATATTGCTACACCTACCCACTGGATAGACTACCGCTATTAATAGATTATTAAAATATTAATATTTAAGTCAAGTTAGATTCTAGTAACATAATTATTATAACCTTATATATAAGGGTAGGTAGTGTACTCGGTGGATGAACCAATTTTTTCCATTGAAACTCGATCGGTCTGTGAACTACTTATTTGATGTGTATTTATAAGTATTAATGCATGCAACTAATTAAATGATCATAAATGCATGCATGTGATTTGCTTAATTAGCTCATTAATGTATAGACCATGCAACTAAATGATCATAAATGCATGCATGTGATTTGCTTAATTAGCTCTCTTAGCTAGCTTGTCACATACTATAATATTGTTCCTAGCTAATTTTAGCAATCTATCAACTCTATCACTCATTAGTCATTATAAATATTGGCTCTAGTTCAAGTTCTTACTACTACTATTTTCTATTTCCTTCTATGATGATGATGGTACTAATTAATTTATTAACTTCGATCTTGCTAATAAGTATATCTAGCTAGAACTAATATACTTCCTCCGTAACATAAAACTTTCAACAATTGATTTTGCACGCATTTTGAGAAAACGATTTAAGGGTGTAAACGAAGTAATTAGTCAATATAATTTTAATATTAGAAACTTATAATCACATTCTTGTTTGTATTAAAACCACTTAGACTAATTCCTTCATTTACACCCTTATATCGCTTCCTCAAAATGCGTGCAAAACCAATTATTGAAAGTTTTATGTTACAGAGGGAGTATATAACAATCGAATATTATTTTTTCTTAAATATATTGGGTGTGACAAGTGTCGGCATTCAGAACACATACACTAGTTTTATAATTAATTTAAAAATATATGGTTCGTTGTGTGTATAAATGATGACAATGCATATAATATTTGAGAAATATTCAGTTCATTTTAGAAAGCATTCGAGCTAGCTACTATTATTTCATTCAATTATCTCTTCATTTTTTCATCCTATACTCTACTAGTAGTTTGATCTCTATTATATAAGCCAAGGGGGAGTCATGGTGTCCCCCTCGAAAAGTCCATGTTACCCCTCAAAACTTTTTAAAATTTCAATTTGTATCACTCCTAATTATTAAGTAAAGTTATTACAATTTTGAACTTTTTTAAATGAAAATATTATAAAATATAAAATTCGAAAAAATAAAACAGAAATATCAAAATTCATATTTTTAAATTCTCTTTAAATTGGTATCCATATTGATATAGTTCATCAAATAAAGAATTTACATTTTGATTATTGTAGAAATTTGGTAGTCATTAGAATATGGTTAGTAAACCTTTTCTTTTGTTCATTGTTGTGGGATAACCGAATGAAAGGGGAAAAAAATATTTTTGATTATATGAATTAGTGTGAATTTGACAAATTTTTCAATTTTTCGAACAAATAACCTTTATTTTTTTGTTTGTTTAGACTGATTAATAGATATATTTAAAACAATATAACACGCAAAGCGTACATAGAAGGCTAGTCAACCTTTATGCCAAGAAAGTATCAGCCTTCTCATGCATGTCCTCTATTTTTTTGACAACTAATACATAGCTACTCCCAAGGGACGAAGATATAATGGACTAGACACTTTAATGGTCGACATTTTCAACACTTATCATAATCATGCTATAATGATGCTATTCTTCTAAGTAATACATTTCAAATTCTAAGGATTTTTAACACTCTTTATTTCCATAGTTACTTCTTTCTCTCTCCTCATGCCTTCACCATCATCATTGATCATCATTCATCAACATTATTATTGGACCTCCATCATCATCTTTTTCTAGGTTGATGATGAAATTTGCAAATAATAAAATTTAATGGAGGTATGGCATGAACTGATTGTTCAATTTGAACGACCAATCTTCAACTCATTATGATGAATGAAGTGTGAGAAATTGAGAACTTAACTTGAAGTAGGAATTCTCTTCACTTAAAGAATTATTTTTGAAGAACTAATAAACTAAGGGTGAGATTAGAGTTCTCATGCATGGTTCTCACCTAACGAGGGGTTTTCAACTTCTCATATACATAGTATAGCCCTATTTCTAATTAGTCATTTTGATACAATACACAGTCCATTAGGGCTATTTTCCGGTAGTCTAAGCTAAAAGGACACATAAGCTTCTTAGTAAAATAGTTAGACTTAGGAAGCTCATTTCCTTCGGAAAACATCCTACTCGACTTTTCTAATAATTGTGAAATTCCCACCTGTCCAATGAAACTGTGATTTTATATGCTATATAATTTCAACACGACCAAAAGTTTGGTCCATTGACTACAACCATGCTATAAAGGATTTTGAGAAGAATTTGAGATGGTTTCAAAGACACGAGAATTCTTGCCTAATTCTTCCTCCATCCCTTCCACCATCTCATCCACAATTCATATCATCATTATCTTCCTCATCATCACGAGCACGCACCATCACAAGGTTCATCATACACAACGCCATCTTCTTTCTGAAGCACATTTTGAGTATATGATTTTCCTTCATAAATTCCTGACTCACTATGCAATATCCAAACATGATATTGAGGCCTAAACCCACGAGGAAGTAATGCTCCCTCATCACATCAACATTATCAACCTTCGCTACATTGACATATCTAACACAAGGGTAGTAAAACCCAGTTACCCCTGTCCTTTCTGATGTTTTATGGCAAACCTCATCAATATACTTCGAAGAATCAATGGAACCATACATCCATAAACAATATTTTGACATTCTCTTCAACTAAAAATTAAGAATCATTATTGTGAAAACATATCTTATATAATAATTTCAACCAATTATTCATTGTTTTAAGATTCACATTATTATACTGCAAGGCTTTTATCAATGAATATTAGCGCCCATTTGATTTAGTTCATTTTTATAAAAAAAATAATAAATAAATAAAACCCCTTCGATGCATTAACCTTCGTAGGAAAAAAATGCAGCCAATTCTTGCAAATTTCCTTAACAAATGATTTTTCTTTTGAAGTTACATATAATTATTCCATTTCCTCTTAGCTTAGAAATATATTTCAATTTCCCCTTATGAATGAAAGGGCTTAAATACATAATGGTAAAATAAAATAAAATAAAGCCGAGTTTTAACACTTATCATAATGATTAAATGATGCATGCTATTCTTCTTGATCGATTATATATCTGATATTTATGGCTGCTTCTAGGTCTTTTGAGTGGTTACAGGAGCATTATGTTAAGAGGAGAGTTAGGTTACTTACAAGTCATAGGAGGTTTCATCCTAAAACCAATTGGTAATAGGAGGAATAACTCCTAGACTTTTAAACTAGTTTAGTCTCTCATCATCTTCCGATGTGGGACACTCACTAGTGCACTATATATGGGGGTTCAACACATTAAAAGCGGCATCTTAGCATGCTAGCACTTGCCTTTTACACAATAAAAATAACAATTATTAATCATTGGCACAAAATCATTGCTTAGCACTCCAGGCTAAACCAAGCAACATATTAGAACGATCCATTTCATTTGTCCTCTCTTAACAATAAATAGTATGAGAGAGAAATTATTGAACAAAGTTAACATTATTGTGAGAATAATAAAATAAATTGGGATGGACAAAAATTAAAGTTAGTAAAAATTACGGTGGAAGAAAGACAAATAGAGAGAATTTTTGGACATTTTCTGCAATGCCCATTCTCTTACGTGCATGACTCTTGATCGATGATATAGAATGGAGTGAAAGTATTTTTCCAGGCGATCACCACTTGGTTTTGGTTCATACAAGGCCGGTCCTGAGGGTAGGCCTTTGGGGCAGCCGTCTAGGGCCCAACGTCTAAAGGGGGCCATTTTTATGAAACAAATTACATACTACCTCCGTTTCTTATTATTTGCAACGATTTGACAATTTTCCTCTCTACTTTATGTCACATCGTTGCAAATAATAAGAAACGGAGGTAGTATATATTATGTATCCTGCCGAATTTTTTGATGTTATGACAAAAAATTTAACTAGAAATATTATAACTTGGCCATCAAAAAAAAATATTAAAAGTTATTGTAAAAAAGTTATAAAGTATTCTAAACTTCTGATGAAAAAATTACTATATTTATATGATTTTAAGCAAATTATAACTTTGTCATTCTGTTTTACTACAACTTCAAAGAGGAAAATTGCTTCATAATTTCATTGGTCTTTCAGCTTATATTTTCGAAGTCTTATTCCATTACTACTATTTTTCACCAAATCCATCCTTATTTAAAATAGAAAACACCAATTTCTTTCCTCTAGAAAGGTACAACAATGAATTACAAATTTCTTTCTTTTTTTTTTTGGGATATTATGAGGTTATAGATATTTATCAAAATATATATTCTATTTTATTTGAAAAACGGTTATTTTTTTAATAAAACATACTCTTTTAAAAAAATTTATGCAATTATTTATTTTTCAAAACTTTAAAGGTAGGGCCCCTTTTATCATTTTGGCTAGGGCCTACAAAATGTCTAGAACGACACTGGGTTCATATATTGATATAGATTTGCACTATCATCATCTAGTTTTTTAGTAGCAGATAAGTTGTTTAAGAGATAAAGTATATGATCTATACGGTCAAAATAGGATGAAAATTTAAGGGAAAAAATTAATAAAAACAAGCTTTCAAAAACTAATAATAGGATTACATCATCATTGCATAATCATATATAGTTAGGCTTATATAAGCTATTCTACATTAACATTGAATAATTTACTTCATTAATATACGGTATCAATTACAAATGATAAATAATTATGGTATTATAACTTGCATGGAAATTAAAGTAGAATAAAGGGATTAGTGTTGAGATTAAGGTTCTTTTTGTCTTCAACGGCTAATTGATGACCTCATGTGGAATCTAAACTAGGGAAACCAATTGAAATTAAAGCGGTTTTATATAATATTCTATAGCAATCATTTGAATGTCTTATTCTAAGGAGGCATTTATTAGGTGCTCTATAAGAAAATTTGCAACTTGTTGTATTTGTTTTTTCATACCAATATATAATTTCCATGTCAAAGAGAAATAATGCAATCTAGTTCTCTTTGCTTGGCTACTATAGGTTCCCTCTCATTTAATTTGTGGATTGCTTGCTTTTGTGACCAAAGAATCTTGGAGAAATGATAATAGAGTAGCTCCATAATTAATTTAGTTATTCATGGAGATAATATTAACAATGTCAAATTGGATTGTCAAATGATTAATGAACTTGATTGTCTACTGACTTAAACTAAAATTATCTGAACTAAAATTAACCAGTAATCTGAAATGAATTGAATCGAAAACCAACTTAATCGTTATTAACCCATGAAATTACAAGCCAAAACTGGATTAGAATTAGAATTGAATGTGACTCGAACTATTACTATCCTGCATCAACCTGATTGGAATTGGAATTAAAATAGAATAGAATTGAATTGAACCAAAGCTAAATCGAAACTAAAGCTGTAACATGATTTGAATCAAAATTGAACCGAAATAATTGAACCTGATCCAAAATGATTTGAACCTAACCGGAAGCACATTTGTCTTAATCTTGTATAACTTGTTGTCTTAATTAATTATTGACTTATTATATTTTCTCTCAAATCATATATTCCTTCTCCCCCTTTTCAAATGCACCATAGAGGTTTGGGGTCATTTTAAAGTTTGCATTTTTTTTTTTTTTTTTTTTTGTAGTAGGTATAAAAAGTTTTATAAGTGGGTCATATAAAGTAGTAATACATTATTTATTTTGAGGGTATAAATGTAATTTTATAAGTGGATCATATAACCAAAAGTAGTAATAGAGTATAAATTTTAAGACGGATAAAAAGGAAAATTAGAGCATTTATTTAGGGACGGGGGAGTGTATACATACACACACTATTTTTAATTAATTCATTTTATCTTACACAAACTTATCTTGTCTAATTAGTACTTATGACTAGACTTAGGGTGCGTTCTCTTCAACTTATTAGACCTGAACTTATCTGAACTGAACTTATCTGAACTTATCAGACCTGATTTAACTTATTAGACCTTATTTAACTTATTAGACCTTATTGGAACTTATTAGACTTTATTGGAACTTATTAGACCTTATTGGAACTTATTAGACCTTATTGGACCTTATTAAACCTTATTGGAATGTATAAATATGATTGAATAATAAATTAATAATAATAATAATAGTAATCCAAAAAAGCAATATTCTATACATTTGAACTTAGGTTCTTTTTTATTGTTGAATTACGTTCGAGGGAGTAGTAATAATTAGTATCACTTTTTTCAAACTCATTATTAATTAATATTATCAATTCCAATAACAACTTATCTACATATTTAAATTTTCCTTAATTCACATGTAGTAAAATTAACAAATTGGAACAAATGGAATAATAATAATAATAATAATAATAATAATAATAATAATAATAATAATAATAATAATAATAATAATAATAATAATAATAATAATAATAATAATATGGAGGATTGGTAAAGTTTAATTTGGACCAAAATTAAATCAAATCCAAAATAAATAAAATAGGAAAGAAATATGCTCGATGAAGGTGAAAATATGTACTCCGGTGATGAATCTGAAGCAATGTATTGATGTGGATTTTTATTCAAGTGAATTTTATTTAATTTTAATTAGTACTAGAGTTGCGAATTATTATAAATCTATCTTTCATATTTTATAATATAAAAAAATAGTTTAATTCAATCATTCTCTAAAAAAATTAAAACAAGAATGATGGAATAAAATTAGGGCTCGTTTACATTAGCTGAATAGAGCTGAACTGAACTGAACTGAACTGAAATGAATTGAACTGAACTGAATAGAAGTGTATTAATTGAACTAAATAGAGATGAACTGAACTGAACTGAACTGAACTGAACTGAACTGAATTGAACTGAACTGAACTGAACTGAACTGAATATAATTTGAAGTAAACAAGCCCTAAACCATTAGCCTTTTATCAAAAAAAAAAAAAATAGTTTATGTTGTGTAAGAGTGATTTAAGGTAATTATTAATTTAATTAATTTTATTTAATCAATAATTAAAAAAATAACCTAAACCTGATTGAAAGTTATTAGACCTTATTGGAACTTATTAGAACTATAAGAACTTATTAGACCTTATTGAAACTTATTAGACCTGATATAACTTATTGGAACTTATTGAAACTTATCTGAACTTATCTGAATTTATTAAACCTGAAACTTATTTTTTTAAGGTGAAGAGAACGCACCCTTAATTTGAATTATGTACCACTTCCTCTATTTCTTTTTTATTTGCAACAAGAGAGCATGTATGGATTACTATGTAAAACTTATTTGTGAGTGCGTGTTAAGTAGATAAAGATCGAAATAATAAATATTTAATGACTAATGAGGGAGATAAAAGGAAATGATATATTAAATGTTACAATGCAAATAAAATTTATTTATTACGTCTAATTTGACTTCTTTTAATACTAGATGTTGCAAATGTAACAAAATAGATATAGTACAATAATTTTGATGAAAAATTTATCTAGTTTTAAGTTTTAACTGGGTAGTACTACATCTGTTCTAATATAAGTGCTATTCTATTTACTTTTTTATATCTTTCGAGGCACATCTTTAAATCTTTAATTAATATCTTGAATTACATGTATCAAATAAAATATAAAAATGAATTATTTAGAAAGTATAAATCGAGACAAATCAAACGAGATCTCACATGACTATGTTTTTACTTTCTACCACTACCTCAACCCATTCACCACCCTTCTACTTCCCAACCTTCAACTACCCCTAAACCATTCCCTAAACCTTTCAGCCACCACTTTGAACACCCAAAAATTACTTTTTACAAGTTAGAATTACATTTTATACCTCTAAAAACACATTTTAGTCACTAGAAGACAAAAATTAAAAAATCATACAACCTTTAAAATGAGGCAAAAAGTGATTGGAGTATTTCTTTTGGGATAGATGAAATACAATTTATGTATTGACCAAATTATAAAATGAACAATTAAAATTAAAATTTTTACCTAAATGTTGTCGGAATTTTTTTTAAACCAAATTGTCACCAAAATTATGCTTTTTTTTGTTAATTTGTCATCTGAAAGTGAATTTTTTACTAATTTGTCACCTGAAACAAAGTTGTTTTATCAATATGTCATAAAATTAAATTCTTTGCACCAAATTGTCACTACGTGTTACTTTTTTTGTTTTTTACCAATTTGGTCAATTGGGAATGAGAGCGGGAAGTATCACTACAAAAATATTGTCCATTAACGACAGGAATATATTAATGACGGGCCTAAATCCCGTCGCAAATGTAGATCTTTTATGACGCTTTTTGAGCCCGTCGCTATAATTCACCTAATACCTAACCCAAACTCTATTAAAATTGATTCATTTGCGACAGGAAAAATCATTTCCGACCCCATTTTCCGTAACGGGGTCATGTTTTTGCGACGGGAAAAGTCATTTGCGACCTATCTTTTCTACGATGGGATCACATTTTTGCGACGGAAATTCTCGTCGCAAATAGTATATTTTCTAGTAGTGTATATTGAGGAAAAATAGAGAAATTAAAAAATTAGATAAGGAAAACAAACTAGTAGTTGTAGGAATTAGATGTGTATAAAAATTATAAAAATTGAGATTTTCTATATAGTATCATTGTGAAATTGACTTTTCCAGACAGTACTATTACTTACCTTTTCATTTCATATGATACCATCATAAACCTAATTTAATAATCATTGTAGCATTGTTGTTGTTAGTAGGATGTTAATCTTGATTAATTGGGAGTGTAATTGATAATTTTACATGGCACCCTGTGAACAGATCAAGGTAGCCCCTATTTTATTTATTTATTAAAAAAATAAAAAATAAAATAAAAAACTTGATTCTAGTGCTGTTGTAAACCTTTAATTGCTAAAATCAGAATTGCAATTTGGATATATAATCTCTTAGCTCTAGGGCTCTAGGTCATGTTTGATAGATTTAGGGAACCAGATGTCTTTTTTTTCATTTATTTATATTTTTCAGTTAATTGAGATTGGAGCCAATGCTTTATTAGGTGCTGGTTCTGCATCCGTTGGAGCTGACGAGGGATATCATGTTAATCAATTGAGATATAAAATTGTATTTCAAAATGATATTTTCATGTAAGTTTGACAAATTTTAGAGGCAATAATCCATGCACCAACTAAATAAGAGGCGTTTGGGTAATCTACATAAATGGTCATGTACACTCTTTTTCAATCAAATAATTATGTTTTTTTCTTGATTTAGGTTAAAATCTTATGCTGCTATAAGAAGGATCAAGACAAGCAAATGGCCAGAACCTGTTCTAGACTGAGATTTCAATTGTAAAAATTGTCTAAATTCAAGATCCTCTATAATTTTTTCATCTTTATAATCCTTTCACAGTCAATTCTAAATTCATTTTTTGATGGGCTACAGTGATTATTAAATTAAGTTTATAATGACAATATGGAATGAAAATGTGAGTGATGGTACCATGTGAAAAAATTCAATTTCACAATAATACCATATAAAAAATCCCAAAAAAAATTTAATATTCATTGAGTACTTGTTAAAACGAATTAAATAAGACCCACAATACTATTTTTTTCTTATGATTTGAGAACAATTTTAAAAAAATCTCTTCATTTTAAAATGTTGCAAGACTTCAAATAGGAACAAAAAAATAGAAACCAATAGAGTATAAATCTTGCCACCGCAAAATTTGAGAGCATCTAATTGAACAAAACCATATTCCAGGTTGATTTTTTCTTTTTTTTCTTTTTTTTTGACATGAAAAGGAAGCATTTAAATTATAAAAGTGTTCTTAAAACTTACAAGCTCATGAAGTAAAATGAGCCAACCAAACCGAAATAAAACCACAGTCATTAAAAGTGCATACTTATAAAAGTACAACATAGATAAAAAGTAGTAGTACAACAGTGTAAAGCTATTCAGCTTGAAAGCAAATTCCCGCAATATCATGATCCAAGGCCGGTTGGATCTAAGCAGAAGGATCCTCAAAGTTCTAGCACAAAAATTCGATAGTTGTCCTTCTTTTGCAAGGGTATGTGCCACCACATTCGCTTCCTTTCGAGCATGCAGAATTTCAATCTCCGGAAAGTGACTAATGAGGCGACTTACCTCGACCACTAGTGCTCCGAGATAGTGAGTGAAATGTTCTTCGGCATTATCCATCATTTCACCGCCTTAGCATCAATTTCAAGTTGAAATCTGTTTAGATCTTTTATAGTTGCTACCATCAAGCCTTCTCTCATTGCAACCAGTTCTGTCTCAGCCGGGGAAGACGCTTTGATTCTAATGTAGCTTCCATACACCCATGACCCGCTAGAGTGACGGACCACGATTCCAGCTGTAGAGGAAGTTGCATCCTTCTAGCTTGCATCGGTGTTAATTTTGAGCATACCAGGAGGTGGAGGTTTCCATAAAGGAGAGTCATAAGAAAGCATGTTAGATTTTCCTTTATCCTGCAAACAGAGGTTAGTTTCTACACAATCCACCCATATTCTGTTAAATTCCACATCCAATGTGTTGGAGATATTATGGAATATGTATTTGTTACGTATTCTCCATAAATGCCAGATTCCTATAGTAAAGACCGTTCGCCAAGCTTTGTCATATGTAAGATTAAAGTTAATCCATTTATCCCAGTCCATGTTTATAAAATCATGATAATCAAAGGAACTAGGAGTTTTAAAATGATGAAGGATAGCATGCCAAATTTTTAGGCTCAAATTTGCCATGTGTAAGGTTGATGTTGTTTCACAATTGCTTCTCTGCCTTTCATCATCCCATATGACATGAAATATCTTCAGACAAGTAATTTACAATGCATCATCATCACCAGAAACTATGAATGTTGGTGGCTAGCCCTAACCTATTAAAAGGATGGGTAGTCGATCTTTCTTTCCGAAAAAAAATAAAACCCCGGAAACTATAAACTCTTGGTGAAAATTCTTCTGTGTTCCACCTAATGCAGTAGCATTGCAACTTCATCACAAGATTAATTACATCTGCTTCAAGTTTTAGACTTTGCCATATCGGAAAAATACAAGATATTATGTTCCCATCATGGTTTTAAATCTTAGTTTCGGTCGCAATCGCAGTAATGGTCGCGAAAGCACATTCGCGGGCAATGCGGATGGTTTGCGGCCGTTGCGGCCTAATATCTCGGTCGTGGAAAGCTTTACAATGCGGTCGTGATGCGGCCTTGATTTAATACCATGGTTCCCATGTAAATCGGTCTTGTAAAAGGATATATGCAGGATAAACAGAAGATGAGCCCTGTGAGGCTGTGATGTTGGCCATATACAGGGCAGGCATACAGCAACAGCTACATCAAGTGCAGCAGATAATTTCTCCACAACTTCAATTGTTTTACATGTATATCAAAAGACAAGGCAAACTGCAATGTTCCTGAAATGAGAGAAAGAGAAGAATGATATATCATTAGTTTGGTTTTTATATTTAAGACGCCTTCAAGCCCGTTTGGTAGCCGATCATAGACCATGGTAATGGGAATGAATTTATAACTAAATTTGGAAGGAAAATCAAAATTCATTCCCATGGTAGTGCAATCTTAGCTGCAATTAATCTAATTTTCTTCACAAATATCCATTCCCATCAAATACCACCCTCCCTAATGGTAATGGATGGGAATAAAAAATGAGAAGAAAATTGAAGTTTGGGAATGAAAATTTGTTTTCCATAAAGATTATAAGGTTCATCTTTAACAATATTACACTATAAAATTCATTAACATTACCACAATTTATTACCAACAACCAAACGGACCGTTAGAACATTTTAGTTTTGCAAGCACTTTTTTCCTAGCAGAATCCAAATCTATTTACTACTCCTTTAGTCGATTTTGTCACAATCATTTTTAATGTGCAAGTTTACCAATGCATATTTTTCTTTTAAGTTACATACTATTAGCAAAAATAAAATAAAATAAATTTATTATAGTTATTGAGACGAATCAAACAAGACTCCAGTTATTGAGACGAATCATATAAGACTCCACTTGGCTATAGTATATCGGGAACAATTTAGTAAATTACCTCTAATAAACAATTGTAAGATAACAAATGGGAACAACAAAAGAAACGATATTCTATGGATACTAGGGGGAGTTACTCTAACAAACTGTTTGGTACCTAGCTATGAATAAAGATGATGGAAATGGATTTATAATTTTATATGTAAATTTTTATTCTTATGGAGGCTCTATCTTACCCCCCCAATTTACCTAATCTTCACCTCAAGTATCCATTCTTATCCAATAACACCATTTCCAATGTTAATAAAAAAATACAAAGAAAATTCAAGCTGGAGAATGAAAATAAAGTTTTTTTGGTACAAGGTTTTTTTTTTTTTTTGGCTAAATTATACGGGGTACTTTAAATCCATTCTTATTATCATAACTTATACTAACTTGGAATGTCAAGAGCAAGGTTGTATGAATGTCATGGGATTTCACTGTAGTTTACAATTTGACTTGAAGCACTATACTTGGAGAAAGGACATGCTAAGAAAATAATCACAAAATAACATGGAATAAGAAGACAGAAATATTAGTCGTCGATCAGCAACGTTTTTTGTTACTGGCTCAGTATGAACTAATAACAATCTTACATCAACAGCTTCACAAATAGCAAATAGATGGAAGACAATAAAAGATTTCTGTTATGAAATAAGGACAAGATAAACATGGTAACCAAACATATGTCATATACTTGTATCATGAAGGTCAAGAATGTGTTACAACAAATTTCACAGACTTCTCTTCCTAAATTTATCAAACCTTTATGCAGCAGTTTTCAATTTCCAAGGTTTATGCAGTGTTATAAATTATATGTCTACAACTATTTATAATTTCTGCAAACTAATGCCCAGAAATGATATCAGAGAGCCAACAAAAACCTAACTAGAAGGTTAAGAAACTATAAACTATTGAGAATTTCAGCAAACTAATCCCCAGAAATGATATCAGAGACAGAGAGCCAACAAAAACCTAACTAGAAGGTTAAGAAACTATACAAGAGAGCCAACACAGACCCAAAAATAAAGTAAATAGAAGGTTAGGGATGACAACTCCGTCACTATTTTTTTTTATTGAGAAAGGAAAACCAGTTAGCTGCATAGTTAGCTTCTCTATAAATATGACTAATGGAGTACTTGTGAAATTGATTTAGATCTATTATGGTGTCTTGGACAATGTTATGAATTTCCCATGGGATTTACCAATTTCTTCTGACAATGTTAATGACTATCATATTGTCTCCCTCTATTTGGATATGATTGATACCAAGAGAAAGGGCATTTTTAATGCCTTCACAAAGGGCCAGCACTTCAGCGAAGATGATTGAACTAGAGTTATTTTCATGGCTCGAGTTAATTAGGTTTCACTCGTGATTTCTAATTATGAACCCAATGGCAGTGCTATTATTACCATACTTCAAGAACAACTCTATCACTATGAAATTTCATTAAACATTATACTTACTCAAAAAACCTAAGGTTCTTCTGATAGGATTCTCATGATCTGGCATCAAAATTCAGCTGGAAACTTCTTAATAATGATTGTGTAGTTTTAAGGAATATAATACACAAACATCTAGCAAAAGTTAAGAGATCAACCTATCAGCTATGAAATGAAAACAGATCTCATTCTTATTTGCAAACTAACTACAAAGAAAAAGGCAATTGGAAGTTACAACGTCTAAAAAGGGCCGCGGGGGGGGGGGGGGGGGTGGGCATATTCCTAGAATCCATTTTTGTTCAGATGGATAGTTAATTTCACCTTTTGACAACCTCCATTACGGGAACCAAATTTCTGGACCTTGTTTAGGGTGGAAGAGGAAAAACAAGCCTATATATAGTTTAACGCCTCCATATCATTAAGGTCAGCAAATATCAACATTAGGATAGGAGAAGCATGTGCAGCAACAAGCAAAAATATCCCAAGGAACCTGAAGAAACAAGCACACGTAAGTATCCACCTTTTCACAGAACTGGTTCAAATAGTTATTCCCATGACTCAGCCAAAAGGCATTTGTATCTATCCAAATGAGCTACAAAGCCCTACAAAACACAATATTCAAGTAAAGATCAGAACTCTGCAGCACAAGCATTTTTTGATATATATATGTAATGTTACATACTATATACTCCTTCCATTCATTTTTATTGGCAAAATTTTCCACTTTCTAATGTTCCTTTTGGTTAAAATTTTATACTATTCCATTCATCCATTGTTCAGAAATATTTTTTCATATCTTATCCCTTTCTACAACACGTTAAACGATAACTTTCCTACTTTTCTTACTCAAATTCACATCAAGCAACCTCTTCCTATTTCTTACGATGTACTATTTTCTCTCACCTTTCAAAATGTTGATACATTAAGTGCAACCAACAAAAACAGGTAAAGAGAGGGAGGGGGCGCGGGGATGATGGGAAAACGAGAGCATGTGCTCTTGCAATCCAACGTACTATCTTACAATCAAAAAAGACTTCAAAAGGTTTTCTAAGGGAAAAAAAATTGAAAAAAAAGACTTACAAGTTTTGGGAGCATATTCAGATTCCAAAGGTTTCTCAAACATCATAAGACTTTAGTACTGCTTAGGCCTTCAGGCAATAATTTTAGTGACAATTGCTACCTGCCCCTCCAACATCCAAGAGCTGTTCTTACTCAAGCTGAAAACATATTGCCTGCCCCACAACAGGATTATAAATTATCATAAGAGCTACAAACACACACTACAGCAGCAGATAACTTGTGGCCTAAAAGACTTCCACATACACCATTCCCGCCCCCCCCCCCACCCACACACACACACAAAAAAAAAAAAACACCCAAAAAACGAGCACCAGTAACCCACAAGTACTAAAAAAAGGAAACTAGCTTAACCGTTGCTTCACAAAAAAAAAAATCAACAAAAACATATCCAAGCTAAATCATGAATTATCTAACCAACTGCCAAGGATTTCAGGCTACGTTGGGCAAGCCTCGTTCTTAAATGTGAAAAATGAATTGCTTCACTTCAATTTTCAATACCTAAAGCTCAATTAAACCACAAATATGTTCTACTTAAATACTTAATAGCAGGCTGAAACCAAAAATATCTGTATAAACTTGACCAAGAACCAAGCTTAGTCATATACATGTTGATACCACCCACCCAATCAAGAAGAGTTCAGACTTTAAAGAGACAACATCAGGAAAGGTTTTTATACAAGAATTAAGAGTAACCAGTCAAACATTTCACTCACAAATACTCTTCTTTTTGGGTTTTTCTACGTTGTGCCTCTGAGCTTCTTGCTTTTCTAAGGTGTACCCAAGGTTTTTAAAAGTTCCATGTGGTACCCATAGGTTTCATTGTTTGTCCAACCTGTAACCTATTAAGTCACTATTAATAACAGACATTAAGGGTTATTGAATATTTGAATATGGCGTTAGTTTTACTAATTAAACAATTTATAAAAATAAATAAAAATTAGCCCTCGCCCTTTTTTATCTTCTTCAAAACGCTATTTTTTTCTTTCTTGAAACAACAGCCATTAAATCTATTCCACCGTCACCACACTTCCTTCTTTCTTCAAGCTCCATTGATTTACTCTTTTTATCTTCAAAACAATCTCTCCATCATACCAAGCAATCCCATGCATTCGCTCTTATTTTTGGCTTTCTTCCTTCAAGTGTCTCTCTTTGTGCTTCCCTCATCCTCAACTATGTTTAATTTGACCATTCACGTTCCTGTGAACATCTATTCAAAAAAAAAGTTAATTTCTGCAACACATCATTCTTGTGGAATACTCTTTCTCAAGGTTATTCTATTGCTAAGGTTTATGACGTTTTTCATATTTATAATCATATAATTCAAATTAATGTTAGGCCTGATGATCAAACTTTCCCTTCTGTTATTAAGGCTTATGCTGTAAGAGAGATTCATGGGTTTTCAACTAAGGTTGGTTTTGATAAGCTTGTGTATGTAGGCAATACCCTAGTAGACATGAAATTGATGAAATGCTTTTATGGATTGCAACATCATTGTAATGAATCAATTAATTAGGAATTAATTAGGAAATTAGTTTCTAATATTTTTAGATTTTCAGAATATTTATTTTATTTTATTTTATTTTATTTTATTTACCTTTAATTGTCCTTGTTTTGTAGTATTTTGTCCTATAGCTTTTTGGGTGATTTTTGTACTTGAATATGGACAAAATATGTAGTGGTAGTGGTAGTGGTAGTATAAATATGTAGGGAGGGGGAAGATAGGAATTATCCAGAAAATTATTTTGAAAGCTTTGGCTTAGGAGTTTGGTGACCTAAAGTCACTCATTAGAGATTTGCAACCTAAAGTTGCTGAGTTATCTTTTTGTATTACAATTTTCTGAGTTATTAATCCACATTTCCACGTTTTTCATCTTTGAATACTTCAGTCTCTTGCACTCCTGTTAAGTTACATAGTAGCATAGTACTACTACAAAGGAACATAACTAAACAAGTTATGATTAGCAGCAAAACCGCAGCAAAAAATGACCTCAAAAGGTATGGATTTCTTATAAGATTAAATGGCAAACCAATCGTGCAAAACATTCTTGCCATTTCTTGATCTAATGGGCTCTGAATAGCAATGTCAAATTATCTAAGAACAGGTGCAGAATTTGACTTGAAATCAAGTTTTAATTGAAATTGACATGGTAATAGATTAACTTTAGGCATTGAATCTCGCTTTTCCCTTTCAACCTCTTCGTCAAACGTTGTCATTTCAATTCTATCTTGTCAAGCCAGTTTTTCAAGAAGATAAATTCTTAAATATTTATTAAAAGTAAATATGCCATCATCCTAGAATAGTTTCTAGCAATGCTTTCACCACAAAATTTACATCAAAACTCCAAGTTGCTCCATTTTACTCCTAAAGTTTGAGTTTCTCACTCAGTATGCCCAAACTAATAAGATAAATCTAACGATATTACATTTCCTTTCACAATTCACTCCTCGAGCTCTTTTTCGTGTCTCCCTCACCTCAATATCTCTCTCCACAAAACAAAACCAGAATGTAGATATTTGTTGGGTTTTTTAAATTTTGAGATTACTTTTTGTAGGTGTTTTGATATTAGTACTCATTGGATTTTTTTTGTTTTCCTTTATGGAGAGAAACAGTGGCACATAAGGGAAGTAAGGCATAAGTGCAAGCTGCAAAATAGTACTGGAAATTTTTGAAAAGAGAGCCGTAAGATACCTCTCATAATTTTGACTTATTGGGTCATAAACTCAAGCATGAGGGGTACTTCAAAGAACAACATCCATATAAGAATAAACGGAGATTTTTAAAAAATTAATCAAAGCTGCATATGAGAGGGTTCAAATTTCAAGCTCAAAATAAATCCAAGACAATTAAAGGTTAAGGCTTAGGAATTTCTTTAAAACCCTGACACAGTGGTCAAGTCTCTGCCTCTGATAGTTGCCAACTAGGTGTCAATGAAGAGAAAATCAAAGTGAGAGAAAAGAAAAGAGAATGGAAGCCCTAACAATTTTGATGTGTGAGAAATTAAGAAGTCCAAAGTTCCTTTTTTCGGTTTATTAAACGCTATTCTTTTTTTTAGGAATTTCAAACTAAATGAGGACATGCATCCCTCTTTGGGTCAGTCCCTAGATCGTCTATAGATTTGGGTCAGTTGTCTCCTAATGTAGTCGGCCATCCCCAGAAAATCAAGGACATCCCTCTTTCGATCCAAGCATTACATGACCTATATTCCTTCAGCAGTATTAGAATCCAGAGACCGCCTAAAAGGTGCCCACATGTTCCATAGCTTCAAGATACCACACTCCATCACAAGAAAAGCCTATTTTTCCTAGAATAGTCAGTTAGTCGTCTGGTAATTGTAAACATATACTATCCTTACAAACTTTCTAAAGGATAGCTTGTGATGTTGAAACACTTGATCATATGAAAGAATATAAATTGTTTTTTCCAGCTTTAAATTTTGTAGTCCTTCACTCCTAGAATATTTTTGCTTCAAAAGCCATGTTTTATTAATTGTTGTATAGAATATCTATAATGGACTAGATTTGTTATATGGTTGAAGTGGTAATGATAAACAAATTGTTACTTATGCAAATTCAGACAACTCAGCATATTTTTTAGAAGTTTATTCCTTTTGTTCTTCTTTTCATGTTGCATAAGGGCAATTGTTTGCTGCAAGCCTGCAACTATTAACGTCATCCACGCTTTGATAGGTGATCAATAAACCTTGAGAAACTTTCCAGCTCAAGAATGTTTTCTTGAATCTTGATATGCAAAATCTTTGTTTAGTTGCAAAACCTAGACTTATCTGGTATTCATGGTGGTAAATATCCTCTACACCTTTAGATAATACAAGTCGTGATCATATAAGGCAACACCCCTTTCTTGGTTTCAAAAGTTAATATTTAATTCAAAAGGCACCAACATTTAACTAATAGTCTAATACAACTACATAGTACGTTCATTTAGGCAAGCACAACAGAGGCAGGAAACTAGAAGCAGCACACATGCAATAATGGTAAAATTTGAAACCCAACTGAATTCTCACCATAGCAGTCAGTGGAATAAGTTACTCCTACAGTTGTCCAGAGCTGCTATGACCTTCTTTTGTTTACAGCAGATCTGTAGGACTGCTTTCCAGGTAGAGGCTTCAGGTGGCAAAAGCTTCTGCAACATCATATACAGGATATTGGAAGCAGCTACCCCTCTTTGTCGCTTGCATAATCGTAAAACAAGCTCATCAAGGAATTCTTTCCCATCTTGAGATGGGCTCGTTTTGTCTTTTATTGCTCTCAGAAATATGTCACAGGTATAGAGATCGGGATCACAACCATGATCCAACATAACATTCAGAAGGTCAATGGCCACATTTAAATTATTTACATTGCATAAACCATTGAAAAGTATATTGAAAGTTACTACATCTGGCTGGGAATCAACCCCTTGAAAAAGCATCTCATTAAATACTTTCAATCCTTGGTCAACCAAGCCTACCTTACAGAAGCCATGAATCAATGAACTATAAGCAATAGCATCAGGTTTTAAACCTCTGCCCAACATATGTCTCCAAACTGCCATAGCCTCCATAAGCTTCCCTTCCTCACATAAACCATTGATAAGTACACTATAACAAACCAAATTATGAGAACAATTACTGGCTTCCATCTCTTTCCATAAAAGAAGTGCCTCTTGGCTATTTCCTGTCTTGAAATAACCTTTGATCAAGGAGCTATACGTAAAAGCATTAGGAGTAACGCCCTTATGGATCATCTCAAACAAAATTTCTTTAGCATCATTAGGTCTTCCAACACAACATAAACCATCAATCAAAACACTATAAAGGACAACATTAGGAACAAGTCCTTTCCCTATCACCTCTTCCCATAGCCTCATGGCCTCTTCTGGCCTTCCTTCCTTAAACAACCCACTAAGGAGAGAGGAATAAACATACTCATTTGCTCGATAACCCCTCTCTTCCATAGAAAGCAACAGCGCAAACCCGTCAACAGCCCTTCCATGCTTCACAAGGCCATTAACTAGAGTTCCGTAAGTGACATGGTTAGGCAGGCACTTATTCGAGACCATGTGATTCAAAAGACTCAGTGCCTTATCTAATTTCCCTGCGGAGCACAACCCATGAATAAGAGTATTGTAAGTCACCTCATTTGGGACACAACCTTTTAAGTGCATGTTCTCAACAAGTTTGGTAG
The DNA here is from genome assembly GCA_951394345.1 of Salicornia ramosissima. NCBI lineage: Eukaryota > Viridiplantae > Streptophyta > Magnoliopsida > Caryophyllales > Amaranthaceae > Salicornia > Salicornia ramosissima. The sequence continues at coordinate 16,254,759 of OX596235.1, forward strand.
CTCGAGGCATGTTACCCTTCTTGCAAAGTCCATTGATTAGTACATTAAACGTCATCTGAGTAGGATAACACCCCTCTATCTGCATCTCATCCAACAATATAACTGCTTCATCAATTCTACCATTCTTGCATAACCCATCCATTAACGTATTATAAGTATAACCATCAGGAACACATCCCACAGTTGACATTTCTCTAAATACTTCTATACCCTTATCAATTTGTCCCAACTTACACAAAGCTTTAATAACCAAATTGAAAGTTAACACATTTGGGACTACATTGTTACTTCCAACAACACTGTCATAAAAACTCAAGGCCTTTTCAAATTGTCCCACTTGAATTATTACGCTTAAAACAGAGTTAAATGATCGAACAGTTGGCTTACAACCAAATTCATCATCCATCATTCTGTAAAACAAATCCACGGCTTTATCAGGGATTAATGCTTTCCCGTAAGCCTTAAACACAAATATAAAATCCCTTTCTCTAAAGACTCTACGTTCATATTTCATTCTATCAAAAACTTTCTCCAAAGATTTAAAATCCCCTTTGTTAGCATAGGTGTTAATAAGAAGATAACAGGTGGAATCACCAGACTTGAAAAGACCCATTTTCTGGGGTGAGTTGAAGATTTCTGGGTTAATAGGAGATTCAACATCATTGATATTTTCATCATCGATTTCAGAGATAATTTGAGCAGGAAAGTCGGATATCCAACAAGAAGAGTGCAAAGAGTAATTCACAAACTTACTTAGAATTGAAAATGAAAATAATAATCTTGAACTGAGCTTCTTTGAGACGAAACCAATGATGGGCATTACTCGAAAAATCCAATATTTAAGAGCAAATAATGAAGTTGAAAATTTTTAGTGTGCATTTGTGTCAAACCCTAGAAGCTTACAAGCGGGAGAGAAGAGAGAGGAGCACCAGCCACCAAGTAACAACGGCGGCGCAGCCACGTACTGTATCTTTACGATTTGTGATTGGTGGCCCACTAGTGTTTTTTTCCCGGTTTGGAAAAAATCACATAACATATGGTGAGATTTTTTATTTTATTTGTTACCACTCCCTCTCTTTGCATCACAATGAGGGGGTGCTGGGCCAATTAACCAGGTTGGTAAAAAAATGTAGTCTTAAGTTGATAATTTGGTAAAGAAAAAGAAAAAAAACTCGTGCATATCATAATTTGGTAATTATGTTGGCATACGACTATATTCAGCCCATAAAATTAGAAATATTTCCACCAGTTGAATGTGTGTGCAACACATCTCATATTAAAACGTGAAATTAATTTTTTAATCTTTTATTCCCAATTTTTGCCCCTTTTTAAACTTCAGCTGATTTTCTACATCTTTTTTTGTTTATCAAAAGTTAGGGTTTGTTGAAAAATTTGAAGAGAAAAGAAATCATTGGAAGAGTACCAATGGCATTTTCAAGGCGTCTAGGTTTGAATCAATATCGATCCATTAGAACATGAAATGAAGATGCAAGGCACCGCATATGTGGATGTGAAGCTTCAATTAGGGTTTACACAGCTTGCACAGATGTAAATCGTGGTAGGAGGTTTATCAAATGCAGTAGAAGTGATGAGATAAGGAAATTAATTTGTTTTTGTTAGTTTAAATTTAAGTTGTTGAAAAGCATGGAGTAACCCTATATTTGAATTTCATATAGGGATGTATAATGTGGGAGTGGATTGATCCACCAACATGTGATACTAGAAGGAGATTGTTTTGCTTGATGAGAGTTGAAATGAACGAGCTCAGGTCCTCACTTGAGATGACCAGAGATGAGATGAAATCTGCTAAGAAACAGAGGCTAGACAGGGTAGATAATTTAGGAGATAAAAGGGGTTATGTGATTTTTAAGTATGTATTTATTATCTTTGTTGTATATGTGATGTTTATGGTGGGTGGAGGTAGTTCTTAAGTATGTAGTATGCTAATGAAAGTGGGTGGAGCTAGTTTTTAAGTATGTGCGTGAAATGTGTATGTGTTGTGAAGGTTGGTGAAAGTTTGTGGTTGTCTTTTGTTGAAGGAAGTCCATTATATATGCTCGGATTATTATGAAATAAATAATTAAAAAAAAACTTGTTGGATTTCATTCCATGCCATCTTCCTTTGTTTATTTCCATAGAAATAAAATTGAAGACAACCAATATTCACGCAAAAACAAAAGTAGTTGAAAACTTTAAGAGGTCCACAACATCTTATATTATTTAAAGAGGGAATACCCTATTTTCCACACAATTGTCCAAAAGCTTACCACATGGTGTGAAAAGATTCTCTTTCATACAATAGTATTCAAAGCATTACATGTGACACCACACCCAAAAGGCAAAAAACAAAAAAAAAAAAAAAAAGAGAGAGAGAGAGAGAGAGAGAGAAAGTTCACAGCCATGACTAATCCCTAATATCCCTAAAGGCAATAAGTCAAAGTTGTTGAGATGAAGTTGGTTAGGAAGAAATTTCACTTTGGTTCAAAACAACTGGAGTGCTTGACAATAAACCACTTAACAACATTGATCCATCATCCCCATGACATATTCCAAATCCAACAGGGGTTCTGCTTCTTCCTCTACTTCTTCCCCTACCTCTTCCTCTCCCTCTTCCTGTAACGACCCGTAATTAAGCAGCGTTGTTTTCGGAGAAAACAACAATCACAGATCATTAACTTCTAAAACTTCAAAGTTAGGTTCATAAACTACAGCGGAAGCTCTAAAACTTAATCATATTATTCATTAAAAACTGTTAGATAATCCCAAAATAAATATCAAACCAATATCCTTTACTATTACAAAATAAAGAATAAACTACTAATTCAAATAAACATAATCTAAACTAGTCATCGGGTCACTTCTAAGCTGGCTAGCTCACAATCCCAACCCATACGTAGCCTAAACTCAAGCACCACCTGTACCTAAAATAGAATGGGGGGGTCCACAGTCAGTGGTGAGTAATTAGATTGTTCTACTTAATCAGTAGAACACAATTAGAAACATAATAATCAGAACAGATCATCTGAACTGTCGAACAAGTCATCATGCAAAGAAGTCAACAAGCAATCACATCAAGTACGCAGCGGAAAACAATCGTACAAGTCATCCTTAACAAGACCTTCAGCTCAGCTCAACCAATTCTAGACTTCTAATCCTCATCAACGACTCTTCTTTTCTGTTCTTTCCCAATCAGGTGCTAATCCGTGACCAGTCATATGCTCGTAAGAGGTCAACCACGAAGATCTACTCCCCCCAACTTTCCTTGCTCATGCCGGGTCAACCACAAGGATCTACTCCCCAAGCACTGGGATCAAGAACTGTCCCCAATCCGAAGATAGGACAGTGGCTTCGACTATACCTATGTTCATGGCACATGAGCCACTAGATAGGTGGTCACTTCATAGTTAATCATCTTTTCAATTCAATTCAATTCTGTTCTGTTCTATTCCAATCCTCAATTCAATTACTTATCGTCATAGTTTAACTTCTAATCCAATCTTGTTCATCTTAACTTGACTCAAACTCCAAACTAAACTTATACCACTCGAAAATGACCAACATCATGCGGAAAAATAATGCAGAAATACTTGGAAATACGTACAAAAATACATACGGAATGCGTACGAAAATACGTACAAAATACATACGGAATACGTACAAAAATACATACAAAAATACATACGGAATACGTACAAAAATACGTACAAAAATACATACGGAATACGTACAAAAATACGTACAAAAATACATATGGAATACATACGGAATACGTACAAAGTACGTATAACAATACGTATACAATACGTATAAAATACCTGCAAAATACGGTTAGAAATACATACAATATACGTATACCATACAGTCACAAATACACGAAATTCATACTATACACATATACAAAGGAAACCTTCCCCTGAAATAATTACCTTGTCATATTTTACCCATAACCCTTCCTTTATTTATATTATTACTTTCCTTCATATTGCGACTTATCCCTATTAATTCCTTTTAATGGTAATAATTATGTTGTTACTTTCCTTCGTATTGCAACTTTTCCCTATTAATTCCTTTAATTATAATAATTATAATGCTTCCTACAATTACCTGTTAATAATATTGTAAGTCAAAAGTTAAACTAAAATGGATCAAATAAAATATGAGACCACACGACATTTTAATCTAAAAATAATAATTAAATAAATTCATCATATCATCATATAAACATTTCAATAAATCATATAAAATGACAATTAGCTACATAAGTTACCTAAAATATGATTAAAATCCTATTTTCCATATTTCACATCACTCGACATTTTGGAGAAATAATACCAAAATTAACACTTTAAATTAATTAAATACCTTTATCAATAATTAAATAAATTAACCTAATTAATAAATAAATTATGCAACAACATCAAGACATCAAGATTAATCAAGAACAAGATCAAAAGTTAATCCTTTAACTGTATAACATCACACGGAAATTATAGGGCCAAGATATATCAAGAACATTTCAAGAATTAATAATAACATGTTTTAATAATTCAATCACCCTATTTTACACAATCTGATTTAAAGAATTAAATTAAGATCGACCGTCTAAAGGTATCAAATAATCTGGAAATTTTGATGGGAGTTAAACATGGGTTCAAGGTTTAACGTGCATAAATTTCGTCCAAAAATAACGTCATTTACTATTTTTAAGGGATTTTATAACTAACAAATCAGATTAGGCTGTAATCAGTTTCAGATTTTTCTACCATAGCAAACGAACTTTAAAAATTACGAAAATTTAACACAAGCTGTAAAACACTATTACTGACTTCCACCTAAAATTTCGTAGCCATCCGAATTGATTAAGTATCTTAATAAATTTGTAAAATAAATCTGGACAGTTTTACCGGTTTGAAAGATTAAATTATTTCAAGCAAGAAAAAGGACGAATTTTTCCATGAAATAAATCATGATTCATAATGAAACAGTAAAGAAACTCCCTAAAATTATTCTAAGTGACTCGACAATTTAGAACAACAAGAACAAAAATATTCTTTTTAATTTAAGACTTTAATTAATAATTTAAATAATCAAGATTCATCAAATTTACATAAAGAAATCAAGAAAATAAAATCATAATATTCATCATATCATTCGAAAAATTTCAATCCTAAACATGATACTAATTCTAAGCAATCCTACATTGTTCTAAACAATTCCAAACCATATTATAAAAACTATGAAACTAATCTATCCTAAAGATTAAGTAAAAGCAATCTAATTACCTTTGAAGGAGAGATATGATTCGAAAATATCAAGGCCACACGGTTTCTTTAAGCTTTTGTTGCAATCTTTGAGTTCTTGAAATCAATAGAAAATGTTTAGGAGTTTTTAGGGAACTTTTGTGATCGATTCTTGGAAGGGAAAATAATTAAAACAATTGTTGAACCCCCCAAAAATGAAGGTTGGCCATGTGACATGGGAGGTAATAGGGTTTAGGGTTCCTAAAGTTTAGTAGTGAAAATAGGACAACAAAGGTGGGTTTTGGAATGGGTCAAAAGTAGTTATAATAATTAATAAAATTAGTTAACAAATTAAATAAATCAATTAGGAGAAAAATATATGGGCTCGGGTTTAGTAAGACAGAATAAATAGATTCAGGTCATGATCCAAAATAACTAGACTGCTACAAATAAAGTTAATAATTAATTAAATAATAATCAACTAAATAGCCCATTAATTATATATTTAATTAATTATAAAAAAAAATTAAAATATCCCGAATTTTTCGGGGCATTACACTTCCTCTTGCAGTTGATGCTTGCAGCCATGGTTGGTGTGAAGATGAAGCTTCTTGTGTAACCACAAATGTTGAGGACTTTCTTGTCCTATTGACATAATCTGCAAAACTCTAGTTGTGGTTTATTGGATTTGTGGTGGTACTCCTTCCAACTCTGTTCTTACCCCCCCCCCCTTCCTTCCTCCCTCTTACCCATGTTTGTGAGACTTCAGTTGTTCCCTATTAATGTTTATTTTTTTTTGTTTTAAAGCATTAGTTGTTATGTTATTTTTTAATGAAAAAAATGTCAAATCTATAAATTATAGATTGCATACCTTTGGCTTAGGAGGTTCTGAACAATTATTTTTGAAGTGTCCATCCATGTGCACCACAATTATATTGGATCACTTTGGAGACATCCCTATCCTACTGTACTTTTGCTTCCCCTTGGTTGGCTCATCAGCTTCCCTTCTTCTTGCTTTCTTTTTTTCCCCAGGCCTTGATTTCACTATGTATGTCAGGTGGGAGAACAAGGCCTTCACCCTCATGATCCCATAAAGTATGTGCTACCTAGTACTGGTTGAAGCAAGTTATGGGATATCTTTTCATAAGTCTCTCTAGTATAGTGGCCAATGTAGTCTCTAGGCTGGTGGTTCATGTATAAGATGGCACTCATAGCATGTGCACAAGGGATTGCAGTAAGATCCCAATATCTACAACTCCTTTTACCTAAGTCTACAACATGACTAATCCCATAGTGTATGACTTCAAATCCAGCTTGAGAATCTTCATCATTCCATCTACATTCACACTGGTTTTGTTCATCATATGCCTCCTCCAACTTGTGGCTTATCCTAGGTACAATTCCAGCTACAAAAGACCTAACTAGCTTCTTTTTGCCGTTTCATTCTCTCCATTAGTGCTAGCCTAATGTATGTCTTCAAGCATATTCACAATAAGTTTGTATCTAGCTAGAAGTATGAAGCTATTAAAAGTTTCAGTCATGTTATTATCAGCAACATCACATGAGGCATGGGTTTTGAACTTTGATTTACAAAAGATCAGTGTTTCTATTTTCAAAATCCACACAAGGTTGTTTTGACATGGCCTTTAACTTACCAAGGTTTGTATCAAAGTGACCAGTTCTAGTTGCCTTGCATCCTCTCCAAAACTATTTTTTGAAGCTCCTGTCCTTTGTGTTTTTTCCTCTAGTTGGAGTAAATTTGTCAAGCACATTGTCTATGCTCAACTTTTGGCCACAAATTTTGTATGGAATCAACCAACCCCTGTAAAAAATTATAAAAATATAATTATTACAATTAAAAGTGAGAAACATAACAATACATGTTATTTTCTAATAATTTAGAGTGACAAACACTAACCTTTTGTTGATCTGAAATAATTGTCCATCCTTCACCAAATTTCATTCCCAAATCTTCACCAATAATTCTTCTCCGAAGTCTCCTTTGTCTCCCTACCAACAACAACCCTCCCTATTGGAAACATGTGATTGTTTCTGTAACGCCCCAGATTTTGGGCTATTTTCGTATTGTTAGTTTGTAATTATTGTTGTTGCGGTGCATGGTCTAAATTTATTTTAGACTATTTTTATTACTTGAGTGTAACCATTTTATTTAAATGGTTTATTAATTCTTAAATTTTATTTTATTTTAATTAATTAGAATTTTATTTAATTTTCTAATTAATTAATTAGTTTTAGGCCAAGTGCAAAATTAATCATGATTAGTCATGAATTAGTGCAAATGGCCCAAGTGAACTTTGAGCCCATTTGAGTAGGCCCATGGCCGGTTTTTCCCTCTCTTTTAAGTGGCTTATTTTGCCACTTGCCATACAATCACACCTTAACTAACCTCTATAAATAGAAGTAGTAGTAAGGCTTGATGATTCCTTTAGTCATTTTCCATCCTTTGCTCATCAATTCAAAAGACAAACTCTCCCTCCATTTTGGCCCCTTGCCACACGCCTATGTTGGGCATTATAAACCCAAGTTTGTTCATCATCTTTTCGAAACCGAAACTTAAAGATTCTACATCCTTTGATCTTTAGGTATCAAAACACAACCTAAACTTTATTTGATTCATTCAAGACCACTAGTTGAGTGGGTATTTTAGGTGTTGGTGCGTGGCTGATTCAAGGCTGGAACGAGGCTGGTTCAAGGCTAGAACGAGACTGGTTCAAGGCTGGATCGTGGCTGGAAGTGTGCGTGCAATTGGTGCAAGAAGGTGCGTGCTAAGACTCGTGCAAAGCAACCGTGCAAAGCTGACTGGGCAGCAACCGTGTGGCCTGGCTGGGCAGCAACCGTGTGGCCTGGCTGGGCAGAAGCCGTGTGGTGCTGACTGGGCAGCGTGGTGGCATCTTAGTTGTTGTGTTCGTGTGCAAATGGAACCGCGTTGCTAGGCCGTGTGTATGAGTGTTCCGGGCAGTAAGTGTTTGTGTTGAATTTGTGTGTAATCTTCAATAAGGTAACATACTTACTCAACCTTGTTGGTATACTATGTTTATAGTATAGATTAAATGCATGTTTGGGGTTGTTTGATGATGATTAACTATGATTTTATGTATAGTTTATATTCTGATTTTCATGTGTTTATATGATGTTTTGGTGAAGGTTTTTCATGAATTTATGATTGATTATGTGTTGTAATGTGATCATGATTATTATGTCAAAGTTTGATGAATTTTGGATTAGTATAAGTGGTAATTTTCGAATGATAATGATGATATGCGTGTGGTATGTATGAGTTTGGATGAGTTCTTGGTTGAAGATCTTGAATCTTGAATGAGTTCTTTATGAGTTCTTTGAGTTCTTTATGAGTTCTTGATGAGTCTTTACGAGTTCTTGGGTGAATCTTGAAAGTTAAAGAAAGTGGTTTAAATGATAAAGAAAGTTAAAGAAAGTGTCTAATATGATTAAAGAATGATTATTGAATGTTGGATTATGATTGGTTAGACTCAAGATTAAGGTTAGAGGCAGTTCTTGAGAATAACTTCGATGATTTTAACTAGTTAACTTCGAGAATCAAGGCTAGATGCAATTCTTGAACTTAATTTGGTTATGTTGGGAATAATAATAATAATATGATTAAGTTGATTAAATGATTAAATAATAAAGATTAGCTTGATTTCATTTTTAGACGCCTGATACTTTGAGTAAGATTCATTGTATTTGGTTTAAGACGTTGCCCCTATTCCATCCGCGGTATTGGGATAGTTGGAGTCATACTATGTGATCTTGTGAATTTCCAGTAAGATTGGTTTCACGGGACATGGATTTCCAGTAAGATTGGTTTCATGGGGTTTGGGAGTAAGATTCTCAAATCCGAGCATAATAGAAAGTTCGGATGCGTAAGATGCGTCCGTACGAGCACAGTCCGGTCTAGAATTTGAATGATTGCGCCAAAGATAGTTGATTAGGTTGGTTTGAGTCGAGTTCACGTTTGGGTTGATCTTGTACTCTAGATTATTGATTTGATGTCGTTTATTTGATTTGTGCTATGTGCATGTGTATTCCCATTAGGGTGAGTCAGTTATGTTACTCGCCACTGATGGTGGACTGTTGTATATTTTTCAGGTATTTCTGATGATGATACTCTTGCTTAGCTTTGGGTTGGGCGAGCGACGTTGTTATTACTGTTATCTGTTGTATTTACTGTTTTCTGTTGTATTAGATAGTGATGGAGTTTTATAGATTTTGTACGTTGTTGAATGGACTCTTTTACGTTGTTTATAACTCTGACAGGTAGTTGGAGTTTACTCGTACTTTAGTATTTTTAGTTTGATCTTTGGACTAGTTATGTACAAACTTGTGGGTATTTGTACTCTTATGGTTTAGTAATAATAATTTCGAGGAATTAGTTTTAATTTCTTAAGTATTTGAGTTGTAGTTTATAACTATTCGACTCGTCAGTTTCTTCCGCGCCGATTTAAGCGAGTCGGGTCGTTACAGTTTCCATCCCTACCCACTGCACATAACAACTACCCACCACATGCATGTTTGAGGAAGCAGCCATTAACACCTATAGAGGTGGGTAAATTCGGGTACCTGAAAACCGGACACCTGATTTTTCAGGTCGCAAATTATTTGACCCGGATCCGATCCGGATAATCCGGGTACCCGGAAATTCGGTTCCGAAAACCGGGTATCCAGATCCGGTTTTTTTTTCTTATACAACTTTTTTTTTAATATAAAAAAATGTTTGATTTTTTTTATAAAAAACTTTTTTTTATTTTTTTTAAAATTGTTTTTTTTCAAATTTTTAATAAAAAACAAATTAAAAAAGTATTTATAATAATAAAAAAATAATTTTAAATTAAAATAAAAAAAACTATTTTTAATAATAAAAAACTATTTTTTAAAATTAAAACCGGATACCGGGTACCCGATTTTAAAAAATCCCGACCCGTACCCACTTTTTCGGGTAAAGAAAACCCAGATACCGGATCAAAAACCGGATATAGGTTTTTTTGCCTTCCCCTACCAATATTAGGCCTATAGTTCTCCAGAAAAAAAACTTTTTTAAGGCTGCAAAACAAACATAAAACCTCAAAAATTTCCTTTGTTCTCTAGGTTCACCATCAGCTATTTATATATAGGACACATCTTTTTCTGGATTGGACTTGACAAGCTCAACCAAATATGGCTTCAATATACTATATTGTTTCTTCATGAGATTTACAACAGTATTCAATGCCTTACATTTAGCCCTTTGACAGTGCCTAATCCCCACAATGATCTCATATCTAGCTATCATATCACCCTTCATATCAACGATCTTCATCAAAAGGGTTTCTAATAATCCTATCCATGTATTATATTAATTGACTAACCAATTCACAGTGATTGATGAGCCTAATTTTAAAGGTCCTGGTGCACTTTTCATGCTGTGGTATTAAACTTTTAATATGCCAGCCTCTAGGATCTTCAATGCTAGGGCCTGATATTAGTTCACATCTACAATTTGAACATCTAATTGAAATGAATCTCTTGTCATTCTTCATATAAATCAAATCTTTGTGATGTTGGATAGAATATGCTACAATTGCTTCTTTGAAGATTAATCTTGAAGTGAACTTCAAACCAACACTAAGATGAACATTCTTCATCTCAATTTTCTCATTAAACACATGGTAGTTTCCACTATTCCTCCTTTTCTTAATGACCACCTCAGCCTCCCCATCTTCTTCATCAGAGGTAAGAGGATCCTCATTCTCAGAATCTCTCTGATCAGACTGATAACCCCCCTTAAAAGGTTGTCCATATGTCAGGACAATTAAGACTGAATCTCCCTTGCCCACTGTTTTCTTCTTTATTTGCAGTTGGTGTTGTGTTAACCTCATTATGTTGTTGTTGTTCATTGTTGGTTGTCCACTTAGAAGCCAAATGTTGTTTCCTCTGATGATGCCTATTTTCCCTCAACAATAGAAATTTATCATCATCATATTCAAATTCCTCCCTTATTGTGTCATCCATGATGAAGGAATCATTAGACTCATAAAAATACTCCTCATTCACCTCATTATCAACCTCTTCATCAACCTCTTTGACTACTTCAACAGCTTGCCTTGGTTGCTTCCTAGCCTTGTTCTTATCCTTCTTATGAGTTGATACCTTAGAAGCTTCATTGTGAGTTCCCTCATCACTACTCAAATCATTCAAATACATCTTATATGTCGTCTCATCATCGGTTGTGTTATCACCACTGGAAGATGACTGAGGATCTCCAGGTTCAAAAAACACTTCTTCAGCAAGGGACTGGTTCAGGTTCAAGTGGGGTTGCTTTGGACTTGTGTGGGGCTGCTTTAGCCTTAGATTTAAGTTGGGGTGGTTGGGGTTGTGTTGGTTCAAATTGAACAGGGGGTTGGGGCTGTGTTGGTTCATGTTCAACATGAGATTGGGATTGCACATGGGGTTCAGATTCAAGGGTTGGATCAGGTTGAACATAGGATTTAGATTGTTGTGTTGGTTCAGATTCATTAAGAGGTTATTTTGTTAGTTCAGGTTCTTTTGTTGGTTCAAGATGATCTTGGGCTTCATATTCATAGGTTGGCTGAGGATCATGTTGGGCATTAAGTGGGTCAGTTGGTTTTCTTCTGGGTGTCAATTTTTGCCTCTTATTCACTTTTTTTTGTATAGCAAACAACTCACTGATGTTCACAAATTGAGGAGCATTCGCTTTGTGACAAGCATAAATAAATGGTTATACTCCCCCCCCCCCAAACAAAAGCATACCCTCTAAACACGCCAAAGTCTTGTAGTAAGTAGATTTTTTATTCCACCATCCTTAGGAATTCTATACCATAGCAAATTAACATTTTGGTACCCAAAACACCTCAATTCAGCAATTAATCTATCATAGGGGTGAAGTTAGCCTTATCAATTTTCACAGAATTACATTCCCCCAATGTAATTTTCCATATGACCACAGGGAAAGCCTCCTCCTTGCCAAAAAGTTACCAACACTTACCTATCCACCTACATTTCAGAGTCAAGAAAAAAAAAAATAGGCACAATAAGTTCAATGGACAATTCATTTTCTTTTGAAAACATGTTTCCACAACAGTTGCTTAATTAATGGACAAATCAGTTGCATTCATGATACGAATTAACCTATCCAATATATAGTACACAAAACAAAAATGGAACTACATCACCCCAAAACCAAATCAACTACTTAACCTTATTCTCAAATTCTACTAATAATTTTGCAACTACATCACCCCTGCCCCCAAAAAAAAAGGCAACTAATTAACCGACATTCAAATAAATTATAAATTATAAGAAAAAAGCTAAAAAATCCTAAATTATGTGCAGTGGAACAGACCTAGTGTAATAACCCAAAATTTTGGGCTATTTTAAATTTTTAATTATTTAATTACTTATTTTGGTTGGCAATGATTCGAATCAACCCCGAGCCCAAACTTCTTACCTTGCCTTGCTAATTTAAGGCCCAAAGCCCAAAACCCCTTGTCACTGTTGAGCCCACACGGCACCTAGCTATGCCTTTTCCCCCTTTAATTAATTTTGTTCTAATTAATTAATAAGAGTTATCCTTAAACCAAAAGTGCCATCTTTATTTCCTTTATTGCCTACTCAATTTTAGGAAACCCCCAACAAAGTTATAAGAGGATAAAAACCCCCTCGCTTGGCCAAAACTCACGGCACCCTCAAGAACACAACCAATATTATTTCTTTTTCTTTCTCAAACAATTGATAATCAACCTCTTCAAAGATCTTCAACAATCCATCCATCAAACAACTCAAAGGTTGAAGCAAGAACCAAGAGAACCAAGCCCTTGATTCGAACAAGACACACGGCCAACCACTAAAGAAAGTTCGAACCTTTGTCTTTCAATTTAGGTAATTAGATGTTGTGTTTAATTTTAGAATAGATTAATTATATAATTGTTTAGAACATGTCTAGGATTGTTTAGAATTATTTTGTGAATTGATGGAATTGCATCCTATATATTTTCGTGTGATGACCGATTGTTTTCTTGACTATTTGATGATTTTAATTAATGTTTTGATATGATTTTATGCATGATTTATGATTCTTGCCATGATTTCTAAAGATTGGTTTTATAAATTATGTTTAGCTTATAATCGAATTGTTTCTCTATGTTCATGGAATTTTCGAGTGAGATGGATGATCCAAGAATTGGTATTTGAGTTATAATCTTGTTCAAAATATGATTCTTGATGGTTTTCTTTAAGTATTTTGCCAATTAATTAAGTTCTTGAACTATTACGATTTTAATCTTGAGAATCTTGAAAATGTCGAGTGCTATTGTGGAATCTTTGGTTCGAAATTTCATGACTAAAATTTAAAGTGTGGATTTTTATAAAGTTGGTCTAATTTAATTTTTCATCTTTGGATTTAATTAATTAAAACCTTGAATTTTAATTTTAATTAAATTAATCTTGAAATAACCATGATTAATGAAGGAATTTGGTTCGAAAATTTGCTTTTGGGATTAAAGTTTGGATTTTTATAAAATTAGTCTAATTTAATTAAATTAATTTTCATTATTTCAATTTAATTAATTAAATTCTTTAATTATGTTTATTTTGATAAAATGGCATGAATAATGTTTAAATTAAAGTTTGGATTTTTGTGTAATTAATAATTGATTGAAGCCTTTTATTGTGGTATGTATTGTTGAATTATTTCGTTGAATCTATCAGATGTTTCGAATCATTGTGGTGTTTGGATTGATGAGTAATGAAGTGTCTAAGTTGTTTGATGAGCCTAAAAGTCAAAGTTAAGATGAAGTTTGACCTAGAGTTGACAAGTGTTGATTTACTTTGACTTAGAGTCAAAGTAAAGGAATTGATTAATGAAAGATAATGATAATGATAATGATAATGATCATGATAATGGAACAATGGAGTGCAATTGTCGTATGTTGAAGTTGAACCAATGGAACGATGAAGTACATTTGTCGTACGTTGAAGTTGGACCATTGGAACAATGGAGTACAACTGTTATACGTTGAAGTTGGACCAATGAAAGATAATTAAAGGATTAATGGAACAATGCAGTGCAATGGTCGTATATATGTTAAAGTTGGACCAATGGAATGATGAAGTACATTTGTCGTACGTTGAAGTTGGACCATTGGAACGATGGAGTGCGATTGTTGTACGTTGAAGTTGGACCAGTGAAAGATAATGAATTGAATAAGAAAGATGTCTATGGAGTCTAGAGTCTTGAGGTGACCCTAGCAAGAGAGTATGGTTTAGTTATGTTAGGTTTGTTCCGCTGCGTTGTCTGATTGAGTTATGTTCTTGATTGATTTGTGGTTATGATTATGTTTGACTTATTGTCTATCATGAATTGGTTGTACTGCGTTCTGACTATTGTATTTTTTATTGCATTCTACGATTAAGTAGAACATTCTAATTACTCCCCACTGACGGTGGACCCCTCATTTTTTTTACAGGTAATGAAGAAATTTCATTGGGTTTTACGTGGGTTGGGATTTGTGAGCCTTTCTGCGTTGCAGTTTCTAAGCTACCTGGCCTTCTAATTTTCATAGTTTTATTACATTTCTTTTAGTTTGTAGTAGGAATTGAGTAATTTAAAGGAATTCTAGGATATTTCTTTGCTTGTTTTGATAATTTTCAAGTAATAAATGGCTAAGTGTTAGAGCTTCTACTTTTATTTTAAGTCCTGTTTTATAAAATTTTGGAATAATAATGATTCGTATTGTTGTTTAATCCGAAAACAACGTTGCTAAAATGCGGGTCGTTGCACCTAGTATTCGTAGACAATAGATTTTCGAGCTTCAATTTTGATCTTTAATGATGTCTAATCTTCAATGGTGATGGAAGAAGGAAGAAGATAGGGAAAACAATTTTTTTTAATCTGGGTTCAATATTTTGGGGTTTTTGTCATCAAAAATGGTTTCCCTTAAATAAATGATTAAAAGGTTTTTGATATGGGATGTATTGCACACGCACTCAACTGGTCGTAATATTTCTAATTTTATGGGTTAAATGTCGTCAGAGACTACCTTTAATTACCAAATGGTCGCATGTGCAAGTTTTTTTTTACCAAATTATCAACTCATGCCTACTTTTTTTTTACCAACCTAGTTAATTGGCCTTACAAAATGGGTATTGCTTATTTTTAAAACTAGTCTTTGGCATGAGCTCTACTCGATACATATATCTTAAACTAGCTTCGTATGCACGCTTGCGTGCGCGACAGTTTAAGCTTAACTGTTACTCGATAGTAACAAAACCAAAATCACAAGCTTATTTCTAAGGGGACATGCATTTTGTAATAGGAAAAATTTATGTACTTATAAATAGTAATTAAGACATGTTATTTAAAAAAAAACTCCCCCTCCCCCCCACCCCCCGGCGGGCAAAAAACTCATACCCGGTTCCCGATCCAGTACCCGATTTTTTACCCGAAAAAGCGGGTATCCGATCCAGTTTTGAAAACCAAGTCGAATCCAGGTCGGGATTTTTTAAAACCGGGTACCAGGTATCCGGTTTTAATTTTTAAAAAATAGTTTTTTATTATTAAAAAAAAAATTATTTTAATTTAAAATTAATTTTTTTATTACTATAAATACTTTTTTATTTAAAAAAAATTGAAAAAAAAAACAGTTTTTTAAAAAAAATTAATTCAAAAAACAGTTTTTTTTTTAAAAAGTTGTAAAAAAATACCGGATCCGGATACCCGGTTCCTGGAACCGAATTATCTGGGTTGGATCCGAGCCAAAAAATTGTGACCCGAAATTCAGGTACCCGATTTTCGGGTACCCGAATTTGCCCACCTCTACTTTGTATGTCAAGTATTTTTTATTCATTTATGCACAATGACTTTTTGACATGATCATTACAGAATAATACAACAAACTTCAAACCTGGGAAGATGAATTAGAAGCACTTACTATGTCAATACTTACTAAGTAATCATAAATAACAAAAATTCTCTTTCATATCTCATAACAATGAACAAAAGAAAATGAGGTTGATCCATTATATTTTTTCTCTTATGAAATTTGCACTATAATCAAAAGGTAAAATATTTTATAAATTAGGCATGCCCCGCAACAAAATTAAGTAATGAAAATTTTAAAAAAGATTGACGATAGTTGATTGTAGTTGAACTTTGGTTAATAAAAAAAAAACAAATATATTTAAAATAATGATAAATATATTTCATTTTGAGAGAAAATTGTGTGTGTCTGTATTGTTCTAATTTTATCAGATGTTTCCGAAAAGACATTTTAAAATAAAATTGAGAAAAGGAAAATATTGCAAAAAATAAAAGCTATAACAAATAAATAGAAAGTTTTTAGAAAAAAAAAAAAATTGATGTTTTTTAGGAGAGAATATTTTAAATGAGAAGCTGACACATGTACAAATTTGATGTCAACAGTTTTTGTTTTAGTAATACTTACAGAATAGAATAGATTTTTCGGAAGAAATTAACTTATTTTTTTATAGCTAACAATTTATGCTCAATTTTCTTTTATTTTAAAATCGAGTTTGGTAATAGCCCAAATGACAAACCTGATTTCAACAAACTGAATTTCACTTATTTCTTGCATCATGTTAAAAATTCTTGATAGCAAGGAAACTTTACAAGAAGCCTACAGAGTTTCTGGTAAGTTTTGTCTACAACAGAAGTCACAATCAATGTCTGAGATGAAAGCTCATGAAGTCATGATAGGACTACAATCAGAGCGGTACAGAACTAAGCTGCAGCCTCTGCAGTCGAAGACAGTTGCTGCACGACATGCACGGGATCCCCTACCTGAATAACTTTGCCTATATCCCTGGTATAACACTCTTTACAAACCAAGTGTTGTCCTACATAAGTCTGCATAATAATTTCACCAAGTTAGATCATAACCTAGGTTGCACTGAGTAGGGAATGGATTCGGAAACGAATATGGATACGGAGACTGAAAACGGCAAATCTAAAAAATAATGTTAATGGGTACGATCAATTATAACATGAAGAATTAGAATCGTCCCCAATACGGGGCAAATCGGGTTCAGGGACGGCTACCCATATGAAGTACACATACTACATAGTCATATATATAGTCTTATTCAACTCAATTAAGCATATGCATTAAGCAAGATATGCTTTCACATTTAGATTGTACCTGTCCTTGAGGTTTTTTGTTTGGAAGCAAAATTTCATCGGATCTGAATCTCTTCAATGTTTCTATTGGCTCTGAACCCGGAATACCTGTTTCTTGATTGATTGAAGGAACCTGTGAATTGATCACCACCCAAAAAAGGAGGAAAAAGATTGAGTACAAACGATGCAAGTAAATTTTAACCATTTTATAACAAGGATGGTTGCTCTGTTAAGTAAAGCTTGGTGATAAGAGATTTGGAATTTGTTCATTAACATGTGTTTTTATATCATAATACAGCATCTTTTTTATGGAGGTAATACAACATCTGTCATAGATTGTTGTATATTTTCATCAACTATATATAACATTCAGATGCACTGAAAGAACAAGAACTCAGAATGTTTGGTACGTTTGGAAGATCTTCATTTTGAAGATTGTTTAGAGTGCTACCATCATTATTAAGAAGGGAATGACAGTAGAGAAGGCTTCACAGTTGTGTGTGGACGTCAATGAAACAAAAAGGACCAGAGTTGAGGATTGGGCTAATATTTCTAATTTTCTATGTCAGAGTGGCTGAGCAATTTTGTAAATTTTAATACAAAAGAAATGGCCATGATGACAGCAGCATCAAGGAAATAAGGAGTTAAGGGCTATTAATTGGGCCATATGGTTACATGGGAATAATTTCATATTTAGAAATGAGCATCCTTCCCCATTTACTATCAGCAGTTCAGCACTATGCCAGAAGTCCAAGATAATACAGGACAATTTTACTCCGGCTAAAACCCTAGATGCAGTTCTTGTGGAAGTAGATTGTGCAGGCATGTGGGGATGATGCTCGGAAGAAGAGAAGGGATAAGACAGAAGGCTAGCATTGGATGGATATTAGCTCAGAATGAATCATTAGACATGAAGGTGCGGAGGCAATACTGACAGACTCAGCTATCCAAGATCCAAACCGAAGTTCTAGCAGTATGGAAAAGTAAACAAATGTATTACAATAACTCAACAGTTGATTATCCACAATCATCCTTTACAAAGCAAACAAACAAAATTGGAAAACTCATTTTAGGGGGGGTAATGTTTTCCTCAAACAAAAAGCTTAAAATGGTAATCCTGCATGATATTCACTACTATGTTCTTTACTAAAAAATTTGCTATGAAGTAACTAATTACATTAGTGTGTAATGCAAACAAACTACTAAGGCCCCGTTCTTTACGACTTCTATTGACTTAATTTAATTTTATTTAAGTTCAGTTAATTTAATTTAAATTCAGTTAATTTAATTTAAATTAAATTAAATTAAATTAAATTAATTTAAGTTCATTTCATTATTATTAATATTATTATTATTATTATTATTAGTTTCGGGCATTTTTTTCCGCTCGACACTTTCCGACGACGGTTTTCGAACTGGCATTTCCGGCATTGATTATTCGGCCGACCTTTCCGGCGACGATTTTCGGGACGAGTTTTCCGGCGACGGTTTTCGGGACGACTTTTCCGACGACGGTTTTCAGACTGACTTTTCCAGCGGTGATTATTCGGCCGAGTTTTTCGACGACGATTTTCGGGACGACTTTTCCGACGACAGTTTTTGGACTGATTTTTCGGCGGTAGTTATTCGGCCGACTTTTCCGGCGACGATTTTCAAGCCGAGTTTTTCGGCGACGATTTTTCGGGACGACTTTTTCGACGACGGTTTTCGGATTGATTTTCCGGCGGTGATTATTCGGCCGATTTTTTCGGCGACGATTTTCAGGACGACTTTTCCGATGACAGTTTTTGGACTGATTTTCCGGTGTTGATTATTCGGCTTACTTTTCCAACATCGATTTTCCGGTGTTAATTTTTAATTTTTAATTTTTAATTTTTAATTTTTAATTTTTAATTTTTAATTTTTAATTTTTAATTTTTAATTTTTAATTTTTAATTTTTAATTTTTAATTTTTAATTTTTAATTTTTAATTTTTAATTTTTAATTTTTAATTTTTAATTTTTAATTTTTAATTTTTAATTTTTAATTTAATTTAATTTAATTTCAGGTAATTTAATTTAAGTTTAGTTAATTTAATTTAAGTTCATGTTTTCGTCTTTTCTTTCTAGAATCTGCCTGGTTTGCACTGAAGCTACATCAGGTAGTTGGGTTTGATGTAAAAGTGTAGAACATTTACAAAGGAAATGATTCTAAATGGAATAGATATCACAAATAAGGAAATGAACAAGAGGGAGAGAAGATGGGATTGGAGAAAAGAAGAAAATGAAACCAAAAGGAAAATGTTTCACCTTAAAATATGTTCAATATAAAATCATTTTTCATGGAAAACACAATTGCAAAATTAATTTTCCGTTGTTTGGTTCCGTGCAAGAAAAAAACATGATTAAGTAGCGGAATATGTAATTTTACTCTAAAGAACAAGAAAAATTACAAGAATGAAAATGAGGAAACTTAATTAAGCGCAACAATATTTTATGTCCAACGAAAGGGAGCTTATGTGAATTTTTTGGCTCCCTCTAAAAGCCAACAAGCGAAAAGGAGAAAAAATCACTTTTTGGGGAAAAAAATTTGTCCCAATAAAACATTCTCTAAAACACTTTCAAGCTTTTGTCAATTTCTTTGGAAGAGATTAGTTGCTGACAAAAGTAAAGTTGTTTACCTTGCACCGTGAACAAAGCCTTACACCATAAAATGTTAGCGAGTTGATTTTGATCTCCTTCCACAAGTCCTCAGAAAACGGTCCACAACCTTCAACAAGAATGCTGCAAGACAAATAGTGATGGTGATGTCAAAATAACATGGATCATTTCCAAAATAAGGTAGCAATTAAAATACACACGCATGTCGCACACATACTACATTCTTTTTTGCAACTAGAACAAACACCAGATGACCTATAAATCCATTCAAACTACAAAAAAAAAAATTAAAAAAAATACAATGAATACAACCACAGCTTTTGTCTATTCAAAAGCACAAAAAGATAGCAACACAAATCCACAATCAACATTATTACTCCTAAATCTTATGTAATAGCTACAATTACTAAAGAACAAGAGTTATATGGAACAAGAGGCAAGGAAATATTGTGTGCGAAATTATTTCAGAAGTTCGGGCTACTGAAATCATCTATTGCACAAGATTCTGTAGACACCAGTAAAATAATTAGTATACTTTGGTCTGAAACGGTTTATTGGAATAGGCTCCTTGAGAATTTTGTTCAGCGTGTCAAGTGATCCCTGCACAAAAAATGCTAATAAGAGTCTTCCTTATTACCTAGCATATGAACAGAAAATTTTCACTTCATTATTGAAGTTACTTTCACTATTACAGTCAAATAACCTGGGATATCAGCAAAAAAGGAAATTGGTCAGAGAACATGGTTTTGTATCCGTTAGCATAGTCAGGATCTGTAGCTCTTGTTTGTGACGCTGCGTTCACAAAGATAACTGTATAAGTTGTCTCATCTACTGCATAAATGAGAGACCAACAAAAAAAGGAGTGAATGTAGCGAACGCAAATTTTACACATTCCTCAAAGAAGTGCATTGCACGAACACCACGTAATCAGGGTGCCATAAGAAGGGATTATCTTACCAAGAATTTATTGACTTTCCCAATGAAGCTTTTTTGGGTAATAATAAGCACTTCAATAGTACTAAAGAATTAGATAATAATATCTTTATTTAATCTTTTAACTGAGATTTTTCTGAGATCCATAAGACTGACATTAGCAATTGAAATTTTAAACCAAGTAGGCAATACCTGGTTCGAATCGCACCAAACGACTTGTTCTACCGAGATATTTTGAGAACCATTCAGCAGCATTTCCCCCTTCATCTAATGCAGAGCCTTTCCAATTCCATACAGATACATGATCGACCATATCACTGGGCTTACTCAAAGAAACCTTCAAGACATCCATCTCAGGTGCTCTTAGCACTGTAGGTAAGAACATTAACCCATACTCAAAAACACATATTAAAACCAGTACACTACCTTTATATCTTAAGCAAAGGGGATCAGGTAAATAGTAAGACACACAGTGGCTATATTTGCAATGCATCTAGGATACATTATATGAAATGGCACTGTAATATTTTTCAGGAGAGAATACATGATTTTACCCATGAATGAGTCATTTGAAGGTTCCCAGCCCTCTACAAATGCTTCATGAGGTAGCTCAACTTGAATTAGAGCAAGCTTTGGTTCAATCCTTTGAGTTATCATCCTCCCATTTGCATTGACAATCATCCATTGCCTGTCCCATCGAAATCCTGCACATTATGAGCAGAAGGAAATTGAAGTTCAAGTGCACCTTCGAGATTGAAATACCCTAATTCTTTAGTTCTACCTAAAGTACTATATTGTATTATACTCCGTTTCTATGTAGCAAAGGTACTTCATTTGAGTGCCGTCATCGTCCACGTATCGGATTCGTCCACGTATTAGTGACGCTACCAATACTTCAATTAATATTCTCGCCGTACCCACTGCATGTAATTTTCAAATTTATCGTTTTCAGTCTCCATACCCGTATTCGTTTTTTGTCCCTGTCCCTATCCCCGAATCAGCACAACCTGGCTCCATTTTATAGTTCTATTGTTTCTACTTTGCACGTATAAGCAATGTTCTATTTTATTCCAAGCACAACTTATAAGCAATGCTCTTTTGAACTGAATTTGTTTGAATTGAACTGAAATTCCAGAAATCAAGTCCAAAAGAATAGGGCCTTAATATCTCTAGTCTCTGGTTACACACATGTTTGTGAGAAATGTAGTTTTGGTGAGAAAGGTGAGAAGCAATCTCAACCCTTAGATCAACAAATGAATGGCTAAGATTAAATTTGATTTTCCCTCTTTAGCCCTTCTATCGTTTGAAGTCAATGTATCTATGGCATAAAATCAATGTATTTTTACTCAATGTATTTATGGTATATTTTGAATGTACCTATAGTTGTTAATCAATGTATCTCTAGGTCATAGTTGATGTATAGGGTTGAGTTCCGGTGAGAAATTTCTTATGGTGAGAAATGTGAGAAGAGATAAATACATCAACTATAACCTAGAGGTACATTGAGCACCAACTATAGGTACAATCACCATACACTATAAATACATTGAGTAAAAATACATTGACTTTATACCACATATACATTGAGTCCAAACTATCAAAGGAGTAAGGAGGGAAAATTAAATTCAATCTTAGCCCTTCATTTGGTGATCAAAGGGTTGTGATTGCTTCTCACCCTTCTCACCAAAACTACATTTCTCACATGAGCCTACTTCTATATATATATTGTAAAAAATTTATATTCCCGTAGTACTTATTGACATGAATCCACATGACTATGTTTTATTAATGTATAAACAACTAAAGAGAGTTAAATGCACTTGGTGAATAGTGTCAAAAATCAAAAGTATTTATGGTACAAATACAGCTAAAAAAACAAAGTTAGTATCACACAAAAGTATTATTCCTCTATCAAGAAGAAGATATTATTTCAGTATGAGGTTCTTAATTCTGCTTCAACAGTCATCAGAAGCAGGTAAACAACATGGAAAAACAAACCAAGTACAATCTAATAAACATCTACCTAGCGATAAATTTGTTGTTTTGCTCTAGAGCTGAGTAAAACCATCATAATTTATTTTTTTGTTTGGTAAATGAAATTTTATTACCAAAGGAAACCAAACCAACCACCGAAGCACACAGTATCAGAAAAAATACATCAAAAAACTAGTTGCAAAGGCATCAACAAGGGTGAAAAGCCGCCTTCTATGAAGGATTCTAATCACCCTACCATCGCTTGCAGCAACTAAAACAACACCAAGCTCACAGACACCAAACCACAAAGAAACAGTAGCAAAAGCAAACACACAGACACCACAAAAAACAACCAGCAACAAGTGAGCAAAAGAGCTCCTCCCTGCTTCCAGAAACAGCAGCTGCGCCTGCCACACCGGCAGCAACAAGGAGTCATTAGCCACAGCAACTACAGCCACTACTGCCAGCAGCAACAGCAGAGACAGCACCTGCAGCAACCACCAAGCACCCTTCAACACCTGCAGCCCCAATAAACCACTGCCGGCTTCCCAAACAAACTGCAACAGCACTTAAACATCCCTGCCACAGCTGCCAAAGACCACCAAAAGCAGCAGCAGAACCTGCTCAATAGAACAACAGACTAAAGCCAACAAAACACCTAAGAACAACAGAAGACACCACCTTATGTACTGCCCAACAATAAGAACAATACTACTCTTCTAATTTACAAATCAGCCATGTCCAAATGACTCCTATCTAGAGTAGGACACCTACAATCTACTTTGAAAATAGCCTCCCTAAACACACTCTTAGGAGTATTACAACTACCATTAAACACTAAAGAGTGACTTTGACCCCAACTCCCATAAACACACTGTCACACTCACTAAAAAGTATCAACAAGATTTTACATTTAGAAGACTTTTTTCTACAAAAACGAGTGAGCCATTGCATTTCTTGATCCAAACTACCACGATGTCTATTCACCTTCATCAATTTCAGCACCAAAACCCATATTTCAGCAGAGAACTCACAAAAGAACAACAAGTGCTTGGCAGACTCAATAGAAACAGTGCACAAAGGGCAAATAGGAACACAAGCCACATTCCAGCTCAATAACCTGTCTCTAGTCAGAAGTCTCCCTAACCACATTATAAACATGGTTTTGGGGAAGCACGGTTATTACAAACCAACCTCCTCCACTCCACTTTTGGATATTGGGGTATAAGCATATTATACAACCTCTTAGTCTTCATTTTACCACATTGCTCAACAAGATCCCACCCTTCAATTCCATCAATAACCTCCCTGCACTTCAAAACTAATACTCCCTTTCGTTCGCAATGTTTGTAACGTATTCCATTGATAATGTTTCAGTTGTTTTGTTATATTTAGAATATTTCCTGTTATAATTATTATTTCATTGGTTTCAATTATTGTGATACGTCACTTTCTAATGCTACTTTACCTAATTTCCAATAATACTCCCTCCGTTTCTGAATTTTTATTACTTTGAAATTTTGGATATGCGAGAGAAATTTTAATCATGAAAAATCTTTATTATACATAAAAAAAATAAATAATAAAAACATATCCATATGAGATTTTGTTAGATTCGTCTAGATATGTAGTTTTTAATATATCCACTTTTATAATTTTTTATAGAGTATAGTGGAAGATATAGATATTTAAACTCATGCATTGAAAAGTGTGCAAAAAGCTAATGTAACAAACTTTCAGAGACGGAGGCATTACTATTTTTTATAATTAATAGTGACTTTTTTAAATCCAAAAAAAAAATAGATATTATTTGCAATTACTACTCCATGCTACTTTCCCATGCTTTTATACCTCACTGACAATTTTCTTAATTACCGGGCTAGAATCTAAATATATCTAAATTTTTATTTAATGTCTGGAAGCAATCGATAGAAATCTCAAAATTATAAAAAGTGAATGTAGGTCTTGTTCGGGAGTTAGTCTTTAGCGGATTGTGTTGGCTAATTTAGCTATATGATTAAACTAGTTGTTTGTTATAACTTATAAGTGTTTGGTAAATGCCTAATAGCTTTTTTATTCTCAGCTTTTTGGCTTCAAAAAGCTCTTTGAAACTCTAGTTACCAAACAATTGTGTTCGAAGTATGTATCAGTCAAACCTCTAACCAAGCTTTAAAGGCTAACCTCTTTAAAAAAAGGTCACTTTCGAATAACTCCATAGAAGATGTCTGGGAATTAGCTATTTGAGGGGAAAAAGAGGTTAAACTATTCTAAAAAAGCCAATAGGAGTACTTTGGTTACAAGAATTACGCTATGTTCTTTTGGATTTAATTTATGAAATTTCAATTCAAACAAATACAGCTCACACCGGTTTAATACTCGGTGAGTCCAGTATTTAGTTTAATTCAGTCAGTTTAATTCAATGTTTCCTTAAAAAAAAAATTCAATCCAAAACAACCGCGCCTTAGAAGAGTCTTGAAAGAGAGAATTGGTGTCATGGTATGAAACAACCTATTTTCATAAAACTCATATGGAAATTTAAACTTTTAAATCACTGAAAATCAGTAAAAATAAAAATCAGCCCTCCACTTAAGAAACTGTCAAGCTCAGGTTGCCAGTATCCTACATTCTCATTAAGAAATTGGCCCTTAGTAAATCAGATAATCATAACAAGGTCTCAATGAAATTCACATGTAGGGGAGTCAAAATTAACCAAAATTATTATTGTTGATTGTTGAATCATTGAGCTAATAAACCCAAAAATTTGCTGGAAACTTAAATTGGCAACGGCAATACCCAATTTCTAGTTGTGTGCCAAAAATACAGTAAAGTTATTCAAGCATATACCAAAATAAGAAATCACTATTCTATCAAATCAATTAAATTATTAAAAAAAAAAAAAGTAAACCATTACAGATTACTCCAAATTAAGCAATGATGGCAAAGAAAAAAAGAAGAGAGATTACCAGTAGAAGTGATGGGAGCTTGAGCAACAGAAATTCCTCTACAAGATTTGATAGGATACACAAATATTGACTTCACTCTTCTACCCTCTTCTCCCATTTTTTTCTCCGTTTTCTTCTCACAACTATCTTCACTCTTACACATATATTATCTCCCCTGTTTTGTTTTGTTTTGTTTTGTTGTTTCAATCAAGTTGGAGTCTAGTTTACTTACATTTTGGAATCTTCCAAACAGACAAGAGTCAAGACTCAACTACTCAAGTAAGGGTGTGATTTTGGCACCCAATTTGATTTTTTTTAGAGAGTTAACCCCTAGGGGCTACCAAAGCAAAATATAAAGCAAACTAGACAGGATTTATCCTCACATTCGAGGGTCTGGTACGATCCCTAATAACCGCATTTAGTTTCTGATCATAGTTATACATGCAATACAATGGGGCTGGGAGAAAAAAACACAAGAGTTAATATCATTCAATGGCTTCCCCGCTAAGCAATCTGCTAGCCGATTTGACTTCCTTGGATCGAACCGAATTTGCCACTGAGATTGATGTTGCTTCAGTTCCCTGCAATTTAAGATAATTATATACATATCAGTTGATGGAGGACTCTCATAACGTACAATCTCAACGGCTTGTTTATTGTCCGAAGAGAAGATAACATATTCCCCGAGGTGGAGGTGAGCTATCTCCATATTTGATGGCTTGAAGTTCTGCCATTAAAGCTGATCTTTCAAAACAATTCTTTTTGAAACCCATGAGCCAAAGTCCTAAATGATTTCTACCCACTCCTGCTAAAGTTGCTTTAGAAGAGTCTTTATTCCAGGCTGCATTTGTGTTAACCTTATAAAAAAGGGAAAGGGGGGGGGGGGGTTGCCATTGTGGGGTAGGTTGGTGGGGCACGTTTCCTGTTGATTTAGGCGGATCAGGCTGGTTTGCAGGATGTTGGCCTGGTCGAAATTGTGGCGGAGAAGAGAGGGAGATTGCATGTGTAGGAATGTGGGTGAGAGGGGGGGAGGGCCGGTGGGAGAAATTGCCATGAGCTCGGTGGCAGCCCATATTTTTTTTCATGACAGGTGGTTGGTGTTTGATTTTTTAGTTTAAAGGTCCTCAAATTTCTTCTTTTCCAAAGGTACCAAAGGGTAAAAGGAAAGATGATGCTCCATTGGATTCTCCTCCAAAAGGTGAGAGAGTCAAGGTTTGATTTGATCCAGTCCTCAAAGTTTTCGTTGGGTTGGGAGACAACATTTGGGAAGAGATCCCAAACTTCCTTGGCTCTATGACAGAATCTGAGAACATATTCTGGAGATTCCAAATAAGATGGGCAAAAAGTGCAGGTAGACCTAGGAGAAATACCCCTATGACCTAGAGTTTGATTTGTGGGAAGCGCACCATGAGTTGCTTGCCAAGCACATAAAAAACTTTACCTTAGGAGTGGAGATTATATTCCACGTATCTTTCCCCAAATAGGATGGTTGGGCATGTGAGAACTGGTCCAGATAAGAAAGTTTTGTTGAAAAGATCCCCTTATAGACATACTGAGAAATAGGTTTATCTCGGCAAGCGGTGAGAATATAGGGGTTGTATAAAAATGAGTTTGCAGGGAGGGATGTAGAGGATAATTAACTAGGGAAGGGGGAATAATACCTCCTAATATGATGTATAAGACGGTCTGATTTTCATCCTGAAGAGACAGATGACCTATAATCTGGTTCCTAAGAGGAGTACTAGATAGCCATTTGTCATACCACAAGGAGACAGAGGACCCATTTCCAATGGTCCACATACAAGAGGAGGTGTACAGGGGCCACCCTTCACCTAATCTTTTCCAGATATAAGAGCCCTTTTTAAAACTAGTAGGATACCCTCCATGATAAAGATATTTATTATAAATCAAATCTGAGTCCAAGGCCTCTGGGTTGGAAGAAAGTTTCCAGCAAAGCTTACTAAGGAGCACTTCGTTGGTTAGCAAAAGGTTCCTGATCCCAAGCCCTCCTAGACATTTGGGGCGACACACTTTATCCCAACTCAAAAGATGAACCCCTTTCTTATCATGGGACGAAAACCATAAGAAGTTTGAAGCAATGGAATTAATCTCCCTAATAAGGCAAGAATGAAGATCAAGACAATGCATATAATAGGAGGGGATGGAGGTAATGGTGGACGGAATTAGACAGAGTTTGCCTGCTTTGGAGAGGAAATGAGACTTCCAAGAGGCTAGCTTATTCCTAACTTTTTCCACAATAAAACTCAATTGATGTTTGGAGGTTCTTTTATGTTGTAAAGGGGACCCAGGGTAAGTTCCTAGGGAGGAGGTTTCATTAAAAGTTACAACCTAACAGGTTAAAAAAAAAATGCTTAATTGCTTCATCAGGTTTAAAAAGGAGAAGAAAAGCTTGCTTTTTTCCTTATTGATAGATTGTCCTGATACACAAGAGAAAAGATCAAGAGTGTCACTTATGCTGTGAAGAGTATTAAGATTTGCTTCACCAAAAAGGATCATGTCATCTGCAAAGAGAAGATGTGAGATTGGGGTCCTATTCCTTCCTAATGTAAAAACTCCAATTTGATTTTGACATCTCTACAGTTACTATTCATATGAGAGTAAGTGCTGCCAAAATCAAATTGGGGGTGCCAAAATCATTTTTCAGTAGTGAAGTGTATACTTCCTCATATTACATTTCACAAATTTTTTTACTTCCTCCATTTAAAATAGCTAGTTGTCCATGGCGCGTGTCCAACTTTTTATTGTCTGAGGCTTTTGTGTATTCCTTTGTTGTATGGCGTAATCGCTTGGTGATTCTTTTTGCAAGTTATTGTTTAGAATAGATTGTTCACAAAGTTATAATAGCTGATGGTAGGTTGTGGATTCTAATCATATGAACATAAAATCATTTTTTTATGCTAAATATAAACATACCATCATTGTAATGCCATTTTAATTATTCTATAATATACGACTAATTGGGTATATTGAATTTAGGTAAAAACTTATACCAGAGTTCTTATTCTTATATCTATAATTTGATTACTTGATATATATATATAATTGATTGGGTATTATGTTAAGTTGAAAATTAAAAACTTTTAGTTATGACCGTTAGATGTAGATCAAGGGTTGTGATTAATTTTCGGATAAAAAACACTAACCACCCAAAGTTACCGTTTTTTAAAAAAAAGTTTTGGTCAAGTTTTTATAAAAATTACTTGATTGAACCAGTTCATTCACGCTAATTTCATAGATTTCACGCAAATTTCAAGCAACAATTTAGGTTTTTGTGCATTTTTTTTTTAATAAAGTTTGATTTTTTTAATGTATAGTTCTTCATATTTGATTTTGTATGTACCCTTGTATCTTTGCATGTACCCCTTTATTATTTACATGCACCCCCTTAATTTAATATGTTTTTGTGCATTTTTTTTATAAAGTTCGATTTTTTTTAGTGTAGTTCTTCGTGTTTTATTTTGTACTTACCCCTTAATTTAGTATGTTTTTGTGCATTTTTTTATACAGTTCGAATTTTTTTTTAAAGTGCAATTCTTCGTGTTTGATTTTGTATGTACCCTTGTATCTTTCCATGTACCCCTTTATTATTAACATGTACCCTCTTATTTTAGTATGTTTCTATGCATTTTTTTTGGAAAGTTTGAATTATTTTTAAATGCAGTTTTTCGTGTTTGATTTTGTATGTACACTTGTATCTTTGCATGTACCCCTTTATTATTAACATGTACCCATTAATTTAGTATGCTTTTGTGCATTTTTTTGTAAAGTTCGAATTTTTTTTAAGTGCAGTTCTTCGTGTTTGATTTTGTATGTACCCTATCATTGTATGTATCCCTTTATTATTAACATGTACCCCCTTAATTTAGTATGTAAGATTTGAATTAATCTGGAAATTAGTATATGTACCTCCTTAAATTAACATGTACACCTATAATATTAACATGTATACCTTAATTGTACTACCTCCGTTTTTTTAAAGTTTACTCAGTTTGACTTTGTTACTATTCACAAAGTCTACTTTGACTATCGTTTGTGATTTATACATAAGATAAAACATAGTCATGTGGGGTCTCGTTGGATTCGTTTCAACATGCATTTTTTTAATATCTAGGTTTTATAATTTTTACAAACACACAATTAAAGATATTAATCTTCAAAGTTTTGCATCGGCAAGTGTGAAAAATTAAAGTGAGTAAACTAAATATATATATATATATATATATAGGAATAGGATCATGTAAAAACCTTCGAAGAAGTTAAAAACCTAAAAACTAAATATCCTGGCCATTGATTTTTTTTCTAGCCCATCATAACCGTCGATTTAATTTTACAAAAAATCAAAGAAAAAAAATCTGTTTTTTTTAGTTTACTCACTTCACTTTTCACACTTGCCGATGCAAAACTTTGAAGATTAATATCTTTAATTGTGTGTTTGTAAAAATTATAAAACCTAGATATTAAAAAACTACATGTTGAAACGAATCCAACGAGACCCCACATGACTATGTTTTATCTTATTTATAAATCACAAACGATAGTCAAAGTAGACTTTGTGAATAGTAACAAAGTCAAACTGAGTAAACTTTAAAAAAAATGAAGGTGGTACAATTAAGGTGTACATGTTAATATTATAGGAGTACATGTTAATTTAAGGAGGTACATATATTAATTTCCAAATTAATTCAAATCTTACATACACTAGTAGAAAAATACAATTTTGCTGCACTTCATTTGCGGCGGATTTAAGCATATGCAGCAAATAATAATACGATTGAGATTTAATGTATTTTTTTTTTGGTGTATTCACCCGGTTCACCCTTTTGGGCTAATCCGGATTCGGAGCGCGTCCCGGGGTTAAGGTTTTAAACTCCTCCAAACGTGCTTGCGGGGGATCGAACTGTGGTTCTCCCTACCAAGTCTAGCCCCTGGCACCACTAGACCAAGACAACGTTGGTAGATTTAATGTATTTATTATGTTTATATTTGCTGCAGTTTGTAATAAAGACCCCCGCAAATAACAATCTAATCTATTTTGCTGCATAACCATATTACAACTGCCGCAAATTCAAAAATAAAATTCATTTTCCATTTTTTTCTTTTTTTTGATTTTTTTTTTTTTTGAATGGTTTTCCAACAAGTAAAGTCTTAAAAAAAACCCATATATTTATCGATGTAATGTCCAAAAAAAAAAAAACCCAATACTTCTCTCACTCCTTTGACACCACCAACACTTCAAAACCCTAAGCATTCCCTCACTCCCTCGACACCACCAACGCACTTAACACCACCACCGAGCCTTCACCGTTGCTTCGTCTGGAACCACCGAGCCATCGCCGCTGCTTCGTCTGGCACCACCGAGCCATCGCCGCTGCTTCGTCTGCCACTACCGAGCCTTCGTCATTGCTTCCTCTGCGAGCCCTTCGTCGTTGCTTCAATTGTTCTGCCTCACCACTTCGTCTACTTCAATTACTGCTTCAGTTCTTGCAAATTTTTGGTATTACCAACACTTGATCTCTTTTATCAATTGCTTCTTCAATCTCAAGACTTGTTATCTTTTTTTTTTCCAATTATAATCTTGTTTTTATTTGTTGTTTTAGGTTTCAATTGGTATAGGTTTCAGTTTTTAGGGATTAAATTTAGTTTTTAAGGCTAAATTTTTTATTTTCCTAATAAATTGAGTCTTTAGGGATTTATTTGTTCTTAAAATTTTCGTTAAGGCTCAATTTAGTGCAACGGCTATTCTGAAAATTTTCTTTAGGGTTTTTAGTTGTTGTTTTAAGGGTTATGAAAACTGAGTCTTTAGGGCTTTCAGTTGATGTTAATTTTCCAATTTGTTAATTTTCAATTAAAAACTGGAGAGTGATGCCTTCTTGAATTGTCGATTATATTTGTTTTGCTATATATATATATACAGTGGCGGATCTAGCTTAGTGCCTGATGGAGTGGTGGGGCACAGGCCCACCCATTCCAAATGAAAAAGATCAAGTTCAATAAGGGCCTTTGGGCCCAAGTAAAAAAAAAAGCGGAAAGGGGAGATTAGGAAAGAGAAAGTAAAAACCCTAAACCTTACCCCACGCATCTCTCTCATCTGATCTCTCTGACACTCTCAGTTCGCCCCTCGCCACTCACCAGTAGTGTCGCCGGCCCCTGCTTTCCGAGTGTCGTTATACCATTAGTCGCCTCGCTGCCTCTCCGATGTCGTCCTTAGCGTGTTGCTAGCGTTCGAACTTCGACTGTTCGTGTTCGTCTGCTGCGTTCGTGTTCGTTGTTGTTCCTCCAGGCACCAGCTCTGGCCTTCCTCGTCGGTCGTCGCTGATTCACCGCTTACCGACCTGCAGTTGTCCTACTTTCCACTTCTCGTCTTCTCTAGTCTTCCACTAGTCACGCATAAGGTCTGATACTTTGAATTCTAATTATTTCTAAAACCTAAAATTCTTAATTTAATGGCTTAAATCAATACAATTTACTGATAATTTTATATATTTAGTTTCTTACATTGTTTTTGTGAATGTTAATTTGTGAAATTGTGAATCTGCGATGTTGTATGTTGTTTGCTGATTTGCTTACTTGTTTACTTTAACTACTTGTTTAATTGTTTAATTTACGTTTGTTGATTAATTATGTTGATTGTTTGATTATATATACAATGAAAAATTTACGTTTGTTGATTTGTTTAAATGTTTTTTTTTCTAATATAATTGTACAAATTAAATTATTAATTATTATATCAATGTTCAATGAATGTTTTTGAATAGATCCAGAAGTAAAAGCAAAGATATAGGAGATGATAAAGGCACAACTAAAATTGATATGGGCACACCCCATTGTGAGAGAACATCTGATCTTCTTATGCATCTCTCACAAAAGGTGTGCCCATATCAATTTTAGTGTGTCAATATCAACTCCAAAGATATTGCAAACTATTTTTCAAAAAGAACTCACGCCATAAACTCTCCTCCACCTCAAACAAGTGAACAAACTTAATCCATTGAAACAAATGAACAAAACCTATTATAAATCGATACCAAAATATGAAAACTCGTAGAGAACAATTATAATCGTGAATTTGTAATAGTTTACAGTATCATTGCTATAGAATCAACTGATATATCAGCATCTGTTTTGTTGGAGTCAAGAAACATGTCTTCCGTTTTCTTTCTGAATAACTTTGGTTGACTCACAAAAGACTAAATACACCGCTTAAGGTTCGGCTATAAAATAAGCATTCTTAATGCTCATTTGAACAAATGAAAAACATTTTCTTGCAGTTGGTCAGGTTAAATATCCTTGTTTTTTTTGTCATCACTAACTTCCTTCCGGAATAATTGATTTATGTACAAGTCTATATTTAAGTTGTTAGATATTAGTAATTAAAGAGAGTTAGTTGTAAATTGTCTTTGCAGATCGTAATATGGTTCATCCTTCCAGACTACAGCAATTAATGTGTCCAGTTCGAGATTGTTTTCATTCAATATTTCCCAAGGCTATATCAGATTTGCACACTGAGTTTTGAGATTGTTAATGCTGTGGGAGTTGTCACCAAGATAGCTTGGGCTGGAGCAGCTTATAAACTAGTTTTGTACATGTTGGCTAGTCATGTAAGAACTTATCCCATCAATTTTCTCCATTTCATATCATACTTCAATTTATAAAAGCAATCAATATTTTCAACATGATTCATTTTGCTTGAATTGCTATACTCTAATTTTTTACTATACCAATACCATATTGGTTTCTTTCAGCATCGTCTCTTGTCTTGTGCACTTTCGACTGGCAGTATTTGGCGGCGGCTTCGACCGGCAGTGTTGAGCAGCGGCGAGAAGAGGTTGTGTCTTGGGGGCGGCAATTCATTTGTCCAATTTTGTTTATTAAATTTCAGTTTTTTTTTTAATTCTTGTATAAATTTATTTATTTTTTTTTTGTTGAATTCTTGTATATATTTCATTCTTTAAATTTTGAATTCTTTGTATAAGTTCATCAAAATTATTAATAAAATTATCTTTTTACTAATTTATGATAGTTATTTATTTACTTTATTTCTTTCTACATTAAATTTATTTCTTTGATTTTTTTTTATTTTACCATAATTGTATTTTTTTTTAAAAACAAAATTAATTTTATTTGCTGCATTCATATGAAACTTATGTAGCAAATACATCATTTCATTTGTTGCGTTTGTGAACTGCAGCAAACGTGACAATTCTCATTTGCTTCCCCTATATTTGCAGGGGGCCTAAATCCGCAGCAAATGAGCCATAAAACCCCGCAGCAAGATTAATTTTTTGTACAAGTGATACTAAATTAAGGGGGTACATGTTAATAATAAAGGGGTACATGCAATGATAGGGTACATACAAAATCAAACACGAAGAACTGCACTTAAAAAAAATTTGAACTTTACAAAAAAATGCACAAAAACATACTAAATTAAGGGGTACATGTTAATAATAAAGGGGTACATGCAAAGATACAAGGGTACATACAAAATCAAACACGAAAAACTGCACTTAAAAATAATTCGAACTTTCCAAAAAAAATGCATAGAAACATACTAAAATAAGAGGGTACATGTATGTTAATAATAAAGGGATACATGCAAAGTTACAAGGGTACATACAAAATCAAACACGAAGAACTAGAACTTTATAAAAAAAAAAATGCACAAAAACATATTAAATTAAGGGGGTGCATGTAAATAATAAAGGGGTGCATGCATAGATACAAGGGTACATACAAAATCAAATATGAAGAACTACACTTAAAAAAAATCAAACTTTATTAAAAAACGCACAAAAACCTAAATTGTTGCTTGAAATTAGCGTGAAATCTGTGAAATTAGCGTGAATGAACTGGTTCAATCAATTAGTTTTTATAAAAACCTGACCGAAACTTTTTTTTCAAAGAAAAATGGTAACTTTGTTGGGTGGTTAGTGTTTTTTACCCGAAAATTAATCACAACCCTTGATCTACATCTAACGGTCATAACTAAAAGTTTTTAGTTTTCAACTTAACATAGGTTTTTAGCAGATCCTGACTCTATATATATATATATATATAGGGTTGGGTTCCGGTGAGAAATTTCTTATCGTGAGAAATGTGAGAAGAGATAAATACATTAACTAATACCTAGAGGTACATTAACCACCAACTATAGGTACATTCAACATATACTAAAAATACATTGAATAAGAATACATTGACTTTATGTCATAGATACATTGACTCTAAACTATAGAAGGACTAAGAAGGGAAATTTAAATTTAATCTTAGCCACTCATTTGTTGATCAAAGGGTTGAAATTGCTTCTCACCTTTCTCACCAAAACTACATTCTCACATGAGCATACTTATATATATATAGAAGTATGCTCATGTGAGAATGTTCTTTTGGTGAGAAGGGTGAGAAGCAATCTCAACCCTTTGATCAACAAATGAAAGACTAAGATTAAATTTGATTCTCCATCTTTACTCCTTCTATAGTTAAGAGTCAATGTATCTATGGTATAAAGTCAATGTATTTTACTCAATGTATTTATAGTGTATGGTGACTGTACCTCACTAGTAAAAAAACTAGTATTTGTAACTGCCTATTTGCATCGTGCTTACTCATGTACGGTCCAAATAACAAGTATTTGTATCGTGCCTTTAAAGCACGATGCAAATAATGCACTATTTGTATCGTGCCTTAAGGCACGATGCAAATAATGTACTATTTGGATCGTGCCTTAAAGGCACGATACAAATAGTACATTATTTGCAATGTGCCTTAAAGGCACGATACAAATAGCTTTGTACCCTAATAAGAAATCAACCAAAATTTTCCCCCCTTCTGAATTCAAATCATCCTCTCTTCGTAAAAAACCAATTCTCTCTCTTTGTTGCTCTTCACTTCGCAAGCGGCCAAACCACGACCACCACCAAACCACGACCACCACCAAACCACGACCACCACCAGCAGGCGACCATCACTCCTTCTCTCTCTTCGTTGCTCTTCTCTTCGCAGGCCCCTTCGTTGCTCTGCGTTGCTGCGGGCTGTTGTGCCACTGGCTCACGCGCACCGTCTGCCACCACCACCTTCTTCCAGCTCAGACCACCACCTTCTTGACGCCCCACCGCACTGTTGCTTCCTCCGACCACCACATCAGGTATAATTCTGATTTTTTTTTCCTTTCTTTTAATATATAGTAGTTGTTATTGTTGTTGGGTATTAAATTAGTATGAATTTTTGGTAATTATTGTTAATTTAGGGTTCAATTTTGTTGAAAAATGCTTGAGATTCACTTTTATTATGTTTGTTACATGAAAAATCACATTACTAATTCATGTCTACAATGTGTTTGTCAAAATGCTTGAATGATAATTAGTATAGTATTTGCTAATTTTTATGGGAAATAGAGACAATTAAGAAAAGCTTATTTCAAATATCGATTCTTATATTTTTTAAGTTCAAAATGTACATAATCATGATTGATTTTTGAAGTTCATAATGTATATGAGGCGAAGGTGCGCACTTTTTAGATATGAGGCGCTCGCACTTTAAGTGCGGTAAAACATAAAAATTAATACTAGACCTTATTTTTTACTCAACCCCACATAAAAAATATATATACTATATCTTTTAATTTTTATGTGCAACAAACTATACTTTACCCGTTTTGTTATTACTACTTTTGTTTTATGTTTAA
Organism: Salicornia ramosissima; assembly: GCA_951394345.1. NCBI lineage: Eukaryota > Viridiplantae > Streptophyta > Magnoliopsida > Caryophyllales > Amaranthaceae > Salicornia > Salicornia ramosissima. The sequence goes on from OX596235.1 coordinate 16,291,361, forward strand.
ATGAAACCTACCCAATTTGATGTACAATTTCATTGATGGGTTATGCCTATGAAGTAATTGTCGTTGTAATATATGTCTGATTTTACTATGGTAGAAATGAATCGTAGTTGGATGTATGGAGATCGAATGGAAAGGGAATTTCGAGATGGAGTTATGCAATTCCGGTTGCCAGCCTTAGAGCATCAAAGGTTTAAGAAAACTCCTACTATAGCTTGTCCTTGTCATGATTGTGGTAATGCAAAGAGGTGGGACTGAGTGTGGCTACTACGTAATGAGATACATGTACGAGATAGTGAACCTTTACAACGAATGTAAGGGTGATTTACAACAGGTATGTTGATTTTATTTGTAGTTTGGGAGAGAAAGTGTAACGACCCTGATTTTATTGGTATTTCTGCCGGATGTTTATGTGCATTTATGTGTTGATATATATGGTTCAAATTTAGTTTTGAACTATTTATTTTGTTTTATGTGAATAATTTCGATTTAATTCGAAATATTTTATTTTGATTAGTTATTATTTATTTTAATTATTATTTAATTAATTAGAATTTTTATTATTTAATTTTTCTAATTAATTATTTAATATTTTTGGGCTAAAACGGATTAAGCATGTTTAGTCATGCGGTTTTTGTAAATTAGTCCAATTGATCACGGAAGCCCAAATCGGCCCTTTTCTCTTGCTTTGGCCGGTTTTCATCATGTGCATGGCAAGGATTTGCCACTTGTCTCATGTTCACACCTTAACTAACTCTATATATAGAGGAGTTAGTAAGGCTTGATGATCCTTTTGCTCATTTGCCCATTTAAACACACTTGCCATCTCTTGCCATCAAAAGATCAAAACACAAAACTCCCTACATTGCCATCAATCCACACGCCATTTTGGCTATGAACAACAATCAAATTGTTCATCATCAAATCTAAACTTAAACTTAAAGATTCAAACTCTATGGATCTTTAAGTATCAAAACTCAATCTAAACCTCCTAATTTGCATTCAAGATCAATAGTACGGGTTTGGTTTTTTGGCTCGGTTCGTGTGGGTGTTCGTGTGTGGGTTCGTGCGGTGGCCGTGAAGGTGGGCCGTGCTCGTGGTGGTGCAGCCGTGCAGACGGGCCGTGCAAGTGGTGGTTTGTGGCGTGGCAGCCGTGCAACAGCAGCCGTGCTCGTGTGTGCAAGCCGTGTGTGGTGCCGTGTGGAAGCCGTGGGTACACCGTGTGATAGGGCCGTGTGGTTCTAGTTTCCGGGCTGCAATCTTGTGTTGATTTTGTGTGTTAATCTTCAACAAGGTAACATACTTTCTCAACTTAATTTGGCATACTATGTTTCATAGTATAGATTAAATGAACAAGATTAGTTTAAATGAAGTTTTGATCATGTTTTGAGTATGATTGTAAATCTGATTTTTAAGTGGTTTAATGATGATTTGATGATTGAATATGATGATTTTATGATTGATTATGTTAGTAGTAAGTTTATGTTTATCATGTTCAAGTTTGGTGAATTTTGGATGATAGTAAGTTCATGATTTGATATGTTGAAGAGTGAGTTTATGCGTGTGATATGATGTTTTGGGATGAGTTCTTGATTCTTGGATGAGTTCTTGGTTGAAGATCTTGAATCTTGGATGAGTTCTTGATTGAAGATCTTGAATCTTGGATGAGTTCTTGATGAGTTCTTTAAGAGTCTTTATGAGTTCTTGATTAAGTCTTTTAAGTTAAAAAAAGTTAAAGAAAAGGTTAAAGAAAAGGATAAGATGATATAAGATGATTGGTTTACACGTTATTTTCTTAAGTCAAGGCGTAAGATGCAACTTAAGAAGTAACTAAGAGTGTAAACTTCAGATTAAAGTTGAAGAATGTAAGATTAGCTTGATTTCGTAGCTAGACGCCTAAAACTTAGAGTAAGATTCTATGTTTTTGGGTTAAGACGTTGCCCCTATCCTGACCGCGGTATTGGGATAGTGGTTACCACTATGTCGTCCTTTGACATGGATTTCCAGTAAGATTGGTTTCATAGGATTTGGGAGTAAGATTCTCAATCCTGGCATAGTTGGAAAGTTCGTTCGCGTAAGAGGCGTTCATACGAGCATAGTCCGGTCTAGATTGCGAATGATTGCGCCAAAGATAAGATTGGTTAAGTTAGTTGAGTCAGGCATGTATTTGTATGATTCGCATGTTTTAATGTTGTGTTTTGGGTTGTTTGTTTTGGTTATTTGATTTGTGCTATGTTCATGTGTATTCCCGTTAGGGTGAGTCAGTTATGTTACTCGCCACTGACGGTGGACTGTTGTTTACTTTTCAGGTAATTCTGATGATGAGGTTCTTGCTTAGCTTTGGGTTGGGCGAGCGCCGATATAGTTGTATAGTTGTATTTCTGTTGTTTTACATTTTCGGTTAGTTTGGACTATAGTAGTGATATTTGTGTACTTTTGCTATAACTCTGACATGTGTTTGGAGTTACGTTTGTTAGCAGTTGTAGTTTGACTTTTGGATTAGTAATGTACAAACTTGTGGGTATTTGTACTTTTGGGTTATAGTAATAATATTTTGAGGTTTGTTTTAATTTATTTTTTTTTTAAGTATTTTGGTTTGTTAGTTCTGACTATTCGACTCGTCGGTTTCTTCCGCGCCGATTTAAGCGAGTCAGGTCGTCACAAAAAGTGGTTATGAACCCCACTTTATTTACATATTTTGCTGCATATTGTTGTTTTAAAATGTAAGGGTGAATTACTACTTGTCGTTCTAAGTATGGAAATTGGATTGAAAAACACCTAAAAATAGCCAAAAACGATCCATTCTACTTGTTAGTGTTCCAAAATGACCTCTTACTGCGTACAAGATGCAAATGAGTTATAAAATGCTTGAATAAATGTTTTAGGACATGGATAAAGCTTAAAAACAAAAAAATATATGTTGATTACTGTGGAGATAGGAACAGAAACACCCAAAAATTAGCAAAAAGGACATATTTCACTACTTGTCGTTCTAAAATGTTGTTTTATTGCATAGAATCATGCAAATTGGTTCTAAAATGATAACATAGATGTATAGGACATGAATAAAGGTTAGAAACATGAAATAGGTTGATAAGTGTGGAAATGGGATTGAAAACCACCCAAAAATAGCCAAAAACGATCCTTTCTAATTATTAGTGTTCCAAAATGACCTCTTATTGCGTACAAGATGCAATTGAGTTATAGAATGCTTAAATAAATTCTGTAGTACATAGATAAAGCTTAAAAACAAAAAAATATGTTGATTACTGTGGAGATGGGAACAGAAACACCCAAAAATTAGCAAAAAGGACATATTTCACTACTTATCGTTCTAAAATGTTGTTTTGTTGCATAGAATCATGCAAATTGGTTCTAAAATGATAACATAGATGTATAGGACATAACTAAAGGTTAGAAACATGAAATAGGTTGATAAGTGTGGAAATAGGATTGAAAAACACCCAAAAATAGCCAAAAATGATCCATTCTACTTGTTAGTGTTCCAAAATGACCTCTTATTGCGTACAAGATGCGTATGAGTTATAGAATGCTTAAATAAATGTTTTAGGACATGGATAAAGCTTAAAAACAAAAAAAATATGTTAATTACTGTGGAGATGGGAACGGAAACACCCAAAAATTAGCAAAAAGGACATATTTCACTACTTATCGTTCTAAAATGTTGTTTTGTTGCATAGAATCATGCAAATTGGTTCTAAAATGATAACATATATGTATAGTACATGACTAAAGGCTAGAAACATGTAATAGGTTGATAAATGTGGAAATGGGATTGAAAACCACCCAAAAATAGCCAAAACAATCCATTCTACTTGTTAGTGTTCCGAAATGACCTCGTATCGCGTACAAGATGCAAATGAGTTGTAGAATGCTTAAATAAATGTTTTAGTACATAGATAAAGCTTAAAAACATGAAATATGTTGATTATTGTGGAAATGTGAACGGGAACACCCAAAATTTAGCAAAAAGCTAGGACATATTTCACTACCTGTCGTTCCAATGTTTTATTATTTCAAATATTATATTGTGATTATCATGTTGTTTAATTTGATTTGGTTTACAATATTTTGAAGGAGTTTGTTGGAAGATATGACCCGTACACTAAATCGGAGATTGATGAAGTTCGGGAGCAATGGGCGAGGTTCTTTCTGCCCTTTATGTTGAAATGATGATATGATAATTTGTAGAATTGTGTTTTTATTTGTATGTATGCGTCTATGTATTATCATTGACAACTTATTGGACCTTTGAGGTGTATACTATATTCGAAATACATTTTTGTAAAAAATTGATATGTTTGTATGTAGTATATTTATATTATATACATTTCGATCAATCATCGATCCTTGGCGCGCTGCTCATTCCTTGGAGGCCTATGTATACGTATACGTATTGTATTGTATGATTCAATGATAATTATATATAATTGATTAATTTGTACATTTTAATATATAATTCAATGATAATTATATATAATATAAAAAATTTAAAAATAATCCAATTAAAACAATTGGACTCATTTGCATCGTGCCTTCAATGGCATGATCCAAATAACTATCTTATTTGTATCGTGCCATCAAATGCATGATGCAAATAAATGATTTATTTGCATCGTGCCTTCAAAGGCACGATACAAATAAATCAACATTTTGTTGCCAATAGGTGATCTATTTGCATCGTGCCTTAAAATGCACGATACAAATAGGTCACTTAATTGTATCGTGCATTTTAAGGCACGATGCAAATACTGTCTTTATTTGTAACTGTTTTATTTGTAACTGCAAATGCACGATACTAATAGCTTGAAATGCACGATATAAATAGCCTTTTTTCTACTAGTGCCTACAGTTGGTGGTCAATGTACCTTCAGGTCGGAACCCAACCCTATATATATATATATATATTTCAAGAAATTCTTTAGAAGCTAAGAATAGTGTATTCTTTAGAAGCTAAATTTAATGCTTATTTAACAAATATAACTTTTTCTCATTAATGTTAAACTCACTTTATCTTTAAGTGTTTATTGGATACAATAATTTTAAGTGTTAAAATTAACTTGTATTGTAACTTTGTTTATAAAAATAAATATTTAATAAACTATTGTAACAATATTCTCCATATTTCTTTAGTTGGTTTAAGTTTCAATTTATTAGTAACTGTGACGACCCGACTCGCTTAAACCTGCGCGGAAGAAACCGACGAGTCGAATAGTCAGTTCTAACATACTAACATACTTAAAAATTAAAACAAAACCTCAAATTGAATATATGCTAAATCCAAAAGTACAACACCCACAAGATTGTACATATCTAAACCCAAATATCAACACTACTAAAAACAGTATTAACTCAAAAACAATATCAGAGTTAGAATATATAAGTATCACTACCATAGTCTAAACTAGAATCGTACTACAACTAAAAACAAGTACTAAATAACATCGGCACTCGCCCAACCTAAAGCTAAGCAAGAACCTCATCATTAGAATTACCTGAAAAATAAACAATAGTCCACCGTCAATGGCGAGTAACATAACTGTCCCACCCTAACGGGGATACACAAGATCATAGCATAAATCAAACAATCAAATCAAACACACCAACACGCGAACCAACGACATATCATACCTTCAATATTCATAACAACAATAAGCAACAATGTTGACTCGACTAACTTTAATCATTAATTAACAATCTTAAACTTTGGCGCAATCATTTACATATTAGACCGGACTACGCACGTACGAACGCATCTTACGCGAATGAACTTTCTACTATGCCAGGATTGAGAATCTTACTCCCAACCCCATGAAACCCATCTTACGGGAAATCCATATCCAAAGATGACATAGTAAGACCACCAACTATCCCAATACCGCGGATAGGATAGGGGCAACGTCTTAACCCAATTCTTAGAATCTTACTCTAAGATTAGGCATCTAATAGTAAAATCAAGCAAATCTTTAATTTTAATTTACATTCTTAGTTAATCTTAAGTTGCATCTTACGCCTTGACTCAAGAATAACATGTAAATCAACAAATCATGGAACCTCATATATCATTCTTTAACTTTCTTTAATTATCTTTAACTTTCAAGACTCGACCAAGAACTATCAAGACTCATAAAGAACTTATAAAGAACTCAACCAAGATTCAAGAACTCATTCAAGAACTCCATCAAGATTCAAGAACTCATTCAAGAAACCACCCATAATCATATCATCAAAATTCACACATGAACTACAATGTTCAACAACGATTACATCAACTTATAAACATCCAAACTTCACAAAACTTGAACATGATCAACATCAAACATGAAATTAACATAATCAATCATAAAATACATATAATCAAGGCAAATTCATCACAAAACCATTACCCAAATCAGCCTATGATTCACGCATAAAATGGGTACATAAACATCAATTTCGGTCTAATCTAATCATCTAATCTACCCTATGAATCATAGTATAACAACTAGGATTAGGATAGTATGTTAACTTAATAAGATTTAACCGCTTAAACCCACGAAAACCCGCTGCCCAGAAGTGCTCTCATACGGCTGCACCACCACGGCTGGCCACTACGAACACGGTGCACCTTCTTGAACACGCACGGCTTCAATGCACGGCACCACCACACGGCTGGACCCAAACCACCACTTGTGCACGGCCCTCACATGGAACCACCACACGAACCACCTTCTAAATCCACACGAACCAAGACCCGAAAACCAAACCCGAACTAGTGATCTTGAATGAAACTATTGGGGTTTATATTGTGTTTTGACACTTAAAGATCAATGGAGGTTGAATCTTTAAGTTTGGGTTTGAAAAGATGGATGAACAATGGTTGGGGTTTATAAGCCAAAAATGGCGTGTGGAATAGGGGTGAATGAAGGAGAGTGTTTGGCTTTTAAATTGATGAGCAAAGTGTTTAAGATGGCAAAATGGAACATAAGCCTTACAACCTCTTCTATTTATAGAAGTGGTTAAGGTGTGGACATGAAGCAAGTGGCAACATTAAGCCACTAATTAAGAGAGGGGGCCGGTTGGGCTTAGGCTCAAATGGGCTTAAATGATCACTTGGGCCATTTGCACTTAAGCATGACTAATCATGAACAATTTTGCACTTGGCCCAAAATTAATTAACTAATTAGAAAATTTTAAAATAAAATTCTAATTAATTAAAATAAAATAAAATAAAAGGAATAATAAATCATAAAATAAAATAGTCACATTCAAGCAATAAAAATAGCCCAAATAAATTTAGATCATGCACAGAATAAAAATAATTACACACAAGATAATCAAGAAAATAGCCCAAAATCTGGGGCGTTACAGTAACAATGTTGTATTATACTCCCTATGTATCAGTTTAATTGTAACAAATGGGTTAACGCGGTTCTCTATGAATTTTTTCTTAAACGAGAACAATAACAAACTCCTCATCAAACCCACGAACACGGTGCCTACAAGCAATGTAGGCTTCCCTTGCTATCTTAAGAGCAGATTCATCAGCAGACATCAATTGGGAACTTACATCATCCAGAACAAGCCCATAGTATGACACTAACATCAAAGATGCCTCTTTGGCCAATAATTGCTTAGCCTCATGAATACTTGGTGCTCGATCCCCACAGACACCGTCAACTCCACCAATTGAACCAAGTGGTGCAACAAACCAGACCTGGAAATCTCAATTCTTAAACTGGATACATTCAATAGGAGTAACTTGCACCTGCATCTTGGTTATTATAACCCTTAAAAGCTGGAGAATATCAAGACGAACATCATATTAAACTGTAAGACTTGACTTCTTGCCCAAAACAAGATCAAAATGGCGCCTAACAACTCCTTTTTTCAATGCATTCTAGCTCACCACACTTTAGCCTATATAAATCATGACACTCTCATAGCCTAGACACCCTATCAAAATTGACATCATGGACCAAAGCATTCATGCTCTGAACCATAAACAGCACCGGCTTCTTAGCAACATCCTCACACGATTCATTAAAAGTGCCAAATTGATCACCATCAAAGACATGTAATAGGATTTGATTTTGACGGTATCATGACAAGACTCTTCTTCTTTGGTGAACCAACAAGAGCGTACAAGGGAATATCTAAGCCAAGAATATGGGTAATTTTTTTCTAGGCAAGCAACAAAAGACATAGAAATTGTTATGCGTTTATGTAACGACAAAAAGAAAACAACTATAAATTGTTTCCCTAATTATTTACAATAAGTACAAGTGTATTCCCACATTTATGTCACTCATCACACAAGGATAAACCACTTAAAAATCCCAAAATCACAAACATAATATAAACATAGTATTCCTACATTTATGTCATTTGCTCTCTTTGCCAAAAAAAAAAAAAAGGAAGCATTCAATCATTATTTGACTAAAGTAGTAAAGTCTAAAGAAAACCTAAACTCCCAACCCATTGCAAACTTCACATGTAATTTTTAATCTTCATATTACAGGGATAGTCCAAGTAAAAATCATTATGTTGTCATGACTCATGAGGAAATGAAAGTGCGCTATGAATATGCAACCACAGAAATGACATTATGAAAATATAAGCTATACAGTAGATCTTTGGTCATACACTAAAACCGTCTCACAATGGTAAAATCAGGCCTTCCCAAAAAAAGTTATGAAAAATTCTGTAAAAATTATTAAAAATATATAAAAAGTTATCAAGCAGTTCTATACATATATAACTATTTGTATTGTTTTAGGTAATTTTTGCAAATTTTTCTTTCAGTTTTCTTAGTAAGAATTTGTATATGCCATAAATAGTAACTCAAAAGCTAAGGAATAGCTACAAAGCCTCTACCAATAGCAAGTAATGAATCAATTATAAAATGCACCAAAAATTATTGTTATATTAGGGATCCGTCACCCGAGTCCATGTAATATATGTGCACTTGCTTGTAAGAATCCAATATTCAACATTTTGCACATATTTTTGTTTTATATAAAGATAATATTCATCTATATACAAAGTGTTTATTATCAATTTTAAATATTTTTGTCACTTTAAAAATAAAACGATGTACAATTATACATAGTACATTCGTTAAAACAAAACACATAAAAATTAAAAGCTTGCATACTATGCAAACACAACATAATTATTTGCTAATTTTAATATTCCTTTTATTTTACTATAAAAAACAATTATATAATCATTTAATATCATCCAACGTTAATGTTAAAACACAAAAGGTTAGATGATCATTAATAAATCAAAATAGTTTCATATTTTCTTATTAATTATATGAATTTTTAAAATTTGATTATTCATCTAAAACTCTAAATATTCATTGCAATTTCTTACATCATTTGACGTTTGTTTACCATATTTAATTTAAATTTTTTAATTTTGAAAGTTCATTTGTAGAATCTGAATATTCAAAGAATCATAAATATCCATTTGTAAAGATTGAATAATTCTTTTTTAAAACTGTTCAGTTGTAAACACAAACTATTCCTATGAGAAACCTAGTATTCATTTTTATATAAAAAGGTTTTCTTTGTGTTGATCTTAGAGCAGTGTCGTCAGCGAGGGAATTTTAGATCACGGGAAAAAAAAAAAAAGTGAGAATGTTGTCTTTCTCACCAGCAAGGAGTGGGTTTGATAAAAAAAAAATACCTCACATGATTTTGCATTTCACCCGCATGAGCAGCTAAATTCCCAGCTTTGAACTTCACGTTTCCTACTGAATTTCTGGCAGCATGCGCAAATAACAAGGCAGCAGAAATTGCAGTAGGGTCAGAGTTGCAGGCAGCAACCATTCACACCACAACACGTGTTTTGATGTTGCAACGGCTAGCTTCCACTAATCTGAATTTGTGTAAATTTGGAACGGCTCTTTTGTTGTTAACGGCTATTTTTTTATAAAAATAATTTTTATTAAAAAAAAATTATTAGTGATCATAATTTTTTGAGATCTATAAATAGACACCAAATTTGCTATATTTTGACACACTTCTAAAAATCTCCTTCTCTCTATAATTTCTTAGAATTCCATAATTTTTAAAAAAAATATCTTATAATTGTCAAGTTAATGGATCCATTTAACTTGAACAATATTGATCCTAAATTGCTCCAAGAATTTTTAGATAATTATGGAGGTAATGCTTCCAATGTTCAATCACCTCAACCACAACAACAAACACCCACCTTTAATTTCCAAGATCTTAATCAAATGTCTCCAAATTTTGATTACGTACTCTCCTCATGCCTACCAAGGAAGTAATAGTATGATCAATGATGAGCCTAGTGAAGAAGAAAATGTTCCTGAGACCCAAGAGGAACCGATCATGTCTCCTCCGGTGGCCTTAATTCAACGACGTGCAGTGTCTTCTTCTGCCCGTAGTTGGTCCGTAAAGGAGGATGAAGCTCTCATTGTGTGCTACATGGAGCATTGCACAGACGCTATCGTCGGTACGAACCAAAAAGCTTTTGTACTTTGGAGGAAAGTGGCAGAATCATGGGAAGCCACTCAAAAAAACCGCCCGTATGAGTTGCCGCCTAGAGGGTTCAAAATGTTGGAAAATCGATGGAGAAGAAAGGCTAGTGACATCAATCTTTGGGTTGGTTGCTATGAAGAGGCGAACAAGTCAACGGGTAATGGCTACAATAATGAGGATAACACCGTTCAAACGGCCCATACACTATTCCGAAAGTCCACCACACCTCTGAGAAACTTCTTGTGTGAGCATGGGTGGAGGATGTTAACCGCTTATCCAAAGTGGAGGTCCAAAATGAGGTGGGCCATGTCAAAGAAAGAGCGGGAAAGTGCAAATGCCGAAGTTGCTGCTGAAGCAAGCAGTGGCAGTGGAAAAAGAATGAGGATGGACGACGCAGGTGACACCGGTATGGCAAGCGGTAGCTACATTTCGGGTGGTATTGCTAGGCCCGATGGTGTTAAAAAAGCCAAGGCAAAACGAAAGGGTAAAGGCATATCAAATGATGCTGGGGTTATTAACGACTCCATAATGAGTGTTAAAGAATCATTTGACAATTCTAATAATACTCGCTTGAAAATGATAGAGTTGGAGGAGAAAAAGGATAAAAAAAAAGCAAAAAGAAATGGATGTCGGACTGCTTCAAGTGCTGATTGCAAAGCCATCAACTACTAAAGCGGAAGAGCAGATGAAGAAACAATTATTTTTCGACATTTATAGTGTTAAAATGTAGTTAATTTATTAATTGTAATAGTCTTTAACTATTTTGCTTTATGTACTTAATTTCTCTATTTGAATTTGTAAGCATGTTTGGGCAATTTTAATTAATGGTTATTTTATTTTTATTAATGGTCAGTTTATGTTTATGTACTTATCTTATTTTGCTTCATAGTTATTTTTATTTTATCTTATTTGCTTTATGTACTTATCTATAAAAATCCAAAAAAACCTTATCTATAACAATCCAAAAAAGCTTATCTTGAAAATCTGTAAAAATCTTATCTTGAAAATCTGAAAAAATCTACAAATCTTATTTTTGAAAATCTGATAAAATCTTATCTTTTCCTACTTTTAATTATCACATTTCCTCTATTTAAACCAAACATGAATCCACAACTTCATACAACATCTTTTCTTGTCATTGTTTTTTCTTACAACTACTTCATTAATTTTGTTTTTCATTTTATAATTTCCTAAAATGTCCCAAAGAAGCTCCAATTCATCTAGTTGTTCAAGTGATGAACAGCAAGAGGAATTGTTGTACGATTTGATCTTAAACCAGATTCCAAATTTTTTTAATCGACAACGAAGAAGGCCAGCCAGACGTAGGTTAAATGAAAATGGTGAAGAAGTTTCTAGAAGTGATCGAAACCGTGAGGAGGGTCACAACCGTTTGTACAATGATTACTTTACTAGTAATCCAGTGTACAATATGCAACAATTTCGTCGCCGGTTTAGAATGAGGAGATCGTTGTTTTGCCGAATAATGGAAAAAGTTGTTGAAAATAATATTTTCTTTCAACAACGCCGAGATAATGCTGGAAAACTCGGTTTCACCCCGTTGCAAAAATGTACGGCGGAAATCAGGCAATTAGCGTACGGTTACAGTGTAGACGCAGTTGACGAGTACCTAAGGATGGGGGAAACTACAACACGAGAATCGTTAACACAATTTGTCCAAGGTGTCATCACAAATTTTGGAGATCAGTATCTCCGAACTCCAACGGAAGAAGATGTTAGTAGAATCTTGTACCAAAATGAAATGTGTGGTTTTCCGGGCATGATCGGTAGTATCGATTGCATGCATTGGGAATGGAAAAATTGTCCCCAAGCATGGCAGTATCTTTTTTTGGCATTCCAGGATCTTGTAATGATCTTAACGTGTTGTATCGCTCACTTGTCTTTGATAATGTCTTGCAGGGCAGGGCACCAAACGCTAGCTTTACGGTGAATGGCCATCCGTACAACTTGGGATACTATCTAACAGATGGTATTTATCCAAGTTGGTCGACTTTCGTACAAGGCATCACGCATCCTCAAACCAATAAGCAACGACTGTTTTCAGATAGACAAGCACATGCCAGAAAAGATGTTGAACGGGCTTTTGGAGTTTTGCAAGCTAGGTTTGCGATTGTGCGACATCCTGCTCGTGCTTATGACGAGGACATGTTGGCTGACATAATGAAAGCTTGTATCATTATGCACAATATGATTGTAGAGGATGAACGAGACACATATATCCGAGCTGAAGTTTTACGACAATATTACGAATCCGATGTCCCTCAACGAAGAAATGGTGTCTCAGCTCCAAGCACTAGCACAACAATGAATGATCATCATTCATTTGATTTTCAAACAGGACGACCACTAGATATTAATTCGTATTTACGTTTATGTACACGTATTCGCGACAGAAGTGCTCATGATGCTTTAAAGCACGATTTAATGGAGCACATTTGGGACAAATATGGCCCTAATAATCAGTAACAATTTTTTTTTTTAATGCGTTTAAGTATGCCATGTATTTTTTTTATTTTTTTTTTACTTTCCGTGTTGTTATATTTAATGTAAGGTAATTTATTGTTCTTTTATATATATATTACATGCTTCTCGTGTATTTTTAATAACGCCGAAAAATGTGAAATAATTTTAGCGTACAAAAATACGTACAAAATACGTACACCGGAAAACAAACAAAATACGTTATCAAAATACGAAAAAATATTAACCAAAATCATGATAACAAATAAATAATAATAAAAATGTAATAAATAGGAAAGAGAAAAGTGGTGGGGGTATAGTTGATGGTAGGAAAGAGATTGTTGGGGTTTTTTTATTTTAGTTCACTGCTGGGAGAGTTTTTATAAAAAAAATTTAACCCACGAGATTGGGTTGTATGGAAGAGTGAGAAATTGGGTAGAGAGAGAATGGTGAGGAGAAAATTCACCCCCCATTGAGAGTGCTCTTAATGATGTTCTCTACATAGTTTACTGGTGCAAAGATTATACTACAAGTAGTGATGTCAGTTTGGGTTGGAACCCGTTGGGTTAACTGAACTGACCGTGACCTGAACTGAAATAAACTAAACTGAAAGTAACCCATAACCTGAAATTGACCCGAACTGAAGTGACATGAATTGTTATTGGCCCGTGAATTAATGACTTGAACTGAATTGAACTGAAAGTAACCTGAACTGAGGATAACCTGTCTCAAACCCGAAGATTTATTAAATTGAACTGAACTGGACTGAACTGAAACCAACCCGTTATATTATTTGACCTAAACTGAAATCTTATTCAACTTGAAAGTAACTTCATATTACAAATAACATGTTAAAAAACTTTGTGTTTTATGATCAATTTTAATTGCAATGGACACTCCAATATAACGCGATGTAAACTGATGTCAACCTGAAACATATTGTTTCTTATCGCTGAACTGTATTAATCTGAACCGTTTTGGACTGAATTGATACCAGCCTGACCGTTAATGACCCGAACCTGAACTGAACTGTCAACGAGAAAAATACAACCTGTTATGACCTGTACTGAAATGATCTGAACTGAACTGAACCGAATCGTTGGGCTAATAACCTGATTCAACCTGAACCGAAATTGAACTGAACCCGTTTGGGTCAACCCTAACCTATACCGTTAACCCGTTTTGACATCCCTAACTACAAGCATACAAGCTGAAAGTTCAGAAAATCAACCATTACAGCACATAATCATTTCAGGAGTAAAAAAAGTAATAAATAAGAGGAACACCATCATACTAATTAGCATAATTAATACTGCAAATCTGCAATATTAATCAGAATTTATTAACAGAGAATTTCTAACTTAAAAGTGATACCAAAATGGGGAGATATATATAGCTCTTCCCAATTTAACAAAGATCAGATTACTAGACCTTATTATATATTAATAGGAATGTTCTGTGTTAATCTCTGGACAAAAGGCTGTAATTCACCAGATGCAATTGAATCCAAAATCCATGTATGAGCAATCACTTGAGAACCACTATCTAAGGCTAGCTTCTCTGCATCTAACTGTCTTAGCCACACCTCATTCACTTCTCCTGTTGAATCGTCGTTATAAACAATTATTGTAGTTGGTGGATGACATGGTTCGTTGCTAGATTGTTGCAGTTGTTCTTCCCTCTCTACAAGGGTACCTCCTGCTGCTATAATCAGATTTTGGAGATCTTTTTTGTATGTTGCCACATATTCACCATTGAAAAAGAATTTTAAGCTGCTGAATAGCTTTGGTTCCTGCTTAAGATATATACTCAGTTCTTGGTAGATATTTTGCTCATTGACAATTCAAAAACCAGAAGCAATCACAGGAAATAATGAACTATATTAAGAAACCAAATTTGATAGCCCTTCAGACTGTCTTAACGGAATTGATTTTCAACAAAAAAATGGTACTTTTTAGCATAAAACCGTATTTTTTTTATACAAAGCTTAAATAATTGTGCAAACATGTAACAGGAAACCAAGAAGGTCTCCCAAATGTAACAGGAAACCAAGAAGGTCTCCCAAGAGTACAGAAAGATAGAATTTAGAGATAGAGGAGAAGATAGAAAAGGAAATATATTCTTATTATTAAACAATAGCACATAAGAGTATTTATAGAAATAAGCTAACTAACTAACTTTATTTAGTTAAGCTAATACACGTGGCAAGTAGTACATAACTAACTATAACAAAACGTTATAAATTTATAGTAGAAAGTTGCACTTAGGTTATTTGAGCTACAAGTTCTATCAGACCGTTTGACAACAGATTTTGTAATTTTATAGATGCAGAATGAGTTGATTGTCAGGTAAAATTAGATAAACCAAACATTAAGTCAACAAAACAATATAAGAAATGAACACTTACATTATTCAAAGCCCTAAGTCGGCCAGTTTTGGGGGCATCAGTACATCCATGATTATCAAGGCCAATTTCATAAGGTTCTTCATCGATTGGACATTTTGATAGCATGCATGCTTCGATCCCTGAAACAAACAATTCAAGGACTGTTATGAAATTTGCAGACAGCACAAGTAGAATTTATCAGGAGAATCTTATTACTTGACTGCTTGAATGATCAAGTTAACATTAACAGAGAAAATTTTACTACAAAAATAGAAGATTAAAAGAGGAAGCTTACAATCAGTTTTAAGTATCCATCTGCCATTAAGAATAGCCATGAGAACTTTCAATGTTCTACTGCAAGCACCATTTGCATCTGTTGCTGCAATTACATGAGTGACATTTGGGGTCCAGGCTTTTGTCACAGTTGCTCCACACATGTTTGCAAACTTCACTAACTTATACTGCATATGATAAAGCGGATTGATATAAAGTTACATAATGTTTTGAATTGGAAGAAGAATTAGACTGAGCAATAAGATAAAGTAAACCTAATAGATTATGGGAGGAAAGAGAATAAGCTAATGCTGTACACACTTACCTTTTCATCTGCAGAAAGGGCAGATCCACACAGAACCCAATTTTTGGCTCCAGTAGGTGATTTAGCCCAGAAATCAATATCACACACAATTTTCGGCTCATTATAACTGAAAATCAAGAATCAAAATGATGAACTGGTATTAGTAGGGCTGAAATGTATCAGAGACCACTCAAAGCTTCAAAATGAAAAAGCACCCAGTTAAATTAAGTTGTTAGGAAGTAATTAAAACAAAATTCAGAACGTCCAAAATCTTTAAAACATGGAAATCCATCAAGGTGGCCTAATAATCTTTCATTATAGGCATCATTTTATACATCATGTAGGCATGTAGCTGACTGCAGTTTCTGGGGGCCATAGTTGACAATTCAGTTCAAGCAACCAAGGATGCAATTAAGTTTACTTAGGCACTCAGCATAGCTAAAACAAGATGACACTTGACTTGTACACATTGGATATCTTACAACCACACATTCAACAAACAATTTGAAGATAATGCTCACAAAATAAACATCATACGTTTGTACTGTTGAACACTTCTTCAAATGAGTTTTCTTAGATCTCTCACTCGGGAACTTCTGTGAAGCATGAGTAGGGCAGAGCATCAGGAATTCTTTCTGCAAAATCAAAATAAGTGTAATCAATCACTGTTTCCTTCTTTTCACCATCAAAATTACAAACATCCCTATCTCTATTTTGTCTGAAACAAGTAAAGAACCCCACCGTTTCCCATCTGCATCCTTCAATATTGTATGCACAAGGAGCATGATAAGATCTTCGGCAAGATTTTGCAAAACATCCAAGTGCTGCTCCCTTGAGTCCGCAGGTGGTGCACTTAAGTTTACAAGCCCTTGCAAGTTCTTTATCCAAATTTTTCAGTGTAGTGTCATTCTCATAATAAATTTGAGGCGCCCTGCAAGTATTATAGTCATGTCATATATATTGTTAGACGATTTAACAAACATCACTCACCACATCCACAAACTAAACTTTATTACATAATAAACTTAGACCAAGATTAGGAGCGGCTAAGTTAACCAACACTAGTATTTATTCACAAGTGCCTAAGAAAGATTGAGTCATGAAATTTTGCACATACATGCCATTCAAGGACAAGTAAAAGCACACATCATTCTGTAGTACAGAGGAAAAATAAGCATACAGTTTGCAAAGATCACCCACCAATCTATACAGCTTTGGTGCACATGTATGACACAAGGACGAGTAGCCTCACTGCCAAAAACTTGCCTTCCATTAGCAAAATGCTGCATTGGTCCAGAACCCTAGAAGAAGAAAGAAATTTTTAGTCTTCCACCCAAACAGAAAAACATTATACATGAAAACAATAGGAAGCAACCATAACCTCACGGCCCGTTTGGTTGTTAGTAATAAATTGAGTTAATGATAATGGATTTAAAGTGTAATTTGTTAAGGAAAAACCTTCTAATTCCCATGGAAAACAAATTTTCATTCTCAAGCTTGAATTTTCTTCTTATTTTCTATTACCATCTATTACCATGGGGGAGGATGATATTAGATGGAAATGGATATTTGTGAATAAAATTAGATAAATTGGAGTTAAACTAACACTACCATGGGAATAGATCTTGAATTTCCCTTCCAAATTTAGTTATAAATTCATTTCCATTATCACTATTTATGACCGGTTACCAAACAAACCGTCAGAGAAACTTATTAGTTATTACAATTGAGAATGATTCAGGATAAGAGACCCACCTCAGTTATTTTCCAAGACTGACAGAATGCACATAAGAAGCTGCATGAACTAGTAGGATCAAATTCAACTGCTTGTTGGTCAGTAGGAATATTCCCAGCATTAAACATCTCTGGCACACCTTGGCTTATTTGCTTTTGTTTCTTGTAATTCAAATCATAACTTTTATCAAATCCCTCAGCTCCAAAATCATCAACAGTTCTCTTAGTAGGTTTCTTTGACAGGCATTTACCTGTGGTCTGCAAGCATAATTTTTCAGAAACATCAAGAGATCAGAATGAAGCAAAAACAAAGCATATGATTAAGGTCAATACACCTAGTCACATTGACACTACCCATAAGGATATGGTAAATACTAAATACTTCCTCTTTCTTTAGCTCTACATCTACATTAAGATGAAGCACAGTATTTATAGAATGAACCACATTATTTATGAAAATATACTAAAATAATTCAATTAATGTAGGGACTAAGGACCATAATCCCAAATATATACATTGGGATTGCTACACAACTTAACTTTCAAAAATGGAAAAAGTTGTAAAAGGAAATATGTGTATAACAATTTGGTATTCTAAGGTATTTTGACAATTAGAAAAAACGCTTTGATATGTAATTTATCAAAATAAAATAGTACAAAACAGGTGGCTTATTTGCATCTAAAATCAAAACATCAATGATGGCTACCTAGACTATGGTCATGTTCTTTTAGACTGAATTAATCTAAACTAAAATGAATAGAATCATGGACTCGGTAAGAGCTGATCTGAATTGAATTAATTTGTTAAATTTTAGACTGTAAATAAAATTTCATAAATGAAGTGCAAAGAAAAGGGTCTAAAAGATAGCAAAAGGCACTTCTAGTTCACTCGATCGTCAAAACTACCATATTAGATGGATTTGGACTAGTTTCCATAATAAACTGCCAAGTGCTAATTATGAAGAAGCTCATATATTACACAGCAAAAAAAAAAAAAAATCAATTAAAAAGTGTATACCACTGTTTAGCTTATACATAGTAGTGGAGTACCATTCCAATTACATTGTCACTCACTATAATATGTAAATGCAAACAAGACGCCATTTCAAGCAATAATGATAAACAAAGTGCAACAAATCAAGGAACTACAATAAGGAAATTAAAGCTAATATGAGATAAAAGAATGATTCAGATTCTCACATCATCCTTACTAAGGCCGGACGATGGAGGGCTATCAGGAGATTCCATCTGGTTCATGTCAACATCAACAGCTTCATGTTGCTCTGCATTTCCACACGTTCCACTATTCGAATTCCCTGGTGTGGTGGAATCAAAACGTCTGTTGGATGTCTGATTAGGAAATCGACATTGTGCAGAACCAATTGCGAGATCTATAATGATAAATCGCAAATAAAATGAACATTTTAAGAAGCATTTGTGAAATTTGAGCTCTGAAAAAAAAAACCTAACAAAGTACAAGTGTATACAAAGTTAAGCCAGATATGAACCTGAATTAACCATTTGAGATGAGAAAGAAGAATCCAAACATCTGTAGATGTTTACAACATTCTCTACAAATGGAGCTTGCCTCAAATCTGCAAATGACCCCAAAATTTAACGAAATAATTTACAGTAGGAAAATTTAGGAGAATGAAGAGTATTAAAGTACCTTGTTCAGAATAGGGCGATTTGCAGAGGGCACACACTAATCCAAATAAATTCGATTTGGGTACACAAGAACTGAAATTAATTGAGAAACACCAAATTAAAACTGATTCGAGTATAACAGCACAAAAAAAACAAAAAAAAAAAAAAAACATATTCAGTAACGAAAATCAAATTACCTGCAGAAAATATGGTCACAAGGTAGCAACATTGGTTTGTTATACATTTTTAAGCTGCAAAAACAGTAGAAAATACCATCAAACACTAAAAATAACGAGTAACAAAAATAAATAAAAAAAAAAGGCACCAAAATCAATGTGTTTAGGGCGGAATGAAACAAGGGATATACCAAAGAGAGCATTTTAATTCAAGCCCTAATTTCTCAAGATTAAGAACCCATGGATTCAGGAAATGAGAATGGTTTTGAGATTCCGCCATTGTTGAGCACGAGATGAATGTAAGCTGGAGAGACAAAGTGTGTTTACTCTCTCTTTCTTTCCCTCTTCTGAAGCAAGATTAGGGCATGTACTTTAATTTCTGGCTTTCGTTCATTTTTATTTAAAGGAGATGGTGTAAATTACAATTAAGCCCTTGAGGAGAGAGCCGTTAAGTTCCATGTGAGGGTAAATTGTGGGATGATTTTGGGGGGTTTTTGGTCTTTTCCTTGAAGAGTGAAACTATATTTTGGTGTGAAAAGTTTTGTGAACAATTTGGATCCCGCCAAAAACTTTCGAGGACAACAAATTTTGCCGGGAAATTTAAGTTTTTGATAGTGCCAGAATATATTCAAATTTTTGGTGATAGATTTTAAACACTTGACAATTTTTGGGTGGCAATTAGCTAACGGGTAGTTAGGGCCGAATTGCTTCTGGTCGGGTTATTTTCTGTGTTTGGTTGGTGATATTGATCAAAGAAAATGGGAAACAACTGTCCCCATATGCCAATTGCAGTATATAATGTTACTATACACTATCTCAGACTCTCAGTAAGTCAGATTCTCACTTTAGGGTTCTTAGTTGCGCATCCTAACCGCTGCGCATGCCTCTCAGTCGCTTCTCACTCCTATCTCCGGCGTCCTCACGAGTCGCGTCTAGATCCAGGCCAACAGTAGCACTCATCTCCACCTCTCCTCTCACAATTACAATGAGTTAATCTATGTATTTGGTTTTATTTCGATTTTAATCACGAAATTTGCAACTTCTTAGATGTAAATGGGGTATATCAAACTGAATATTGTTGCTGCTTTGTTGATTTGAAAATTAAGCTTCAAACATCAAATCGAATGTTGTTACTGACTTCTGCAAGTTCTGAGATGTCATGTGTGAATACAGGGTTATACAAATTAGTCATTGGAAACATTATGTCCTCTGATGTAATTGTTGTTTTTTTCATAGCTTGGTACTGTCCTTTATATGTTGATTTGTTTGATTTTTATGCTAATTTCAGTTTTTTTTTTCGATATATGTATATGCTTATTTTGAATAAGGTAACAAAAGACATTTAGAAAATTTGAATGTTTAATAAATAAATAATGAAAAAACAGAAAAAAGGTTAAAAAAAAAAAACCATTGTGGATCATCGGATCGATCCGATATCTGATCCGACAATTTTGGATCTTTCAGATCGAATATCCGATTGTTTTCGTATCGGATTCAGATCACGGTTTGAAGCCATTTTTTTCTTAGAATATAAAGTAGAAGTTTTTTTATTTAAATTTGTACAAAAACTAAACAAGATAAATGAAACTTAGAAACTTAAAATTAACAAGAGAATAAGAGCTCGAGACTTGAGAGATGAGAATTGAGAGAATGAGAGATTGAGAGAATGAGTAGAAAGGATGAGAATTGTGAGGAATTTGGATGAAAGATGAGGGATATTTATAAGAGTAAAAAGGGGGGTGGAAGTAAAAATTTTTTTTAAAAAAAAAACACAGCCAAAGCGCCAAACTAGCCGTTGTGTGTGTAACGGCTAGTGACAGCTAGTAATTCGGCGGGCGGGCCGGGTTACGGGTCGGGCTGGGTCACGGTTCGGTCCGGGTCTGGGTTGGGCTGGGTTGCGGGTTGGGTTTGGGTTGCGGGCGGGGTCGGGCTGGGTTACGACCCGGGCTGGGTTCGGGCTGTGTTACGAACGGGTTGGGCTACGGGTTGGATTTTGAAACCACGACCCGTGACCCACCCGTTTGGGACCCGGGCCGGTCCGGGCTAGGCACGGGTTATGGCGGGCCGACCCAGGCGGGCTGAAATCCAGGCGGGTTGCGGGTCAGGCCGAGTCGACCCAGCCCATTGGCCACCTCTACCATGAGATATTGCGTTTAAGGTTGCAAACTTCAATTTAAATCATGGAAATATTTATATAGAAAAAACGTAAATAAGTAAGGAAACATTTGAGACTGTTAAAAAAAAAATATATTGATGTCAAAATGCTTGACATTGCGAGGGTGGGGGGATAGCTCAGGTGATTAAAGTTTCTCTCCCGATTCCAAGTGATCCGGGGATCGATTCTCATCCCCGCCTTTTGTGACTCATTCGTACCAAAAAAAATAATGATCGACAATGCTGCCAAAGTTTAGAGTGAGGTGCATATGCTTCTCTTTTAATTCATCCTTTATCTAATATCAACTTTAGTGTTTCATCTGCTTAGGGTATGTTTACTTCAGCGTAAATTTAGTTCAGTTCAGCCCTCAATTTCCTTCTCTTATAAAATATTACTTTCAATTGTATTCAGTTCAGTTCAATTGTCATTAATGTTTATTTTGAACAAAAGTTTTGAAGGAGTTCTATTTGTCTCTCTGTAATTGAATATAATGAATGATGAGTAATGTATACTATTGCACAGTGTTACTCATTAACCTGTGAATAGCAAGTATAAGAAGAGTGTTGTCTACTTGTCTTTCGGGTTAATTGAATCGAGTCTGGTACGAGTAGTCGAGTACATGTTGTGGTCGGGTTTGTACATGTCCAGTTTCCCATAGTTATATTGGGTTTTTAATAGCTTTCAGATACACTTTTCTTGTTAGAATTCGAAATGAACCGATTTTTTTGTACCAGGTAAACAAGTACAAGTTGATTTTGCCAACTATGTTCTATATTAAAGAAAAAAATTTCCTTGCATAAATTTTCAAGGTAAATATTAAATATTTCTCATTGCTCAATGTTCACATTTATAAAATATTTCTCATTACAATCTTCCTTTCACCTATCGCACATTATTAATATCTACAATTTTCTTTTGAACGAAGTAAAATTTTGTTTCTAAAATACTATCTAAGCACATTTTCCCTCGTCGAACCTCTACAAATCCAACTCAATCTTCACATGTATTTACATAACAAATTATTACTTTTATTTTTTGAGTCAAAAATTTTAAAACTTACTATTTACACGGATTTTAATTTTTTGAAAATCAAACATATGGCATGAGTACTACCTAGTTACTGTTACCCAGTGATAATAAAATATGGTTTTGTACATGTTTTTTCCTTTATTTTTTTATGGTTTTACTATGCTAATTGTGCTCTAACGAGCCATTTTGCAGCTAATAAGTTCGCTTGGAGCCTTGTGTATTTTCAATTTTTTTTAACATGATTTGGCTAAAAGATACTTAAAACGGGTCTGAAACCATCAAAGTAGGTCCAACTAGGCTTTAGAGTAGTACCGGGGATTCAGATGAGTTTTAGAGAGGTTGCTAGGACAATTGGTGAATAATTGGCTTGAAGTTGTTCGGATTGGTGAATAATTGACTTGACATTGAAAATTAAATTCAAAGATACACCTAATTCTGACTTGAAACTAGTAATGAAAATATGTTTTACATGGGGATTATAAGGTTTTTCCTTAACAACATTACATACACTTTAAATCACTACCATTACCACAACTTATTACCAAAAACCAAAATAGTTGTTAGTCTTTAAAGTTTTTTTAAAGTCTTGATATTGCTAGTGATTTAATTTTGTCTTTCGTTTTTCTTTAATTAGGTGCTAATGATGTTTTAATTTTGTCTTTCATTTGGCATTCCTTTAATGTGGTAGCACTCAAAGTGGGTGTAGGAATGAATCTCAATGCATTTTTGTTTTTAAAAACTAGAATACAACCATATGAGGTGTTGTTGGAATCAGATTTATTACTAGTTTATTAATATTTACTCCATAGTTTTAATAATTATAGATATATAATTGGTAGCATCATTAACTAATGGTGTGTCAGTCTGTCAGGACATACTCCATCTATCCTGAAAAAGTGTTCCATAAGGATTTAAAATGGTTCCCTAAAAAACAGTGAGAGAAATGTAGTTAAAATTCTATTATGGGGAGTTAATGAAACTCGGTTAAAATGGTGGAGGCAAAATAAAAATACAAAATTTTTAATTTCTCCCTCCAAAAATGCACTTTTTTAAAAAAAAAAATAGCAAGCATAAGTACCATAAATAGTACTTCAACACGTTCTCTTTCCATTCTCCCATTAAAACACTTTCTTCCCATTTTTCTTTCTTCCATTACTGTAAAATATTTAGATCCAAAAAAATTACAACCATTTTACATAAAAAAAAATTACAACCATTTCACGTTTAAAAAAAATTACAACCATTTTACATTTAAATAAATTACAACCATTTTACATTTTAAAAAAATTACTGCCATTTTACATTAACAAAAAATAAAAATTTACAGCAACACAAATGAGGGTTTAAAATTTAAACGGTTAAGAAACTCAGAGAATTCTCGTCATTGTGCTAAGGACAAACCATTAATCAAGTTTAATGACAACTTCTTTTGAAGATGAAGGTGGGAAATGTGAAGCATCATTGTTAAAGTTAGGTCCGTCTTCAAACACCCACCCTCAACCTCCGTCAGCATTACAGAAACAATCGAAGGGACAGAAGCAGATTCAAGCTCAACTGACTAATATCCTGAATTCCAACCATCAATTCCAAGCTCAACAGACCAATATCCTTAATTCCAAGCTCAACACACCCTCACCTTTGATGCCATCCCAAAAATCAAGCCAACCACCACATGTTTGATCTTAATATCCCAAATGAAGAACCTAACTAGTAAGCTCAACAAAACAAAGTCAGTTTTGATCTGAATGTCATAAGGTCAGAAGAAAAATCAGATGAAGATGAATGGGAACTCCAACCAGGTGAATCATATTGCTTTGAATGGTATGAAACCAACATTAAATATGAACAAGAAGTGGACTAGTTTGAAGAAAAAAGTGATGGGGAGGGTGATCATGACACAGAATGCAATGCTCATAGCGAATCAGACACCACAGATTCAGAATTACAACCAAATGACCAAGGTAATTGCAAAATTAAATGTCTCAAAAATAATCATGAAAGGAATAGAGTAGCAGTTGTATTACTTGTTAATTCACATAATGCTACAAAATAGCCTCATGGTATGATAACAAATTTAGCACATGAGTATGGGGTAAGTAGGCATACAATTCAAAGAATTTGGAGAGAAGCCATGAAATAATATAAAGTTGGAGGGGAAGTCAGTGCTTGCATGAAAAAGGCAGGGATGGTAGGTAGGAAAAGAAAAACCCTAGACTATGACAAATTAGAAGGAAATTTCTCTTAGAAGGAGGACTATCATAAGGCCCTTGGCACTTACATTGCACATGTCAAGAAGCACACTACATAGAATGATCAAGAGGAGAGAAATCAGATCACCTAGAAATCTAATGAAACCACAACTCACATTCATACATAAATATGAAAGATTGCAATGGTGTGTTCAAACAATTATTCCCCAACCTATACATACAATTCCACGTTTTCACTTATTACAAATTGTGATTCACGTTGATGAAAAGTGGTTCATTATGTCAAAATTCATCCAAAAGTACTACCTTTTACCTGAAGAATGTGAGCCTTATATAGCATGTATGTCTAAGATATTCTTTACCAAAATCATGTTCTTGGAAGCTGTGGCAAGGCCATTGTTTAATGGATATGGGGAGATTATATGGGATGGGAAAATAGGTATTTGTTCATTTACATGTCAAGAGACAACAAAAGGAAAAAAATTAGATTAGTAGGCACTCTAGAGACTAAGGCAATGCAATCAATCATCCAAGAGGTGATGAGGGACAAGTTCATACGTCAACTACTCTCTTGACAATTAAGGAGAAATGGCCAAGGAATTTGAGAACAACAATTTGGATACAACAAGATAATGCAAAGCTTCACATATATTAAGATGATGCAGAATTCATGCAAGCATCCAATAAGGGGGGTTTGGGCATACGATTAATTAACTAACCAGCACAAAGTCCATATTTAAATGCTTTTGTAACGACCCGACTTTTTAAGCTGTCGTTTGACAAAGGAAAACGGCTTGCGGATCATTACTTAAGCATTGAATTAGTCATTAATTATAAATTTAAAAATAAAAACGTCTTTATTTATCTTAAAAGTCTGAAAATAATCCCAAAAGTCATTAAAGGTAAAAATACCTAAAGTATTACATAAACTGAAAATATTGTCTTCCCAACATGCTGGGATCATATATATAAAATAAAGTAATATTGTCTTAAATCACTCTAGTAAAACTAAGGTAAAACTAAACTCTGCCACGCTTAAGCCCAACCATCGGAAGCCCGTTCTAAGCTGCTGCATCGTCACCTGAAACTGGGGGGGGTCCACCGTCAGTGGGGAGTAACTAGGCTTTCCCGCTTAATTGAGGGACCGCTAAACACATAATATCATAGAATTATACATGAAAATCACACATAAACATAGTACATCTTATACAAAAATTCATACGAGGTACGTATAAAAATACGTACAAAGATACGTATACAAATATGTACAAAATACGCATAAGAATACCTGCAGAAATACGGTTAGAATACGTACAAAATACACGTACAATACATCATGGAATACGTATACATTCGGGTATAACATACGAATACATACATACATACATACGTTATACAAATACAGATATACACAGCGGAAGACTTATACTATTCGTAGCACATGCATTTCATACTTATCTTATATTATAAATACTTTTAACCTGGTTATCATCATTTCATTAAATCATAACTTATCTTAATCTTCTTAACTTATCTTACATCTTATATTATAACTTATATTACATCATAACATAACTTATATCTTATCATAACTTTCATAACGTATCGTACTTTCATATCATCTTTACCTTAGCTTATATCATATCATCTTATCTTTACTTCATATCGTATCATATCTTATCTTCGTATAATAACATAAATATCTTATCTTGTCATATCATAACATAACATAAACATAACATAAACATCTTATCTTAACTTTGCTTAATCCATGGTCGAGTCAACATGCTAGTAGGGGATCTCGTGTGCACCCTAACTTTCCTAGAATATGCCGGGTCAGACTCATGTGTCTTTCCCAAAGTCTAAGTGGGACCCTCACTCCCGAATTAACGGCCCATGTGCCACTAATTCGGACGACAACACAAACTAGAATCAGTAAATCGACCAGAAAGCCTCGGCAGGTCGGTGGCAAAGACTTAACCCCGGTAACGAAGTGTGCATCGTCGGTGGGGTGACCACTTCATAAAACCTTAAAGAAAATATCTTATCTTATATCATATGAATCATCTTAACATCTTATCGTATCATATCATAACATTCATCTTTACTTCTTAATGGACCGGTCACTATAACTCGTTGTGGATCCCGTGTGCACCACAACTTTCCTAAAACATGCCGGGGTGAACTCGTGTATTCAACCCGTAGTGGATCTCGTGTGCACCACTAAGCCTAAGCTATGGCCATAACCCCTAAATAGCAGCTCGTGTACTACTACTTAGACGACTACATATTCTAGAACCAAGAACTGCGCGGGGGAACTCGTGTGTTCGTCCCATTGAGCAGTGGCTTCGACTTAACCCAATCCGACGACTCGTGTATCATCGAATGGGCTATATTTCATATCTTATCATCTTTCTTAAATCGGGAAGTACTAGGTGGCCGTAATCGGAAATGAAATGTTCGAAGTCCCAGGAAAGAGAGGTGCGGCACATATATTGGCCACCTTAAATACCAAGTCTTTCCTAGTCAGAGATCGAAACAATTCAAATTCCTTTTACTCAGTTTCCTTTCCTTTCCTTTTAATATCTTATTAACTTCTTAATATAACTTATCCTTACTTATACTTAATAATAACAATAACATTAATAATTATAATAATAATAATCGTAATATTAATAATAATATTAATACTATCCGAAATACTAATAACAATAATAACAATAATAATAATAATAATAATAATACTAACATTATCCGTAATAATAATAATAATCTTATCCGTACTAAATAACAATAAGTAATAATAATAGTATTATCTACCCCTTCATGTTACAACTTATCCCTGATAATCCCTTCTATATTATTAATCATCTTTCCTAATACTTCCTTTTAATAATATTGTAGGTCAAAAATTAAACTAAAATTGATCAACAAATAGGGCCACTCGACATTTTAATAATAAAGACAATAATTAAATAAATTCATCAATTAATCATAAATACAATTAAAAATCATGCCTTTGAACAATAAATCATACAACATGAATCAAACAAGTTCAAGATTCAATCTTTTTTTATACATAAACCACACGGCCTTTGGCCATATCAAGAACATCAACATAACTTCCAAGAATTGATCCTAACATGATAAAGATTAAAGATTAACTAAAGATTCATCAATATAATTCAAGATTCATCAAGATTAATTATAAAAATCATATTTTTAACTTAATAATTAATTTTAACCCACTCGAAAATTCAAGAATTAATGTTAACATATTTTAATAATTCAATCACCCTATTTTACACAATCTGATTTTTAAAGAATTAAATTAAGAACGACCATCTAAAGGTCTTTAATAATCTGGAAATTTTTATGGGAGCTAAATATAGGTTCAAGGTTTAACGTGCATAAATTTAGTTTAAGAATAACGTCATTTACTAATTTTAAGGAATTTTATAACTAACAAATCAGATTAGGCTGAATTCAGTTTCAGATTTTTCTTCCATAGCAAACGATCTTTAAAAATTACGAAAATTTAACACAAGTTGTAAAACACTATTACTGACCTCCACCTAAAATTTTGTAGCCATACAAATTTATTAAGTATATTAATAAATTCGTAAACCAAATCTGGACAGTTTTACCGGTTTGAAAGATTAAATTATTTCAAGCAAGAGAAGGACGAATTTCTCCATGAAATAAATCTTGATTAAAGATCAAACAGTAAAGAAGCTCCTAAAATTATTCTAAGTCACTCGAAAAATTAGAACAACAAGAACAAAAATATTCATGCAATTATTCATACAAAATACATAAATAAATAAATTAATTTATGCATAGAATACCTTAAAATAAAATCAAGAAATATCATATTCATAAAATTCATAAGATTCGAAATAATCTAAACCTAATCATGATACTAATTCTTTTACAATTTTCATATTTTTAATCCTAATTTACTATGTGTAAAACTTGTACCAAAATTAAACAAGATAGCGTAGTTACCTCGATACGCTAAAATTTCCAAGACAAATATTTCACTCTTTGGTGAAATTTAGTTCGGCTCGGCTTTTTTTTTTGGAAGGAAAGGAGGAGAACAAGATTTTTTTTTTGGGTTTATGAGACAATAGCAATTAGGAACAAAATGAGTGGAATATGTTCTATTTATAGAAAAAGAAGAAAACAAACCCTAAAAATTACTAAAGGGTGCCGTGAAAAGGAAGCCCAAAAATTAGGAAAACTTAGCTAATCTTAGACTAAGTTTTAGGAATTTTAAAAATATAATTTTTAATTAATTTAATCTAATTAACCAAATAAATTAATTAGAAGCAACATAAACTTGGCCCAAAAAAAATGTGGGGAACCGGCCAAGACCAAGAAAAGGAAGAAATTGGGTCATTGACCCAATTTAGAATAAAGGATAGAAAATAAAAATAAAACAGTCCAAAAATAATGGGCCTTTTAGACTTAGAATTAAAAAATAATATTAATAACCGCGAAATTTTCTGGCCCTAAATTTCGGGGTATTACAGCTTTTAACCTAGGGTTTTTTTTTTTGTTGCCATTCAGCCACTAAAGGATCAAGCAGCTCCTACAAGTATTGATGAATTAGTGAAAGTTATGGAAGATGCATATTATGCCTATTGTCCAAGATTTACAAACCACATCTTCATCACCTTACACAATTGTATGGTTGAGATTATAAAAGTCAAGGGAGGAAATAACTACAAATTCCACATATGAACAAGCAAGGGTTGGAAAGGCAATGATTGTTATCAAATGAAGTGGAAGTGTCACCACAATTAGTGCAATCGACAATTAAATGCTTGGAACATGGTGACTTACAAGACATGGAAGACATATTAAGTGTAAACACAAGATTGAACACACAAAACACTAAACAGAGCATCAACACAGAAGGGTGAGGTCTAAATCATATTGAATGAAGTGCTTTTTTAGAACAAGGGGATTAGTTGCACATTTTGAAAATATCAAGTATATATTTAAGTGAAAGTATCTAAGTAAAAGTAGGTTGTATTTTCATATTGAAACATTTTGCAAAGTAGGGTTGTGTTTCATAATGAAACATTTTGCAAAATCAAGAAAATGTAATGTAATTAAAAGTATGTAAGCAAGAGTAGGTTGTAGTTTCATAATGAAATATTTTGCAAACATTAAGTATGTAAGCAAAAAGTAGGTTGTAGTTTCATAATAATGAAACATTTTGACGATATGTAGTTTCATAATGAAATATATATTTATGAAGAAATCATTTTAATTGTGGTTTTATTCTTGTATAAATATGAAAAAATGATTTTGAAACATTATGCTCTCAAGAAAGTCTTTATCATAGAGCTTAAGGGTTAGACTTAGCTAGGTGGCCAAAGGTATATATATACCTTTTGCCTCCAGTAGGCCTAATCACCTTGCAACAAGGTTCAACCTAGGCTACTAAGGGTAACTAATTTACCTTTACCTCCAATAGACAACACACACATACAAGGAAAGATCTAGGCAACTAAAGGACAATCCCTCTACTTCCAATAGGTCTATTTTTGCTCTCAATAAACTCTCATCATAGATCTTTAAATTAGGGTTAGACCTAGGTGGCTAAAAGTATACATATACCTTCTACCTCTAGTAGGCCTAATCACCTTGTAATTAAGGTAAACCAAGGCTGCTAAAATAAAATTCCTTCCCTTTACCTCCATTAGGCAAACCAATGTGCAAGGTTAGACCTAGGTGGATAAGAGATACCCCATTTACCTCCAATAGGTCTATATGTGCACAAGGGAACTTTATCAAAGGTTGAAAACATTTCCAAACCACCAATATATTACCAAACCGCCATGCAAATATATAAACAACAAAATCATCAAATTAAGATGAAAATATGATATGCCAAACATGTAACATAAATGAAGTAGTCACTTACCTTCACAAGGATTAATAAAATAACGCAGTACCCAAATGTGTAACTCATCATTTACTATCTCATCGGGATTATTACCTTATCTTTGTCTAGTCTCCTCCTGTGTCTTAATTTTTTACTTAAAAATTGGTATTATGGGGTCTAACATTGACCTCAATACATGATGTGGTGTATCAAGAACAATTGATTCTTGAGTAGGAACTTCATGAGTAAGTGTTGAAGGAGGATCATCATCATTTACCCTAATTTAATTGGGCATTGTAGGGCAGGATCATTGTCATCCTCCTTATCCTCAGTGTTTTTTTAGGCTCATCATAAGCCACAAGGACATGCTCCTGAAATTCTTCAAGAGAATCAAACTCATTTGGAGCGGGGGGTATGTACCATAAGAATACATTAGGTAGGGCGGGATCTTGGTCATCTTGCTTATCCTCAGACTTTCTTTTGTGGCGATCCATTTGAAACACCAACTACCCAACAAGAAATAACACAAATCTGATAGAATCATGCAAGTGAACGTAAATTAATGCAAATTGAAATTCAAGTAAATTCATGCAAGCTAAAGTAAATGAATTTAAATAAACTTGAATCAAATTAATCAAGTGCAATAGAGTTAAAGTAAATTCAAGTTACATGTAATTCAACTTTAATCAAGTGTAAACCATGTTCAATGAAATTCAAGTTTAATCACGTTAAAGTTGATGAAATCAATCAACTTTAATCAAGTTAAAGTTGAAGAAATCAATCAACTTTAATTTAATCAAGTGTAATCAAGTGTAAATCTAAAAATAATAAGTGTAATCCACCTCCTTTGTCTTGTAAGGTGGACTTGCACTCCCCCGTGGCGGGCACGGCCCAGGCCCATTTATCATCATGAAAACAAGAAAATACAGTTTTAAACCTAGATCTAACCTAAAAACAACTGATAATAGTTTTAAACTTGAGATCAAATGGAAATGTACAAAAAAACCAACGTTTTCAACCCAATATCAAAACACAAAAAAAAAAAAGAAATATCTATAAAAAATCCAACCAAGATGAAACAAAAAAGATAGATCTAAACACCAACTAAAGAAAGGAAAGATCTAACAAAAATTTTCAAGATCGTCACAAAAATGTACCCACAGTCATTGATTCTGCATGGAAAACCACATTCGAATTGTAGATTCAAACCAAAATATCATTCCCAAAATCCTAGATTGAGAAAGACAATCATGAACTAAAAAATCCAGATCGAGAATTATAGAGTAGGAGAGTGAGAGACGTTCCATCCAAACAGAGTGAATAATGAAGATCAGATAGAATCGTAATTCGTGAGAGAGAGTGGATGACTTAGGGTTTGTAAAGAGATTTTGAATCATTGAGGAATGAGAGAGAGAATACGTAGAGGTAGTTTAGTGAACCAGGGTTTGAAGATGAATGTGTAAATGGGATTAAATGTTGAATGTGTAAATGGGATTAAATGTTGAATGTGTAAATGGGATTAAATGTTGAATGTGTAGTTGGTTTTGTAAATTGATGGTTGAGATGATAGAATTGAGTAAGTTAAATAGGTGGGTAAAATGGAGGAAGTAATTAAGATAGTTGTTGGAATTTAATGTGGTTAGGTGGGGTAAAAATAATTGGAAAAATTCATATAAATAATCTCAACTACTGGACGTCTTCCAATATTAATCCCAACTATTAGTTATTACAATATAATCCAAACTTTGGGGGTTATTTTATGATATTAGTCCATTGACTTATTTAACCTATTGTAATCGGTCACCAATTCATAAAATATTCGTTATCTTTCCTCTTTTCTTATTTATTGTACTTGACTATATCTTCCTCCCTTTCTACGAAAGAAATCGGAGCCGGTCAAAAGTTATTATGGACTAATATCATAAAACCACCCCCTTAGTTTAGATTATAGTGTAATAACCTATAGTTGGGATTATTCATATGAATTTTTCCAAAATAATTTAAGTGGGTGAAATTAATGGGTTGAAATATGTAAATAAGAGTATAATTGTAAAAAATGGCAAACTATGTTACCAATAAATGAAATGAAACAAATATTTTGAGACGGATAAAAAGAAGTGGAGCAGATTTTTTTTGTTTGTAAGGATAGACGGAGTAATATATACGGGGGCTAAGAATTTAGGGGCTCTTTGTCAAATAGAAAAGAGAATCACTTTACAAATATAAACTAGTTTTAACCCCGTGCTATGCACGGGTTTTGATCATTTAAACCAATTATTATGTAAATTTATGGATTTTTTTTCTTATTTGAAGCAAAATGTATGATTTCTATTTTAATTTTGAGTTATTTCAAGTATAGCGATTTGATTTGTTGTGATATGTGATTTCACAAGATTTGGGATCAAAGTGGAACTCGATTATTATAGGAGTAAGGAGACATTTAAGATTTTGTTTTATTTATTTAAACAAAAGCAAGAAAGTAAGGAGTGACAATACAAATGAATGACACATGGCGCTTAGAGTTCCTGTTGTAAATATTTAAGTATAGATGAAACGTAATGATCGAAATATAAAAGTGTTAGATATAGATACTCTGTAATTGTTTGTTTAAAAAACCATCACACTGGTCGTGTTCTTTTGAACTTAAAAACTATAATAATCAGATCAGATCAGTTCAGCTTTGTTTTATTATTATTTTATTATTATATTCTCACAAAATAATATCACACCTAATCAGATCAGTTCAGTGTAGATCAGATTAAATTAGTTCAAATTAGATCAGATCAGTTTAGATTAGATCAATCCTAAAGAACAGACCTTAGATTCTCAAATGGTAACAACTTCAATTGTAGTGGGCCCTATACGTTAAACACCCCGTTCGAACTTTGAAGAAAATTAAATTTCAAGCACTCCCTCCACAAATCCCAACGGTCTTTTCCCTTTTCCCCAATTCAATCGCATCACATAAACCCTAAAGTCCTAAACAAAACTCTTTTTTGTGCGTTACCGTTTTCTGCTTTTTTTTTTTTTATTTTTAATCTCTTCTAGTATTCTAGTCCTCGAACGCTCCTTCATTATTTCTTTCCCCATTTTCCTCACTTCTTGTCTGAATTTTTTTTATTTAGAAAAATGGAACTAAACAACTGATATTCAGTTATTCACTAAATTTTCTCACTTTTGTACTTATTTTTCTCACCAACATAGTAAGATCTGTAAATGGGTTGTTTTCTTGGCTGTTTCGGGTCTTCCAAAGAGGAAAGGAAACGAACTAAAAATGCCCAGATTGATTCTCATCGAAATCGAGTAATTCATTTTTATAAGCTCACTATTTTATTTTATTGCAATTTATTCATTTATATACTTAACCTTTGATTCTTGTTTGTTTAGGATAATCAGAATCAATACAATAATGTATGCAACACTCCCACTTTGCTTGCGAAACAGGAAACTCTAAAGAAACCCATCAATCTACGAATCCCTGAATCTTGGTAAGTTTAAACCCTTTCAAGTTTTCTAGGGTTTATGGTCAATTTGCTTTAAATTCAGCCTACTTTTGTCCGTGGGTTTACTTTAAAATGTCACATTAGGGTATGTTTAATTGCTGTTTTTCTTTATGGATTTCTTTAAATAATTATATCCAGTTCTTCATCTTTGTTGGCCTTTAATCATGTATTACTCTTTTTTTTTTTTTCCTTTTTTTTAATGCAGTATTAAGCTAGAGGAGAAGGATGAATTAGAGTTGACTATCAAGTAAGTTTTTGGGGGTGTTCTGTTATACTTTTGCTGGATCCTAAATGATGCTTGTTTATGCCCTTTTTTTTTTATTGTCCCGTTTTCAGTTTTTTTTTTTTTTTTTCAATTTGGTTTGTGGGTTTTTGTTTCTAGGGCTAAACCACAAGAAAAATTGAACTCGGTCACTCAAAAGAAAGTCACCTTTTTTGATTCAAATGCCAAAGAACATGAGCTTCAAGAACAAGTGAGCTCGGGAGCTCGAAAGAAAGTCACCTTTGATTCAAATGTTAAAGAATATGATCATGTACCATATCATGAGCCACCAGAGATTGTGGAGGAGAGCGAAAAGGATGGTGAGAAAGGGGTTGATGAGAATTGCATAAAACCGATCAAATCATCATCTGAATCCGAAGCTGGCTCGACTTTGTCCAGTTTGGGGTCATTCCCTCCGAATCACAGGTACCAAAATTGCAGAGAAAGTGATGATGAGGAAGAAGAACTAGACTGTGAAGTAAGTGATTTGGACGAGGATGAGGATGAAGATGAAGAAGGGGTTTTCGATGATGACTACAGCGATGATGAGTATCATCTAAGACAAGTTGAAGACCTTCCAAACCGGTCTTGTTCATCTGGGGAGTCAAGGACTAAAACCTTCTCTACATCATTGGTTGATCATGGGTCTTTAGAGAGGGAAGCCAGGACTACTCTAATGCTCAACCATGGTGCACGAAATAGGGCTGGATATGTCGATTCAGTGCTTAATCCTGTTGAAAACACAGCTCAATGGAAATCTGTTAAAGTGAAAGGAACACCACCCATTAAGAAGCAGAAGGAGAATTTCATAGTGGATCTAGGTTTTCAGCAATCTTCATCAAAACCTAAACAAAATTTGGATGAACCAAAGAATAGCCATGATGTAGCAGTTAATGCCAGCTTATCTACATGGCTAGTTTCCTCTCAGAAAACACCTACAAATCACCACCTATCATCTGCTGCAAGTGTGTCTTCACATGGTTCTAATTCTGTGAGAAGCCACGAGGGAAGGCCGATTCTAGGAGCACTGACAGTTGAAGAAGAGCGTAAGCAGCAATTCTCTGCTACTTCTTCCCCGAGAAGATCATCAAGTCAAACCCCCGATGAGAGGCACTCGAACGACAGAACTCCTGTTGAAAACCCTGGTTTAGTCTCTTCATTTAAAGGCATACCAAACACTACTAGCAAATATAGAGAGGTTTATACATTAAGTGAGATTGGTTCTCTTTTGCCCTCCCTAGACAAGTTTTTCAGGGTTACTGATAATCGGTTTTGCGATATTGCAGGACAAGAGGGTGAGCTGGCATTCTACGCCGTTCGAAACGAGGCTGGAGAGGGCATTAAACAGAGGGGGTGCTAGTCACCGGGCGTGCTAAAAGAGCGAGCTTTTTGTTGATACTGTCTTGGTACTTAGTGGTGTTGATTGTTCTTGTTTAGTCATATATATCACTTGAATATCATAGTATGGCATTGTGAATTTTGATGAAGTTGTGAATTACTGTTGTATGTTGTGTGATTGTAAATCTTGGTTGGTTTGTTGTGTGATTGTGGAGTGCTTTGGTTGTAAATTTATACTCTGTATTGGTTTGTTTATATAGCCAATAAATGTAGTGTGCAAAGTCTGTTGTTCAACCATAAAGAAGAAAAATGACCAGGAATTTTTTTTTTTTTTGCTTGAATTAGAGGTGGGAAACCTTGACACGACCCGCTAAGTCGACACGAAATCGACCCGTTATTAACGGGTTTGGGTTGACACGACACTACACGCTTAATAAACGGGTCGGGTTAGGGTCAAGGGAGTTCAACCCGTTTAATTAAATGGGTCAACCCGACCCGACACGATTTTACTTGATTTTCAACTTTAGCGTGAAAAAACTACATAATTCGCCAACACGACCCGAACTCGACACGAATTAAATGGGTTAGGGTCAATAATTTCGACACGTTTAATATAAATGGGTTGACCTGACCCGACCCGTCGTTAGGGTTGAGGGGTGTGAACCCGTTTAATTAAATGACACGACACGAACTCGGCACGACACAACACGTTTCCCACCTCGTTGAATCTTTGCGTCTCCATCCGTTTTTTTTTTTTAATAAAAAAAATACTTGCAACTTTATATTATTACAATTTACAAGTCCGAGATTGGTGAATTTTGATGAGGTTGTGAATTACTCCTGTATGTGTTTGATGTTATTGTAAATCTTCATTGGTTTCTGCGGGTTCTGTGGAGTGCTTTGGTTGTAAATTTATACTTGTTGGTTTGTTCATATGCTAGGTAATTTTCAAGCAAATGCTCGATTTATTTAACTAAGGTAAGAATTTAGATTAAAATTAAATCTTTCTATGCAAAAATTCATAAAAAGTTATTCTAGATGAAAATTTTATTTAAGTACTTTATTTTAGCTATATTAGACAATAGACGGTATGTAATAGCCGAAATATACATAATTTTCAAATTAACTTATGTAATAGATTAAAATTAGTTCACTAACTATAATTTTTTCTATAGTCATTTTAAATTTGGATTGATATCAATAAAATTACTTTATCTTCATAAATTTTATGTTGTCTAACGTTGACAATGTAATCTTTTACAAAAATTTTTTCAAGATTATGGAGTTATTTCAATTCATGTTATATAAAATTGTACCAATTGTCAAAAAAACTAAAAAAAGTCATATATGGTTATCTTGTTGGTAATTTTAATAACTTTTAGAATAAATTGTATTCATGGACTTCTCTGTCATATTTTGTTAATAATAAAAATAAGCATTTCTAAATGTAAAAATTTAATGACAATCAAAACACTTATTTGAAAGCTAAATAGAAAACAATAAACTTATATAATATAATGGTTCATTCACTTTAGATTTTTTTTTTTAAAAAATAGAAAAGGGCAAAACTAAGATGGAGAAAATCAAGTTTAGTCAATGAATATACAATCACTAACGAATTAAGGCTGACAAAAAATACTTTAAAAATTAGAAAATGAACACTGGTAAGAACGTTTTTGAAGATGGATTGGTATAATTTTTATTGAAAAGTAAAATACAAGTACAGAGTAATTATAATTGGGATTTTTTTTATTTAACCCTCAACATGTATCCCAATTTTTGAAAAAAATCCTAGTAACTTTTTTTATTTTATTAAACCCCCATGATGTTATAAAACGTTTTGATTGCACCCCCGAAAGCAAACTCCGTTAAACAAAATCCGTTAAGTGAACCCACTTACTCGTTTTCCCCATTAATTGCACCATTAACACCACCCACCACAATAATTTCCACCATGATCAATCTTCCCACCACACCTCGACCATGGCACCACCCTCTTCCACTATCCCTAAACCACACCAACCACCAATTCAAACCACCACCCAAAATTCTTCGAACCAACCCCAATTCGAATCAACACCTAATTCAAACCAACTCAACCAACCCCTACCTTCGGATACACTAGCACCATGCCAAAGTTGTAATAACCCGAAATTTAGGGCCAGAAAATTTCGCGGTTATTAATATTATTTTAATTATCTTAAGTCCAAAAAGCCCGTTATTGGACTGTTTAATTCTTATATCCTTCAGCTTATCTTGAAATTGGGCCTATGACCCAAATTCCCTCCCACTTGGCCGACCCCTAAGTTTATGGCCAAGAGATTATTTTCTTTTATTTCCTTTTGGGTCATTGCTTATTTAATGAGCCCATATCTTAATACCCCATTTAAAAATCCTACTTTTAATTAATTGAATTAGTAAGCCTAATCAACTAACCTAAACTAAGTCTCCCCTCATTTGTCTCCTTCCCCCTATTTTTGCTCCAACTACACGCCCCCCCCTATATTATTTATTTATTTTTTATTTTATTTTATTTTTTCTTTTTCTTTTCCTTTGGTTCCTTATATTATAAATAGGGAACAAGCTTTTTAACCTAATTTCTTTTACACATTTTCTTATACTACAAAACTCAAAGAAAAACCCAAAAGTTTTCTCTAGCCTAGCCGTGTGGTTTCAAGGATCCAAAGGGTGGATTTTTCTTGATTTCTTTCCTATGCTAAGGTAACTAGACTTTCTCTCTTAGATTAGGGTAGATTTCCATATAGTTAATTAGGATTAAAACTAGGAAAAATGGAAAGAATTAGTATCATGTTTAGGGATTAAAATTCGAACCATATGAAACTTATGTACATGTTATTTTCTTGATATTATTATGTAATCTTTATGGATCTTTAATGTTTTAATTAATTTTATGCATGAAAATATTTATTTAATTATTTATTTATGTTGAATAATTGCATGATAATTGTTGATTCTTGATCTTTAAAATTCGAACCTATGCCGAGTATTATAAGGAGTTTTTGATAATATTTTATGATGTTTTCTTGAATTAAATTGATGTTTATGAATGTTTAATTGTTTAATTAAAATCTAGAATTAAAAATTATAATTTTTGTTCATACTACTCAAAAATTCGAGTGGTATAAATTAACAAGAGGGATTAAAAATCTGACTTTTATTGTTGAATTTTGATTAATCTTAAAATAATATGCAATCTTGAATTAAATCTTTAATTTAATCATGATAATATGAATTCTTGCAAATTTATCTTGATCTTGTTTGTGACCTTGATGAGCTGTGTGATATGTATGTTCAAATTGATGATTTTAATCTTGTTTTGATTCATGTTGTATGATTTAATGTTCAAAGCAGGATTATGGGTTTTAATTAAGTTTATATGATTAATTGTTGATAACTATATTTATTGAATTAATTGTGAAATTTCGGTATTTTTCACATAAAATTTTCGAGTGGAATAAAGTATGAAAAATAAGATTTTTATCATGTTTTGTGTAAATTTATGATATTTGTTGAGTTATATGATTTGTTGTAATTTAAATGATTTATTTAATTGTTATATATATGATTATTTAATGAATTTATTTTAATTATTATTTTTCTTATAAAAATGTCGAGTGGTCCCAAGAAGTTATGATCAGTTTTAGTTTGATTTTTGCTTATAATAATATTAGAAGTTAATTTTAGGAATTAATATAATTAAAGGAATTAAAAGGAATTAATAGGGATAAGTTGTAATATGAGGGAAAGTAATAATATGACTAAGAAAGAATGTAACAATATGAATAAGAAGGAAAGTAATAAGATATGATGTGAACTAGTGGTCTCAAGATGGCCTTTAGATATTGCTTGTTAATTAGTGGTCTCACGATGGCCTTTAGAAAAGACAAGATACGTAAGGACGCCCATTTGATGATACACGAGTCATCAGGTCGGGTTAAGTCGAAGCCACTGCCCTACTGCGGTCTCTGGGCAGTTCTGGATCTTAAGATATGTAGTCGTCTAAGTAGTAGTACACGAGCTACTATTTAGGGGTTATGGCCATAGCTTAGGCTTAGTTCTTGCAAAGGAGGGCTACGGGTTGAATACACGAGTTCACCCCGGCATGTTTTAGGAAAGTTGTGGTGCACACGGGATCCACAACGAGCATTATGACCAGTCCGATAAGAAGGTTAAAAGAGGGTTTAAGGGTAAAATATGATAAATAAGTAATTCACGGGAAGGGTTATGTGTATATGTGTATTGCCGTGTATATATGTATTATTTATGTAATATTAAGTATTCCGCTGCATACGTCTGGTAAGTCTGTATTTTAATGGTGTATTTCTGAGTATATGTATAATGTACGTACTCGTATCTGTATGATGTATGTATTTGTATTTGTATTTGTATGTTGTACGTATTTGTACTCGTATATTGTACGTATTGGTGTCTGTATTGTACACGTATTTTGTATGTATTTCTAACCGTATTCTGCAGGTATTGTGTACGTATTTTATACGTACTTTTATACGTATTTCCATATGTTTTTGTATGATTTCCTCGTTTGATTCTATGCTATTATATGGTTAACGGTCCCTCATTTAAGCGGGACAGCCTAGTTACTCGCCACTGACGGTGGACCCCCCCCAATTTCAGGTGATGATGCAGACGCATAAGTGGGCTCGTTTGGATCGGGTTGTGAGATGTGATGAGTTTAG
This sequence comes from Salicornia ramosissima, assembly GCA_951394345.1. Classification (NCBI taxonomy): domain Eukaryota; kingdom Viridiplantae; phylum Streptophyta; class Magnoliopsida; order Caryophyllales; family Amaranthaceae; genus Salicornia; species Salicornia ramosissima. Next base: position 16,331,987 of record OX596235.1, read on the forward strand.
CTTAGTGAACCCGGAGTCTATTTATGTTTTCTATTCTTTTATTGAGTATCTATCCCAGCCTGTTGGGATTGAACAGTATTTAATTATGTATTTTGGAGTTTGATTATGGTTTTTGGGATATTATTCATTTATTTAGTTAAATAAAGGATTATTAGACTTTAAATATGACATTATTATTAAGTTCTTGTGTTTGGTAATGATCCATTTGTCGATTTCCTTCGTAAATCGACGGTCCAAAAAATCGGGTCGTTACAAAAGTCGTCGACGACCTTTGAATCTCCACCAATGCCTTCGAAACTCTAGCGACAACTTAAAACAACAACTTTCACAATTTCAATTCGACATCCCCAAATTGATTTCTGAGTTCATGAACTAATTGTGGCTTCAAATTGTTGGTGGCAGTGGCGTCGAATTGCAGACCACCTAAATCGCCACTAGCAGAGTGTAACACCCCCAAATCTCCCTCTACGGAAATACCAGAATAATACATACAAAATACCGTAGAGATAGTCTTGGGTGTATTACCGCCACGTGATAACGTAAGGCTATACTAAAATACTTTCATACTAACTTGCAGCGGAAATTAAAATTGAAAATTTCTAGTATCCTCATAGTGGGATTACAAAACAATAATAAGCTTATAAAGCTTGTGGGGTCACCAAAATATTTTTAATATACTCTTGATTGAAACTTTCCAAAATTCCGTTGTTTCCTTAATCCCTCAAAGTGACATAACAATATCAATAAAAATATTTAGTTATTCCAAAACCTTTCATAGAATATATATATATATTTTTTCTAAGATGTTACTTTCCAAAATGTAATAAGATTCAAATCTTTCCAAAACTTTACTTTCTACCATAATAAGATGATTCAAATCATAATTTAATATTATTTCCAAAATCTAGAAATTTCATGACAAAAATAATAGGCTAATAAAATATAAAATAATTTTGTCATCAAACTTTAAATTAACATAACTTTTAATTGAACATAAATTATACCATGAATCATGTAACACATAAAAATCATGTAACACTTTAATAAGGTATCTAGCCACTTAACCTACCTTTCGTTCGGGTTGGACAACTAAACTTGAATACTTAAGGAATCCTACCGAGAGCGTCCTAAACAGAATTAATACAACCTATAATTAATATAAGGTTACCAAAATATTCTTACTAACAAAGTGAAATCCTAAGATGTGCATGACCATTAATACTTTTAAAAACTATAGTATAAGTAATAAAGTTTGTATAAGTTTTAAGATATTAAAAATCATAATATTAGTAGTAGGATTTTTATAATATAAGTGATAAATATTAAGACTATATGAGTAGTAGGATTTTAAACACTTATTAATATTATTATTATTATTCGGATATTATTATTATTATTATTTTATAAAACCGAATTATTTTAATAACTATAATAAAATACTAAATCCCATAAAATTTTAAGAACTTATTATTAGTAGTGAAGTATTATACATAAACTTTATAATCTATAGTTTTAAGATTAGTTAATGTTTTAAACAATAATATATAACTTAATAAAATAATTTAATAAAACAAAAGAGGGTCTGAAAACACTTGCCGGTGGTGGTGATGGTGGTTGCCGGAGCTTGAGATTTTTTTTTTTTTTTTGATAAGAGGAATGCCGTGAGAATTGGACAAGAAGGAGTAGAGAAATTTTTTTGTAATTTTTGTGTGTGTAAAATGGGTTGAATTAGGGGGTATTTATAGTGTTTAAGGTATGTGTAGTATGGTAAGTTGGGGATCATGAAAATAATTTGATGATCAATATTATTTGATTTAGTCATGCTTTAGGAATATATTATTCTTAGTGATCAAGCATATGATGGTTGGGAGGGTTATGGGAAGATTTTTGGGTGAAAAAAAAGCAAGTATTGCTTAGTAGGATATTAGAGCATCCACACTCATGAAGGGAAATTTCCTTCATCCCTCACTCTCTACCACTTTCTCACTCATCATTTATCAATCTAAGAAAATTTCATTCACCTCTATCACAATCATGACTAAAAAAAACCTTCATCTCTCTCTCTCATACTTTTATATTTTATCCCACAACACTTTATCTCTCAACTACCTCATTTATTTTATATTTTTCTAATTTTTTTTTTCTTCTTTTACCTATTTATAACTATTTTTTTCAATATCTTTTTAAGAAATAGAGAAATTGTTGAGAGTGAGAAATGAAGATGTGATGTAAAATATAGCAATATGGATGTCTATTTATAGATCTCAAAAAATTATGAATTTTGGTATTTTTATTTTATTTTTAAATTTTTTTTATTACTACGAAATTTGAAAAAAACACAATTTTAGCAATAAAATAAAATACAGTAGTACAACAGAGACACGTGTCGCATAATAAATGGACCACGTGTCCTGCTGGTGTCAGCATCAATGCATCAACACTCCAAGTCTGATTGCATGCAGAGTTGTTTCACAACCAAAACAACGTCGTTTGATAAACAAGAGGTAAAAAAAAATAAAACTGCTCAGTTTCACGCGGGTCCCACATGTACACTTTCCTTCATCAATTCCGTCTTTCTTAGACGCTGAGCACGACGGGTCTTGGATTGGATTGGATGGTCAAACCTCTAATTTATTATTCTGAAATTAAGTGCTTCCAATATCTTTTCTTTTATTATTCTGAAATTCCATTTTCCGATTATTAACCTACTGTAGTAGGTTAAAATTATTTAGGACCAAATTCGCTAACTCTCAAACACCTTAAATAGCGGATTGGATGGTCAAACCTCTAATTTATCGGCAATACACTAGCTGCTCTTGGATCCACTAACTCACAGACACCCAATGGTTAGGCTAGTTGCTAGTATATTATTTTGTGCCTTATTAAATCAACAAGTTTAGTAAATATAAAGACAATATTTATTATTATTTTAATTATTATTATTATTTAAAAAAGCCAATAATCATGTTAAATGGATAGAGTTAGATCGATCTTAATTAAGTTATAGTACTCCAAGCTTTTAAAATGATTGATAATTCAGGCTTATGTGATTAAAGAGAATCTTGCTCAGATCAGCCTGGGGCCTAAAACTAAAGCATGTGAACTCTTGAAGGATTTTTTGTCCATAAATCCAGCTGTTTTTCGGTTCATATTTTTCGTAATTGCAAATGCTTATAGTTGACTTTTTCATCTTGCTGCTTGTTTCTGACTTAAAACTTGGTTCAACTTATGAATAGTGACTTCAACTTGCCACATATATATTTGGTCAATATAATAAACCATAAGCTAATAAACAAAAAAATTACAAAACTGATGTATCATGTATAGCCGACTAGCCGTATAGGCAGATAGGCTTACAAGTTACAACAACGTAGCATGAAATCTTCAAAATTATTTATATTGAATTTTGTCACGTACCTTCTTTTTGTTGGCTAAAACACATGAAATGAACTGAACTAAAATGAGTTTTTTGATATGGCATGATAACCTGATAAAAAGTGCAAATATTTGTTTATTAATGATGTGTATTATATTGTTATATTGTCCTTAAAATTCTCTGACACAATATGATAGCCTGATAAAAAGCGCAAATTTTTAATTGGACCTGAGACCAATCAACTTTCTGTATTTCCCAATCTCTTTTGTTTTTTTAAAAAATGTCTTTCTTCTACACGTTATTTTATTTTCTCCCCAATTTTTTAATTCTTTTCCTTCTCCTCTTCCTCCATTATTCAATCAATCTCACTCGTAAATTAATTGAATTCTACTTGAAGTTACGTCAAAAAAAATTCAAACAACTAAATTCATTCCAAAAAAAAATTTAATTTTTATGTTCAAATTCTTACAAAAATGTCGAAAAATAAGTACAAAATTTAAGAAAATGGAGAAAAAGACAATCAACAATAAGTTTACTTCATTTTATTTTTACAATCTTTAAATTTGCAACATTAATTGTTGAATTTCGCAAAAAAAAAAAAAAAAAAAACTAACTATTTAACTTAAGATTTATAATGTTCACGACATTACATTGCAATGTTCGTGACATAAAGAACATTATATATTAGATTATTATTTGCTGCCGTTGTCACAAACTATAAGAGAAAGTTTTTTTTTAAAAAATATTCATGAATTAGTATTGACAATATTCACGATATTATATTGCAATATTCACGACACAAGAGACACCATATATTAGATTATTATTTGATGCAATGTTCATCATTTTGAACAAAATGTTCACAGGACCAATGTTCATCGTTTTGAACATAATGTTTACCACCACCACAAACAGCTGGCTGGTTCCGAGTCCAGCTAATGCTTATTGGATAAAAACTCGATGCAAATTTAATAAAAGAAATATGTACTCGATAAAACATACCTTTTTTTTTACATGTAAAGTGTACAATTCCCACCCAAGGTTCCTATCTCAAGAAAGTATTAAGAGCAGGGGGAGTGTTGGGTTGAGGTTCGACATAAATGATACTATACCACCGCACCACGATCTCTTCCTCCTGATATGACATAAATAACACAATTATGACCTATTTCGACATCTTTGTCTTAAAATGCAATTATTTAACTTTTATTTAACTTTTGACATAATTAATGCACGATCTGAAATGGTCAAGAATTGAAGATTGATTTTTTTTTGGATAATCATCTTCCAAAATTATACTGTAGTTTATTGTTAAGGTTGCTTTCAGAAAGAGCAAATCAACCTTAATTTATTGCTTATTAGAACAAACAAGTCGTGATCTTCATCATATATTCACATTAGAAATAGTAACTAATTGTTTGCAGACTACAAACATTGACTAAACTTTTTTTTGGTCAACGCACATTACAAATTGTCCAATCTCATTGATTTCACCATATATAAAATAAATTCAAGACAATTGGTATGAACGTAAAATGTCATCTAGTAGTAATCTACATGCAGCGTTGACCCAGCAATATATTAAGCCAAATGAAAGTGCATGGATTAACACATTCAAAGCTCCCTCTTTTTTTAATAACTAGCAGTCATCTTTATTTGAACCCATCATTTTGAATTGCACAACAATAGTGTAACAATAACCAGTAATGGAAAAAGATCAAATCTTTACCATAATAATTCTGATTTGCTTCTTCTTTTCAGCTCTGTTTCTTACTTCAACATCAGCAGCAACTGTTGCAGAAGCAGAAGCACTTGTAAGGTGGAAGAACTCTTTGAATGAATCTAATTCACTCTCAACTTGGAGACTTTCCAATAATGCTCAAAACCTTGTTTGTAATTGGACTGGTATTTCTTGTGACAATCAAAACTTTCTCACCCACATCAATCTGAGTAGCCAAGGTCTTGATGGCAGTCTCACTAGCTTCAACTTCAGTGCATTTCAGAATCTTACAAGTTTGATTCTTACCAACAACAATCTTCAAGGTCAAATCCCACAAACTATTGGTAATCTTTCTAAGCTTACTCATTTAGATCTTAGTACAAATGATTTCAGTGGGTTTGTTCCTAATGAAATTGGTCAGTTGTCAGAATTAGTGCATCTTAATCTGTCTGTTAATGGGATAGGTGAAAACTTTACAATTCCTGTTGAGATTAGTAATTTGCAAAAGTTAAGGGTTTTGGATATTGGATCAAATTACCTTGAAACTCCTGATTGGTCTTTGTTTAATCCCATGCCTTTGTTAACCCACTTGAGTTTTTGGTATAATGAGTTGAGTGGTGAATTTCCCAGCTTCATTTTGGAGTGCAGGAACTTGAGCTATCTTGATTTGTCAATTAATCATTTAACTGGGTTCATCCCAGAATCTCTTTTCACCAGAGTTCCAAATCTTCAAATCCTTAAACTCAATTATAATACATTCTCTGGTAGTATTCCTTCTTCCATAGGCCAACTTAAGAGCCTTGAGATACTTGATATTCGTTCGAATGAGTTCAACTCTAGTATACCTTCTGAGCTAGGCTTATGTACCAACCTTACTTATTTGGCTGCTGCTGTAAATTCATTCAAAGGGGAGTTGCCATTGTCCGTGAGCAATCTTACCAAAATGTCAGAGTTTTCTTTCTCTGAAAACAATCTGTTTGGTAAACTCCCTTCTCATATTTTTAGCAATTGGACTGAATTAATCTCCTTGCAACTTCAGAACAATAACTTAAGTGGGGTTATTCCACCAGGAATTGGTCAAATGTCAAAAGCTAAGATTATTTTTCTGTACAATAACAAATTCACTGGGGCTATCCCACAAGAGATTGGAAAATTACATGATCTGGTTCAGCTTGACCTTTCATCCAACCTACTTTCAGGACCAATTCCATCAACTATGGGAAACTTAACCAACCTATCGACATTGCAGCTTTTCTCGAACAATCTCACTGGGGCTATCCCACAAGATATTGGAAATCTCACTTCATTAACCGTTCTTGATATCAATACTAATCATCTCGATGGTGAGCTTCCAGAGACCTTATCAAACCTCACCAACTTAGAAACATTTTCTATATTCACCAATCAATTTTCTGGGAAGATCCCACAAAGCTTTGGTGAAAATAGCCCTGGTCTTGTCAATGTTAGCTTTTCAAACAACAGTTTCTCTGGTGAGTTGCCTCCTGGATTGTGCAGTGGATTCAAACTCATGTACTTGACAGTTAATGGCAATAACTTCACTGGAAAGCTTCCTGAATGTTTGAGAAACTGCTCATTGGTGAGAGTCCGGATGGAAGGTAATCACTTCAGTGGTAATATATCAGAAGCATTCGGCGTATACCCAAGTCTCAATTTTATCAGCTTGAGTAGAAATCAGTTTGTTGGTGAGATCTCACCTAAGTGGGGAGAATGTGGAAATCTGACCAACTTTCAGTTGGACAGAAACAAAATTTCAGGAGAAATACCAGCTGAGCTCGGGAAGCTACATAATTTGCGTGTCCTAAGTATCGATACGAATGAATTAAGTGGAGCAATTCCTGATGAACTGGGAAATTTGAGCTTGTTGATCAACCTTCATCTAAGCAGGAATCAATTGACTGGAGTTATTCCAAACAGCATAGGTAAGTTGGGTTCTTTGCTGAATCTTGACTTATCAGCAAATAATCTGTCAGGAGAAATCCCACAACAACTTGGGGATTGCAGTAGCTTGTTGAGCATAAATTTGAGTCACAACGCCTTATCAGGAAACATACCGCAAGAGCTCAGTAATCTGAATAGATTACAAGGTCTGTTAGACTTGAGCAGCAACGCTCTTTCTGGCCCAATTCCTCAAGACTTTGCTAAGCTCACTTCCTTAGAGAACCTCAACATCTCTCATAACTCTCTCTCAGGGGAGATCCCATCATCATTTTCGAACATGATTAGCTTACAGTCTTTCGACGTATCCTACAACAATCTATCAGGTTCAATTCCTCGTGACAAGTTTTTTGAACAGGGCGTCTACATGGGAAATCCTGACCTTTGTGGAAATGCAACCGGAATATCCATCTGTGATAAGCTCAAGCCTCACAACAGCAACAAAAAAAAGGTTATTATTGCTGTTGTGGTACCAATTGGTTCGCTTTTCGTTATTGCAGTATGTGTAATTTCTGCACTGTTATGGTGCAGGAAGAAGGATCACCATGATTTGGAGAGCAAAAATGTGTCAGATTTGGCTGATTCAGAGTCTCTGATATGGGGGGCAGAGGTAAAATTTACCTTCAGGGAAATTGTTAAGGCTACTGATGATTTCAATGATTTCTATTGCATTGGGAAAGGTGGTTTTGGTAGTGTATATAGAGCTTCTTTGATGTCTGGTCACATAACTGCTGTCAAGAAGATTAACATGTCAGAGTCTAGTGACATTCCCTCAAGAAATAAAGAGAGTTTCCAGAATGAGATAAGGGCATTGACTGATATTAGACACCGGAATATCATCAAATTGTATGGTTATTGCTCCAGAAAGGGCTCAATGTACTTGGTCTATGATTATGTTGAAAGGGGAAGTTTGGGGACAGTGTTGTACAGTGATGCAGCCCAAGTTGATTTAGGGTGGGAAAGAAGACTCAATATTGTTAGAGGGTTAGCTCATGCTGTTGCTTACTTGCACCATGATTGCACACCGCCTATTGTTCATCGTGACATATCTATAAACAATGTCTTGCTTGATCATGAACTTGAGCCTCGGCTTTCAGATTTTGGAACAGCAAAATTTCTTAGCTCTGATGCATCTAGCTGGACCACAGTTGCTGGTTCTTATGGTTATATGGCCCCTGGTAAGTCTCATTTTTCTCTCTATGTTTATCCTAACTCATGCAATAAATATCAATCTAAATTGCTTAATGACATAACTTTCTAAAGATTCATTTTTCGATCATTCAGGGCTCATTTACTTTAGCTGAATAAAGCTGAATTGAACTGAACTTAATTGAACTGCACTGCACTGAACTGAACTAAATACAACTGAAAGTAATATTTTATAAGAGAAGGAATTGCGAGCTGAACTGAACATAATAAAACCGAACTGAAGTGAACGGAATTTAAGCTGAAGTAAACAAGCCTCTGTGTAATTTAAAATTGATTTGCCAATAAGTTATGAAGATTATAGTTGAATTCCTTCTATAATTAGCATGCATTTAATCTCCTTTCTGTTGATCTCTATTTACACAAGCCCCTGAAATCTCATACTTAGATTGATCTATGGTTTGCTTTTGCAGAGTTGGCTTTGACAATGAGAGTGACAGAAAAGTGTGATGTTTACAGTTATGGAGTGGTGGCATTGGAGGTTATGATGGGGAAACATCCAGGGGAGCTTCTATCTTCATCTTCTTCATTAGCTGAGAAGCATGACTCACTGTTGAAGGACATTTTAGACCAACGTCTCTCACCACCTACATCAGATAAAGCCGATCAAGTTGTGATTGCAGTTACATTAGCTTTACTATGCACAAGTACAGAACCAAATAAGCGGCCGACAATGCGCTATGTGGCTCAAGAGCTATCTACTCAAACACGCAATTATCTCTCTGAGCCGTTTTCAACTGTTACACTTGGTAAACTGAATGCTAATTACTCAAGATGATCAAGTAATGAGATGGCAATTCAATGGCCAAGATTCTTTCAATGGAGCAGTGCCCCACATAGCTCGGTACTATTTTTAAATAACATAGCATAGGGCATTTTAGTATTTTGCATGCCAAAATCACCAACGGGTGTGTGCCATGTGTTTTGGAGTTTTTCTCTTCGACAACTTGAACTATGTGTGTAGTCTAAGAGACTAAGACATACCCTCCTACTTGGAATTGAAAACTTACATATGGTGTGGAAAGATTTCTTATCATTTGTACAAAGTTTAAATGAATTTTTTTTTCTTTGTTTTTCGTTTGTTTTTTCCCCCATCTTGCCATAGATTTAGTTCAATACATGACAGCAATGTAATATTACTTGTATTATGAATAAGAATAGTCAATAAGAAATTGGAGATTTGGTGGTAGCAGCAGTGGATTTTTCAAATATATCCCTTTGAACAAGGGGCTTTGTATACAGTGTACTAAGATATTGAATGTTAATCATCAAAGGCGACGAATCAAAAGAAAACACCAGCAGCAGTTGGTGTTCTGAACACACAATCTCAGTTTCAAATAGGCTTGATATGTTTTTTTTGTTTTTGTTTTGGTTCGATATGTTATCGAATTTTTTTCCTAGCCCCATCCTCTTCTTCTTTGATTCAAGGGTAAATAAGCCGAAAAGATGATATAGCTACTGTCCCTTGATATTCAAGTCATGCCTAGTATGTTATTAACATACTCTGTAGATCTGAATTGTACAGTACAGTTAAGTGTGGTGGACTAATGGAAGGCAGGTTGAATGTCAGACAAGCTTGAATTCTGAATGAGTCCACTGCATAGTTTTTCTAAGTAGAATTGTTATTAGTGTCAAAGTGTCATGCATAACCCCTAACTATTGATTCTCTGGGAATTTTATGATGCTAATCTAATCTTTTTCCATCAGACTTGGGCAGAAAAGTGTTACAATAACATTTTTATTCGAAAGTTGTTTGTACAAATAGTTGATCAAGTACTTGCCAAAAAAATAGTTGATCAAGTAATAGGAATGGCATTATTCAACTGGTTTTTCAGCAGAATTTGAGGCTGTCATAGGGTATTTATCATGTCATAAGCATTTAGTTCAGTACATGACAGCAATGTAATATTACTTATATTATGAATAAGAATAGTCAATAAGAAATTGGAGATTTAGTTCAGTGCATAGTTTTTTCTAAGTAGAATTGTTATTAGTGTCAAAGTGTCATGCATAACCACTAAAGACCATTAAGCTCTCTAGTCATTTTCATCTAAAAGCTGGATAAGAAACTGAGAAAGAGTATAAATGCAAATTATGGTACAGTGATCCAATTGTGTGATTTAAGGACATCATGAACAATTGAACAGATATATCAATCTATCTGTCAACATTAATTTTAAATTATAATGCGGCTGTGACTAATTCAGAAAGTCAGAAACAGTCAATAGAATGTGGATGAATGCAAGCCCCCCCATAACAGAAAAACTAAAAAAGGGCAGCCTGCAATGCATTAGACATTGGACTACTCAGCCATGACAAAAGCTGAAAATCCCTTTCTTAATTGTGTTCTTATATTCAGACAAATTCTTTTCTGCCTTCTGTTATTATCACATATCAATTCAGTATCAGCAGCAACAATAACAGAAGCACAAGCACTTATCAGGTGGAAAGATTCCTTGTCTCATTCTACTAATCTCACATCATGGAGCATTTCTGATGATCCAAATGCTTGTAACTGGACGGGAATTTTTTGTGACAGCCTTGGTTCGATCACCATCATTGACTTATCCAAAAGAGGCCTCGTTGGCACTCTCACCGGCTTCAATTTCAGCGCCTTCATCAATCTCACAAGCTTCATTATCCACACTAACAACCTACAAGGTCGGATCCCACCAAGTATCAGTAACCTGTCCAAGCTCGTTACCTTAAACCTCGGAAACAACAGGTTTAAAGGGATTATTCCATCTGAGATAGGTCAGTTGTCGCAACTTGAGTCTCTTGTCCTGTTTAATAACAGTTTTGGTGATAAAATACCTGTCAACCTTAGTAAGTTGGCGAATCTTCAAACCTTAAACTTAGGTGCAAATAAGCTTAGAAATGGCCACTGGTCTATGTTTGATTCCATGCCTTTCTTGAACACCTTGAGCTTTCAATCAAATGACTTAAATGGAAAGTTCCCAAACTTCATTCTCGACTGCAGGAATTTGAGTTACATCCAACTGTCAAATAATAAGTTCAGTGGGGTGATCCCAGAGTCCCTCTACACAAGTTTTCCTGAGCTTAATTACCTTGATCTCAGCAATAACTCTTTTACAGGAGCTATATCACCTAATATTTCCAATCTTTCCAACCTGACTTATATTGATCTGAGCATAAACCAGCTCTCTGGTTCAATTCCTGTTAGCATTGGGTCAATTACAAGCCTTATAACACTCCGCCTGAACAATAATTTACTCATAGGGAAGATTCCATCTTCCATAGGTAAGCTTAAGAATCTTGAAATTCTTGAGCTACATTATAATAAATTGAATTCCACAATTCCATATGAGCTTGGGTCATGTATTATGCTAAATAATCTTCTTCTGAATAATAATCTGCTCACTGGCAAGTTACCTTTGTCATTGACAAATCTCAAAAATATATCAGTCCTTCAGTTGTTCTCAAATGCTCTGCTTGGTGAGGTCCCCTCATATTTTCTTACCAATTGGACAAAGTTGACTTCCTTGCAACTTTACAAAAATAATTTTACTGGAATAATCCCCTCAGAAATTGGCCAATTGAAAAACCTTGAGTATCTATATCTTTACCAGAACAGTTTTAGTGGTTCCATACCATCAGAGATAGGAAATCTGAAAGCCTTATTGGAACTTGACTTCTCTTCAAACAAACTTTCTGGTCCCATCCCTCGAACCATTGGGAACCTAAGCAGCCTTACTGTTCTGAATCTTTTTGTGAACAACCTCAATGGAACAGTCCCTTCAGAAATTGGAAACCTCACCTCATTGACTATTCTTGGTCTCAATGCCAATAAGCTGCAAGGGGAGTTGCCAGACACCTTGTCTAACCTAGGGAACCTAAAAACATTCTTCATCTATACTAACAATTTGGTTGGGAAAATACCTAAGTCATTCGGTGAAAATAGCCTTTCTTTAACTGCTGTTAGCTTTTCAGACAACAGTTTCTCGGGGAATCTTCCTCCTGGCTTATGTAATGGTTTCAAGTTGGAGCACTTGTCCGTTAATAATAACAGTTTCACTGGAAGCCTTCCAGAGTGCTTGAGGAATTGCTCAAAATTAAGCAGAGTCCGGTTGGAAGGTAATCAGTTTAATGGTAGCATATCTGATGCGTTTGGTATTCATCCGAATCTGTATTATCTCAGCATGCATGACAATTACTTTGTTGGTGAGCTTTCACCCAAGTGGGGAGAATGTAAGAATCTGACAGACTTTAAGTTAGCAGGAAACAAACTTTCAGGAGAAATACCTTCTATGCTTGGGAAACTACCGCGATTGGGTGTCTTAACACTTGACTCTAATGAATTAAGTGGTACAATACCCAAGGAATTGGGGAATTTAACCAAGCTATACAACCTCAACTTAAGCAATAATCACTTGACAGGGCATATTCCACAAAGCATTGGTAGCTTGCGATCCCTTCAGCAACTTGATTTATCAGCCAACAATTTGTCTAGAGAAATTCCTGGAGTACTTGGAAATTGTGGTCTGTTATTGAGCTTGAACTTGAGTCAAAATTGGCTAACAGGTAAGATACCATCTGAGCTCGGCAACTTGAGAAACCTTCAGGAAACATTGGATCTTAGCAGCAACTCTCTTTCTGGTCCAATTCCAGGAAGCCTTGGCAACCTTACATCCTTGAAGAGACTGAATCTATCCCATAATGATCTTACTGGGGGTATCCCAAAATCACTGTCAAACATGGCTAGTCTAGAGTACTTTGATCTTTCTTACAATCATTTGTCGGGTTCAGTCCCTAGTGGTGATTTTTTCAAAAAAGGAATATACACGGGAAATCAAGATCTTTGTGGGGATGCTACTGAACTATCTGCTTGTAACTCGCTTAAGAAAAAAATAAAGATTGCAGCAATTGTGTTGTCAGCTGTATTGATCATTGGAGCATGTGTTGTAACTTTTAGATATGTTTCCAAGGATAAAAAGTCTGATGCTGAGAAAAAATATACAGAGATAGATGATTCGGAGACCTTGATATGGGAGACAGAAGGTAAATTCACATTTGATGAAATTGAGAAGGCCACTAAAAATTTTAGTGAAAATTACTGTATAGGAACAGGGGGCTCTGGCAAGGTGTATAGGGCAACTTTGTTATCAGGTGATACAGTTGCTGTTAAGAAATTCAACATGCCTGAATTTGATGAGGAATCATTTAAAAGAAGTAAACAGAGTTTCAACAATGAGATAAAAGCATTAACTCAGATCAGGCATCGGAATATCATCAAATTATATGGATATCATTCCAAAGAAGGTTCAATGTACTTGGTGTATGACTACATTGATAGAGGTAGTTTGGGTTATGTGCTGTATAGTGAAGCAGATAAAGTGGAACTAAGCTGGGGAAGAAGACTCAACATAGTTAGAGGATTGGCTCATGCAATGGCCTACTTGCACCACGATTGCACCCCTCCCATAGTTCACCGGGATATATCTATAAACAACATCTTACTCGATCATGAATTTGAGCCTCGCCTTTCAGATTTTGGTACCGCTAAACATCTCAAATCAGATGCATCTAATTGGACTGGAGTATCTAGAGCTCATTGCATTGGTACTCCTGGCTATGTAGCACCTGGTAAGTCTGAACCTTGTCTTCTAATTAAGGAAAATTGTTCATTGTAACCCTGTAATATATTTCCTTCTACAATATGGAAAAAACTAGCTAATTTGACATATTCTCAAATGACAACACCTCACAGTTTGAGTGACTGGTCTAAGCTAACATATTATTATATGAAGTTGTTATAATTTATCTACTGCAACCTAGAAGCTTGTAATGGTTAAAAAATGAATAATACTACAGGGATGATTTGGATACTTTCCCATTTTCCCCTTAATGATAAAGTTCTCTTTTCCACAGTCCTAGGAAATTTTGACAATCATAATTTCTAATACTCGAGTAAGATAGTGTTCATCCATTCATTTGATGTTTGCAGAGCTAGCACAAACTATGAAAGTGACGGAAAAATGTGATGTTTATAGCTACGGAGTGGTGGTATTGGAGGTTTTAATGGGAAAGCAACCAGGGGAATTTGTGTTATCTTTTTCATCTTCAACTCATAGCCCTGATATGCTACTGAAAGACATATTAGACCAGAAGCTTTCACCACCTGCTGGAGCTGTAGCAGAACAAGTTGTGATTGCATTCAAATTAGCTTTATGTTGCACGAGTAAAGAACCCTATTCACGCCCCACAATGCGGTATGTGGCTCAAGAGTTATCGGCTGATAATCACAGTCACCTCACTGAGCCTTTTAGAATGGTAACACTCAGCAAGCTTAATACACTCAAAATTGATGATAGAAAAGAAAGCTAAACATACATTGGTCTTTTTAATATGGGAAGACACTGCATTGGCAATATTATGTAAACTAATACCAAAGCTGCACCCTTGTTTCAATTTCCTACTGTATATATATATATATTTATCAATGTTAGTGTGTTATTTTTCATTATAAGATCCTCAGTATTCTGTAGTGTGTAAAAAAGAGCACTGAAGTGTGATTTTGTTCAAGTATAATGTATTATTCACAATGTACTGATTCAACATTGTTTATTTGTTTGCAATTATATATCGTGTGCACATGTATGCATCAGTTGGCTCTCCTTCCCTCATCCTTTTGATTATTGTCTTCCCACATGGTTGATGCAAATTTCCAGAACAGGTCTGATACACATCAGTAAATGGGATAATTCTAGAACAAAGTAGAAGAATTAATAGTAAATAATAATCATCACACTTTTATTTTCTGTTTGAAGAATATGTAATAAGAATATGTAATATTTCTATTAGGAGTTTTTTAGTAGTCATTTCACTTTTACCACTGGTCTATGTTTGATTCCATGCCTTTCTTGAACAACTTGAGCTTTCAATCAAATGACTTAAATGGAAAGTTACCAAGCTTCATTCTCAACTGCAGGAATTTGAGTTACATCCAACTGTCAAATAATAAGTTCAGTGGGGTGATCCCAGAGTCCCTCTACACAAGTTTTCCTGAGCTTAATTACCTTGATCTCAGCAATAACTCTTTCTAAGTAGAATTGTTATTAGTGTCAAAGTGTCATGCATAACCACTAACTATTGATCTTCTGGGACTTTTATGATGCTAATCTAATCTTTTCCATCAGACTTGGGCAGAAAAGTGTTACAATAACATTTTTATTCACAAGTTGTTTGTACAAAAATAGTTGATCAAGTACTTGCCAAAAAAAAATTAGTTGATCAAGTAATAGGAATGGAATTATTCAAATTGTTTTTCAGCAGAATCTGAGGCCATCATAGGGTATTTATCAAGATGTCATAAGCATTTTTCATTTAAATAACATGTAACCTATGTTACATGGACTCTTCATTTTACCTCAAGTACCCGTGTCGGATCCTTGATACTCGGACATGGGTACGACACTTGGACACTTCATTTTGGGCTAAAATCTTGGTAAATTTTCACAAATTAGCCGAGTCGGACACTTGGACACGTATCCATGTTGGACATGGGTATACGTGTCCATGTAACATAGCATGTAACAAACAACCAAATGAATGTGAATGGATTGGAAGCATCCATCCATATAAAACTCTCACAAATCAAGTATCTATCAATTCAACCATGGTAAAATCAGAAAAACCTCATGATCAATATCTTTTTATCATGTTTCACAGAAGTCTCTTCTGTCTGTTGTTTTTAACACAGATCACTTCAATCTCAGCCGCAACAATACTACAAGCACAAGCTCTTGTTAGATGGAAAGACTCCTTATCCGACTCTACCAATCTCACATCATGGGATATCTCCGAAGATCCAAACCCTTGCAACTGGACTGGTATTTTTTGCAACAACCTTACTTCCATCACCAACATCGACTTATCCAAAAGAGGCCTCGGTGGTACTCTCATCAGTTTCAATTTCAGCTCATTTCCCAACCTTACAAGTTTCAATCTCAACGTTAACAATCTAAAAGGTCATATTCCACCAACCATTGGTACTCTCTCTCAGCTTGTTACATTGCATCTTGGAAATAACAAATTTGATGGCTTTATTCCTCCTGAAATAGGCAAGTTATCACAACTTGATTCTCTTTTCCTGTTTAATAACAAATTTGGCGGTTTGATCCCAGAATCTTTATATGGTATTCCTAAGCTTAATTATATTGACCTTAGTAATAACTTTTTTAAGGGACCAATATCACCTAAGATTTCCAAGCTCTCCAATTTGACTCATATTGATCTGAGCATAAACCAGCTCAATGGTTCAATTCCTGAAATCATTGGTCTGATTTCTAATCTCCAACTCCTTCACCTAAACCAAAACTTACTCACAGGGAGAATCCCATCTTCCATAGAAAAGCTTAAGAACCTTCAGACTCTTGCTCTCTACTCAAATAAATTTAATTCTACAATTCCTTCGGAACTTGGTTCATGTACTAATCTTACTCATCTGCTTCTCTACAAAAACAATCTTAGTGGAGAGTTACCATTGTCTTTGACAAATCTGAGCAATATATTACATGTTGAGTTATCAGAAAATAAATTTTATGGTAAGATCTCCCCATATTTTCTTTCCAATTGGAAGAAGTTGATTTCCCTGCAACTTTACAACAATAATTTTATTGAGACAATCCCTTCAGAAATAGGCCAACTGACAAACCTTGAGTATCTTTATCTTTACCAGAACAGTTTCAGTGGTTCCATACCATCAGAGATAGGAAATCTGAAAGCCTTGTTTCAGCTTGACCTTTCAACAAACAACCTTTCAGGTTCAATCCCTCCAACCATTGGCAACTTGGGAAACCTTACTTTCATTAGCCTTTTCACAAACCAACTAAACGGAACAATCCCACCAGAGATTGGGAATCTCACCTCATTAAAAGTTCTTAATCTCAATAACAATAAGTTTCAAGGAGAGCTGCCAGATTCCTTGTCTAATCTTCAAAATCTAGAGCAATTCTTTGCCGACACTAACAATTTTGTTGGTACAGTCCCCCTGAAACTAGGAGAAAACAGCCTTTCTCTTGAAGATGTCAGCTTTACAGGCAACAACTTTTCGGGGATTCTTCCTCCTGGCTTATGTAATGGTTTTAATCTGAAACACTTGACACTGAACAATAACAATTTCACTGGAAGCCTTCCAGAATGCTTGAAAAATTGCTCCCAATTAAGTAGAGTCCGGTTGGAAAGAAACCGGTTTAATGGGAACATATCTGATGCTTTTGGTGTTCACCCTAATCTTTATTATATCAGCATGAATGACAATCAGTTTGTTGGTGAACTCTCACCTAAGTGGGGAGAATGTAAGAATCTGACTACCTTTTTGGTACACAGAAACAAACTGTCAGGGGAGATACCTCCTGAGTTAGGTAAGTTGTCACGTCTAGAAGTCTTAACACTTTCCTCAAATGAACTTAGAGGGACAATACCAGATGAATTTGGAAGTCTGATCAAGTTGTACAATCTTAACTTGAGCATTAATCACTTGACATCATATTCCACAGACCATAGGTAAATTGCAATCTCTTAAGGAACTCGATTTAGCAGCAAACAATTTGTCTGGAAAAATCCCTCGAGTAATTGGAAATTGTGTTCGATTGATGAGCTTAAACTTGAGTCATAATGACTTACAAGGGGAAATACCAACTGAGGTTGGTAACTTAAAGGAACTCCAATACTTCATGGATCTTAGCAGCAATTCTCTCTCAGGCCAAATCCCTCGAAGCTTTGGAAACCTTCACTCCTTAGAGACATTTGATCTCTCTCACAATAATCTAACCGGGGGTATCCCACACTCGCTATCAAACATGAGTAGCATTGACTCTTTTGATCTTTCCTACAACAATTTATCAGGTTCAGTTCCCAGGGACAACTTTTTTAAAAAAGGACTATATGTTGGAAATTCTCGGCTTTGTGGAAAAATAGAAAGATTATCACCTTGTAATAACTCTCATAATAAGTATTTAAAGATTGTTCTAGCTGTCTTCATACCAATTGGTTCTCTTCTGTTTATTGGGGCTGGCATTGCAGCTATAATGTATTTTTGGAAAAAGAAAGACCCTGATCATCCAGAAAGAACTAGTTTAGATATTGATCGGAGACTTTGATATGGGAGACTGAAGGAAAATTCAAATTCACAGAAATTGAGAAGGCAACTGATGGTTTCAATGAGTTTTACTGCATAGGGAAAGGTGGTTTCGGTAGTGTATACAAGGCAACTTTGTCATCAGATCATACAGTTGCTGTGAAGAAGCTCAATATCCCAGAATCTAGTAACATTCCAGTAACAAGTCAACAGAGTTTTATGAATGAGATAAGAACACTAGCAAAGGTCAGGCACAGGAATATTATCAAACTATATGGATATTGTTCCAGAAACAGATCCATGTACTTGGTCTATGACTACATTGAAAAGGGTAATTTGAGACAAGTGTTGTACAATGATAAAGCCAAAGTGGAATTAGGCTGGGAAATAAGAGTAAACATTGTCAGAGGATTGGCTCATGCAGTTGCTTACTTGCATCATGATTGCACCCCTCCTATTATTCACCGCGATATATCCTTAAACAATGTCTTACTTGATAATGAAAATGAGCCACGACTTTCGGATTTTGGAACCGCAAAGCTTCTTAGCTCTGATACATCAGCCTGGACCACAGTAGTCGGAGCTTATGGCTATATGGCCCCTGGTTAGTCATAAAGCACTATATTCTTCTCATGACAAAGTCTATGTTTATTTGCTAAGGGGCCGGGCCCACTCAAAGGCCCACTCCAAGTTTATAAGAGGCGGCCCAAGAAGGATAGGATAGCCCACCCTTAGGCTGTCTTGTATAGTTGCTGTTTTAATTCTAAGTATAGTCATTACTTAGTAAGGGTAGTTTGGACTTTTTACTTTGTTGTAGTTTTATGAGATAATAAAGTCTATCTATAGGCTGTAGCTTTAATGGTAGGATTCATTATGAAATTCTAATAAAAGTTGATACTATTTGTGGGAGTACTTTTGGTTACTCGAATTACCAAAAATTCACTAACAAAATTCTGATTCTTAGCAAATTGGTAGGCCTTCATCCTTGGACAGCAAAAATGGTGGGCCCTCACAATCCCAAAGGATCGATCAATTGGAGGAGAAGTTCGAAGGGTTACAGGAGAAGATTGCTGAAGAAATTAGGTCAACAATGGAGAAGGCAGTGGCGAATCTTCATCAGACCATGGCTTCTCAATTGTCGGCGAGTGTGGAGAAACTCGCGGCCAGCCTCCGGTCGGAGCCCCGAGTCGACCCAGAAGAGACGGACGACAGTGCAGCAAGAAATCACGCAGAGATGGCAGCCCGATTTGAAAAGGTTCGAAGTACCCAAGAAACTCTTCAAGAAGAGATGCGTGACCTCGTCAGCAGGTCGGCGGTGGTCAAGGAGGTGTCGGCCGGGGCGGCGCGTCGGGCAGCAGCAATGGGTGGCGTTTCAAAAGGCTCAATATACCCCTTTTCGATGGTAACAACCCGGATGGGTGGATCTTGAGAGTAGAACGATTCTTTAATTTTTACAAACTTACGGAAGAAGATAAGGTGGAAGCGGCGGTGGTAGCCCTCGAGGGAGATGCCTTGCTTTGGTATCAATGGGAGCATAAACGTTTACCTATTCACCGGTGGGAGGAATTAAAGGGGTTGATCTTAAGACAATTTCGCCCTGCTACGGGAACATTATATGAGCAGTGATTGGACCATCGACAAACGGAGGACGTGGTGGCTTATAGGCGGCGCTTTATTGAGTTAATGGCTCCTTTGGACGGGGTGTCAGAAGAAATAGCCAAGGGACAATTTATTAACGGATTAAAAGAAAATATCAAGGCCGAAGTGAGAGTTCTCCAACCCCAATCCCTTGACCAAGCCATGGATTTAGCCATAAGAATTGAGGCTAATCTTTTGCTCAACTCAGCCAAAAAATACAACCCACCCCAATTTTGAAACCCAAATTCCGGCTTACCCAACAACTCACAAAAACCCGTAGCCTACACCCCACGACCACCTAATTCGTATTATAACTTTCCCTCTCCACGACCCCCATCCACCCACCAGCCACCAAATAATTCATCCTCATCCTCAAATACCTTTCCAACCCGATCACCTGGGGTACGGAGGCTCAGTGACCGTGAACTCCAAGAAAAGCGAGAAAAGCGCCTTTGTTTTAGATGCGATGGAAAATGGTCAATGGGACATCAATGTAGTCGGAGGGAGTTAAGTGTGTTACTAGCTCAAGAAGATGAGGTAGTTGCTGACTCGGAGGAGGTAGTGGCAGAAGGGGTCGAAGAGACGGAACCGGGATTGGAGGAGATCCAACCCGAGATATCCTTAAATTCTGTTATGGGCCTCAAGAACCCAAGAACGATGAAGATAAGGGGAGAAATTCTTGGGCACTCTGTGGTAGTTATGATTGATCCAGGGGCCACTCATAATTTCATCTCGAAGGAAGTCGCAAACCGGTTAAACTTACCTTTGACATCCAGGAAATCTTTTGAAGTTTGTTTTGGTACCGGGGCTGAGGTGCGTGGGACAGGAGAATGTAAGAAAGTACCCTTGAAGGTTCAAAGGGCTGAAATTGTGGAAGATTTCCTTCTTTTACCACTTGGAAATGCCGATGCCATCCTCGGGATTCAATGGCTCGAAAAATTGGTTACGATGACACATAATTGGAGGACACTCACTTTGACATATCAAGAAGGACCCGAGTGCATTGCTTTGAAAGGGGACCCCTCACTCTGCAGGACGGGAGTTTCTTTGAAAGCCACCACACGTGCATTAAAGAAAGAAAGGGCGGGGTTCTTGTTGGAATTTAGTCAAATGGAAGAGAAGGTTTCCCCCCTAATTCCCTCATGTCTTGAAGGAATTCTTGTCAAGCATCACAACGTCTTCAGGGAAACTACCGGTCTGCCACCCTCTAGGGGATTCCACGAACATGCTATTATTCTTAAAGATGGTACCAATCCGGTTAATGTACGGTCATATCGATACTCACAATCATAAAAGGATGAGATTGAACGGTTGGTAAGAGATATGTTGATGGCGGGGGTAATCCGTGATTCTAGGAGTGCATTTTCTAGCCCAGTTCTACTGGTGAAAAAGAAGGACGGGTCTTGGCGATTTTTTGTAGATTATTGAGCTTTGAATCAAGTAACGGTCGCCGACAAATACCCTATACCCATTATTGATGAATTGTTAGATGAATTATATGGAGCAAGGGTGTTTTCGAAATTAGATCTCAAGTCAGGTTATCACCAAATACGGATGCGAGAAGAAGATATTCCAAAAACGGCTTTCCATACCCATGAAGGACATTATGAATTTTTAGTTATGCCATTTGGCCTAACTAACGCCCCGGCCACTTTTCAAGCCTTGATGAATGACATTTTCAAACCATATTTACGGAAATTTGTATTAGTTTTCTTTGATGATATCTTGGTCTACAGCGCATCTTGGGACGAGCATGTCCTTAGACTGTGTATTAAGTATCCTGGATCAACATCAACTATACGCCAACAAGGAAAAATGCAAATTCGGAAAAAGGGAAATTTTGTACTTAGGACATAAAATTTCTGAAGATGGAGTGGCAATGGATTTCGAAAAAATAAGGGCGGTGGTGGATTGGAAAATACCCAGAAATTTGAAGGAGTTACGCGGGTTTCTCGGTCTAGCGGGGTATTATCGTCAATTTGTTTCAGGGTTTGCTCACATTGCCCAACCTTTGACACTTCAACTCAAAAAAGATAATTTCCATTGGAATGAAAATGCAACCCAAGCCTTCAACGCGTTAAAAGAAGCCTTAACTACGGCTCCGGTCTTGGCCTTGCCGGATTTTTCAAAGTCTTTCACCATTGAAGCCGACGCCTCTGGGTTTGGATTAGGGGTTGTTTTGTCGCAAGAAGGGCATCCGGTAGCGTATTTCAGTAAGGTTTTGGGTCCTCAGTCCATGTCCCGATCCATATATGAAAAGGAGTTAATGACGGTAGTTTTGGTGGTTCAAAAATGGCGGCACTACCTTTTGGGGCACCATTTCGTGATCCACTCGGACCAACAAAGTCTAAAACACATTTTGGAACAAAGGGAAGTCAGCCCGGGATATCAAAAATGGTTGGGGAAACTAATAGGGTACGATTTCGAAATCCGTTACAAGCCGGGTCGTACTAATAGGGCAGCGGATGCGTTATCTCGATGCTCCCTTAACGGCCTTGAGTTCCAGGCCCTTTCATGCTCAAACTCTTCGATTGACTGGAGTATATTACGTGCCGAGATTGCTTCTGACCCACACCTGCAGCACCTCAGAAAGGACGTCGAACAAGCCACACATGTCCCTAAAGGCTTTCATATGGACAACGGCAGCCTTAAATACAAGGGAAGATTGGTTATTCCACCCACTTCCGCTATGATTCCTCATATTCTAGAAGCCTACCATGACTCGCCAGTAGGGGGTCACGCCGGGATAACAAAAACAAGTCAAAGAATTGCACATGAATGGCATTGGCGAGGGCTTCGTAAGGATGTCATGAAGTATGTCCAAGCTTGCTCCGTTTGTCAACAAAATAAAACCTCAACTATGTTGCCCGCGGGGTTATTACAACCATTACCCATGCCAACTCAAATTTGGGAAGACCTCACAATGGACTTCGTGGAAGGACTCCCTCGCTCTTATGGATGGGATACGGTCTTGGTGGTGGTCAATAGGCTTTCTAAGTATGCTCACTTTATGGGGTTGCGACACCCATTCTCCACTCAAACCGTGGCTAAGGTTTTTGTTAAGGAAGTAGTCCGCTTACATGGTTTCCCTCATAGCATTGTTTCCGATCGAGATAAGGTATTCATGAGTCTTTTTTGGCGCGAGTTATTCAAAATGCATGGCACGACCCTCAATCGGAGTACTTCTTATCATCCACAATCGGATGGGCAAACCGAGGTGGTTAACAAGACCATGGAGACTTATTTACGATGCTTCATCAATGGCAAACCGAAAACATGGGCTAAATGGCTACCTTGGGCATAATATAACTATAACACCTCTACCCATGCCTCTACGGGATACACTCCTTTCAAAGCACTATATGGTAGAGACCCTCCCCCTTTGCTACGCTATGAATTTGGGAGTACATCGGTAGCCTCTTTAGAAGAACATTTGATGAACCATGATGCCATTCTTGATGATTTAAAACTTCACTTGTTGCGAGCTCGTGACATCATGACAACCCAAGAAAATAGACACCGGCGGGAAGTGGAATTTCAAGTCGGAGACCTGGTATATTTAAAACTAAGGCCTTATAGACAACAGTCACTCGCTCGTCGTTCGAATGAAAAACTTAGTCCACGGTACTATGGGCCATTTGAGGTAATAGCTCGAATTGGGCAGGTTGCCTATAAGTTACGCCTTCCTCCATCAGCTCGAATTCACCCAGTTTTCCATGTCTCCCAACTCAAGAAGGTAATCGGCTCGGCAACTCCCCAACCTACCATCCCTCCCCATCTCACTTCGGATCTAGTGCTGGAAGTCGTGCCGGAGGAGTTGCTGGGAGTCAGATCCACTACTGCAGGCTTGAAGGAGGTTTTAATTAAATGGGCAGGACTGTCGGTTAGTGATGCCACATGGGAAGATTGTGAGACCCTTGCGGTGTTGTTCCCTACTTTTCACCTTGAGGACAAGGTGGATGTTTGGGGGGGGGGGGGTATTGCTAAGGGGCCGGGCCCACTCAAAGGCCCACTCCAAGTTTATAAGAGGCGGCCCAAGAAGGATAGGACAACCCACTCTTAGGCTGTCAACTTAGGCTGTCTTGTATAGTTGTTGTTTTAATTCTAAGTATTGTCATTAATTAGTAAGGGTAGTTTGGACTTTTTACTTTGTTGTAGTTTTATGAGTTAATAAAGTCTATATATAGGCTATAGCTTTAATGGTAGGATTCATTCTGAAATTCTAATAAAAGTTGATACTATTTGTGGGAGTACTTTTGGTTACTCGAATTACCAAAAATTCACTAACAAAATTCTGATTCTTAGCATTATTATAATCAACAATTAGACACTCCTTACAGTTTTCATATACTTCCTCTGCTTCAAAATAAATGCAACAATTTTTATTTCAGGAAGTTTCAAAATAAATGCAACAATTTTAATCTTTCTATTTTTGCAAGTCTTTTCTTTCTATCTCTCACACCCACTTTCTCTCTCTATCCCTTTTATTTTCATAACAAAAAATTGTCTAGGAGTCTGTGCCTCCTGAATTGTTGCGTTTTTTAAACAGAGGAAGTACTCTACTCTTCATAAGATAGCTTCAGAGTTCACTTGATTTGTTTTTTTTTGTTTTACAGAGCTGTCTGAAACCATGAGGGTGACAGAGAAGTGCGATGTTTATAGCTTTGGAGTGGTGGCATTGGAAGTTATGATGGGGAAGCATCCAGCAGAATATTTATCTTCTGTACCATCTAAAGATAACAGGCTCAGTAAAGGAGTGGAGGCAATTATGTCAAACAATTTGGACAGACGGCTAATGCAACCTACAGGACATGTAGCAACAGAAGTGTTGATCTTGCTGACAATAGCTTTGTTATGCACAAGCAAAAAACCTGAATCAAGGCCAACTATGCGCTATGTTGCTCAAGAATTATCTGCTCGAAGATACGAATCTGTGTCTGATTTTTTTAAAACACTATCACTCGATATATAGCACCAAGATGAATGCTCTTTAAGAATAAGCATAGCCAATCAAGTTCCTAGCTAGCTAGGAGAAATGGTGCATTGTGAAGTATCTTGTTAATGTGTATGTTAAAAATGTGTGATTCATGAGTGTTAACTCTTTGTAATGTTACCAACATACATTGTTGGTGCACCTGTAAAATGTACCAAATCTGTAATATTAGGAATTAAAGTTTGCTTTTCTTGAGGGTTTATAATAGATCATGTAATAATTCAACATTGCCTACTAAAAGTATATGATTTCATTTGCTTAGCCTACTAGACAACTAAGGGTGCGTTTGTTTCAACTTAAATAAGCACATTTGTGCTTATTTTCTTGAAAATTCAGATCAGACCAGACCAAATTAAATCAAATCAGAAAAATTCAGATCAGATCAAAAAATCCGGATCAATTCAGATCAGATCAAAAAATCCGGATCAATTCAGATCAGACCAGATAAGTTGTCCAGTATAGCATCATTCATCCCCAATCCTATCAACTAATTATTTTATAAATTTATAGAACTTTAATAAGTTGTCT
The DNA here is from genome assembly GCA_951394345.1 of Salicornia ramosissima. Lineage (NCBI taxonomy): Eukaryota > Viridiplantae > Streptophyta > Magnoliopsida > Caryophyllales > Amaranthaceae > Salicornia > Salicornia ramosissima. The sequence goes on from OX596235.1 coordinate 16,357,503, forward strand.
AGTCATTTTCATCTAAAAGCTGGAGAAGAAAGAGTTTAAGGGTCTGTTTACTAAAGCGAAAAATGTTTTTCTATTTTACATCGTTTACTTTGGATGAAAAAATAAAATGTATAACTTTGGGTGAAAACTCATTTTACACCCTATTGGAAACATTTTCCTCCAAATTTGGGAGTAAAACTTATTTTTCGTTCCAGTAAACGTTGAAAATTTAAATGAAAATGAGTTTTCCAAAGTAAAATGTTTTTCATACATCGAAAATGTTTTACACCAAAATAAACGAACCCTAAATGTAAATTATGATACTGGTCCAATTGTGTGAATTAAGGCCATCATGAAAAGATATATCAATCTATCTGTCAAGATCATTAGACTTTGGTTAATTCAGCCAGATTGAGAGAAACAGTCAATAGAATGTGAGTGCCCTTATAATAGAAGAAGGACAGCCTACAATGAATTAGACTTTGGGTTATTCAGCCATGACAAAACGGAAAATCCCTGTCGCAATTGTGTTCTTATGTTCAGCCAAATTCTATTGTGCCTTCTATATTATTAACACATATCAGTTCAGTATCAGCAGCAACAATAACATAAACGCAAGAACTTATCAGATCAGGTGGAAAGATTCCTTGTATGAGTCTACTAATCTCTAATCATGGAGCAATTCTGATTATCCAAATGCATTGACACAAGAACAATCTTGTACCGCCGCTAGCACCACTCTTACTTAATCAGTGTCGTACAAAAACATCACCTGTATCCAAACGACTAAACTGTGACCTAACATTTTTGCCACTCCTCACTTTAGCACTCGTCTTCTTGTTTGTTTTTCTTGAGGTGCTACTTTTGACACACTTAGTACACACCTTATTGTGCTCTCTCACTTTGTGCCCAAGTGTATATATATATATATAGAGGGTTGGGTTCGGTGAGAAATTTTTTATGGTGAAAAATGTGAGAAGAGATAAATACATCAACTATAACATTGAGCACCAACTAGAGGTACATTCACCATACACTATAAATACATTGAGTAAAAATACATTGACTTTATACGATATATACATTGACTCCAAACTATCAAAGGAGTAAGGAGGGAAAATCAAATTTAATATTAGCCCTTCATTTGGTGATCAAAGGGTTGTGATTGTTTCTCACCCTTCTCACCAAAACTATATTTCTCACATGAACCTACTTCTATATATATATATATATATATATATATAGGGATAGGATCGTGTGAGAAAGGGAATTTTAGGTGAGAAGATTTTTATGTGAGAAAACATCTGCACCGTTAACAATTTTAGATCTAAGGGTTGATGTTTGATCTTTATTTTTTTAAGTAAGGGCAAATTGGTAATTTATTTGATTTATATATTTCTATTTTTTTGTTAAAAAAATCTTTTTTTTTTTTTTATAAAATGTTATGCTTTTTTTTAAATCATATATTTTCTTTTTAAAAAAAATCTGCTTTTTTATATTATTTTTTTATACAAAAAATCTGTTTTTTTTTAAAAAAAAAAATTATTAAGTTTTTTTCCTGATTTTTTGTTTTTTTTTAAAAAAATCTATTTTTTATATATATAATCTAGTTTTTTTAATCTAAAATTCTACTTCATTTTTTTTGTTTCGAAGTACATCTTAATATGTTCCAAATTTTGTGAGTCATGTTCTAAAATTTTTACGACATGTTCATAATTTTATAAGTTTTGTTCTAATTTTCATACACCATGTTCTAAATTTAAAAACACATGTTACAAAGTCATCATATTCTAATGTGTATGTGTGCTTAAAATATTAAAAATATTAAAAAGCCATATTTTAAAGTAGTTTATAGTTTATTTTATTTTAAGTAGATGAAATATTAAAAAATTTATACATCAAGATATTTTCAAAACTGTATACAATAAGTTTGAAATTGAATAAACTTATTTTTTAAAAAATAAATAAAATGATACAATTATAATACAATTATTGACCTTTTGTACAAAAAAAATAATAATAAAATATATACCTGAACAATTAAATATTATTTCAAAATATTCTTAATATTTTGTATTGAGATTGATCTATGGAACCCGTAAAAAAAATAACTTATTTAATGTTCTAAATTTTATTAACCATATTCTAAATTTTATATGATATGTTCTAAATTTTATATGACATGTTCTAAATTTTATCTGACTAATTGACTATATGAGAGGATAACGGTTTAACAAATTTCAAATTTTATTTGTTTTTTTTTATAAAACATAAATTTTAGTTTTTTTGATAAAAAAATAAATTTTAAATTTTTTTGGATAAAAAAATAATGTTTTTATTTATCTCCTAACAAATAGGGGTTAGTTACGTAAGTTTTTTTAGTTAAAAAAATTAGTTCATTAAATCCTAACCATTAGATCTCACTGAATCGACGCTCTAGATATATTCTCACATAAACAACCTTTCTCACCTAAAGAGGCTTTCTCACATGATCCTGACCATATATATATATATACTATTTTTATAGAGGACGATAATCTAACTATTATTAATGTTTTGCACGGTTAATTCAGATGCCCCTGGAAGATCCAAATTTTAATGTCTGATATTCGGTGCATCCTTCAAGATTTCTCTTGTACGATGTCTCATATTTATCGTGAAGCTAATAAATCGGCCGACTACATCGCATCTCTCGGGCACTGGACCCCTACGCACATTGATATTGATCCGTTTATGGATGCCAAGTTTTATTTTTTCTTAGTTGTTGATAAGTCGGGTTGTTTCTTCGAGAGGAAGGCAACCTAACTTTCTCTGTCTACTTTTCCTTTTAAAAAAAATTATATATATAGGTCCTCTCAAGTTTGCCATACAAACCTCCTCAAGCTTCTCATACAAGCCTCTTCAAATATACTCTAAATATCCTTGCTCTCTAAGCTTCTCCACATAGTCGAATCCTATTACCTAGGCTGGTGATTTCCGCACTCTAAAAATTGATTTTCGCACTCCACCTTATACAGTATTAACCCGGGTTAATACTATAAAGGTGGAGTGCGGAAATCAATTTTTAGGGTGCGGAAATCAGTTCCCTATTACCTAGAATAATAAATGCAATGACAGATTGCTTCACCTTGGAGACCAAGGTGCTACATTACACAACTCAATTTTTTTTTGGGAAATTCCCAGTGGTATACCCGAACTTTTTGGAAATCCCACTGGTATACCCGAATTTTTTTTAATCCCAGAGGTGTACCTAATGTTAAACATAATTCCCAAAAGTAACATTTTTGGTTAAAAATTGTTAAAAACACTAACCATGGTTAATAAATTGGAAAAAATAAATAAATAAAGGAAAAACAACCACAAATTGGGGGCAATCGGATCATTTTTTGCAAAATCCGACCTCAAATCGGAACCCTTAAGGATAAAAATGACCCGTAAAACCTTGAGCGGACTATTTTTTTCACATAAATCAATGCGCGCAAAACGAGGCGAATCAGGAACGCAAATTGGGGGGCAATTGGATCATTTTTGCAAAATCCGACCCCAAATCGGACCCCTTGAGTGTAAAAATGACCCGTAAAACCTTCAGTAAACTATTTTTTTCATGTAGATCAATGCGCGCAAAACGAGGCGAATTGGGAACGCAAATTGGGGGCAATCGGATCATTTTTTGCAAAATCCCACCTCAAATCGGATCCTATAAGGATAAAAATGACCCGTAAAACCATGAGCGGACTAATTTTTTCACGTAGATCAATGCGCGCAAATCGTTGCGAATCAGGAATGCAAACTGGGGGCAATCAGATCATTTTTTTGCAAAAACCCATTAATTTAATATATTATTAGTTTAAAATTTTATTTTTTTAAAAGAAAATTAAAAAAATTGTTAACCAAAGTTAAATCTAACCTTAAAATAGGTATATTCCATTACATTTAACGGAATATACCTTCTAAATGTAACGGATGGGAATTAGACATAATGTCAGGTATACCACTGGGATTAAAATAAACTCGGGTATACCGGTGGGATTTCGAAAAAGCTCGGGTATACCACTGGGAATTTCCCTTTTTTCTCTCATTTTTTTCTTTCTTTCTTTTCAACAATTAAGCAACAATATAATTATACAACTTGCATTTGATATTTGGGGAGACACCCCAACAGTTAGATGAAGATAATCCAAAGACAATTAAAAAAAATCAGCTAGAATTGTCTGTCAATGTTATTATATAGAATTACTTCATGCCACTTATTATTGGCAACATTTGATATTATTCGTGAGAGGTTGAATATTCAGTTGTTGCCAATAATGCATGACGGAAGGAGTAGTTAGAATTGAGAGGCAAAATATTCAATTGTTGCCAATAATACATGACGGACGGAGTAGTTAGAATTGTTCACGACAGGATCACTTTCTTTCCTTTGCATAATTGTTGCTCCCTAAGCTAATCTCTATTATATAAGTGAAGGGGGAGCAATGGTGTCCCCCTCAAAAAGTCTAAAATATCCCCTAAAATTTACTGGTACTAAATATCAAACTACATCAATATTAACTAAAAAGAAAAGTTTTTGTATTTTTTAAATGAAAATATTATAAAATAAATAATTCAAACAAATAAAATAAAAGCAACAAAATTTATATTTTTGAATTCTCTACAAATAGACATCGATATTTACACAAATATTTTACTTGTTTTTTTTATCATAGTATAAATTTGATAGGAGAAAGATTATAATTGAGGAACTTTTTATTTTGTTTTTTCCTAATTTTTTACTATTTCAAAATAGATGTGAATTCTATGCAAACCTTCAATTCGTTTGTGGTTTTTTTTTTTATTGTGAAAGGCTTTGCCAAAATTGTTTATTATTTATACTTCTAACTAACGTACGTGTTTTTAATTACTATTTATGTGTACAATATTTTTTTCCCATCGTAAAATAGATGTCAGCTTAGTTACAGAGTTTTTATTTTGATTTTTTTTACTACTAAATAAAATTTAAGCTCAAAATACACGCACACATAGCGTGCATATAGTAGTAATTATATATGACAAGGGGGACCATGGTGTCCCCCCTCCAAACTTTCTAAAATCTCAATTTTGTATCACTCCTAATTATTAAGGAAAGTTATTACAATATTTGAACTTTTTTTAAATGAAAATAGTAAAAAATATATAATTCGAAAAAAAACCAAAATTCATATTTTTAAATTCTCTATAAATAGACATCCATATTGATATAGTTCACCAAATAAAAAAGGATTATTTGCTTTGAATAATCCAACCTTTCAACTTTTGGTAACGAATAATCCAACTTTTTGATTATTAGCATATAATCCGACCTTTTTATATACTTTCCCAAAAATAGACTTTAATCTGCTATAACAGGTCAGTTGTCTGTTAACCTATATGACCATTATTAGGGGTTTAATTACCCTCCTTTTATACCCTTTGTCATTTCATGTCTTCCTCCATTTGACCATTTCCCTTCCCCTCTCTCTCTCTCTCTCTTCCATTTTTCCTCATTTTCAAATTTTGTAGCTCCTTCATCCAAAAAAAAAAAACTTTTTGTTCAAAGAATTCCAATAATGTCGAATCTAAACATGACCACCACCGATTACCCCCAAGCAGCCACCTCCTATGGTGCCACCTTGTTGTCGGCGACTGCACCTAGTTGTCACTGCTATTGGCCCTGTCTACCTGTACCACCAATTCTTTTCTTATTTTAACCTTCAATTATTTATTTTTAAAGATAGAGTTTAATTTGTTAAGATGGCTATCAATTTCTAATATAATAATTTTGATTTTGTTGGTATATAAGTTGTTGCTGTAGCTTTTGTTGTTGTGGCGGCGGTGATCTGATTAATTGTTTTTGTAGTGGTAGCTAATTGTTCTTGTGGTGTACTGTTGGTGGTTGTTGTTGAAGAAAGTAGATATAAATTCTATTTTCATAAGCATTTTTTATGTGTTAATGTAAATAGATGTTGTTGTTGGCTGAACCCAAGTTTTTTCCGCCCACTCTAGAGTTTTTTTTTAGTTAATGATAAGGATTGGTGTGTTTTCCAACTCATATGAAGGCTCCTTTTTCCTCTTTTATTTATTTATTTATTTATGAAAAAATGGAAATATGCGTAGCAATGGTTGAAGCTAGAGAAATTTTCAATTTTTTTTTAGATAGAGGTGCTACAGAATTTGAAGATGAGGAAGGAGGAGGAAGAGAAGGGAAATGGAGGAATAAATGAAATGGCAGCAGTGAAAAAATATAAAAACAGGGTAATTAAACCCTTAATAATGGTCACATAGGTTAATAGGCAAGTGACCTGTTATAGCAGGTTAAAGTTTATTTTTGGAAGCGTATATAAAAAGGTTGGATTATTTGCTAATAATCGAAAGGTTGGATTATTCGTTACCAAAAGTTAAATGGTTGGATTATTCAAAGCAAATAATCCAATAAAAAATTTATATTTTAATTATCGCAGAAATTTAATAACCAATAGAATATGGTAAATAAACCTTTTATTTTGCTCATTATTGTTGCAAGATGAGCAAATGAAAGGGAAAAATTTTGTTGTTAATGATATGAATTAGTGTGAATTTTACAAATTTTTTAATTTTTCGAACATATAACCTTTTTTTGTTTCTTTAAACAGATTAATAAATGCATTTAAAATACCATCACACACAAAGCGTGCATAGAAAGCTATTAAGTCATAAATCAAGACATTAGTTCCGCTTCCATATCAAACTATTAAAACTAGACTAAAACGCTAAAACAGCAATATTCAAGAAACAATTAGTAGATCGTGTTAAATTTACAATTTCAAGGAACACAATATAACTAGGATCCTGCAAAAACAGTAATCAAATGCAATTTCCCTTTCCTTCAATAAATTGCTAAGAAATGTTTCTGACAAAGCTAAAAATCTAAAGGTTATATAAATATTTACAAGCAAAAAAAATAAAATAATAATGAATGATTTACTAACTAGCTCCTATACTATGCACCCAGTGCACTATAGCTACGTGCACCTATAATAATATTTTGCTCATTTAATATGTAGCGTTGCATATGAAATTATTTCAGATTGCTCATTTAGTTTTATATGAAGCTCGTTTTCTAAAATTACATATCAAAAGAGCAAAATGAATATTAAACGAACAAAATATAATTTTTATCAATCTCATGATCCTAGAAGACCTTTATAGCGTCCATATGAAACTACAGCTACGAATAACACCGCACAAACCGCTCCTGTAATAATGACTACCTGCAAAAAGAAATCGCAATACCAGTGAGTATACTAATTATACTTAGCTGGGACAAAGTAAACTAGCAAAACTTAATTGCTATATTATTATTAACTAGGTTAGCCCTGTGTGATACACGATTTATTTAATTTGTTCTTATAACAAAATCTTATTCATTAATTTTATGGAAAAGTGTAATCATATTCTCATTACATTGGTTAAGAAACATTTATTAATTAATCTCAAAACTAGAGACACTACCTCCGTTTAGAAAAAAACGCAACAATTTCTATTTTTGGATGATTCAAAATAAATGCAACAATTTTAATCTTCCATTTTTGTAACTTTTTTCTTTCTATCTCTCACATCATCACATACCTCACTTTCTCTCTCTATCATTTTTACTCTCATAACAAAAAAATTCCTAAGAGTCTGTGATACTCCAATTGTTAAGTAATTAAAATTAGAAGAAAAGTGATAACATAATTAGCTTTGGATGGAAAAAATTTCATGAGAATTTGACACGTGACATCTGATAACATCAACCTATTCAGTTTTAGTATATAGTTATTATTATAGATATAGTTATGGATTATAGGTGTGTACCCATTTAAAGAGGTAACTGTAGTTTTCATTCCACGTATAAGGTATATTCATGCCAAAAACTCCAGCCACCAATGAGTAAAGAGTTAGGCAAACAGTTCCCAAATTAAGTACGAGATCCAGCTGCATGACAAACATCCACAATATTAAACAAATCACAATGTATAAAATAAATAAATTATCAAGGTTAATCTAAAATGCATCAAAAGATAAATAATTTTAACAGTGTCACAATAATTCCATATTGCCATTGATAATATACTTTCCTCATGTCAATTAATTTTTTTTACTCAGTTGACAAAGATATTTGATCCATTGATAATATAATTCCACATTGCCATTGATAATAATACCCTCAGTATGGAGTAGTTTTTTGTTTTTTGTTTTTTAAATAGCCATTGATATTGATATATGTCACATAAAAATCCAAAAAGTAGTTAAACATACAAAGATCATTATATTTTTAAAATTTGACAATAAAAAAGTAAAAATTGTTTTTACTGATTTTTTTTTATAAAAAAAATAGAAAACTGAAAACAATAAATAGTTTGAACGAGCCCTCAAGTTATAAAAGGATTATTGATAGATTGGCCTTTGGATTACATCATCAGGCTAACAAACTATTTATTGTTGATTTTAACCAAAATTAACACATATTAGTTGCTACTTGCTGGCAAGTTATCACTATACATGACAGTAAAAATTCTCAAATTGTTAAAAAAATAGGTGTTGCTCATCCACATCTAGGTTTAAGTCACCCATCATAGTTGTCGCAGCTCAAGCCGTAATACACCAAAGACCACCAACAAATGCTCTTTTGACAATATGATAAAACCAGGTGAAGATAATTAAGACTTGTTTACATACAGATATCAGACCTAAACTCCAAATCTTTGTGTTATTAGAATGTTTCTACATAAAAGGAAAAGAATAACCCACTCCTTCGCATGGAAAAGTTCATGAAATTTTGGACCTCCTTTTTCAAGATAACTAGGCTTCTATTTCATTTAAAATCATGAATTGAGCCAGTATTGTTGAAAACGTCTTTCTTATTTAAAACAAAAGAAAATTTGGGAAGAGAGAGGGGCGGGGGGGAGGGGGGGGGGGTTGCACACCTGAATCAGCTGATTTCGATGATTGTCAAGCTGAAAACAAACAATTGGGTTTTAGTATCCAAAAGACATTCATATTTCCAGAAAAAAAATCAATGTCACTATTGCAGCTGCACAAAAAGATTAATCTACCTGAATGTTAATGTAATCCTCAGTGTCATCTATGTATTCCCGAAGCTACAAAATTCAATTGAAAAACATCAACTATGTCAGAATTATTTAAACCAAGCAGACTAGCAGAGAGCAATTAAAACAAACATCATGACCGAAAGGAGGCTAGTTACATTCCATTATTAATCAACAATTGGTATAGCCAAGCTAGAGGTGATCAAAAGTTCGGGCCGGGCCTTAGCTAAGAAAGTGTGCCCAAAGACCGGATTTTTTAAGCGGGCTTGTCGGGGCTTGTCGGGCCTTGCACGGCTTTCCGGGCTGGGCCAGGCTTTTGAACCAAAAATGCCTATTTTAAGTGCGTCAAAGCCCGCAAAATTTTTCAGGTTGATCAGGCCGGACCAATGTTGATTAGCTCTAAGCCAAGCTATCCATTTAAGAAACACAAATTATTTTCTTCCATGCCTAAGTGAGAAGAAAAACAGCCAAATTAAACTCCTATATGCAATGGACTGGCCTAAGGGGTAAGGGTATGCTACAGCCTAATTAGTTTACTAGGACTAGCTTAATGAGGAAGCAAGTGGGAGAGAGGATATGTTGACAATTGGTCAGAGTATTTCTTTAGATATATTTTAAAATAGGGAGAGAGCAAGCCTCTTGAAAGCTTCTACCTATCTTAAATAATTGTTGTTTACCAAAATTAATTGCAATTACATTCTTCTAGCATTAAAAGTCATATTCTTAGATCTAATTCTGCCTTGCTATGTTGATTCATAGCAACCTAGTGCCTAAGATACTTAAAAAGTGGAACAGCAAACCATTTCTCATTAGCTTGAATTAAACATCTGACAATTAGTAAATGTCAACATCAAGTGATAAACATTGATGTATGATTTCACACCTGCCCATTTACCCTTCAAGAATAAAAAGCTGAGGAACTGGGATTCTGGGATTCAGCTCAAAGCAAAACGAAGGTACAATAGTCAGAAATTTTGATAAAAGATGACAACTCATTTTCCCATTTTATCATAGTATCTTGTTCTAAACTGTGACTATCCCTTTCTCACAATCTCTAGCAGAAACAATCATCACTACTAGCGTTAACATGTTTAATAAGAATGCAGAATAAAAAATTGCCAATGAATAATATATACTAGCCTAGTGGCCTATGATCAATCTTCCTGTCATTTGACAATGTGCAGGTTCATTCATAGTCTAGACAAAAATGTTTTCACATTGATACAGGCAGAGTAACAAAGAATTATACATTTAGAGCTAATAGAAAAATAATTCTTTGCAGCACATACCGTTGTTAATTTATTTAATGTCCCGTCAATTTGCATGAAATACACCTGCAAATTAAATTAGAGAAAATAAGGATTTTAGTTCCTCAAACCAACCCACCTCAGACACTCCTTCATCTTCAGAAAATTTGCATATTAAAGAAAGAAGATGAAATTAGTGGAAGGAGGGGGCACTTGAAAGTTAGTCATTCACTCATTCCATTATAAGCAAACTAAAAAAGGACATCGTTGTAACCTCTAGTAACATTTCAAGTTCCTCAACATCATCCTCATCATCACGACCAGTGATCACACTTGCTCTGCAGGCTCTTGATATTTTTGAGCCAACAGTAGGTGAACCTGGGAAACCGGCTGCCGTAGATCCACCGATAGGGGAAACAGGAGTAGACAGCTTTCTGGACAAGTAAAGGTCGGACATATCATCATCATCATCTAAAAGTTGTTCAAGCTCATCCTTCACCTACCATCAATCAAATAATTCATAAGCAAACATACAAGCAATTTGAAAGAACAAGAAATCTCATTCTTATAGCTCAGAAAAAAAGACCACTGAGAAGAAATTCCCTTTAATGCAAGAAGCCACTCTAACCATATACTAATAATAGTGCCATGAGAAAGGAATTATTTAATAACATTTACATATATAATTCAATACCCTAAACTTCTTGCAAAAAGAACTCTGCATATTACAAAGAATTTCTGGTTCTAAATGCCCAAAAAGAAACCACAGACAACATACTTAAGGGTAAACAAGCACTTGTGCCATAAAAAGGAAACATCGATTTGTTCGCAAGAAAAAATAACAGCTGTAAAAAAAAAAGAAAAGTCGAGTAACCTCAAACACAGAAGGAGCTAAAACATGGAACATACATATAAAAAGGAAAAATTATGATAAAGTGCACAACAATTATGATAAACAGAGGGGGCAGGGAGCCAGCCAAAACAAATTATATCAATGCTCAAATACCTTATTTTTCTTTAATCCACAAATAACTAATTGATTTAGGTAAAGAATAAAAAAGTAATCCCTAATATTGCATCTCATATTAGCATAATAAATTATCGCTGCAGTTTGACCCACTTATGATGAGGCTCATGAATTGTAGTAAAGATATGGTGGGCTAAACTGTGATTTCTTATTATGTTGAAGAATTATGCTTGTTAAGGTTGGGAATATGATTGTGGAACAGTATCTCTTTACAAAAAAGAAAGGCAAGATTCGCAAATTGTCAAAAAATAACAATGGGAAAATTTCAACACCAGTGACCTTACAATTTAGTTTGCAAAAAATAATGGTGCTAATAAACAATCCTATCAACCCAGCCCAGCGGCCCCAGCCTAGCCCCTACAACAATAAGAACTTCAAAAGATTTAAGGAATATGTGATAACCGGTAAAACAGGTAAGAACCACATGAAAATAGTACCTTCAAAACACGAACAGTCAATCTAGTCATTGCACTTTTCAACTTTCTAACTCTGTCCAAGTTACGACTGCTTATCTGCACATAAAACAACTGTGATTTTCATGCACACGCGAAGAAAGGGTGTGTTGGGGGGGGGGGGGGGGTAGCATGTATAAAAAGAGGTATCAAATCCTGAACAATAAGCAACAATAGACTATGTGGTGCTACTTGAATATCAAACTTTACATCAATTAAAACGAATATCATACACCACACCTTGGAAAATATACACTAGTTCAGTAGAATAATTTATACCCACCACCAAAACATTGCTTGTTTGCACTGGATAGAGAAACTTTCAAGGACACAAAGGCAGTTTCATCAACATTGTTTAACAGGTTGAAGGCATATCGCGCACATATACTAAACAAAGTATGACAATCAAAGATGCAATGACATATATAGCATATTTCTTACAACCGTCTAAAAGAAGATCCATGCATCAAATAATATCCATTACAAACTATGGGAGATCTATACAATATTTACAATATATATATATATACATATATATATATATATATGTGGTTTCTTGATGTTGAAATTTCCCTATACATACAACTGTTAACAATTTGATGACATGAAAATAACATAACAATAGTTTTAAAAAGATCTAGCATGTTCAAAAACAATTACGGTACTCCATCACTTGCAATAACAGCCATTTTATCCCCATAAAGCTTATGACTCTAATGGCTTCAATATGATATCGAACTATGAACGAAATTTAAACGTAAGAAACCAACGACTTCAATTGAAACAGTTGTCAATCTCAATGATTAGAATTAATCACAAAACCAAGGCAATCCAATATAATTTTTAATTTTCATATATTTGACTGCATCATAAATGATCCTAAAACCAGAGAAAATAGAAAGTTTATTAACCAATATGCCTAACATAGAATGCAAAACAACAAATCAATGTCATAGAAATTACATCCCAATATTTCTAAAAATCCTGATTTAGAAGCAGACATCAATATCAAGACCACATTAGTCACAAGTTCTTATTGAAGAAATCCTTAGAAAGCATAATACACTCACCTTGCATGTCAAATCATCCAATACTGGATAAACAGCAGTTTCCAATTCAGTAGTGCGTGCAGCAAGAAAATTGCAAATGGAGTCCAAAATCACATCAAGAGCACGAAATTCGAATGGAAATTCTACAAAAATAGAGAGAAATGATCAGTTATAAAGCAACAGAAAAAGGGACTCAAAGGGGAAAAATTGATGCTTAAAAAGCAGCAATTGAATAGATAAAATCGCATAAGATATAATCGAGTCTTCTTTAGATGAATTCAATCTTTTTGCACTTCAACTTTTGGAGATTGAAGTAGCTTACCGTCTTCTTCAGTAGCCTCAACATCAAGTCTTCGTAACACTTTCCCATCTCCTTGAGCTTTCTGAGAGGCATTACCCTGACATAACCGCCTCTGAAGCTCTTGAACAACAGGAACTACATATTCTTCAGAAGGGTCTCGAAGTAAGACCTATTAATACCATAACAAACTACTCAATAACTTAAGTCTCGGTCTACTAGATTAATGGAGAGCATGCACTTAAAATGAGAAACAATAAGTGCCACCAGTCACGAGAATTCCATGCTATGCATAGAATATTTGCAAATAGGCTAAACACTCAAGAAGATCATCAGATAAATTTGATTCAAAATCTCATATGAAAAGAAGCAACAACATAATACGTGAGTGTTCATTATTAGTGAGTGATATACCACACAAGCAACAATGCAACATAAATTTATCAAATAACATTAAGGAAAGCAATTACAACAACGATTTAAAAAGTACTCCCTCCGTTCAAGTTTGTTCTTTACGTTAACGTTTTGCAAAGTTTTCAATGCATATGTTTAAATGTTAATATCTTATACTACACTTTATATAACAATATAAAAAATACATCTTAAAAAAGTGCACATTTTGACGTATCAAACAAGATCTCGTATGAATATCTTATGTATAATGAAGATTTTGTATTTTATAACTCTCTCTCCTCGCATCCTAAATACCAAACGTAAAGAACAAATGGAAACGGAGGGAGTATTACCTTGTAAGCCACCTCCCAAAAAAAATCTATATCTATACTATACCACTAAAATAATACTACGGAGTAGTATTTAGGAGTGAAACGTGTCACAATCTATTTGAAAATTTTCCCTCCAAGAAGCTGTTTTTCCCCATTAAATTAAAATCTACATCATATGAATTTGACTTTATAAAATTAGTTATGCAGAAAGTTTTGTAACATGGTTTAGCGGTCTAAGGAATCTTTTATAAAAAAAAGAAGATAATAACACAATAATATTAAAAAATGATATATTGTTGTGATATTTATAAATTATTAAGATTTTCTATTTCTTCTTTAAGTAAACCAAGCATTGCTCGAACAAAAAACTAGTAAATAAATAAATAAAATGTGCGCTTTGATAGTACCTGATCAGCCGTTATAATTGCCTTGATATGCTGAAAACCAAAAATAACATAATTAACAATCCGGTAGAAGATACACTTAGGCTCCGCTTACTTTGGTGTAAAATATTTTCAACGTAAAATGATTTTCATGGAAAATAATTTACAATAGAAAACACAATTGCAAAATAAATTTTCCATTGTTTACTTATCATTTAAGAAAAAAGGATGGAAAAGTGATGATGTATGGTAAAGAAAAGGAAGGAAAATAATTCTCCTTCCATTTTGAAGCGAAAATGGTTTAACATCAATGTAAGAGTGATTTTACTCCTAAGAAAAAATAATTTTACATTTCTTTTCAAAGTAAACAATGTATAATTAGAAATAGATGAAGATAATTTTACAAGAAAATGTTTGACGCCCTAATAAACAGAGCCTTAATGCAATTGGAAAAAAGAAAAACAAATAGAAAATTGGTGAAGAGGCAAGAGTAAAGAGAAAACCTCCAAATTCAAAACAATAGCTTTCTCACGGCAGAAAATAGTAGATTGGTAAGAAAGAAGAGGATCTAAAATACGAAGGTCCCGAGCATGGATATAAACTCGGTTCATAATAGAATACTTGTCAAGATCAAGGACGGTACTCTGACCTAATGAATCAACCAAAATCCAGTTCTGTGACCCTCCAACTTTCTTCATACTTGCATCCAAATCCATCACCGGAACTATGCATCCTTCGCCTCCCATAACTAACTAACACAAGTCAAAAAAAAAATTACTCCCTAATTAAACTACAGTTCTTAAGAAATTCAAACAAACACATAATAACACTAAAAGCATAACAATTTTTGTTGTTAATATCTCATTCATATTTATGAATTATGAATTACAATACCACTACCAATGCTAGAACTATCTCTAATTAAATATTCCTCTGGTTTGCGCTTTAATCACCAACAATAATTCCACAACAACAAATTAAAATCATAGCACAATAACTATACCATACCACAACCATAACAAACAATCAATAATATAACAACAATTCTGAAAAAGCAGATTTTTTTTTCTTCCCGAAATTAAAATCCTCGAAATTCTCATTAAACAAACATCAAACTAGTACTGAGCATGGATCGGATATCCGAAGCTTTCGGATACGGATATACGAAAATTGCAAAACATACTGGATTTTTTTCCCTAAAAAAATTTAGTTCGCTTGTTTTGCATTGCACTTATAAATGATAGTAAAATATTAAATTGCAATACACGGGCCCGTTCCTGACCCAGGGCAACAGGGGCGGCCGCCCTGGGCCCAGTAAGAAATCCTCCATTTTTGTAGTCTACAGCACAGCACATACATAATCAATCAACAATATTTGATTGGAAATTCATTTTCCATCTGGCGATAAAATAAATAACCCAGCAAAGCATGAACTTCATTGTATAATTGATTCTACGGGAAAAACAATCTTACCTCAAAAACTCTGCTTGCTTTAATGGAGGAAATCTGCTTGCTTTAATGGAGGAAAGGCACCACAAAAACCACGCCCAACCTAGTCACAGTTAGTTAGTTCGACAGAGAAGAGGAGAGAAGAGGAGGAGAGGACGGGGGAAATAAACGGAGAGATGAAATGTTAGGGTTAAATTTTTTTTATTTTTGGGCTTTTTTTTTATAAGAGGCTTTTCAGTTTTTATTGGTACAGTAGTACCAAAAAAAATTTGTATTTTTGTAGAAAAAAAATAAAACACAATAACCGATAAAAATAAAATAGTCACCCATCCTTTAGGATTGCTACATTTATTCCAAAAAGTTAACTACTTTAACTATTAATATCTTGAGTTATATTTAACAAAAAATTATAAAAATTATATATTTAGAAAGTACATGTGGAGATAAATCATATGAGATCCGATATAAATATGTTTTTCCTTATATGAATAAAATTAAAGAGATCCGAAGTAATCATGTGAATAGTGTCTACAGTCAAACTGGAACACGTATTATGGGACATCTTTAATAAACAAAAAATAAATATTTTTTTCTTCTTAATTACAAACACAAAATGACAAAGATATTATTTTACGTTTCTTTTTTGGAAAATTTGTCAATTACTAACAAGCTTTTGGTCCACTTTGTCCATTACTACCAATTAATTTTTTTGTTTTCAATTACTAATAACATTTGATGAAGTGCTTTGCTATTACTACCAAGTGTCCTTAGAGTGCTCTAATAGCAAAGCACTCTATTAAATATTGATAGTAATTGAAAGCAAAATAATTAATTGGTAGTAATTGGCAAAGCAATTCATCAAATATTGATAGTAATTGAAAACAAAACAATTAATTGGTAGTAATTGGCAAAGTGGACTAAAAGCTTGGTAGTAATTAACAAATTTTCCTTCTTTTTTAGGTGGTGGTCTCATGTGATTTAACATGTTACTTCTCTTAATTACAAACACAAAAAAGACAAAAGTAATCAACCTAACCCTTTTTTTCCCTTGAAGCATTCTTAATAAAGTGTTTTTCCCCTATGTAGCAAACTTAGGGGGCACATGAAACAATCTTTTTTAATTAAATTGTTTTGGATAACGAATTGGTAAAAAATTATCTTCAGATGACAAATTGGTAAAAAAATATCTTCAAATGACAAATTGGTAAAAAAACAAAAAGAAATACCTTTGGCAACAAATTGGGTATAAAAATTCCGACGGCATTTAAGTCAAAAAAATATTTTATTTTGACCCTGTTTGGGAGTTAGCTGAAAGCTATTAGAAGTTAGCTAATTGAGTTAGCTGCTTTGACTAGCTGATTTGACTAACTAATTGCATTAGTTGTTTGCGTAAAAGTGTTTGGTAAATAATGGTTAGCTGTTAGATGTTTCAGAGTAAAAAGAACCAAAAAGCTATAAGTTATTCCAAAAAGCTCCTCATATGAGCTTTTTGAAAAAGAGCTTTTTCATCCCAAAACTCTCTTCCAAACCTCTAACTCCCAAACAACAAAAAGAGCTTTTTGAGTTGGCCAAACCTCTCTTTCCTCCCAAATCTCTCTTTTCCCCTCAAACCTCTAACTCCCAAACACCCCCTTTGCATTTTTCGGTTCGGTATCTAGTGATTATGTTTTCATTGTTTTTTTTTTATTAAATTTTAACTTGGAGTGTTGTCCACATTGATTTTTTTTTAAACCATTTTTTTAATTATTTTTTCTCTTTTTTCATACTAAAGCACAAAAAATTCATTTCTTTCCCAATTAACAGAAATATATTCAGTATCTATAAATGTTTGTTTTGCATTTTTTTCTTTTTCTATACACTATTTAACTTTTAAAACTAGTATTGTGGCTCGGGCGTTGCCCCGGGCAGTGACGCCCTTGCACATGTGCAAGGTGACCAACAGCACAGGGGCCCCAATTGTAAGGGCCCATTTTCATATTTAGCCCAATATAAAAAAAAATACAAAGAAAGAAAGAAACAAATTAACCGTAATCTACAATGAATGTCAACTAATTGCTATATTCCATTTTCACATAAAAAAATTATTCATTAATTGCAAATCTTAAATTTCCATGAATTAATTCTTCATCTACATCTTCATCTTCATATTTAGGGGCCCAATATTTTTGTATGAGAACAGGGCCCCAAAATTCAATGGGACGTCCCTGGCCCCGAGTCTCAAACCGAAGAAATATAGTGAGTTTTGAAACTAAATATAATGAGAAAATATTATAGTCTTTTTAAGGAAGCTTAATATTAAAAAAAAACGTATTGTTTGATGATGATGATGATGATGATATTGTTGTTTCCTTTGTTCTTGCCTCCAAAAATAAATAACAAAAGATATTATTGTGATGGTTGTTCTTGCCCCGGGCCCCAAAATATCAGAAACGGCTATGGCAATACAATATCTAATTCAAAAAAAATCAAGATTTCGAAAATTCGAAGTTTTCGAACTAGTATAAGATTTCGAACAAAAAAATTGCAGTGCATTATGACAAAGATTTCGAACAAATCTACATAAACTCGAACAAATCCAAGTATTTCTAACCAAAATAAAAAAGAATTAAAAAAAAAAAAACAGAATTCAGAAAAACTTGTCAGTGATGCTGTGAGAGTGTGTCAAGTCTGAGAGCGCTGAGTGATGAGAGAGACGAGTGAGAGTAAAGTTAGATTTTTGGGTTTAGGTGTTTTCGCCTTTTGTTTTTTGGTGGTTGTTTAGTTAGTAAAATTAGCGTTTTTTATATTACTTTGGTTAGTGGAGTAAAGTAGAAGAGTTACTTTGGGCTTGGCCTAATCAATGAATCAGTATATACATATACAATATATATTATATATTATATATTATTATTTTATTATTATCATTATATATATATATATATATATATATTATAAGAGAAACAACTAAACCTACATCTTGCCATGTGTCACTATTTTATTTAAAAATTTCTCATTCTTTTCCCTTAACCTAAAAAAGCAACTTTTTTTAATTCTATCTTAATATTTTTTTCTACCTTAATAAACATTGATATATAATATAAAATATCTTTAGAAAGATTATGTGTTTTAATTCCCATAAATAATGCATGAACATTAGTTCTTTAATTATAAGTAATTTATTTTTGATCAAATATTAATTTTCTATATATTCTTATGATCAAAATTTACTTTTGAATATACATTTATTACCTATACATATTCTCATAATAAAAACTGTACTACTTTTTTGGAGAAAAGTAAGTATCATTATTGATTTATTATGTTGACATGCATACAAAACTTTTTATATAATTCGAAAGATCTCCATATTAACTTATCAATTTTTTTTATGATTTTAATAATTTGA
This sequence comes from Salicornia ramosissima, assembly GCA_951394345.1. Taxonomy (NCBI): domain Eukaryota; kingdom Viridiplantae; phylum Streptophyta; class Magnoliopsida; order Caryophyllales; family Amaranthaceae; genus Salicornia; species Salicornia ramosissima. The sequence continues at coordinate 16,376,583 of OX596235.1, forward strand.
AATAAATAAACAATGCACATTTTAGTTTTATTTTCCCCTTATAGTTGTGATAAAACAAGTTTTAGCTTAATTTAATTATTTTTATGTTTCAATTTTGAGTGTATTATAATTTTGTATTTGTTTGTATGACTAGAATTTTCAGAGAAAATAAATTTCTAAAATTGATTCTATATTATTGCTATATGTTTAATTATACAATTCTATAACATAATTGATATATATAAAAATATACTAAAAGATAAGTATTTATAATCTAAAACTTCAAGTTTTAGATTTTTTAAGCAATGAAATTTTCTTTATAAAGAGATATATTTTATAAAAAAAAAAAAAAAAAACTCATAACATATATAAGTAATTTTGTTTCCTTTTATCAAAAACTATATTTTAAAAATTAATAACAAACTAATGTTTGATAAAGATCATTGCGGGTTAAAGCTTTTTCTAAAATTGTTTAAATTTACTCCAAAATTTCTTGATGCATGTTACCTTAAATTTAATTATTTTATATTAAATATAATAATGTATCACCTTATACGATATTTTTTGTTGTTGATTTCGTTGACTTCTCCCATGATTTTTATTATACTTATCCATATATTACAATAATTTTAGAAATAAATTAAAAAATATTACAATAATTTTAGAAATAAATTAATACGGAGTAATTGAATTTCAATCAAAATATTACTAAAAAATATCATTAAATATTTTAAGTTTTGTTACAATCGTCATTTTATAAGATATTATATATTATTTCATTGCACGAGCACTTATATTAGATCGGACATAACTATGACTACCGTACCAATATTCTTGGAAGTTTCTATGTGAATAAACATGTGAGTTCGTTAGCAAGTTATAAACTATCCAATCATAAAAATGGGGGCATATTATATGTTTTTAATTGAAGGATTGGTAAAGACGAATATAAAAAGTTGGACCCTTAAAAAAATAAGTGAATTAAATTTATTTGCTCTATAATAATTATACATCAAAAGTCAGAAAAAAAATTCCTAAAAGAATAGGGCCGGGTGAATGACGGAAAACTAATAGTGTAACGACCTGTATTTTAGCAACGTTGATTTCGGAGAAATAAACAAAACGAATCGTAATCATTCAAATACGTATAAAGCATGACTTAGAACAATAGTGAAAGCTCTATAAAAACTAGCCTTTTATTACTTGGATTCTAATAAATCAAAACAAAAGAATTAATCAGAGTTCTTTAAAACTACTAATTCCTACTACTACAAGTCTAATTAATGGAAAACAAAATAAGGCTATGACTATTAAAAAGATTAGGCAGCTAAAAGCTGCTACACTTGAAAGCTCACGAATACCAACCCTTGCAACAACTCAATTAATCTTCTTATTAATTACCTGTAAAAGGGAATGAGGGGTTCACAATCAGTGGGGAGTAATTAGAATGTTCTACTTAATTGTAGAACGCAATTAAACATATAATAGCCAGAACACATATCAACAATATCAAGGCAAGCTAACAAGTCAATCATAAAAATATCAATATTTCAATCAGGTACATAATTCAATCAGACAACGCAGCGGAATAAACATATCACAACCAAATCATACTCTCTAGCTATGGTCACCTCAAGACTCTAGACTCCATAGACTTTGACTATTCAACTTTCTTATTCAATTCATTATCTTTCATTGGTCCAACTTCAACGTACATTAAACTTGTACTCATTGTTCCATTAATCTTTTCATTATCTTTCATTGGTCCAACTTCAACGTACAATAAACTTGTACTCCATTATTCCATTGACATTTTCATTATTTTTCATTGGTCCAACTTCAACGTACATCAACTTGTACTCCATTGTTCCATTATCTTTCGTTGGTCCAACTTCGACGTACATCAACTTGTACTCCATTGTTGCATTAATCTCTTCATTATATTTCATTGGTCCAAATTCGACGTACAATAAACTTGTACTCCATTATTCCATTAACATTTTCATTATCTTTCATTGGTCCAACTTCAACGTACATCAACTTGTACTCCATTGTTCCATTATCTTTCATTGGTCCAACTTCGACGTACATCAACTTGTACTCCATTGTTCCATTAATCTTTTCATTATATTTCATTGGTCCAACTTCGACGTACGATAAACTTGTACTCCATTGTTCCAATAATATTTCATTATTCAATTCCTTATCTTTGACTCTAAGTCAACTTAACTTAACGACTTATTCAATTTCGGGTCAAAACTCATCTTAACACTAACTCATAGACATGACATAATGTACGAGGTACTTCAATCACTCAACTCAACAATTCAAACCCAAACATAATTCAACAATAATAAATCAATAAATTCATAAAATAACAATTAAGCAATAATTCATGAAAACAGCATAACTTCAATAATTAAACTTCAATCATCTATTAAATAAAAGAAAATCTAATATTGGTCCCTAATTCCAACATGGCACTCGACATTTTCGACACAACCAAAATACAATCCAATCTTTCATAAATAAATAATTAATTATAATAAAAGTCTTAAAATTAAATTAATCATAACAAATTCAGGAAAGGGTCCAAAATCTAATAATTTTATTAATTGAATCATAAAAATCAAACCTTAAATTATTCCTCATAATACACGACATTTTCATGTTTAAACAATAATAACTAAACTTCGAGATTTTAATTAATTAATTTGAAATAACAATAATTAAAATGATTAAAATTGACCAACTTTATAAAAATCCAAACTTCAAACATCAAAGTAAGAATTCAAACTAAAATCAAAAGTTTCATCATCAGAATCGACAATTTTTAATAATAAATCAAGATTAACACTTTAATTCAAGAACTTAATCAATTAGTAAAATAAATCAAGAAACCATGAAAGATCGAATATTGAACAAGATTAAAAGAAAAAGATTCAATATCTAATCATTTAATTTGAACCACTTGAAAAATCCAAGAACATGTAAGGGACAAATCAGTTTTCATGCTAGCAACAAATCAAACACCAAGATTCATGGCAAGGATTAAAGATTAAACTTAAAATCCTGCTAGAATATAAAATAAATCATCATATCATTAAGCATATATTCGTCCATCATAGAAACTCAAGGAACAAGTAGTTTTCAATAATTCTAAACAATTCTAACAATGTTCAAAAGAATCATATGATTAATTAATCCTAAAACTAAGTAAAACTTCTAATTACCTATTAAAAGAAGAATCAAACAAGAAAGACCAAACAAGAATTCGACACAAGCTTTTTGATGAATGATTGAAGGGATCAAAATATTTTTGGGTGGTGTTGTTTTATTGAGGGTGCCGTGAGATTTGAAGGTATATGGGGGTTTTAACCATTGTTGTTCCTAGTTTGTTGGGAGCTCCTAAATAATAGTTGGTGAGGAAAAAAAAAGTAGGATTTTTCTTGGTTCAAGAATGTTATCAAATCTTTAATTAATTAGGAATTAATTAATCAGAGAAGAAATAGTATGGGGTGCCGAGGAGTAGAGAAAAGGGAGGGGTTTTTATTTAGGATGGATAATAGGAGATTAATTGTAATACCCCGAAAATTTGGGATATTTTAAATTTTTAATTATTGATTAAATGTATAATCAATTGACTATTTAATTGATTATTATTTAATTAATTATTATTTTGGGTAGCAATTTAATTCTTTTGAGCCTGGCCCTAACCTTTTTATTTTGTTTGGCCAAAACCCGAGCCCAATTATTCTCTTTGATTTTGTTGAGCACGGTCCCTTTATTCATTTTCGTGTCTCCTAATTATTTTATTAGCCCTATTTAGTTCTAGTCCAAAGAGGCCCACTATTTTGGACTGTTTAATTGTTATGTCCTCTCTTTTTACTCAATTGGGCCAGTGACCCAATCTTTTTCTCCTCTTTTTAGCTTGGCCAGCTCCTTCCTTTTTATTTGGGCCAAAGTTGTTTTGTTTTAATTAATTAAATATTAATTATTATTATTTGTGGGTAATTAATTAATTTAATTAATTTAAATAATTTAAATAACTTGTTCAAAGGTTGTTGTTTGACCAACAACTATTTTCCCCTTTTTCCTCTAAGAACACGGCTGCTCAAGGGAAGTATGGGGTTGTTTGGTTTTTTTTTATTTTTTTTATTTTTTTTATTTTTTTTTATTTTATTATTTTCTTTATATATAGGACCCCTTCTCTTCCTTTGGGTCCTATTTGTTATTTTGCTCCAAACCCTAAAGTTTTCTCCATCTTTTTCCCCTCTCATATAGCCGTGAACCTCCATTGTTACCTTGGAATTTTTGCGATTTAAGGTAACTAAGCTATTTCATTTAATTATAGGGTAGCTAATCACATAGTTAATTAGGAATAAGATCATGGAAATTGTAGAAATTTAATAATGTTTTTACCCAAGAATGTCGAGTATATGCATGAATATTTCTTGATTTGTTTTCATGTATTTTCATGATTTATGTATGAAATCTTGTTTGTTTATTTAATTAAAATTGCATAAATTAATCCATGAGTATTTATGTTAATTCGAATTTTGCATGAATTTGATGATGATGATTTTCGATTATTTTTCTTGATATTGTCGAGTGATATAATATGAATTTTGATGTTTTCTTGAATTATTTTAAGCATGATCATGATTAATTAATTAGTATAATTAGATCTTGAATTAAAAATTGATCTTGTTTTATTCCTATTATTGTCGAGTGATTTAACAAGTTGGAGAAGACTAAGAATCTAATTTTTTATGACTAATCTTGTTTATATTTAATAAAGTATGTAATCTTTAATTTAAATCTTTAATTGTATCATGATAAAGATTGAATCTTGAATGTATAATGGTTCTTGTCTAAATTATGGGTTTTTCGAGTAATGCATGATTGTTAGGATAATCTTTAATTAATTATGTTAGTATGTTCATGATTAATTTAAAACTAAAATCTATTTACTCTCGGGATTTCCCGAGTGAGCCAAAGATTAAGAAGATTAAAAGTATTATTTTTGTCCTTTTTTGTTTTATGGATGCCGTGATGATAATGATGAATTGAAGCATGATAAATTGAAATCTTGATTCTTGATTTAATCATGTTAAGTGATGTTAAGTATGAATTTTATGATATTTAAATTTATTATTTGTGGTTGATTGAATTTACATAATTTATTGTATAATTTTGGTAAAATGTGTGAAAATGTCGAGTGAAGTAAAGAAATAGGGAAATTGAATTTTGATCATGTTTTGGGTAATTTTAGTAATTAATTTAAATAATTAAATTAATTCAAGAAAATAGTTAAATATTGCTTAAATTATGGAAATGCCGAGTAGAGTATTGAAAAAGTCCTATTTAATTAATTTTGACTTATTAATAATTTAGGAATTATTAATAATAAAATTTATGGATAAAATAATTATTAGGAATAAGTTGTAAAGAGTAGGGATTAAAAGGGGACAATAATACTAATATTCCTAATAGGGCCGAATGGTATGAGTATAATGACATATTTATATTTTGGATAATGTTACAATTAAATGTTTAATGTTAAGGTTAGTATCCGAAAGGATAGGGCTATAAGTATACGAATATTTAAGGATAATATATATTATAAGAATTGAGAAGCATAAGATATTATTAGGGATAAGAAAGGAAACAGAGTAATAGCTATACATGTTATGTCTCGGTCTCTGGCTAGGAAAGACTTGGTATTTAAGGTGGCCAATATACGTGCCGCACCTCTCTTTCCTGGGACTCCGAACATTTCATTTCCTATTACGGTCACCTAGTATTATCCTAATATATGATATGATTAAATTAAATGAAGATATAAGATACAATACGGACGCCCACCTGATGATACACGAGTCGTTAGTGGGTTAAGTCAGAGCCACTGCTCAATGGGACGAACACACGAGTTCCCCCGAGTAGTTTTGGATCTTAGGATATGTAGTCGTCTGGTAGTGGTACACGAGCCGCTACTAGGAGTTATGGCCATAGCTTAGGCTTAGTGGTGAAACACGGGATCCGCTACGGGTTGAGTACACGAGCTCCTCCCGGCATGTTCTAGGAAGTTATGGTGAAACACGAGATCCATAACGAGTTATAATGACCGGTCCAACAAAGATGTTATGTTATGATCATACGATTGATATGTTAAGATGAAATCATAAGATGAAGTATGAGATTATTTCAAAAGATGATAAGATATGTTATGATCTAATATGATAAGAAAGACATGATATGATATGATTAAGATATGATTTATGATATGATATGATTATGATAAGATTTATATGATGAAGGGAATGTGATGAAATTATGATTAAGATTTATATGATGAAGGGAATGTGATGAAATTATGATTAAGATTTAATAATGATATAATTTAAGAAGGGTTAAGAATAAGTTAAGGATTGAAGATGTATAGTATAAAGTATAAGTTTAGCATATTGTAAGTCTTCCGCTGTGTATTTCTGTATTTATGAGCATGTACGTGTATGTATAATTATACGGATGTGGAATGTATTTGGTATGTATTCTAACCGTATTTGCAGGGTTGAATGTACGTATTTTTATACGTAATTATACGTATTCTAACTGTATTTCTGCAGGGGTATTTGTACGTATTTTATACGTATCTGTATACGTATTTTATACGTATTATTATACGTACGTTTATATGGAATTTGTGTATCTTTGTGTAAGCATGCATTAAATCTTTTACAGTTTTTATGATATTTTCTATGATATTATGTGTTTGGTGGTCCCTCGATTAAATGGGACAGCCTAGTTACTCGCCACTGACGGTGGACCCCCCCTCAGTTTCAGGTGATGTTGCAGCAGATTAGAGCGGGCTTCGCCGGATGGGCTCGAGAGTTTAGGCCTTTATTTTAAGTTTTCTAGTTTATCCAGAACTACTTAAACCTTTATTTAGTTTTTACTATGGTCCCAGCATGTTGGGACAGTATTCCAGATTTTAAATGTAATAACAATTAGTGGATTATTATGGATTCTAGCAGCTATATTAATAAAAGATAATTCTTTCATTTATATTGTTGAGTTATTGTTTAATTAGATTAAGTAATGATCCGAATGTCGATTTCCCTTCGTAAATCGACAAGCTAAAAAGTCGGGTCGTTACATTAATTAGGTGGATAATAATATTAATAAATAAAATAAAATAGATATGGTTAAAAGAGAAGTTTTTATTTAAGAGTGGATAATAGGAATAGAATAAAAAGATGAGCTCTTGCTTTAATGATTGGGCTAAAGTAAGGAAAGCTCATAAGATTAAATAAATAAAAGAAAGGGGAAAAGAATAAGGATAGATATAATTAAAGATATTAAAATAAATTAAAAGTGTAACGACTCGAATTTTTGGGCCGTAAAATTTCGTGTAAAAATTAAGCCTTAAATCCGAATCATCCGATTTGGGCCCAAAGACTTAATTTTTATTTAATTGAAACTAGCCCAAAACCCATGCTTGAATCCTACTACCCGGCCCTTTCCTTTTATTTTATTTAATTTGGTTTATTTCCCTTAAATATCTAATTAGATCTATTTTTGACTTAACCTAAAAACTCTACTTTTATCTCCTAAAATCTAGTAAACCATCTCCTAAAATCTAGTAGTCTCTCCTATTATCTAGCAAAGCCTACCCTATTTATACCCTAAAAATCCACCCTTTGTAAACCTATTTCATTATACTAATTAAACTCAAAACAAAACCTTTTCTTTCCTCCTCTTTCTTTTCCCACGGGTCTTAGGCGTGCTTTTGTGTGACTTGCTTCGATAGGTAACTAGCTTTCTTACTTAGGATTAGGATTAGATTGCATAGGATGATAAGGTTAGAAAGGTTGATGTTGTTGTTGTTGTGTTCTTGCGTGAATTAGCCCAGTGGTTTAAATGATTTACTTTTGTTTCTTGAAATGCTTATTCGTATCTTGATTGCACCATTTACTCTTAGATGTTGATGCAAGAATTTGGTTTAATTGAATGACTTAATCAATCCATGATGATAACGTTGATTGCGCATGATTATACAAGCTTGGAACTTGATTTATGAAAGCATGAAACCTGATTTTCAAAACGCATGATTTGATGTTTAAGTTTAAAGCATTGACTATTTGTAACCCTTAATTACATTAGAAGAATCAAGAATGCATTTTTCTTTGTTAATATATGCGTGTAATTGGTCAATGTATCTTGTTATAAATTATGTTTTCATGCGTATATGTTGTATTGTTATTAATTGTTCTTCTAAGTTTAAGCCTATTTTTTTCTTCTTCTTGATAGTATGTTGAATCTTGCTTAAATCTTGTTGTTGAAAGTTAGTATGAAGTTTTGATTGTTTGATGATGCGTGAAGATGAATGATGAATTGTGTGATGATATTGTTGGCGTCCTATGAGTCTTGTCGAGTCGTGTCGAACGGTTGAAGACCGAGCGTCTATCGGTTTATCGGTGATAAACTGGGCGGGTCTATTGGTTCATCGATGATGAACTGAGCGGGGCAAGTCTTGTATGATTGTTTACGAGTCAGAGTCGTGTCGTGTCTATCCGAGCGGTTCATGTTTATCGGTTTATCGGTGATAAACTGAGCGGGCCTATTGGTTCATCGATGATGAACTGAGCGGGGCAAGTCTGTTTGTTTGTTGGTCATGTTATCGGTTGTAACCGAGCGAAGTCTTGTTATTGTGAATTGATCTTGAGATGTCGTGTTTATTGAGTTATGATATGGTTGACGATTGATTATGATTATGTTATTTCCGCTGCATAACTTTGATGTTGGTTTTATATGTGTTTTGTACGTTATTGTTTCATATTGTTCATGTGTCTTCTAACCTGTTATTTTATGTAATATGATCCTACTTCTAAGTAGGACAGTCTAGTTACTCGCCACTGATGGTGGACCCCCAATTCTATTTTGCAAGTAAGCAAGATAGAGGCTAGAGTCAGGATGAGTTTGTCGAACGTCTAGGCCCCTGTTTTCCTTTCCTGCTTTTGCAGCTAGTTTTAATTCTAGTTTTTAGGACTTGATTTTGGTTTAGTTTAACCTTTTGTAATTGGGATTTCATTATTAATAATAATAAATATTATTTCCATGAGTTTTAGTTATATTTTTATATTATAAATCGATTGATAACTGCCTGTTAAGACGTTATCACCGTTAACGTCGTTGCCAAAATGCGGGGTGTTACAAAAAGAAATTAAAGGAAGGGCTTGTTTACTTCAGATTATATTCAGTTCAGTTCAGTTCAGTTAATCTCTATTCAGTTCAGTTCAGCTCAGTTCAGTTCAGTTCATCTCTATTTAGTTTAATTGATACACTTCTATTCACTTCAGTTCAGTTCAGTTCAGTTCAGTTTAGTTCAGTTCAATTCAGTTCAGTTCAATTCAGTTCAGAAAACTGATCGAATGGGAAGAGGGAAAATGAGTGGGCTTGAATTATTTTGGGTCAAGATAAGAAATATGGTCCAAACACTGAAATAGTTTTTGGGTTTGAAATAAATTTCTAAACTGGATTATTAATCACAAAGCTAACGTATAACTTGGGCCAAAAATCATTTGGAAAGGCTATTCAAGGCCGGTTACCAAGAAGGACTAAAATTACTTCTAACCCCTACTTAGCCAACTCGTCATTAATTCAACATTTTAATTGGAGTCGGTCCACAACCTTGAATTGTTTTAAGGTGAAAATTTAAGAACCTAATGGGTTGAGGCCAAATTAAAGAATATAAGATAGCCATCATAAAGAAAATTAGTTTGACACATTATAAAATATTAATAACATAAATTCCCGAAAAATAATTTTTAAAAGATTTTCCATTTATAAAACAGAGAACTCATTAATAGTTTTCGAAATAAATTTTAAGACAACAGGAAAGACAATCTAATTACCTAAAATTCTAACCCCAAAAATATGGGGTGTTACTAATAGAGATGTAAGATAGGTAGGCAGTGTATACAATTTTTTTAATTTCTACTTTTTTACAAAAACACGTAATTGTCGGTGTTATTTTTAAAAAAATCATCTATATAATGACGGGTATAAATTAAACAAACTTTTATTGACTTTGTTCATTTGGAAAAAAATTGTTCACGCATTTTCAAACAATGATTAGTTAAAATTATATTATTGTAGTTTTTATGATAAACACTAAAATATGATTCAATCACCTATTTAAGCAAAAGAGATGTGTAAATATTTAATGAAAAGTGTAAAGAGTATATGAAGTTTTAAAAAATACCTTTTAAAATTTTGTGTTAGAAAACCTTTTTAATTAATTTTTTTTAGAAACCTAGGGACATAAACTAAAAAAAAAAAGTTGGGAAATTTCATTTAAGTTCAGTTAATTTAATTTAAGATCATGTTTTCCCAGTCCTATAGAACGGGGCCTTAGTAAAAAATAAGAGAGCGTATGAAAAATGCATTTGATAATCATAAATTAATAAATGTAAAAGAATAAAAATACGAAGTGAGTAAATTAAAAAAAATTCAAAAAGGAAAAAAATAAAAAATAGAGAGAGTAATAACTAAAAGATGATAATAAATAGGGTTTTTCTCATTTATAACGCTTTACTTTTGCGTTTTTCTAATTGTGCCCAACTTTTTTTCCTTCTCACTTAAACCCTTAATTTATTAATTTATTTATTTTTCCTATTTGTGCCTTAATTTTATTTTTCTTTTTCACTCATGCCCTTAATTTAGGGTTGTTAATTAGTGATAAAGTTCATCTATACTCCTTGTTAACCCTCTTAAGTTCATGTTAAGTAAATCCCCTAAATTTTATTTTATTTTTGTATCATCCGAAAGTAAAAAAAAAAAAACTTTTTTTCCTTGACTGTGCATTATTTACATATACATACACACACATATATATAGAAGTAGACTCATGTGAGAAATGTAAGAAACAATCACAACCCTTTGATCAACAAATGAATGACTTGGATTAAATTTAATTTCACCTCTTTACTCCTTCTATAGTTTGGAGTCAATGTATCTATTATATAAAGTAAATGTATTTTTAATCAATGTATTTATAGTTTATGTTGATTGTACCTATATTTGATCAGTGGCGGACCCAGGAATTTGACGTTGGGGGGACAATTTGGATAATTATATTTGTTAACAAAAAAATCGGGTACATAATTATAAAAAAAATTGAGTACATACTCAATGGCTAAAATACCATAATAATATTACAATTTGAGTACATATTACTAAAATATCGCCGAAATTACCAATTCTTCAAAGTTAGATGATTAATAAACATCTAAAATGACAAAGTTGTAAATAATTGAAATTGACGTATCCTATTAATTAAAAAATATATATGAATCAATATTCAATAACCTAATTGGCTAACAATTCAATATTCAATTCACAAACTAATTTCTAACAATTCAATTCACAAAAAAAAAAAAAATAATAAAAAAATATAAATCTATAATTCAGTAAGTTGACTAACAAAATAACTATCCCAAATTCACTAAGAAATAACAATTTAATATTTCAATTCACAAACTAATTCATCCTAACAATTCAATTCACAAACTAATTGAACCTAACAATTCAATTCATAAAATAATTAAACAAATCACATTTTAATTCACAAACATTAAAACATTGACAATTGATGAATTCACATATTAATGATTATTTAATTAAATTTTGTAAAATAGGATATTAAAAAATAAAATTCACATAAATAAAAAAAGAACATAACCGCTAGCTGTTGGGTTGTGGACTGGTGGTGGCGTGGTGGACCAGTAGTGTTCGGCGTTGGATGGGGTGGGTGTCTGGTGTTGGATTAAGGAGAATTGAACCCTTAACCAAGGATTCTTTATTTAATGGGCCCACATGTGCTTCTACCAACTAAGCTAAGCATTATTCTTGTTTAGAGGTTACACTCTTTTATATTGCATTTTTTCCAAATTTTTTTTCTGAACATGTGCATTTTTTTTCCTTAGTGGGTCCGCCATTGTAGTTGATGGTTAATGTACCTATAGGTCATTATTGATGTATCTATATTTTTCTCACCTTCTCACAATAAGAAATTTCTCACCGGAACTCAACCCTATATATAGGTACATTGACAATCAACTATAGCTACGATCAACATAAACTATAAACACATTGATTAAAAATATATTTGCTTTATACAATAGATACATTGACTCCAAATTAAACTATAGAAGGAGTAAGGAGAGAAAATCAAATTTAATCTTATCTATCCATTTGTTGATCAAAGGGTTGTGGTTATTTTTCACACTTCTCACCAAAACTACATTTCTCACATGAGCATATATATAGGTCATTGTTGATGTATCTATCTCTTTCTCACCTTCTCACGATAAGAAATTTCTCACCGGAACTCAATCCTATATATATTTATCCCAATTACAATTACGACCCTAATTTCAAAATAAAAATCTAAACCATAACTCTTAATTTCGTAAAATACAAAACAAAAAATTTAATGATTTACTAAATGTTAACTTAATAGGGTTAACAGAAAATATGGAGGGAGGTAGGAACGAAAATTAATTAACAATTTTAAATTTAAGGGGCATAAGTGGGAAAGAAAAAAAAATTAAGGGCACAAAAATGAAAAAAAAATCGGACACAATTGAGAAACCCCAAAAGTTCAGGGGTATAAGTGAGAAATACCCTAATAAATATTGTGAAAGTATTGGGTCAGACGGCTGACCCTTATAACCAAATATAATAGTGAAAAACTTCGGGAGGCTATGACTTTTCGCTCGGGTGTCGGATCGGGGCATATAATATGTCGAAATTGATTAATTTTTCGAGACGAACGCAGTTGCAAATTCCGAAGGGGATTTGGCCATCGGAAATCGCCAAACAAGGCCTCTAAAGGCATCAAAATGAAAAAACAGTATTTTGTCTAAGTTTGTTACAAAATGTGTCCATGTTTTACAATATGTGTCCATGTATAAACAATATGTGTCCAGGTTTGCAAATAAGTGTCCAGGTTTACAAATTGGTATCCAGGGTCAAAAATATGTATCTAGGTTTGTCCAGTTCAGATTTGTTCATATTTGTCCAGATTTGTCCACATTAGTCCAGGTTTGCATGTCCAGATTTGTCTAGATTTGTCCATGTTTGTTTAGATTTGTTTGTCCACATTTGTCAGGTTTGCATGTCCAGATTTATCTATATTTGTCCATGTTTGTCTAGATTTGTCCAGGTTTGTTCATATTTGTCCACATTTGCATGTCCAGGTTTATAAATTGTGTCCATATTTCAAATGTGTCCAGTTCTGTTTTCAGGTTTACAAATGTGTCCAGGTCAACCAATATATGTCCAGGTTTAACAACATGTGTCAGGTTAAACACATATGTGTCTAGATTCAACAATATGTGTCTAGATCCAGTAGACTGGTCTGACAGAAACGCTAATACCTTCTCATAAATATATACACGATTCATTGGCATGGCTCACTCTAGTAAAGTACTCTCTTCGTAACCTATTAACGGAACCAATTTGACTTTTTTTATGTCTATATTATGTTAAATCGTTTCGGTTATTTTTTATTGATTATTTGATTTTCTTCCAATGTTGTCAAATTTTCATTTATGTCCTCTTGGAGCTTTACACTGTCGCTCCACCCCTCTTTCCTCCATTGAAGCTTCATCTGAGTTTTCCATTGAAGCCTTCCTCTGGCATCTCCATTGAAGCGGCTTCTGCAACTCCACTCCGTTAAAGCAGCTTTTAAGGTAAGTCTTTTTTTTTTTTTAAATCGTTGCTTCTTAATTTTTTTTCAGTCTTCAATTATTAATTTCACAATCTAGGGTTTAGTTGACGCCATCTTGAATGTAATTATGAATATAGTCAATTAGTGTTCTTCTAAGGTGTGGATTATTGAATTATTGGTATTCTTAAGCGAGAAGAATTTCGTGTGATTTTGAAGTCTAAGTTGACAATTGAGTCAAATTTGATTGTTAATATGTTGATGTTTTATTAATTAAATATTTTTTTTTTATAGTCAATGTTAAGATTAAACTATGAAAATGGACCTTTCTTCCTCCGGCATAGGGTGGGCACCCCTACTTCCGTGGCTCAGGGACGGTCCTGCATCTTGTAAATTCTATCATGTCTGCGTAGTGCTGTGAAGTGTGAACTGTTTATTCTTGTTATTTGGAGCGTGTTGTTGTACATGATCAATGTCTCCCATGTATTTGGAGCGTGTTTTTTTACATGATCAATGTCTCCGATGTTGTAAAAAATGTTTTGGTAAATTTGTTATTTGTGATATTTCCATTTAATATTTAGCATCAACATTCTGAAGCTCTCTGCTTGGTTTTCAGGCACACTTAAGTGGATCAGCCTTCTTTTCAAGGTAACTATTTAATTTTAGTGCCTGAAAGTAAAGGTTATCCCAAAATTCTCAAAGGCAAAAAATGGATGGACATCCTGTTATATCTATTCAGAGATCTGGTCCAAGACAATTGGGTGCCTCTGGAGCTCTGTCTTCATCTTTGCCAGTCCTTTCTAGCACCCTGGAAGAGGAGTATCCTAAATTGCCTGACTCTCAGCAGGTCTGCCTGGAAGGGGAGCTTGCTCCGGACCCTTTGGCTTTTCATTCAAATCCGTTGCCATCCAGCAGTAAAATTGTTGGTCATATGTTCTCATCATCACCAGGATACTCGACGAATGTTGGTTTCTCTTCTGCCTCTCATGAACAGCATTCTAGTAACTCTGCCTATATGTCTCCTTCAGTTAGTAACGGGTCATCATTGGCTTTAATGCCTTCATCTCACCCAGATCTTATTCATGAATCGGCTTCTTGTAATTACACTAGAGTGAACAACAACTTGTCTTGGTGCTCGGATTCAGGACCTGGTTTCCATGATTTCCCCTCCAACACCACCATACAGAACTGCCATGTCCAGAGTAATGGAAATTGTGGCAGTAATCTCATATCCCATGAGGACCTTGTCAAACGAAATGATTGGCAGGAATGGGCAGATCAGCTAATCACTGATGACGAATCTTTAAGTTCTAATTGGAGCGAGCTGCTTATTGATACCGGTGTTGTCGATCATGGACCAAAGGTTGGTATGCTTTATGTAATATTTGCTCCTTTTTTTTATTGTTTTTGCATTATTAGATTCTTTCAGGATAAAGAAATTCTTTGGTATCTGCACCATTGTTTGTTCATCACTGACGCTCACTGTGATTTTAGATGTCAAACCAACTAGCTAATTCAACCTCGAATTTATTGTTACACCCAATGCAAAGTCAGCAGCAGCTTTCTGTATCGTCAGCAGAAGGTACAGCAGTTGCTGGCCCAGCTTCTGAAGCTAGTGCCCCATCCAAGCCACGCATGCGCTGGACACCCGAACTTCATGAAGCTTTTGTGGAGGCGGTTAATAAACTAGGTGGCAGTGAAAGTGAGTTGCTTTAATGGAATTATTGACATTTTTTGTATATCGGATGTAATGTCTAATCTACCATGAGCATTCTTACCTGCAGGAGCTACTCCAAAAGGTGTTTTGAAGTTAATGAAGGTGGACGGTTTGACCATTTATCACGTGAAAAGTCACCTCCAGGCATGTAGGACATTGTCCTTTATCAAACAGCTCATTTTGCATGCATTGAATTACTAATTTATTCTGCACCCATGGCTATGTTACTCTTTTATGTGTTTGAGTGATGCTTTTAAAAAGGGTAACTCAAACTCTCAAAGCATTAAAATTCTGTTTAACTGCAATAAGGTTAACTTATGCAAAAGCAGGTCTAGTGCAGTTCTTGTGCATGGGGTACACATGAGGTTATGTGAATATCTTGAAATGTGTATGCCCATCCTTCTAACTCCTTCAAGTAAAATTAATTGCAGAAATACAGAACAGCTAGATACAGGCCAGAGTCCTCTGAAGGTGTGTGCTACAATTTGTTCTGCCTCTTTTCTTTTCAAACACTCTTGTTACTTTTGTTTTTCCCAGTCCATGAAATAGAATTGTTGAATTAATGGGTGTGTATGTATATTTGTGGCTGTGGAAGATGAAATATTCAGAGTATCTTAAAAATCTTAGCTTGTCAAAAGGAAAAAAAAAAAAACTTAGAGAAGGGAAGGAGCATTAATGACATGTTTACCTTGTCTCAAGCTTACCTAGTTTTCTAGCATACAAAATTATTTCAGGAACAAATTTTTTTTTATAAAGCACGCCTCAGGCGCATCTAGATGCAAGGGTGCGGGGAAATGGGTTAATGGGTTTTAAACAAGTGAGGCATAGACATCTACAAGAGGCACACTAAGGCACATACCTTAGAGTGCCTTTAGTGACTTTTGGAAAATTGGCTTAGATCTGAGTTATAAATTAAATTTTAATTGCATTGTAATTTATTTACTTCCTCCGTTTTTGAATTCTTGCAACAAATGAATTTTTTATCTCTCACAAATAATACCCATTTGTTGCAAGAATTCAAAAACGGAGGAAGTATTAAAACCCCAATTCGAAAGTCCTTATCTATATAACCCTAATTCCTAATTTAATGGTATGTGATGGATTCAATCTTGTGGGCAAGTGACTTATAATGCTGCCATACCTTCTCTGGGAAGTACTGGTGGCAGAACTTTGACGGTCATTGATTGTCCGGAGACTTATCTTCTTCCTTTTGTATATCTCCTCCCTTTTTTATTGCTTTTTTTGGGCAGTATTCTCCTCTCCATGAATCTGACTTTTTTCTTTAACTTTACATCATTAAAAAAATCTTAGTTTTAAAAGGCATAGCTACATCCACCATAGATAATTGAAAGATAGGAATACCATTATTATACACTAAAGCGCAAATGGTATTATATATTGTCATTTGGCTATTGAAGCTCTTCAAGCCAACGTACCCTCTATACCGTTTTCTTCTTCTCCTTTTTTATTATTTTATTTCTTTTCTCTTACAGTTCATGGATGAATTTCTTTTGCTTTAATGTCTGGTTTCTTAGTTTCCTCTGTTTCATTAACAGCCTAGGTGCTCATTTATTATGTGATTTTCTGTCATCTATTGTTTGCAGGAACATCTGAGAATTCATCAGCTCCTCTTGCTGATTTTTCATCTCTAGACTTAAAGGCGTAAGTTCCTGTGCTTTTATCAGTCTGCACATATCTTTTTGCTTGTTTTACTGTACCATTTCGTTTGCTGGTCTGCAGTACATCTGTACATGTGAAAAAAATCAAAATTGCCCCAGTTCATTTGGGTTAAAAAAAAGGAAAAATTGCATATATTAATCTGAAGTTTGTCCGATCTCGGTCTCCATCTATTAATCCCATCTTTGTTTTATTTTTAATTAATCTGAAATTTAAGCCTAATCTTCCAATATTGATCCAAATCCTCCCATTAAACTTCAGATTAATTAGAAATAAAACGAAGATGGGATTAATAGATGGAGACCTGACAAACTTCAGACTAATATATGCAAATTTTCCTAAAAAAAAAGGATTTTTTGCTTTTAATAATAGAACCTTTCAACGATTTGCAAAGAATAATACAACCTTTTGTTTATTCGTGAATAATACAACCTTGGCTTCATTTTTGCAACGAATGATACAAAACCGGTTTTTGACTTATAAAACAGGTTAAAGGGACACGTGTCACGTTATGATTGGTCCTTGTAATTTTTTTTTAAAAAAAGAAAAAGAAATAGAAAAATTGCAAAATAAAATAAAAAAAATCAAAAAAAATTTATTAAAAATATTAGAAAATTAAAAAAATTATTTTTAATTTTATTTTTAAAATTTTGATTTTGATTTTAATTTTTTTATTTTTATGACTTAAAAAAAATAAAAATTTTAAAAAATTTAATTTTTTAAAAAAAAATTTTGATTTTGATTATTTTTTAAAATTTTGATTTTGATAGTGGGGGGTGGGGGTAAATTATTTTTAAATTTTTTTTTTAAAATTTTGATTTTGATAATAATTTTTTATTTTTATTTTTCTGACTTAAAAAAAATAAAAAATAAAAAAATTAATAGTTTTAACCTGAATAGCAGGTTAAAGGTCATCTGTATCATTGGTTGCAAAATTGAGGACAAGGTTGTATTATTCACGAAAAAACGATAGGTTGTATTATTCAAAGCAAAAAATCAAAAAAAAATAAAAATAAATATCCATTCTTTGTTGCTCGATAATTGTGATTAGTTTATTGATCCATCAGGATTCAGGATCAAACAATTTTTTTGGTTTTTAAGTGTGTTATATCTTGTCAGACATGTTGAAATATCTTTCTAAATTAGTTTCTAGCTATGGGTGGCATGATACATTGACTGGCATATAAAAGACATTAAGACTTGATAGTTGGCTCAGCTAATGGGTTATTGTTGTCTTTGCCAATTTATTCCTCTATCATATCTTTACCTTGATTGTGCGTTAAAGATGTTGCCTATTGGCTTTTCACTTATGGACCATTAATCATAGTGGATTGGAGGTTTTGGATTATCTTAATAACTTTCACTTTATTGTGAAAAAAGTGAATGCCGTTTCAGATCTAGGGTTGATTGAACAATCTGGTTCACCAATTAATGAGAGTGATGTGGATCTCGCAGCAACTCCCAAACTCACAAGTTATAATATTAATAATAATATACGGAGTAATACATTCGGATTTTAGTAAGAACTCAAAGAAATCATACCAAAATAAAGGGATAGTGGTACTTTTGATCACAATATTAAATGTTCGTGAAACAATCAGTCATTTCAAAATGAGAAACACTCAAGGCAACGCCAATTTTCATAGACACACAAATTATTTTATTGTTCATGCCCAAAAGGCTATCTATAGTACAACCTGAGGACAATCTAGATTTTAGTTGACCAATGGAGTTGGACAAGTCCCTGACTCACCAATATTATATAAAGTTATAAAAGATATTATAGATTAGTTTCAACCTATTAAAAACATCCGGAACCTTTTTGATCAAATCTTACCATCATATTCAACTTTTATATGCCGAATTATATTTAAACACAAAAGGATGATAACTAGAAAATTAATCGCCTAAAAAACAAATATCTATTAATTAAATAAAAAAAATTAAAATATAGTGTAGGTTTTCAAGAACACTCCAAAAAAATCTCCAAGAACTTCAAAAATGTTTCAACAATCTTTAAAATCTTGTAAAATTTCCAAAAATCTCCATGAAAAGCCATATTGGACTATTGCTCAATGTTCTCGCATCAGAGATTTTAGCCAAAAAAAATTGGGGTGTTTTGTCCCCTTTTTGAGGTAATCAGCTTTAAGATCTTCTCATCTCTTGGCCATGTTCAGGAATTGGTTGGAGAGAAAGAGATAAAATGGTGAATTGTAGAATTGTTGCAGAGTTAACTAGTTGGTGTATGGACGCAGATAATATTTAAAAGGTGGTCAAATAGACAAAAAGTTAGTGGATTTTTTTTTAATTTAATTTTTTATTTTTAATATACTACGTATAAAAAATTTCAAGTTTCAACCTTATTTTGGAATTTGGAGTACAATTTATGACTTGTTAGCTAGTATAGTATTTATAATATATTATAAAGATTTTAGTGACTGTTATAAATCAAGTTCTTCGCTCCATCTTTTATTCTTTGATAACTTATATAAATACTACTACCTCCGGTTTTTTTTAGTTTATTCAGCTTGACTTTTGCACTGTTCACAAAGTATACTTTTACTATCGTTTGTGATTTATACATAAGAAAAAACATAGTCATGTGGGGTTTCGTTGGATTTGTTTCAACATGTAGTTTTTAAATATCTAGTTTTTATAATTTTTACAAACACACAATTAAAGATATTAATCTTCAAAGTTTTGCCTGAATATCATTCCTTCTTTTCTTTATTCTCCGCTTGTTTATAATTATGAACAATGAAGTTTCATACGATACTTGGTGTTACAACAGGGGTTTAGATCTCTCTGAAGCGTTAAAGCTACAAATGGAAGTACAAAAGCGTCTGCATGAGCAGCTTGAGGTATGGTTTTTTGAAGAATACAGAATTTCAAAGGTGTAGTTGGTTTATTATTATGAATATGAAATATGTAAAATGTGTAAGAAAAAAGATTTTTCTAGTGCGCTTCAAAATATCAGCAATTAGGTAATTTTTGATTTTTTTTCTCCCTCCTGAAGTAGTTTAAAACTTTTAATGGTGCAAAATGCAGCTTTCTGTCAAATTCTGAATGTTGCATGTCATTTTCCAATATGTCCATGAAGTTTGTGCTTCATACCTTTGATAGCAATAGGTGTGGTTGTATTCAGATTTTTTTAATTTTTTTATTGCAATGTTATTATGTTAATATGAGCTTTAAACAATTGAAAGTGATGTTGACCCCTCCCTTTTCCCAACTTCCTATCCACCTTGAAACAAATACAATTCAAAAAGATAAACGGAATAATGTTGGCATATTTCTGTCAAACTCTCATGTTTGTTGCTTGCATTTTCTCATGAGTTCTATGTTTTGATTTTGACGAAAAATATGTTCACCTTCTAGAGGAGCAAGACACCATAAAACCTTGGTATTAGTACTTTTGATTGTTTTTATAAGCTGAATCTTTACAGGTTCTATCTTCATGACATAAGCCCACATGCTAGCAGCATATAAATATTCTTGTTCTACAAACTTCCATTGCAGAGCAAGTTTGCTGCGATACATACAAGTTGCAATTGCTAATTTAGTACTCCCTCCATCCCTAATTCTTTGTACCATTCTCCTTTTTGGTTTGTACCTATTTCTTTGCTCCAATTCTATTTATGACATATTTTCTCTCAACTTTATTGCACATGGTGGGGGCCTTAAACTCCTGTAACATTTTTCTCTCCACTTTCCCTCTTTCTTGGCTTGTATAGTTGTATGCATAGCGCACAAGGGGCAAAGAAATAGAGATAGGAGTACGATACTGAGTCCTCTTAGAAGATATAAAATCAGATATCACATCAATTTCATTGGTCTTTGCTTTATCAATTCTGCATATGAAAGTAAGAGAGCGATGCAAGGAGCAATAGTTGGTTTTGACCCCTTACGAAGGAAAAGGGAAAAAAAAACAGCTTTTCAATGTAAAGAACCCAAAATCTGAGTTGATAAATCTGGACAATTTCTGAGAGTTTCTAGAAATTCAATGGAACAAGACAGCAAGTTTGACTGTGTTTAAGAATAATGATGATGTAAAGAAGAGATAATAATAATATGTGATTAATTAACTCAAAAGATTGAATACAAAAGATAGTTAGCAACTTGAGGTTGCAAATCTCCAAATAGTGACTTTAGGTCACAAGTCTCAAAAGCCCAAGCTTTTTCAAAATATTTCTCTGGATGATTCTACTCTCCTTCCCTTCCTACTACTTATACTACTTCCCTCTTAATTGCTATTTGTCCGTATTCAAGTACAAGATCAAAAAGGTTGAAATATGATCAACCACTAGCTAAAGGACAAAATAAAAGTAAACAAAACAAACAAAATAACAGTAACAAAATTCTGAAAATAATTAAAATCCTAAAACTAGTTTAATTACTTGGTTCATTGCATTCAACTGCTTGTGAAGATGACCTCTGAGTTTCTGGAAATGTTCTGAGTTTTTTGCCATTTCTTTGCAGATTCAAAGAAATCTACAGCTGCGGATAGAAGAGCAAGGTAGGTACCTCCAGAAGATGCTTGAACAACAGTCCAAGCCTGTTGCCGACAAGCTCAAGGTTAATTCTTTGGGAGCTGATGGGTCTCCGTCCCAGACATCACTAATAATAGAGGGTGCTTCTGCTCCGGATCAAAATGAAACAGGCAAGAAAAATGATGCACCTTCAAATCTTAGAGAGAAATCTAAGTTGCCGGGAAGGGCAGAAGGAAAGTCATCCGTAACCGAACATCAAAACCCTTGTGAAGAAGACTCTCCAGGTCAGCAACCATCGAAGCGCAGTAAAAGGACAGAGCCAGATTTATTAGCATCTTCTATACCTCCTGAAGATTGAAATAATACCATATCATTGATGGCTGCTGCCATTATTTATCTAGTGTGATAGAGTTAAACACGGGTTATAAATAACAATTACTCTATTCAGTACCTCTTCTATGAAGTACAATTGAAAATGTAGATTTTCCTTTTCCTTCTCCCCTTCAAAAGTTCCATCTAGATAAAAGGAAGCCTAGGAAGTGGTTGTGGTTTTGTTTATAGTCAAGCATGATTATTCCATCATGGTGATCCTTATTCTCAGCTTGTAATACTCTCTATCAACGTACGGAACGGGATCCTGTCTGTTTTCATTCCGATTGGAAACGTATGGCCTGGGTGAATGCATGAAGGGGAAAGTGAGGTTTTTTTTTTTTTTTTTTTTTATAATTTTTTGGGATTTTAATTTTTTATGTTACCTTAGGTATCATGATCTAGGAAATTTAGTAATTCAGCAGTTGAGGTGTCACCTAGCTGCTTTCAGTGGATTATACTAGAGATTATACACTATATAATGTATGAGGAAGGTGATAGACCCTTAGCATCTTTATTCCTCTGTACAGTGATGATCCTTCCTCTCATCTGGAAATGAATAAGACTACTTTTTGTGAGTCACCAATGGCCGTGGCCTACTATTATAATAATGATCATTGTAACTGAAGATTGTATGGTTATGTACTGTCAAGTTATTTCAGTTGAACAGTCAGTTTCATGACAAGTCTTGTGATGTGATTAGCTCCACCACCATTTTCTTCTTTTGTTGTCATTTCTTTTAAATCTGGATTTTCTTCTTATGGCTGAATATTAAATTTATCATCATGATACAAAAGTGAACCTTGCCTATATCTCTATTCTGTAGTGCTAAGATGGAAATCACAACATGAGAATTGACCAATATTTTAACAGTTGTATATTTATTTGATTCATAAATTAATCCCTCGGATTTGTATCGATATGAATCGGATGTTTCCTCCTTCATATTTGTTAAAGGTGGGCACGAGCCGTGCTGGGATGACTCACATGCCTCGTGCCACATCATGCCATTCCTATAACTGGCCGAGAAAAAGTTAGTGCTGTGTTGGACTCTTGTCAAGTTATAAAAATATAAGGCTCGTTCATGAGCCAATCCACGTTTTGTGCCCTGCCTTAGTGTTGTGCCGTACTTATAGCGGCGGGCTCATGCTAGGCCGGGCCCAAATTGTGTTATGCCGAGTTGGCACTCATGCAAGTATGGCCCATGCCCAACTCTAATCTCTATATATAAACTGAATGAAATTTCAAGTCAATCCTCTAAAAAGAGCAACAGTCTTAAATTAAAGAAAAATATATAAAAAAGGGGAAGAGTTTGGAAAATGGCGCCAAGGATAGACAGCCTTTGAGGCTAAGCTATGAACAGAAAGTTTCTTTGTATCTAACAGATTTGACACTCACATTCACTTTCCTACCTTACTGCAGATAAACATATATATAACGTCTCTTTGAATCAAATCCATGACTTCCCACCTATTAGTTTGGTAGAAAATTACAGCTTTCCCACCATACACACATACATACACTATGATAGATCTTTTTCTTTCTTTATTATTGATTCATTCCATCATACAAGAAGCTAGCTAAGATGATCTTCTTCTTTATATCCCAACAGATAACCTCCTGATTTCCACCCACATTATCATAATCGCCTTCGCCGTGGTGCCTCTTACCATGGCTGGCTTTACTTCTGCTCCTTTCTCTCCCACTCACCTGGTAAATTACTAATTACCTCCCTATCTTCTTCTCTCTTTTTTGCTCTTTTTTTTTCCACTTCTTGTTTTTTCATGTCTTCATTTCTTTTTCTATGTGGGTTTTCATTTTTAATACAATGACGGCCTGTTTAGTTGTTGATAATAAATTCTGGTAATTGTAATGAATTTATAGTGTAATTTTGTTAAGGAGGAACCTTATAATCCCCATGGAAAACAAATTTTCATTCCCAAGTTTTAATTTTTTTTCTCATTTTTCATTCTCATCCATTACAATTGGGGAGGGTGGTATTTGATGGGAATGGATATTTGTGAAGAAAATTAGATAAATTGGAGCTAAGCTAGTAGCACCATGGGAATGGATTTTGATTTTCCTTCCAAATTTAGTTATAAATTTATTCCCATTACCATCATTTATGACCGGCTACCAAACGGGGTGTGAGGATTTTACTACAAGCTTTTATGATAATAATTTACTTGAATTTTTACTCAACTGTATGTATGTCTGTAAAGAATAGCCATGGTTTAATTTTGTTTTGGTTACTTCATTATAGTTATACATTTATAATTGCATTATTGTTAATATTTAAGGCTGTGTTTGGCTGGTACAAATCATTCTCCACTAGATTGTTTTTCTCTTGGATGTTTTTAAGAGGTGCAGAATTTTATCAGGGATTTTTTGAGAAGTACCATTGTTAACAATTGCGTTTTCTAAGTTGTACTCGGGGTGTCAAAAATTCTATGCTGTACCCCTAAACCCAACTGATTTATAGGTTATACCCATTGCGGATAAATTTTGATTAAATTTTTCATTACTTTTAACTTAATATATTCTTTAATCGGATTTTTTTTGCCAAAATCACTCAAAAAATATATTTGAAAAATTCCAAAAAGGGATATAATAAACTAAACTAATGAATTTTGTAACTTAATATATACTACACAAGGGTCACCACACCTTTGAAGATTTTTTTTTTTTAGTTCAAAGGTATAAGTGAGAACTTTGAAAATGATGGGTAGAGCTTAGAAAACACAAAACGCCGTGTACAGCTAAGAAATACCCAATTTTTTCCCTTTCTATTGTAGAAACCCAACAAAGGCAACAAAGTAATAGGTTATTAATATAAAGATGGTTTTAGTTAGTTGGTTCCTGAAAGGGTCAGTTGGTTAAGTTCTTGGAAATGATTTTTCAATACCTAAGATCTAATCCCGGTCACATCACATGTTTTTTTTGGCTCAACATGCACTCTATTGAATGATTGCTTTAATATGTTTAAATCATAGAGTACAGATTTGAAGGTACTCTTACATTGATCAAACATAGTAGCAAAGTTTAAACTTTGTTAAACTTATATTACTAACTTTTTTTCATTGTTTACATGAACTAAATCCACTGATAATATGTTTAAAACAGTAAAAAAAAAGTTGTTTTAAATACTCAATTTTAGCTGTTTGTCAAAATGGGGAAGATATCTAAGATAACTTACATGCTTTTTTTCATTTAATTTGGGTGGAAAGGTCCAACATTACAAGCTACTCTGTATTAGGATGAAGGATTTGCTTTGATTATCACTAAATTTAAAATTTTGTTCATTTTCTTTCATTAAACTTGCATTGTTTTAAAGTGAATACAAATTTTGTGTATTGTGTGAATGGCAGAATCGGCCACCAACCCGCCAATCAGGAGCTACAAGCTGCAAGGTGTGTGGGGATGTTATAGAAGTAAGAGAAGATGGGGAGTTATTTGTAGCATGCCATGAATGTAGGTTTCCTGTATGCAGACCTT
Organism: Salicornia ramosissima; assembly: GCA_951394345.1. Taxonomy (NCBI): domain Eukaryota; kingdom Viridiplantae; phylum Streptophyta; class Magnoliopsida; order Caryophyllales; family Amaranthaceae; genus Salicornia; species Salicornia ramosissima. Next base: position 16,402,045 of record OX596235.1, read on the forward strand.
GCTATGAGTATGAAAGGAGTGAAGGCACTCAATGTTGTCCTCAGTGTAACACTCGCTTTAAGCGTCACAAAGGTAAGGTTAAACATACCATTTTCTTCTTTTTTACATCATAATAAGAATAGCTTGATCATACATTATTCATACATATATGCATATAAGCATTGTATTAATTTTGTGTATTAGGCTCACCAAGAGTTGAGGGTGATGAGGAAGAAAACTTTGATGCTCATGACTTAGATGATGAGTTTGCGATCAATATCAACCAACATCATCCAACCAATCAATCTGTAAGTAAAAATTTTGATGCAATCAATTTTAATGGCTTTCTTATGTGGCTTATGTACTAATCAAATGGAAGCTGGTTTTGTAGGAGAATGGAGACTACAACCAACATCATTGGAATGCCAATGGCCGTGCTTATTCTTTAGCTGGAAGCGGTAAGGGAGTTTGATTATTGCTCTTTAATTTAATGTAGAATGAAGCATAGGACTCTGGACTTTACTAATTTTGGGTTTTGTTGGTGGGTGGTTTATTTAACAGTTACTGGTAAGGATTTCGATGGGGAGAAGGAGATGAATGGAAAGGATTTTGATGATGAAAAGGATATATATGGTAGCAATGATCAATGGAAAGATAGAGTAGAGAAGTGGAAAGCGCGGCAAGAGAAGAAAGGCTTAGTTAGCACTCAGCCAGGTGAAAATGATCAAGCTGAAGAAGATGATTTCCTGTAAGTATACTGAAGACTGATTTAAGGCTCTGTTTGTTTCGAAAGAAAACAATTTTCGTGGAAATCATTTTCTAAGGAAAACAAATTTTCATGAAAACATGGGTTTTAAACAAATGTTTTACTTTGTTTGTTTAATAAGAGGAAAACTTAACAAGGAAAGAAAAAATGAAATAGAAATGAAGGTTGGGAGGAGTGAATAAGGGAGAAGTCAGGAGTGAGAAGGAAAATGTGGCATTCTTTCTCTACAAAAGTAAAATGGTTTTCCTCTTCTGAAGTGACATGTTCCACCTTAAAGAAAATTGTTTTCCACCCCTTTCCAAAACAAACAAAGGAAAATGAAAAGAGGGAGGAAAATCATTTTCCGGGAAAATGTTTTCCATCAAAACAAACGGAGCCTAAAAGAAAGCTCAGCAAATGAATACTTTTTCTGGCTGTAATTTGAATCAAATCAATATATTTTTCATCAAGGAAAAAGGAAGGTGGTTTTTCTTTTTTGGCTAAGAAATCTACCTAGGAATTATGTATGAATCTATAAGCTAAACTATTGCTGATTGTCTGATCAGCAGAAACAATTAGACATCTAACATACTTCCTCCGTTTTTTTTAGATGGAACACTTTTTTTTCACGCGTATCGAGAGAGCGATCTAGGAGTGTTAATAATTAAATATTTCGACGAAATTTTAATACAAGCAAATAAAATGCTCAAGTGAATTGCAAAAGATGTTAATATTACTGATAATACATATAGATATGCTTATATTATACTGATTTAGTGCTTCCATGTTCATGCTCTACCAGGATTGCTGAAGCAAGGCAACCACTATGGAGAAAAGTCCCAATCTCATCAAGCAAAATCAACCCATACCGCATTGTAATTGTCTTGCGGCTTGTCATTCTAGCCTTCTTCCTCAGGTTTAGAATATTAACACCAGCAGAAGATGCCTATGCATTATGGTTAATTTCTGTGATCTGTGAGACTTGGTTTGCTTTTTCTTGGATACTTGATCAATTTCCAAAATGGTTTCCCATAAATCGGGAAACTTACTTGGACCGGCTTACATTGAGATTTGAACGCGAGGGAGAGCCTAATACTCTAGCCCCAGTTGATTTCTTTGTCAGTACTGTGGATCCCCTTAAGGAGCCACCCATCATTACTGCAAACACTGTTCTATCCATCTTGTCTGTTGATTATCCAGTTGAAAAAGTGAGCTGCTATGTATCAGATGATGGTGCTTCAATGCTTCTGTTTGACACACTTTCTGAAACTGCTGAGTTTGCAAGGAGGTGGGTCCCATTTTGTAAGAAGTATAACATTGAGCCCAGGGCTCCAGAGTTTTACTTCTCTCAGAAAATGGATTATTTGAAGGATAAGGTCCAGGCTACATTTGTCAAAGATAGGCGCGCCATGAAAGTAAATAATTAAAACTTTGTTCTTTTAAAAATAGATATGTTTATCCTGGTGCTTGAAACAAGTCTTGACATTATTGTGTTTTTTCCCCTATGGTAGAGAGAATATGAAGAGTTCAAGATCAGAATCAATGGATTGGTGGCACAAGCAACAAAAAAACCAGAAGAAGGGTGGGTTATGCAAGATGGAAGTCCTTGGCCGGGCAACAACACACGTGATCATCCTGGCATGATCCAGGTTTATCTAGGAAGTGAAGGAGCGCTAGATGTAGACGGTATGAATTTGCCAAAGCTGGTTTATGTCTCACGTGAGAAGCGGCCTGGATACAATCACCACAAGAAAGCTGGTGCAATGAATGCATTGGTTAGGATCTTCAATTTTTCTAATTATTATTTGGGTTTTTTGCATTTTATACTTCTCTCTGTTTCAAAATAAATGCAACAATTTCCATTTTAAGAAGTTTCAAAATAAATTCAACAATTTTAATCATTCTATTTTTGTAACTCTTTTTTTCCAATCTCTGATATAATCACACGTCCCACTTTTTCTCTCTATCCCTTTTACTCTCACAACAAAAAATTGTCTAGGACTCCGTGTCTCCCCAGTTAAAGGGGGAAGTATTACTATAATTTTTTTATGGTTTTGCAATCAAGTAGATGTATGTTAACCTACTTGCATTTGTATCTATTGGTATTGTTCATCAGGTCCGTGTCTCAGCAGTTCTTACAAACGCACCATTCTTGTTGAATCTTGACTGTGATCACTACATCAACAATAGTAAGGCAGTAAGAGAAGCTATGTGCTTTTTAATGGATCCTCAATTTGGGAAGAAACTTTGCTATGTGCAGTTTCCTCAGAGATTTGATGGTATTGACAGACATGATAGATATGCTAACCGCAATATTGTGTTTTTTGATGTAAGAAGATCAACCTTCCCCCCCCAGATAAAACAGAAATATATTCTATTCTAGATACTTCATTCTGCTTAGATTTTTACTAAATGGCTTACATTACATTTTCTCCTCTTTGTTTCTTTCCGGGGTGCAGATCAATATGAGAGGCCTAGACGGGGTTCAAGGGCCAGTTTATGTAGGTACAGGATGTGTTTTCAACCGGCAGGCCTTATATGGTTATGATCCACCAGCATCAGAAAAAAGGCCTAAGATGACTTGTGACTGTTGGCCTACATGGTGCTGTTGCTGTTGCTGTGGTAGGAGGAAGAAAACTAAGTCAAAGAATAATAAGAAAGGAATTAAGAGCTTGCTTGGTAAGTTATACAGCAAGAAGAAGAAGACAATTATGGGGAAGAAATACTCGAAGAAGGCCTCTGGACCTGTCTTTGAACTTGAGGATATTGAAGAAGGACTTGAAGGTTATGAGGAATTAGAGAAATCATCTCTCATGTCTCAAAAGAACTTTGAAAAAAGATTTGGTCAGTCACCAGTTTTCATTGCTTCTACTCTTGTAGAAGATGGAGGTCTTCCTGAGGGGACAAGTGGTGGTACATTGATCAAGGAAGCCATTCATGTTATTAGTTGTGGGTATGAAGAAAAGACTGAATGGGGAAAAGAGGTAACCACAAACTAGCTTTATATTTTTATGCTAATATCACTATCAAATACTTGTATTAAGATATAAGATGTCATGCCATGTGATTTTTTTGATGTTTTGCAGATTGGATGGATATATGGGTCTGTCACAGAAGATATATTAACAGGCTTCAAGATGCACTGCAGAGGATGGAAATCAGTGTACTGCATGCCTAAGAGACCAGCCTTCAAGGGATCAGCCCCGATTAATCTGTCAGATCGGTTGCACCAAGTTCTAAGGTGGGCTCTTGGATCGATTGAAATATTCCTCAGTCGACACTGTCCTTTGTGGTATGCTTGGGGAGGGAAGCTCAAGTTGCTAGAGAGGCTTGCTTATATTAACACCATTGTTTACCCTTTCACCTCTATTCCTTTGCTTGCCTATTGTTCTATCCCAGCTGTCTGTCTTCTCACTGGAAAATTCATCATTCCAACTGTAAGTTATCTTAATAATCTTTTTTTATTTTATTTTATCATTTTTAAAGATTGAGTATTACATTTTTATAAGAATAAGAATACTCAAGTATATACTCTCATTTAGGATTAAGCGATCGCATTTGTTGATCATTTGTAAAATACACTCATCGATTCCTAGACGATGGTAACAAACTAGTTCATGATCCTCTAGTTAAGTGGACATAGATTATTAATAAACCAAAGAATGAAGAAATTTATTGCTGAATAATGTTTTAACATACACACGTGGTCTTTTCAGCTAACAAACTTGGCTAGTGTATGGTTCTTGGCTCTCTTCCTCTCCATTATAATAACGGGAGTGCTAGAGCTGAGGTGGAGTGGAGTGAGCATTGAAGATTGGTGGAGAAACGAGCAGTTTTGGGTGATTGGTGGTGTGTCAGCACACTTGTTTGCAGTCTTCCAAGGGTTGCTAAAGGTACTTGCAGGAGTAGATACCAACTTTACAGTCACATCAAAATCAGGTGAGGATGCTGAGTTTGGAGAGCTTTACTTGTTCAAGTGGACTACACTTCTGATTCCACCCACCAGCTTGATTATATTCAACATCGTCGGAGTTGTTGCTGGGATATCTGATGCCATTAACAACGGGTACAGCTCGTGGGGCCCATTGTTCGGGAAGTTATTTTTTTCCTTCTGGGTGATTGTTCACCTCTATCCTTTCTTGAAGGGTTTGATGGGGAGACAAAACAGGACACCCACTATTGTGGTGTTATGGTCTGTTCTTCTTGCATCCATCTTCTCTCTTTTGTGGGTTCGGATTGATCCCTTCTTGCCTAAGCAAACTGGCCCTATTCTTAAACCATGTGGGGTTGACTGCTAATCCTATCATATCTTTATCTCTTAAAAAACCCTGTTTTTGTATCTTGAATGCTTATTAGTGATTTTGTAAATAGGGAGCAAGAGATTATGGGATATACATACTCTTGCATTATGTGATAGGTTCATTTTTCCAAAGCACTATTCTTTAGGATTTTCGTTCTCTGAGCAGTATGTATGTGCAACTCGTTTGTCGAGTTTATCAAGCAAAAAATGCATTCTCAATTAACAAGAATTGTTTCTCTCCAAAATGCTTTTCATGTAGTAGTATTGCAGATTACAGTATTCTTATTTTGTAACTTCATTAAGAACTTCATTTCTTTCAAAAAAAAAAAAAACATTAATCACAAAAGTAAGAACATAAATGCAAACCTGATGAACAGTCCAAAAACCAAGCCAATGATGCAGGGAAAGAAACACCAAACTAAATCTGATTCAGGTTCATTTAATAAAGCTATAGATTGCAGTAATTATGTACACCATAAACGAATAAGTATTTACTCTTAGCTGCTATATGCAAATAGCAGCTTCTCAACCAATTATATTGCTCCATTTGTGTCAAAAACAAATGGAAGTGGTCCCGCATACAAGTGAAGCCAAAACAGTACGTGGACAATAAACGACACCCTTGGGACAATAATTATGTTTTACAGGACAATAAATGAATTGCACGGGACAATAATTAAGACATTCATTCAAAAACCGCTAAATGCATATAGAAGCTAAGAGTTTATCATTACTCCACCATAAACACAAATATTTTACTGTTTTCTTAAAAAAAAACTAAAACAGGAAATCAAATTAAGTGGTTTGCACTTTTCTGTTGTCTGTTTTCAAAATCACAATAACATTAATACCTTGGATAATTTTTGATTCCTTATGTGACATATATAATTTGAAAAACAAAAAAAAAAAAACAAAAAAAAGGAAACTATAATGAAGCCGAACAGGCCCTAAGTTGCTAGATTATCAATTATTGTCTAAGATTCATGAGCATGCCAATATTTATCGACCCAAAAGGGCCTGAAATAGGAGCATCGGGTGTTTGTGATGATAGTTTCTGTGCTACAATAAGCATGGTTGGTCTGGACTCTGGCAAGTGGCTGGTGCATCCCAGTGCTGCAGCAATTACTCCCACCACTTTAGCTTCCAATTTGGGCGGTGGTGGTTGAAGTCTTTGATCTAGTACTTCCTTTAAGCACAACTCTTGAATGCTACTACTACTACACGACAAAGCTCCTGGGAAGAGTGACTTTTCTGAGGATAATACCTCATTTGGGCGTTTACCCATCATAACTTCCAATGCTACAACTCCAAAGCTATACACATCAGACTTTTCTGTCACCTTCATAGTGAATGCTAGCTCTACACATTTAGCAGTTAAGCAAGTCATATACATGAAGTGAAGCAAAGATAAAATAAATAAAAAATATATTGTATGGAGCTTCACCTGGAGCCATGTAGCCATAAGACCCGGCAATGGAGGTCCAGTTGGATGAATCAGAGGCCAACAGCTTAGCAGTGCCAAAATCTGAAAGCCTAGGCTCAAATTCTGCATCAAGCAAAACATTATTGATTGATATGTCACGGTGCACAATTGGTGGAGAACAGTCATGGTGCAAATAAGACAGCGCATTTGCTAATCCTTGCACAATTATCAGCCTTAAAGTCCAGTCTAGAAGGGATCCTTCTTCACCATATAGCACATCTCCTAGACTACCTTTTTCAACGTAATCATAAACCAAATACAATCTTCCACTCTTGGAGCAAGAACCGTGCAACTTAATGATGTTCCGATGCCTGATTTGGGTTAGTGTTGTGATCTCATTCTCAAAACTCTTGTGATCAATTGATTGTGTATCAGTGGAATCATTTTTATTAAGCCTTTTTACTGCAAGAATTTGACCCTTTGGTAAAATAGCCTTGTAAACAATCCCAAAACCTCCTCTTCCAATACAATATTTTTCATCGAAATTCTCAGTTGATATAACTATGTCTTTAAATTTGAATCCCCCTTTTCCTGACCCCCAAATAAGCTGCTCAAAGTTATCATAATAGGAAGGAAGTTCATTCTGTTTTTCAAGTGTTTTTTCCTTTTCTTTTATCCTTTTTCTTCTTTTGTACCAAAATCGAAGTATGAGTCCCCCAAGAGCAATTGTAGAAAACAAAATGCAACATAGAACAATGGCTTTAGCCATTAACTTCCTGTTAAGCTTACTTGTACATCGAGGAAAACCTTGGTTATCTCCACACAAGCCAGGGTTCCCAAAAAAGGCTGCTGAAGGCGCTCTTTGGAAAACATCAATGTTAGGAACTGGACCATTCAGTTTGTTGTAGGAAACATCAACTAATTGTAAACTGATCATGGCAGAGAAAATGCCAGGGATACTTCCTGAGATATTATTGTGAGAGAGATTCAAGTATTCAAGAGAAGTAAGATAACTAAAACTTTCTGGTATAGTTCCTGAAAAATTATTGCCACTAATGTCTAGGAAGTACCTTAATTCAGCTAATTCACCAATCTCAAACGGAATTAAACCTGATAAATCATTGTGGCTCATATTCAAGCTTGATAGTTCCTTGCAATTTGCTAGCTCAACAGGAAGTTTTCCTGTTAAACTGTTCTCTGACAAATCAAGATCCTTGAGATTAGTCAAGTTGCCTATACTTGTTGGAACATTTCCTGTCAAATGATTTTTGCTTAGGCTAAGTTCTTCTAGCTGTTGCAACTTTCCAATATCTGTAAAAATTTTGCCGCTCAGCTCATTCGAGTTAAGCTTCAGAACAACCAATTTTAGCAAGTTTCCCAGAGAAGCCGGTATATCCCCAGAAATCTTATTTCCTAACATCTCCAATCGAGTAAGATTGGTGCAATCTCCCCATTGATGAGAGAGTGTTCCAAAAAACTGATTGTGTGCAAGATTAAGAAAATCAAGATTTGGATGAACCCCAAATATCCCAGTTATATTCCCATTAAATTGGTTCCCCTCGAGCCATACTCTATTTAGCCCCCTACATTTTCTGATGCAATATGGAAGTGATCCAGTGAACTTGTTGAAATGAACTGTAAGCTCTTGAAGAGCAAACCCATTGCATAAATTTTGTGGAAAAACTCCTGAGAAACTATTGTATGCAATCCGAAAGTTGTTCAATGAAAGACTATGCTTACCAAAAGTCTTTGGGAATCGACCTGAAAAGTTGTTGCTGAACAAAGAAAGAGTTTGTAAGTTCTTGAGATCAGCAATGGTATCGGGCAACTCCCCTTGCAATTTGTTTGTGTTAAGATCAAGAGTAACCAAAGATATCATATTGCCGATCTCAGGAGGCAAAGTTCCATTGAGACTATTGTTAAAAAGTTGTAGGATAGTAAGGTTTGTAAGATTACAAATGGATGAGGGAAGAGGACCTGAAAGTTGATTGTTAGAGAAGTCTAACTGATTCAAAACTATCAAATTCTCAATTTCTGAAGGAATTGAACCAGAAAAATTGTTGTTGTACAAGAAAAGGGTGTCAAGTTTTGTTAATAAACCAACTTCAGGAGGTATGATCCCACTGAACTGATTGTACTGAAGTTGCAACATGATCAACTCTGTCCAATTGGTGAAGAAGTAGGAAGACAATTTTCCTGTAAGCAAATTTTCTGAGACATCTATTTCTGATATCATCCTAAGTTTGGTTAAGGACAAAGGCAATTCCCCGGTGAAAGAATTCGAAGCTATGGCCATGTATGAAAGGTTAGTGCACAAACCTAACTCGGGAGGAACACTAGAATTCAATTTGTTCCCTCGAAGATCAAGCACACGAAGCATTTTGAGTTTTCCCAAAGAAGGAGGTATACCCCCTTCAAATGAGTTGTTATATAATTCTAATATTTCAAGGCCAAAGAAATTATTGCCAATTTCTTCATTGATCAATCCACTAAAGAGGTTGTTTCCTACACGAAAATCCTTAAGCATGGTAAGGTTATAAATGCTTAATGGTAAAAGACCATGAAACTTATTTTCAGTAAGATTGAGAAACTCAAGTTTGGAAAGACTACTAAACAATGAGCTAGGCAAGTAACCAGTAAATGAATTTTGTGACAAATCAAGGTATGAGAGATTAGTACAAGTGGTTATGAAACTTGGAAACTCAAACTCGAGTTCATTGAGATAAAGGCTAAGATGGGTGAGCACTGGCATGAGAGAAAACCTTGACCAATTAGGTGACTCTAAGTAATTTGCTCCGAGATCCAAGTACCATACTTGTTGGAGCTTACTAACTTGATATGGGATTTTACCTGAGAGATAGTTGTCACTTAAGTCTAGGGAAGTTAAGTTTAAAAGATTGCCAATAGTTAATGGTAATGACCCACTTAAATTGTTTTGGCTAAGATTTAGGATTTCAAGAGTGGGAAATGGAGTGAAGTTGAAATGGTTAAGATTGCCACTGATGCTGAAGTTAACAAGATTTATTGCTAAAATAGTGTTTTGTTTCTCATCACAAGTGATTCCTTCCCATTTGCAAAGGTTATGGGCATTGGAGAGAGTCCATGATGAGAGGGATGATGATGATGTAAGGCTGTGTTTCCAAGAAAGAAGTGCTTGTATCTCAGGTTTTAGTGATGAGATTGTGTTGTTTAGAAGTAAGAAGAGGGAAAGGTTAAACAGATAAAGTTGTGCAGAAGATTTTGCTTGAAATGGCTTCATGACAAGGATTAGCTTTTGTTGGGAGTGAGACTTTTAATTTGAAAGATGGAGAAGGCAAAGGATGACATAAAAGAACAACCAAAGTGGATCATAAATAGCAAAGTACATACATGTAAGAAGTCCAAAAAAAATGTCCTGTTAAAATAAATATATATAAAGTACAAGATACATTAGTAATATATACTGCAAGTTTAGTGTCATAAAGGATTATTATATAGTGGATTACCCACTAGTGTAACTGAATAAAGGGTGGCATCTAAGTCATAAGACCAAATTACGTTTAGTACTAAGCTAAGGGTATCAGTTTGGGTTGGAACCTATTGAGTTAATTGAACTATATATGTATGATCGAGAATGAAACAACCTGAATTGTAAATATCTACTAATCTAAAAATGACTTGAACTGAAAGTGATATAAATTGTTACTGATCGACGGATAAATGAGTGAATTGAACTGAACCCAAACCAAACCAAAACGGTTGAAACTGAAGTCGACATGTCCAAACTCGAAAAATCATTGAATTGAAGCAACATAAATTGAATCTTGATCAATTACTCAATTAGTGAAGTATAATAATACAACCGCACTATGTATATTAATTAACAAAACCCGAATCCACATCAAAACATAATAATACCGGCCGATTGAGCAGCTCTATTTGTACCCTAAACAACCTGAATAAGATGAGCCCGAAAAATACCGCGCTTTATCGATAACTTGTTTTAGCAACTGTTTTGGACTGAACTGGTTTTGATCCGTCCAAATTGACTTGAGTCTAAATTGAAGTGTTCTTGAAAGATGAGCAAATTGATTTGATTTGCTTCATAAATGACTTGAACTGAATTGAACTAAACTAATGTAACATTATGATTAACGAAGTGACCCTAACTCGATTGGTCAACCTGAGCTTGTATTGCTAACCCGAAATTGATCGATGCCCCAAATTGACGCCCATATGCTCACATAACTGCCCTTTGTAGCTCCTTTTACTATACGCACAAAAAAATAAAAAAAAAGAATTGTATATATTACCTCGGTTTCGAATCATTTGTCATTAAAATTTATGGAAATTTTGTCCAAACTTACCTAAGTTACACACGTTTTTGCAAGAAACTACATATTTTAGAAAATCTGTGATAAAACTACATAACTTAAGATTAAAATTATTGACCACTACCTAAAACAAAATTTCGGTATTGACTTCAAAATTCCGATCATTAAAAGTCACCTGGTGTTGGTCACGTGACTACTTTTATTTATTTATTTATTTGGCAAGTTCCCTTTTTTTTTCTCTGGTCTCTATTAAACACAATTAATCTAACTTAGAAGACTCTCATTTAATCACCCGATTTTTCTAAGGTCCACAAAAATAAATAAATTAAAGTAGGTCTAGTTGACTGATGGTAGCACTAACTGACCAAGCTCCAAATTTAACAAATATGCTAAATTGAGGAAGGTGACCGGCCACGGGTTACCCGAAAATTCCCCTTTTGTTGTAGAGAGAGAAAGTAGGGAGAAACACTTGGAAAGTGAAAAGTTACCTCATAAATATCCCATAAATGGTATTTATAGGTGAAACAAAGCGGGAAAATCTCGTTGTACATTCATAAATTAATTATGGGTCCTATTATAGGAGGTCCTGATAGGCAAGACAGGGCGTACGTTTTGATAATTTACAATGGTATTAGACTCTTAGATTTGTTGTGACCCAAACACACTTATATATTCGTTTCGGAATTTTTGAGACAAACCCGAACTCGACAGGACAAAATAGGAAACAACATGATTTCGACCTATTTAGATACACTTGTTATGTAATTAATGCAATTATATTACATTTACGTTGATACATTTGATGAAGAACCCGAATTTTTAACAAAACTTAACATGAACACAGCGTGTTAGATCCAAAAATTATGGATGGAAATATGTATAGACTTCACCTAAGGCTACTATCTCAGAAAATATCAGGGATTATGAGGTTCCATTACACACCTGAGCTCCTGCTTCACATCATTGCGGCTCTAGTAATGGGAAAGTCCTTATCTTTGATATTGGTGACTTGGTGTTGAACACATGGTGTAATTCAAAGAGCACTTTAAGTATCCGGGTTATATTGAAAATTTATTTGGATACTCCGGATTATGAAGTTCAATATGCACATATTCTTAAAACAGAACATTTATGTTATGCATTTAAAACATTAATTTTAAACATTTAAAAACATTCATATTTTACTTTTAGGTCAGAAGTACTTATTTTATAAAATTAAATGGTCTAAATATATATATATATATATATATATATATATATATATATATATAAAGAATGTTCTAAAAATTTAATATTGATATTTTGAAGGCATGATATGAATGTTCAGTATTAAATCTACATGCATGGTAATCAACTCACTCGAGTTCTTCATTTGACAGTTGGCCCCCGTATCGAGAACGATAACAATATACTTTTGTTAATGTTTGCATTGTATCCAATGTCATCTAATTTTAAATTTGTCATTTTCAGTTCTTGTACTCATACTCATTTTTATCACCGTCCCCAACACGATAAAACCTAGCTAATCATTGTACATAAGGGACCACAATTCACGCATTAGGGTTATGCGCCTATTGCAAGAATGTATATTTTTCTCTTTTTAACTATGATGATGTGTGAGATACTAAGCTTTGAATTGGGCCCTATTGCAGGTCATCAGGTTCAATTTTGCCAACACGCATCTGTAAGAGGGAAATAAAAAATCCTTACAAATGCGTGCGATGTGAATCGAACCAAAGACCTTGTGTCTTAACCAATAGACAGGCTAAGACATCATCCTCCTATTGTTGCCTTATGTAAGTAGTTGGGTGCTACTGCTAGCTAGTTGCTTTGGCCTTTAATTTGTCAACTTGCATGATTCCACTAATTTTATTATAATAAGTAATGAGGCACGAGTTTGATCATTTTTTTTACGTTCTACTTTTTGTAAAGTATATTAATGGCAAACTAGAATGGTGGGGGAGATTAGTCGTAAAAGATTAATAGGTAATATATGGACCTGGGACCAGCCAGTTCTGTGGTCGCGCACGTCCCAACACTTATTATAATCATCAACAATAACTTTTTAAAGTTCAGTTGTGTGAGGGTTACAAGATTTTTGTAGCCCTCCTCCAAACCCCCCCCCCCTCCAAAAAAAAAAAAAAAAAAATTATAATCATCAACAATAACTTTGTAACCCCACAATAGTTTTGTAACCTGCAACAATAACTTTTTAACCCCTAAAATAACTTTTTTATATATGGAAGGTTGACAGTGTTTTTCTAGGTTTCAAACTAGCAAAAGAGAATTTACTTTTCTGAGGCTGAGAGATAGCTCAAGTGGTTTCAAACTAGCAAAAGAGAATTTACTTTTCTGAGGCTGAGAGATAGCTCAAGCGGTTTGTTGAATCTCATATGCACATGGTGCGCTAGTGAGTGTTCCACATCGGAGGATGAGGAGAGACTAAACTAACTTATAAGTCTAGGAGCCACTATGACTATCCAAAAATATTCTTTTGAATAATAGTATGTAGAACAATGACTCCATCTTTACCTCTAATCTAAGGTTCAAATCCTCTGTACCTGTTAATAGAATTTTGGCTCTCTTGAGCAAGGATTTTCTTAAGGTTTTTTTTTTTTTTTTTTTTTTTAATTTTTTTTAGAAACTGTGTTAAGGTGTAGGAACATAAAACAAGTACACAAACAATTCTACCCACTTTAAAATCTCAAACACTCCCTAGTTAGACCCCGCTCTTTAGAACTTCTATTGACTTAATTTAATTTAATTTCATTTAAGTTCAGTTAATTTAATTTAAATTTAGTTAATATAATTTAATTTAATTTAATTTAATTTAAGTTCATTTCATTATTATTATTATTATTATTATTATTATTATTATTATTATTATTATTATTATTAACATCATTATTATTATTATTATTATTATTATTATTATTATTATTATTATTATTATTATTATTATTATTATTAGTTTCGGGCATTGTTTTCCGCTCGACACTTTCCGACAACGGTTTTCAAACTGACATTTCCGGCATTGATTATTCGGCCGATTTTTCCGGTGACGGTTTTCGGGATGACTTTTTCGACGACAGTTTCCAGACTGAATTTTCCAGCGGTGATTATTCGGCCGAGTTTTTCGACGATGATTTTCAGGACAACTTTTCCGACGACAATTTTCGGACTGATTTTTCGGCCGACTTTTCCGGCGACGATTTTCAAGCCGAGTTGTTTAGCGACGATTTCTCGGGACGACTTTTTCGACGACGGTTTTCGGATTGATTTTTCGGCGGTGATTATTCGGCCGATTTTTCCGGCGACGATTTTCAGGCCGAGTCTTTCGACGACGATTTTCGGGACGACTTTTCCGACGACAGTTTTTGGACTGATTTTCTGACGTTGATTATTCGGCCGATTTTTCCGACATCGATTTTCAGGCCAAGTTTTTCGGCGACGATTTTTCGGGACGACTTTTCCGACGACGATTTTCGGACTGATTTTCCGATGGTGATTATTCGCCCGACTTGATGATTTTCAGGCCGAGTTTTTTTGCGACGATTTTTCGGGACGACTTTTTCGACGACGATTTTCGGATTGAATTTTCCGGCGGTGATTATTCGGTCGACTTTTCCGGCGATGATTTTCAAGCTGAGTTTTTCGGCGACGATTTTTGGGGTGACTTATACGGCGACGATTTTCAGAGTGACTTTTCCGGCGACGATTTTCAGGCCGAGTTTTTCAGCGACGATTTTCGGGATGACTTTTCCGGCAACAGTTTTCGGAGTGACTTTTCCGGCGGTGATTATTCGGCCGAGTTTTTTTTACGACGATTTTCCGGCGGTGAAAATGAAGGTTTTAGGGTTTACTTTGAAATATAAATAAAATTAAAAAAAAAGAATCAAAAAATAAGAATAAAAATAAAAATAAAAATAAAATAAAAATAAAAATAAAAATAAAAATAAAAATAAAAATAAAAATAAAAATAAAAATAAAAATAAAAACAAAAACAAAAACAAAAATAAAAATAAAAATAAAAATAAAAATAAAAATAAAAATAAAAATAAAAATAAAAATAAAAATAAAAATAAAAATAAAAATAAAAATAAAAATAAAAATAAAAATAAAAATAAAAATAAAAATAAAAATAAAAATAAAAATAAAAATAAAAATAAAAATAAAAATTTAATTTAATTTATTTTTTTTAATTTAATATAATTTAATTTAATTTAATTTAATTTCAGTTAATTTAATTTAAGTTCAGTTAATTTAATTTAAGTTCATGTTTTCTCAGTGCTATAGAACATGGCCTTAGTTGATAGAAAGTATCTGTTGACCTTTGTTGGTTGAAGTGTCTGTTGACCTTAGTAGTTGGTTGAAGGAACATGAAACTCCACCCAATCTAAATTGCTTTTTAAATCTTCTATAATTTGAGATAATTTTTAAGTAAGGGTGTTTATTGAGTGAGTCGACCACGAATAAAGTATTGTTTGACTTGTGCCCATTAAATTTTAGGTCGAGTTGAATCGATTACGACCTGCTCATTAAAAAAAGGTAAAATTGACACTACCAGGCCATACTATTTGTCATCTGCCCATATCAGTCCAAACAATTGATTATCTCAGAGTGGGCCCAACTATTACGCAAATTTGCCAAAAACAGTCCGACTTACCTGTTGACCTATTGTCGCCGGTAATCCACAACACTTGACTAGCACATGACGTTTAGTGGGGGTTAAATGCTAATTAAATTATTTTTAGAAAATAATTACTTGATAATCAGATCATTTTTAGAAAATAATTAATCCACAAAACGTGACTAACACATGAATTTTAGTGGGGATTACCGGCTACAATAGGTCAATAGGTAAGCAAGACTGTTTTTGGCAAGTTTGTATAATAGTTGGGGCTACTCTGGGATAATCAATTGTTGGGACTAATATGTGCAGATGGCAAATAATATGGACCGGTAGTGTCAATTATGCCTTAAAAAATTATTTCTCAATTAAATTTCAAACGTTTGTTGATTATATTTTATTTTCTTCATCAATTAGTTTTCTTTATCAATTATTATTATTAACTTAGGGAAAATTATATTTTAAAAGATAAAAGAATGAAAAAATATTAAATTCCTTGTACATTTATCGAGTTTTGAGCTAATTTAAGCGAGCTCAAGCCAACTTGAGTCAAGTTTTGACCGAGCTTGGACTGAGTCGAGTTCGAGCTGGTTGTGAGTTGTCCAGCTCAAGGTTTTATAATTGAGTCAAGAAAACAAAAGTTGTGATGGAACATTTATTTTGAAGATATAAATGTAATTTTATAAATGGTCATATATCCAAAAGTAGTGATGGAGTATGAAACATCATTAAAAATAAAGTTGACAATGGCATAGGCGATGATGATGATTGTTTTGAAATTTGGATGAAGACGACTAGACGAGTAGGCTTTCAGATTGTTGCTGCATGCACTCTAATATGGAATAATATGCAATAATTATTGGTTTACACTACTACTAATTCCACTACCAAATGTCGTATTATTGGTGCACTACCTATTTTGTTATTGTTATTGGGTGCACGAGCGGATTCAGGATTTACACTAAGGGGGTTTGAACTTAATAAGAAAATGAATATCTAGATGCTCGGATAATAGGGTATAAATCGATTGTTCAAATTCATACCTATACATAAGTGTATAATTATACAAGTCTAAATTGGAATAAAAACACAAAATAAAATGATCCAATATAACAATAACTTTAATTAAATATTTCAATGTCACAATACAATATTTAATTAAAGTTATTATTTTATTAACAAAAACATTAAAAAAATGAAAAGAAATAACAAAAACATTAAACAAATAAACAAAATTACAAACGCAAACATTAAACAATAAAAATTAAAAATTAACATGAAAAAAAAAACCCAAAAGCATTAGACAAATAAACAAAATTACAAATGCAAACATTAAACAATAAAAAACAAAACTTAACACGAAAAAAAAAAAACAAAAGCATTAAACAACTAAATCAAAATTAACAAAAATATTAAACAAATAACAAAATTACAAACGCAAACATTAAACAATAAAAGTAAAAAATTAACACGAAAATCAACAAAAACAATAAAAAAAAGTAGGTCAACAAAAACATTAAACAATACCAATTACCAAATTGACAAAAGCTTTGCAAAAGGAAACATTAAACAATAGTAAATTAACAAAAAATTTACAAAAGGAAACATTAAACAATAGAAAATAGCCGGGGAAAAAAACAGAGCATTTAGTCTTTAACCGGACTTGAACCCTTAACCTCAACTAGGAAAGTTAAAAGATCTTACCACTGAGCTACGCCTTACATAGTGTTAATAATGCGTTTCAATTACTACTTATTGCTTAATTATATATATATATTGTTTAAAAAAAAATAATTAAAAAATTCCTTATTTTTTCCTAGATCTAGGGGTTCAACTGAACCCCATGTACACCCCCTAGATCCGCCCCTGTATGGACTATGGAGTAAAGTAGAATTGTATTTGTTTATTAAACGTGATGAGATCCTTTTGTAAAGAAAATGATACGGACATACGATAGCCTGCACTGATCATGATCATGTGAGAAGGGGTGGTTCAGGTGAGAAGGCTTTTTTTATGTGAGAATAAATCTAAATTAAAGCATTGATTTATTCTGAACTAATTGCCAGGATTTTATGGACTAATAATATCTTTTAAAAAAAAAACTAAAAAAAAATTAAGCCCTTAAAATCGGAATTCTTTTTTTAATAAAAAAACCATAAATTCCTCTTTAAAATAAAACAAAAAATGACTTTTTTTTTTAAAATAAAAAACGTATAATTAACCAGAAGGGAAAAAAAAACTTTAATAAAAACATAAATTTCTCAGGTTCTAAAATTTGACTTGTTAATATGTGTGAGTTGTAATTATCAATTTTTAGTTGAATATTAAATTATAGATACATATGCTCTACATTTTATATATAATTCATGTTCAAAATTTATAAGATATGTTCTAAATTTCATGAGTTATACACTAAATTTTATGAGCTACGTTCTAAATTTTATGATCCATGTTCTAAATTTCATGAGTCATATTTTAAATTTTGACTTATTTAATGTTATTCAGTTATAATACTTGTTAATTTAAGTTGAAATATGCTAACCATTATTTATGGGTGTTAAGTTAGTGTGAATTTAATATGTATAACAAATATGTGTCGTTGATTGTAAACAACCAAAAATTTATGCCAATAGTTGTCATTTTACCTTTTTTTTTTCTCCTTATCATTTATATTGTTATAATCTTGAATGCATATTTTCAATTAATCATAAATAATATTGTAAAGTACCTATGTTTTATATATGTGAATGTGCAGGCTTATCACTCCCCGTTCTAGGGACGCCAAAAGAAACAATATACTTCCTCCGTTTAAAAAAAAAACGCAACAAATTAGGATGCACGGACTCCTAGACATTTTTTTGTTATGAGAGTAAAAGGGATAGAGAGAGAAAGTGGATGTGAGGGATAGAAAGAAAATACTTACAAAAATGGAAAGATTAAAATTGTTACATTTATTTTGAAACTTCTTGAAATAGAAATTGTTGCATTTATTTTGAAACGGATGAAGTATAACAACATCAACAACGAACGCAATTGCAAAATCAATGCGGATTGTGCTAGTGATGTTTTCCACCTCTTTCACAACCTACTTTAACCTAGGACATACTTAAAATCTAATACCTCCGTTTTTATTTAGTTTACTCATTTGAGTTTTTATCAAAACCAAGAAATTATGGGGAGTTGTAGAAAAAAGAATAAATGATGATTAAAAGTTGTATAAAAAGTAAGAGAGAGAGTATGGAAAATGGTGTAATTTTATTGAAATTAGTCAAAAGTAAGAGAGAGAGTATGAAAAATATACTTGGGGATCATAAATTAATAATTGTAGAAGAATAAATGTAAGAATTGAGTAAATTAAAAAAAAAAAATCCCAAAACGGAAAGTGAGTAAATTAAAAAAAAAAAAAAACGGAGGGAGTACTTGGCTATTAGCTGCATTCTCAAAAAGTTATGTTTTTACATTATTAATTAGCAATGCTTATTATTTTAATAATAACTAGTTTTTGGCCCGGCGTTGCCCGGATGGTGACTGATTTGCGTAATTGTCATGTATACACTGTATTTGAAGCATCTAGTCTTTATTTATTTGGTTCAATACTAAGCCTTATTGAAGTTGTTGATCATAACATTTTGTGTTTGATTACTCACCAACTTGGAGCTTTATGAAATTATATTCTATTTTTAGGTATCAAGGTTTATTTGTGAATAGATCATTTAGGACGTGCAGTGGTACCCGGTTGGCGATGTGAGTTGTGGCAACAACTATTGATCAATATAAAAGACGCTACTATATAGTGATTGAATTGCATGCTATATAGATGTTATAATATAGTAGGATATATAGATGTTATCCATTGAATAATAATGCAAGCTTAATTCGGATTATCGAGTCAAAATTTGGTCCATTATATAGGTTTTTTATTTGTAAAGTAATCAATATTGAATACATACAGTGATCATTAAGTCGGCGTTAATTATATTGATTTCTCATAAGATTTTCGTCATTCCTATAACATATATTAGTATTTGGCCCGAGCTATATATGCTCGGTACATATATACTGATTCAATAATATTTATTTAATTTTTTTTTAAGATATGCTTAGATGATTCAATTCATTAAAGTTTAAGGATATATTAGTTTTGCAAAAAATTTAGGAAGATTAATTAAAAAATTGTTAGTATGTAACGATTACTTCAAAATTAAATTTTTATAAAATAAATTAATTAATTTTAAATAACATAATTGTTAAAGGACCATCAAAGAAATATTAGTTTTGCACAATTCACATTTTTAGGAGGTTTTTTTTTTTTTTTTTTTTTGTTATTACTCTTTCTCCGTGAATTCACACTTTTAGGAGATTGTTTTTTTTTTTTTTTTTGTTTATTTAATTTATTATTATTTAATTTATTCTTTAAGGAAAAGTATTTATTTGTTTATTGAAAATTATTTTTTTAAGGAAAATTATTCATTTATGATTTTTTTTTTTAAAAAAACTTAAAAATAAGGAGAAGCTAACACAAAGGAATTCTTGGTTACTACTTTAGTAGTATGTAGATTTAATTTGAAATAACATAATTATTAAAGGGTCACCAAAGAAATATTAATTTTGAGAAGTCACTGATAGAGTATAGAGTTTTTTGTCCAAAACTACCTTACTTATACCACTTTTTGCAAAAAACTACCTTACTTACAAAAGCTTGTACAAAACTACCTTTATTAGTCAATTCCTTGTTGACACTACCTTGTTCGTTGTTCTGGCGTTGACTTTGCTTTATTCTCGAAAATAATTAGCTCAATCAATGTTTTGGGGTCATTTTTGCCCTAAAAAAAGTTAAAAATGAGGTCCTAATATATAAAAAAATGGTCGCATAAGCTTCTATTTTCATTACAAAATTTGTCTCGATATGCATTCATTGGTTTGCGTGCCAAAAAAATTATCCATATCGAGGTTTTGGTGGGTCATTTTTGCCCTAAAGGGTCAAATTTGAGGTCGGAATTTGTAAAAAACTGACCAGAATGGCCAGCAAAGGCAAAGTCAACGTCGAAATAGTGAATAAGGTGGCGGTCAACCAGAAATTTGCTAAGTAAGGTAGTTTTGGACAAACTTTTGTAAGTAAGGTACTTTTTTACAAAAAATGGTGTAACTAAGGTATTTTTGGAAAAAAAAACCCTAGAGTATATTACATATTCATGGGTCTCAACTATTAGCTTAAGTTTTTGGTTGAGATGATCCTTTAACATGGTATCAGAGCCAAACCCACGATATGGGACCATGTGTAGGTCCATGTGGGAAAAAAAGCACTCTAAACCCAAAAAATCACATGAGACAAAAAAGTTACTCTTTATATTACATGTGAGAGGGAATGTTAAAAAATAAACCTTCCAATTTCACTACATGCAAATGTCCCACATGAAAGATTAAAGAGATGATGACTAATATATCAGGTTTGGTGGTTACTCTTTATATTACCAATTGGTTTTATAACGGAACACATTGAACTTATGTATTGTAAAACTCTTTCTTTGTTGCGGGTGCGACCCAGACCTGTATTTAACATGGTATCAGAGCCAACGTGACACAAAAGTCATGGGTTCGAATCTCTCCTCCCTCTCCCTTCTAAGTAAAATTAATTCGCGCCGAGTATATGATGGATTAATGGGGCCAGTGCTGTGTCCACATTTCAAGCAAAAGAACCTTTCATGTGAGGGGGAGTGATAGAGTATATAAAATATTCATGGGCCTCAACTATCAGCTTAAGCTTTTGGTTGAGATGACCCTTTAATAGTCACATTTTGAGGAGGTTTTTTTTGTTATTACTCTTCCCCGTTAAGTCACGTTTTTAGGATGTTGTTTATTTATTTATTTATTGATTTTTTTTTTTTGTTTTTTTTTAAAAATTTTTTTAAGGAAAATTATTAATTTTTATTTATTTTTTTATGTAATTTTTATTTATTTATTTATTGAAATTTTTTTAAGGGAATTTTTTTAAATTTATAAAGTAGTAATTCTTGGTTACTACTTTAGTGATAAGTAGATCTGTAAGGGGGAATAATAAGGAATCCTCGCAAATGCGTGCGGTGAGAATCGAACCCAGGATCTCGTGCCTGTAATTCTGAAACCCTAACCATTGGGCTATGACTTGATTCTCATGTAATTCCTTAATGTAGATGTATCATTATACTTGTCATTGGTCTCGCACGTGTCACGCTCCAAAATATCTTGTTGCACTTTATAAAAGATCATTGAAACATGAAAGAAAGAAAATTGAGATCAATCTTATGTTTAAAGATGGAAAAAGTTGATACGGGCAACACAACTCACTTGCAAATTGCTCACTTCTTCAACTCATCAGAAGAGAATACCTCCCCATGATGGAATAAATGAATAATTAAACTTCAATCATTTATTCGGATTTTTTTTTATTTTAATACAATATTCTAGTATACTTATATGCAAGAATATGTTTAGTTATTATAGGTGTGCACATAATAATTGTTAATCGGTCTATTTTTTGACCAATTTTTCGGCTTCTTTCGCTTATTTTTAGACCTTTTAGGCCTTGTTTTTATTGGCTTTTTGTATTTTAGCATAGAATTATCTTATTTTATGTTCTCTTTCAATAATGTTTTGTTCTAGGTGTTTTCTTGAATAATTGGGGTAGAATTGAATGTTTTACAAGTATTTTGCCATAATGGTCTAATTCAAATACTTATAACTTTTTACATATATCTCCTTTTCAGGTGATTCAAATTGGAAAAGATTCATTGTTCCAAGAGCTTCCATTTGATATATTATACGTCCAATTTCGCTAAAAACGAAGGAGATATGAACATTTTAAGACCAAGCACGCTGTCAGGAGTCATGGATTGCTCGGTCGAGCCAACTAAACCTCTTTCTTGATTTTGCTTTTGTCCGAGCCCTTGAACACAACTCGGTGGACCTAAGGCTTGGCTCGGTCGAGCAAGTCCTTAGCTCGGTCGAGCTGATGGTCATATTTTGCTTGACTTAAGATATAACTTTTACTCGGTCGAGCCAGAGTCCGCTCGGTGGAGCCAGACCCCTGTGACGTGTACAGAGCACGACTTTTTACCCCATTTTTCCTTATTTCCTTTTTGTTTTCATTTTAATCTAGGCCATTTATTTTCAATAATAAGCCTTTTTGGAGGTTTTTATGTAAACATTAAGCTTACTATCACTTAGAATAAAATAATTTTAGGGTTTACTTTCTCTCTCCAAGCTTTTCTCTCATTTTCTCCATTGTTATGGTAGTTTCCTCCATTAATGAAGTTAATGTTCCTTTTTCTTGGGTAATCTCTTTCTTTACTTGTTTTCTTTTAAGATTTCTTTGTTTAATCTTCTATCTATGTTTGTATTTACCTTCAATCTCCTTTTGAATTTATTTTTGGATTTTGTTGATTTTCTTTATTTTCTCCTTCAATCTAGTGTTTTTAGTGTTGATTGTTGCTTGATCTTTCTTTTGATCATGTTTTTACTTAGTGAGTAGTTCTTTCTCACTAAGGTTAGGTGAAACCGAATCATTTATGCTTATGCATATGAATTTTATTGCTAGTGTTAATGGTCTTGAGGATTGATGTTGGTTATTAGATCAAAACTTTAATTTATTTAAGCACCTTGAAAAATAGGTTTTTACATGAATTGGGGCTCCATGACCTTCTAACCAAAGTTCATGGAGTATTGATTAGATTTCCTCCATAAAACCTCTTGATTTTCTTAGGTGATTGGTATTTTAGTTTGATCGATTCTTTAATCTATACACCTCGAGATATAAGTTTTTATATAAATTTGGGGCTTCATAACCAAAGTTTGTGAAGTTATGATAGGAATAATTTCATCAATCGCTTAAGTTTTCAATATTGGTGTATAAAGTTCATGTTCATAAGTATAGTTTGGTTGCGAAGGATCCTAACCTTGGTGATTTTCCCCTTTTATTTTTCTCATTTTTTTTTTATCTATTTTCTCCATTATTTCTCCTTCGAACTAGCTTAATTATATTGTGTTATCTTGGTGATTACCACCGGTCCCCGAAGATTCGACCCTTGCTTACCTTATAGTTGTGTAAGGATTTAGCTAGGTTTTTTTTTTCTTGATTTTTGGGATTTTTATCTAACGACGTAAAATTCCCACTATCAATTGTGCACACGCTAAATTGATTTCATATGCTTGATTATAAATAGCTTAATTTGATTATTGTATTAACTAGATATATTTTTGTGACACTATCCTAATAAATTATAATATGTATTCCCATAATATTCAATTGATGGTGAAGAATTATGCCTTGCGATAGTGCAAGTAATACTAACATCATTTTTAAGAATAAGAATTATTTCTTTTAATTGATGATGAAAATGTAACACACCCAAATCTCTCCCCTACATAAATATCTACTCTATCCGTAACATAATAATATATACTTTTGCTATTTTTGGGTGTAACAAAAAAAGACTACTTTTCCCAAACTTTTCATATATGGCAAAAAAAAATCTACTTATTTACAATTTTGCCATTACTTATCAAATATAATTTCTTATTTAACATTTACACATGATAACCCTAACTTAATCACCACCATCCACCACCTTTCACCCTCACACACACCAACCACCAACAACTCCACCACACCCCACCAGGCCAAAAACCCCAGCCATGACCCCACCCCATCCCACCATAGAAACCACAACCATGAGCCCACCCCATCCCACCACTAGAACCCCAACCACGAGCCCACACTACGCGCCACCACCCTAAACCTAAACCCTAACAAACCCACGAACTCCAACCACCAACCCCAATCAACCAACCACCACTCGAACCCCCAGCAACCACAAACACTAGCCGAACCCGAACATAACGAACCCTAGCCGAATTTGGGTTATTCAAACAATGGCGGTGGTAAAGCTTCAAAGTTCGAACCTTAACGAACGAATCCTTACCCAATTTGGGTTGTTCGAACCTGTGGCCTTAGACATTCGGTGGTCGAGAGACTGGTGGTGGAGCGTTCGGTGTTGGAGCGAGCAGTGGTGGTGGAGCGACTAGTGGTGGTGGTGACCTTGGTGGGGTTATGGCTGCTTTGATTGAAATGGGTGTTGATTAGATTAGTAGATTATGGCTTGATTAGTGCTTAAAGTTGTATTAGAAAATTTTGCCTAGGTGTCCGTATTTTTGTGAAAGTAGATATTAAAACGTTACGGAGGGAGTATATAAAATACCGTACAAATAGTCTTAGGTCCTGTTCGTTTGGGCTTATTTTTATGGTACTTTAGTTTAGTTCAGCCAAATCCAGCCAATGTTGTTTTTACTATCATCATCATCATCACCATCATCATTATTTTCATCATTACTCTATTATTACTATTCGTATTACTATTATTATATATATTATATATTGTTATTAATGTTAATTATTAATCATTACTTTCATTCAATTCACTTCAACTATTTCATCCTAGTTCTGTTCAGCTACTTTTTGTCCGGTGCACAATATAGGAAAGCATACCGCATAACATGCGTTCACATAGATCATGATCAGTCATCGCATACATATATAAACACATAAATGCGTACATGGCGTCCTCCGCAGTGGAAATAAAATATTCATATCAACAATCGAAAATCATACAACAAGATATATATACATCACCAAATCATAAAACAACTTATCTAATCAAGTTTAAATCCTTTCAAAAATAAAATATTAAAGAAACCCAAACGATTCTTTAAAAGAAAACCAACAAAATTATTAGGTTTCCATAGTTGGAACTGCAATGTCAGAACCTACTACTTTGTGTCCTTTCCTTCAAAATAAAGTTTCACACAACAACAAATAATGACAACGACAACAACGGTCTAGTCCATGCTCGTTGGTCTACCAATGCGCTTACCAACTTTCCTAAAACATGCCGGGTCGAATCAATGCGTTCTTTCCGTATCCCTCTAATGTGAGAACTATGCTTAAGTACTGGCCAATACTCCTAAGTTAGCAACCAATGCGTCACTAACCTAGACGACAATGCATCGTTACTAAATTAGGCGACCTTTTCGAGAAAACAATTCGAAAATCTTCCGACATGATCACCAGGATCAATAAATCAAAATATTTTGACATGATCACAGGATCAATAACAAAATCCGACACTCAAAGTTCAAGAATCCAACACGAAAAACCAAGATTTGACAAGAAAACTAAAGAACCAAATCAATATCAATATTCATCAAGATAACGACTAATAAACTTATTAAGATTTTTTCAAAATTTACCAAGATAGTCCAAGAATCATCATGACTGCTCAAGAATCCTCAAGATTCATAAAGACAGTTCAAGATTGATCAAGAAATATCACGAATCATCAAAATTCCAAAACGACACTAATCACTAACTCAAAATTCAAGAAAATCAACACAAATATATGGTAAAATCTAGTACAACAATATTTTTTAGATTTCGAAACTTTATAAACATAACTCAAACATAATCAACCCATTTCATCATATCAAGACCAAGAAAACAATCATATATTATACCTAACAACACAACTTCAACATCAGTACTAGTCATCAAATAGCTTAACGCAAGCTAATCAAGATTACAAAGATTAAAAGCAATAACCATCATGTCGTCATCATCATCACACGGCTAGCATGCCAAACAACAAAAGCAAGATTTCAACAATAATTCATTGCATAAAAACCTTGATCAAATAATCATAATATGCATAAAACATATAATTAAAACATTAAATCATGAATATGATCACACAAACGACATACTACTACCAAAATTAGATGATCAAAGATCAAGAAAACAACATCCAACCATCACCATCCATTCGCCCCTCTTCAAAAAACTAACCAAAAGTTGATCAAATTCATCCTAAATTATACTACAAGTATTTTAGTTGACTCCCAAATTTAAATAGAACAAATAGTTACCTCGAAAATCGAATCACCAAAACACAAAGCAAGAACAACACGATCCCCGGTATGAGAACCACACAGCCCACACGCCCTCATCACATGGCCACCACGAGAAACACACACATGGCCACCACTATCTACACACGGCTACCACACGAACCAAGCACGACCACCAAGGTCACGTCCCACACAAACTACTACAATCATACGCACACTGCACCACCCAAACACAAACCACCCTTGAACGATCTAAACTAGAAATGGACTCAAACCAAGGATCTTGAACACAATTTTTGATGATTTGATTACTACAATAGAAATGTAGTCTAAGGTAACATGAATCTTGAAATTTTATGGCAAAAAAATAACAAAAGTTGGAGTGGCAAAATAATGGTACTAGGCGTGTGGAAGAAAGGAGAAGGAGAGTCAAATGGCTTTTGTTGTGTTTGTAATTGATGATTAGAAATGATGTAAAGAGTCCTAAATTCTCAAGGGAACACCTATTTATAGAGGTGTGATCATGAAGTGTGGCAAAATATAAGGAGCAAGGGGAGACGGGAATCCGACCATGGAGAGATTAAAAGAGAAAATGGGCCACTTGATCCACTAGATGCAATTTTAGGCCCAATCCAAAATAAATTTTGAGCTTGTATTAGTCATTGGGTACAAGATCAATTTAAGTCACTGACCCAATTAAAAATCGGCCCAACACTTAGGATGATTAAATGGGTTATAAATAAATTCTCATAATACTTTGTAGTTCCAAATCAAGAATCCAATTTAGCCCAAGACAAATAAGTAGACTTTGGACATCTAAATTAAATTTAAGTCACGGGCTAGTTTATGCCAAACCAAAGCTATTATTTAACTTGATCCAAAAATTCTATCGAAAAGGCTATTATGATCCGATTTCCAAGGAGAGACGACCAAAATTACTTCTAACCCCTACTTGGCCAACTCGTCATTAATTCAACATTAATTTCAGTCGGTCCACAACCACGAATTGCAATAAATGGAGCTCTAGAAACCTAACGAGTTGAAGTCTAATGAGGAAGCGAAAATTTACAAATTAAATGAATTTAAATTGAAAACTTTGTAAAACATTATTTCCTCCGCTCCATATTAGTTGCAACGTTAGTAATTTAGATACTATTCATAATCACTCTTGTAATTCACTTTTGTGCTTTATACATGTAAAAAATATAGTCATGTGGGATCTCTTTTGAATCGTCTCAATGTGTTATTTATTGTGATATAATTTTTGGTAAAACGAATAAAGATATTATGAATATAAATTATACATTGGCAAGCGTGAAAAAGAGAACGTTGCAAGTAATATGGAGCGGAGGAAGTATTACATAAATTCCTGAAAGAAATAATTTTAAAAGAGATTTTCAACTTATAAAATAGGGAATTTAATACTATTTTTCGAAATCGAATTTTGAGACAACCAAAACAACCTAATATTCTAATCTCGAAAGTACAGGGTTTTCTTTTATTCTTTAAATATTATATTCATAAGCTATCAAGTCATATTGAATTGTACTTATCTCTATATTCAATAACATGAGATTATATCTGTGTACTTTTCAAATCTATTCAGAAGAATTGTCTTGTTTAAATTGAAACACAAATCAATATTATTAATGCAATGAGTTTGAGAACAAATATTCGGCAAAGCTTAGACAATGTCACTCAATTAAAATGCGTTAAGAACTTCGCATGTATCGATATTGATGTATCATTATCTTCGCTAGCTTTCATTAAATAAAATTATCGGTCAATAAAGAGCAATTAAATTGACCCAAATAATCATTCTATTAGACCACATATTTTTCTCTAATGTATATTGTGGGCTATATATGCCCAAATTTAGGCTTAACGTACTCAAGCCTTGAAAATAGGGGGCTCATTCTAAGTCCACCTACAGTGATGAATGACACAATACACCATCACAAGAGGCAATTTTTTCACCTTTTAATCTGAACTACTTTAAACCTACATTGTGATCCACTTTCTTGGAATTCCTTTTGAGCCCAAACACATGACCTATTCTTTTCAACCCATATCATACTAAGCCTGGGAATGAGAATTGTGCTAAGACTATTATTATTGAACAACGATTCTAATTGAAAAGTCATGAATCAAATAAGTTGATTTCAATGTTCAATTAATTCCAAATGCAAAGTGTAGCAAAAAGCCTCAACATTGAAGTCTTAAAAAATAAAGTTGTCCTAAATAAAGGAAAGTTAGTCAAATATATAATAATATAGCACATTGGGGTTTTATTTTTGGGTATTTGAGCCTTTTTGTCCATTTCTTTCTTAAACATAAGCCTAGCTACAATACAACCTTGAATAAGCCCTCCTTAATGTGTGCTTTATGAAGTGTCTTAATTTTCATCACAAATGACTCAGATTGAAAGAGCTACATAAGGCCTGTTTCCAACTCAAATTGGATACGTATGCAACCTTTTATAAGATGCGGCCACATTTGTCCTACATTTTTTAGGACTTTCAATAAATAAAAAAAAGAGCAAATTCCCAAGGGCTCATAAAAATATCCTTCAATCACAAGACTCACTCTAAGTTGTAATATCCCTAGTTTTTAATTTGATTTTTGGGTGATTTGTTGTGATTTTATTTGATGACTTTGATTTATTTTATTTTATTTTTGGATTGTTTAATTTGCATTTTTAATTATTGGGCTTAATTTTTACTAAGTTAGAATTAATTGGCCCAAATAGTCAATTAAGACCCCATGGGGCCGGTTGGGCATGGGATTAAAACCTATGTTGGCTCCTTGTTTTGTCCATCCTTTATATATATGGGTTGTGTGGGGATTTGGACTACTATTCTATTACTACTTCATTTGCTAGTAAGCATCCATACTGCTTGCTAAACACTCTCTAATCATCATTTCCACTTTGCTACAAACACCATTAGTACCCATATTTCTCCATCCAAATTCATCCACTTAATCTACATCAAAACCCAAGATTCTTACACCATTAAACTAAATTCCTAGTGTAGTTTCATATTCAACGCTAAATTCATCCAAGATCATTGGTTCCGGGTTGGGTTTTGTTCGTGGGTTTGGTCGTGTCAAGGATCCGTGCGTGCGTGGTGGTAGCCTTGTGGTGTTATTGCTGCTCGTGGCAAGCT
The DNA here is from genome assembly GCA_951394345.1 of Salicornia ramosissima. Classification (NCBI taxonomy): domain Eukaryota; kingdom Viridiplantae; phylum Streptophyta; class Magnoliopsida; order Caryophyllales; family Amaranthaceae; genus Salicornia; species Salicornia ramosissima. The sequence goes on from OX596235.1 coordinate 16,431,537, forward strand.
GGTGGTGGTGGCAGACCTGTTCGTGGTGGTCCGCGACTGGGTGCGGTGGATCACGATGGTGTTCGTGGTGGTAGGGCGTGTGCGGTGGCTGTGTTGCTGGAAGCCGTGTGTGATTGGACCGTGTTGCTCGTGTGGCCGTGTGGGTCGAGTGTTGTAATCGTGATCATAATCGTTCGTTCATCGTTGTTTGAGTATCGATCTTACGTTAATCCAAGCAACTAGTTGTTTGATTCGAATTTGGTAATTAAGTATACATAGATTAACATAGGATTGAATTGAATAAAATGATGAACAATTCTCATGTTTAGGCCATGTTATGCGTGTAATGTAAGTATGTATGCATGATTATTTCTTGATTAATTCATGTATGCATGGTTTAATGATTAAAGGTTGATTTAATTTAGTAATTCAATCATGAGTATTGTGAGTACTGGATTAGATTATGTTATTGAATTTATTGAATTAATTTCATGTTAATTATTAGTTCATGTGTGTATAATGGATGATGAGTTCTTGATGAGTTCTGTAAATTCTTTAATAAATATTTTATGATTTAAATAGTAGCTTTTCGAAGTAAATTTTGAAGTAAGTTTTTTCTTGAATTTATATTTTAATTTTGATTAGTTTCTTTAATCTTGATGATTCTTGGTTTTCTTGATAAAATCTTGAATTAGTTAGTTTCTTGGAATTTTCGAATATTATTGACAGTTTCTTGAATTTTCGTAAAGATTGGATATTTCGAAATGTTTTGGAATTTATAAGTTTGAATACTGATCTTTACAGTCATGTCGGTATTTTCGTATTTTCTAAGTCACCTATCTTAGTAACGCATTGGTTGCTATTTCGGTTTAAAGCCGGCGCCGTTGCCCTGTGTTCGATATTTGTGGGGTAGTTTTTGGCCCTAGGGTTTGTTGTCGTCTAGGTTGGTGACGCATTGGTTGCAGTGCTACGGGATTTGGACGCATTGGTTCGTCCCGGCATGTGTTAGGAAAGTTGGAAGACGCATAGGTCGACCAACGAGCTAAGACTAGACTGTCAGCTGGTTTTCGAGGTTGTATTGGACTCTCATTTTTTAAGTCATATTGGATTGTCGATTTGGACTTTGGAGTTTTCGGTTTGGATTTCGGTTTTCGAATTTGGTTTTTGGTTTCAAATTCGGTTTTCGATAAGGTTTCGGTTTTTGTCTCGATTTTCACATACATGTTTATATGTGTGAGTTGATTTGCTGTGATTGGACGTTAGGTACATTATTATGTGATGATAGTGATTCGTAATGATTAAACTGTTGCATTGGTTGTTGACTATTTTATTTGATGATATTTTATGTTGTGTATGTGACTTAAGTCCCACATTTGGGTTGAACAACCTAGTTACTCGCCACTGACGGTGGATACATATATATTTTTCAGGTAGTGATGACGAGTAGTTGTCTACTTGTGCTTGGGCTGGGATTGAGTGCGAGAGACATGTGGACTCTACTTTGTAATAGTTTAGATTTACTTTCCGCATTTATAGTTTTGTACTCGGACTTTGGAGGTTTGGTTAATTAGATAGGCTGTAACATTGACATTTGGACTTTCGTTTTGTTTAGTTTTGGTTGAACTATACTAGTTGTAGTGATTAGACGTTGTTTTTGGGATAATAGTTAGTAGTAACGACTTGATTTTGTGGGTATTAGTTTTATTTTAGTCGGAAAAGTCGGGTCGTTACATAAGTCCTGTATGTTCAATTTGATGAGGGCGCATAAAAACGTCTTAAAATATTGCATTAATATCACTTAAAACAATACATTTTATATTGTATATATATTCGTATGATTTGTTCTTCTTCTTATTTTTCTTCTTCTTATCATGATGTCCAAATTTTTTTTTCACCTTAAGATTTCAATCCCTAGCCACCAATCTATACAGAGTAACTTGCTTCATCCTTGCACCAAACTTCTTCTTTTTTCCCTTTCCACAATCACATAGCTCACTTAATCTTCATCATTTAGGACCCTTAGAACTTTTCTTCTCAACATGTTCTTGTTTCACAATCAGTTAAGTCTAATCACATATATGGAACTAGTTTTATGATTAATGGCCACCTAGAAATGGGTATGAAGGCTAGACAAATGAAGACAAAGTATCAGAAATATTATGTTAATGCTGAAAATATCAATGTCTTAGTATTTGTAGTTGTGATTTTAGACCCCTCGTCTTAAAATGACTTATGTTGAATGGATGGTCAAGAATAACTATGAAGCAAATAAATTAAGCTACTCTATTGATCTCTAAGATAAAGCTTGTTTTAGATGGTTTTTTTGAGTCTTATGCCTCTTCCATGTTCCAACCAAAGAAAACTAAAGCATCTACCTCCACTTGTACCTTTTCTACTACTTCCACTTTTACCCAAGATCTTGATAGGGATAGAACGAAGGGAGCGAGAGAAAGTTGATCTTGATAGTATAATTTGAATATCATTTGTGTTTATACATAAGATAAAACATAGTCATGTGGAGTCTCGTTGGATTCGTTTCAACATTTAGTTTTTTAATATCTAGTTTTTATAATTTTTACAAACACACAATTAAAGATATTAATCTTCAAATTTTTGTCTCGGCAAATGTGAAAAGTGAAGTGAGTAAAGTAAACAAAACGGAGGGGGTAACTGACATTATCAGAAAATAGTCTACAATTTTAATCTTAAATAATAATGACATTATGATTTTAGCATAAATGTTATATAAATTTGACAATAACTTTTAAAATTTGATTATAGGACAAATTATTTTAAATCTTTCTAAACCATATAAAGAAATATTGAAGGTAGAAGAAAAAGGATAAAACTTAATAGTTTAGGATTATAACTTGCAAAATCTTTGTGTTATATAAGGCAGAAGATAAAAATTTAACACGAAACCAGGCCTTTGGCAATTTTTTTGCTCTCTAGGACTCAAAATTTTCCATATAATTCAAACGCTAAAACCCAATTGGATAAAACGATAGAATTAGAATTTTATTTCTCTCTAAGGACTCAAAAAAAAAAACAAGAAAAAGAAATTAAAAAAAAAAACCATATAGCCAAATTAAAACAGATGCCTCGTAGCTCATAGAAGGGTCAACGACCTTCTCCACTACTACCTGCTTTTGCTTCCCTTCAATCTTAAATATTAAGCGTTAAGTCCTTTTTGACATCAGCTCTAAAATTTTTAACTTGCACTCGTCATCCTCAGCCATTCCTAATGCAGCATTGGCTTATACAACAATGTCAATAATCAATATATACCTCATATCTATATGGAACAATACATCAATATACCACCAGAGAGGTAAATATGAAATACTCCTAATTTTGGATAAATATTTTATAATTAATTACTATTTTTACACTATTAAAATTATTTATTTGAATTTTAGACATAAAATTTCAAGTTAAAATGTTTTTTCTTTTTTAAATTACTACCTCCGTATCACAATACTCGCTACATAAGTATGTGATACGGACTCCTAGGCAAAAAATAGATTTAAAAAGAGATAGAGTAAAAAATGAATAATTAAGTGGACCCACAACAAAAGTAAAGTTTAAAAAATTCACATGGGTTATTTTTTCACTAAATACAGTAAAAAATATTTGTTGCAAGTATTATTTTACAACCTAAAATGGAAAATGTTGCGAGTATTGCGATACGGATGTAGTATAAAAACCAAAAATTTCATGTACATACACGTGATTTTCGGATATATTTAATAAACCTTATTTTCATACATTACAATGATCTTATCATTAAACTAATTTTATTGAAATATTATTTTAAGCCCAAATGTTACTCTCTAATTTAAAAAAAAAAAAAAACAAACTAAAACCCAAAAGACCAATTAGATAGCCCAAAAGAAAAAAAAATAATAAAAAAAATTGTAGCAAGCCCATTGAAACTCACGTCAAGGAGGAGAAAATAAAATAAAATAAATAATTAAATCTTTTCACTTCCTTAATTCCATTCCATGATCACCCTTATGTCCCCAACCTCCCTTATTTAATAAACTTCTCCTTATCCTCCAAGCAAAATACATTTCAAAGTATGACACGCATAAAATATTTTGATCACCCTAATATTTTCATGCTCTCCAAAATCTACCATATTACACTAATCCTAAACACTATAAATACTCCTCCCATCTCATTATACAAATTGCACCAAACCACCAATCTTCCTCCTCTTTGGTTTTCTTTCTTTCATTCATCTCTTTTCACCTATTCATATCATTATTTTCTTTTATAAATTAAGATTAAGTGTTAAAATTTTAAATTAATTATATTAGCTTTGTTAAATTAATTAAGATTAAGTGTCCGGACTCTTACCTGATGAACAAATAATGAGAATATCATTAAATAGTGCCAAAGCAGGGCTTACAAGTTCTCAAAAAAAAAAAAAAAAACTCATTTGTATTGAGAAAAAAAAAAGGGTTATAAAAGCTTCCGAAAGTAATAATTCACCATAGTTATCAAGGAATTTGCTAAGCTTGTGAGCCATAGAGAACCATTCAAAAGTCATGTCAAATAAAGAAAGCAATGATTCAAGGTCCTATATCAGATTATCAGAGAAGAATCGGGTATTGTTTTTGTATTAAAAAATAATCGGGTATTGTATTGTTGTTGTATCAAAGAAGAATAGAGGGTGTTACTAAATGCAATCCTCATTTTATTTACTAATTAAAGTTCGTATTTGGGTAATTTTGCCCTTGGCTACACGTGCGTGTGTTGGATGTAGAAAAAAAACACGACATATACCAGGGTGCATGACCTATGCGCCCCGGCCTAGGTCCAGACGCATGATCTATGCGCCCCGGCCTAGGCCCAGCCGCATGGACAATGCACCTGGACTTAGGCCGGGGCGCATAGGCCATGCGCCCGGCCTTTCTGATTGCACACTTGGTCTTCAAATGCTTATATCTCCTTGGTTTCTCAGTGAAATTTGACGTATAATATATCAAATCGAAGCTATCAAAACAAGGAATCTTATGTAGGTTGAATCGCCTAAAACGAATTTATTTACTTTGTTAAAAAAAACCTATTTGTTCAATACTTAATTTTATAGTCTCGCTCATATGATGAATATCTTAATTATCTATTCCAAAAGTTTGTTTCTACATAGATTTAGTGGAAGGCATCAGTGAGGAATCTAGAAATTTTGCTTAGCATGGGTCATAATTATGTAATGAGTTAAACTAATATGCAAAGCTAACTAAACTAACACAATTTCAATAATTCTAATTACATTGTAAAGTATATGTTCATTTAAAATTTCTTGGCATGGGGTAATTCATTGCCTAAGTAAGCTCGGGCCTAGATCCTCCCTGGAAGACATCATCTATCTTCAACTTATGATTGAACTTATCTAACTTTGTGATATTGGATTAATTTTTTTACAATATTTAAGGAAATGATTGTGTATGTTGACCGAAGCGACCATATATGAAATATACATAAATAAAGTTGTGTATTCATTTTCTTTCCCCGATGTACACTGCTATATAAGGCAATTTATTAACCTTTTGTAAACTAAATTTTGCAGAATAAGTAGTTTATACAAGTTGGTGTATTTCTACACCTCTCTATCAATTTTCTTCTCTTTTCATTGACAACTTATTCGTTTGAGATTTTGCAGGTCTCCAAACATGAGTTAAGATCATTGCTTAAGAATTAAATTTAATTTCCATGTGCTTTGGTCGAGGTCTTAATAAGGGTAGGGGTTGTTATGTAATTGTGTAAAATTATATTCGATATTGTACTCAAAAATGTTATTTTTGTTTAAAAAATGAACATAGCTTAATATGAAAGGACTTTATTTGTAAAAAAAAACATCTAGAACTAAAGAGATGAAGGAAATTTGAGCACAAAGTGAGTATAATTTTGAATAAATTTCATGAGAAATTTTATTTTGTTTAGGAAAAATTATATAGAAAGATGAAAGAACTTTATGCGGAAAAAAAAAACCCAGAAATTTAAAGTTGAAAGAACTTATAGGCTGGAGGGAGGATTATTTTGAATGAATTTTATGAAGTTTTTGAGATTATTATTATTATTCCAAATGTTGAGTTTTGTTTAATTTCTCTACTATAAACAATATCTTTTACTTGCGCAGTTAACTGTATTTTTAAAAACAAATTTAATTAAAATTTGTATCATGTAGTTAAGTTCATTGCTTGCCCGTGACTCAAGCATTCCTCAAACAATCAAACGCATTTTTGAAACAAGTAGTAAACTACAACACATTTAGATTCAAATAAAAACATTTAATTAAATGTTGATTAATTAAACGATACAATAAGATTGATACTATTCTTTCTATAGAATTATTGTCAACATAAACAAAACCCGGGCAACACCGGCCACCAAGCAAGAAAACTAGTTTTTATATGAATTGCTAGTATTTTTCAATCTTATCTTTATTCAACATTACAAGTCGATGATAATTAACAAATATGTCTTCTTTCATTGAGTTCATTATTGATTATAGCTTTATTAGAGTTTTTTTATTGCATCTACCTTATCAATTTTATTTTTTTTTTGTCAAAATTATAATATAATTATATATTTTATTTTATATTCAAAACTATAGATAAATCATAACATAATGAAGTGACAATGCTTGTCAAATTTTAAGATTTTAAGTTCAGTTACTTGTAAGATATAATTTTTTATTAATCATGGATTAATTGTGTAATTAATATGTTATGGAGTGTGCATACATTTTTACTATTGAAAGTTCTAAAAAAAATAAAAAAAAACCAGAACCAAGAAAATTTTGACTAGCAAATACAGTAATTCATCTAGAAATAAAAAAATCTAAAATTTACATGATTAATATCTAGGAAAACGAAAAACATGAAAGACAATAACAGCATTTACATTTTACAGGAATACAGAGCCAGGGTTGTTCCTGAGGGTTTAGGGGCCCGGACGAATTTATTATTGTCCGCCCTTTAAACTAATTTTTTTTTAAAAATCTCATATTTATTTAGGGCGAAAAAACACATGTATTAATATGAAAACATTATTTAATGCTAAAAAATATCTTACTTTTTCTAGATAAAAAATTATTGGGTTTTCTATATAGTGCTCCTGTGGTATAGTGTTTTCTATGATGTACACCTCCAAATTGGGACTTCTACATGGTACCCCTAAGAAACTTTTGTTCACCACTTAGTACCCTCTAAATTATTAATTACGTAATTAACAATCTAAACTTGATTATTAGTGCACTAATCATCATAATTAATATAATTTGCTGCTAATTGTTACTAATTATTACCACAGAATTACCAAAAAATACAATAAAAAAACCTAGCGATTTTTTTTAATAATAGCAATAATTAGTAGTTCTTTATATTAATCATGAAGGTTAGTGCACTAATAATCATGTTTAGTGTGTTAATTACGTATTAATAATTTATAGGGGGTACTACGTGTTGAACAGTAGTTCCTCGGGGGTACTATATAGAAGTCCTATTTTGGAGAGGTACATTATAGAAATCCTTATACCACAGGGGCACTACTTAGAAAAATCCAAAATTATTTAAAGATAAATAATACTATACTCCGTACATTATAATTCATACGGAGTATAATACTTTAAGAATGTATTGAAATCTTACAAAAAATAATTATAATGTAATTCAAATAAAGTGTATTAAATTCATACATAATACGAGTGATATGTATTTCATTTCATGTTTTTTTGAAGATTCATTTCATGTTTTTGTAATTTGGAAAAGAAGAAAATTATATATTAGATGTACAAATTAAACTGCGTTTAAAAATTTACAAAAGATATGTAAAAAAAAAAACACATATAAGTAGTAAATATTTTTACAACATGTCAATTTATGTAAAATATTTACTATAAGTGGCTAAGAAAATTTTGGACATAATAGATACTTGACCTAGTTAATTATACTTTAGGAATAACAAAATGTGATTACTTGTATTGAATGAATGTAAACAAAGAAAAATTTATTGGTAAAATTATTTTAAGAGTTTGCATTGATGAATAGGGATTTGATGTGAAAGAAAAATTACAAAGAAACTTAATAAGATTATAGGACTTTGCAAATTTTCATGCATGTAATTGAAAATGCAATACATGAAGAAATGAAAAAATAAAATAAAATGTTCATCATGGGAATTGAACTCATGACATTTTACTCTCAAGCAAATACACACTCCAGAACTTCTTCACCGCTGAGCTAAGTTTTCTCTCATTCCATTATTAACATTTCTAAGATATATAGTGTGACTTTGGCGGAAGTCTGATTTATGGGCCCTGGGCGTGGGTAATGTAAAATATATAAAATATTTTATATATTTAGTGGGCCTCGCTCGCCCCGCTCCAGGGTCGGCCCTGTACAGAGCAACAAAGCAGGCAATTGAACTACGGAGTAACTGCCACTATCTACAATATATAAAATATTGCTGACATCATTTCCTCGTCTAAATGTTTAAATGTAATGCTCTTATTAAAAAAATTTCCGCCAAATACACTGGCAATGTCATACTTATGTCATCCTATTAAATGACACTCCTTTTTCCATGCATAGCTTCCTATTACTTTTCATTATAATAAATAATATATTAATAGTAAACCGACCATTTTAATATTTTGTTTTTACCATATATTCAAGAAAATATACTACATTCAGTATAAATTAAGTAAATACATTTGTGAAGAAAGAAATACTCTCCAGTTGCCTAAAATAAATTGGGAGAGTTATTATTATAATTTACAATTAAAAAAATTAAAATAAATGTAGATCCATGTTTCTTACGTCATAAAAAGGCACTTGTCAGTTTCTCCATTTCTAAATATAAAGTATTTTGTTTGATACAATTTTTATGTAAACATAAACTATGACTCTTAATAGTATAAAATTAGATTTTTGTTGCTTGCTTTTTTTTTTTTTTTTAAATGTATGATTTTGATTTCTAATAATAGGTAAATATTGTTTTTAATCTCACTAAATATATAAATACTTTTACAAACGTGCATCACACGGATACTAACCTAGTTTTTTATACAACATTAAACATCATCAAATTCAACAACTTGAATTCTCGGATACAATTATTTTTTAATTAGGAAAAAAAAACTGAACTCCCACAACAACCACAACTCATTGAAGCACTCAAGGGAAGTGCTGAGTATGAAAATCGACTGTCAATTGAAGTACCCGTGTTATATAGATCTGAGCTAGGTCTACATCCTTTACAATTCTATAAGATCTCACAATTGTTCCAAAAGGATTTGGGAGAGAATATATTAGCAATATAGATAGATTTTTTAATTGATGCTTAAAAATAAAAATCAACTCTATCCTCTAAAACTCTAGAGGATCATCACACATTTGAACAAGTTTTACCTCATTCCCCAAACCAACCACAACTTGCAAACTAAAATTAAATAAGTCAGTTATGGTTGGTTTCCGACTATTTTTTGAATTTTGAATAACTAAAGCGAATCAAGTAACACTGAAACCATTTTTTTTTTTTGTTTGTATGTACCTCATCAAACGCACTGCCTCGTGCCTCGAATTCTGATATATTAAGCACTGCACCAAAATCTCATCCTTAACACTTAAACCAATTACTATTGAGCTAAATTCTAAGCTCAATAAAACTCACAATAAAACAAAAACAAAAAAGGTGAAAAAGTATAATACAAGCTAAGCTAGGGTGCGAAAGGAGAAGGATGATCAAGGGAACGACCATTATCAAAATTCTGAGAGTAACTTTGAGGATCATAGCTGTAATTAACAGCAGTAACTTTGAGTTGTCGTTTTAAACAATACTGCTTCCACTTTGCACGGATTTTCCAGAACAACTGCTTGATCAACGCAAACGAACCTTGTTGACAACATTGCTGATTATTATGTGGTGTGTTTTTATTTATTCTTAGGTATGAAGTTGCAGAGGTGGTTCCGCTGCACCCGATTCGCCGAAACTTCAGGGTCGCCATTGGATCCCATCCTAATATCTTCATTGATTGATGAAAATTAATGAAGATGATTAGATCAATGGAATTATTAGATTTTGTAATTAATAAATAAAATTAATAATCGATTTTGAATTGGTTTATTAGAGTGGAGTGGTGCGTGATAGTGGGAAAAAAGAGCAAAGAGTGTTTTGAAGTGGGAATGAAAGAGAGAATGTTTTGGGGAACTTTTTTGGGAGAGATGCTTTAATAGTGTCAAAAATTAAAGAGAATAAGCATAATTGTTGTTGGACATCGCTTTCTCAATTGTAGGATAAAGGACCATATGCTCGTCTCACTCTCACCCTTTATTTGACATGTCGTATATGCTGGTGTTTGTTGCAGAGAGTGAAAGTTTAGAGTTTTGACTAATAAAAACTTTATTTAAGGTGTTTGGTGAGAGAGAGAGGATTAAAGAGGGTTTTGTACCAAAAACTCTGATCAAAACTCTCTTTTGAAAAAGTTGGGTAGAGAAGCTTTTTCAAGAAGCTTTTTCAAGAGAGTTTTGGAGAGAGGAAAAAAAATGACTATTTTGTACATATTATTAAAACTTAAATTTCTTTTTAAAAAAAAACATGTCTATAAATGTAATTTTACGTACTCTAAAAGTACAAAACTCTAAACAATCAATGAAATGTTACCAAACAACTTCACACAACAATTATTTAAATCAACAGTCAAACTAATCACCAAACAGGGCCTATAACTTTATATTTTAAAATTAAAAAAAAAATGAGTTATATTTTTTTAATGCCAAATGTCAAGTACAAGGTGAGACTCAGGAAAAGTGAAAGTGACCATAGCATTGCTCTTTAAACATTTACTTTTTTTTCATATCTCCCAATATAGTATTAGTTTGGTAATGTACTCTACTTTTCAGGGGGATACTCACTATTCACTACGGAATTTTAAATATTTCATCGGCCTCAACTTATATGCAACAATTTTTTTATTTGAATGTTTTAAAATACTTGCTATTTTTTCTTTTAAAATTTATGGGCTCCACATATATTTTATATTTTTAACATTTTTTTTTTTATCATTTTAGATGTTAAGTACTCATCTTTTTACAAGATCAACCGTGGGCCCACATGAAATCAACTTGCCAAAACAATCGTGCCAAAATGGATATAGCGATTAAATTGGATAAACTGGTCTAAAACCCAATTTTAATTGGCCGAAATAGACCGCTCTAAAACAAACCCTTGACCTGTATGGTCTCGATATATGTTTTTTCCACTGGAATAGATCCTAACTGAATTTACTCTGACCCAAATTGATGTAAACTCGATCTGGCTTTGGTTTTTGACCCGAACAAAATGGAACATACTTTTTTTATATAATTTAGGGGTGGGCATAATTCCGAACTTCTAAGCCAAAATTTTAGTCCAACCCAAAAAATGACATATGATTCAAAGCTTTGAATTGACCAATTGTATTGTGATCAATCGTTTAAGACCAACGGGTTAATACCTATATATCGATTGTGACCGTGCGATTATGACATGCATATCGATTTTGACCAATCAATTATGACCTATATACCTATTATGACCCGTCAAACACCATTTTGTAACCGGTCACGTGTGGCTTGTTTCCGACAACAACCGGACCGAAATCGACTAGCACCCGCCAAGGAAAATACATAATTCGAAGTGATACCGAATAAGACAGACTGATACCGACCGATTCTGAATAACTCATATAACCTGCTTTTGACCGTTTTTTTTTTTTTTTACCAAACCTATTTTTGAACAAGCAGTTGCCGACCATTTAATCCGTTTTTACATCCTACATTCCTACCCTCTCTACATATAATAATTAATTGAAATTTATGAATAGGGAAATTAACAAAAGAGAAAAATAGAAGGGTTTTGGATTTCGTGTAATTAACTAATTGAGAATTATTAGATGTGTACCCCACTCAATAGTCTACAAGTGATTGACTGATGTTACGCCACTAACACACACTTTCACGGTTTCACCCATATGGAATCATATCCTCCATCCATTGCACCTCATGTCTTGTTGGTCTTCATTATTATAGTCCTCATTTTCCCTTGGACTTATTTTCGTCTGTTATTAAATTAGGTGTAGCTAATTTTTTAAGTTTTGATATTATAGACAATATATACATTGGTAATTTGAACTAGAGGCTATAGACAATAATTATGTGTAACATCTCTCCGGTAACACCCTCTTAATACAGATTATTAGTGCTTATTGAGCAGAGCAACTCGCAAGTACTTCAAATCTAACTCGGTCAAAACTCGATTCGAGTTGGCTCTTGTTTGCTAAAATTAGATCAAAATTCAGTAAATGTACAAGAAATTTATATTTTTTCATACTTCCATTTTTTGAAATAAAAATTACGTTGACATATTATAAAAATAATCTAAAATACTTGAGTTAAAAAAAAACTAATATATGAAGAAAAGAAAATATGATCGATTCAACTCGACTCAGAATTAAATGAGGAAAACTCTACTCGTGCTATAAGCACCCTGATGCGGGTTGATTATGTTTTTTGGTAGCTACAAAGAGTTACACGGCATAATTCTATGTGATATTTGCTTGTATTTTACTTCAAGGAATAAAAGGTTGGTGTCACCGAAAAGGTCATTCACCGACAATGATTAGATTTAGGGATTAGTAAAGTGTCATTTCAGTTCATAAAGGCTGAATTGGTTTAGGAAATTGTCGTGGAAACGATGTAGCCCTCAAGGTGTGGTATTTACACTTTTATTTTAAACTATTTCGCCCTTTTAGATTATCGGGAATCCACGAAATGTTTAGTACTATACAATGGGGCAATGTATACACTTTATATGATCTATAAGAGTGTATGTAAAAGAACTTGTGTTTAGTATTTTGTATTTGTGACACACTTAATTAGTATAATTTGCAAGAAAATACCAAGTGCAAGCAAGTTGTTTAAATTATGAAAAACTCAGAATTTTCTCTTAATCGCAAACCATTGAACTAACATGCCTATCTATAGGCACAATTACAAGAAGAATCAGCTCCTAAAGCTGAGTAAAATCACCATTAAAGCACCATAAAATCAGAATTCATGGTGATTCATTTGTGTAATTAACACCCTTAGCTTGAAGATGTCATCCACTAGGCTACCTTCAAGTTCTGATTTTATTTCACTTTAAACCCATTTTATTACAGCAATGAAGGCTTAGAACAATGCTTAATACGTAAAAGCATCCAAGGCAAAAGTATCCAAGAAATCTAGCAAACTGCTCGATTTTTCCAGAGACGTTTCGAGAGTCGCGGAGGTGCATCGCGATTCACGACACCTGGGAATCGCGAGTCGCGACCCAGGTCGAGAGTTGCGAGGCACTTTGTGCCTCGTGGTCTCTTTTTGCCTTATTTCGTCTCCCTTAGTTCAATGTCCAAGCCTATTTATTAATAAATGTTCCAACAATCCTCCTCCCATTTATGACATAAATGCTGACAAGCTCAAAACACAACTCGCAATAAAAACAACACAAAATTTACATGTTCATGCATGAATAGAAATATCGTAAAGATTGAATTTCCACTTTGTATATGTATACTTTACAAAAATTTCAATTGTAATGATAGACTAAGCTTTGAATCAAACAATTTACTACGAATTATTGAAGATACAATTATACGCATAAACACTAACAAGAATCTTTTAACCCTCGCTCTACACCTACGTCACAATGGTTTACGTATCTATTCATGAGTGTTTCAAGTAAAGCCTAGTCTTGATGAAGCGACCAAACTTCTAGCTCACATAGGTAGATCTTTACACATATGCTCCTACAATTAAGCCAATAAGAAAGATCTATTAAGAATTGAAACAATTCATCATCCTTTATCATTGAGTAGGTTTAGCACTTACCTTGGGATGATAATTTTCAAATGCTCACAACCTCAAGTGAAAGTCGGTCCTCGTTGAATTTGAGATCCAACGTTTTATTGGACGTCAAATTGAATTCCATTTCATTGAGATTGTACAATAGGCTTTAAAACATCCCTAAATTCATTTTGTTCAACAAAGCTTTTGGCAATGGTTAAGTAAAAGCATCCGCCAAATTTACTTGTGACCGAACAAAATTAATGGTTATACAACCATCCTTAATCATCTCACGAACATAGCTATGTCTAACTCCAATGTGCCTTGACTTGCCATTGTAGACCATGTTATATGCCTTGGTAATTTTTGCAGCACTATCACAATGGATAGCTAGAGACGACATTGGTTTTACCCATAAGTCAACCTCACTCAATACATTGCGAAGCCACTCCGCTTCTTGACAACAACAAACAAAAGCAATAAATTCCGAAGCTATTGTGGAATCGGTGACACATGTTTGCTTCTTAGAGGCCCATGAAATGACACCTCCTCCAAGAAAAAATACCCATCCACTTGTGGACGAAAAATCCTCCTTATTGGAGATCCAACTTGCATCCGTAAACCCTTCTAAAATAGAAGGCTCAGCGGTATATGTCAAACCAAAATCTATTATTTTCTTCAAATACCTTAACACTCTTCTCAAAGCTTGCCAATGTTCCATACTAGGATTACTAGTAAATCGGTTCAGCCTACCAATAGCAAATGTTATATCTAGTCGAGTGCTAGTCATAGCATATATCAAGCTTCCGACCAAGCTCGCATACTCCAATTGTGAAATTGGTATACCACTACTCGGAACCAATTTTATATTAGGATCCATTGGAGTAGCATAATGACTCGACACCGACTCATTAAACCTATTCACCACTTTCTCAATATAATGAGATTGTGATAAAGAAACCGTACCTTTACCTCTCACAATTCTTATTCTAAGAATTACATCCGCTTGACCCAAATCTTTCATTGAGAAGCTCTTTGAGAGAAATGCTTTGGTTTTATTAACTTCATCCAAATCAGTCCCAAAGATAAGCATATCGTAAACATACAAGCAAATGATGGCTCCTTTATGGTTATCAAATTTGCTATATACACACTTATCGGATTGATTTATTTTAAATCCATTCGCCAAGACAACATCATCAAATTTTTGATGCCATTGCTTTGGTGCTTGTTTTAGGCCATACAAAGATCTAATTAATTTACACACTTTGTTTCTTGTCCTTTGAAAACAAAGCCTTCCGGTTGATTCATGTACACTTTCTCCTCCAATTCACCATAAAGGAATGCGGTCGTTACATCCATTTGGTGAATTTGAAGACCATGAATCGCAGATAATGCTAATCAAAAGTATTATATTAGCTGTTCTAGTTACCGGAGCATAAGTGTCAAAATAGTCGATTCCATATTTTTGCCTAAAACCTTGGGCCACTAACCGGGCCTTGTATTTTAATATGGTTCCATCAACCCTTTTTTTCTTAATGAAGATCCATTTACAACCAAGAGCTTTGCAACCCGGAGGTAAGTCCGATAAAACCCAAGTATTATTACCCATTAATGAATCCATTTCATCATTTATGGATTCCTTCCAAAAAGCGGAATCATGAGACTTCATAGGCTCACCAAAGGTTTTCGGATCCTCGTCCATATGATAAACATATGAAAATTGAGTCACAACAGACTCCCTTTGACCCTTCAACTAAATATAGTTGAAAATCTGGTGCAAAAGTTTTTGCTTTTCTAGCTCTTTTACTTTTCCTAATTACCGGAATTGTAGTATCATGATTTTTATCTATATCATCTACATTCCCGAAACTAGTACTAGGTACCATGTCCTTTGGTTTAGGAATCGATGAAAACCGAGTTTCATCAAATATTGCATCCCTTGACTTTATGTTCAAGAACATAAAACCTATAGGCATTGTTATTTTCCGCATAGCCTATAAAAATGCAATCAATCCCTTTTTCACCCAACGTTTTGACGTTTAGGTTCCGTCAATTTGACAACCGCCCTACACCCCCACACCCTAAGGTATGTGAGATTAGGATTTCTTTTAAACCAAATTTCATACAGGGTATCCAGTGGCGGAACCAGAAATTTTTACTAAGGGGGGCGAACTCATAAGAATCCAATTCTTCTTATTATTAGTATAATTACATAACAACATAAGAAGATGACAAAATAAATAAACTAAAAAAAAAGTTGAAAGCCACTATCTAATAGGAGTATATATTTTTTTTTCTCTAAAACTTATTGAATACATAAGCAATTCACTTTGATTATTTAAGTTGAACTCTCCTACTTTTCATACTATAAAAGTCATCTACAATTGAATCCATTGAAAATGTTTTAGCAATCTCCTTTTCAATATACACCAGTAAGTAATCTGAAAGGAAATCGTCTTCCATTTTGTTTCGAAGGCTAGTCTTGACGATCTTCATTGCTGAAAAAGCTCTTTCTGTGGTTGCTGTGCTAACAGGAAGGGTTAAAATTAGTCGAATCAATCTATAAATTAAAGGGTAGTGAATTGATTTTCTATGCTCCACCAAACTTCTACACAAATCAGTTATGTTACTCAGATCTTTCATAACTTGGTGATTTGGAATATCATGATAAAATAAATCAAGCTCATCCTTCAAATCAGATATGTCTTCTTCTGAAAAGTCTCGATCATAGTATTTCTCTGCCAAAAGACAAATATTATCCACATTGAAGTCTTTAAAACCATCGATGGGATTTAAAGATGCACTCAATACAAGTAAGTCCGTCGCTTGCTCACTAAATCGACTGTTCAACTCCTGTAATTGTTGATCAATGGATGCAAAAAACACACTGACTCGATAATGGTGCTCCACTGAAATATTATCTTTGTTGTGCCGAGATCGAATTATATCAGAATAAGGAACATTCATATCTGGTACTTGAGTGTCATGACTATTACAAAATGTAGTTACATTTTGTAAAAGACCTTCCCAACCATCATCTCTGAAACCCTGAATTAAAGACTTCGTTGCAACAACTAAATGCATAGCATTCAAAATATCTTGTGATTTGTGATGCAAAGCTCGACAAAGCCCATCTGTAATTCTCAAAAGTTCTTGCATCAGATGTAAAATAAAAACAAAATCAAAACTTAATAACTTTTTCAGAGCAGATTTAGCATCACCACGTTGAGAATATGAAGCTCGCCGATCAGTGGCTATTTTCTCAAGCACCGTACGAGTTGCATTGAACATTTTCAATACACTGCAGATTGACTTATAATGAGAACTCCATCTGGTATCACCTGGTCTTTGTAGAGTTCCAATTTGATGTAACCCTTTTCCTGTCTCAACCTCTTCGATTTCAATCAAATGTTCCATTTCGGCCACTTGTCTCTCTTGTAGCTCATCGTGGCGCTTAGAAGAAGAACTAACAGTGTTGACAATAAATATTAGATCTTTAAAGAAATCATGAACCTCGGCTACTTCTCTAGAAGCAGCAATTAATGCTAGTTGTAATTGATGTGCCAAACAATGCACATAATACGCATAACGACAATCCTTTGTGAACAAAGCTTGCAAACCATTCCATTCTCCTCTCATATTGCTAGCTCCATCATAACCTTGTCCTCTAAGGTTTTGAATGCTCAACTCATGATTAGATAGTACTAGAGAGATTTCCTCCTTTAATGTTTGAGATGATGTATCTTTGACATGTATTAGCTCAAAAAATCTTTCACGTAAGAATCCATTTCCATCTACAAATCTTAAAACAATAGCCATTTGTTCTCTTTTTGAAATGTCTCGAGATTCATCCACAATCAAACAAAACTTTGAATCACCAATCTCTTTGCGGATTTCCTTTTGCACATTTTGAGCGAAGACATGAAGAATTTCTTTCTGGATTGCAGGGGAAGTATATTTAGCATTTTGAGGTGCATTGTCTAGCACAACATCATTTACTTCTTTATTATAAGATGCTAAGAGTTTTAACATTTCTAAAAAATTTCCCTGGTTTTTAGAAGAAGAACTCTCATCATGACCTCTAAATGCACAATTTTGAAATGTAAGCCACCTTACAACTTCTATTGAAGCTTTAATCCTTTTTCGATTAGCTTCAATCTGTAGCGAGTTGCTTTTTCATATGCATAGTCAATGTGACCTTCAGAATTCTGTAAATTCTTCCAACATAGAACAGAATATGCGTGAGATGAATTACTATCTTTTCCAATATGAGATTTCAATGAACAATCTTTTCCACCAACCTTCTTCCAATTTTTAAATCCTTGTATTGTAAAAGCATCACAAGAACTTTTTCCCAATGGGTCCTTTGGAAAAAGAAAACATGGAAAACAATAAGCAGCATCGGTAGTAGGAGAATACTCTAGCCAAGGAAAAGTGTCAAACCAACTAGATTGGAAACGACGCATACGGCCTTGTGGTCCAGATTGAGGATATTCAGACAAACGAATTTGATATGGTCCATTCTTAATGTATTTCCTCACAATCTCATCTTGTTTGTCGGGAGGATAACTACTTATTGCTTGCCGTAAAGCTGGATCGCGAACTAAAATAGTATTACCAACATTTATGGCATGTTCAACACTAGGATTCGGTGAAGGTTGTTCAGTGGGAAGTTGAGTAGTTTGTTCATTAACGTCAATAGTTGGTTCAATTGTTTCATCAGGATTTGGGGTACTATCCGACGTGTGTTTTGCTTTTACAAAATATGAATCAATTGTTTTTCTCTTCATTATTGTACCTAGAACAAATTAATATACCATATAAACATAAAATTTTAATCAAATAAAATTAACCATATAAAGAATTAAAGAGCATGTCAAAACATTGGCAAACTACTTAAATAAAGCCACTACATAACTTAATTGAATAAACAATTAAAAATTATACATATTCATATATCAAGACAAATTAATCTTAGAGAATAAAGTACTATATTAATAAAGTTCATCTATACATATACTTTTTCACTAGACCACTAAATAGAATGATAGATCATCAATAGATCATAGATAGCGACAAAAAACAAATAAAGAGAGTAGAGTACTAGTATATTAGATAAATTAATTAGAGTATAAGAGTAATATATAAAATATTGTAATACGAGTAGCCTAATATGTATAGGTAGTAGCTAGTTAGGTACCTTGATGGCTTGATCAATTGACAGATGTTTTGATGATGATGATTGACAAGAAATTCAGAAGTACAGTAGATACCCTAGCCTTATGCAGTAGTCAAATGCGGAATAGTGGTTCTGATTTTTTTACTTTTCTTTTAACCTATTTGTTGAATTTTTTATTTTAATAAGTTAATTTGGGCCTACTACATAAAAAAATTTTTGGGCCCATGGGGGAGGCAGCTGCCCCCCTTGCCCCCCTCTCTTTCCGCCCCTGAGGGTATCCATGTTCCATTTATTAGAAACCCAATTTAAGACATAACATGTGGTTAGCATCACCTCACCCCAAAAACCATCATTAAGACCCGAGTTAGAAAGCATGGAATTAACCATTTCTTTTAATGTTCGATTTTTCCTTTCCGCCACACCATTACTTTGTGGTGAGTAAGGTGCGGTCGTTTCATGAATTGTGCCAATGGAATTAAAATAATTAGGGTCATAATATTCGATCTCCACCTCTATCCGTCCGAAGTATTTTAATATATTTTTAAATTAAGTTGTAATTCCACTTCGGTTTTACAAATATTAAATTTGTCAATGGTCTCATTTTTGGATGATAGCAAATAAGTATAACAAAACTTATATGAATCATCAATAAAAGTTAGAACATATATTTTATTACCCAAAGAAGTTTGAACTATATGAAAATAACATAGATCACTATGCACTAAATCAAGCAAATCAGTCTGTCTTGTCACACTTTGGAAAGGTGTCCTTGTGATTTTATTTAACATACATGTTTTACATTTCTCTAAATTTAGATAGAAAGGTGGGGTTAACCCCAATTTTGACATGTCATATAAACGACGATAATTCACATGACATAACCGATTGTGCCATAGAGAAGAAACATCAAGCATAAAAATAGAATCATCAACTTTATTATTAATATGAAATTTAAACATTTCATTACAATAATAACCTTGTCCTACATAAACACCACCCTTAGAAACGACAAATTTATTTGACTCAAATACAACTTTAAAACTAAATTTATTCAAGATACCTCCCGACACTAGATTTTTCCTAACTTCGGGTACAAAAACAACATCTCTAAGAGTAAGTGTCTTTCCCGAATTTAAATACAATTTTACTTGGCCTAAACCTTTGGCCTTTACCATAAAATCCCCATGTACAAAGTTGGCCAATCATTCAATTTTTGAAAAGTCTTCGATAAATGTCAATCCTTGCACACATGTCTAGAGGCTCCCGAATCTAACCACCAAGAGTCATCAACCTACACAACATTCATTTCAGATATCATAGATACAAAATGAATAAGCTCATTTAAAGCTACATGTGCAATCATACCTTGGTTAGAATCAACTTTGGGTTGATTCTTTTTCCCCTTCTTGTTCTTTGAAGGGCAATCCCTCTTGAAGTGAGGACCACTACATATTTAATAAGTTACAGGATTCAGCTTCTTGTTTGTAGCATTTTTGGGTTTAAAGTAATTGTTGGATTTCTTTGTCCCATTGGACACACCAACCTCTACCATGTTAATGGTAGACTTTTGTTCATTATTATTATTAATAATTTTTAAGTCCTTGTCCTTTTCTTGTCCCTCTTGAACTCGGATCGTCTCCTCAATTAAGAGGTGAGTAGCCAATTGTTCCATGGAAATGTTCTCTTTTTTATGTTTTAATAAATTTTTAGTATCTTTCCATGAGGGTGGTAATTTATCGATGACGGATGCTACCACAATGGCTTCATCCATCACCATCCTGTGTGAATGGATTTGATTTATAATATGATGAATCCCGTGGAATTGTTCCACAATCGGACGATCATTAGTTATTTTAAATGAATTAAATTTACTAACAAGAAATTTCTTACTTGATGCCACCCTATCCCATATGAATTAAACCCATTCTAATACAACAATAAAGTCTTAGAACAATGCTTAATACGTAAAATTGTCCAAGACAAAAGTATCCAAGAAATTGAGCAAACTGCTCGATTTTTCCAGAGACTTTTCGCGAGTCGCGGAGGTGCATCGCGAGTTGCAACATCTAGGCATCGCGAGTCACGACCCAAGTCACCAGTCGCGAGGCACTCTCTGCCTCATGGTCTCTTTTTGACTTATTTTTCTCCCTTAGTTCATCGTCTAAGCATATATTTATTCATAAATGTTCCAACATTATAGTTTCACATAATTTATATTTTCAATTTAGTTCTAAATCAATTTAACACTTAGTTCAACTCAAAGTCATTTTGTATTGAAGACAAACTTTTGGAAAATGTATTTTGCATTATTTTTGGATGACTGCAAATGCAAGCTTTGCACATAGGACTTTTGTCCTTTTCTTCTTTTTCCTTTTGGTTTTTATATATACTTTTACAATTTGTTACTTGGCCTTATTTTTAATGGTTTACGTAATTATATTATACTCCTACTAGTTACTTTGCACCAATTAACATTGGAATTTAGTCGGCACTGGAACTTAGTTACTCCTACTAGTATATTATACTCCTAGTAGTTACTTTGCACCAATTATATAATTACTTTGCACCAATTATATTATACTCCTACTAGTTACTTTGCACCAATTATATTATTTTTAATGGTTTATGTAATTATATTACATTAATGATTACAGATAGAGAGTTTTGACCAATACATGAACTTAGTCGGCACTGGAACTTCCGACGTTCCTAAGCTTCCGGCTTTACAGTGGTAGCCACCCACAACACCCTACTTCACTTAGATCAGACACAACACGGATCTAATATGTTTCCTACCTTAGACTGTAGTCTCACTCTATAATATTTTGTGTTTGGATGATGAGATTTAAGCAAAACAATTAACTATTTGATTGAGATATGAGATTTAAGCAAAAGATTACAAACTTAAACCCTCAGAATGATTTTCTAGAGTTGTATTACTCTTAGGAGAGGTGGAGATCCATTTTTTCTCTTAAGTCTATCTTTCTTTAGATGACTTGAGTTTTCTCTCTCTAAATTCCTCTAGCTCAAGTCTGCCTCTACTAAGCCTTCTTAGCTATCTATTTATAGAAGGAATATCCTAGAATTGGATCCCTTCTGAATGGTTACAAGGCTTTAGCAAATACAATCCACACACTAAAAGTAAAAGAAACTATTTCACTCCATCATGATGTTGTAGATAATTGTTACAAGGCTTTAGCTCTCTAAAATTCTGCCTCTACAAGGCTTTGATGGTCCTACTCCATCATGATGTTGTACATCCCCTCATCTCCAACATTGGATTCCCAGTTTCATGGTCAACATCTTCTTCCATGAAAATTTCTCCAAAATATCTAGCTGCATAAGTCTCATCTTATGTTAGGAAGATATCTAGTAGATAATCTCTTCCTTCTTCTGATAAGAATTTTTCGGCTTCAATTTCTTCTAGATAATCATGGACGGACTCTGTATGAACTATCCCTTCTTCAAAGTATGCTTGCATTTGTCTTGGTGCTATTACTATTGTATTTCCAGCATGAAATATTATACGAGCTTCATGAGAATGTTTTGGATTTTGTTGCCTTTTCAAAGCTCGATTAATATACTGAGCAATGTAGAAGAATCCTAGTGCCCTTGCCTTGACTAGATCATGTACTCTTTTTTGTCTTCTACTTATTGGCTCTTGTACAAATCGAACTTCTTGATTAAACATTATGAGATAATGGGGTGGATTAATCTTTCCTTCTCTGACTTTTATATTTGCACGTTGTACTTTCATAGTCGTTCGGAGATCCTTTTTCCTATAATTTTTTACCCTTTTAAAAATATATTTCTTGAACTTTGTGAGATGCTCAAATAGACTTCATGGGAATGGTATACAATGACATTCCTGTACCATGCCATACTTCCAGGCCTGAAGATTTACTCTAGCATACCCACAATTATAGCAAATAGGATTTGCATTTATTACCATGGTTCCTACACCAGAAATTTTAACATAATGTATGTGGCTTCCCCACATGTCGAATATATCGTAGAATTTATAGCTTCTTGTTACAACCTCAAAGTACCATGCTTTGAAATCATTAACTTTAATTTTCTTAATAATTATATTTTGTAGATCTTAATTAAGATTTTGTAGGTTTTCTTGTATCTCTAACACAAGAAACCTTCGGAATGCTCTATGGCATGCTTTGACTAATCCATATCTACATCTGTTCTTTACTGATGTTATTAAGGCCTGCATCAAAGCCTATGTGGCGGGTGACACTTGCATCAATTCTTCTTGTGTTTCTTTAATCAAAGTTTCTCGTTCTACAGCCATGAGTGCCCTTGTTTCTGTAGAAGGTTGTTGTTTCATTTTCTTATAACTCGGCTTCAGGTTGGATGATGATTCCATTGGCTCATTCTCTAGTTAGACTGCCAACTAGAGAATTTTTTTTATCCCTATATATGTTAGACAATAAAAGAAAACCGATTAAGCCATAATTACCAACGAAGGAGTCTCCCTTGCGTTTGCTTATTAGATATATTTTTCTTCATAAAACCTAATATTCCTTTGCAATATGTTCTTATTAGGAATTGTTTAGGCGCCAAGAATACGAGGAACTTCTCTATTCCTCTAATTACTGCTAAGATTTCTTTCTGCATTGTTGGATAATTACATTCAGCTTTGTTAAAAATTCCACTACTATATCTATAGAGTTTTTCTCCTTCTTTTATTTTTACAACTTAAATCATTGAATTGACGTAATTCAATAAGCTAATTCAACAAGACAAATTCCATTAAAAAATTATAATTTAAACATATTCAATCTATTAGAGGTTATAATTGTGAATCATAAGAGTTCTGAGTTTTAGTTAATTTGGAGTACAAATTTTGAGTTAAAATTATTGAATGCTGGAACAAAATTATTTTAGATGAGCATAAGTAGATGGTTTACTTTGTTAGTGATTATAAGCATCATCAACACTAAAGCAAACTGCTATTTGATAACTAATAAACTATCTTACATCTAAATAAACCTTTTCAAATAGTAATGATAAACAATAATATATATTGGTTTTCAATTTTTTATTTCTGAAGTGAAGTAGTGAATGCAAATACATGCATACGCTGATACGCATAACAAAATGAACCCTCACATACATCAAAAATGAAATAGTAAGACATTCAATGCCTTAATTTATATGGATGTTTAAAACTTCAACAAGTGTAGTAGAAGGTAAAATTCTATTTAACAATTCAATTCTAGTTATACCATGCATGATTCAATTTAAGGCTTGTTTGGGTTTAGTGATTTCATTTGAAATTCTGGATTTGGGCCAAATATCTTGTTTGGGAAATTAAAAATTTTGGAATTGGATTTGCCCCAATTCCTACCTAAATCCATCAAAAAACCATTTACATGTATTTGAAATACCTAAAACTTACGTGTCATTTCAAATTACACTGTGAAATCAATTTTTCTATAGTGGTCATCCTTTAAAACGACCACCACTATGGAGAAATTCTAGCCCTCCAAAATCATTTATTTTACCTTTTCTTTTTTACCTATATTTCTAATTATTAGAGTTTCCAAAATTCCATAATTCATTTAAAAATTCATTTTTTATTTTTTCCAATTAATTAAAATTTATTTAAAAAATTAAATTTTTTATGATAAATTCCAAATTTAATTATTAATTTCTGGATCAATATTCTTTATTTTGAATTTTCCAAAAAATAGTAATTAATTTTATGGAATTTTTAAAAGAATTTTTAAATTAATTATGGAATTTTGGAAACTCTAATAATTAGAAATATTATAAAAAGAATATTATAAAAAGAATTTTTAAATTAATTATGGAATTTTGGATAATCTAATAATTAGAGAAGTGGTTTAAAAAAAAGGTAAAATAAAATAATTTGGAGGGCTATAATTTAATATGGGATTACGGTCATTTTTGAGAGACCGTTGTAGAAGCCCCTGTGAAATAGTATCTGGCTTATCTCTCTTCTCACCTATGCCCTCTCGCAGTCTCGCTTCTCTCCTCTGTTCTCTCGCCATTAAAGGTCATTCGAAGCTCGGTTCCTCCTCCTCTGTTCTCTCACCATTAAAGGATCTTGAAGCTCGGTTCGTCCTCCTCTCTCTTCTCGCCTATCTTGCCATTAAAGAAGCTCGAAGCTCGTTCAAGCTTGGTTTAATCTCAAAAGGAGCGTATCTCATTTTTTTGGTTTATTTTGCTCTGAATCCATTGATTTGCGATTTTTTCAGTATGAGATCTGTGATTTTCTCTGAATCTTAAATTGCATGCATTTACTTGTGTAATGCAGAAATTTTTTCTGTGCATTTTGTTCGATTTTCTGTGCGTTTTTTTTTTCTGCATTTTGATTTGCGATTTGTTTGAGTTTCTCTGCATTTTGTTCGATATTTTGAGTATTTAAATCGAATTAATTTTTTGGTGAATTGATTTCAATATTAATTTTTTCTGTGAATTTTTTGGTGCATTTTGATTTGCGATCTTCTGTGCATTGTTGATGTTGACATGAACCATATGGAATCTCCTGATAGCCCTCCATCGTCCGGCCTTACTAAGGATGATGTGAGAATCTGAATCAATCTTTTATATCATATTAGCTTTAATTTCTTTATTGTAGTTCCTTGATTTGTTGCACTTTTGTTTATCATTATTGCTTGAAATGGCGTCTTGTTTGCATTTACATATTATATAGTGAATGACAATGTAATTGGAATGGTACTCCAGTACTCTGTATAAGCTAAACAATAGTATACTTTTTAATTGAATTTTTTTTGCTGTGTAATATATGAGCTTCTTATGGACTTTTGAGTTTGAGAAGGAGATTATCTCAAGCTTTGAATTCAATTTTTCCCCTAATCACACACACACACACACAAATCAAAAATCACAAATTCTGATATATAGCAGGTCGCATGGTTTTAAACTAAAACCATGCGGCCTGTTGTACATGCAGCTTATTTTACAACAATGTTGGTTTTAAACTAAAACCATGCGGCCTGTTGTACATGCAGCTTATTTTACAACAATGTTGGTTTTAAACGATGCGGCCTGTTGTACATGCAGCTTATTTTACAACAATGTATTTCTCCTTGTTCCATTCAACACATGCCTAATAAAACACTTTTTCTCTAAATTGTTTTCCACCAATCATAATAAGAGAGAGGTAAATACTTTTTTTTTAAAAAAAATTTTTCAAATAATTTTTTGTACAAAAAATACAATTCTAAAAAAAAAATCTAAACACCAAAATTTTTATTTTTCAATAGTTTATAAATAAAGACCTATATTGATATAGTAATTTCCTGCGAAACACTTTGTTACCCCACGTAAACACTTTGTAACCTAAAAAAAACACTTTGTTACCCCACGTAAACACTTTTTAACCTAAAAAAAACACTTTGTAACCCCAAATATACACTTTGTAACCCCAATAACACTTTGTAACTCCACTTAAACACTTTGTAACCATACGTAAACACTTTATAATCCTAAATAAACACTTTGTAACCCCAATAACAAAAAAATCTATTATAGTTGCAAAGTGTTGTATTTTGTTGGGGTTACAAAGTGGAGTAACGAGGTGTTTTGTTGGGGTTATAAAGTGTTTAATTGAGGTTCAATGTGTTTTTTTTTTTTTTGGTTACAAAGTGTTTTTTTTTATTTTTTATTTTTACAAATTGTTTTTATTGAGTTACAAAGTGTTTTTTTTTTTTTTGTTACAAAGTGTTTAAGTGGGGTTACAAAGTGTTTTATTGGGGTAACAAAATAGGTTTACAAAGTTGGGTTACAAAGTATTTAAGTGGGATCAAAAAATTTTTATTGGGGTTATAAAGTATTTAAGTAGGGGTCACAAAGTGTGCTTTTATTGGGTTACAAAGTGTTTTTTTTTTGTTACAAAGTATTTAAGTGGGGTTACAAAGTATTTTATTGGGGTAACAAAATTGGGTTACAAAGTATTTAAATGGGATTCAAAAAAAAATTATTGGGGTTATAAAGTATTTAAGTGGGGGTTACAAAGTGTTTATTTAGGGTCACAAAGTTTTTATTTGAGGTTACAAAGTGTTTATGCGGGGTTAAATTTTTTTTTTGAGGGGTTACAATGTGCTTACGTGGGGTTATAAAGTGTTTTTAGGGTTACAAAGTGTTTACGTAGTGTTACAAAGTGTTATTGGGGTTACAAAATGTTTAAGTGCAGCTCAAAGTGTTTTATTGGGGTCACAAAGTGTTTTGTAGGAAATTAGTATATCAATATGGTCTCTATTTGTAGAGAATTTAAAAATAGGAATTTTGTTGTTTATATTTTATTTTTAGAATTATATTTTTTTGTAAAAAATACATTTGAAAAAAAAAAATATTTTCACTCTTAACCTCCTACTATGATTGGCGGAAAGTTAAAGATAGTGGAAGATGCTTGGAAGATGGAATGATTGATTGCATGGATATTGCATTTGAAAAGCAACGTTCTCTTGTTGCTTGTACTGCACGCTCGCGCCGCATGGTTGTTAACTGTGCGACCAGCCGTGCAGAAAACATATTATATATATATATATATATATACATACACATATGTATCTTTGGTAAAATCTTTGATACATTTGCACTTTGTTTGCTTCTCACAAAGCGAAGGGCAAGAGGGACGAGCAACATGAAGAGTCTCCTACTGAGATGGATGGTGGTAAAATTGAAAGAGCTAGTACATCTGATTCATTGTCCGGGGTTTAAACAAGAGGCTCAAGAGAGATCGACTAGAAAATATAGTTAGTAGATTTGTCATTTGTGGGGTCTTTCAAAGATTGAATTTTATTATGTATTAGTGATTAGAACTTTAATTTAGGTATTGCGAACTAAACTTATTAGTTAAATGTTGGTATATTGTCTTTTTATTGAATTTGATATTGTAAAAAACTTGTTTAAAGTATTTTACTTTACCTTATATTGAAATTCATAATTTGAAATTCTTTGTTTTCCCAAACAAGATTTTGGAATTTCAAATTCTAAATTTAAAATTCTGAAATTTGCTAAACATAAAATTTGGAATTGAATTCAAAAATTGAAATTCTTGAATTAAATTCAACTATTTCAAATGAAATCTTTTAATCCAAACAGAGTCGTATGTTATGTTTGGATACAAGGATCTCATTTGAAATGATGGATTTGGGCTAAATTACATGTTTGGTAAGTAAAAAAATTTGGAATTTAATTTGGCTCAATTTCCAACCCAAATGATTAACAAGCAAATGTTGTGTATTTTAAATGCTTAACAAAATCATGTCATTTCAAATTTTAAAAACAACTCAAACAAATAATTGTCATTTGAATTGTAATATTTCAATTTCAAAAATTGAATTCATCAATTTGAACTGAATTCCACATATTCAAATACTACAATTTTGAAATCAAAACTCCCAAAATAAATATTAAAAAAAAAAAAACTCCTATTAGAGCATTAGATATGAGTATTATGTAATGACTTTTTTGCCCCTATACTAATACTAACATCTCATTTCAAATATTATAAAAATACAATATTTTATACAAACAAATTGTAATCAACTTTTTTACAATTAGCCAAATGTTACAAAACACTTATATATAAAAAGCTAGTCAAATACGTAATCAAATCTATCAACCAAAAAGGTAAACCTCTATTTGTTAAACAGGGCAAATCTGAAGTTCCTCAATTCCCTACCTGCAAAAAATAATTTTTACATAAAGGTGTAGAACATCTGCACATTACAAAAGGAGCTCATGAAATTATAGGAATGAAAACCAAACCAGAAATTGTTGCAAAGCAGCTTTGGTAGTAGTACAGCTCCTAATGATAATTTCTTCAAGTAAATTCACCCAGTGAGTTATGATTCTTATGAACCACACCTTTCAAGACCCATCTATATATCCTGCTCCCAAATTCCTCATCTTGAATACAAAAATTATTGCACTAGCGCTTGCATCAATAGAACTTCGTAATTCTGTACTCGCAGGTATATATCAAGTTTGTAACAAAAGACCATATTTTTATCACAGCAGCTTCAAACATTAGAAAATTGATTCAGCGATTAAAAAGTCCATACCATCTGAAATTGGACACCGCAATGCGTAGTCATCATTGCCTGCTGTGGCTGAACAGCTAGCTGATCACAAAAGTGCTGGTTCTGTTTTGTTCTCAGTGACAATGGAGGCTGCTTCACAATAACAGAGAATCACTATCATTAGCATGTAAGAAGGAACCACCAGTATCATTAGCAATTTAGCATGTAAGGAGGACGCTGCTGCTCTTGTCTGTCACTAGCTTACACCCTTCTAGGCCATGACCTTCCCCAAGTCTCTGATCCTCACCCACCCCTCCCTTTCACATACATGGATACACCCATCCACAAAAACAAAATATAAAAAAAAAAAAAAGTAAAAAAGCACAAGGATATTAACCCAAAGTTTTACATCTTCAGTTTATTACACAAACTCTGCCATAATTATTAATAAGGGTGTATTTACTGTGTTATATAAGACAGAATAAAAGCAACCTAGATAACAAGAGTAAAAACAACGTATTTGAAGTGCAAATTTAGCAGGACAAGAGGAGATGCAACAAGTGCGATCTGAATTTTTCGATACATGGGATCTATTCTCCACAAGGATGAACTGGATGGAGATATTCCCTAAAGGATCAAATCGGGTTGGGTAAAGTGGAAGGGAGCTTCTGGGTTTCTATGCAACTGTGATATGCCAGATAGCCTAAAGGAAAATTTTTCTTGGACAGCTGTTAAGCCGACACTACTTTATGGTGCCGAATGTCGTAGAAATGCGTAAGCTACAATGAATATTTGGGCATACAAGAAAGGATAGAATAATGAATGAAGTTATTAGGAAAAGTCAGAGGATACTTCTATAAAGGACAAAACGAGGGAGAATCGACTAAGATGTTTGGTTATATAAAAAGGAGAGAGTATAATGCACGAGGCTTGAAGAGTGGCATAGAGGAAACAAGGCAAAAGGTAGAGGAAGACCAAAGTAAACATGGATAAGGGTAGTTGAGAATGACATGTGTTTGTTGGGATTCGATGAAAATTTAAAGGGACATAAGGAAGATTAGAGGAGGAGGAGGATCTATGTGAATGAATTGACTGATACATATATTTGATCATACCTAGCTGACCCATGGTTTTAAATCTCTGTTTCGGTCGCAATCGCAGTAACGGTCGCGAAAGCACAATCGCGGGCAATGCTGATGGTTCGCGGCCGTTGCGGCCTAATATCACGGTCGCGTGTAATAAACTGGAAATTTCAAAGATGATATATGAGAAATTTGATTAATAACTCAGAAATGAAATACAAAGATAACTAGCAACTTAAGGTTGCAAATATCCCAAGAGTGACTTTAGCTCACAAGTCTCTAATGGCCAAGCCTTACAAAATGATTTTCTGGATAATCTTTTCCCTCTTTCCCTTCTTACATATTTATAATACCACTACCTTAATTGATTTTGTCCATATGCTAGTACAAAAGCATTCAAAAAGCTAACAAGACAAAATACTACAAAACAATGACAATTAAAGATAAGTAAAATAAAATAAAAAGTCTAAAAATATAAAAATATTAGAAACTATTTTTTTTTTAATTAATTGATTTATTACATCGCGGTAAGCTCAAAAAGCTTTACAATGCGGTCGCGATGTGGTGATGCGGCCTTAATTTAATACCATGAGCTGACCGCAAATTTTTAAGGAATAAGGATTTGATATTGTTGTTGCAAAAAGGTACAGAGTATCCTTGTACCCTCATGATTCATGACAATAGAAAACAACCATCAACAAATAAGTAAAAATCACTTTCAAACAGTATCAAGGTCACACCAAGTCGCTAAGCTACATCTTAATACATGTGATTTGCCCTAACAGATTTTCAGCCTCCAAAAAATGGAATGACATATTAAGAAAAATCCTCAACTTTTCTCCATCTCAGCATAAAATGCTTATCGAAGGACAGGTCATGTCATGGCTAATAACCTCAAACAAGTTCTTATTTTAGATATGATCAAGGGTTAAATCAAGTTTCATAAATTGAAGAGGATGCACCCTAAGTTCTACACACAATTTTAATTCAGTTTTGTCTCACCGAGAAATCTGTTTAATACTTTAATTAAGAGCAAATTTGAAAAGGCCTGGACACCTGATTGGGTAAGGGAAAGGCTGAAATGACCATGTTTACAACTGTAAACGCAAGGCTAGATCCCCCTCTCCCTCCCTCTCTTACCGAACTTTTATTAACAACCTTGTAAGTAGTGTTATGGCAGGGGTACGATGTTGAATGGTGTGTGTATGTGAGTTTGTTAAATGGGTTTTGCCATTCTGAAAATTTTAAAGATTCGAATTTACCTAATGATGATGTTTGTTAATCAAAATTGAAAGCTATATTTAGAAACTCTGCACCTAGTAGATATTTAACTCTCATTGTTGCCTCCGCAGATCTAGAATATAGGCTCAGAAGAGCTGAAGTTGTCATGCTAAGAAAGTAACAGCTGAATTTTCAGATAAAGCACAAGCTGAAATTCATTATTAATAGAATGCCCTCCCTAGGCAATAAAAATTACAGGTGAAAGAAACTTCTAAAGGATGAATGATTGAACAGTAATCGTACAAGAACCTGGTTAGCTATATACTAAATGAAAGTTAAAATAGTCTAAACTTGACTGAAGACAATGGCAATTCATAATATTGGTTTCAGAAGGATATTAGCACTAGATGCTGCATCACACAGATTAGATAAATATGGGAAGAGTGATTTACCTATCAAAATAGCCCGTTGTTCATCGTGCGATTCTCTTATTTTAAAAAGCAAACCTCGGGCTCGCCTTGCTTTGAGGCTCTGGGAAATGGGCTTTAGTAAGGCGACGCTCAACCACATATGAAAGGGGCGCGCCTCATGCGCCTCATGCCTTTGCGCCTTAAAGGAAATAGCTTAGATTTAAGTTATATATTGAAAAATGATTTGAATTTTTTTTGAGACCTTAGTTTTAAAAGGCGCAAGGCGCACCAAGGCGCAAATAGTCGTTTGAGCCTAGGCGCAAGGCGAAGGCGCGCGCCTTTTGTAGGCGAGGCGCATGTGTTTATATACTTATTTCAAATTAATTTTTTCTTTGATTGTAATTAATTTTTATTAAAAAGATCCCTAAATCATTTACATATTGACATTTGTAAACCTAAGGTAGTCTTAATTTGAAAAAAATCAATCATTCTTCAACTTGTAACTTAAATCTAAGCTATTTTACATAAGGCGCAAAGGTGCACCTTACCAAAAAGCCCTCAAAGGTGCAAAAGGCATGCGCCTTTCGGAGGTGGCCGAGCCTCGCTTAGCTAAAGCGCAAATCCCAGAGCCTGGAGCGAGGCGCACCCGAGGCGCGCTTTTTAAAACTAAGTTTGAGACTACCTTAACTTAACACATATATATATCATTACTAAAATTGTTGGGGATCTTTTTAGTAATTATTAATA
Organism: Salicornia ramosissima; assembly: GCA_951394345.1. NCBI lineage: Eukaryota > Viridiplantae > Streptophyta > Magnoliopsida > Caryophyllales > Amaranthaceae > Salicornia > Salicornia ramosissima. The sequence goes on from OX596235.1 coordinate 16,464,057, forward strand.
CAATCAAAGAAAATAATAGTTTAAAAAATATACATGCACCTCGCCTACAAAAGGCGCACGCCAACGCCTTGCGCCTCACGCCTAGGCTACAGGGACAATTTGCTCTTTGATGCGCCTTGCGCCTTTTAAACTAAGGCTATATAGAGTCGAACATAACAAATTCCATAGGTACTTCTCAATCCCACTCTTTAATTAGGAGATATCTTCCAAATCAAAGTCAGTTTTTAGAAATTAGAATAGCATGTCAGGATAATTTACAGCGGACGATTTTGTCTTTCTGATTTTCAACCCAAGTGATGCACCAGAAAGAGCACCATGCGCACTTCCCATCAATATCTAATTGGTATATTGCACTAGGTTTATGCTCACTGGCTAAACAACTAAGAGGTTAGAGGTAGCACTTTCATCCAAGAGAAAGCATGAGGCTACACATAATTTTTACTTTAGATCAATAATCAAACAACATTCTTATATTGTGATTGATTTTTATAATAGTCAGTTAGGAAAAAAGAAACTTTTACTGCATGTTATGAGTGGTAGGCGGTATTCTAGAAATCTAATCTAAAATAAAAAAAGAAAAGCACCAAAGGCGGGCAACCTTTACATGAAATGGATTTCAATTGCAATACCCCAAGCACCTTAATAGATTCATTTTTAGTCAAGAGTGACGTTTCTAATCTAGCAAGATCTTATAAAATGGGGATTGGCATAAGAACACTGACCATTCTCCCATGTCAATGGTATTAATATTCATTGTTCCTTTAACCTATAAGCCACATACATCATATAGGGATCCTTCCTTTAGATTGCAAATTACTCAAGTAAAATTTAAATAGCAAAGAAGCAAAGCAAATTAATCAATAAAAAATTGGATAACAAAGAAGTAAAACTTTTCTTTTGACATCTCCCTTACCTTCACATTGAGAAACTGGAGCAAACTTCAGAAAAAATGTTGATCTTCACATATTATCAGCTAATATACCACAGGAATCATAACAATGAAGCTTTGTACTTTCACGATGAAATACTACCATAAGTCTCCACAAGAACATTGTCCATCCTTAAAATGATGAAAGCAATTGGGATCCTTTAATATTATCTCACGAACTTTTAGTCTAGATATGACTTTTGCCATTTCATGACAATTGCGACACACATGACTGTTTTTAGTTATCCGAATTGGACTCTTTTCGGTGCTAATTAAACCAAATGAAATGGCAAGCATTTCACTGTGCCCTGTTGGGATACACTCTCTCTCCTCATCGACATCATGGAGACTGAAATCTGTGTCATAGATATACCCCTGTTTCTCCATCGTCTTCACCAAACAATGAAGATCCCAGTACAACTTTTCAGATCTTGGGTGGGATACATCACCTGTCCCAAATACATGAATCTTATTGTGGAACTCTATCCAACTATATGCTTTCTTAGGCGCCAAACCCATGTCTCTAATTGTTTCCCTCATTTTATCTACCTTGTCCCATTTTGAATAGCTAGCATACCAATTTGACATTAAAACATAATTATCAGCATTAAGTGGTTCCAAATCACAAAGTTTCTCAATGATTTTCTTCCCCGCATTAGCATTTCGATGGTTCTTGCACCCATCTAATAAAGCTCGTACTACCTCGACTTGTCCTACAATTTTAGTTTTCTTGATGAAGATGCTTGCCTCATTGAAAAATCCGGCACGAACGAGAAGCAAAACCATTAAAGCATAATGCCTGACTTTAGGTTTCTTTACAGAGGAGAAGATTGTCTTCCCTTCCTCAACTAAATTTGCCACCACACAAGCATAGAGAGCAGAAGAATAAGCAACTTCATCAATTTCAAGATTGTATTTTCGCATTTCATGGAACAACTCAACCCCATGTGATCCTTGTCCATGAAGACCATAGCCATATATCATAATTGTCCACGAAATGGCATCTTTAGTTTTCATCCCACCGAATATTGTAGAAGCAGATTTGATTGATCCTGATTTGACATACATATCTATGAGAGCATTCCCCACAGTAACGTTCATCTCAACACCATTCCTGATCATGTAACCATGAATTTCTTGACCCTGCTTATGAGCAGTCATTCTTGCACAAGCAGGTAAAATGCTTGATATTGCAGTTGGATCAGGTCGAATGCCCTCTGATATCATCTTCTTGAATAATTTGAGGCCTTCATTGAATCCTCCATTCTTCACATAACCCTGGAACATTTCTGTCCAAGAGATGGGGTCTCTAGATGACATATCATCAAAAACTTCACGAGCATTGTTAATGCTTCCACAATCCAAATACATTTTCAACAAGGAATTACATACCAGGATATGAGATAGTAATCCATGAGTTTTGGCTATCTCATGTAATTTTCTACCTTCTAGCAATGATTTAAGCATGCCACAAGCACCAATTGCAGTCATTATTGCTACTGCATCGATCTCAAAACCCAACGTTACCATTTGGTAGAACATGTCAATTGCTGATCTGAGTTTATTTTCCTTCAAGTACATGGTAATTAGCAAGGTCCCAAAGACACAGTTCTTTCCCACGCTCGATGTCTCGAAAACATGTTTCACTGTTTTTGCACCATCTAAATGCCCATACATTTTCATCAAGGCAGTAATGACATAATCTTCAGAAGCAATACCTAGTTTAACAGCATGAGCATGAACTTGTTTTCCAAGAAGCAAGGAATTTGAAAGGCAAGAGGCAGCTAAAATACGTGGAATCGTGTGAATATCAGGATGAACACCTCGTACTAGCATTTGTTGATATATGAACATGACATTGTCTATCTCTCCAGTGCCAAGATGAGTTCGAATAAGTTGATTCCAAGCAAAAGTATCTTCCTTAGGCATCTTATCAAACACATGATGGCTCATTGATAATTCTTCAGATCTTAAGGCTACTTGAGCAGACAGCTTTGAGCAAAACTTACACCTTGAATGATCTGTCAAGGACATGTATCTCTTAGTATTCAAGTATGGTAGTGACTGTGGAAATGCAAGTGCTTCCATTGTTTGAGGCACAAGTAATAAAGCTTATGCTTATCAATAAAAGACTATAATAGTTGTTGGCACTTGATTGTAAAATTTCGACTCTAGTCCTGCAAGAAATTAAAAATAAACCAAAATACAATTAATTGAAGCATAATTAAAAATAACATTATCTGAACATATTGACAATAAAAACAAGAAAGAAAGAGCCATGGAATCTAGGAGAACCCTTAGTTTTAAAAGGCGTGAGGCGCACTCACAGAGTCACATGAGTCTTGGAATGCAAGGCACGCTTTCTTAGGCAAGGCGCGAATTTTTTCAAAAAGACTACAGATCAAATTTGGATCATATATTGAACTAAAAATAACATACCATAAATGCATAAAATTACATAAAAACAAGCATAGTACATACTTAAGTAACGCACAACAAGTTAAAAGATAAAAAGAAAAGCAAACAATGTCTTAAAGCTTGTTAGATAGTCTAACTAATCTATACTATCAGCATCATCCGTCATCTTGAACTCCCAAATAATCTTAATCTATGCCATAATGCCAATGAGATCTGGTGTTTTTATTATTAGGATCCGGTATTGAGTATTTTCTTACCGTATCCACAATATCAGTTTTCCTGATGATATAACCAATCCTAGTAATCACACAAGTCAATAGCACAAGTCTTAGTTAAGAGAGTATTATAAATACTCTGTTGTAAGAATAAGTGACTACCTTTTCATTTTACTTTGTACTTGTAATCATTTTTGCTCATCTCCTTACCTTCATCTTTGTAAGACTCGTTTTCTCAGTTTAATAAAGTTGATTAGTTTAGTTGCCTGAGCCTAAGATTGAAGGCAGTGAGGGCTGTAAATCATTTGTCCACTTAATTCTTTTTTAGCAGAATTCAGTAGTTTGACATGGTATTAGAGCTTTGAGTTTATTGGGGAGATTGTGTTCTTACTGGAGCTTATTTGATCAATAGAATACCTTTACAAGCCCTAAATTTTGTTCTACATATGAAAAATTATATAAAATCAAGCCTAATTTGGATGACATTAGAACTTTTGGATGCTTGTTTATGTATCCACCTCTATTGTAAATAGATCTACATTAGATTCTAAAGCGGAAGCTTGTGTTTTTCTGGGTTACCCAACAAGTCAGCAACACAAAAGGCTTATTAACTTTTAAACCTAAAAACAAGGCAAGGCATAATTTCTAGAAATGTGGTCTTTTATGAAAAAATTTCCCTTTTTCATTTTGGGTCTCAAAAGTCCTCGAAATCTCCTTTTACTTACCTTCTACAGATCATGACCATTTTTTTTTATGTAGAAAATGCAACAGTGCAGATTCCACAGACCACAAATATACATTCTGATAACACAGATTCTGCCACTACTACAGAATTGGAATACAGACATTACACTTCATGTCCTGATACCACAAATTCTGATGTGGTAGATTATTCTACAATACCAATTCAGTAAGCACCTATTCATACTCCTCTTAGAACTTCAACAAGAACAGCTAAATTTTCTAATTATTTCCAAGATTACATTTACCAATTGCCTAATAAAAGGTCTACAGCAGCTCATAATTCAGTTACACATTGGTGTAATCTTGTATAGTATCAGGTTATACCCACTGAACCTACCTCCAAATATGGGAAGAAGCCATGAGAAAGGAATTACAAGCCTTAGAGCAGAATCATACTTGGTACATAGTTAATTTACCTCCTTAAAAGAAACTCATAGGTTGTAAATGGGTATACAAAATAAACTTAAAGCTGATGGGTCAATTGAAAGATACAAAGCTAAACTAGTTGCTCAAGGTTACACTCAAAAGTCAAAAACAATGCATTGACTTTGAGGAGACTTTTTCTCCTGTTGTAAAAAAATTCAACTATTAGGACTGTAGTTGCAGTAGCTGCTAATAGGAGTTGGGATCTATTTCAATTAGATATTAACAATGCTTTCTCGCATGGAGATCTCCATGAAGAAGTGTATATGAAAATGCCTCTTGGGATAACTACTGAATACTGATGCTGGGAAAGTATCCAAACTAAAATAATCTTTATATGGTTTAAAGCAAGCAAATGGTTTGCCAAATTACTTTCTGAACTTTTACTCCTTGGATTTAAACAATCCAAAAATGATTACTCACTTTTTACTAAAAATGAAAATGGAAAATCTACTATTGTTGCAGTTTATGTTAATGATGTGATTCTAACTGGCAATGATTTATCTTCTATTGCTAACGTTAAAGCTCATCTTCATAGCTCTTTTGGAATCACAAATTTGAGTAAGTTGAATTTTTTTTAGGTATTGAGGTCAATTACACGAATCAAGGCATTGCTCTAACACAACATAAATACACTAAAGAATTGATGCAAGCATCAGGTATATCCTCATTTAAACCTGTTTTAACTCCTTTTCCATTAAATCTGAAATTAAATGCTAATGATGGTAAATTTGTTTTCGGAGCCTGAATATTATAGAAGTTTAGTTGGGAAGTTGAACTTCCCTACAAATACAAAGACCAGGCCCGTCCCTGACCCAAGAAGAAAACCTCCATTTTTGTAGTCTGCAGCACAGCACAGCACATAATCTATCAACAATATTCAATTGGAAATTCATTCTCCTTCTTGCAATAAAATAAATTACCCAGCAAAGCATGAACTAATATATATATTCAATAAACCCAGACTGGACTAGAAGAACCCAACCCAACCTCATTGTATAAGATTCTACGGGAAAAACAATCTTACCTCAAAAACTCTGCTTACTTTAATGGAGGAAATCTGCTTGCTTTAATGGAAGAGAGGCACCACAAAAACCACGCCCAACCCAGTCACAGTTAGTTCGACAGAGAAGAGGAGACGAGGTCAAATAAACAGAGAGATAATCCGCTACTACGTTTGTTTTTACTCCCTCCGTAACGATTGCAACATTTGCATTGTTACATATGATAAAAGTAAAGACAAAAGTAGGAGTGAAAAAAATAATTTAGATATTGTGTTTTTTTTTTTTTTTTGCCAAAAATAGAATAAAATGAAATTGGAAAAAATTGTTGCAAGTATTTTATTACACTTAGAAATTGTTGTAAGTATTTTGTTACACTTAGAAATTGTTGCAAGTATTTTGTTACACCTAAAAATGGAAATTGTTGCAAGTAATTCGTTACGGATGAAGTATTTTTTATTTTAGGTTCAAAGAAAAACCTAATTTTTGGTAAAAAAAATTAATACAACTTGGCTAAAAAAAAATTAAATTTTTTTTACTACTCTAAGCTTGATACTTTTGTCTCAAAAATTTTACTATGGAGGTTTTGGGGAAAATAATAGAGGACTTGTTTGGTTGAGAGAGTTTGGATGAGAGTTTAGAGTTTTGACCAATCAAAACTCTAATTTGGGTGTTTGGTAAAATAGAGTTTAAAAGAGAGTTTTGTACCAAAAACTTTGATCAAAACTCTCTTTAGAAAAAGTTGAGTTAGGCAGCTTTTTCTTCAGAGTTTTGGAGAGAAAAATATTAATTGACTAATTTGTCCATATATTTAAACCTATTAAAACCTAACAAATTATTTTTAAATGTCCATAGATATCATTTTTCACAACAAAACTCTAAGCAATCAGCTATGCGTTACCAAACACCTTTAAACAATCAACTATTTAAATTAGCAGTCAAATCCTCTAAATAAAAAGTACGTAGTAATTATCTAACCACGAACTCTAAACTTTAGCCTCTAAACTCTAAGGAAAAAATTAGAAATAACCCCCTAACATTTTCAGGTTTTTAGCAATTACCCTCATGTTTTTATTTTTTTGAATTTAACCACCTAACATTTAGCTCCGTTAAGAAAATCAACCCCAAATTAGAATATTCCTTAACGGAATATTACCTTTGATTAACAACTCAAAACATAATTAACATACTAACATGGATTATAAGTACACTAATCTTTGTCATTAATACATTATATCCATCTTCTTTCTCTCTCCTCTGACCACCCCATTGCCACCACCCCCTCCTCCTCCTCCTCCTCCATTGTCTTTATCTCTCCTTTCAACACCCCTACCACCACCACCGGTCCACCACCATCATTTTCTTTCTCTCTCCTCTGACCACACCCTGCTGCTACCACCACCTTATTACCCGAACCCCAGGCACTCTACCACAACCACCCAACCCAAGCCAAACCGACTCCAGCCAAATCAAACCCAACTCACCCACGATTTGAACCACCCCACCAGTAATTTAGCCCACCCACTACAAATTTGAACCATTCCGCCACCAATTCAACCCACCCCACTACCAATTCAACCCTCCCCACTACTAATACGAACCACCCCACCACCAATTCGATCCACCCCATCATCAATTTTACCCTTTCGAGATCAATACAGGTTCAAATTAAACCATCATAAATTGGAGGAAATGAAAATTAATTTGAAGGGGTTAATTGCTTGGTTGAGTTGGAATGGAAGAGATAGAGAGATTTAGGTCTTTTGGGAGGGCCAAAGGAACAAGAAAGAAGTGGAATTGGGAGAGGAGGAGGGTGATGAAGTGGTGGTGATGGTGGCATGGTTAAAGGAGAGATAAATGGTTGTGGTGGTGGTTAGAGATGGTGAAATGAAGAAGATGGTGAATGAATGATTAGGGATAAAGGTGAGGGTTTGATTTGTAAAAAATGGTCCTCAATGTTAGATTTTAACAGATTTTGGTGATTTGGGGGTGATTTGCTTAACGGAGCTAAATGTTAGGGGGTTAAATTTAAAAAAATAAAAACAAGGGGGTAATTTCTAAAAACGTGAAAAGGTTAAAGGGTTATTTCTAAATTTTCCAAACTCTAATCATCAAACAAGGCCTACATTTTTTTAATGGAAAGTAGGTCACCTATAATAAACGACTAAATTTTTTTTCTAAAGTAAAAATACAAAAGGACAAAGATATTATGTATTGTTTTGTTAGGTGGTAATCTCAAGTGATTTACTTCTTTTGATTATATTTTACTTCTCTTATTATAAAGATAAAAAGACAAAAATGCTCAACCGAACAATTTTTTTTACTTAAAGCATTCTTAATAAAATATTTTTCTCCTATGTAGCAAACTGAGGCGAAGAAAGCAACTTAGCTTTGGATGACAAAATAGTAAAAAAAATATCTTCATATGACAAATTTAAAAAAAAAAAAAAAAAATACTTTTGACAACAAATTGGATAAAAATATTCTGACGACATTTAGGGCAAAAATATATTTTGCATTTTTCGTTTTGGTATCTATTGATTATTTTTTCATTGTTTTTTTTATTAAATTATAACTTGTATTGAGTGTTTCCACATTGATCTATTTATTAAATCATTTTTTATTATTTTTTCTCTTCTCTTTCCATACTAAAACACAAAAAAAAAAAAACTTGTTTGTTTGTTTTGCATTTTTTTCTTTCACTTTCCACTATTAAATTTTTAGAACATTCCATTTTTATCTTCAAATAAACCTTCTTTCTTGGAATTTTTATTCTCCATTACTCCTTTTTACTCTCTCACGAGTCACTATCTTTGACCATTGTAAAAACACCATCGCCTCCATTCTATTTTCTATCACCCTACCACCTTAGACGCCCACCATCCAAACACGGTTGAGCGTCGAGTTTCCGACCAACTTCATCGAGAATCCCCACCATCAATTAAAAAACACTTCAATATTATTGTAATTTAAAACTTGCATTAAAAGTTGAAAACGAAGCCAACCTTTTCTTTCCTTACTACTCCCTTTGTTGATTCCATTCATTTCGCTAGTGTTAAATAACCCCTTACATCTATGAAGAGAATGTTATTTCAACGACTATATGTATTGTTTTTCTTTATATCATTAGCCTTTATTTACTAAATGACTCTATCAACCCGTTTGCTTGTTGGTAATGAATTTTAGCAATGTTAATGCATTTAAGGTGTAATTTGTTAAGGTGTCATTTTTCTATCACTCAACATACGTATTTGAACTTTGTATATAATTTTTGAATTATTTGTCAAAAGCTAACTGATTGGTCCATTTTTGACCCATTTTCCGGCTTCTTTTCGTTTTTTTCGATTAAAATTTATTTCATTGGTTTTTAGTCTTTTAGAGTAGAATTAGCTTATTTCATGGTTTCATCAAATAATGTGGTGTATTAGTTGTTTTCTTGAATAATTGGGCTAAAATTGAAAGCATTCCAAGTGCTCTTGCACAATGGTCTGATTCAAAGACTCATATATATTTATATACAACTCATTTTTAGGTGATTCTACTTGAATAAGATTAGTTATTCCAAGAGCTTCAATTTGATATATCATACGCTCAATTCCATTAAGAAGCGAAAAAGATATGAGCATTTGACGACCAAGTGCGCGGATTAGGAAGAAACGATCGTGTAGTACGTATTAACCTGCACATTTGTACAATTGATATTTCCTTGCACGACCGTGCAATTATACATGGCACGGTCATGCAGTCCTGCAACAAAGTTTATCGCGTCTTGCTTTGTTTTTTGTCGTGTAATTAATACTTATATTGAGTTTTCATTTAATAAAATGGGACTTTAAGGCCATACTTAGGGTAGAATAATTAAGATCTTCTCTCTCTATATTAGAGTAGATTAGGCTAGTTTTAGGTCCAAATTCTTGAATTTCTCTTTGATTTTCATGTCACCTACTCTCCTCAATGTACTCAATCAGTTTCTCATGTTTTTACTCTTCTCTTTTCCATATTTTGTAAATAGATTAGTGTTTAATTCCTGCACTTACTTATTTTCTTAGTTTAATTGCTTGTGAAATTTAGGTTTTATTCATATTTTTTGCTTTGATTTCTACTTTAATCTCTTCTCTGTGTTTTTTCCCAATTATGCTTGAGTAGTTACGGCCTGTTTGATAGTCGATTATAAATGGAGGTAATGAGAATGAATTTATAACTAGATTTGGAAGGGAAATCAAATTTCATTCCTATGATGGTGCTACCTTAACTCTAATTTATCTAATTTTCTTCATAAATATTCATTCTCATTTATTACCACCCTTCCATATGGTAATGGATGGTAATGGAAAATAATAAGTAATTTCACGTTTCAGAATGAAAATTATGTTTTCCATGGGGATTTTGAAGTTTTTCCTTAACAAATTACACTTTATATCTATTACCATTACCACAATTCACTACCAACAACCGAACGGACCATTAGGGCTTGTTTACTTCAGCTTAAATTCACTTCTGTTTAGTTCAGTTCTATTAAGTTCAGTTCAGTTCAACCCTGAATTTCCTTCTTTTATAAAATATTATTTTCAGTTGTATTCAGTTCAATTCAGTTCAGTTCAGTTCAGCAGCTGTATTCAGCTAAAGTAAACGAGTCCTTAGTGTATTCTAGGGATTGGTAGAATTGATTCTATGGATTTTGGAGGTTGATCATTGAAATCCATGAATGCATTAGTTTATTTGATTGTTATTTTTCCTAAATTCCTTGTTGCTTTTCATGCTTACTTGGTGAAGTAATTTTCATGATTGTTTTCTAGATTTTCTATGGAGAATTTTCTAAATTACTAGAGATAGTAACTGGAATTGTAAATTGATGAAAAAAAAAACTCGATTTTAGGATTTGTTACTTTGGCTAGTCGAGAGAGGTTAATTTAGCATCTCCTAAGATTTCCTAATGCCTATTCGTGTGGAGGTTTAGAATTAGGTTTGTTAATGCTTTTTTATGCTATTTTTGGATACAAACATTTCATTTGAAATGATGGATTTGGCTAAATTACATGTTTGGCAAGTAAAAAAACTTGGAATTGGATTTGGCTCAATTCCCAACCCAAATGTTTAACAAACAAATGTTGTGTATTTCAAACGTTTAACAAAATCATGTCATTTCAAATTCTAAAACAACCCAAACAAATAATTGTCATTTAAATTTTAACATTTCAATTTCAGAAATTGAATTCATCAATTTGGAATGAATTCCACATATCCAAACACTACCTTAAAGATTTATTTGACAATTTAATTTCTCAAAGCATAATTAGTTTTTAATTGATGATCGAAAATATTCCAAATGAAGTAGCATTCAAGAAGTCTTGTCCCTAGAGTTTTTTTTTTTTTTTTTGCATTGATTCCCCTTTTACTAGATTTTGTTTTTCCATTTAGTTCTTAAATATCCACAATTCAAAGAAAACAAAAAAATAGAACCTAAATTCGGCTAGATTATCTTAAAATCAACTCCAATCCACCTATTTCCTCATGGATCGACCTTAGCTCCACTAATACTATGTACTAGTTAGTTAGGTATTATAAATTGTATATTTGGAAAGTGACTAGGGTCACGATACCGTAGGAGTCGATCACTAACCTATTTGTGTCAAGCTTTTAAAAAAATATATACGTAGTATCTAAGATTAACATTTTTTTTTGTTTAACATTACCAACAGGCCATGCCATTTAACAAATACTTAGTAATTCTATTAATTAAATTCAAAGTTTAATTTTTTTCTTGTACAATAACCTAATACCAATTTTTTTTTGGGATTTTCTCAAAAATATACAAGTGTTTTTTGAAAATTCTCGAATGTACCAATGTTTTTTAAGGTTTCTCATGGGTACCCACAATTATAGTAAATATTATCAAACTTAACCAAACTTAATTCTTATATTAACTTTTTTAATTTTCAACTTTTCTGTTAACTTCTGCTTTTGATAACTATTTTTTAAAAAAAATCTTAACCAGATCACTATCTAACCATCGCCACCAAAGATTCACCCTCAAAACTCACGCCACCTTTTTCACTCATCACAAAAACCCACTGCACACCCACACAACCAAACACCCACACCACCGAACACCCCCACTGCACACCCTAACAACCCAGCAACAGCCAACTACGAGTTATCAAACTGCAACCCACCACCCCATTTACTAACATTCGACAACTCAATCTACCCACAACCCATGACATTCACCCCACAATAGACAATCCCAGCCCAACATCGACCCTCAAACCACAAACACCAAATACTGCACCAACCTCATCGACATGGTGAGTGAAGAAAGTGGTGTGAGTTTTGAGGGTGGATCGATGGTGGTGATGGTTGGATAGTGAACTGGTTAAGTTTACTTTTTAAAAAAAATTATCAAAAGTTCAAGTTAACAGAAAAGTTGAAAAAAAAATTAATATAAGAATTAAGTTTGGTTAATAAGTTTGATAAAATTTATTTTAATTGTGGGTAACTAAGAGGAACCCTAAAAAAAGTGGGTACACCAGAGAATTTCAAAAACCACATGTGTATTTTTTATAAAATTTCTTTTAAAAAAAATGGTAGCACTACCAATTAACGAAATTGTTAACAGTGTGTCAATGTCCTAACAATTAAAAATGGTATTCACATGTTTTTAAAAGTCCTAATTCCTCTAGAAACTACTCCCTCCAAATTTTTTTTAGTTTACTCACTTGTGTTTTTATCAAAACCAAGAAAATATTGGGAGTAGGAGAACAAAAATAAATGATGATTAAACGTTGTATAAAAAGTATGGAATTTATTGAAGTTAGTTAAAAGTAAGAGAGAGTGTATGGAAAAGAGTATTGAAAATAATTATGCAATTAATATATTACTAAAAATGAGAGAAGTGAGTAAAATAAAAAAAAAAAAAAAAACTGCCAAAAAAAGAAAGTGAGTAAATTAAAAAAAAAACGGAGAAAGTATGTTTTTATACTCAATTTATTTAGGAGGTTGATTTTACTTTTAATTTAATTTAAAATCCTAAAATTAGGAAAAAACTGACAAATATGATTTTTGGTTGAAAAATAGTAAGTAAATGATTAATTGTGTTTCAAAAATTACATAAAAAAATAGTAAATACCAATTTTTTGCGAATGGATTAACATGCACCAAATTATTATAAAAATATAAATGAATTCAATTAAATAAATCATATGGTTAATTTGGTTTATCAAATAATTAGCAGTTTTTTTATTAAAAAAATCTACAAATCTATACTTAAATATTTAAAACATGAACTTTAAGCGACACGTGTCATTCATTTGCATTGTCATTCCTTTCTTTCTTTCTTTTTTTTTTTTAAAAAAAAAACCCTCAAATGTCTCCTTACTCCAATAACAATCGAGTTCTACTTTGATCCTCAATCTTGTGAAATCACATATCACAACCAATCAAATCGCCATACTTGAAAATTTGAAATAACTCAAAATCAAAATAGAAATAATATCACAACAACGTTTATATAGTTCATTCACATTCAGAAAGTAATATCATGTATGAACTAAGAAAATTTATGTTAAAAAAAAACATAAATTTGCTTAATTGGTTTAAATGATCAAAACCCATGCATAACACGGGATTAAAACTAGTTATATTTATTCAAAGAAAGTTACACGTTGACCTGGGCCTAAATTATCAGAAACACCCATGTACAAGACCATATCTTGCTTATATTATACATCATCTCAGTCAGTATATGCAAAATCCAAGGTCCTCATCTTGAGGTTCCTTAACATCCATCAATTATGTTGCAGCAACAGCTGGTCAAGGCATCTTATTAAGTGGAGACACTTCTTTAACTCTACAACCATTTCAAATTCAGATTGGCATCTTGTTTAGACTCAAGAAGATTAGTTTCTATTTACATACTCAAGCTAAGGATTGAAGAAGATTAGTTCATCTTTGTACGACTCTCATTTTCTCACTTTCATAAAGTTGATTAGTTTAGTTGTCTGAGCTTAGGATTGAAGGCAGTGAGGGCGGTAAATCCTCTGTCCACTTAGCAGAATTCAGTAGTTTGACATTAAACAAATAAGCATGATATCAATAAAGAACCACTATATATTACGCAATTATTAGCTACAAATCTACAATAGTTATAAAATATAATTAAAAATCCGATAAGCTAGTGCATAACTTGAAAGACAGAAATTTAAAGTGCATAATACCATTTGAAACCTAATGCAAGATTTTAAGCCTAAAATTCGAAGAAGAACAAGGGCATCTATATAATTTGAAGCCTGAAATTTGAAGGAGAAAAAAAAAATGAAGCTTCTCAAATTTCTATCTTATGCTCAAACTATCACATAAAAAACGTTATCGCTCAAGAATATGAACAAAGTTCTAGCAAGAAAATCGCTAGTTTTAATCTTCCATAACTTCAGTAATTTTTGGCAATAGTTCAATAATCCACCATGGAAGAGCCTTAATAGCCTATACTGAAAATAAAATTCATGATTATTAAAAAGAAAAATATTTGACCTCAAAAGCTGATTCAAGGGAGGAGAGGAAGCCCGGAAACACCTTCAATGAGGAAATAATAGGACGGTTCCATGGAGAAATCAAAGCACGCTTCAATGGAGAAATCTAGAGCACATTTGAAATGGAGAAATCAGAAAAAACTTCAATGGAGCATGATTATTAATGCACCAATTTAAATCATTCATTAATCTCTGTTATTTATGTTCATTGTGTTATAATTATTTATTTAATGAGTATAGTATGGAGGATTATCATGTTCCTCAATTTGAGATACAAGTTTGTATTTAAAGTTGCATTTTAGTGTAATTTATCTCAACTTTAGAGGCAGTAAGTCCAGTAACTAAGCATCAATTCAATAAGATGTTTTGGTAATATATTTTCAAAAAAAACTACAAAAATACCATTTGATATTTTTTTTAGTTACAACTTATTTTGAGAAACTAGGAATTTCCCATGTTGCATGTGGCCTATGTTTAATTATTAAAGTATTAAGTCTATATTATATTATTCGATTTTTTGGTGAATTTTTTTTTCTTAAGGTCCATTTTTTTTTTTTTTTCATGTCAAGTTTTTATTTTTTCAGGTCAGTTTCTGTTTTGACTAGATAATTCTTGATTTTTTCTAGGTCAATTTTATTTTTGTACACGTAAGTTTAAATTTTGTACAGATGAGTTTTAATTTTGTTTCTATTTTTTTCTAGCTCAATTTTAATTCTTTTCCAAATTAGTGTTAATTTTGTACAGATGAGTGTTAATTTTATCCAGGTAAATTTTAATTTTGTTCATGTGAATTTTAATTCTGTACATGTGAGTTTTTTGTCCATGTAATTCTATACGGAAGCCCTAGCAGTTCTAGGCTGGTTATAAATTACTAATATTTCAATTCCATAAACACAAAGAAAAGAACCTCGAAGTACAGGTTCCTGAAAATTGCAGAAACAGAAAAGGTAACTCATGCATTAGTAACATTCTTTGACACATGTGTCAAAACAACTTATATTTTCTATTAATATGAATCCACAAAGTAACCTTTCTTCAATTGTACCGAAGATCACAAAGTTCTTGAATCTCAAGCAAAGAACTCATCATCCATAGATAGAATTTTCATTTAACAAATTTCTCATCCTCTTACAAAATCTTCATCTAATTAATTTCTAATCCCTAAATATAAACTGTCTATTGAATCAAACCCTTATTCTCATTTATAAACTTCTCTTCTGCACGGCCTCTTATCCTCAAATAATTATTTCTAACTTATGTATGGGGGCATACCAGCACACTGGTATGACCATACCCATTCGAAGCATCCCTAAGACGCCAGAGCAACTAGAGACCGCCATATCTCGTGCCAGCATCCCAAGGCCAGAAGAACCCAGAACCTCCGCCAGACTGGGGAGGATGCAAACTTCCCCAGGGACGGCGAAGGTCCGGTCCCAGCTTCCACGTGGCGCCCCTCAAGGCACCACTTGAGCACCTGGGCCCACATCATAACAAACTAACTAACTAATTAAAGAGAGACGTACACGTGGCGGCCATCCAGGCCACCACTCAACATAATAACTAACTAAGATTCTCAGGCTGGCGCCAGCCAGTCACGGACTGACACGTGTAACCCAGGGTGCCAGCATCTACCAAAATCCTCCTCTATAAATAGAGGAGGATGAACCTCATTTAAGGTACATTCTATTACTCATATACTCTCTCCCTCTCTCTCTCTCTCTCTCTCTCTCTCTCTCTCTTTTCCTTTGGATGGAATCCCCTTGCTGACTTAAGCATTGGAGGTTCATCCCCCAGAAACAACCCCGGGGTTAGCTCATCGTTGCTCCTTGTGCGCAGGAACCACCACGAGGACCACCACAAAGAGGCGTTCCTTCGACCAAGCTTAAATAGGACGGAACAATTGGCGCCGTCTGTGGGGAAGTTACAAAACCTCGTCCCAAAAAACTAAAAACACACAAAAACGACCGTCCTAAAAGCTTCGACGATGGACCAACAACCACCACAAAAACAGCCCTCCCAACAACCTCCTCCACAACAACCACACAACTCCACACAAAAGCAGCCCTCTGTCTCTGTCCATACGGACAGTGAGAAAACCAAAACCAACCCAAAGCTCAAAAAGAAGGTCATCACTCAAGGCGAATCCTCAAAACCTTCCAAAACGTCCTTCCTGGAGGCGATTCAGCAACAATTCACCCCTGAGCAGCTGGTCTGTGCTGCAGCCATCTTATCGGCACTGGCAACAGCCACCCCTACTACCAGGCCAGAAACCTAACAGAAAAATATGGTTGGGGGTAATGCCGAGGCTGCCATCCCGCATTCCCCAATCAGGAGTATGCAACCCCTGACCTTAGCCAATGAGGTTCAGGAAGAAGAGGAGGAAGAAGAAGGAGAAGAGGAGGAGGATGCTGAGTCCAACCCTGTCATACTGGAGAACCCGCCTCGGGTCCCACGGCAGCCCCAGCAGAATGCCATACAATTTCAGACTGCCTTCACACCCCGACAGCATCCCAACAATGTCTGGCAGCGCACTGCTGAGGGAGCTCCCGGAGGATCCTCAGCTCCGGCCCATCGCGCTGGAAGGATCACTCCCCGGGGCTCTCCCTTCTTTTAGCATATCCTGGATGAGGATATGCCCCGGATCAAAATGCCCACGTGCCTTTACGACGGCACCTCAGATCCGGCAGACCACATTTGTGCTTATGAAGGGCACATGCAGCTCTGCACAACAATAGAGTCGGCGTGGTGTAAGGCATTTCAACTGACCTTGACAGGGGTCGCCCAGAGCTGGTTCAAATCGATACCGGCATCTTCCGTGGCCACTTGGGAAGAATTATCTAGGAGATTTCTAAATCACTTTGTAAGCAATAAAAGGAGAGAAAGAATGATTGGGGAACTGCTGGGGATAAAGCAAAAAGAGAATGAAAATCTCCAAGCATTCATCACACGCTTCAATGCTGAGGCAGTGACCATTCCTGATATGCAGCAGGAGGTCGCTGTCCTAGCTTTGATGACAGGACTAAGGGACGGGCCATTCCGGCAATACTTGGGTCGGAAGAATTACAGGACTTTGGCGGAAGTACTGAGCAAGGCCAATGAGTATATCCGAGCTGAAGAGTTCAGCAAAATGGGCAGCGGAGCTGCATACGCTGGCAGCTCCGAAAAAGAAAATTTTGGGAAGAAAGAGTTCAAAAGAGAGCTCCCTACTGACAACAAGGATTATTATGGGCGGACCTCTACGAAGAAGGAGGTTGCCATAGCTGAGAAGAGGCCTAGGGCGGAACGGTATGACAGCTACACTGAGCTAACTATTCCCAGGGCTAAGGTATTTGAGTTGCATAAGAATGAGGACACTTGGCGGAGGCCAAGAAAAATGCATTCCCCAAACAGGGACAAGAACAAGTGGTGCGATTTCCATGAGGACTACGACCACATGACAGAGGATTGCCAGCACCTGAAAGACGACATAGAGGATCAGGTGCGCAGGGGGTACTTCACCAAATATAAAAGAAAAGCTGAGGTGACGTACAAAAAGCCACGGGGTGGCGGTGGAAGCTGGAAGGGCAAAGGGAAGCAGCACCAAAACGAGATTCTGGTTATTACTGGGGGGCCGGTATACGATGGTACCTCTGGCGGTGCTAAGGCGAGCTTGAAAGAAGTCAAGCACCAAGTGAACTAGAACAACCAACGGCACTGGCCGACACCTCCCGAGATCCTAGACATGTCTTTTACAACGGAAGACACCAGGGGGTAATCTACCCTCACGACGACCCTCTGGTTCTCTCCTTTACCATCTCTAACTACTTGGTTCACCGCATCCTGGTCGACGGCGGATCTTCTGCTAACATCCTGTACCGGGAGGCCTTCAACAAAATGGGCCTAAAGTTGCAGCACCTGAAACCTGTCCATTATTCCATCAGCGGTTTCACAGGAGCAAGGGTGACACCGGACGGCATCATCAAGCTGTCGGTCCAGCTGGGAGAAGGTCGCCAAGTTAGGAGAGTCATGGTGGACTTCCTAGTTATGAATGTGTCGGCGGCCTATAATGCTATAACGGGCCGGCCACTGATTGGCGACATCCAGGCTATTCCGTCAACCTACCACCAAACCATGCTATACGTGGCGGATGACGGAAAGCCGGCAAAGATCAGTGGTAGTCAAGAAGAGGCCAGATCTTGGTATGTGGCAGCTATGAAGCCACCACCGCCCCCACCCGTTGCAGATAAGAAGAGGAAAAGACAAACTCCGATGGACCCTATACCGCTGGAGGATCTGCTGCAACCTGGGCCCGAGGAGAAGCCTAAGCCTGAGGAAGAAACAGAAGACGTCCAGCTGGCGGATGACGATGTCACAAGGAGTGTGAAGATTGGGAAGAACCTCTCACCTGAGCTGAAGGTCAACCTAGTTAATCTATTACAGAAAAATTCTGATGTATTTGCTTTTTCTGCGGATGAGATGCCTGGCATCCATCCTAGTATTATAGAACATAGACTGAATGTAATAGATGGAACTAGGCCTGTAAAGCAGAAGAAGCGAGCCTTCTCTGCTGAAAAAAACGATGCAATTAAATCTGAAATAAACAAACTTTTATCAGCGGGGTTCATTGAGCCCTGTGACTATCCTGAATGGCTTGCTAATGTGGTGATGGTTAAAAAAGCTAACGGACAATGGCGGATGTGTGTCGACTTCACAGACCTCAACCGCCATTGCCCAAAAGATTGTTACCCACTTCCGCGCATAGATCATGCTCTGTTAAGTTTCATGGATGCCTTTTCCGGGTACCATCAGATAAGTCTATGTGAGTCTGACAGGCCTAAAACAGCATTCATTACGGATACCGGAGTATACAATTACAAGGCCATGCCTTTTGGTCTGAAGAATGCCGGAGCCACTTATCAGAAGCTGGTTAACAAAGTTTTTGATGAGCAAAAAGGTCGTAATGTGGAAGTCTATGTAGATGATACTATTGTCAAAAGCAAGACAGAAGTCGACCACCTGGCGGATCTAACAGAAACCTTCCAAACCCTCCGTTATTATCAAATGAAGCTTAACCCTAAAAAGTGCGTGTTTGGGGTTAAGTCAGGAAAATTTCTGGGTTTTATGGTTTCTGAAAGGGGAATTGATGCTAATCCTGACAAAATCAGAGCGGTATGTGAGATGCCGGAGCCTAAAAAGATAAAAGATGTCCAGAAATTAACGGGAAGAATGGCATCTCTGACGAGGTTTATAGCAAAGTCAGCGGCACAAGCTCTCCCATTCTTCAAGGTTCTGAGGGAAAACAAAAGGTTCGAATGGGGTGAAGAACAGAGCACGGCATTCCGACACGTCAAAGAACATCTGCAACAACTACAAACAATGACACGGCCAGAAGTAGGGGAAACCCTACAATTGTACATATCAGCTACTGACACTATGGTAGCAGCAACTCTGATAGTCGAAAGACAAAAACAACAACTGCCAGTCTACTTTGTAAGTCATGTATTGACGGGGGCGGAGACACGCTATGTAACGACCCGACTTTTCTAGACTGTCGATTTACGTAGGAAATCGACAAATGGATCATTACCAAACATAAAACTTATTA
Organism: Salicornia ramosissima; assembly: GCA_951394345.1. Classification (NCBI taxonomy): domain Eukaryota; kingdom Viridiplantae; phylum Streptophyta; class Magnoliopsida; order Caryophyllales; family Amaranthaceae; genus Salicornia; species Salicornia ramosissima. The sequence goes on from OX596235.1 coordinate 16,483,895, forward strand.
ACAACAATAATAATAAAGGTTGATAATCCTTTTATTAACTAATAAATAGAAATGAAATCCCAAAAGTCCATAAATACCAAAGTACATAATACTACTGTTCCTTCCTAACAGGCTGGGATAAACTAATCAATAAATAAAAGAAAAATATAAACTAGACTCCGGGTTCACTCTACTGATCACATCAACACACAACCCAAACCATACGAGAGCCACTTATGCGTCAGCTTCATCACCTGAAATGGGGGGGGGTCCACCGTCAGTGGTGAATAACTAGGCTGTCCCGCTTAAATGAGGGACCATTAACCATATAATATCTTAGAATTTACCAAGAAAATCATACAAAAATACATGAAAATATGTATAAAAATACATACGAAATACGTATAAAAATACATACAGAATACGTAAAAAAATACATACGAAATACGTACGGAATACGTACAATATACGTATAAAGTACCTGCGAAATACGTATAGAAATACATACGAATACGTACAAAATACGTATAAATACGTATACAAATACCTGTAGAATACGTATAGGGATAACTACATACATACATATTTACATACATAATTACATACATAAATACATACTTAAATACATACTTACCAGACGTACACAACGGAAGACTTAACACATCATACTTATACATTACATAAATATCATACATTCACATAAATACGTTAATACATACATAATCATATCCAACCCGTATAATACTTATCTTATCATATTATTACCCAATTTCCTTCTTTTAACCATCTTCTTAACTTTATGGACCGGTCATTATAGCTCGTAAGGATGCCCGTGTACATCCCAACTTTCCTAAAATGCGCCGGGAAGAACCCGTGTATTCTACCCGTAGCTCTCCTTTGCAAGAACTAAGCCTAAGCTATGGCCATAACTCCTAAATAGTAGCCCGTGTACTACTACTTAGACGACTACGCATCTTAAGATCCAGAACTGCCCAGAGACCGCAGTAGGGCAGTGGCTTCGACTTAACCTAATCTGGTGACCCGTGTATCACCAAACAGGCGTCCGTTTCTTATCTTATCTTATCGACATGGCCATCGTGAGACCAATACTTCTTATCATCATATTATTCTTTCCTTCATATTGCAACTTATCTTTATTAATTCTTTTTATTCCTTTAATTATATTAATTCCTAAAATTAAAAACTAAATCATTATAAGCCAAAAATTAAACTAAAATTGATCATTCCTCTTATTGAACCACTCGACATTTTCAATAACAGAACAATAATTAAATCAATTCCTTAAATAATTATATAAACAATTTAATAAGTTAATTAAATAAACAAATAATCATATATATAACAATCATCAATTAATATTACTTAAAACATGACAAAAATCATGTTTTCCTTATTTTGTTCCACTCGACATTTATATATAAAACAACCAAAATTGACACTTTAAATTAATTAAATACATTCATTAAATAATAAGAAATAAAATCATGCCTTAAACATTAAATCATCAAAATTGGACTAAAACAATATCAAAATCAATGCTTTTTCATACACAAGATGCACGGCTTTTTGGCTAAGTAATAATATCAAGATTAATTTTCAAGACTTAATAATATCATGATTAATTTAAAGATTAAATCCAAGATTAAATAATAATTCAAGATTTAAAACAAGATTCATCAAGAAAAATTAGATTTTTATTTCTTTTAATCACCTAAACCACTCGACATTTACATGTAGCAAGAACAAATTACAATTTTAATTTAAGACTTTAATTAAACAATGAAATAATCATAATCATCAATTTAATTCAAGAAAACATCATAATATATCATCAAAAAATTATGTAAATCTACTCGACACATACTCGAACATTCAAGAACAAGAATCAAAATTATCGTGTAATTATTCAAAGCAAACATACAATTTAAGATATTATTTCATGCATAGAATTAATTAAAATAATAAAAGATTCACAAAGATTACATAAAATATCAAGAAAATAACATAAATATTTACATAACATGGTTCGAAATATATGGCCTATACATGATACTAATTCTATCAATTTTCCTAGTTCAATCCTAATTAATTATATGGAAAAATTAGACCAGATTTAAGAGAGATAGACTAGTTACCTGGATTTGGAAGAAAATCAAGAAAAATCTCTTGTTTGGGAGATTCGAACTACACGACTAGCTTAGGGTTCTTTTGAGAGTTTTCTTTTGAGGTTTTTGAAGTTAGGTAGAAAGGTTATGAGCTTTGTTCCCTATTAATAATAATAAAGAACAAAAAGAAACAAATTAAAGAAAATAAATAAAGGGGGCCGTGTATTTGAGTGAGGGTAGGAGGGATTGAGTAAATTTAGGAGACTAGGTATGAGGTTAGTTAAAAATAGGGTTTTTAGATTTAATAGGATAATGAAATAAAAATTGGATATTTAGATATGGAATTATCTAAATAAAAATAATAAAAAAGAAAATATTCCTTGGTCATGCTTATAAGGGGGCCGGCCATGGGATGCAATTATTGGGTCATTGGGCCCAATTTCGAGATAAAGGAGAATTTAAGAAAACACAGTCCAAATATCTGGGCCTTTTGGACTTAAAATATTAAAATAACATTAATTAACCGCGAAATTTTCTGGCCCTAAATTTCGGGTTATTACACGCTACCCATCCATTGAAAAGCTGGCCTTGGCCATAATGGTGGCGGCACGAAAGCTCCGCCCTTACTTTGATGCCCACCCGGTTGTCATCCTCACAAATCAACCTCTGGAAAAAACTTTCCAGAAGTGGAAGGCTTCCGGCAGAATGATGAACTGGGCAATTGAACTATCAGAATACGACTTCAAGTTCAAACCTCGAACTGCCATCAAAGCTCAAGCTCTGGCAGACTTTATTTGTGAAGCCAACTTCACATCCGAGGCGGCACTTCCACAATGGACTGTTGAGACAGATGGTTCATCATGCCAGACCGGTTCAGGGGCCGGTGTTATGATCACGAGCCCCGATGGCACTCATCACAGATATGCCCTTCGCTTCGAGTTTAAAGCTACAAATAACGAGGCTGAGTACGAGGCTGCCATTGCCGACATACAGTTGTGCATGACGGCTGGGGCAGAAAATGTAAAGCTAGTCACAGACTCTCAACTTGTGGCAAATCAGATGGATGGGTCGTCAGAAGCCAAAGAACCTACTATCATTCAGTATCGAGACGAGCTCAAGCAATTGGAATCTCAGCTGGCAGCCTTGGATATTCATTTAGTCCCAAGGGCTGAAAATACACATGCAGATGCTCTATCCAAATTGGCTAGCTCCCCCATCTCCAATCTAGGAGGGGGTGCCATGATCGAGGTCCGGCAGACCAGGGCCATAGTGGCAAAAGCAATTGTCAACACACAAGTCTCAGACAAAGAATGGTACGATGACATGAAAAATTTCAAGGAAAATGGCGTTGAGCCAACAGAGAGGGCGGAGGCCGCCAAGTTACGACGGCAGGCTCCCTAGTATTGCATCTTTCAGGGAGTCCTCTACAAGAAATCCTTTCATAGGCCCCTGCTCCGCTGCGTGTCTAAGCATGAATCCATCAAGATCATGGAGGAAATCCATGAAGGCATATATGGCAACCATATTGGGGGTAAAGCTTTGGCCTTGAAGGCCATAGGCGTCGGTTATTATTGGCCCACTATGATGCAAGACTCACAGGATTATGTTAAGAAATGTGACAAATGTAAAAAATTTGCACCCATGATTAATGCACCACCCAATGACTTGCAGCCTATCCTCAACCCTATTCCCTTTGCTCAGTGGGGTATGGACATCTTGGGGCCATTTACCACAGGCAAAGGGGGCGGAGGTTTTTGATAGTAGCAATTGACTATTTCACTAAGTGGATAGAAGCCATCCCAACCGCCAGCATCACAGTAGCTCAAGTGAAAAAATTCATCTGGGAGCAGGTGATAACAAGGTTTGGCCTACCACAAGCCATGGTATTTGATCATGGCACTCAATTTGACTGCAAGCCTCTTCAGGCGTTCTTGGAGCCATTTAAAATAAAGATGGCATATTCTTCAGTCTCTCACCCTCAAAGTAATGGCCAGGCGGACGCTGCAAACAAACAAATACTAAATGCACTCAAAAAGAAGCTTGACGACGTTAAAGGCAAGTGGGCCGACCTGGTTCCAGAGGTCTTGTGTGTAACGACCCAACTTTTCTAGGCTGTCGATTTACGAAGGAAATCGACAATTGGATCATTACCAAACACAAATACTAATAACAATAATAACATTAAGGTTCAACAGTCCTTTTATTAACTAGTAAAATAGAATTAAAATCCCAAAAGTCCATGAAAAATACCAAAATACATAATACTACTGTTCTTTCTCAACAGGCTGGGATAAACTAATCATTAAATAAAACAAAACAAAATCTAGACTCCGGGTTCACTCTACTGATCACAACAACACGCAACCCAAACCATACGAGAGCCTACTTATACGTCAGCTTCATCACCTGAAATGGGGGGGGGGTCCACCGTCAGTGGCGAGTTGTGACGACCTGACTCGCTTAAACCGGTGCGGAAGAAACCGACGAGTCGAATAGTCAGATCTAACAAACCAAAATACTTAAAAATTAAAAACAAAACCTCAAAATAGAATATATACTAAATCCAAAAGTACAACACCCACAAGATTGTACATAACTAATCCCAAATGTCATATTACTACTACTATCAAACGTAAACTCCAAATATATGTCAGAGTTATAGAAAATATACAAGTACCACTACTATAGTTCAAAGCTAGAAAACATCGTAAAATAATAACATAAAGTCTAAGCAACATCGGCACTCGCCCAACCCAAAGCTAAGCAAGGACCTCATCATCAGAATTACCTGAAAAACAACAACAGTCCACCGTCAGTGGCGAGTAACATAACTGTCCCACCCTAACGGGGATACACAGGAACATAGCACAAACCAAACAACTAAATCAAACATGCCAACATACATAGAACCATGCAAATCATAACAAGTAATCATGCTTGACTCGACTAACTTTAACCAATCTTAACTTTGCCGCAATCATTCGCATACTAGACCGGACTATGCACGTACGAACGCATCTTATGCATTCGAACTTTCTACTATGTCAGGATTGAGAATCTTACTCCCAACCCCATGAAACCAATCTTACTGGAAATCCATATCTGAAGACAACATAGTAAGACCACCAACTATCCCAATACCGCGGATAGGATAGGGGCAACGTCTTAACCCAAAAACATAGAATCTTACTCTAATTTTTAGGCGTCTAGTATCGAAATCAAGCTAACTTTAACTTTAAATCGAAGTTTACATTCTTAGTTAGTTCTTAAGTTGCATCTTACGCCTTGACTCAAGAAATAACATGTAAACCAACAAACTTACAACCTTTTATAACTTTCCTTAACCTTTTCTTTAACTTTCTTTAACTTTAAAGACTCAACCAAGAACTCTTAAAGAACCTTAAAGAACCCATCAAGAACTCAAAGAACTCATCAAGAACTCATCCAAGATTCAAGATCTTCATTCAAGAACTCATTCAAGAATCAAGAACTCATCCAACTTCATAAAACATACACGCATACTTCAACAATTCAACACATAAAATCATGAACTTTCTAGTATCCAAAATTCATCAAACTTGAACATGAATAACATCAAACTTAATACTAACATTTCCAATCATGAAATCATCATATTCAATCATAAAATCATCATATTCAATCATAAAATCATCATAAAATCATCCCAAAAATTCAGATTATAACATACATGTAAACATGGTTAAAAACATCAAATAGTTTAATCTAATCATCTAATTTATACTATGAAACATAGTATACCAAATTAGGTTGGAAAAGCATGTTACCTTGATGAAGATTAACAAGATAAACACTTAAAAACTTGCTGCCCGGAAACCCAAACCACACGGCCAGATTACACGGACACACAGCACGACTTGCACGGCTGGCTGCACGATCACCACACGGCCACCACTCCGCTGCACGGCCTACGAACACGACACGATCACCACGACACTTGCACGGCACCAACACGGCTCTTGCACGGCACCACCACGGACCACCACCGTGCACCACTCTCGAACCAAGAACCACCCACACAAGTCCCAACCCAAAACCGAACCAAATACCCAAGTCTTGATAGATGGCAATGAAGGTTAATTTGTGTTTGATTACTTAAAGATCAATGGAGTTTGAATCTTTAAGTTTAAGTTTAGAATTGATGATAAACAAATTGGTTGGATTGATGAGCCAAAAATGGCGTGTGGAATGATGCAAATGGAGGGAGTTTTGTTTTTGAACTTTTGATGGCAAGTGTTGATTAAATGTGTTTAAGATGACAAATGAGCAAAAGGATTCTTAAGCCTTACTAATCCTCCTATATATAGAGGTTAGTTAAGGTGTGAACATGAGGCAAGTGGCAAATCCTTGCCATGCACACAAGGGGGCCGGTTATTACAAGCCAAAATGGGCTTAGTTGGGCTTTCGTGATCAATTGGGCTAATTTACAAAAATTGCATGATTAATCATGCTTAAATCGATTTAGCCCAAACATATTAAATAATTAATCAGAAAATTAAATAATAAAATCCTAATTAATTAAATAATAATAAAATAAATAATAATCAATCCAAATTAAACAATTCGAATTTAATCGAAATTATTCACATAAAATAAAATAAATAGTTCAAAAATAAATTTGAACCATACATAAAATCACATAAATACACATAAACATACAACAGAAATACCAATAAAATCAGGGTCGTTACACGAGTAACTAGGCTGTCCCGCTTAAATGAGGGACCATTAACCATATAATATCATAGAATCAACCAAGAAATCATACAAAAATACATACGGAATACGTATAAAAATACATACGAAATACGTATAAAAATACATATAAAATACGTATAAAAATACATACAAAATACGTACAAAAATACATACGAGATACGTATTAGAATACGTACGAAATACGCATGGAATACGTATAAAATACGTATACAGTACCTGCAGAAATACGTATAGAAATACATACATGTACGTATAAAATACGTACTGTAACGACCCGACTTTTTGAGACATGTCGATTGGCAAAGGGAAATCGACAATCGGATCATTACCAACTTAAATAACAATAGATCAGATTAATTGAATGAATGAATTATCTTTTATTAAATAAACTACCAATTATCCATAACAATCCAATAGTCATTATTACATATAAGGTCTTAAAATACTGTCCCAACATGCTGGGATCCTAAAATAAACTAAGTAAGTGTCATAAATCATAAAACATCTAATTAAACTGTTTAACTAAAGTTCTCAGCTACTCAAGCCCATCCACGATAGCCCGTTATTCAGCAGCGTCTCCACCTGAAACTGAGGGGGGGGTCCACCGTCAGTGGCGAGTAACTAGGCTGTCCCATTTAATCGAGGGACCACCAAACACATAATAGCATAGAAATTCGCATAAAAACTGTACAGAAACTTAATACATGCCTTTATATAAATGTACAAAAATACGTATAAAAGTACGTATAAAAATACGTATAAGAGTACGTATGAAAATACGTATAAAAGTACGTATGAGAATACGTATAAATACACCTGCAGAAATACGGTTAGAAATACGTATTGTCTACGTACATTGTACGTACAACCAACCCTGCATTATACGGTTAGAATACGTACAAATACACACCCATCAATCATATACTTACATACATACAAAAATACGAGTTCATACACAGCGGAAGTCTTAGAATACCCAAATACCTATACTTATATTATACAACCTAAATTATCTCCAGACCTTAACTTATACTATACCCATCATATATTATACCTCAATATTTCATATTCATACCTTAACATATTCTTTTCATAATATATATATCGTATCTTACCATAAATGATCATATCTTATCTTTCTTATCATATCGTATCATCTTATGATCTCATCATATCAAGTCATATCCTATGATTTCATCGTATCATAACATCTTTGTCGGACCGGTCACTGTAACTCGTTGCGGATCTCGTGTTTCACCACAACTTTCCTAGAACATGCCGGGGTGAGCTCGTGTACTCAACCCGTAGCGGATCTCGTGTTTCACCACTAAGCCTAAGCTATGGCCATAACTCCAAGTAGCGGCTCGTGTACCACCACTAGACGACTACATATCCTAAGACCCAGAACTACTCGGGGGAACTCAGCCTGACTACTCGGGTCATCAGGTGTGCTCGTCCCATTGAGCAGTGGCCTCGACTTAACCCAGTCTAACTACTCGAGTCATTAGGTGGGCGTCCATATTGTATCTTATATCTTCATTTAATTAATTCATATCATATATTGGGAAAATACTAGGTGACCGTAATAGGAAATGAAATGTTCGGAGTCCCAGGAAAGGGAGGTGCGGCACGTATGTTGGCCACCTTAAATACCAAGCCTTTCCTAGCCAGAGACCGAAACATAACATGTATAGCTATTACTCTGTTTCCTTTCTTATCCCTAGTAATATCTCATACAACTTCAAACCTTATAATATACTATCCTTGATGTCTTATCATATACTATTAACTTATCCTTTCGGATACTAACCTTAATACTATTACCAATATCATTAATATTAATTTTAATAATACCCGAAATTCTATATTGTTATCACTAATATCATTCGGTCCTAATAGTAATAATAATGGTCAAATTATTATCTACCTTTCACTTTACAACTTATCCCTGATAATCATTTTGTCCGTAACTTTTATTATCAATTGTTCCTAAATTAATAATAAACAAGTTTAATCAAAATTGACTATTTCTAATCAACTTACACGGCATTTTTAAACTGATAACAATAATTAATTAATTTCTTAAACTAATTTAATTAATCAATATAGTTACTAAAATTTACCAAAATAAGATAAAAATTATATTTTCCTAATTTTCTTCCCACTCGACAATTACATGTACTTTAACCAAAATTATTCAATTAATTTATATAAATTCAACCACCGTGAATTAAATAATTTAACTAATCAATCAAAATCATGCTTTTATCATCAATTAACAAGATTAAAATTCAAGAATCAAGATCAAAACATGCTTTTATTCAAACACAATCACACGGCATATACATATGGCATAATCAAGAATTAATTAACTTATTCAAGAATCTACACAACATGATATAATTAAAGATTAGATTAAAGGTTCACATAATTAACTTAATATGATCAAGATTAGCATAGAAAAATTATATTTTAATCCTTATTTAAATTTCGTGCCACTCGACAATTTTAAAAAAAAACAAGATTAAGTTTTTAATTCAAGATCTAATTATACTAATTAATTTAATCATGATTCATGCTTTAAAAATTAAAGAAACATATCAAGACATGTACATAAATTACTCGAAAACTTAAGATAAAATCAAGAATATAAATCATAAATTTCATACCCTAACTCGAACCATATATATATATATCATGGATTAATACATGCAATTTTAATTATTAAAACAAGCAAAAATCATACATAGAAATCAAGAAAATTCATAAAAATAAATCAAGAAAATCATACATACTACTCGACATATATATATATAAACAACATTAAATTTCCTACAATTTTCATGATACAATTCCTAATTAACTATGTGTTTTTCTACCCATTAATTAAATGAAATAGCGAAGTTACCTGGATTCGCTATTAATTTCCAAAACACGAACAAAAATCAATTCACCTTAGTGAATTGTGTTACACGGCTTTTAGAGAGAGAAGAAAAAAAGGAGAGGAGAAAATATTTTATCTTAGGGTTTTTGATTAATTTGGCAATTAGGACCCAAAAGTGATTAATAGGTCCTATATATAGAAAAACCAAAACAAGCAAACCCTAATGCATGAAGAGGGCAGCCGTGTGGGAGGTAGCAAATTGGGGAGAGTTTAACTAGGTTGTTACAACAACCTTTGAATGGGTTAAATATTAATTTAATTAATTAATTAATTTAATTATCCAAACTATAATTAACATTAATTAATTAAATCAAAATTAATCATGGACCCAAAAACAAATAGAGGGCCGGCCATGAGAGAAAAAGAGAGAGAAAGATTGGGTCTTTGGCCCAATTTGAGGAGAAATAAAATAGAATAGCACAAAACAGTCCAAGCACAATGGGCCATTTGGACTCTGAATCAGTTACATTACATTAATAACCGCGAAATTTTCTGGCCCAAAATTTCGGGTTATTACACGTATAAGTACATATAGATACACCTGTGGGATACATAAGAATACATACATACATATACATATATTCGTACATAAATACATACATGGATACATACTTAATTACATACTTTAGACATACTTACATACATACTATTCAGACGTACGCAGCGGAAGACTTAACATACTATACTTATACAATTCATAGAATTATACATATAAATACACTAACACATACATAATCATATCCGACCCGTATAATACCTAGCTTACCATATTATTATTCAAAATCCTTCTTTTATCCATCTTCTTAACCTTATGGACCGGTCATTATAGCTCGTAAGGATGCCCGTGTACATCCCATCCCAACTCTCCTAAAACGCGCCGGGAAGAACCCGTGTATTCTACCCGTAGCTCTCCTTTGCATGAACTAAGCCTAAGCTATGGCCATAACTCCTAAATAGTAGCCCGTGTACTACTACTTAGACGACTACGCATCTTAAGATCCAGAACTGCCCAGAGACCGCAGTAGGGCAGTGGCTTCGACTTAACCCAATCTGGTGACCCGTGTATCACCAAACCGGCGTCCCTTCTTATCTTATCTTATTGACATGACCATCGTGAGACCAATACTTCTTATCATCTTATAACTTATTCTTAATATATATTAATCCTTTCCTTCATATTACAACTTATCTTATTAGTTCCTTTTAATTCCTTTAGTCATATTAATTCCTAAAATTACAATCTAAATTATTATAAGCCAAAAATTAAACTAAATTGATCATAATCATATTAGAGCCATTCGACATTTTTAATAACAAAATAATAATTAAATCAATTCATCACTTATTCATATAAACAATTAAATAAATCTTTTAAATTATCAATTAATCATATAAATCAAGAATCATCAACATAATTACTTAAAATATGATAAAAATCCTATTTTTTATTCTTCATGCTACTCGACATTTTCATGTCAAAATACCAAAAATTATACTTTTAAATACAATTATCAATAATTTAAACAATTAAACTTAATAACAACAATTAAAATCATGCTTTAAACATTAAATCATCAACTTTGGACTAAAACAAGATTAAAATCAAGCTTTTCCATACATGTAACCACACGGCTTCTATGGACAAAATAATACATCAAGAACAATTTCAAGAATTAATAATAACATGACTGAATTAAAGATTTATTAAAGATTAATAATAACAATTCAAGATTTATCAAGATTAATCATAAAAATCAGATTTTTAATCCTCTAAATTACCTTAGGCCACTCGACAACTTTGAACAACAAGAACAATTTATTTATTTTAATTCCAAATTTTAATTTAACAATTAAACTATCAAGATTACTATTTTAATTCAAGAAAACATCACAAGTTTATCATGAATTTATCATGCATCACTCGACAATCACAATATATTTCAAGAACAAGATTCAACAACTTATCATGCAATTATTCAGTATAAACATACAATTAAATAAATTAATTTGTGCATAGAATTAATCAGACAATTAAAGATTCATCAAGATTGCATAAAGATGTTAAGAAAATAACACTTTAAACTACATAATATCTCTCAAAAATCCTAACCTAAACATGATACTAACTCTATCAAATTTTCCTATATAGTTTAATCCTAATTAACTATATAGTTAAATTGTACCAAATTTAAATGAGATAGACTGGTTACCTGGATTAGAGAAAGAAATCAAGAAAAATTACTCCCTGGGGTTCGTGAAACACACGGCCAAAGAGGGGTTTCTAGGGTTCTTTTGTGAGCTTTGAGTTGTATTGAAAATAGGTAATTAGGTTATGAGCTTTGTTTCTTATTTATATTAAAAGAACAAAAGAAAATAAGTAAAAAATAAAATAAAATAACAAGGGGGACCGTGTATTTAGAGAAAAAGAGGGGGGAAAATTAGGGTTGATTACACCAGTCCAAGAGTTGGTTGAAATGAGGGAAGACTGGGTAAAAATAGTTATTTAGGATAATTAATTTATTAGATAAACAATTATCTAAATTTAAAAATAAAAGAATAAAATCATCCCTTGGCCATATATGGGGGCCGGCCAAGTGGAGTGAAGGACTGGGTCATGGGCCCAATTTCAGGATAAGATAGTGAAATAAAAATAAACAGTCCAAATATTCGGGCCCTTTGGACTTAGAATAATAAAATAATATTAATAAACCGCGAAATTTTCTGGCCCTAATTTCGGATTATTACATTCACCCCTCCTTAAATAAATTTCGACCTCGAAATTTACTTAACGAAGCTCAAAACACACACACACATGCAAAGAATCACCAACATAATCAAAGAAAACAAAACAACCACAACAGCTTCATACCTGCTTCAAACAGCTCGGGATACTTATCCCTCATCGAAGCTTCCGTCTCCCATGTAGCCTCTTCGAACTTCTGACTACGCCAAAGCACCTTAACCAACGGCACCACCTTACGCCGCAGCATCCAATCCTAACGATCCAAAATTCGCACCGGCTTCTCTTCAAAGGTCAAGTTCGGCTCGATCTCTGACGAGTCCACCGGAATAATGTGGGAAGGATCATTCACGGACTTTCGTAGCTGGGATACGTGAAATACATCATGAACCTTCGATAGATCCGGATGCAACGCCAATCGATAAGCAACTTCTCCGACGCGATCCAGAATCTCATATGGCCCGACATACTTGGGTCTGAACTTACCCTTGTGGCCAAACTGAATCACACCCTTCATCGGAGACACCTTCAGCAGAACCTTATCACCAACTTGGAATTCCAACGGCTTTCGATGACGATCAGCATACGACTTCTGTCGACTATGAGCTGCCTGCAATCTTGCCCTGATAACTTTGACCTGTTCCACCGTGTCCCTGATATGATCAGGACCAATCACCAAAGCATCGCTGATGTTGTTCCAACAAGTAGGGCTGCGACACTTGCGCCCATACAACGCCTCACAAGGAGCCATCTTAATACTAACGTGATAGCTGTTGTTGTACGAAAACTCCACCAAGCTCAAAGATTTAACCCAAGTCTGCTAGAAGTCTAACGCACAAGCCCGTAGCATATCTTCTAGCGCCTGAATGGTCGGTTCCGTCTGCCCATCTATGGCTGCGTGAAATGCTGTACTCAGATTAAGCTTAGTTCCAAAAGCCTCTTGTAAAGATTTCCAGAACCGTGACAAAAATCGGGGATCCCGGTCGGACACGATATCCTTAGGCACACCATGTAACCGTATGATCTCTCTCGAGTAAGCTTCCGCCATCTTCTCCATCGACCAGGTCACCTTCATCGGAATAAATCGGGCGACTTTAGTTAAACGATCCACGATAACCCACACAGTATCCAAACCCGTAGAAGTCGCTGGTAGGCCCACTACAAAATCCATGGATATGGAATCAAACTTCCACGTGGGTATCGGCAATGGCTTCAACAGTCCACCCGGCCTTTGATGCTCGATCTTGACTTTCTGGCAGGTGAGACAACGCGCAACGAAGTCTGCGACTTCCTGCTTCATCCTCGGCCACCAAAAATCTTCTTTCAGGTCCTTATAGAGCTTTCCACCACCTGGATGCACCGAATAGGGAGTATTGTGAGCCTCTTCCATGATCCGATTTCTCAGTCTTGAATTCTGGGGCACACATCACCTGTTGCGGAGTAGAAATTAGTATCCATTAGGTGAAAACAGTCTAACTATAACTTTTAACTCCATTACCTGTTGCGGAACTTCATACCGCCATCTGAATCAATCGTGAAGTCTTCTGCCTTGCCTTGAAGTTTGGCTTCACGAATCTTCTCGAGTTGCGGGTCTTCTTTCTAACTCTCCCGTAACTCTTGGTACAAGTTGGGTTCAACACTCATGGCATTTAGATAAACTCGCGTGCTGCCCGGCATTACCATCTCTATCTCCATCTTACGAAGATCAGCATAGATTTCCTTAGGTAAAACCGCCATCCTATTAAGTGAATGGTGATCCTTACGACTAAGGGCATCTGCCACCCTGTTGGCCTTCCCTTCACAATAGTCAACTGAGAGGTCATAATCCTTGATCAACTCGAGCCACCGTCGCTGCCTCATGTTGAGCTCCTTTTGAGTGAAAATGTACCTCAAGCTCTTATGGTCGGTGAACAGCTTGCAAGTAGCTCCATAAAGATAATGTCGCCAAATCTTTAGAGCGAACACTACAGCTGCCAGCTCTTAGGATAATTAATTTATTAGATAAACAATTATCTAAATTTAAAAATAAAAGAATAAAATCATCCCTTGGCCATATATGGGGGCCAGCCAAGTAGAGTGAAGGATTGGGTCATGGGCCCAATTTCAGGATAAGATAGTGAAATAAAAATAAACAGTCCAAATATTCGGGCCCTTTGGACTTAGAATAATAAAATAATATTAATAAACCGCGAAATTTTCTGGCCCTAATTTAGGGTTATTACATTGTGGGCCAACAGGACGACGGAAAAGGAGGCCACAGGAGATACCCCTTTCCGTCTCACTTATGGGCATGAGGCCGTCCTCCGAGTTGAGGTAGGTCTGCCCTCTTTCCGGGTGCAAACTTATGATCCAGAGGCTAATGATACCCTCCTCGGTGAAGATCTTGACCTCCTCGAGGAGGTAAGGGTCAGAGCAGAGCTCCGGCAGACCTCCTACAAAGATCAAATCCGCTGTGCCTACAATAAAAAGGTCCAACATCTTCCAATGGATGTTGGGGATTTGGTGTTACGACGAACTGATGCCACTGGCAAGCAAAACAGAGAGGGTAAGTTGTCAGCCAACTGGGAAGGTCCATATCGCATCACAAAGACGATAGTCCCCGGAGCTTATAAGCTGGCAGATATGGATGGCAAAGAATTAAAGAACACGTGGAATGCAAAAGCTCTAAAGACATACTATGTATAAAAAATAAATGTATCTTTATAGCATTTCTGTCTTTTTGCATATGTACTAGACTTTGATGGTTAGCAAAAAGTGCTAAGATGAAGACCACTGCCATCTTAAAAGTCTAAATTTGTAAGCACAAGCCATCAGCGTTAGTTACAATTTGTAGCTAAGGCGAAGGCCACCGCCCTGTTTGCTCATAGTAAATAAAAAGATAGAGCTCGGAGTTTGTGTTTGCAATTTACTTGTGGTTATTTATTTTGCTGACGCCAAAAAAATAAATAAATAAAATAAAGATAAGAGTTCATAAGAGCTACTTCCACGAAGAGGGCAGAAGCTGTATGCATCTGCTATCTAAAATGAAAGATAAGAGTTCACAGAGCTGCTGCCACGAAGAGGGCAGAAGCTCTATGCACCTGCTATCTAAAAATGAAAGATAAGAGTTCATAGAGCTACTGCCACGAAGAGGGCAGAAGCTCTATGCATTTGCTATCTAATGAATGATAAGAGTTCATAGAGCTGCTGCCACGAAGAGGGCAGAAGCTCTATGCATCTGCTATCTAAAAATAAAAGATAAGAGTTCATAGAGCTGCTACCACGAAGAGGGCAGAAGCTCTATGCATCTGCTATCTAATGAATGATAAGAGTTCATAGAGTTGCTGCCACGAAGAGGGCAGAAGCTCTATGCATCTGCTATCTAATGAAAGATAAGAGCTCACAACACCGCTATCCCAAGGATAAGGGTCTGTGAAGCTGTTATCCCAAAATATGATAAGAGCTCACAGCACCGCTATCCCAAGGATAAGGGTCTGTGAAGCTGCTATCTCAAAATATGATAAGAGCTCACAACACCGTTATCCCAACGATAAGGGTCTGTGAAGCTGCTATCCCAAAATATGATAAGAGCTTACAGGGATGCTGCCTGACAGAGGCAGGAGTTCCATAAAGCTGCTATCACCAATACGATGAGAGCTCCCAGAGCCAGCACCCAAACAAAAAAATATATAATAATAAATATAATAAGTTACAAGGATATAGTCAAAAAATATCTTGTAATATATTCAGTTGATGCCGGTAATGACCGGCGGCATTTTACAGTCCAATCACATGGCTTGCATTATAGCAAGTGTTACACAGTGCTACAACAGTAGTTCCAAGTAACCGAATCTATACAAAAATTACACTAGTAAAAAATAAGAGGATGCCAGCTAGCAAAATGAGAAAACACCTTTGCAAGTACTTTGTCAATAATCGCAACATAGAATTGCGGTACTCAGCTGATTTGCCATGCATCAATGTTGGCAAGCCTAAGCGACCAACATAGACGTTTTCCCTAGAGCAAAGAAGCCACCAGCTTGGAGTTGGAAAAAGTATCACTGAGGTTGCTCTGGAGGCTTAGAGTTGTCAGCTTCTGCTTCTGGCACCGGCGGAGGTACGACGGGAATCCCGGTACGTACCGGAGAGAAGTTCCCAGCATGTTCAATAGGGAATGCATCTGCATCATTTAAAGGTTGCGCCCCTATTCCATTGTTGAAGGCAGTTTCGACGACATCCTAGTCAAAATCTGGATCAACAGATAGGACGCATCTCATGGCAGACATCCACCCCCCATCGAACCGGTCAGTACAGTACTGGCGGAGATCAGTCGAGGCAATATAATTTTGAACAGCTTCCCGGCTCGACGACTCCGCCATCTCCTCAGCTGCCTTAGCACGACTCTCAGCCGTCTGAGCTTGAGCTTGAGCTGCCTTGATATGACTCTCCGCCGCCTGAGCTTGAGCTTCAGCTGCTAAGACGTGGATGTTTAGCAACTTCAGAGCATTATCTTTTTCAGTACTCTGGGCCAGTACATCATCAAAATCCCTCCCTAGGTCCCTGATAATGGCGTCCTGAACCGCCAGCTCGCGGGATACCCGGCCAACCTCCTCAACATGCTCTGTAACCCTCGTGTTTAGGGTTTTTATCAGCTCAGCATCAGTGTTACTCTTGGCCAGGAGGCCAGTACTCTGCCTCCTCACCTCCTCCAACTCTTTCTTCATAGTCTCCTTGGCATCCTTTGCAGCCTTCTGCGCTGCCTCCGCAACCCTTTTAGCTTGGGCAAGCTCTGCCCCCTCCCGGGTCAGAGTATCATTTAGTTTCAGCAAAGGATGGATCACCTCATAACAACGATCCAAGTCGTTGTAGAGGCTCTGGTAGGCTTACGTCAGCTCCACAGCAGAGTTGGCAGCCTGCAAACATGAGAACGTACCTCAGTGGATGAAATATTGATCAATAAAAGGAAAGTAGAGGATTACAAATACTTACGCAGACAAGATTGTGGCACAACGCCTTGCCAGGGTTGGTCCAGATGCCACGACTGCATTCAGCTGGCAGCCGGACATCCTGCAGAAGACGGAAACCCAGGTCCCCTCCAGGGACTGACAGGTCCGCCATCAGGGACTCGTTGTCCCTCACGTCTAAAGCCGGGCGGAACACCTCCCCTGAACCATTCATAGGGGGCAGGAGCTCCGCCGGCATCCTCTGGCTTTGCACCCCCAACTGCCCATGTAACGACCTTGATTTTATAGGTATTTCTGCCAGGTGATTATGTGTATTTATGTGTTGCTAAGTATAGTTCAAATTTAGTTTTGAACTATTTATTTTATTTTATGTGAATAATTTCGATTTAATTCGAATTATTTTATTTTGATTAGTTATTATTTAATATTTTGGGCTAAATCGAATTAAGCATGATTAATCATGCGATTTTTGTAAATTAGCCCAATTGATCGCGAAAGCCCAAAAAATTGGCCCATTACCCTTGCTTGGCCGGTTTTCCTTGAGTGCATGGAAAGGTTTTGCCACTTGCCTCATGTTCACACCTTAACTAACTCTATATATAGTTGAGTTAGTAAGGCTTGAGGATCCTTTTGCTCATTTGCCATTTAAACACAATTGCCATCTCTTGCCATCAAAAGATCAAACACAAACACCTCCATTTACTCTCCTCTTACACGCCTATTTTGGCTAATTGAAACCCATCAAATTGTTCATCATCAAATCTAAACTTAAACTTAAAGATTCAAACTCTATTGATCTTTAAGTATCAAAACACAATTTAAACCCCAACAATTTCATTCAAGATCATTAGTTCGGGTTGGTTTCCGGGCTTGGTTCGTGTGGGTTATTCGTGGGTTTCGAGTGGTGGTGCTCGTGTGAAGATGTGGTGGTGCACGGTGGTGCTCTTGGTCTGGCCGTGTGGTGGTTCGAGTGAGGCGGTGCAGTTGGGCAGTGGTGCCGTGTGGTGGTTCGAGTAGTGGCACGGCTTGAAGGCGGTGGTCCGTGTTGCTTGGAGCCGTGTGGGTAGTTTCCGGGCAGCAAGTTTTTAAGTGTTTATCTTGTTAATCTTCATCAAGGTAACATACTTTCTCAACTTAATTGGTATACTATGTTTCATAGTATAGATTAAATGATTAGAATAGTTTATTTTGAAGTTTTAACCATGTTTTTGTGTATGAATTATAATCTAATTTTGGGATGGTTTTATGATGATTTTAAGGTTTATTATGATGATTTCATGATTGATTATGTTGGTAGGTAGTTTAATGTTTATCATGTTCAAGTTTGATGATTTTTGGATACTTGGAAGTTGATGATTTTCATTGTTGAAATGTTGAAGTTATGCGTGTATTTTATGTAGTTTGGGATGAGTTCTTGATTTTTGAATGAGTTCTTGATTGAAGATCTTGAATCTTGGATGATTTCTTGATAAGTTCTTTGAGTTCTTGATGAGTCTTTATAAGTTCTTGTTTGAGTCTAAAGAATTAAAGAAAGTTAAAGAAAGTGATTAAGGGTTGTAAGATATTGGTTTACACGTTATTTTCTTAAGTCAAGGCGTAAGATGCAACTTAAGAAGTAACTAAGAATGTAAACTTCAGATTAAAGGTTTAAAGATTGTTAAAGATTAGCTTGATTTCGTAGCTAGACGCCTAAAACTTAGAGTAAGATTCTTTGTTTTTGGGTTAAGACGTTGCCCCTATCCTAACCGCGGTATTGGGATAGTGATTACCACTATGTCGTCTTTGACATGGATTTCCAGTAAGATTGGTTTCAAGGGGTTGGGAGTAAGATTCTCAATCCTGGCATAGTTGGAAAGTTCGATCGCGTAAGAGGCGTTCGTACGAGCATAGTCCGGTCTAGTTTATGAATGATTGCGCCAAAGAAAATTTTGGATAAGTTAGTTGAGTCAAGCATGTATTTGGATGATTTCGCATGATTCGATGATATGATTTGCATGTTTGGTTTATGCTATGTTCTTGTGTATTCCCGTTAGGGTGAGTCAGTTATGTTACTCGCCACTGACGGTGGACTGTTATTTACTTTACAGGTAATTCTGATGATGAGGTTCTTGCTTAGCTTTGGGTTAGGCGAGCGTCGTTATTATGGTGTACTTGTATTTCTGTTGTTTTATGATTCTAGATAGTATTGAACTATAGTAGTGAAACGTGTATACTTTTGTTATAACTCTGACATGGTTTTGGAGTTACGTTTATTAGTAGTAGCAATTGACTTTTGGTTTAGTAATGTACAAACTTGTGGGTATTTGTACCTTTTTGGATTAGTAATAAAGAGTTTTGAGGTATTGTTTTAATCTTTAAGTATTTTAGTTTGTTAGTTCTGGCTATTCGACTCGTCGGTTTCTTCCGCGCCGGTTTAAGCGAGTTGGGTCGTCACAGCCCAGGCTGCACATGGACATTTGGGGGCAAGGTGAATCTCAAAGACCCCAACCGCCCGTCGGAGTCCAGAGATAGCGCACCTCCGGCTCCGCGGTGGGGTACTCCAACGCTCCGGTAAGCCACGGAGCCATCCGGGATCCTCACTTCACGAGACCCACTGGTCTCTGTATATCCCTGATACAAATCAACAAAACAAATCAGCACTTAGTAATTATCTAACAAAACAAAAACAAGAAAGCCCCCACCCCGTGAACATACCGTTACAGGGTCTGCAAGGCTTACCTTTTCTTGATGACGACGCATATCTGCGTCAATGGCTTCTAAGGCCGCCGCCTTCTCTAAACGGCGGAGGCGTTTCCTCTCTTCCACCTCAGCTAGGAAGCTCTGCAATGTTTCCGCGCCCAGCGGAGGAGCAGGTTCATCTTCTTTCTCTTTTCCCTTGTCAATAGCCACAATACTCTGGCTCACTGACTCCTCTTGGACGTTGGCCTCAGGCTCGACCAACGTCAGATCCACTATACTGGCGAACCCACCATCCGCTATCGGAGATGGTGGGACGACAACATTATCACCAGCTTCTTTGGCCTCAGACGCTAAGAATAGGTCATCTGTAGTCACCCCCACTTCAGCTGGGGCACCCTCGTTGCCACCCACAGGGGGATGAACATCCTCCACCATGGTTGAGGCCCCACCCACTGGGACCTCCCTTACCACAGCGGTATCATCACCCTCCGGCATGGTTAATGATACCACCACAACTTCATCCTCCTCTTGGGGGACTGTAATACCCCGAAATTTCGGGATATTTTAAATTTTTCATAATTAATTAAATGTATAATTAATTATTATTTAATTAATTATTAATTTGTGTAGCAATCTAATTATTTTGTTCCGGCCCGAACCTTTGTATCTTATCTTACCAAAACCCGAGCCCAATTATTTTCCTTTTCCTATCTCTATTCCACGGCTCCCTTTGCATTTTTCTTGCTATTAATTTATTTATTTCTTTTAATCAATATTATTATTAACCTTTATCTATTTTTTACTAAGCCTATAAACCCATATTTGTTTACCTATTCTTCTTGCTAGATTTTAGGAGATCACCAATCCCTTGCTTCTTGAAGACTCACGGCCCCCTCATTCTTTTTCCTAATTAATTTAATTTATTTTGTTTTAGCCAATATTATTAATTCATATATTTATTTTGGACCTTTTCCTAAAAGCCCTATTTTTATTCCAACCTCTCCTATTCTTACTACTAAATTATAGTAAACCAAAACTCCCTATTTTGTTTCCCCATATACCGGCCCCCTCTTGAGTTTTCCTTCAATTGGTTATTTAATTTAATTCCTCCAATATTACAATTTATATCTATTTTGACCTATTCCTAAAAACCCTATTTTTATCCTAACTTCACCTATCTCTCCTACTAGGATTTAGGAATTGAAAATCTTTATTTTTCCCTTATAATACACGGCTAAACCAAAAGAAACAACAACCAAGAATTGTTTTATTATTTTCCTTTCTAGAATC
Organism: Salicornia ramosissima; assembly: GCA_951394345.1. Lineage (NCBI taxonomy): Eukaryota > Viridiplantae > Streptophyta > Magnoliopsida > Caryophyllales > Amaranthaceae > Salicornia > Salicornia ramosissima. Next base: position 16,505,354 of record OX596235.1, read on the forward strand.
AATCACAAATTATTCGTAACCCTTTTCCTATTGCTTCAACCCTTAAAGATTGATCAAGAAACCAAAGAAACACTTAAAGAACCGTGAACCCTTGCTATTTTTCGAACCCCATCCATAATCCAAGGTAATTAGATTTGCTTTACTTATTCAATAGGATAGATTAGCAATATAATTGTTAGAATAGGTTAAATCATGTTTAGAATTATATGGAATTGATTAGACTTATCATTGAATTATTTAGAATTGTTCATTGTTGTGTTATGAAGATGGTCGAGTACTCTTTGAAGGATTTTGAGGAATTTATTTAATGTTTTGTACAAATATATGTTTGATCTATGATTCTTGCTTAGTAGAATTTATGAAATTAATTATTGAATAATTCTTGAATAATGATTATGAGGGCCGTGTGTATTATGTATTGGTTCGAATAATTCTTTAAGGAAAAATATGATTTTTATTTTGTAATCTTGATCTTTAATGAATCTTTGATGTTAATCTTGAATATGATCTTTAAATTAAGCTTGTTATGATAGTTTCTTGAATTAAATTTTGGTATTGAATAAGAGCCCTAAAAGCCGTGTATATTATGTGCTAAGAAGGAATTGAATTTGATCTTGTTTAGTCCATGTTGACGATTTATTGTTTAAAGTATAATTTTATGATGTATTGATAAGTTATATGATTAATTGATCATGATTGTATCTAATTATTTGAAAGTGTCAATTTTGGAATTGTTTAAGGTGAAAGTCGAATGGTGATGTTTGATAAAAATAGGATTTTTATGTTGTTTAAGCAATATTTGTTGATGATTGTTGGTTTATATGATTATTGGGTTATTTGGTTGATTTATTAAATTGTTTATAAGCTTATTTAAGGAATTTATCTAATTATGGTTTGTTATAGAGTAAAAGTCGAGTGGATTAAGAATTGGAATAGAGTTTGAGTCAAGTTAAGTTGAGGTAGAATTGAATAGAAGTGAAGTTGAGTCAATAAGGGATTGAATTGTGAAAAAGAACCAAGAACAGAACAGAAAAGAATTGAATTGAAAAGATGATTAACTATGAAGTGACCGCCTATCTAGTGGCACACGTGCCATGAACGTAGGTTTAATCGAAGCCACTGTCCTATCTTCGGATTTGGGACAGTTCTTGATCCCAGTGCTTGGGGAGTAGATCTTCGTGGTTGATCCGGCATGAGCAAGGAAAGTTGGGGGGAGTAAATCTTCGTGGTTGACCCCTTACAAGCATATGACTGGTCACGGATTAGCACCTGAACTGAATAGAATAGAAGAGTCAATAGTGGTGTCAAGAAATCTAGAACTGAATAAGTTAGTGTAGAAGGATTCGGGTTTATTATGTTATGATTATCTTCCGCTGCGTACTTGATTGATGATGTTTATGTATATTTACATGATGATATGTTATCTATTTGATTGATCTGCTCTAACGATTATGTTTCTAATTGTGTTATACTGATTAAGTAGAACAATCTAATTACTCAGCACTGACTGTGGACCCCAAAATCCTTTTCCAGGTACAGGTGGTGATTGATTTGGGCTACGTTAGGGATGGGATTGTGAGCTAGCCAGCTTAGCAGTTGACCCTGTTGATTAGTTTTAGCTTATGTTTTATTGTTATTAGAGGACTATTCCCTACTCTGTAGTAATTATGGACTTTGGATTAATAACTATTTTGGATTAATTTAATAGTTTTATTGAATAATATGATTAAGTTTAGAGCTTCCGCTACAGTTTATGAATTTGATCCTAAAGGTTTTTAGAAGTTAATGAACTGTAATGTTGTTTTCTCCGAAAACAACGCTGCTAAATTACGGGTCGTTACAGGGACGTCAGCTCCAGAACTACCTCCGCCCAACTCCCCTTCCAGAGATTTGACGGCTCGTTCCCAGTCTGCCATCGTCATCCTCAGCACCTTCGCCGGACGCAGCGGCGTCGGCTCTTTTTCCTTCCTCTTCTTCTCATGCTGACGACCAGTGTTGGTCGTCATCAGCCCACCTCTCCTAGAGGTTGCCCTTACAGCCGTGGGCTCCCTAATAACAATACCGGCGGAGGGAACGTTGGTTCCACTTCCGCGGACGGAGTCTCTAGCATCCCGCCCACCCCTCCTCGGGACACTACACCCCCTAGCTGAAGCTATCTTCTCCTGGGTGGTAGCTACCTTACCACCCTCGCCGGACCTCTCTGCCGCGGTCACCTCGTTCACAATCTTGGCAACCTCAGTAGGAGTCTTCAGCTCGTCCATGTTCAATTCTGCACAGAGCAGAAAACACCATGGTCAGTTTTTCCTTAAAAAAAAAAGCATGGAGGAAGAATAATAAAAGAATGCATAAAAGGTATAAGGACGAAGGCCCTTGGCTCGTTATCAAGACATTAACCTTCTCCTCGACATACCACCGCCCACACAGCCCCACAAAGGCTAGGGCGGCATGCTCACCCAGGATGTAGTCAGTACTGGGCAACTAATACCTCGATCCCCCGCCGCGACGCGCGCGGAAGTACTCCACAGTCCTCCTTTCCTCCGCCGTAAGGTCACGGGGGCGGAGATGCTCTATCCTACCTTTAGGATGGGAAAAGAGGCGGGGGAACAACATCCTTACTGATTTGGATGGGGCCAACCACACCCATTTCCCCACCCAATCCTTCAGCCCACTCTTGTCCGGGACGGCGAAGCAGTGCCCCCCGGTGGAGTAGATGACGTACCAACCCCTCATGGAGTTGTTCCTTTTCACCCCCATCATCTCCCGGATGACGTCCAGGGATAATGCCATCCCCAAATACCGGCAAACCCATAAAACAGACAGCAGAGCGCGGAAGGAGAGGGGCATCAGCTGAGCAAGGGTCACGTTGAAGTGGGCAAGGACGGACATTACCGCCAGTTCTATTGGCAGCCTAAATCCAAATTCAAAGTTTCTCGTATAGGCACCAAAGTACCCGGGCGGCGGGTTAACGATGTTGTCCTCTGGCTGAGGGGCCCTAAGCCCCCAGCTCTTAGGGATCAGATACTTTTCCCGGAAGTCCTTTTCCCACTCCTTCGCTGACGTCTCCGCCAACCACTTATCACTAGGGTGGATGGCGGAGGGACTCTTTTCCCCAAAATTTTCATGAGCGACGAAGTCCGTCGCAAGGAAGCTTCGTCGTTCATTCTCGAACCATTCCCTTCTGGCGGCCTTCCAGGACGGCTCAGGGCGTTCCTCCTTTCCGTCACCTGCACATATAGACAAGGCACAAACAAACATAGAAATGTTACAGCAAGGTTAAAATTACCTAGCGAGGGCCTCCCACTGGGGTTTTTCCACCCCCATTTGACTTTCTTCAAGGCAGCAAAAGGATTCGGGCGCCCCGGATCATAGTTCGAGCCATACTGATCAAACTCCTTGTAATAAGTCACAGAGGCGAACCAGTATTTCTCTGCTATGATAGAGGGACGCCGTCGCTCCCCCCGCAGCAAGCGGCGGAGGTCTGCCACATCCTTTTGCTGCTCAAAGTTAAAGTCAGAAAGCTCCCTACTCCAGTTACGGGCCCCCTCCCTGTTGTCCCCCGTACGCCCGACCTGGATGTAGTCCAGCATCCACCTACCCCTAACACAAGGAGGAGGCAACGGAGGGAGGCGATTGCCCCACTCCGCCCTCTCCGTGTCAGGACGTGACGGAGGTGGATGCACCGGTGGACGACGGTCCAGGATGTCCTTCCTCAATTGAAGAGGATATCCTGCTCGAGGACGACAGAGAGAGGATGACTTAATGCTTGTCATATATGAAGTATCCTTACCTGACTTAGCTCTCTTTTGAGCAGCAGAAGTTTCGGCTGTAGCAGCAGAGGTCTCCACCGCAGCCACAGGGTTTGCAGCTTGATCTACTTCCTCTGCTGAGGAGGCGGTAACACTTGTCTCTTTTGTCCGAGAGGAGCTAAGCTTGCTGCGAACCTGGCCATCGCTTTCTTGATTCTGGCTGTCGCTGGCGTCTGATATCTTTGATTAACTGGCAAAAAACCAATACAGTAAAGCAAAGACGGCAGATGAACAATCATAGCAGAGTAGCAGACCCATCCGCCAGCCAACGTGGCGGAGGGGTTAATAGTAACAAAACAAGTTAGGCCGCCGTCTGGGCCTGGCAGACCACGGGCTAGGTCATAGCCTTGCCACGTGGCCAAAGTTGCAGACTATGAAGGGACATAAAGCTGAAACGTCGTATCATAGTGACGTCAGCAGCAACGTTTCAGTCCTTTCTGAACACAGAGAGCGAAAATGGGGCTTTTTTCGTTCGAAATTCACCCCCATATACGCTTAAAAATGCTTAGAAACACAATGAAAAAGCAGCAAAAGCAAATAATTTAAGCCTAATTTCAACAAAAAAGAAAGAGAGCAGGAAGAAAAAGAGGCAGTTACACAGTAAAGCACGAAGTTCAACAAAAATAACCTCAAACGAACAAAATGTACAAAAGGGGGGAATTACATACCTTGTACTATTGTTCGAAACTTCAAGGTTAATGGATTTTTTGCTTCTGCGTTGGAGGTTACACTTGAATCTAGGCTTAAAATGTTGTAGCTTTCTTCAAAAATCACGAATGGTGAACAGTTTCTCAGGAAAGGTTTTTAGAGAGAGAAAGACTTTGGAAATTCTGTATTTCGAAAAGAGTGAAAAAGAGGGGGAAAGGCGTCCCAGCTATTTATAGACAAAAAGTTGGGCCCCACCTTGCTACAGTACGAGGCTACTCATATTCTTGTGACACCTGTCACATGCCTACGTATGGAGACCTGCATATCACTCCGACGTCTTGTGGCGCTTCCACTTCTTAAAAAGCACCGCCAACTCAAGACTTCCCGGTACTTTTGGGGGGGGCCAGTTGTATGGGGGCATACCAGCACACTGGTATGACCATACCCATTCGAAGCATCCCTAAGACGCCAGAGCAACTAGAGACCGCCATATCTCGTGCCGGCATCCCAAGGCCAGAAGAACCCAGAATCTCCGCCAGACTGGGGAGGATGCAAACTTCCCCAGGGACGGCGGAGGTCCAGTCCCAGCTTCCACGTGGCGTCCCTCAAGGCACCACTTGAGCACCTGGGCCCACATTATAACAAACTGACTAACTAATTAAAGAGAGACGTACACGTGGCAGCCATCCAGGCCACCACTCAACATAATAACTAACTAAGATTCTCAGGCTGGTGCCAGCCAGTCACGGACTGACACGTGTCACCCAGGGTGCCGGCATCTACAAAAATCCTCTTCTATAAATAGAGGAGGATGAACCTCATTTAAGGTACATTCTATTACTCATATACTCTCTCCCTCTCTCTCTCTCTCTCTCTCTCTTTTCCTTTGGATCGAATCCCCTTGCTGACTTAAGCATCGGAGGGTCTAACCCCGGAAACAACCCCGGGGTTAGCTCACCGTTGTTCCTTGTGCGCAGGAACCACCACGAGGACCACCACGAAGAGGCGTTCCTTCGACCAAGCTTAAATAGGACGGAACAATTTACAAAACCTTTGGACACCATATCAACTATTTGATTTTTTATTTGTTTAATTGGTCGTTTATTTTAGTGATTAATTATTTAAAAGTCCAGTTATTGGATAGTTAGATTATTTAAATTAAGATTTAATCAAATTTTTGTTATTTTTTTATTTATTTTTATTTTTAGTTTAAGCCTATGGTTTATGGAGGTTTGAGGATTGTGTAACTGTGTTGATCCTTGTAATATTTTTTTTCCTTCCTAATTTTCTGCTTTAGATAGTGTTGTATTAGATCAAGGAGGGAGTATTGAATAGTGTCTAGATTCTTTAAAAAATGAAAGCAACATAAGCATCTGAAGATAACTAATACTAAATACTTACTCCATCTCCGAGTAATGATAAACTCTTAGCTGCTATATGCATTTAGCGGTTTTTGAATGAATGTTTTAATTATTGTCCCAACGTCCACGTACTATTTTGGCTTCACTTGTACGCGGGACCACTTCCATTTGTTTCTGACACAAATGGAGCAATATGATTGCTTGGCTGGGAAGCTACTATTTGCATATAGCTGCTAATAGTAAATACTTAGGGCTCGTTTACATTAGCTGAATAGAGATGAACTGAACTGAACTGAACTGAACTGAGATGAGCTGAACTGAACTGAACTGAACTGAATAGAAGTGTATTAATTGAACTAAATAGAGATGAACTGAATTGAACTGAATAGAGATTAACTGAACTGAACTGAACTGAACTCAATTAAACTTAAAATAATATGAAGTAAACAAGCCCTTACTCTACCTCCACCCCAATGAATTGGTTTTAGACTTATTATTACTATTGCTGAAAATTTAGCAACATATACTTAGAAGTGAGTCTAAGTAATGGAATTAAATAATTACCTACTTGATAAAATTGTTATGGGGTAATGTAGAGTTGTCTTCGGTAATAATTGGGGAGGTTTTAGTAAGGTTTTAATTCTGGATTTTTATTCAAAAAAGGGTTATTTTATAATTAGTTTCGTTGGTTTGATTGTAGGAGACTTCAAGTTTGGAGACTTTAACTAATCGTAGCTAGTCGTATCTATTATACGAGGTACGTTTGTACGCGAGAACTTGAATTGTAACGTATACACCTTGAGTATGAACACATGGGGAGGGGGGCTAAAAGCTCCTAAAGGGGGTAAAAGATGTTGTACATCCCTTTATATTTTATTTTGGGATCCCACCCACCTTATGGTGACTTTCCACTCGATTTGCTACCGAGTGTAGCCCTGCGGACGTCTTGACAAATAATTATTTATCGGACCCGTTCGACGCTAATCTAAATTTAAAAAGTGTAATTTAAATTAATTAAAAAGGAAAATAGAGTAGTGTCAGATAGTCCACAAGTATGGTGTATGTATATTTTTGTATTACTTAGGATATAAGCTAGTATGTGTCTATTGCTCGTTGTATGTATGTACTCAGCTTTTGATGATTCTATGGTTGTGTGGGCATTTGGCATTGTCTTTATCTCGGCCCTACGACGATCCATTTCTAATGTTGAGTAGTAGAGAAGAAATAAAGAGAAGCTACAGATAATGACGCATGGCGCTAGCAGTGGCGGCCCCAGGATTTTCATAATGGTGGGTCACCATCACCTATAACGAATACATCTTTTTAATTATCATTAACTGAAGCTAATTTTTTTTAGTGTAAAAGACATTTAGACAAATTCTTTTCAATATATATTTTAATAAAATTATAACAATACCTTTCAAAAAAAAAGTGTTACAATCATTAATTTTACGATTATTACATTATTTTCTCATTATTATTAAGCATATCTTATACTTTAAAGTGTCACATAGGTCAATGTCCTAATGTCTAATGAGTTCAAGCTCATTTCAATTTTCAAGTCCATAATAAAATCCCCATCCATTTTCAATTAAAAAAACGGAAATTCCCAGTGGTATACCCATACTTTTACAAAATCCCAATGGTATACTCCAAGTTATTTTTTCCCATTGGTTAACATAAATTAATCATAATTTTCCAACTGTTACATTTTTTAACAAAAACCATTAATTTTATCTAACTTAGGTTAATTAACATCATTTAAAAACAAAAACAAAAATTTGAAAAATAAAAAGACAGCCAACCCCTTCCCCAACCCCTCATCTCCCCTAACCGACACTCCAACCATCCCACCTTCCCTAACACCATCCCAACAATTTTTTTTTCAAAAATAAAAATAACAATAGCAACAAAAAGGGGCAGCAAGGGTGGGAATGGGTGGAAAGGGGTTGGGGAGGGCGGGGATGGGTGGGAGTTGTTGAAAATGGACCGGTTTTGGGCTGGGTTTTGGGCGTGGAGGGGTAGGGAGTGCCGGAATGTGGTCAGGGCAGTAGTGGAGTTGCCGAAAAATAAGGGTTTAGGCTAGGGAATGGGAAAGGGGAAATAAGGGTTGGGCGGTTGGGGAAGTTTTTTTGGCGGTCGATAAGGGAAGGGAGGTGATCTCCAGTGGTCGGCGGTTGCAGGGGAGAGGTTGTCTTGGTGGTTCGGAAGGTGGCTGGTGGTTGGCCAGGTGGGAGCTGCTTTATACATATTTTTAAAAAAAATTTATTTCTATATATATATATATAGAGAGAGAGAGAGAGAGTTTAATGGATTTTATTCTGATTAATGTTTTAATTTGGGGTTTATTTTGGTTTAAGGTTTTGTTTTGAGGTTTTAAATTGGTTTAAGGGTTTTTGTTTTAATTATATTAACTAAGGTTATATTTAACTTGAGTATTGGAATATTCCGTTAAATTTAACAGAATATACCTTATAAATGTCGCTACTGGGAATTAAAACTAATATTAGGTATACCAATAGGAAAAAAATAAATTGAGATATACCGTTGGAATTTCGCAAAATTAGGGGTATACCACTAGGAATTTCCCTTAAAAAAAGGGGGAAAAGAAAAAAAAAAGAGAGAGAAAAGTGAAGAGAAAAAGGAAAAGCAAACTACATAATACACAATTACACACCACCATCATCTTCCTGCTTCTACCATCATCAAAATCATCCATAACCTTTCCAAAATACACCTCACCTACTTTGCAATATTCATCACTATCTTCATTTGTAAGAAATCAAGCCAAGTTAAATACCATCATCAATTCACCACCCTTCTTCACCATTTTTTCCATTACCCAAATTACCATATCAAGATTAAGTTTAGATCTGAATCATCACCCAAATTGCTCTATAGATAATTCAAGAATTCAACGAACCCAATTGATTCACAAAATCAATCTCAAGCCTTCAATCAAACTCATCTTTACTTTGTTTACAAATTAAAAACCCAAAAAATTAATTCCCAAAAATAAACCACCATCACAAGTTCACAACCACCTCTACCCCAGTCCACGACCAACCAACGTCGGCCACTCCAACAACACCTCCAAGCCATACAGCCACCACACTCCTCTTAACCATCAACCCTTTCTCTCTCCTTCCTCCTCCCTTGTTTTCCCTCCTTCTCTGCCTTTCCTCCTTTAGTTATGTTTTAAGGTTTTTTATTTTTTAATTCTGGTCTCAAATAAACCTGGGTCCCATGACCCAGGATGTCTAATATTGGGGCCGCCCCTGGGCGCTAGCTGTTTGTGGTTGATCGTGGAGTGCTTGTAGTTTCTTGTAGTGGTTTTATTACTATTAGTTGCTTGAATCATTATTGCATTGCTTGCACTAATAAATCCTATACTTTATTTTTAATAATGTTGGTTTTGGAGGTCCTTTATGGTTCTAATATGTACGCAATATTTTATTAACTTTCTTTACTCATATACTATTTTTGGTTGAAAAATAAAGAGTTTTAAAACTAAAGTATAATCATTTTAAGTATTTTTTAAAATTAGACTTCCGCCGTGTAACTTTGGTAAAATGTCATCGTCGTTTGAACACGATGACGGTAATACTTTGGTTTTCTTTGTTTAGAAAGTATTTTAATTAATATAGTAGATGTTTATAAAACCGCCACCCTCGAATTTCTTTAGTGGTAGTCATCTTTGTAAGATATTGTCTTAGTTAAGCTTGTTGAGAATTGATTTTGTGTATGATAAATAAGGATCTAAATGGAAAGATAATTTAGAGATTAAGAACCTTCTAGGCGTGAATCACTTTTCTTAAGAAAATATTTCGACTCTTGTCAATGGAGCATGGGCTACTCGAAATAGTCTCAGAGATACAACGAAGAATTAACAACATTGGTGATTGCTCTTTTCACCATGTCTTGATGTATATGGCTTAGAGAGAGCTTCCGCCTGAATGAGAATGTCTCCTACTTCTCTTTTCTTTTTCACTTCCTTATAATACCTTCGGTCAAAAGTATTATTAGAGCATAACCGTCAAGCATTTACCACATAACCGCACGTTGAACACACGAAAGGACGAGACGGAGACGAGGGACAGAAGCAGGTCGCGTCGAAGCCCAACTAGAAATTCCTTGGTGATTAGCCCCGAGCTAATACAGTAGAAAATGGAGCAAATTAAGGTGATTCGGGGGCCAAGTTGCAGGTGGCTCACGACTGAAAGAAATCCTATGTAGATTGTCGACGCAGGCCGCTGAAATTTGATGTCGAAGGTAAATTACTACTAGAGGTATCTTCAATGAAAGGAGTGACCAGGTTCGGACAGAGAGGGAAGTTACAACCCAAGTATGTGGGCCCATATGAAGTTTTGGAATGGATGGGAGAAGTTGGTTATAGACAGGGGTGCTTATCGAGCGAGTCGAGCTCGAGTATTGCTATACTCGACTCGAACTCGATAAGAAATACTTGAGCTCGAACTCGAACTCGATAACTAACGAGTTCCAAAAACTAAGCTCGAACTCGACTCGAAAGAATTTTTTTCGAACTCGACTCGAGCTGGAACTCGACTCGAATTGCTGAAAACTTGAGCTAGACTCGAAACTCGGCTCGAAACTCGACTCGAAACACGATTAACAAACAACAACAACAACAGAAAATCGCTAGGTATCATTACTTCAAATTGTATCAAATCCCATATTATCAAAAGTTCAAAGCCAAATCAAAAAACAATAATAAAACCCTAATTATATTAACTAAATCAAAAATAGTAATAAAAACCCTAATGAATAATGATATTAAACAAATTAAAAAAAATATAAAAACCCTAATTATATTCAATAATCGAATCAAACAGAAAATTAATAATGATATAATCCAATAAAAACATAAAGAACACGCTGGAGCAGCAGCAAAGAAAGGCAACAGGCACGACGGAGCAGCAGCAACGAAGGGAGCAGCAGCGGAAGAAAGATAGCAAGGCAAGCAGCAACAACGAAGGGAGCAGCAGCACGGCGAGCAGGCGACACGGAGGAGTAGCAGGCTGGCATCAACGAAGGGAGCAGCTGTGGAAGAAAGGCAGCAGCACGGCGAGGAGGCAGCACGATAAACAGGCGGCACGACGAGCTTGGCTTCAAGCCTTCAATGGAGGAAAAACTGAAAAGGGTGAGTGAGAGCTTGGGGTTTGTGAATGGTGAGAGAAACGTCTGATAGAGAGTGAGAGAGATGTAATTAGGGTTAAGGGTTAGGAGAGATGTAATGGCAGGTTTTTTTTTACTTTTGGGCCTTGGGCTACACAATTTGGTCTTGGGCTATACAATTAGGCTCTCAGCAATAGAATTCACTTTTAAATTTTTTTGAAGGAGACCTTTGGTTTATAATTATATATATACATATTACATATATATCTAAATATATATATTACTATATATATATATATATATATATATATATATATATATATATATCGAGTCTCATGAGCTTATCGAGTCGAGTTTATTGTTGCTCGACTCGGCTTGTTACTATTCCGAGTCGATCTCGAGCTCGAGCCGAGCTTATTCGAGTCAAGCTTTGACCGAGCTTTGACCGAGTCGAGCTCGAGTAGCTCGCGAGCTGCTCAGCTCGATAAGCACCCCTAGTTATAGATATGCATTGCCTCCTAAACTTCCAAAGGTGCACGATGTGTAATACCCCGAAAATTTGGGATATTTTAAATTTTTAATTATTGATTAAATGTATAATATCAATTGACTATTTAATTTATTATTATTTAATTAATTGTTATTTTTAATACTTTTTGAGCCTAGCCCTCATCTTTATATTTTGTTTTGGCCAAAACCGAGCCCAATTATTTTCTTTAATTTTGTTTTGCGCAGTCCATCCTTTTATTCATTTTCTTTTCTTCTAAATATTTTATTAAATTCTAAGTCCAAAAAGACCATTTAATTGGACTGTATTATTTTTCTTAGCCCAATCTTTTCCCTTCCAAATTGGGCCAAAGACCCAATTTCCTTATCTTAATCACTTTGGCCGGTTTCTTCATGGGTTGGGCCAATGTTGTTTTGTTTTAATTAATTAAATATTAATTATTATTTTTGGATGATTAATTAATTTAGTTAATTTAAAATAATTTAAATACTTATTCAAAGTTTGTTGTTTGACCACAACAAACTTTCCCCCCCCCCCCTTGCTTGCTACTTCACGGCACTCTAGTAGGATCCCTAGGGTTTGCTTGTTTTTTTTTATTTATTTTTTTTAAATAGGACCCCTTTGTTTATTTTGGGTCCTATTTGCTAATTGTTCCAAAACTCTAAGAAAAATTATATTTTTTCCTCTCTTTACCTTTCTCACAAAACCGTGCACCAATCCCCATTGTTGGGTGATTTTACCTTGGAAATTTTAAGCGAATTCAGGTAACTTCGCTTTTCCATTTAATTTAAGGGTAGCAAATCACATAGTAAAATAGGAATTAATCATGAAAATTGTAGGAAATTTAATCTTGATTTATTCGAAATTGTCGAGTGTGTTTACATGATTTTCATGAGTTGTTTCTTGTATTTTCTTGAGTATTTTCATGGCATGATAATCTATGTAGCTTGTTTTTGAATCTTGAATGTATTTTGTGAAATTTTGCAGTTCTTGAAACATTTGGCCTTCTGGATGTTGTGCGTGTATTTGTAATATTATGAAAGCTTTAATCTTGTTGTTGTTCTTTTCTTGTTTTGGGTCACAAAATATTTGCTAGTTGAAGATCATGGAATCCTTATTAGGGTATTGTCATGCGTAGGATTAAAGCATAGTAGGCATGGAAGTTACTGGACTTTGATGATTAATTTAATGGCAAATTACGAAACTTTGTATAACCTTATTTTGACTCAATTAATCTTAGAGTTTGTTGTATTATACAATTCATATGCAAGCTTATGAAAGCTTGTGCCATGCGTGTATTTAGTAAACTAAATCATGTCGTTTGACTTTGTTATATGTTTAGTTGATGTTGAAGCAGGGGTTTTTATTTACTTTTATGCTTAGATTGTAGATCATGCGTAAGATCATATAATCAAGATGGGATTTTTATTTGACTTCTTTAATTAATTACTTGCCAACCCATGAATCCTTGCTAACCTCTTGCTTTGACTATTGAACATGCGGTGGACCTCTAATTATTGTTATATTTTCATGTATGTCGTATGTGTTGTGATGATTAAAGGCATGACTTAATCTTGATTCTTGAATTTGATCTTGTTAATTGGTTAAAGTATGATTTGTAGGATATTTGTTTACTTAATTTAATTATTTGATGTAGATTAAATTATATGAATTAGTTAAATAATGTTGGTTAAATTATGGAAAGTGTCGAGTGGGTAAAAATAAGAAAGATAGAATTTTTGTTCTTATTTTGGTAATTTTAGTAATTATATAGATTAATTAAATTGATTTAAGAAATTAATTAATTATTTGATGTCAATCTAAGTTGCCGTGTAGAATGATTGGAAGTAGTCCATTTTAATTAATTTGAATTATTATTTTAGGGATAATTAATAATAAAAGTTACGGACAAAATAATTATTAGGGATAAGTTGTAAAGTGTAGGGATAAAAAGGAGTAATATTGGTAATATGTTCATTAGGGCCGAAATATTACTATAATATTAATATAATTATATTGTATTGGATAATGTTACAAAATTAATATATAACATTAAGGTTAGTATCCGAAAGGATAGGATTATAAGTGTATGTATATTTTAAGGATAGCATATTATAAGAATTGAAGTTGCATAAGATATTATTAGGGATAAGAAAGGAAACAGAGTAATAGCTATACATGTTATGTTTCGGTCTCTGGCTAGGAAAGGCTTGGTATTTAAGGTGGCCAATATACGTGCCGCACCTCCCTTTCCTGGGACTCCGAACATTTCATTTCCTATTACGGTCACCTAGTATTATCCTAATATATGATATGATATAATTTAATGAAGATATAAGATACAATATGGACGCCCACCTAATGACTCGAGTAGTTAGACTGGGTTAAGTCGAGGCCACTGCTCAATGGGACGAGCACACCTGATGACCTGAGTAGTCAGGTTGGGTTCCCCCGAGTAGTTCTGGGTCTTAGGATATGTAGTCGTCTGGTAGTGGTACACGAGCCGCTACTAGGAGTTATGGCCATAGCTTAGGCTTAGTGGTGAAACACGAGATCCGCTACGGGTTGAGTACACGAGCTCATCCCGGCATGTTCTAGGAAAGTTGTGGTGAAACACGAGATCCACAACGAGTTATAGTGACCGGTCCAACAAAGATGATATGATGTGATACGATCACAAGATATGACATGATATGATGAAATCTTAAGATGATAAGATGATTTCATAAGATGACATGATATGATAAGATATGATCTGTTATGATAAGATATGATATATATAACGAAAAGAATATGATAAGATATGGATATGAATTATTAAGGTATAATACATGAAGGGATAGGTATAAGTTAAGGTTTTGAGATAATTTAAGTCGTATAACATAAAGTATAAGTATGGTATATTCTAAGACTTCCGCTGTGTATAATACTGTATTTATATAAGTATGTATGCGTGTGTATGTATACGGATGTTGAGTGTATTTTGTACGTATTTTAACTGTATTTGCAGGATTGTTTGTACGTACATTATACGAAGATTATACGTATTCTAACCGTATCTCTGCAGGTGTATTTATACGTATTTTTATACGTACTTGTATACGTATTTTTATACGTACCTTTATACGTATTTTATACGTACATTTATACGTACGTTTATACGTACTTTTATACGTATTTTGTATGATGGAGTGAAAGCATGTATTAAATTTCTTTACAGTTTTTATGTATTTTTCTATGCTATTATGTGTTTGGCGGTCCCTCGATTAAATGGGACAGCCTAGTTACTCGCCACTGACGGTGGACCCCCCCCTCAGTCTCAGGTGATGATGCAGGAGAGTAGAGCGGGCTTCGTTGGATGGGCTTGAGTAGACTAGTCGTTTATTTTTTTGTATTTAGTTTTCCCAGATCAGTTTGAGACATTAATTTAGTTTATCTTATGATCCCAGCATGTTGGGACAGTATTTCCAGACTTTATATGTATTAGTGACTTTTGGATTATTATGGATAGTTGGTAGTTAATTTAATAAAAGATAATTCTTTCATTCAATTAATTTGATTTATAGTTTAATTTGATTAAGTAATGATCCGAATGTCGATTCCCTTCGTAAATCGACAAGCTAAAAAGTCGGGTCGTTACACGATGTGTTCCATGTTTCTCAGTTGAGAAAATATGTGAGTGAGCCATCGCATGTATTGTAGGTTGAGTCAATGGAGGTGGAGCACAACCTAACCTTTAAGGAGTGTCTGGTGGATATATTGGACCGCCAAGACTGCATGCTTTGACGTAAAATTGTGACCTCGGTAAACGGAGGAGTTCATGAGACATAAATAACCCAACCTGTTGTTTGCCACAGGTATTTCCTCAACCCTTGTTACCATCAATTGATGCTATGTCTTCATTTCTTGTGTTGTTTGCAAAATTTTGAGGAAGAAAATTTTCTTATGAAGGGTGACTGTAATGACCGGTAATTTAGTATAATTTCTTTTTTTATCAATTAAATCATGGATCGGTCTGAAGTTGTTTAACCGGACTTCGCAAGCCCAAAGGAAAAATATATATTGTGGATGAAATCGGCCCCTTTCTCCATGGGCTAGGGATTAATTTTCACCATTTCCTCCCTTCGTATTTAAGTCCTTCCAAACCCTTGCTTAACCCTAATTGCTGACAAAAGGGGAAAAAAATCTAAACTTTCTCCCTCCCTACTCTTGGCTGAATGGCTGCTACGAGGGTCCAATAAAAAAAATGTTGTTATCTTTTTTTTCTTCTCCAAAATTCATCTTTCACAATCAAGAAACACTCACAAAAATTCATCTCTTCATAATTCTTGTTCAAGTAGCTTGTGGATCTTTTGGGGTCGAATTCTTGAAAATTTTCAAGGGTAGATTTTGATCCTTTCAATGCAAGTAATAAATCTTTCTTAAAGTTAGAGACCTACATAATTTAGATGTTTAATTAGGTTTAATGTGATAGGTTTTATCGCTATATTTTATATGAAATTTAAGAATTTTCAATCATGTAATTCGGTTGTTTGTGAGGATTTAATATGTATGTTTATATTATGCATTAACATATATGATATGTTAATATCTTAGAGTTTTGGCTATGATTAAAGATTGGCACGTGACTCGTGCCACAATGTGGCGAGCCTATAACGGGTCAAGAAAAGTTTGTGTCGTTCCGGGCTCGTGCCAAGTTATAAAATATAAGGCCCATGCACGCATGGCCCAACCCACGTGCCGTGCCATCGTGCCTTATACTAATTTTTATATATTATGAATTTTTAACCAAAATGAGTGTACCCATGTGCAAGCCGGCCTGTCGTGCTCGTGTCGGATTAGTGCCAAACTTTTAAAATGTTGTTCATTGATGGCCCACGGCCCACTAGTTGTGCATTTGTGTCGTGTCATGCTCATAGCGAGCTCGTGTCGTGTTTTGCTCATAGCTAGCGAGCTTGTGCCGTGCCGGGTCCAAATCGTGCCATGCCAAGTTGGCCCGCGTGTCGGCCAGGCCTATGCCCAGCTCTAGTTATAATATTCAAACAATTACATATTATTTGCAACTCGTGAATATTTTATCTTTCACAAATAATACCCAAATGTTGCAAATAATATTAACGAATGTAGTAATTTTTTTAGATTAAAACAATTGATGTGGGGAGAACAAATAAATAGATGTAGGCGTAACTGATACTCCCTCCATCCCTTAAAGATTGCTCCATATTGACTTTTGCTACTGTTCATTTGGTAACTTTGACTTTCTATAATTTTATACATGTAAGAAAAAATATAGTCAAATGGGATCTCGTTTGATTCGGCTCGATGTGTACTTTTTTAATATGTAATGCTTATAATTTTTTATTATACGTATCTCAAGATATTTTCATTTAAAGATAGTGTCTCGAAAGATGAGAAAAAGTAAATGGGACAATCTTTTAGAGACGGAGTATTGTTTGAGGCAATTTACGTATTCCAGCTGTTTTTTTAGGAGGAAAGGTATATAAAAAAAAAAAAATTCGCACAAAGACTTTTAATTTTATCTCAAAAAATAAACTTGGCAAATGAGTGTGGGCCGTGGCATAATTATTGAGGATTGAACCTGGCCCGAGTCATCACCCCGGATAAGCATGCCTTAACCACTTGATTATTCCTTTTAAGTTTTTTCCGGCCTCTACTTATTCGAGCTGACTGGAATCATGGATGATCTGATGAATTGATTGGTTATTGGGAGTAGAAAGTGCATGTATTTATTATTTAAATTATATGGAAAACCCAAATTGACGCATACTGTATTTACTATAGTAAAATGTTTGAATTTCCCTATATTCTCCAATAACTAACCTAAGTGATTTATTGTAACTTTCCCACTTTTCAAGATTATTCCAGCATATTATCCTATGACTAACTAACCTAAGTCGATCATAAATGGTGGTAATTTAAAATGTATGAATATTTCAATTCGATAGACATTCCTGTGTCGGATACCAATACTTCACGAATACTCGATACTTCACACTGTTTACAGATACAAATAAAATGATAAAACTCTTTTCAAAGAATAATTGAAAGATAAAAAAAATGGCTAAAATAAGTTAAAATCTTTTTAAAAAATATAATAAAAAACAGAGAGTAGTATATATAAAATTATATGAAAATTTATTATATACAAGTAGTTGATTATTTGTATATTTACCTATATAATTTCCAGGTTACATTTATGATTTTCATAATTTTTCATATGTTTATATATTTTATATACTTCCTCCGTACAAAAAAAACGCAACAGTTTCCATTTTTAGATGTTTCAAAATAAATGCAACAAATTTTTATTTTCCTTATATAGTAAACTATTGCTACTTAAAAGACATAAATACCCTTACTAATTCTTTATTTGTCCCACCTTTTCTCTCTCCAATTCTTTAATTGTCCTCACTCTCTCTCACAACTCATTTAATTGTTCCGTTTTGTACCGTTCTCGAACCCGTAACTGTATTTATGCAACCTACATGGTAACGGCAATAAAAAATATAACTGAATTTGGAAGAAAAATCAAAAGTCATTCCCATAATAGTTTAATTTCAATTTATCTAATTTTCTTCAGAAATATTCATTCACATCTAATACTACTCTCCCTAATGGTAATAGATGATAATAGAAAATTAGAAGAAAATTCAAGTTTAGTATTAAAAATATATTTTTCATGAGAATTATAAAGTTCATCCGTAACAAATAAAATTATACTTTAAACCCGTTACAATTAACACAATTTATTACCAAAAACTAAACGAGCCATTAGGCTGTTTTATTTTTGAATTTTCATTGATAAGTCATACATTTCTAAACATTAATCTTATAACATTTTTCTCCGCAATTTATTACATAGTCCACATATATATTCCCTAGTACTATTTAATTCTACATAAGTTTGAGGGTTCAAATGTTCAATAGGGACCTTTAGGTCACTCAAACATTTTTCATATTTTCCATATATAAACACCAGAAAACAGACTATAATACTCCCTCCGTCCGAAAAAAAAAAATGCTCCAATTTCCTTTTTCATCCGTCCCAAAATAAATGCTTCATTTCATTTTTTTGAATATGGCCCACATACAACTTTACATTTATACCATTACTTACCACTTAATACCTACAACTTTTTACCTACTTTTACTTACAATTTTACACTTTTACCCTTACTTTTCATAAAAAGTGAGCCCTAATAAAAATCTCACCTCAAACCTAATGGAGCAGTTTTTTAAACGTCGCCCGCATATTACTTAAAATCGTCCACGATAAAAAGTAAAAAAACAAAATTGCCCTTGATTTAAAATTACACTACAACAACTTAGATTAAATATACAACAACGTCGGACACCACGCCATGACCTCGACCACCATCATGGTGGTGGTTAATTTTTTTTTTTTTTAATAAGGGAAGGGGCTTCCAGATCAGACACCCCGACCATGGTAGGGGCGTCCACATACAACTTTACATTTATACCATTACTTACCAGTTAATACCCACTACTTTTTACCTACTTTTACTTATAATTTTACACTTTTACCCTTTTCATAAAAAGTGAGCCTAATAAAAATCTCTCCTCAAACCCTAATGGAGCAGGTTTTTTTTTGGATGGAGGGAGTAGTATAATATATCTTTGCCAAAAAAAAATAGTACTTCCTCCGTTCCAAAAAAAACGCAACGGTCAATATTTCACACATGCCGAGACGAAACTTTGACCACTAATATCTATAATTATGAATAATTAAAAAATATAAAAAATTGATATTAATATAGTATTTAACGAGACGAATCTAACAAGATTCCACTTGACTATGTTTTTTATTATGTGTAAAGCTCAAAACTTGGTCAAAGTACACAACGTGAATAGTATAAAAATTTGACTGTTGCTTTTGTTTGGAACGGAGGAAGTATAATAAAAACCATCAAAAATCACAAAAAAAAAAAGAAAGAAAAAAGAAGAATAAAATGGAGTAATCTTCCAAAGGATATACTAGGTCTTATAGTTAATTAAGCTACTAAATGCAAACAAATTTGACATTTTACGTGTTCGTGCTGTATGTTGTTGGTGGCGTTCTTCCATCCCTCTTTCCAATAATCATTCCTCCCCTTTTCAACTTTCTTTTTCTCACCATTATTATTCCAATAATTTACCCCCTTTTAAACTCACACAAAAAACAACCCTTGTAGTTTCACCTTTGGTTAATAACATTATTGACACATCTTCTTGGATTATCCAAGTTGTAGAAACAGCCCCAAAAAGCTCTCAATACTTAATCCCTTTTAATTTCATCTACTTATTATGAGTCTAAATATTCTTACCATTTTAATTTACTGGATTACAAGATTACAGAAATCAATAAATCCTTTCATCTGAGTCAATTTCATCCAAGTTCTGAATTTAATCACCCAATTAATTTCAAAAAAGCCATAGTTATAATTTCTGATCATAATACTCCTAACAAGGATGAAGATTGGGTTAAGGTGTTCTTCATGTACAATGAAGGTAATGTTGGAATTTTTTTTATTATGTAATTTTTCCGTTCTCATTTGTTTGACCTTAAGTATTTTTGTTGTGTATATGTAAAAATTATAATAATCGGATATTAATTAATAACGTACTCATTGAGACGAATCAAACAAGATCTCACATGACTATATTATGTTTTATATATTAAGGGTAATTTAGAATATTCTCCCATCTTATGAATATTGTCAAGATTCCAAACAAGACAAATAAATAGGAACGGAGTGAATCAATAATTAGTTGATCGGTTAATTAATAGTTTAATATTTAATTTTTGCAAATATCTTTTCAAATGGTCTAATATATTTTTTTTATTATTTTGTCAAACTGTTGTTATATTTCTAGATAAATATATCATTATTTATAACTTCAGCTTTTGTTGACGTTCATTGATAACAGTTTCAATTTTTTTGATAAGTTATTTCTATTATTGGCGTTGTTTGGTACGAGATTAGTAAATGTAATGTATTGAAAACAAATAAGGGGAAAGCCGAAAAGGGTAATATTCAGAAATGATAATTGTTTCTACGAGATTTAGAAAGGTAGCAAAATTTGTTTCTGTTTCTCACAACCCTAGCAAACAAATGGTAACGCTATTGTTTTGTGATTACGTTTCTTATGCTAATATTTTGGTATATCAAACAACCCCCATTGTGGCAGGTGATCTTGCATTCTGGGAATCAGGAATGAAAGAATGGGTTCGAATGGGGGAATACAGATGGGGTATTTGAGATGATTCGGTACAAGAACAAGCTTTAGCCTCTTGATTACTATGGTAGATTCATGGTAATTGACATTGTGACTTGTATGGTGATGGGTTGTGGGGAATGCCCACGATTATCTAAGTGGGATCTTTTTCAGGTGTATTGTATGCACGTCGATAATTTTTTTTTTTTAAAGAATTTGTAATACTCCTCTAGTCCTCCTATTGGTCCAATTTTCCTCTTCCGATCCATTGTGAAATCTAAAATTTTGAGAAACTAATATAATATTGTGACACAAAATAATTTACAACGAAGGGTGTTATTTAAAAGGTGTAAAATATTTATTTGTTGCAAGTATTTCCTCACGGAGGAAGTAGGAAAATATTTAGTGGTTGTTTGGTTGGCATAGAAAGTAGAAATTCCCATGTAGTTCAAATTTGTGGGAATTAAATTACCTAATCAAATTCATGTGAATTTTATAAAGTTGTTTGGTTTGTAATATGCGAAATAAATTCCTTCAATTTGTGGGAAGTGAAAATTCCTAGGAAATTCCACTTCCTCCAATTTACTAAAGTTTTGTAAACCAAACAACTCACACATTATGCATTTCCTAGAAATTTTCATTTCCTACACTTTTTTTTATCCAACCCAACAATACCTTAGTTGAACTCCAATTTATGTACTACATATCAGTATATCACAATTCACAAATACTTTGGAGGTGTTTGGGAGTTAGCGGTTTGAGGAAAAAAGAGAGGTTTGAGAGGAAAGAGAGATTTTTTTTTTCGTAAGTAAGAATTATATACCAAAAGGAAGGAAATTTACATCTCAACAGCAGTGACAGCAGTCACCCCACCTTGGTTGCAGGGGCTCAATGGAGACATGCCTCTCACTAAGCCTCCCCAACCAACTCTAAAGGCCCACAAAAGAACCCAAAAGGCTAACTAGAAACAAAGAGAGAGAATTAAGGATTTGTAGAAAACTTATTAAACCTGATCTGACTAGATCTGATTATAACTTATTGGACATGACCTGATTATTACTTATTGGAC
Source organism: Salicornia ramosissima (assembly GCA_951394345.1). Classification (NCBI taxonomy): domain Eukaryota; kingdom Viridiplantae; phylum Streptophyta; class Magnoliopsida; order Caryophyllales; family Amaranthaceae; genus Salicornia; species Salicornia ramosissima. Next base: position 16,527,119 of record OX596235.1, read on the forward strand.
CTGACCTGTTCAAACCTAATAAGTTCTGAGACCTGGTAAAATAAGTTGGAGAGAACATACTCATAGGTCACTAAACTTTACACATGACCGCGTTACAAATTTTTCTACCTGAACTACTATTCCATGTTTATTTATTTTTTAAAATTTGTTTTAAAAAATAGCTTTTCCAAAAAAAAATACTTCGTATGTCAAATGAGAAGAGTTAAAATCGGAGAGTTGCAACAAAATGATCCTATTAGAACTAATCATCCTTACACATAACTACAAATTCAGATTTTATTTTTTTTTTTTCAATTCTAAGGAAAAAAAATTAATATACGAAGGAATATAATATGAAATTACTCATTTTAACATAATAAATACGATGGAAACCTCACATCTATTCTTATGTTGATATTACAAAGTGATAAAAGTTTTTTTTTTTCTAATTGATATCATTCTTCACTTACAAAAATTAATTTATCATATAAAAATTCACCGATTATTTTTTGAAAAATCGTGCTTCGCACGGGTGCTAACCTAGTTTTAAGAATAAAGGTGTTACCTTAAAAAAATTTATTTACTGAATTTATGAGTTGGTTTTTCTAAAAGATATTTGGTAAAAAAATTCAGTTATTGAATAAGTAAAAATTGTTTTAAATTAGCAAAAAAAGGATTTGTTCAAAACAAACTTGTTAGGCAAATCTCGATTTTTTCATTAATTAAGTCGTGACTTTAATTCTAAAAAATTAAGTCAAGAAGTGGTTTTTTTATTATTTTTATTATTTTTTTTGAAGGAAAGGTAAACAGGAGATCAGGAACTCTTCTCTCGAAGAGACACCCTGAACTATCAGCCGCGAGAAAGAATGAAAACTTAGCATCCAAAAAAGGATCAATATCTATGTGCGTAGGGGTCCAATGCTCGAGAGAAGCAACATGATCAGCCGACTGATTAGCTTCACGATAGACATGCGCAGTGGAGGATGAGGAAAAGTCTCGAAAGATGCAGCGAATATCTTCCATAAGCATTTGAATTTTCCATGGGCACTGGAAAGAATCCTGCAAGACAAGAATAACAGTGAGATTATCGCCCTCAATAAAGATGGAGGAAAAATTAAACTGATGGGCTAGGAGAAGAAGTGGTGTTGTGCATGAGAAAGTGGATGAGTAGGAAGCTAAGTGAAGTCAGTTAATTTGCTTCTGATCTTCTCCAAGCAATTCTATGATAAACTTTTCACCTCTAAATACATGAAAAATCAAAGTGTCTAAGGTCACACAACTTGAGCATTGGAGTGTTTAAAATTAGAAAAAAAAAGTCTGTCGAGTACCAAGTTCCTATCAAAATTTCAAGTGCATTTCAATATGCTAGTTTTGTCCAATTGAGTTATAATTAAGAATAGAGAAGTGTGAGAAAAGAGAAAAAGAAAGAAGAAAAAGAAATAGAGAGAATAGAGAAAGAGAGTCGTAAATTTCTACACTTACGTGGTCCATAGAGAATTTAGGATTGTATGAGTGTACAAGGCCTATATATAAAAGTGGAGTTTTTCTTCCTTGGACCAAAAAGTTTTTCTCGTCGAAACATTCTCTTTTCATTTAGTATTTCTTTTAAGTTCCTTTCGTTTTTCCATTTTGCAAAAATTAACTAAAAAATTCTACACAACAATTCACCCCTCCACTTGTCGTGTTCCAGTCAGAATAACAATTGGTATCACATCTAGAAATCAGCATATTCAAGCAATCTTGAAGAGAGATCCGAGAAGTATGAATATGCATGATAAGCTAGAGGAAGGGTACTTAACTCAAAAACCTCTCATGTTCAATGGAAAGTTCTAGACGTACTAGAAAAATAAAATGGAGATCATCAAAGCTTAGAACTATTAAGTGTAGGGAGTCATTGAAGTTGGTGATTACGAGGTAACAAACACTCTTGCTAATAATGAAGTAGTTCCTAAGGAAATTTCAGAATATGAATGAGAGGATTTTGAAAAAAAGAGATTAATACTAAAGCTATAAAATTACTGCACTGTGGTCTTGGACCCCACAAACACAATCGTGTTATGGGGTGCAAGAGCGCTAAGCAAATATGTGACTTATTACAAATAACTCACAAAGGAACAAATGAAGTTAAATGTTTCAAAATTGATCTATTAATGTCCAAATATGAAAGATTTGAAATGTTGCCTAAGGAATCTATACATGAGATGTTAAGCCGTTTTACTAACTAGTCGATTCCTTGTTGACCCACGAACTGCATCTTAGAACTAGCGGAGAAAGTTCCCAGAACAAAGGCTGGAATTGAAGGAAGAGGAAAGCAATGATTAAGATGGTGTCATGTGCGCCCCTGCCTGCCTGCCGGAACTCTTCCCGGTTCGGTGAAGTGGTTATGCTTGAGGATCTAGGGAACTTGCGTTTGGATACGTCCGGGCCCCCGCTAAGCATATGCACGTGTTCGAAATAGACAAGACTATTAAATGCTCGTTGCAGTGTTCGATGCCATGTGTTGTAAGTACATGTTAGCTAGAGGGTATATGACATTTATGTATATCAAGAAGTAATATTTACATGTATTTAGAAGTCGCCAGTAGGCCAAATTTAGGAGGGCCTACACTCCTGTTATATTTTTCGATATAAAACCCAAAATAAATTACTCCATAAGGCTAAGTGTAATGTTAACATTCTCACGAATGCAAATTGTACAGCAGCATCATTATTCACCAAGTTCAGCATAAGTTATAGACATAGAAGATACACCTTTTTTTGAATGGAAAGGAAAAAGATACAATTACCTATAATATTAAACATTAATGGTAAATAGTAGTATGATAAAACCAGCACAAAGCAATGTAGTACTATCATTGAAAAAAAGAGCATTGAAGCCCACATCTGATACACAATGACTTGCGCAGCAGGGACTGCTTTGATCCTTCAAAGTTCTCAACCAAGAAATTAAGTATGACCCTAACAAAATTCAGACTATTGAATCTAAACACCACAAAATCACTAGAAATTGTAGAATGACCAGGAACACCCTACCCTCAAACAATAGCATTGGCAGCGCTTGCAATTCTTGGCCAGAGATCGGCACATTCCTTTCCGATGGGTCCTGTGATAGCCGATCCTTTCATCTCACCCTTTGGATTCACAATGACTCCAGCATTATCTGCAATACAAAGCGAGCCCCAAAATCATTACCAATTTATATGCTACAGAGTACCATACAAGAGACAAGTCACCAACTGTTTTAAACAGTATTCTCTATTCTATAGAGAACAGACAAGTTGTGTATGGTGCAGAGTTTTGTTCTCATGAGATATTGAATGTTAATTCACAAATTCTAAAACAAAAAGGACTAAAAGTCACCTCAATTACATTAGTATGTTATTCCTTTATAATATTATTAATCTTCTTATAGAATTTATATTTATATTTTGCTTATAGAAAAACTAAATGAACAATCTGAAGCAATATAGAAAAACTACATGATCAATCTGAAGCAGTTTCATAGGCAAAACCATACATCAAATAGCAAAATGAAGAACATATTAACTTGGGTGCGCTCTACGTGCACCACCTGGGTGCATAGTATAGGAGCTCCTCTCTTTAACAGGTGGTAACTATTATGTTTTTATGGTAAAATTTAATTTGTTGTAAACTAATTTTAGTAAACACCCAAATACCCAACGCACAAGATTTTTTTCTTGTTAATTTTGAACATTTACCAGGAGACAGGTAACATAATGCCACATTATTCATCATGCTGTTTAATCATGGCATTTAATTAATTTATGCTTCCAACAAAAAAGAGAGACCAACCATTATGTAGTCACTCAATTCAAGAATTGAAGAAGCAACAAAAGGAAAAAACATATTTAGATGGATTTTATAAGTTAGCAAATGAATTTTGTTTACCAATTTGCATCTTATATACAATAATAATTGTTATTACTTTATAGTGAAGAGAGAAATATATACTTGCAGCCAAAAGCAACAAGGGTGACAAAATTTATGTGAACAGATTGGAAAAAAAAGGAAGACAAGATCAGTTTAAAATCAATTAATAGACAGTCACATACTCGAAAACTCATAAACCTTAGCTTAAAAAGTTCAAACAAATACATACTCAGAATTCCTCCCGAGGAATTGAAGTAACCCATATCCCGAAAAAGTAGAATTACTGGTCTTTGAGAAAAGGCCAAATGCAAAGATAAATAAGGATTCAACATAGCATGAAAAATAGGCACAATACCATGTTCAAGTATGACATCCAAAAATTGAGCAAAAGAATATCAATTTATACTACCCAATTTTCAACAATCCGGCGATACCACAACTAATTTGATCCAACATGAACACAGCATATTTATCAGTTCACCTCATTGCCAAAACAGATTTACAGCTAGAGAGAAAAAAAATATGCACCAACTACCAATCATATACACAAATCTACTAGGTTGAAAACATCAATGGAAAATGAACAGCACCATCAATATCTTTCTACCAAACAAAACAAGGAATATACTAGAGCTCAACCAACAAAAGAAATCAACAGTGAATAAATCCATATCATCAATCTAGTCTAATTACCTAACACACATCCAATTGAGTATTATGAGCAAAACCTACAATCAAACTTCAGAATCTTCATTCATATCACTAAATTCCCCTTTCCTATGCAAATTGTAACCCAATTAAGCATTTCAGAACTTCAAACAACAAATCCCCATTCAGCATTTATAAACCCATAGAATAAAGCTAACCCTAACTACCTCATATCCACATTAAAATTCACTACAAAAATCGACATTTTTTACATATTGTTGGGGCTATTACATACTAATACCGAAGTAAACACACGATCCAAATCAATCATTTCGACAAATAAAAGCTCCAAACTAAACCCATTTGCAAACCCAAAACAAAAAAACAACACCAAAAACAGAAAGGGAAAGAGAGGAAAAGGGCAAACCTTCAAAATACATGAAAACACCATCCTTTCGGCGCCAAGGCTTACGTTGCCTGACAATAACAGCAGGCATAACCTTCTTACGAAGATCAGGCTTACCCTTCTTTACAGTAGCCATAACCATGTCACCTACACATGCAGAGGGCAACCTGTTAAGCCTACCTTTGATTCCCTTCACTGATATTATGTAAAGATTCTTTGCTCCTGTGTTATCTGCGCAGTTTACGGTTGCTGCCACTGGCAAACCCAGTGACATCCTGAACTTGTTTCCGGCTGATCCTCCTCTTCCTGCATTTTGAATTTGATTAGATCATGCAATTTAGTGTTTGATTGATTGAAAATACTTGTTACAGATCTAAGAAATGGGAAATGAAGGATTGATTATAAGGTTTGAATGGGGTTTAGGGTTTACCTCGCTTCGACATTGTAGCTGCTGCTGAGCCTCCTCTCTCCCTGTTTGTTCACTGAGAAATTAGTGAAAGAAAAAAATGAGGCGTTTATTATAAGTTAGAGTTTGGGGGGTTTATATGGGCTGCGTGGGCTGGATGATGCTCTTGGTACTAATACGGGTAGGGGCGTTCATAATCAGGTACCCGGGTTTTCGGGTACCCGAAAACCTGAGTACCCGGGGTTCCGGGTTGTTGTTTGGCCGGCCCATGACCCGACCCGGATAACCCGGGTTATCCGGGTCGGGTCACACACCCGAGTTATTTATTATCGTTTGTTATAGCTATATCAAATGTAAAATAAGTGTCTTGAGTCTTGACCCTTGACTCCCTTGAGTGCAATTAAACCGTACCAAATAATTTGTAAAATAACTTGGCAATTGAGATACTAAGTTAAAAATTACTAATAACCTTAAGTTTTAAACTAAGATCAAACTACCAAATTCAGCACGATGAAAACAAAAATTAATCTCTCTCGCACACAGAAACACTCTTGCTCCATACTTTTGTGTTACATGGACGGTTAATCTGAGAGATTAGCTACTCCTCTTCCTCTAGATAAAAATCAACTTAATCTGAAGCTTGAAAAATCAGCGATTCATCACACATTAGCAGAAAAACACAACATCAACGCTTTCCTTCCATATACAAACACAGATCTAATGCTTAAACTCATCAACACAGAACAGAAACAAAAAAAATTCAGACTATAAGATGCGAAATCGAACAGAAACAAAACAAAAAAAAATAAAAAAAATCAGACTATAAAACACAGAACAATTAAAAATCAAATGAAATCGAACACAAATTCAAAATCAAAATGCGAAAACTCAAACAGAAACAAAAAAAAATTCAGACAAGTAACTTACAAAACTTTCGATGAAGATTGCCGCTAAGATGCAAAATATGTAAGAGAAGAATGTGAAAACAAGAAATTGAAAGAGAGAAATGATAATGAAGAGTGAAGAGAGAAATGAAGAGAACCCTAGATATATGGCTAAGTAATGAGTAACTGACTAACTGAGTATTTGAGTAAGGACTATAAGGAGGCTGCTTACTGGTATTTAGAAAACCCTTAAAAAAAAATATAACTCGGGTATTTAGAGGGTATCCGCTCCACAAAAGGGTGGCCCATTACCCGACCTGACAAAACGTGTATATACCGGGTCGGGTATCCGACCCGAAAAAAAAAATTAAAAAAAAAAACCTGCCGGGTACTGTGCGGGTCAACGGGCCGGGTTTTTTTTGCACACCCCTGATTACGGGCCTTGATTTCCGCACGTCCATAAACCAATTACGCACCTTTTTTTGTTAGAATTTTTTTTTATACAATTGGATTTAAAGGACTCCTATGTAACTAGCTTTTGAACCCGCGCAAGGTACAAATTATTTTTTTTAAAAAAAACAAAATGTAAAATTAATTTTAGAAATGATATAAAATCCTATTATTTTTTTAATGCTAACATTAAATCCACCAATAATTATTATGAGAATTCTCAAGTTGAATTCAAAATTAATATACAAAACATTATAAATCGAGGGTATGATAATTGATGAAGAGATAATCAAAATGATTATAATTAATATTGTAAGGAAAAAGAAAAGGGTTAAAAAATATTTGTCTTAAAAAGATGACACTTAGCAAAAAAAGTTCTTGTGTTGATTTTTTTATTAAAAAAAATTGAAAAAGAATACTATTAATTTGAATCAAATTGTTTTATTATGTTTTTAAAATAAGGTTTAAAATTTATAGAATTAAAAGAGATTAATTAAGAAATAATGAAAGAATTATAGAGATCTAATAAAAATGTTGTCTTGAGAAAAGAAAGGGGGGGGGGGGGGAGGGAATGGTCATTAAGCTTAAAAATGATGCATGGCAAAGCTGAAGCAAGGATTAGCATGACATGTGGCACTTAACATCTCCTTTTTTAAATATTTAACTAGCTTTTGGCTCGGCGTTGCCCGGGAGTTGATTCATTTGCTTATTTCTATGTATACATTGCATTGGAAGTGGTGTTTATTTACATGTTTGAATAATGATCAACAGCATAACAACTGGCTGGCCGTTTCCCCGAGATATTTAGCTATCGATTTTTCAAGTTTTGTTTTCATTCATGGCCACATGTCATGCTTATAGTTACACAGTAGTCACAGTTATCTGATTTGTCTTTAGTAAGGTTAATTTTTTGTTATATATTATTGTTGTTTGTATAGTGTCGGAATTTTTTTTGTTCGAATGCATAGTATTGAAAGCATTTAAAGAATTGTGAATGTTTATTACATTTCCTATTTCCTTGTAAGATGAATATTTCATTCTTATGCCCAATTTTATATTTTGCTCACTATTTTGAGTATGTATAAATTGATGTTTTACTACAATAATATAAGCTTGTAATAGATGTCACTATGAGGCATGTTTCTCTAGTGTAGATAGGTTTAGGATTGTTTTAGTGGCTTTGGCCCTTTAATTTGATTTACAAAATATCTTCTTTAATTTTGCATATTATCTTGGTTGGACCTATCCTTTATTAGGTCTTGGTGTTCACTTCACCCTTATATGAAATTTTTTATAAAAAAAAAAAAAAAAATCATTTAAGGTGCATAATTCATATAAGTCAATTAAGGATTGTTAGCTTAGATGAATTCATGCACGGGGCCAATACTTTTAGGTAAGTTCAATTAGGAAGTACAGACTTCAATTTGCATCTATAGGTCAAATAAGAGAAACTAAGATCAATTCTTTGGTTATGAGCTATATAAAGAATAATATGCATGTATTGTGTCAGACTGGTCTGACAGTAACGTTTCTGTCAGACCAGTCCCCTAGACCTGGACACATGATTGAATCTGGACTCATATGTATTGAACCTGGACACATATTGTTAAACCTGGACATGTATTGGTAGACCTGGTCACATGTTTGTAAACCTGGACACAAATTTGTAACCCTGGAAACATATTTGTAAACCTGGACACATATTGTTGGACCTGGACACATGTTGATAAACCTGGACACATATTGTTGAACCTGGACACATATTGTGAAACATGGACATGATTGGTAGATCTGGACATATATAGGTAAACATGGACACAAATTTGTAACCCTGGAAACATATTGTTGGACCTGGACACATATTGTTAAACCTGGACACATATCTTTCAAACTTGGACATATATTGTTAAACCTGGAAATCTATTCATAAACCTGATGACATTTGTAAACATGGTGAAACTTGTTTAACATGGAAATATATTGTTAAACCTGGACAAATGTTGTTGGACCTGGACACATATTGCTTTGACCTGCACACATATTACTAAACCTGGATCCCCATGAGTTGTTAAAAAAATACAAGTGTTGGACGGTCCGACGGTCGGACCGTCCGACACAATACTTTCACTATAAAGAAATGTAATGAAAACACGAATCATTAGTGTTCATTTTCCAACACAACAATTTGTTTTTCACCTCTTTAACTTACGACAACATGAAGGTCACAATGATGACAATTCGAGGCATATTATTGTGTAAATCCACTTAATTTTAGGCAAATTATTTCTTACGCAATATTATTGACTAAGTAATCATTCTGTACTTAAATAAGAGTTCAATCAATATCGAAAATTGAGAAACCGCAAAACATATTAATTAGCCAATTGAATCCCTTTATATATTGTCAATAAAAGTGAATTGACCATTGTACTCAACAATCAAACAAATGAAAGGAAATAATACGATCTTATATAAACAAAACAAACTCATTACTTTTTAACAAATTATATAATAGCACTCACAACATCACTAATAAATGGGCAATACATATATATATATAGTTGTGTGTGAGAGAGTTACATCAATTACTACAATTGGGCAACATATACCCCATAATAATTAAAAATTGGCACAAATGACACACTCATTCCAACTTAGAAGAGTCTTAATTCTAGCACCAACAATTCTAATTTTCCCCAATCAAGTAACCTGATATGAGAAAACAAAAAAACCATGTCACCTACACATGCAGAGGGCAACCTGTTAAGCCTACCCTTGATTCCCTTCACTGATATTATGTAAAGATTCTTTGCTCCTGTGTTATCTGTGTAGTTTACGGTTGCTGCCACTGGCAAACCCAGTGACATCCTGAACTTGTTTCCGACCAATCCTCGTCTTCCTATGCAGAGAAAATAATTATTTTGTGACTAGACAGAGTTGGAGTAAGCAAAGATTTGATGAAGGACTTCAATGGTGTTCCTATGCAGAGAAAATAATTGATTCGAACATGAAGAAGTCAGTGTATCATGTTGTGGAATCATTTGATTTCTAAGAAGGCTTATACCGTGTTCATATGGGGCAAGGAATGAGGCCTCCAGGGAAAGGGAGTAAAGATCATAATGTGGACTTGGTGGAGAAAACATGTGCCTGTCAAAAAGTTAACATATACAAGTTGCCTTGTTCCTATATGTTGGCAGTTTTTAGGCACAGATATTTGTCATATGTTGATTTTGTTGATCCTTTCTTCAATACATCGGAGTTTAGACTCAACTGCATAAAAAAATTCAAGCACTTACCAGATGTAGCTTATTGGTCATCATATAGTGGACACTAGAGTTATTGCTGATATAGAGAAAAAAGGGGTGCAGCTAGGTCGTCCACAATCTACTCGTATTCGCAACGAAATGGATGAGGGTAAACGTGGTAAGATAAGTTCTAGAATTTGTAAGCAAAAAGGGCATAACAAAAGATCTTGTTCACAGTATCGGGGTGCTTCATCATATAAGTAACTAGTCTCTTATTAAATTTATGCGTATTTTAATTTATATTATTTACAATTAGTCTCGTATTTAATTTAATTAATGGTTTTTCATTTTAATTTGTATTATTTACAATTATTCTCATATCTATTTAATGCGTATCGATTTATATTATTTGCAATTAATCTCATGTAGTGTAATACCCTGAAAATTCCTTATGTAAAAACTCTAAATATTATTCAAAACTAGGACATAAAATATATTTGAAAAGAAATTTCCAAAGTATTACCGTCACGTGTGAAAACGTTTCGGCTAATTCAGAATTTTGCAGCGGAAAACCAAAAGTATAGTGTTTAAAGAAGACAGAATAATATTATTTAAAACCTTACAAATTGGAACCATTAGTGGCCCTTTCACTAAAAACTAAAAATAAATATGAGGAGAACCCACGAATTTTAAGAAACAATTAACATAACTTTTAAGGTAATGAAACTTAAAATAGAGAGTAGTGAATAATAGAAATAAATACACTCGATCACTCCCAACAAAATATTAATAATTGAAACAAATTAAATCAATAATACAAATATAGTATCACAAAATCAACAATTACAATTCACAATAACACATAAACAATAATATCGAAATATAAACAATACAACTCCAAATGGTCAAGTGTATAAAAAAGTGTACGACTAACAGGATCATAAACGGATTAAATTGTAAAGTAGTTTTTATTAGTTTAATAAAATAATAATAATAATCATTATAATTAGTAATGTTCAAATAGTAAATAAGAATTTGCTTTATGATTAGAAGATCGGAGAAACGAAGCCGTTCGACATTGAAATATAATTTTTTTTTTCCAAATAGTTTTCAAATCATAAATCATAATCAATGACTAATAGACAATTGATCATTAGCAGCGGTAAAGGCTCATCCGCATCTTGCATCAAATTTTTATTATTTAATTGAAAATAATAATAATCAGAAATAAGAATAATTAATCAAATTAATACTATAAACTAGATTAAGAAAAGAAAGGATTAATAAAATAATAAGAATACATACCAATTGAATTATAGAGGAGGAGAATTGAAAAGGACTATTTTTGTTTTGAGAGAAAAGAACGTAGTTTTGAGTTAGGGTTTATAAAAATAGGTTTTGATGTATAAAGAGGTATTTATATGATAAATAATAATATATTTTTCTCTTCAAAACAATGTAAAACAGTACTCCTTAAACGCAATATTTTTTTAAAACAAAATACTTTCATAAAAATATTTAATATAAGATAATCTAAAATTTTGGGTATTATAATCTACCCCTCTTAAAAGAAGTTTCGTCCCGAAATTAAAACAAGATTATACCCAATTCGACATAAAAATACGGGGTATTAAATGTAGGCTTCATATTTTTTTCTTCTTGCACTTCCCATGGACCTGGTGATGAGGTTTGTCCCTATTGATCCATCTGTGATGAGGTTGCATAGTGGGCATAGGAGTGAAGGAGTTGGGGGAGGAGATAATGATAGAGTACTGACGTGTCGGGAGCTTTTACTTTGCAAGATGATTCGGGGTTGATGACCAGTGACGGATCTAGAGGGTTCATGGTTTCATTTTATCCCCCATATATCTACGAAAAAATCTAGAAATTTTATTTTTTTTAAAAATGGATTAAAAAGAAATAGAATTCAAAAGGCAAGCATATCAAAATTAAGCGTCTAGCTTAGTGGACACAAGCAGTTAGTTTCACCTAAGATGTTTAGGTTTGATTCCTAATTCAACCACGACTCCCTTTTTTCCCTCATTTAGTCCCCTCTATGCTCTATCTCAGTCAGTCTGGCACCTTCCTTCTCAAAAAACACCCCAAACCCATCCCCGTATCTTTCATTCTTTCTCAATTGATCCAAACAATTCCTTCTCACCAGTCACCATCTTTATCATTTTTGTCAACTCCCTTTTTAGTCCACCAACTTTGCTTAATTCCTTGTTTGGAGGTTTTTTCTATTTTATTTTTTTAGGGGACTTGTTTGGAGGTTAAGTACAGTTAAGCTAGGCTAAATTTTTTAATGTTTTTTTTTAAAAAAATAAATTAATGGGGTGTTTTCAATCAACACCGAATCTTCCCAAACCCCTTAACAATGCTAATGACACTAGATTAGTTTTCTAATATTGCTTGGCATGACCCTAAATAATTTGCAGTAATTAATCGAGTTTATGTTTTCTCAAAAGTTTAATTAGTGTTTTTAAGTGGATTTTTGTTAAAATTTGTTTTGCAAGCTTAGTTTGTGTATTTAATTGTTAATATGGTTTTGTTAAGATCAAGCTAGATAGCATGGATACTTCGTTGGGGTTTTCATACCCGTACTGGATATCGATACGATACCGATACTTCTAGGATACCCGATACTTTAATCAGTTTTAACATTATAATTTTGACATGTTTTATGATATTTTATCCTTTTTTTTCATGTTTTCATATGCTTTAAGGATTTTTTTTCTTATATTTTTATGCTAATTAAATTTAAACATTCCAAATGAAACTAAAAATTGACAAAATGTCTTAATTTTTAAAGTATTTAATAATATCTATTTGTCGTACCCATATCCTATAATTTTCAAATCAACTTATTCCGTACCCGAATCCATTTCCGTACCGGTATTGTAACGACCCGGCTTTTTGGTCCATAGAATTTCGTGTAAAATTAAGCCTTAAAGTCTGAATCATCCGATTTGGGTCCAGAGACTTAATTTTGTTTAATTGAAACTAGCCCAAACCTTGCCTAACCCCTCTTGGTCGGCCCCATCTATAATGACCCTGATTTTATTGGTATTTCTGTCTATGTTTATTTGTATTTATGTGATTTCATGTATGGTTCAAAATAAATTTTGAACTATTTATTTTATTTTATGTGAATAATTTCGATTAAATTTGAATTATTTAATTTGGATTGATTATTATTTATTTTATTATTATTTAATTAATTAGAATTTTATTATTTAATTTTCTAATTAATTATTTAATATTTTTGGGCTAAATCGATTTAAGCATGATTAATCATGCAATTTTTGTAAATTATCCCAATTGATCACGAAAGCCCAACTTGGCCCATTTTGGCTTGATAGAACCGGTCCTCTCTTGTTCATGGCAAGGATTTGCCACTTGCCATGCATTCGCACCTTGAACCACTTCTATAAATAGAAGGGTTAGCAAGGCTTGAGGATCCTTTTGCTCATTTGCCATCTTAAACACTTGGCATCAAAAGTTCAAACACAAAACTCCCTCCATTTGCATCATAGCCACACGCCATTTTTGGCTAGTCATTCATCACATTTGTTCATCATTCATTCAAACTCAAAACTTAAAGATTCAACCTCTATTGATCTTTAAGTATCAAAACACAATTTAAACCCCAACAATTTCATTCAAGATCACTAGTTCGGGTTGGTTTCCGGGCTTGATTCGTTTGGGTTATACGTGGGTTTCGAGTGGTGGTGCTCGTGTGAAGACGTGGTGGTGCACGGTGGTGCTCGTGGTCTGGCCATGTGGTGGTTCGAGTGAGGCGGTGCAGTTGGGCAGTAGTGCCGTGTGGTGGTTCGAATGGTGGCACGACTTGAAGGTGGTGGTCCGTGTTGATTGGAGCCGTGTGGGTAGTTTCAGGGCAGCAAGTTTTTAAGTGTTTATCTTGTTAATCTTCATCAAGGTAACATGCTTTTCCAACCTAATTTGGTATACTATGTTTTATAGTATAAATTAGATGATTAGATTAGACTATTTGATGTTTTTAACCATGTTTACATGTTTGTTATAATCTGAAATTTTGGGATGGTTTATGATGATTTTATGATTGAATATGATGATTTCATGATTGAATATGTTAGTATTAAGTTTGATGTTATTCATGTTAAAGTTTGATGATTTTTGGATACTAGGAAGTTGATGATTTTATGTGTTGAATTGTTGAGTTATGCGTGTAATTTGATGAAGTTGGATGAGTTCTTGATTCTTGAATGAGTTCTTGGTTGAAGTTCTTAAATCTTGATTGAGTTCTTGATTGAAGATCTTGAATCTTGGATGAGTTCTTGATGAGTTCTTTGAATTCTTGATGAGTTCTTTAAAGTTCTTTATGAGTTCTTGGTTGAGTCTTTAAAGTTAAAGAAAAGGTTAAAGATTGTTATAAAAGGTTGTAAGTTTGATTGGTTTACATGTTATTTCTTGAGTCAAGGCGTAAGATGCAACTTAAGAATTAACTTAGAATGTAAACTTCGATTTTAAAGTTAAAGTTAGCTTGATTTCGTTACTAGACGCCTAAAACTTAGAGTAAGATTCTATGTTTTTGGGTTAAGACGTTGCCCCTATCCTATCCGCGGTATTGGGATAGTTGGTGGTCTTACTATGTGGTCTTCGGATATGGATTTCCAGTAAGATTGGTTTCATGGGATTTGGGAGTAAGATTCTCAATCCTGGCATAGTAGAAAGTTCGAATGCGTAAGATGCGTTCGTACGTGCATAGTCCGGTCTAGTATGCGAATGATCGCGCCAAAGTTAAGATTGGTTAAAGTTGGTCGAGTCAAGCATGATTACTTGTTATGATTCACATGAGTTGATGTTTATTGGTTTGTTTGATTTGGTTATTTGATTTGTGCTATGTTCATGTGTATCCCCGTTAGGGTGGGACAATTGTGTTACTCGCCACTGACGGTGGACTGTTGTTGACTTTTCAGGTAATTCTGATGATGAGGTCCTTGACTAGCTTTGGGTTGGGCGAGTGCCGATGTTTCTTAGACTTTATGTTGTTATTTTACGATGTTTTCTAGTCTTATACTCTAGTAGTAGTACTTGTGTATTTACTATAACTCTGACATATATTTGGAGTTTACATTTGATAGTAGTAGTAGTATGATATTTGGGATTAGTTATGTACAACTTGTGGGTAATTGTACTTTTTGGTTTAGTATATATAATCATTTGAGGTTTTGTTTTTAATTTTAAGTATTTTAGTTTGTTAGATCTGACTATTCGACTCGTCGGTTTCTTCCGCGCCAGTTTAAGCGAGTCGGGTCGTCACACCATCTCTTGCTCTTTCAACTTAATTCACTTCCTAAACTAACTCCTAAAATCTAGTAAACCAACTCCTAAAATCTAGTGGCCCTTTTCCTATTATCTAGTAAACCCTATTCTATAAATACCCCTAAAAGTCCACCCTTTAACTCTATTTCATTATATCATTTAAACCTCAAAACTATTTCCTTCCTCCTCCTCTTTTTCTCACGGCAACTCCACAAAATCACCATTCCAAATTCATCTTTCTCTTCCTCCATCAAACTCATTCATTAAAATCGAACCAACCTTCAAACTTTGGAGATTGAACAAGTTTTGTGCAAGGGTACTCGTGTCTTGGCCTTGGCTGTGTGATCCATTGAGTGAGCCGTGGGTGTTGGGCAAGTTCTTGCGTGTGCTTTAGTGTAGTTTCTTCAATAAGGTAACTAGATCTCTTCTACTTAGGAATAAGATTAGATTGCATAGGTTGATAGGATTAAAATGTTTATTGTTGTTGTTCACATTATGCGTGGAATAGCCGAGTGTCATAGGGTATTGTCGTTCGAATTCTTGCTTATGGATTCATGGTTCTTGATTAATCTTTCTATGTTATTATGTTCTCTGATCTTGTTTTGGAGTTCTTGCATGATTACCCTTGTTAATTCTTGATTTATTGTTTGGTTCTTGAATGGTTTTATGCGTGTGATTTTATGGTTTCAAAGCATGGATTTTTATCTTGATTATGCATGTTTTCTTGAATTCTTGAATTGTTTTGGTCCCTTATTTTATGTGTGTACTATCCTTGTTCTTGCGTGAAGAAGAAGAAGATGTAAAGGCTTGATTTTTAATCCTTGTTTTGTTATTTAATCTTGTTGAACTCTTAAATTATGTTTTGATTGGGTTTATGCGTGTGTTTGAGTTGTCAAGCTTGAATTTTGCTTTCGTTGTAGTTCTTGTTTTGAGTGGATATGATGATGCATGATGTTGAATGATGAATTGTGTGATTATGCGTGATGATGAATGGTGAATCGTGTGAGTTCGTTTGATGTTTTGTATGGCGTCTTTTAAGTCTTTGTTGAGTCGTGTCGTGTCGAGCGGTTGAAGACCGAGCGTCTATCGGTTTATCGGTGATAAATTGAGCGGGTCTATCAGTTCATCGGTGATGAATTGCGTGGGGCAAGTTTTGTGTGATTGTTTGAGAGTCAGAGTCATATCGTGTCGAGCGGTTGAAGATCGAGCGTCTATCGTGTAACGACCCGCATTTTAGCAACATTGTTTTCGGAGAAAACAACAACACGGATCATTATTAACTATAAACTTTCAATATTAAATTCCATAATAACAGCGGAAGCTCTATCACTTAATTATTTTATTAAACAAAATTAATTGAACAAGCTCATATAATGTTAAAAAATGTTTTAAAAATGTTAAAGTTCTAGTACAAGCTACTAGAATTCTAGAACAGGGTTAAGTCTACTAATTAAGGGTAGCTAAAACTGCTACGCTTGCTCGCTCAAGAGGCCCATCCATCGTTATAACCCAAATTACTCAACTTCGTTACCTGAAAATAAAGGAATGGGGGGTCCACAGTCAGTGGGGAGTAATTAGAATGTTCTACGTAATCGTAGAATGCAATCAAGTACATAATAAATAGAACATAGCACCTTCAATTCATAGCATCAACACGACAATCACATTCGCAATCATATAACACTAGAACACATCGCACAATCAGATTCGTAGCGGAAAACATATCATAACTAAACCATACTCTCTAGCTAGGGTCACCTCAAGACTCTAGACTCCATAAACTGTGACAACTCATTATTCATTATTCGTTTCTTAATCTTTCTTCGGTCCAACTTCAACGTACAACAATCGCACTCCATCGTTCCAATGGTCCGACTTCAACGTACGACAAATGTACTTCATCGTTCCATTGGTCTAACTTCAACATACGATTATTGCACTCCATTGTTCCATTAATCCTTTAATTATCTTTCATTGGTCCAACTTCAACGTACCATAGTTGTACTTCACCATTCCAATGGTCCAACTTCAACATACGACAAATGTACTTCATTGTTCCACTGGTCCGACTTCAACATACAACTATAGCACTCTATTGTTCCATTATTAATAACATTATCTTTCATTAACCAATTCATCATCATCTTTCCTCAACATTTATTATGTATTTTATATGGTGCTCATACCGGCCGTCAATTCCTTAATTATGGCATAATTGTCCGTCAATTCCAATTATCAATATATGTCGGCCGTCAATTCCTTAATTATAGCATAACTGTCCGTCAATTCCAATTATCAGTGTATGCCAGCCGTCAATTCCTTATACCCGGTAGAGTATACCATAATTGGAAGTACTAGGTGACCGTAATTGGAACTGAGATGTTCGAAGTCCCAGGAAAGAGAGGTGCGGCACTTATATCGGCCATCTTAAATACCAAGTCTTTCCTAGCCAGAGATCGAAACAAGACAATGTCCTCTTACTCTGTTTCCTTTCCTTCATTATTATATTATTATTATTTTATTTAAACTCATAACTTTGACTCTAAGTCATCCAACTTATCACTTAGTCAACCCTAGGTCAAACATTCTAACTTTGACTTCTAGACTTAATAACAACTTAGACAATCATATCAATTCACAATCATCAATACACAAGGCAATTTCTTGAATAAATAATAAACAAAAATATAATTCAAGAATTTAATTAATTAATTCTAAACAATAATAATAATTATATTAGACCAACTTCATAAAAAAAAATCCATGCTTTAATAATAATTCAAGATTCTAATTAATTAATTCAAATAAAAATAATTAAAATAGACTAACTTTATAAAAATCCAACCTTTAAACATTGATCAAGAATTTCGAACCAAAATTCAAGGATGATAATTATCACATTCGACATTCATCACAATCAATCAAGATTCATGGCAAGAACATACTTGGAACATAAAATCATGACAAACATTAAATAAAACAACATAGAACTTGTATACAATTCGGACATCATGGATTTATCATCAAACAAATAATTTTAATTTATTCTAAAATTATTCTAAGCAATTCTAAATTGTTCTATGAATTATATAATTAATTGATTCACAGATTAGGCAAAACATCTAATTACCTCAATTGATGGGTCAAGATTCGAAGGTGGTGGATGTTTTGGCCGTGTATGATACTCGAATAATGTTGGTGTTGCTCTCTTTGTTTCTTGCTTCAATCTTTTTGGGATGGTTTGTTGCGAACTTAAAGATTTAATGTGAAGTTTTTATTTGTAGAAGAGAAAAGAAAGAATAGAAAAATATTGATGTTTAGTGTTTGATGGTGTTGTGAGTTTTGAAGAACAAGGGAGGGTTTTTATAGATGTTGGATGGTTGGGTGAACTCCTAAAATTTAGGAGAGAAAAATATAAAATTAGGATCTTTTATTAGATATGTTTTTAGATTATTAGAAATAAACAAATTAATTAAAAGGGTTAAATAAAAGGATTTGGGCCGTGTGGGTCTAAGGGGTTAAGGGCTAATTTGGGCTTTGGTCCTAGATTGACAAAGTAAGGTAAAGAGTTTGGGCTCGATTTTTAGTTCGGTTAGAATCTTTTGTCCATCAAATTAAGTAATTAAATAATAAATAAAAATTTAAAATAACCCAAAATTTCGGATTATTACATATCGGTTCATCGGTGATGAACTGAGTGGGGCAAGTCTGTTATTGTTGGTCATGTTATCGGTTGTAGACCGAGCGGAGTCTTGTTATTGTACTTGAGAATTATGCGTGATGTGTATGCGTTGGCCTGAATTGTTTGATAATGTTGTTTATGATTGTTATGTTTCCGCTGCTAACTCTGACGTTGAATTACTTGTAACATGTGAACGTTGTTGTTACCTGTGTTCCAAAACTGTTATTTTATGTAATGTGGCCCTACTTCTAAGTAGGACAGTTTAGTTACTCGCCACTGACGGTGGACCCCCAATTCTATTTTGTAGGTGAGCAGGATAGAGTCTAGAAGCGGGATGAGTTTGGCGAGAGATCTAGGCCCTGTTTTACTTTCATGTCATTAGGAGTTTAGATTTATTTTGTGTTTTAGAACCTTATTTTGGCTTAGATTAACAATTGTCTTTGGGATTTCATAATTAATAATATTAAATATTACTTTCCATGAGTTTTAGTCATATTTTTCCGTTATTGTATCGATTAGTAATTGCCTGTTTACGACGTTATCACCGTTAACGTCGTTGCTAAAATGCGGGGTGATACAGGTATCCATGCATCTTAGGTTAAGAGTTTTGATAATATCTTGAAGTTAGCTTATATGTATAGTTTATGACGTATTCCTAATAGTTTTATTTGTTTTGTTAATTTGTTTTGTTAGTTCAATAGATACTCAAGAAGGGGGGGGGGGAGGGTTTGAATTGAGTGTAGGATTTTCGATCTATTTTAAAAGTTGTTTTTCAGCTTGTAAGAACAGCGAGAGAACAGTAAACTAGAATATGAAGACACAAGGATTTAACGAGGTCCGACTTCTCGATAAGCCTACGTCCTCCACTCTCTCACCAATATTATTAATCAACTCAGAAGAATAACAATGGTTACATACTCAATTGAATTGCTACAACCTCGTAACAATCAATTCCTCAACTGTAAACTCTAATAGTTCACTCTGTACTCACAGAACACTTCCCAACCACTTCTCTCTAAGTGGTTCAATTACAATTTCCAACTTTTCTCCGTAAGTTATCTCTTGAAGATGAATATGGAGATGATTAAGCACTAAGGATGAACTTTTGAAAATAGGACTAATTTTCTTTTGGAGAGCAAGAGAGTTATTAGCGTATCCTAAAAGGTCAAAATTGCTACCCTTTGGATACCACAAGCACATATCCTTTGTGCCAATGAGGTACCTGAAAATTCTCTTAATAGCTTTTAGATGAGACTCTTTTGGGTTTCTTTGGAATCTAGCACACTACCCAACTGAGAACAATATGTCCGGTCTACTAGCTGTTAAGTAGAAAAGTGAGCCAATCATACCTCTATATAACTTATCATCAACATCCTTTCCTTTCTCATCTAGGCTCAGTTTAGATGAAGTAGGAATAAGTGTGTCAAAGGACTTACTATCATGCATACCATATCTCTTGAGTAGCTCCTTGAGATACTTTTGTTGATGGATCATGATTCCACTATTCACTTTCTTGATTTGAAGCCCTAGGAAGAACCCATGTTCTCCCATCATACTCATTTCAAATTCACTTTTCATTAAATCTGCAAACTTATCACACAATACAATATTAGTATCCCCAAAAAGAATATCATCAACATATACCTGGACCACCAACAGATCTGGTCCCATGGCCTTCTTTTCAAGAATAGAGTCTGATCTTATCCATAAAACCTCTCTCATAATGATTTTCAATGAGGAAACTAGAGAGTCTCTCATACCAAGCACGAGGGGCTTGTTTGAGGCCATAAAGAGCTTTGTCTAATTTGTAGACATGATATGGATAATCTCTATTCTCAAAACCAGGGGGCTGCTCCACATATACATTTTCTTTCAAATAGCAATTTAGAAATGCAGCTTTAACATCCATTTGAAATTCATGTGAGCAACAAAAGCAATTAAAATTCTTATAGCCTCAAGCCTAGATACTGGTGCAAAGGTTTCATCACAGTCTATTCCTTCTTGTTGATTGAATCCTTGAACCACTAGTCTGGCTTTGCTTTTACTGTAGTGCCTGAGTCATCCAATTTGTTTCTGAAGACCCATTTAGTTCCAATAACTGATATCTCATTGGTTCTTGGCTCAAGATGCCATACTTGATTTCTTTCAAATTGGTTCAACTCATCTTGCATGGCTAAGACCCAATCAGGATAAGTTAGAGCAGTCTTATAGTCAGTTGGTTCTACATGAGATAAAAAAGAAAAGTGTGCACATAAATTTTTCCAAACAGAATTTCTTGTTTGAACTCCTTTTGATAAATCACTAATGATTTGATCAACAGGATGAGAATTTCTATGCTTAAACATTGGCCTTCTTACAGTATGAGTATCATCTAAAGTAGAACCATTCTCTGTACTGGCATGGTTCCCTTACTCATTCTGAATTTAAGTGGGATGGGCAGGAGAATCAATGTGTTCAACAACCTGTACGTTCAGCATTCTCTTTTACTACACCAGACCCATTGTTGTGTTCAGGAGATGTTGGGGAAAGGAAAGGAATTCCATTAAATTTCCCCCATTGTTTGGTTTTAAAAAACACAAAAGAAAATTGGTTCAAACCCTAGAATTTAAATTTACAGCAAAATTCTTCTAAAATTTACAGCAAAATTTGTCCAATTATTAGTTTTTTCCTAATTATAAAGCTCAAACAACAGCAAAATCATTTCCAATATCTTCCAAGCCACAAAAGGAGACCAATCTTTCTTATTTTGCCATTGATGATGTGGGCTAAGCAACAAGAGAATGAAGAAAATGAGAATTAAAAGGGAATAATGAGTGAAATAGAGAAAAATGGAGTTAAGTGTTTTCAAATCCCAAAATAACACAAGAGAATGAGAATTAATTAAATATGGGGGAACTTTTGGAATGAAAATGGGAAAAAGAAATAAAAAAAAGTAAAAACAAACACATAAAGGGAATAATGACCCTAAATTTCTTTTCCTTTTCAAAATTTCTCCTAACCAAACAACCCCTAAACCCCCAAAGCACAAACCTCATTAGTATGTTCCTCTTAATTAAAAAATAAATAAAATTGCACTGACTTTTGGATAGTTCTTAAGAGCATGTTTAACAATGATCAAAATAAAGAGTCATGAAGACATATATGTGTGAATCATTAAATTGATAAATTTATCATGATTTGTTGGAGCAATTATTTGTGTAACTCTTCAGTCCTGCAACACAATGGTTGACTCTTTGTTTCACTGTTGGCCCGTCCAATAATTCTTCTTGGATGACACTATGTGGGCCCCTCCAATTATGAACTTTGTTCATTTTAATCCAAAATCCAAACGAGGCGGTGAAGTTTATCTTTCTACGTGTTAGCATATGGTGAAATGTTATCGATAACACTAAGTGGGCCCCTCCAAACATAACGTGTCCACATATAGTGAAATGTTATGTTTTTTAGTACTATTGACGAATTATTTTTATTAAACTCAATTTAATAATACCTAAAGAATTGATAATGTATATAAATATTAATTAATAACACCCAAATAATAATGCACACGAAAAATTACTCAATTGATTAATACCCATATTTATATTACCCAAAAAATTGTACTAAATTAAGAATACTCATGTTAATAATGTAAGCCAAAAAAAATATTGGCCAATTCTTTAGCCCAAATCTTAATCATATTTTTTGTACTGAATTAATTATGTATGTGAAAGTTAAAAAGATAAGTTACTTGAATGCAGTATCCGAATATAATCTCTATTATTATATAAGCTAAGGGGGAAGCCATGGTGATCCTCTCAAAAAGTCCATCTTATCCCTCAAAACTTTCTAAAATTTCAATGTGTATCACTCCTAATTATTAAAGAAAGTTATACAATTTTTGAACTTTTTAAATGAAAATAGTACAAAATATAAATTTCAAAAAAAGAAGTACCAAACTTAATATTTTAAAATTCTCTATAAATAGACATCAATATTGATATATTTCATCAAATAAAAAAATTACATTTTAATTATCGTAGAAATTTGGTAGCCAATAGAGTATGGTAAATAAAAATTTTCTTTTGTTCATTGTTGTGGGATGACTGAATGAAAGAGAATTTTTTTTTTATTATTATATAAAGTTTGTTTAAATAGATTAATAAATGTATTTAAAATATCATCACACGCAAAACGTGCATAGAAGACTAGTTTTGTATATGATAGGGTAGGGATAAAGTATAAAAGAGAAAGTTATGGATTTTTTGAAATGTGTTGTTGTTAAAAGGTGATTTATGGGAAATAATTTTGGCACTCCCCCAATTTGATTTTGGCTATTCTAGTAGTGACTTGGAAGAGAGAGGGGGTTATTGAAATTCATGCTCTAACAATTAACGGACTAACAGAGGATGAAGTCATATTCGAGTGGTTAGGGCTTCAAAATTCCAGGCACGAGATCCTGGGTTCGATTCTCACCGCACGCATTTGCGAGGATTTCTTATTATCCCCTCTACAGATGCGTGTGTTGGCTAAAATTAGACCATATCCTATTAAAAAAAGGGACATCGTAAAAAATGCTATAGCACAGGACCACTACGCAGGGGGAAAAAAAATTAACGGACTAACAAAATGCGCAAAAGATTCAAAACCAATACCAAATCGAACACAAAATATCTTTCACTACAATGTCCACTTCCTTCCTCAGCTCACCGCCATTTCTTACACCCAAAATCACCACCATTAAACCCCACAATTCCAAACCCTCACACCGCAATTTGTCCCCAATTAACTCACTGAAACCGTCCACAACAACACCCACCTCAAACAATCTCCTAAACCTCATCACCACCCTCCCAAAACTCCTATGGCCAAACACCCTCCCACCGCAACTCCTTATCTCCACCGTCCGTTCCGTATGGACCTCCACGTGGCTTCTTATGATGTCCCAACTTGCCCCCTCTGACCCCACTGGCAGTTACTCAAGACCCACTTCCCAATTTCGTGCTAATATCAACCAACTTTCCCGCCATAACCTAACTACCCTCCATCTGTATGTGGGTCTTCCTTGCCCTTGGGCACATAGGACCCTCATTGTTAGGGCTCTAAAGGGTCTTGATGAGGCTATTCCTGTGTCGATTGCCTCGCCTGGCGTTGATGGCTTGTGGGTTTTTGGTGGGGAGATGGGTGGTGATGATAAGGCAAATGGGTGTACTACTTTAAAGGAGGTTTATAAGCTTAGGAAAGATGGGTATGATGGGAGGTCTACTGTTCCTATGTTGTGGGATGTTGAGAAAAAGGAGGTCGTTTGTAATGAAAGTTATGATATTATTCAATTGCTCAATTCTGGGTTTAATGAATTGGCTACCAATCCGGGTTTGGATCTTGAACCTTCGTCATTGAAGGGTAGGATCGAGGAATGGAATCGCGTGATTTATCCTTATGTGAATAATGGGGTTTATAGGTAATCAATCTGTCAATTACTTCAAATTATATGGAGTACATTATAGGTGTTGTTTTCTACTTCCTCCTTTTTTTTTTTAACTTTGCAACAAACTGTTTTGTACGCATTGTAACGACAAAAAATCAGAGGTTACTAGTTTTAAATTTTTAAAAATTAATTTGTCCGTCACCCTTACATTTATTGCTAAAAAATTGTGCAAAATAGTTTTTTTGCAAATAAGAAAAAATAAAGAAGGTAGTATTTGCTATCTTTACCCCATTTACAATAAATAAATGGGGTCTATACTTGACTGTCTATTATTATTATTTGGAGGTAGAATTGGTTTAATGATTGTCCTATGCTCTTATTAAGTTAGCGAATCATTTGAGGTAATAATTAAGAAAATCTTAATATTATGCACAGTGCAGGATTGCCCGAATGACATACTGGTAGTTGTATTTTTACTCAATGTTGAATGATAGGAGCTGTAGGTTATTATTCTGTTGTTCTTATTTAGAGAATGAATTGGTTATTGAATTGTTGTGTTCTTGGTCAATCAATTGATGTGATAATGGCTATTTGCAGCGGTTTTTGTGTGGCTATTATATGCTTTGAGTCGATAAATTGTAGAAATTATTGACATGATAGATTTTATGGGTAGGTGTGGGTTTGCTCAAACTCAAGAGGCTTATGATGCAGCTGTGAGTAACTTGTTTGGCACTCTAGATATGTTGGAGGATCATTTGGAGAACTCACGATACCTTTGTGGAGATTTATTGACAATAGCTGATGTGTGCTTGTTCACTACCTTAATTAGATTCGATCTCGTTTATAATGTTATGTTCAAGTGCACAAAGAAGAAGATAGTGGAGTATACCAACCTTCATGCATATATGAGAGACATTTATCAGGTATTATTGCTTTCCTCTTATTAATCATTAATCAATCCTTGTAATTCTTTTTGAAGTGTGGCATTATTGGCAAAGGCAGAGCACATTCACCACATTTTCATGCCAATAGATGATGGCACTGACCTTTTTTTATTCATTCAAGTAGTCTAGTGTAGGTTGAGTCTATGTTGTGAGACATGAAAAGTACTATATATTAATACTTAAGGAAAGGAAAAAAGGGTAGTTCTATATGGTAAATTTGAGTTATGCTTTAGTTAGGAAGGGATGGCACTATTAATAGATTATCCGTCAATTATGCGGTATTCAGCAAATTTGGCTAAGTAAAGAAATGGGAACTAAAATTATTTAACGTTTTATATTCCCTCTATTGCTCATACACCCTAAAATTTACTATACATGTAGTCAAAATATAATCATCGTAATTTATTATTCATAAACAGAATGAAATACTACTCCCTCCATTTTTTTTTGTTTGCTTGTTTAGAATCCAGAGAGAATTAAGAAAAATGAATCTTTAATTACAAGAAATAATTAAGGGCCGTTTGGTTGTCAAAGGGGAAAAGATTTCACTTTAGGAATGGGAATGAGGGAGAATGGAAAGGAAAAGTGTTAGATTTAGTTAGTTGTTTGTTAAAAAAATAAGGAATGACTATACACCACCATAACATACCACACCGCCACCATAGGGGTCCACCACCACCGATCCACCCTCGCCAGCCCACCACCACCACCGACCCACCCTCTCCCACCCAATTTAAAAACCAAATTATATATTTTTTCGTGCTAGGGGTTCGTGGGTGGGGCTAGGGCTAGGGCTAGGGCTGCAGAGACGGTGGGTCGGCGCCAGAGAAGGGTGGGGGAGGGGAGGTGGGTGGGGTTTTCTGGTTTTTTAGGGTGGTTAGGGTGTCGTGGGTTTAGGGTTCGTGGGTTTGTTTTGTTCGTGGGTGGGCGTGGGGTTGGGGTGAGGGTGGGCGAGTGACCGGAGGCGCCGTCGAGGGGTGGGGGAGGGGAGGTGGGTGGGGTTTTGTGGGGTTTTTTTGGTGGTTATGGTTTTGTAAGTTTAGGGTTTGTGATGGTTTGTGGGTGGGTGGGGCGAGGGTGGGTGGCTGGGTGGGGCGAGGATAGGGCGAAGGTGGGTGGGTGGCTGGGGTGGACGTTGGTTGGGCGGCTGGCCGGTGGGTCGGTGGGGTGGGTGAGTGATGGGAGAAAGGGAATGCAAAAGATAAGGGGGGGGGGAAGGGTTTGTGAAAGTGTTGAATGGGGAATGGGGAGGGGAAAGGGAATGAAAAAAATGGCCTAACAAACACAATGAAAGGGAATGGGGGCAGTTGATTCCCATTCCCTTTGATTATTACCCTCAAACCAAACACACCCTTAATATAATGAGATTCCTAATTGAAAAAAGAGTTGTTGAATTTTTATTTAATATAATGGGAAAATGATAATAATTGTGTCTTGGAAAGTGAATTTTAGGGAGTAATTTAGATAATAAGCAAACTTTTATTGAATGTAATGGAAGAATCGTAATAAATATGGATAATTGTACTATAAAAAAATTACATAAATTTGGAGTTAAAAATAGAAAAGATTCCAAACAAGACAAACATTTAGGAATTCCATTTCGGGAAACAAGACAAACAAATGGGAATGGAGGGAATATTAAATAGGATCTCAATATACATTCTTATAATTTGTACTTTCATGATATTCTTTTTTTATAATTTCATATATATATATATACACCTTTGGATCACCATTTAGAATTAGTTTCTACCATATGGAATTTAAGGACGTAAATCTTACCTTTGTATTTCTTGTTCTAAAATGTAATAAAATTTAACATCTATGTACGATTTATGCCTTGATGAACCCACTGATAGAAGCAACATAATCAATGAAATAGTTAGCTTCTTGGTAAATATTGGCAGAGTGAAGTAGTGAATAGAAGAAGTTGTCCAGGATTTTGTGTATGTCATCAATCACTAGCCGAATCTTCCAAGGACAAGAATGGACAATGAAGAAGTTGACAAGGCTTGATTAAGCACTTTGAACCATAGGAAAAGCCTAGCAATCAAAGCACATAATCAATAAACTAGTTAGCTTCTTGGTAAATATTAGCAAAGTGAAGTAATGAATAGAAGAAGTTGTCAAGGATTTTGTGCATGTCATCAAACACTAGCCGAATCTTCCAAGGACGAGAATGGACAATGAAGAAGTTGTCAAGGCTTGATTAAGCACTTTGAACCGTAGGAAAAGCCTAGTTATCAAAGCAATAAAGTTTTGCCCGTCTTAAAATTACCTACTCACATGTATAGGCAATTTGGCATACCAAGGAATCCAAAAGAAGCATTGTAGGTTTCCAATGTTAGGAATGGCCATCCAGGACATCCATGCTAAATCCTCTACTTCAGCCTTAGCTTTTTTTAAAGCCTCACATAGACGCTTGTGCAATGCACAACACAACCATGCTATGTTGAACTTTTCCTTCCCATGCCAAACTTTGATCGGGTTCAGGGTCTAGTTAATTGGTAGGGAAAGAAAAAGATAAAATTAATTTGGAACTTTTGGTTACTTGAATGTGTAGGAAAATGGAATAATATTTAAGAAAAAAAAAACAGGGATGTACAATTCACGTGTTGAGCAACTCGTGAAAAAAAAAGCCAAAATATCGTTAGAATTTTTTTTTTTTTTTTTACCAATTTGTTGCCAACAAAGAGTTTTTTTTCACCAAATTGGTCAATTGGCCAACTTTGATCATTGAACTTTAACCCTTGGGTTGTATTATATCTATAAATGGTCAAGGTTTAGTGAAAATTTTGAAGTATTGTTAGCTGAATGGCACTTCCCTTGAATATATGTAATTAGAGTGAGACTTCATTAAATGTTGACAGTTTTTGAGATTATTCTTTAATGTTTGGATCCGTTGGAATATTGGGACATTGTGGCCTGTCCATTCTGCTTCTTTAATCTTTGCCCGTAATACTTGATTATTGAAGATATCACTCAAATTGTGATGCTTTTTTCCTTAATTCATATTTATTCCCTTCATTTTCTGTAAGTGAATCCTATTTGAAAATCTTGTACTTTTTATAATATGAAATATTCTAAGTTCTTCACAGCATATAAGAAAAAGTATAGCGAAATGAGATATTACTTTGATTCATCTCAATGAGCTAGTGAGTGCTATAAAAAATATCAATTGTTTATAATCTTAATTAATACATATGACGACAAAGAATAAACATTAATCATTCTATTCTCACTATCCACCCATTCATTCAACATTTTCACCCTTTTTGGACATTTTCATCTGCTTCTGTTTTATAATTTTGTAAATGACTCCTAAAGCTTATGCCTTCCTCTTTGTTTTTATGTGGCTTTCTAAAGGCTTCCTTATTTAGGGTTCCTCACAGAATCATTACATAGATCTCACCTAGTACTTAAATAGATATAGACTAAGCAAAATGATTGGAGGGAACATATGTTTATTCTCTTTGTGGTGTATATATTTCATCCAAAACAGTTAGCAGTTTGAACAACTTCCATTCTTCTTGCTCTTTGTTGCTTCAACAAATGTAGAAACTGCTGATGTTGTAGTGATAGGAGGTAGGTTTCACTCATTTACTCCCACAAAGCCTTCACTTGTGTAATGCTCTGTGATAGTTTTGCCTTACTGCTTTGTTTCTTGGATCTCTTTAATGAGTTCATATTTCCCTTATTTAAAGACAGCAACACAGTACAATTCACACATGCTCCTACAACAATTATTAAAAGACTATTCTACCCTTACTAAAAAAATAACAACAAAATATCCAAAATGCCATTATAACCAACTAAGGTACATAGCAGGTACATACTATAGTTTGGATTATAATGGAATAATTCTTAGATGGGGTTACTATCCGAAGAACACTCAGAGTTAGAATTAATGGTATGAATTTTTCCTGAAATCTTTGGTTAAGTTGTTTCCAAATCTGTGAGGCATTGGTTAATACTTGATTCATGTTTTGATTGACTCAGCAACATTTTTAATAATTATGAAACCACAATGTTAATACAAGTTTCACCTTATCCAGACTCGGGTCTTTCAATCCTAACTTGAGTTTTGATGCCAATACAATTTCCATTGACCCATTAACGGTCTATAATTACTAGGGTCTTGCAAAATTTTGGCAGCAAAAACTATGACAGTTGTTTTTTCATATATGAAACATCAACTAAGGGTGTGTTCTCTTCAATTTATATCAGATCAGATTAGATCAGATCTCATAATATAAATTCAACTTTTCATACATTTTCAGATCTTATTTTATCAAATCAGAAAAAAATAAGACGAAGAGAATGCACCTTATGTTTCAAACTATAACACTATTAAAAAATCAACAGCTTCTTAAATGATATTATTGGAAGGAAGTCTTACACGAGATTATGGAGAGGTTTTTTGAATGTTGACCATATTAGTGTATCACCATCAATTTTCATTTTCACCTCTTTTAGATATTTTCATCAGCTTATGTTTATAATTTTGTGGACTCCTAAAACATCAGCCTTCCTTTTTTTAATTTTTATTTTTTTATATTGCGGCTTTTATAAAGCTTCCTTACTTAGGATCTCACAGAAATCATTACATGAAATGTCTTAATACAAGCAATACAAAGATATACACTTGTGCATAATTTGTAAGTTGCAGTATTGAATACATAGTTGGTGCAATTTCCCTTTCAAGATGGAGGGTATAGGTGTAATCTTATGCCCAAATTGTTTTATTGAGGGAAATGAAAAGTGGAGCTTGAAAATGGTAGGTGGTAGCTTTATATTCCACCTTATAGTTAAGGCTAGCTTCTTCTTATCTTAAGAGCTAAGTGCCAAGTCGAGTAAGCTTCTTAGGGGCATGGATTCTCCAGCTGACTAATTACACACCCAATCAATTCATTCCTAGACCGAGTAGGTAGAAATAGACCTTTAAAGTGGAGAAGGATCAATCCATTATTTTGATGTAAAGTGCATATATGTTTGTGCATGTGTGTGTGTGTCTGTATATATAATGTAAGGGGTTAAGGCTTTACTTTTGTTTTTTAAGTCTAGATTGAGTAGAAGAACTGGTACTATTCGGAGGCACCTTCACACATATTTTATGGCTCTTTTTGCTTCTATTGTTAAAACATGCTCATCAAACTTTTTCTTGTCCCTCCTACACATGGGGGCTGGTCCTACACCATAAGGATAAAGCGTGTTTACGTTAGTCGTAGTAGTGCTTCATCATCAAAGAATAATAATGGGTTGTAGCATTTGATATGGATATGTCTAGAGGATGTAAAGGAGGGCCTTTTCATCTAAAAGCAAGGATGAACTCTCCTTTTTTTTTTTTTTTGAAAAGAGCAAGGATGAACTTAGTATGAATGAATATTTTTAGGTGTAGCAACTTCCAGTTCAGTTGTACATCGGCTTTACTGAAGAAGCCAAGGATAATAATAGGTCAGTTTTTTTTGTTTTTTTTTTTTTTCTTTCTGAAGCATATGACTCTGCAGCTGACTGCTCCTGTCAGCAAAATTTGCTGCTTCTCTTATCTATTTTTCAATTGTTGCCCTTTACTTCATGTCAGGGAAGGGGTAGGGGTTCATCCCATGCATTTACTGATGATATTTGATACATCGTGTGCAGATTCCAAAGGTTGCAGAAACTTGCGATTTGCAAGCTATGATGGATGGATATTACAACTTCTTGTTTCCACTGAATCCGGGCAATATCCGGCCTATTATGCCATCTGGTGGTGAGCATGAAGCTCTCTCTAGACCTCATAGTAGAGAATTACTATCATCAGCTGATGAAAGCTTGCATACCAGTTTATGTTGATTGATTAGAGGATATAAAGTATAGATGGATCTTATTATATCTATCCACGAGTGTGGTTTCAAGGTCCTTGTAATGTTTCTGGGGCTTGGAGGAATGTAGATGTGCATAGTTTTTTTTTTTTTTTTTCCTGAGCTGTTGTAAAAGAGGAGTAACATTGTATGAATACCTTTGGTCAGGAGTAAATATACAAGTGAAATATTACTTGCCAGTTAATATAAAATTGGAAATTTCATATGGTATTATCTATGATAATTCTACATAGTACCGTTGTACTTTAGTCTTATTCTACTTCTACTTTGTATGTTGTAACATTTTATTAGTAAAAATATTAGTTAGGGGATAAGTAGGGTTAGGAAATTGTATTGATTTATATGTTATGATGTGTATGGAAAAAATAGTTGGATTAAAGTTTTCAAGTGTCATTTTGCTACTATTTTTAAAAATGGAATGTTACAACAGAGAAGAAGAGAAATGTGGCGTAATTGTGTGTTATCCTAGGATGAACTCTTGGCTCAGTGATATAGTAAGAGATCCCGGGAGTGATGACCTGTGTTCGATCCTCATCATGCCAGCCAAAATAATTTCCTGAGATAGGAGCTCCCCCCTGAAATAGAAGCATTTCAGAGGTTCTGTATAGCTTTCTAGTGTAAAAAAATGTGCATTATCCATAGATGGCCCAAGGAAGGATTATTTAAATCACTACCTCAGCGGCACTGCAGGTAGCAAACTAGCAAGCGTAAAGGCTTCAATTAAAACAACATACCTGGTATCCCATTTTTCAGCACTACAGCTCCCGGGGATTACAACAAAGTTGCTACCAACAAAAAATGAACTTATGCCTAAAAAAACTGAACAGACAATACAGGAGCACATTTGCTTCCATCTTAAATCTTCTTACAAGTCTAATGATGTGCTTACAGAAATCATTTAATTGTCTTGATAATTTCCTCTGCAACTACTAAGCAAAGCATTTTGTGACAATCCAATGTACATTGGGCATACATACCAACTGTACATGAATGCCAAAAAGACAACACTGTCCTACGATATACACTAGTCCTAACTTTTACAATCTAAAACATTACTTAAGTTGTAGGACAGCAAAATTAGAGTCAATTGAGCAAAAATTAGCAACGGATCAGTCACAGGCTAACCAGCTCACTATGAAGTTACGATAGACCTAGATCCTGCACACGTGAGAAAAGGTTAAAAATTAAACCAGCACAGTTATGGAATCAACAATGAAACTTTGAGACCAAGTTAATTGACATAATTGCAATCACATGTTGCCCCCCCAAAAAGGTATGAAATGCAAGTTACATTCTAAATTGAGTTCGAGAGAAAGTATGTAAGATACGTGTAACCAAATTGATTAAAACATTCAAAAAAAGGAAAGAGAAATAGAAACTTGAAAGACTCAACCAGTCAACTGTTTACTGTTCTCAGATTAATTTTACTGATGCACAGAAGTGAATAGCAAGGAGCTCGTGAAAATGTCATTTAAATGTCAACTTACTGCCTAAAGCATGCCATGATTATAGTTGCGCCCAAAATGCTTTAATAAAAGAAGCATACAAGGTAAGGCAATGAACCCAGGCCTTAATCCAACTTTCAATTAGTTCATCTTATGCACCATCTAAAAAATCAAAGGAGCGACGAATCATGATCACTGCTCAAATGGATTTCAGAGCTGAGAATAGTTTCATCAAATACCACAATTCATTTACCTTCTAGTTATTAATACAAATACCACGGAGACCACCATCAAATGTTCGGTTGATACCAAATATTTATAGCTCTCAGGAATAGGATAATATAGTCCATGTAAATCTATAGGGCTTCTACACGGAAGACTATAATCCTACTGCCTTTGATCCGATTCTATTAGGGTTTCTAAAACCTTTTGGTTTAAATTTTATTCTGTTAGGATCGTTTAGTTTTATTGTATTAGGATTTCATAATCCTAATGTCTTTCCTTCTTGTTATATCTAATTCTCTTGGTCTTTCTATAATCTTGTTGCTTGGTTACTTCCATTTCAAGCATGAATTATTAATCAAATCTAATCAAGAATGAAGTGTGTTTTTTTTTTTTGTTTTTTTTTTTGTTTTGCATTCGAGAAATCAAATTGCACCATGAAAAATATGCATGTACTTACTGCTAGATCGTTTCATATTGCGGCAGAAATTGCTACCACAAAGACACCTGAATGCTTTAATATGATGTTCACCATCATCAAAATCAACACCATAATCCTGTAGACACATTATTAACAGGTGCTTATGAGACAAAAGGCTAAAAGTAATTAAACAATTGGTAAATTAAAAATGACAGCAATATTCTACTAAATTCATGGAACTAAAAAAGTAACTACGATCCTTTCGTGGTCTTCCAAACCAAACCTATTTCTCTCAAGGTAATCCAAGCACTACTTTCTATGCATAATGAAACTACTATTTTAATCTTTTGTATAGTCAACATTTCATGAGACTCCATTAGTGTGGATTAGTGAGCACCACAAGCAAAGGCCAGTTCCACACTTCCACATTAAAGATGTCAAATATTTTCAATACAAAAAAAAACAGGCATCAATGTAAAGACTTTTGCTTTAGAGTCCTAATCATCTTAACAATTCATACTAAGAGCCCATTTTGTTTTCGACTTTTGTTTTGGTAGTTTGGATAAAAATATTTTTCTAGGATGAGGACTTTTCCCATTTTCCTTTGATTCATAAAGGATGGAAGACAGCTCTCCCAAGGTAGGAAATTATTATTTTAAAAGAGAAACAACAATTTCCCCGTAGTTCCTTCTTTTTTAAAAAAAAAAATTCTATCCTCACATAGTCACATCCTGCCTCCCCACCTTCCATGTCCATTTGCTTCTTTTTTAAAGGAAAATGAATTTACAAAAATGTTTTCTGCTAAAAATGTTTTCTGTCAAACCTCCTGATTCTAGAATTTAACAATCTAATGAGGCAAACGGCCATGCTGTTCAAACTTAGTGAGACAGTGAATACATATTACTCATGATATATTACAGTCTCTGCACGGGTTTTTTTTCCTGTAAAGATAACCTACAGATAAAATAATCCACCAACCACCATATTTAAAGCAAACTAAGTCAAAATGGCAAATAAGAAGACTGCTGACATCAACCAAAAGATATAATATTGCAATGAAATGTCAGCAGGGTCAGTACTGCTTCAAAACTAGGTCCAAGCACTATTCATCCTCACAATAAGGGCTAACTCAATGTTACAAGACTTGCTTCAAGGGGACATCCAAACTCAGCAGATAGAGCCAAATTTACATAAACATGCGCATAGAATGATTAGAAGTAGAACTCGTGTATATTGGAAGTTTGAAACCATAATTACTTATTTCAGGATTATATTACTTATTCCAAGACTATTTTTATGAGAAGGTATTGGGTCAGACATGTGGTCTACTTGATAGCTTTAAAAGGAAATTATTTTATGAATATTTTCAAAGAAAATTTAAAGTATTGATAAAATGATAAAATTCTGCAAAAGGAAGAATTGGATAAAATCAACACGTAAATTGTTGATTCACGAATTACTTTATCAACATTTTTATTATTAGCAATTAGTAAATTGTTTTCCTTCAGGTGGGCCTTCTTTTCCTCCAGTGGGTCTTGAATGTACATATACTTTCCGCTTCAGTTGAAATTTTAAAAAAAAAAAAATCATAAAGTCACCTGTATCATGGATGGAGAGGAGTAGTTGTGACTCCAACATCAACAACAGCAAACATTGTGACCAAAACAACAAAATGGAGTTAGGTGAATGGGATTTGAGTGCTGAAGAACTTGATTCCCTTAAAAAACATGATTTTTGTCAAATGGCTCAACGTAACAATTCCTCTTCTTCTACTACTCCGGTACTCCCAGTACTTTCAAGAATCTCTTTCTTCTTCAACTTTCAAGAATTCCTTCACTTCTCATTCTGAGGTAATTTATTCCTTTCCATGATTAAATTCTTTGAATTGGGATGATATTTTTCGGGTTTGATATTCTTGGAAATCGGGCCAGGTGAGAAATGAAGATGGTGATGATCGAAGATGGTGACGAAGTCGATGATGATGATGACAATAATAGAAGATGGTGACGATGATGACAACAATCAAAGATGGTGACAATGATGATCGAAGATGGTGATGGTCTTAATATAGTGTAATCTCAAATTCTTAATATTGAGTTGAGCGTACTTATGGTCAGAAGGTCTAAACCAATACTTTTACATTTTTTTATTTGCATTTTATATTGCTAAATTTCTATAATTCAGTCATGAGAAAATTATGTGAATTACATATCTGAACAAATGTTAATACAAATTTGGTGACATTTTACATGCTATTTTTCCTCATAGATTGATATATATATATATATAAGGTTAATGTTTAGTCCAATCTAACAACCAGCTCAAGAAAATAAGAAACAATTCAGGTAAACAAAACATAGCTTAAGACTTAAGTAGTACAATTCATGGAAGACGCACTCCAAAAAACAGTTTATTTCATTTTGAGTTAATCAATAGGTCCAATGGTATAATAATTATCTTTTTTGACCAATAGATAGCTTTTGTTTCTCACTTGACCTGTTCTCCATTTGTAATTCTTCGATGAGTACATATCATGTCCAACTATTTTGAGCATACAATCCTTGAAGGCCTAAGATTATTAATAAAAGTTAGTGTTTAATAAGATAGTACTATTTCAAAATATCCTTTAGGTATGGTTCCTACTCATTTTTACCAATCAAAATAGTCCACCAAAATCTTTGCCACAAATTAAAAAGGGAGAATAATCACCCTAAAAAAATTAATTCAATGCAAATGAAACTACATACCCATGTCAACTCTTCAAAGGCATCAACTTTTCTTGTAGTGAACAATGCCACCTGCACAAGGACAAAATATTCCTTAAATAGTTGCATTAAAAAGCAGTTTCTAAGTACTTCAGTAATTAATATGCAATATTATAAATAAATAAAAACTCTAGCCATTCTCTTTATTCTCTCTGAAGAAAAAACCCTTCGCCTTCCTTCATTGTTTTGGGGCTACCATCAATCTTCTAAAGGTTGATGGTAAGCCCCTTTCTTAATTTCTCTCTTTCTTTTGTTTTTAATGTTTACAATAAGGCCTTATTTTATTCTCTTTATGAAATCTATTTTTCTCTTTGTGAGACCTATTATTCCATTATATTGGATTTATCCTTCTCCTTTGTGAGATTTTTTTCAGCCATATGTGCTTGTTTTTCTCTGGAAATTAATTAGTTGGTGGAGATTTGAGCTGGATCATAACGGATTTTTGTATTTCAACTACATTCAAAAGAATTGAATCAAGATCTACTTCACAACTATTGCAGATCGATAGAACCCGTCGCGAAAAGTTGTATGAAGAAACAACAATGTGAAAGAGGAGTGATTGTACTAGCAAATATCTCTTATAACGATCTACGTTTTGTCAAAGTTTATTTTAATTTGATCCATTTTGACATGTATTTGGTTGTTACTAATTTCTATTGTAGATGTCGTATGATCTTTCAATTAATGAATTAACTTTCCCCTTCTTCAAAAAAAAAAAGTTTCCAGAAATTCATAAATTGCTAATTCTTTCCATCCCAATATGATCTTCATAATCGATTTGAGAAGTCCCAAACAGATCCTAAACCAACCTTCGAATGCGTATTTTGGGTTGTCACCTATTCTAATTACTTTATTATATAGTTTCCAATTTATTAATTTCCCAACATATTTTATCTAATTCCAACTTTCCCTTCCACTTTTCCTCAACAATGTGGTAAAAGCCAAATTATTTTGGGAAGGACAAAGCAATCATTCATTAAGCTTAGTTCACATGGAAGCTGAACAAGCAGCAGCAAAATACAAATGAATCTTCATTAACTTCATACATGATAGTAGTGATGACTTGGGGTCTCCACCTCAACTGGGATTTCAATCAAGTTTGCATCTGAACATCTACAAGAAACATGAATGTATCTCAGCTCTTATTCCAGAAACATTAAAATAAAAAGCAACAATTATAGAACAAAATGCTGGGAAAAAACAAAAAGTAATTAAGCTAAGAAAATAGAGATAACAGGAAAGATCTCTCTACCTACAAATGTGAACAGAAAGCAAAGAGGGTCATGCCATAGGGAAGCACAATTGCAGATCATTACTACCTTGAGTAAGCTCCTATAGTATAGCTTCTCTTTAGCATTAAATAAACGGAGAGAAAAAATGAACAACTGCAAAGAAGTAATCCAAATGCCAAACATGGAAGTGCTAGTAGAATGCTACAGAATTTAGCTCAAACGATTAGTAGCAGCTGCAATGTTAATAAAATGTTGAAGTGCAACAATTGAAATTCTAGCTTGATTCTCAAATAACTTTAGTAAGGAAAATCCTATGATTTCACTGCAAATTCTTTCACTCGATTCCAGTGATTAATTTAATTAACTAAATCCTAATATCATTCACCAAACAACAGGATAAACAGATTCTTCCACTCCGTGGTGAGCCATGAGACTCAGGATAAAACTATTAACATGAACAAAATTCAATTACTCGCTTACGCAAAATAACTACTTCTCAAAAGAAAATCAGGTTTCATTTTACATCTACAGCTACCAACTGCAAATCATCAAAATTACACAGAGATTAAGGAAAAATGGATATTTTATTGGAATAATTAAATTAATAGGTACCAACTATTGCACTTTTTATTTTATAGGTACCAACTTTTGATTATTCACCAGCAGCACGAATTATTACAAAAAGTTGCAACGATAGGTATATGACCTAAATATTGTTGCAACTTATAGGTCATCTATACCTATTTATAGGTCATCCATACCTATCGTTGCAACTTTATGTAATAGTTCGTGCTGGTGGTGAATAATCAAGAGTTGGTACCTATAAAATAAAAAGTATAATAGTTGATACCTATTCATGTAATTATTCCTAATTTATTTTGAAAATGTATTCAATGAAGGGAAGAGGGCAGGATATTGGAGACGTGAATATTACCCACGAAATGATCAATCGGGATTCTATGCTAATTCAAAAGTAAGAAGTCAAGTGGGCATTGAAAAATATTGGATTGAACAAAGTGGTTGGACCAGATTGTGTTCCTATTGAGGTTTGGCGATGCTTGGGTGAAAGGAAAATAGAGTGATTGATAACTTTCTTTAACAAGATTTTTAGAAGTAATACAATGCCTTGTGAGTGGAGAAAAGAAACCATAATCCAGGGGAATAAAATAAAAATGAGGTCCAAGATTGTGGCAGGGACCAGTCAAAGTATGAAGCTTTGAGAACGAATGATTGAGTTAAGGCTTTGTGAAGATCTCAGAGGAACAACTGGGCTTTATGAGAGGAAAGTCAACTATGGAAGCAATTCACCTTATGAGAAGTACGTCGGTGGATTTCAAGAAGAAAAGGCCTCAGAACAAAATACATACTTTGTAACTAAAAAAACAGAACAAGGTTAGGCACATCTTAGAGAGAATTTCCTAATCAAGTATTAAAGGTATGATACTCCCCAACACACTAGCTACTAAGGTGACCAACACAACCAGTGATCACCAACTTACCACAATAACCACTTTCATTGCCACAAACTACCACCTTACAGCACACCACATCAACAAAAAAAGGAATCGAAAGAAATCGACCACAATCAACAACCAAATTGACGAAAACTCACCACCACAACACAACCATAAAAACAACCAAAAAATTGGACCAACAAGACCAAAAACTATGTATCGACAAATAAATCGAAAATAAAATATAAAAAAAATGAATAAAACCCAAAAATCAAACAAACAAATTATAATTCCCCAGAAAAACGAAGAAAATAAAAAACCAATAAACAAATGTTAATTCTCCACTAAATCAATGAACAACAACAAAGCCTTAGTCCCAAAATAATTTGGGGTAAGCTAGATATGAACATTATATGGAATCACAAAAGTCATTTGCTCAAATTTTCTCCTTCCATGTTTTCCTTTCTAATGTTAGCTCATCCTTTGGCCCCAAAAGCTTCATATCCTCTTATAGATTTGTTTTGGTCTTCCTCTGGGACCTATGTCTCTCATCGTCCCATCCATTTGTCAATCTTGTAGCATCTATCTTGTGCATTAATTGGTCTACATCTCATATGACTAATCCAACTTAGTCGGTTTTTCCTCATCTTATCCTCCATAATCATTACTAGTATCTTCTTCTTGTTAAAATCATTTTTTTATCTTTCCTGGTATGCCGACACATATAACATAGCATACGCATCCCTATCTAATAGTTGTACAGTAGAATTTTGCCTTATGTATTTGTGGCATATCCTGATAAGAAAGAAAACCAAAAGTTCCTTTACATTTTAACCAGCCTGATTTGATCCAGTGTGCAACATCCCCATCCAATGCACCATATTTTAAATAATAGATCCTAGATATCAAAACCTTGAACACTCATTCCACCCAATTTGATTGAGTTTGTCCTCTATTTCCTATCCCACTGAATTTACATTCCAAACACTTCGTCTTACTACTAATTTACTTCAACACACAAGGTTCCAAAGTCTTTCTCCACAATTTCAACTTACTTTCCACTCTGTCTTTTGTCTCACCAACTAACACAATGTCATGTGCAAAAATCATGCATCATGGTATATTGTCTTGAATTGACCTTGTCAACTTGTACATGACTATGGCAAAAAAGGACAAGGCTAAATGTGGAGCCTTGATATTATAATTGTGACAGAGAACTCTTCCGTTTCTTGTTGACCCATGGTGATTGGGGAGTGATTACAATCCATTTTCAATTCCCTAATTCCCTTTTTTTCCCAACCAAAGCACTTGATATTGGACAGCCTGAAGCCACACTTCCTTAGTTTTAAAAGGCCCACCAAGGCGCAAATTGTCCCTTGAGCCTAGGTGCGATGCGCAAGGTGAAGGTGCACGCCTTTTATATTCAAGGTGCATGTATTGATATGTTTTTTCAAATTATTATTTTCTTTGATTTTATTTAATACTAATTAAAAAGAGCCCTTATAATTTAAATAATTATATATGTAACTTAAGGTAGTCTCAATTTGAAAATATGTCCATTATTTTTCAACTTTTTTTGAGAAAGGTAATAAATTTTATTACTTGCTCAAGAAGAATAAATTACACCAAAACATCACTGTCAGGAGACTACAAGAGGGAACAACCCCTATGGTGAATCACTGAATTGCAAAAGGCATCATGCTTCCCCTTACCCTTGCCACCTTCTAAGAAGGGTTGAAGGCAGGGAAGGAAATCATCTACAGCAACACACCCAACAAGCAAACTACAAAAACAAACACAAAACTCAGCTAAGACCAATCCAAGATCAGCTCAGTAGTCTAACTACCTAATTTCTATCCCTTTGGCTTGTTATCCTAGGGAGGATACTTGTGATTCTCTAGAGGCACTGTTTCTTGATATATCTAGTCAATGCATCCGGATGCATGATTTTTTTGCTGCCATTCAATTGCCTCTCTCTGCTGCCAAAGGCTATAAATCAGAACTGCCAAACAACTTTGAATCACCTAGGATTTGAATCTGCCTCTGGTTGGCTTCATTACCCAGTCTAGTAGTGTGCAGGTCTTGGCGTCTTGCAAATTCTTTGTGATGTTGCAAAGCTTTGCAGAGCTTTTTAATCTGCCTCTGCATGCTGTTGGCACAAAGGACAACTATCATCAACATTCATTTCATAACTTTTAAGCCTGCTCTTTGTTTGAAGCCTTATCCACATAACAATCCAAGTTATAAAGCTACACTTCGGTATATGCAGCCTATTCAGACATAGCCTGCCCAATCAACTCTTTGATGTTCACCCCTAAGCCATTCACAGCCATTCGATGCATTGTAGCCTTTGTTGTTGAACAACCATCTATCATGATTGTACCCATCCCTAAAAACATCTTTCAACTTACATAGTTGTTTCCAGTACCAGCTTGCACCGGTGGTGGTTACATAAGATTTCAATTTATAACTTAAAAATTAAAACCTAGTTGATTTCCATAAGGCGCAAAGACGTACCTTACCAAAGGCGCTTTGAGACGCACGAATCGCGAGCCTTTCGTAGGTGACTGAGGCTCACCTAGCTAAAACCCAATTCCCAAAACTTGGGAGCGAGACGCACTTTTTATAATTAAGCACACTGTAAGGCACTGGGTCAATTCGAGCAACTAAATCTGGAAAATTCACAGCCTCAAACGAAGAGGACAGAACAATAGCAGCAACTAACGAAAGTTCTTGAGTTTTTAAAGAAATATTTAATAAATGTTTGATTAATAAACTCAAAATGATAGACTACAAAAGATAGTTTAGCAACTTAAGGTTGCAAATCTCCAATTAGTGACTTTAGGTCACAACTCTGCAAAATGCCCAAGTCTTTAACAATTTTCTGGATAATTTTTCCCTCTCCTTGCTAAGCTATATATATAGATGATAATGTAACCTAAGAAACTCTAGAAACTTCTACTAGTTCCTAGTCTCTAAATTATTTTAAAATACCCAAAATAACCTTACTCTAAATATTAGTTCATTATAATACCGACCCCCTAAAGTTCCACCTTGTTCTCAAGGTGGACGGAAATCCGCAGCTTGTTGTCGGCCAAGATAGGGAAGTTGTATCTCTTGTGTGGTAGGGGATGGTTTGATTTGTAATGGTCCCACTTGGAAAGAAAAATGCAACAACATTACCGTGGGTTGATGGAAGGAAGGGGTAGTTGTATGTGTAAAAGTTTGGGTGGGGTTAATATTAAATGAAGTGGATTTGTTTGTGATATGTGGGTTGGATGGGTTGGGTACTAAGGATGGGCCGACATGAATGGGCCACATTATTTTGCTTAAGCACATGGAATGAAGTGGAAGTGGAAGTGGGTTTTGAAGAAGAGGCATGTGAAGTACTTCAGCTTTGTTACCACTTGCTTGTGCTATTACTAGATTTCTGCTGCTAACTTTAGGAATCTCATTTACCACTTTTTGGTCATTTACTTGTTTACCCTTACTAGTGTCTTCTATGTTTGGCTTCTTCTCCAATCTACCCACTATCTCAGAAAAGCATCTTCTCCCTTCTTCCATTTTTAAAAAGCTTGAAGCCACCCCACTTTCCCCATTTCCGATGAACCCAGCACTTCTTCCAGCGAAACCAACACTTCTTCCGGCAACAACATCCTTGGTAAGATTTCCAAGTACAAAGCCATTACCACCGCCAACTCAACATGCTGCACCACTAGATCTGCAATAGCCACTGCAAGTGGCGATTTTCGCATCACTTTTTTCGTATTCTACGCCGCTGCCCTCTAAGGGTCAAGATCGAAACCCTAGACCGGACCGAGCTTTGTCCTCTTCGATGCCCTTCACCGGCTTCATCAATGCCCTCATATCAGCAAAAGAAGGTATCTATCCTCTCTATCCTCTGCGTGTTGCTCATTGGAGCCATGGCAGCTCTATTCTCCAATGCAGTACCCTTCAAAAACCACCAGCCCAACTCCTGGCAGCCACTAAGCCTCCACGGACCGTACAACTCTGATACCAAATGTAAGGCACTGGGTTAATTCGAACAACTGAATCTGGAAAATTCACAGCCCCAAACGAAGAGGACATAACAACAGCAGCAACTAACGAAAGTTCTTGAGTGTTTAAAGAAAGATTTAATAAATATTTGATTAATAAACTCAAAATGATGGACTACAAAAGATAGTTTAGCAACTTAAGGTTGCAAATCTCCAATTAGTGACTTTAGGTCACAACTCTCCAAAATGCCCAAGTCTTTTACAATTTTCTGGATAATTTTTCCCTCTTCTTGCTAAGCTATATTTATAGATGATAATGTAACCTAAGAAACTCTAGAAACTTCTACTAATTCCTAGTCTCTAAATTATTTTAAAATACATAAAATACCCTTACTCTAAATATTAGTTCATCACACACACACCTCTAACGCTCCCCCTCTCGATCAAACCTAAGATACTAACATATCTAAAACCCTGAAGCAAAATCGCAAAATCATTTTTATAGTTCAGAAAAAATGAAACTTCCAATGCTGCCAAACCAATTATGCAAATGAGTGGATCAGTATGAGTGTTAAGCAAGTTTTTAAAACTGAAAAATGAAAATAAAAGACCTTATATATAGACCATACACACATAAATAAAGACAAAACATGCACAGGATCCTATCTTAACATATTCTAGAACAATAAGAGCATATATAAAAGTCCAAGTAGCATGTTGGCTACCAGACCCATCACTACTTTATATTGTATAGGCATGAAAGTCCACAAAAGAAAATTGAGTCAAAGAAAGGAAAAGGTCATCTGGGAAACAAGATTGATAATGTTGATCACAAGGAATTGAAGAGTGAAGACAACAACATTACTTCTAACAAGCAATCAGATATGCTCAAAAAATTACCTGTGATTAATGAACCTTGCAATATTTCCATAGATTGTGGCATCTAAACATAGAAATTCAGCTTCTTTCAAAGCTCTGGAGCCCCAATCTGTATCAAGTAACACTGAATATGAATGCTTGTCATTGCTTCTTTTAAGACTCCTCTTATGGAGCTCTGTACTAGTTAATATTTCTCCAACATATTCACAAACAAATGCCCCTTTTGGCAGATCTTCTAAAGTCCTCAAGCCCCAACCTTTCCTTTCTGGAGTCCAGAAAACCTGGACACAAACCTCCAAATTTAAAGGAAATATAACATCAAACATAGTATAAGATGGGAATAATTACTAGACAATCATTCCCACCATCCAGTCATGTAGTTGGTAAAGTAATCTATTCTTGTTATGATTTAAATTGTACTGCAATCATATATAATTTTGTATAAAGTAGTTTTTATGATCAATAAAGACACTAACATGTTTCAATTCTTTTAACTTTCGAAATGTTAATTTATGGGATAGGATAAGTGAAAAAATTTCACAAAGCCTAAAGATAGTCATACACATTGCATACCAATGAAAATATGAATGTTTCAAAATGAAGTGTCCAAGTGGCATACCAATGTCCAAGGGTGGAGTGTCCAATTGGGGTACTTGAGGTGAAATAAAGAGTCCAAGTAACATAGAAGCAAATTATATAACTACATACTAAACTATATATTACAATATAAAACTTCAATATTTAAAAAGGTGGCCACAATTTTGAAAAATTCACAAGTAATGATTAAGAAAGAGAAAAATTTGTTTTCACCTGCAAGTTGTGACTGATACCATGTTGTACAACTCTATTTCCACAATCCTTGTTG
Organism: Salicornia ramosissima; assembly: GCA_951394345.1. Lineage (NCBI taxonomy): Eukaryota > Viridiplantae > Streptophyta > Magnoliopsida > Caryophyllales > Amaranthaceae > Salicornia > Salicornia ramosissima. The sequence continues at coordinate 16,571,510 of OX596235.1, forward strand.
CAGCCACACTTAGTCCAACATTCTTTAATGAATGTGCGCTTCAAGTGACCTTTACATGGATCCAGCATATCCTCATTCTTCAATCGTTCAAGTGGACACTCTTTACAATACACAAGGTGGTCTTTTTGAGGCTTTCGGACCATTGAAATGCACTTGTCCAAAAAAGCTTCCCTCACAAGACCATTTGATGTGTATGGGGACTGTTCCCCATTCCGCTGAGCACATTTGCAAGTTGCGGACAAAGCCAAACAATCACCACAGCATGAGAGGCAACAATCTTGGTCACCAATTTGAGCAAGAGAAAAGATCAGATCAGCTTTATGTGAAACAACATTTTGGTGAATGTAATGAAACATTGGAGGGGAATCACAATTTGATTTTTCTATTGATACTTTAACTGCTTCTATGCCTCTTGCAAGGTCATTTGTACCAGAGAGATTTTGTATAGCAATGGGGTCCGGTTGCTGCTGCTGAAACACAACCAAGCTATTTACATTACAGTCTGCAACACTAGACTCCCTTTCACCAAAATGATCATCTGTAACACTTTTATCAGACTGCAAATTTACTGGTGCACAATTGGAAGCTGACAATGAAACTGAAGCATCAGCTGCAGCCACATCAGTCGCTGCAGCCACATCAGTCGCTGCAGCCACATCAGTCGCTGCAGCCACATCAGTTGCTGCAGCCACATCATCAGACACTTCTGCATTTATTGAACCATTTGATTGAAGGCAACAAATTCCTTTCCTGTCAATGACCCCAGCATCTTGTTGGTTAGACTTTTCTTGATCCACAGCAGCAGCTGTACTTTTCCCAACATGTTCGCAGAACTCCTCCATCACTCTCACAATAGAAAATTTTGGATCCGTGATTTTATATTTATGCAGACAATTATCATTCACTTTCTGCAGGACTGCTTGTAAATCCTGAGAATCGAAATATTTACCTTCCGAATCAGGGTTGCAGCTCAGAAGTAACTTCACGTCCCCTTGAGGTGAGGCTGCAATATCTATGTTAGTTGGCGTTCCCTTAGAAACAACAGCCTGCACAACATGGTTCACTTTTGGACTTGATGATGCCAGTGTTGCCAGACCTTTATCAGTAACATCCACGGACTTTGAGGCCCCAGTCCCTTGAGCATCCTGGTCGCAAATTGGATTACCAGAATTAGAAGGAACTTCTTTGCGTGTATGCTCTGTCTGGCTGCCAGCTGGAGTACTACAATTTACAGGAACTTCTTGGTGTATGCTCTCTGTCTGGCTGCCAGCTGGAGTACTAGAGTTTAAAGGAACTTCTTGAGGCATCCGGTCTGTCCAATTAAACCAAAATGAATCACAAAAAATATCAGAATGGAAAGACAAAGAGTATTAATATATATATATATATATATATGCAAAGAGAATATACTTGCCAGTGAATTTTTGCTATAGGCAGTTATGCACTGGTTGCCCCATAATTAGCAGAAGAAAAATATATCGGTCCTAGTTGAAAGCTTGAGATGCATTGAGTTAATTCCACAAGATATGGGCATTCATTCACGTGCATGGAATACTCGGTCACAGCATATATATAACAAAATAATTAAAAATAAATCTATCACTTCTAGCTGGATGCATTTTCTTTGGGATAGATGGATTCACATGCATGTAATACTCATAGCATATGCATTTGTACCTAAATTTTTCAGAAAGCTCTGATTCCTTGGGATTCAATGTCAATTATCCCAACAAAATCATGGTTGAATACATCATATCTCAACTAAAAACTTAAAAAGTCACGAGTGGAAGACAATACCTTCATGAGACAGCAAGACATGCATTGCCAAGAAAGGTAATATACAGCTCAAGAAGATGATTCTTTGGGTTCAAATAGAAAAACGTTCTGACGTACACTCTAAACAACAGCAAAACTAATGTGGTTACTAAATTAATAGTCTATGTAATAGGACAACTGGCAGGTGAATCCTCATAGAGCAAGAGGATTCAAGAAAGATTACTTATGCAAACCGGCAACAGCGTCTATATAAAAGTCCCAAAAAGATCTAAGCACAGGAGATAGGGAAGAGAGTGCGGAAAACATTAATGTTGCTTGTAATATTTTAATTCTAAACTAACAAGAAAAAAGAAAAAATATATCGGCAAAAGTTGGATGGGAAAAGCTACGCCTAGGAGTTAAGGAATTGATTTTATCCAAATTTATATATACTACGTTTGGCACTTTTTAGTTGCAACAGAGTGCAAGACATGGGCTCCTAAGCAAAATTTAATTGTGAGTGATAGACAGAGAAAGAAATAGAGCTGCAAGTGATGAAGAGAGAGAAATGACAGCTTAAGAGGGGAAAATTGTTGCATTTAATTTGTGACTTCTTTTTTTAATAAACATTGCAATTAAAAAGAAATGAATGTAGTAAAAAAGGTGCACAAATGCAAAGATGTATGAAAATCCAGTTTAGTCTCCTTGAGTCCTAGACTCCTGGAAAGTACTAGGAGGATAATAAGGCAACCTTTCTCTTTGATATCTATCATGCACCATCAAGACAAGCAATGATGGTTGTATTAGAATACAAACACTACTGAGGGTTTAGCTCATCCCATTACATTTGTGACTCAAGCCCAACCTGACTCAAGCCCAACCTGACTCAGCCAATCAAATTTTAGCCCCACACAACCTAAACCCGTGCTGTTGAATAACTCTAACTAACACCAATAGTGCCCTTCCACCTTCACTTCCACTGAAAACCCCAGCCCACCTATACCTATAACCTATCGACATCCCAATAACCACCCATCCCACCTCTATCTCCAACCTACTGACATCCCAATCACCACCACATCTAGTCCCATAAAAAAACACTAACCAGACACTGCACCAACAACACCAACAACACCAACAACCACAATGATTACCACCAAGTACAATGAATGCTGAAGGAATTCCTCGATGGCAGTCTGGCAGCAACACTACTATCTTTCTTCTTGCAACATTCTTGCACCAACAAAAAACACAGATGTCCAACACTCCAACAACCAAAAGAATGAGAAAAAGGAATAAGAGAGAAGTGAGAGAAAAAACGGCCAAAATAAAATCCAAGCCATCGACCCACCCAAGGCAACATCTAAATCAGAATATGGTGGTCACTCCATGGAGAAGAAAGTATCCGATATTCGAACCCTTAGACTAGATATGAAGAGAGTTTAATGTTAAACCAAAGTAACAGCCCCTAAGTTTCTAAGGATATTGCAATTGGAGTCCTAAACTCCTAATACTTAACATCTTGGCCCTCCAGAACATTAACTTAAACCTTACACTGTAGCCCTATAAAACAAAAAGATATGCTCCAAGCCCGTGGAACAATGGGATTAAAATTTGTGGGGGACTATGTGTAAGATTCACAAAAGATCCATATTTCCACAAAGAAGACTCAGAGACAAATCCTCAATGCAGTACACAACTAAAATGCATTGACGCAAATTGTAGAAACTGCTGCTCTCATGCACATGAGCTGCAAACCAGCTAGTCCAACAAATCTCAAGAATAAGAAATTACCAGGAAGGACTACTGCAAGAGGCTCAATTGACAGCAGGTCATCAGTAAATGGCTCTTCTTTGGGTTTGATCAAGGTAATACCATTAGGCTTCTTTTGCACAGGAGCAACACTGGGTTCAACCTTTGGCTCTTTTATCTGCAATGCTTGAGATGACCGTTCAGGTGCAGCTCTTTTATTCTTCTTAGTGTTGTTTTCAGGCACGACAGGCTGTTTCCCCTTGTTTCTCACGAGAGGCTGAGGAGATTCTGTCACTGGTAAGGCCTCAGGCTCTCCAGGTTCTGGTTTAGGTGTCTTCAACACAAAAGAAGCTGAACTAGGGCTGCGTTGGCCATTATTAGAGGGTGCAGCTTGACCTTGGTGTTTTAATCGCAACCTTTTAAGTGGCCTCTCAGGCTCATCCTGTGTTTGATCGGCTTCCTCACAAACCTCACCTTGCTAATAAGATATATCATTACAGAAGAGCAATTCAAAATATATTTTTTCACAAGGAAAAATGCCACAAAAAGCATAAGCTACAGTAACCAACAACTTACATCAACATTTCCCGGTGTCTTCTTTTTCTCATTCTCTGCAGCCTGTCAGCCCAAAAGATAAAATCTTAAGCTATGCAAAAATTACTACATGAAAACACTAAAGTGAATGGAAGGAGGAAATAGGAAAGACAGACACCTCAGTTTCCTCATATTCAAAGATAGTATCTGCAAGGACTCTATAATTTTCTTCTTCTATCAGATCCCAATTCTTGTCAAACAATTTCAGAAGCTTCTTCAATGCAGGTTTTGTTTTTTCTTCAGGAATGCCAATTTCCTTCATCGCTTTGAAAGCCGCCTTAACTCTATGACTTGGTGCCATATTGATCGATCAAAGGCTTTCTTTATGTACAACTGTTTAGTGATATATAAAATGAAAAGAATTGCAAAGCACAAGCGTTATGCAAATACCAAAAATTAAAGAAAATAAACCCTATAAAACTATGCATGTCGTTTTATCACACAATTAACACCATAACCAGGCCCACCCCTGACCCAGGGCAGGCCCGGAAAGAAAACCTCCATTTTTGTAGTCTACAGCACAGCACATACACTATCAACAATATTTGATTGAAAATTCACTCTCCTTCTGGCAATAAAATTAAATTACCCAGCAATGCATGAACTTCCCTGATATAAATATATATATTCAATAAACCCAGACTAGACTAGAAGAACCCAACCCAAAACAAAGCCATAACTTACCTCAAAAGCTCTGCTTGCTTTAATGGAAGAAAGGCACCACAAAAACCACGCCAAAACCAGTCACATTTAGTTAGTTCGACCAGAGCAGAGGAGAGGAGAGGCGAGGGCGAAAGAAACCGAGAGATGATCGGAATCCGCTGCGCTAGGGTTGATTTTTTTTGTTAAATTGGGCAAAAGCGCAAAACATCTTGTATTTTGCATAGTACTAGTTTTGTTGCACTTGATTATATTTGGGGCTCAGTGTTACTCGCAGCTAGGTGTGCAAGAATTACTCGCAGGACAATGCCGGGTCCCGTTTTTTAAAGGGCTAATTTTTTAATATTTTTTAAAAATTATTTTGTCTTATAGTTACCTTTCTAAATAAATATATTATTATTTTTAAAAAGAAAACTTTGAGATATATACATACATTGTCAATATAATATTGAATTATCACATTTAATAAAATATTAAGGGTCTAGTTAAAATTTTAAAACATGATCCCAAATATTTTCGGGACGGCTTTGGTTACTCGTAAATAACAAACCAAACCTAAATCACAAGTAACATCATGTTACTATAGTTGAAACATTGATTTATTTAAAAATATTAATTACACCACATTTTTAATTCTTTATACATGCATGTATGCACACGCTACAATAATTGGTAAAAATAATTACCACCTAGCTACAATAATTGGTAAAAAAAACTTTAACTTTGGATGATAAATTGGTAAACAAATTATTTCAAACTACAAATTAGTGAAAAAAATACTTTTTGCAACATATTGGTAAAAAATAAATACCACGGCATTTAGGCCAAAAAATTATTGATTATTTGTTCAAGGCTTCTTGTTTTTTTTCCTTTTCGTATCTAGTGCTTATTTTTTAAAAGTTTTTTTTTTATTAATTTTTAACTTGTTTTGAGTGCTTTCCCCCATTGATCTATTTATTAAAAAACAAAAAAAAAATCCATTTCTCTCTTATTTAAGAGATCAAATGTATTTAATATGTATTTTCATGTACTCTATATTTTATATCACATAGAAATTTTATAGATAAATTTAAAAGACACAATTTTCTAAAGAAAGTATATCAACTTTAGAAACAATACAATAGAATATAAATTATTGAGTATAGACAATACATATTGAATACATTTGCGCTATAAATGAAATTAGGCACATTTTCTTCTCTTTGAGTCTGGTGGAAGGATCTAGGTTTTCTCCAAAGGGTTAGGCCGGTTGGCTCATTGAAGTCTACTACAACGAGGAACAAGCTACATGTTATGTTCTTAGCTGAGACTGTCTATGCAATTTGAGCTCAAAGGAATTCAAAGCTCTATAATGGCGATAGTGTACCTACTAATAGGCTCTTTAGGGATATTGTCTTTAGGGTTGCTTGTAATTGTCCTAGTGGAGATAAAACATTGCTCTTGTTAAGTATGTAATTTTAGTTTCGTCCTTTCCCCACCCATTTGAATGCATTTGGTAAATCTGGTCTTGTTGATAACATGCTAGGTGCTAGTCTTAGCTAGTCTGGTTGTCTTTTTTAACTGTTTGTTGTGTTTTTAGCATTGTTGGGGGCTTGGTGGCTGTTGTAGGCTTTGCTCTAGGGTGTTTGCTGTTTTGTGCTGGTTGTTTGGGATATGTCGTATTTTGGGTAGGCTACTACGGGTGGTGTGATGTTTGTGAAGGCTATTAGGGTTGGTTGCTTTGTTTAGGCAATTTGTTGTTGGTATGTGTACGTGTAGGTTACTACTGAGGCTCGCTGCTACTGTTTAGGCCGTTGTGGCTATGCAACTTCGCTTTGGGGTGTTTGAGTTTCTTTTGGTTTGTTGTTGGATTCTTGTTTGTTGCTGCAAATGATGTATGGTAGGTGGAGTTGGACCCTTCCAAGAAGATGACTTCTTCATTGTTGTGATTTCTTTGCAACAAGCTTTAGACCCTTGTTATCCTTTGTTATAACTTTTTTTTTAATTTGGTTATAAAATCTTTATTTATCAAAACAAAAGTTTAATAAATATAATCATTCATTACACTGATTTGGATATGATTTATTATAAATTGACAACCTTAAAATACATTTACGGTTCGTTTGGTAACCGATTATAAATGGTGGTAATTGGAATGAATTTATAACTAAATTTGGAAGGGAAATCGAAATTCATTCCCATGGTGGTGCTAGTTTAACTCCAATTTATCTAATTTTCTTCATAAATATTTATTCCCATGTAATACCACCCTCCTCCATGGTAATAGATGGTATTGGAAAAATGAAAAATATGAAGAAATTTTAAGTTTGAAAATGAAAAATATGTTTTCAGTTGGGATTATGAAGTTGTTCCTTAACAAATTACACTTAAACTTCATTACTATTACCACAGTTTATTATCAACAACCAAACGGGCCGTTAGGGGTTGTTTGGCTGAGGGATAAGGAATGGGAAAAGGAATTTAGGCCTCTAATTCTAGTCTATATGTTTATTTTGCAATTTTTTTTCTTTCCCTTTCCACTATTTAATTTTTAAAATTCCTCATTTTTATCTTTAACTATTCCCACTTTCTACCTTGGGACTTGTATTCCGCATTATTCCTCTTTGCTCTCTCCCTAATCACCATCCTTGCCATCCTAACCAGCCACCTCTAACTAGTAGACCACCACTTCTACCACCTGACCACCTTAGACGCCCACCACCTTAGCACAGAAAGTAGATGAATTCCCCTTTACAATTCTTTCCATAGTGGCTCTTCCTGCAGATGGAGCAAAATTTGTTGTTGTTATCTTTGTGGCCCTTATGCTGAAATTTCCTCGCATACCTACCAGTATTCTCTATTCTTGCCTTATTTCCCCTTCCGTCATCTCGTGAGTTACCGGTACGTTTCCTTAGTACCTCATCCTCTCTCTGATCAATCCTTTCTTGTACCAAAGCACGGTCATACACCTCCTCGACGGTTGTGCATGTCCCCACTCATTTTTGGTACTTGAAATTTAACCCATCAAAGTATCTTGTTTGCTCCAGCCTTTCATCGCTAACAAACATCTTCACAAACCGAGATAAATCAAGAAATTTGTTTGTGTACTCAACCACAATGTCTTTTCCCTGTCTAAGGTTTAGGAACTCTTGTTCTTTCTTTCTTTGTAGTGCGGGTGGAAAGAATTTCTTTCGCATCTTGTTTACAAATTCCCATGTAACTTTCGTCATATCCATAGTCTCCTTTACTGTGTGCCAACAGACTTGGCAAAGTCAATCTGAAATCCGAAACCCGACCTGAAATACCCAATTCGAATCCTGATCCGAACCTCATATGAATTCGAACAGGACGGATCCGAATCCCAAACCGATCCGAGCCTCACCCGGTCCGAAACTCATCTGAATCCAAACAGGATCAATCCAAACTCATCCCAATCCATATTTGGTCCGAAACTCATCCGAACAGGTGCGATCCAAACTCATCTCGATCCTAAAACAACCAGATTCGAACAAGTCTGATTCGTAAACAAACCGATCCGAACTCGTTCGATCCATAGAATTTTTTTTTTTTTTGTTTACAGAATCTTTTATACGTAATAGCTTGGGAATATTTTTCATGGTGTAAGATATTTGTTGGGAATAACTTGTAATACAATATCTATTAGCTAACAAATGAGTTCATGAAAAATACAGATTATGTCATTAAAAAACATATCATTCCTGACATTGAGTATTCTGCAATACAAATGAAATCACAATCAAGATTGAAATAATTAACAATGACATTGTAAATTTGAAAAAATAAGTGTTTTCAATAAAGATCAATAAAAACGATTTATATAAATCGAAAGATTCAAAATGTAACCAATAAAATGAATCACCTGAAACAAAATATGTAGCCAATGAAAGGAATTGCTCGTATAAAAAAGTTATTTTGCTTTTAATTTTGTATGTTTGTCATCACAAATCGTTTAATTTGAATGACTTTTTAGTTAAGCATGTATGAAAATTATACACAAAACTACAAAATTAATCTTTTTGAATATTCAAACAAGTACTGGTGAGACGTTTCGATCCAAAATGAGCCAACCCGAAATGATCTAATCCAAGAATGATTCGATCTGAAACGTTCCGATCCGAAATGATCCGATGTAAAACGATTCGATCCGAATTGGTCCTTATCCAACTTTGGTCCGAAAATTCAATCTGAAGCCCGATCTGGTCCGAATAGTACATCAGTCTGAACTTCGTCCAAATTCAAAATGGTTCGATCCGAAAGTGGTCTAAAGGGTAAATTGACCCGAAATGGTCCGATCCAAAACAGCCTGATCCGAATCCTATCCGAACGGTCCGATTGCTAGGTCAATGTGCCACCATGCATCGGGGGCACCAACAAAGTAAAATGTGGCTAGTCGAATCTTCATGTGCGTCGGACATGCAATGACATCCAGCAGTTTTTCCATGTAGGTTACCCATTCTTCAAACTTGATCGGGTCAGGCTCGCCGTAATAGCTTCTTGGTTTATGTGCTGCCATGCGCTCTATCATCCTTCATTATTTTTATTCTGATTCTCTAGGGCCGCAAGGAGGCTGGCATTCATCACTTCTAGCTGTTTAATTCTTTCCGAATCAGTTGGATTATTGCTAGCCATTGTGCCTCTTTTTTTCTCTCTTTTTCTTTTTGATTTCTCCTTCTATAATAAAAAGCACAAAGTGTCAATACTTGACAACTATCATCAATTATATTGCAACAGCACCCAACAATAATTTAAGCATAGGGAATTCCTACATATAACAGGAATTAACACATCTCGTAATTAATGAGCGTGAATGCAACTTATCACTAGTTATATTTAGTTAAATTTATAGAAAAATTCCACAATACACAAGGGATAACTTACTCACCGATTAATACAGATTAATATAATTCAAGGAGCATTACAATACACTAATAAAAGAAATTTAAAATAAAATAAACTAAAATAAAATTCTATCATTTAACAGTCTAAGTCCATAGGATCCGAATAGTAGCTATATATTGTCATCGCTACTATCATGCGGTGTGTCAGGTTCATAATCTGAGCCGCATGTTCGGCAATCCTCGTGGGTGGATGAACTGGTTGTCGAGTCCAAACTCATGGTCTGGCGCACCTCATAGTTTCGGCAGTCAAATTGTGCCCGGTATTGGTTCCAGGGTCGTTGTTCTGCTTGCCTTTCCTCCGGTTTGTTTAGATGTCGAACCAAGCCTACCCAAAATGTATGCTCGGTCGGTAGCGGTCCAACCCTCCTCGCTTGTTCGGTGTTGTGAATTTCCTCTAAGACTTCCATTGTAGTCCCTCCCCACCTTATTTCTTCCTTAGCTACGTTCTCCAATGCAGTGTGTTTGTGTGAAACCCAAGAGTGAGCTAAGTTCAGTATTATTACCTCCCAGTACCTGCGTTTGAACTCATCCCATGGTTCACAGTCAGGTAGGGTTTTGATGAGGGTAAAAGCTTTAATTTCTTCCCGAGTGTAGTGAATATCGGGCGCCACCTCCTTTCTCGATTCCAGTTTTCCATATAGCCCATCACAAAGTTTGCGTGGGATAGAGCTTGATTCCATGTCGCCCTGCGTCTTCTTAACATATCTGGTTCCCATATGGTTGTCCTATATGGTCTCGCCGGCGGTCTAGAAGTTGCTGAGTTTTCACTTCTTACTCTCCTTGAAGACATTATTGCAAAAGAACTAATACTAGTTCTCAAGGTTGATTGACTAGTTAAGACTTATGGCTCAAAGTTCAAAAGCGTCAGCAATATTTTAGTCCCTAATTCCAAACTTTCCTAGGCTTAATTGAATCCCAAGTTTATCTAGCCTAGGCTCTGATACCACATGTAACAGGTCGCCACGTGGCGTAACCTGTTAGCTATGCTAAACCTATGAAACCTGCATCAGACACTCTTTAACTTTAAATATGTTAGCCACTCGGGCCTTAGTATTACAACCTAAGGTTGAACTAAAATACTTAATACAATAGTTCTTAAGTTCACCAAAAGTGCTAACCCAAATCTTCTACTTTAACCACAAGTCCATAATACAACTTTTAATAGCTATTACACTAATTAAGTCGAAACAAACGCGTCCTTGACAAAACTTGAGCGCTAGGAACCTACCTTTCCTGGAACGTCTTAACCTGTAAAGTGGTCCATGCTCTCTCCAGAGCAGATCCAAGACAAATATGGTGAGCACATACATACACATAATCAACCAAATCTAGAAATTAGTTATGGCGTTCGAGCCCTAGTATATTCACATTTTTATATGGTCAATTCCACAAATTGAGAGTTTACTATAATTTATACTAATCCAAACGTTTAGTGAGTCGTTTAAGTTTATGAGCCACTTCATTATAATATGCGGTTCTGCAATTCCCGGCCACAACGGCCTTTCCACACCGGCATTTTACTTTGGTAATCACAAGCCACTTCGGCTAAATTTAAGTTATAAACTTGAGGCAACACCGGCCAATAATATTCACAATATAGGTCACAATATAATTTCTGAGTCACAAGTTTCTAGCCTTGTCAAGCATATAGATATTTATATGTACATATATACATGCGCTAATAATGCTACTAGTAACCCGTGCTTGTTTCAATTACTAATTAGAAACATTAGATTAACCTAATCTTAGCCATTTAGGCCATAAGCACGCTATGAGTAATTATTTAACACTCACCATAACGCATTAGGAATAATGGTTTAATCCTACCCAAAGGTTATATAATTTTATAATTCTCATTTCGCTATATTCGAAATTATTACTATATATTTCTCCAAGATACAAATTTATGATTTAAGATAATTATAAGTCCCTTAACATACTTATTATTTATTTATTTATTTTAGAAAATTATCTAATAATAATAATAATCTCTATTATATAAGTGAAGGGGAGACCAATGGTATCCCCCTAAAAAAGACTAAAATGTCCCTTAAAATTTTCTAAATATCAAACTACATCAATAACTAAAAATGTAAGTTTTTGTATTTTTAAAATGAAAATATTATAAAATAAAAAATTCAAAAAAATAAAATAAAAACACCAAAATTTAAAATTTTGAATTTTCTACAAATCGATATATGTATTGATATAATTTTTTACACAAATATTTTACTTTTTTATTAGTATAACTTTTATAGGAGAGATTATAATGGATGAACTTTATATTTTGTTTATAATTATGTAGAAGAGTAAGAATTTAATGACTAATAAGTGCTTCTTATTATCTTCCCAGATTATTTGTTACTTATTTTCAATTATATTGTATATATATTTTCTAATCTTGTGTTTGTACAGTTGTATTACTTATTTAGTTGTATGCTAAGGCACTAAGTGTTAATACAATAATTATTAAATATCAAGTAATTTTTTTCATATATCTTTAAATCTTCCAAGCTAAGATTTGAATCTTAATTTATAAAAGTTATGGATATGTAAATAATTTTAATTCATAAGTCTTTAAACAAACTGAAAAATATTTTTCCCGGTTTTCACGTATGAAATTTTATTTAAAAACTAAGATTATACTCCGTATTATTGTAAAAATTAAAATATATTAATAAAAAAATTGTTCCCGTAAAAAAAAACAAAAACAAAAATGTTTGTTTTTTTCTTTATTTTTTTACTATTGTAAAATGAATTTGTATTCTATGCAAACCTTCAATCCTTTTGTGGTTTTTTTTTATTTTTTTTTATTTTTATTGTGAAAGGCTTTGCAAAAATTGTTACCTCATACATAACATGGATTAAATTAAATTAAATCGGAGGCTGTGATTATAAGAGCCAATTCTATTATTTAAACTTCTAACTAACGTGTTTTTAATTACTGTATAAGTATAAAAAAAAATTCCCATGGTAAAATGGATGTCAGCTTAGCTACAGAGTTTTTGCTTTGATTTTTTTACTATTAAATAACATTTAAGCTCAAAATATACGTACGCACAGCGTGCATAGAAAGCTAGTACTAATTAGCTTGAGGAAGGACAATAATCTTCCGACATTTAAAGTAAAATTAATTGTAACTTGCATTAGGGGGGGGGGGAGGTAGTATGTATATATGTATTTATCTAGTATTACTATTATTATTTTTAACCTCAAGATGCACCACCACCACCATGCCATGCCCAAGGACAGACGCGGCAGCAACGGTGCATCGAGGTAGTCGCGACAGCCCATGTGTGGCACCACACATCAGCACCGCAGCACCCACGCTACAGTAGCCACATCAGCCCACGCGTGGCACACACAACTGTCGCTCAACACCCCACAGACAACCCCTCGCCACTATATGCAGCACTGCAGCACAGGGCGACTGCAGCAGGGCCTGGTCGTATTGGGGGTAGAGACAGGGGACAACAACATGTAGCCAGCCCTGCCCGTGGCCCTGGACAACCCTTTTTGGGTCCCGATTCAGTTTAAAAAAATATTATGCAACATCCATCCACATCAACTACATGGCATATTGTAGGGGTCGTTTTTACCCGGCCGCCTACGTCACGAGTTGATTTGAATGCTCGTTAACGCCGTACGTGAATACGGACTAGTAGGAGTCGCCATCGTGCGCTTATACGGTCCACGGACACCGAAGAAGTACCGAAGCCAGGAGCAATCGGTCCCATATGGTCGTGCACCAGAGTATGGGTTCGGGGACAGGTTACGAGGCAATCGTGCATTAGGCCCGCCCGCCTGCAAGCGGTCTCTACTAGGTCTTTTTTGTAAGATCATTGTTCAATTTAAGAGCAACAGAGATAACTCAATTTTAGCCTTAATTCGCAAATTACTAAGTCGGTTCAGATTAATGCACAAATTAGCCTAAAATTGTTTTGTGACCACTTTGGAATTAATCAATATTATTATACTAAAATGAAGTCAAAAGTCCGGGATAAAATCAAGGTTCAGTTCACATAAAACTAAAAAAAATTTCAACACAACGATGGCACGAAAAAATGAAAATGAAAGCGCGAACGTACCTCGAATCCCGTGCAATTAGAAAATCAAAATAAAAAAATATATATATAATGCTACATAGAAAGATGCATAAAATTCACGGATTGAGAAAAAGCATGAAAATGTACATGGAGATGACATGAAAAAAAGCAAGAATTAAAGCATGACATGGCTTATGAATTAAAAAAAAGAAAAAACTACATGAAACAAAACATAGATCTGAGTGAACAGAACAACAAAAATTACATATTATCACGATGAACGCAAGTCATAAATCAAAATCAAAATTAAAATGAAATTAAGCATATTATGTATATGTATATGTATTTGTATGTATTTGTATGTATATGTGTATGCATTATGTATGTATATGTGTATGTATTATATATGTATTTGTATGTATGTCTATTTATTATTTATGTATTGGCAAGGGATTGAAAAATATGTATTATGTATGTATTTGTATGTGTGTATGTATTACATATGTATTTGTGTGTATGAATTGAAAATTTTAGTTCATTCTTTGCTAACTTTAAGATTTTGTTTAATTATATTCTAATCAAACAAATTTTGTTCAAATCAAATTAATTTAGTCCAAAACAACGGCTTTAAAATTGCCTTTGTATTTGATTTATTATGAATCTTTGTAATTGTTGTGAATGAATACAATTAAAATAGAACTAAATATGACTTAAATATATATATATATATATATACATGTGCATTAGATAAGAAAGCTTTAAGAAGAATTAAGAAAGGCTAAAATAAGATAAGAGTGAAGGATGTTTGAATGCTTTGAACTGATATTTGTTAATGGCTTAGAATAGGCATAATCGAAATGAAAAGGAAGGAGCGTGATTGGATGTACAAGAGACACGATAAGGACCACAAACTTCGGGATGAGTTCATCCAAGGGGTGAATGAGTTTGTTGCGTTCTCTCAGCAGCACCCCGAGCTTAATGATAGGGACAAGATAAGATGTCCTTGTGTTCGGTGTAAAAACTTGAATTACTTGGATGTGCCCAACGTAAAGGTACATTTGTATAAGAAGGGGTTCATTCCGAACTACTATGAATGGTTATGTCACGGTGAAAGGGTGAGTATAGAGTCCACCTCGTCTCCTACTCATCCGAATCCTTACCGGGAAATGGTTGTCGATGCTTTTGGGAACAACGTGGACCCACCATTCCTTGAGGAGGCAACTTCGGCTGAAGAAGAACCAAACGCGGAAGCGAAGATGTTCTTCGACTTGCTCAAGGCAGCCGAGCAGCCTTTGTATGATGGTAGCAACATCTCTGTGTTGGAGATGGCTTCTAGAATGATCAATTTAAAGTCTGAGTACAACTTGCCACTCAGGTGCGTAGATGGTATTGGGTCATTGGTGAACGATGCGCTCCCCACCACCCAAAAAACTAAGTGTAGCACCTATTACGACACAACGAAGGTACTCAAGGGATTAGAGCTTCCTCACGAGAAGATACACGCATGCCCGAATGGATGTATGCTATTTTGGAAGGACGATGCTGAGCTTGATAAGTGTCGTCATTGCGGGTCGAATCGGTTCAAGAAGACTTCGAATGACAATTTGGTTCCAGTAAGTTTTCTGGTCTACTTCCCAATAACACCACGATTGCAAAGGATGTTTGCTACTAGGAACATTGCTGAGGCTATGACATGGCATTCTGAAAATCGTCGAGGGCAAGGGAACATGGCTCACCCAAGTGACAGTGAAGCGTGGAAGCACTTCGACATGACCTTTAAGGACTTTGCGTCCGAGCCTCGAAATGTTAGACTCGGGTTGTGCACTGATGGTTTTTCCGTTTTTGGGAAGTTTGGAAAGCAATACTCTTGTTGGCCTATTTTAACTACACCTTACAACATGTCACCGTCCATGTGCATGAAAAAACCTTTCATTTTCCTTTCCTTGCTTATCCCTGGGCCAAAAAATCCGAAGAACAATTTGGATGTCTACATGCAACCTTTAATTGATGAGTTGAAGCATCTATGGTCGGTTGGATCCTTGACTTACGACATCTCAAAGAAGCAGAATTTCAATCTTCGCGCAGCCTTGTTGTGGACTATCAGTGACTTTCCAGCATATAGTATGTTGTCAGGTTGGAACACGTTCGGTAAAAAGGCGTGTCCATATTGCATGGAGAAAAGCAAAGCCTTTTGGCTACAACATGGTGGCAAAGTATCATGGTTTGATTGCCATCGTCAGTTTTTAGATTCCGACCACTGCTTCAGAAAGAATAAGATAGCTTTTTGTAAGAACAGAGTTGAAAATGACTCGGCTCCTCATATCATGTCAGGTGAGGAACTGTGGCAGTGTGTGAAGGACTTACCGAAAGCAACTGATGGTCCTGATGCTTTGAAGCAATTGAAGAAGAAAAAAATGGGATGAGATAAGCAATCTTGTTTGTGGGACCTGCCGTATTGGAAGGATTTGCTGCTTCGGCACAACTTAGATGTTATGCATATTGAGAAGAACTTCTTCGAGCAGCTCATCCACACCGTCATGGCTGTGAAAGACGAAACGTCTGACACTGTAAGTGCGAGGAAAGACATGAAGAGTGTCTGTAGGCGTCGAGAGTTGGAGCTTGTTGATGATGGTAAGGGTAGTGAGCAGATGCCCAAGGCACCTTACGCACTTAACAAGGAGCAGAAGAAGGTGTTATGTGATTGGATCTGAGACTTGAGGTTTCCTGACGGGTATGCTTCGAACTTAAGCCGATGTGTTGATAAAAAAAAAATAGGCTCCATGGAATGAAGAGTCACGATTGTCATGTATTTATGGAGCGGTTATTGCCTGTTTGCCTAAGAGAGTTGCTCCCCTTTATATTTGGAAGGCAATAACTGAAATCAGCCAATTCTTCCGTGACTTGTGTGCTCCCACTATCACTTTGAGTGAGATGGACCGCCTACATAAGAACATTGCTGAGATCTTATGTAAGTTAGAAAAAAATTTTCCCCCGGCATTCTTTAACTCCATGGAGCACTTGCCGGTACACTTGCCACATGAAGCATATATTGGGGGTCCTGTTCAGTACAGATGGATGTACCCATTCGAACGGTGAGTTATTGTAATCGTTTATACCCCTTTACTAATTTCCTATGAAGTGACATTTACATTGCTCATGTTTTATTTACTGACAGGTACCTCAACAACTTGAAGCGTAAAGTGGGGAACAAGGCAAGGGTTGAAGGCTCTATATGCAATGCATACCTGGCTGAGGAGATATCCAATTTCTGTTCACAGTATTTTCAGTCGGAGGTTGATACTAAGTCGAGGGACTTGGGTAGAAATGCATATCATGTTGTGGAAAGCCAACATGGTGTCAATGCCCCTGAATTGTTTAGGGAGGATTGTGGTCGACCAACAACGAGTGGTAGTAAACGTTGGTTGACAGACAATGAGTACGTCCGAGCCCATCTGTACATCCTCGCAAATTGTGGCATATTAAGTGACTATGAAAGGTAATTTTATTAGTTTAACTGTCTTAGATTACAAAACAATATTGCATTCCGCCTTAGCTGACTTAGATCGAACTTGCGCATTGTAATAGGCAATTTGAGGATCACATAGTGCAGTCAAATCCCCAAATAAAGAGGGAGGAAATTTGGATCAAATGCGAATCCCAATACCCAACATGGTTAAGGACACAAGTGAGGAACCCTAATCCCTTAATTCCCCAATTTTTTTAATTACATACCATCATTTTATTTAATGACTCACTCAACAAATCTAGGTACTTCGGACACAGTCTGCTGATGACGTCACACGAGCTCTCGCGATGGGTCCCTCGAAAGAAGTGATAACTTGGAATCAATTCTACGTCAATGGGTACAATTTCCACACACAAAGCTATGGTAGGAACAAGTCAACCATGAATTATGGAGTGTGTGTTGAGAGTCAAGAAGGGGGTGACTACTTAGGCACCTTGGAAGAGGTGTTACAATTGTCTTACCACGGGAGTGACAGAGAGTACAAAACAATATTGTTCAACTGCAGTTGGTTTGATTGTGACAAGGGCATGAACATTCATGAGAAATATAGACTTGTAGAGGTCAATCACACTAGGACACTCCCGTGGTACGACCCCTTCATTGTCTCGTACCAAGCCAGTCAGGTGTATTATGCTCCTTATCCTAGCCTGAAGAGGGACAAAGTGCAGTGGTGGGCTGTGTTCAAGACAAAAGCTAGGTCAGAGGTTGATGCCCCGGTGGACTCGGATGTTCTACAAGAGGAAACATCCCTTATTCCCGTAGGTGTATGTTCTCCGGACGAGATCCCAGACTACGAGATCATTCAGGGTGATGATGACGAAGATGAGGTCATTCCAAGTCTTGATGAAGATGACTACGACAGTGGACAGGAGCTTAGAAGTGATGAGATTGATGAAGTGGTTGATGATGATGACGAGGACGTTGACGACATCGGTTTATTTCATTAGGATGTAATTTAGTTTTGTATGTATAAATTTTATTATTCGCGTATTCATTATTAGTTAATTGGGGTACGTTTTCATACCATCATTTTGTGATTGTGATTTCTGTTAATAACTATGAATCGTGTAAATAATTTACTCATTACTTTATGCAGGAACATGTCAGATTCGGAGGATAAGAGTCAGAATTCCCAGACCCGGCAAGATTCTCCCTCTCAGTCTTCGGTTCGTCCTACTGGATCTAGGCCGATATTGCGTCCTGGTGACCTTCATCGTCGTGTTGAGTCGTCTAGGAGACGGTCGGCGAGTTCATCTTCCGGTCCAACTCAACCTACGTTTACCTTACCTCCACCACCACAGTTGGGGTTACCCCCGATACCACAGCTTCGGCCTCGGCATTGTCCTCTTCGCCCTCAGCCATATGTGTCTCACGCTGCTATGTCTCAGCCTACGTCGCTGCCTGAGCCTACTCCTACGTCTGAGCTCACTCCTTTGTCTCAGCCTACTCCATCCTCGCTGCCTCAGGTCACTCCTTTGTCTCACTCTACTCCTCCGCATGAGACTACTCCGACTCGAGAACCCGATAGACAAACTGGTGAGGTTGAGGGTGGAGACAAGGATCAGGGAGAAGCTTCTACATCCACAGCTGGGGTTCGAGAATTGGATCCCGATGGCATATGGTGAGTTTTTGTGTTATTTTTTAATGTTTTCACTATTGAAATTAAGTTGTATTCATATGAAGTTTAATCTTACAATGTTTTGTGTGCAAGGTTTGACAAGGGCGCTGTTGTTCGATCAATAACGCACGTCATCAAGTCCTACTTCCATCAGCCTTGGAAGAACTACACTGAGGTAGATAAGGCGACCAAGGTACATTGGTGGAACATGTGGAAGGTCAGTAAGACAAATTATGTAATTTGATACAATATTTTGTTAAATATAATCTCTTACATTAACATATTTGATTGTCCTTGGTCTAATGCAGAAACAGTACACTTGGAGGCCTGAGCTCGAGGGCACTGTGCGGGATGCGTTCGATACCAAGGCTGGATTACGGCTGAAGGACATATTCAATGACACAGTGCACAAGCGGAAAGACCGACCAAATTGGCTTGGTGATGACATGTACCAGGCAATGAAGGGTAGGCTCGATGACAAGCTATTCAAGGAAAGGTCGGCTCGAGCGAAGGCAAACAGGAGAGGCGGCGACGCTAGTGGCAAGGCTGTAACACCCCCAAATCTCCCTCTACGGAAATACCAAAATAATACATACAAAATATCGTAGAGATAGACTTGGGCGTATTACCGCCACATGATACCGTAAGGCTATATTAAAATACTTTCAAACTAACTTGCAGCGGAAAATTCAAATACTTTATTAATATTGAGTAAATACTTAATTAAATTGTATTTCAATAACTAATGCATTAAAGAAGTAAATCCTAAGCTAGGTGGATGATGCCCTTATTCCCCTTGATGCCACATGTAGAAGTCTTCATTTATCATCACCTAACTACTCATCAAAATGATAAGTAGGGCCAAGCCAAAAACAAAACAAAGTACGGGTTAGCAAAATATGCTAAGTACGAAAAATGCAAGATAAGTCAAAATAACTTTATTTAATAAACATGCTTTTGAAATACTCGAGTCATATTATATGACAACAATTATTTATCCAAGATGATCATTTTCCAAAGATATTCCAAACCAATAATATTGAATGTAAAAACTCAAATATTGAAAATAAAATTTTCCTATACCCCAAATTCCTCCTCTAAGTGTGCACACCCCCCAAATTAGTATCTTCCTGTATAAAGGCTATCCTTGAGGAAAGACTAGGTCATACAAAGTCCATAGTCTTATCAACCAAATCCGCATAGTGGGATTACAAAACAAACAATAAGCTTATAAAGCTTGTGGGTGTAACGACCCGACTTTTTAGCTTGTCGATTTACGAAGGGAATCGACATTCGGATCATCACTTAAACCAAATTATACTTTAAAGTTAAATAAAATAGATGGGAAAAATATCTTTTATTAAATGGCTACTAAAAATCCATAAAATCCAATAATAAGTATTACAATGAAAAACTGAAAGTACGGTCCCAACATGCTGGGATCATTAAAATAACTAAATTATAACCAAATTGTTCTGGGTATAACTAAAAACTCAAGAAGTAAAACTAATCTCTCAGGCCCATCCTGCGAAGCCCGCTCTATTCAGCTGCATCTTCACCTGGAATTATGGGGGGGTCCACCGTCAGTGGCGAGTAACTAGGCTGTCCCATTTAATCAAGGGACCGCCAAACACATAATATCATAGAAAAAGTACATAAAAACTGTAAAGAAACATAATGCAAGTCTTACACACGAAACGTACAAAATCCATATAAAAAGTACGTATAAATCTACGTATAAAAATACGTATAATAATACGTATAAAGTACGTACGAAAATACGTATAAATACACCTGCAGAAATACGGTTAGAAATACGTATAAAATACATACATCATTCACGTATCAACATACGCATACATACACGTATAAATACCAAAATAAACACAGCGGAAGACTTATAAAAATACAATTCTTATACTCAATATTATACATCTTTACTTAGCTTAACCCTTAGCTTATATTATACTCATCTGATAATATACTGATCATATCAAATTCATACTTAACATGATTCTCCATAACATATCCTATTATACATAATCACATCTTATCTTACATCATCATAATCATATCGTAAATTCACATCGATCTTATAATAAGGCATAATAACTTCTGATCTTTACACATGCACTTATTATCACAACATAACATAAATCTTTGCGGACTGTCTTCTACAGCGCGTAGCGAACCAATGCGTTCGCAACTTTCCTAAAACATGTCGGGGTGAACCAATGCGTCCCACCCGTAGCCCTCCAATGCGAGAACTAAGCCTAAGCTATGGCCATAACTCCTAAATAGTCCTCCAATGCGAGAACTACCTAGACGACTCCATATTCTAGAACCCAGAACTGCTCGGGGGAACCAATGCGTCCGACCCAATTGAGCAGTGGCATCGACTAAACCCAATTGATAACCAATGCGTTATCGCAAGGGCGTCCTTATCTTATTAACCCAATTGATGACCTTTGCGTCATCGCAAGGGCGAACTTTATATTGTATCTTATATCTTTATTAATTCATATCATATTATATATTGGGAAATACTAGGTGACAGTAATAGGAAATGAAATGTTCGGAGTCCCAGGAAAGAGAGGTGCGGCACGTATGTTGGCCACCTTAAATACCAAGTCTTTCCTAGCCAGAAACCGAAACATAACATGTATATCTATTACCCTGTTTCCTTTCTTATCCCTAGTAATATCTTAGGTATCTTCAAGCTTATCATAAACTATCCTCAAACATTATCCACAAACTTATACTTTATCCATTCGGATATTATCCCAAAATAAATATATTTATAGTAATACAATAATAATATTCGGCCCAATCATAACAACAATATTATTCCTTTTTATCCTACACTTTACAACTTATCCCTAATAATTATTTTATTAAAATATTCCCAAATAATAATAACCAAAAAATTAACAAACTTTGACCAAACCTAAATTACCACACGGCATTTTCGAAAATTACAACAAATTGAATTAATTTCCTAACTAACTTAATTAATCAATTTAATTACTAAAAATACCAAATTAACAATAAAAATCTATTCTTTTTATTTTATACCACTCGAAAATATGGAATAAAGGACAAAATAAAATAATATAATCATACACATAAAAATAACATTTTTATATACCTTTATAATCTTTGGCTCACTCGGATTAATTCCGAGAACAAGTAGCTTTTAAAGTTTACATGTGATACAATTAAATCAATCAAGCATCATCAAAATAATCATGCCCAAATGCTCAAAATACACGGCATTCATAAATATGTATTCAAGAACAAAAATTACAATCTCAAGATTTAAAGATTTCATGATAATAATAAAGATTTAAAATAAAGATTCACATATTTAACCTAGCATGTTCAAGATTAGTACAAAAATAACATTTTTATTTCCTCCTTTAAATTTTGTACCACTCGAAAATTCAATAATTAATAATAGCATATTTTAATAATTCAATTGCCCTATTTTATACAATCTGATTTTTAAAGAATTAAATTAAAAACGACCATCTAAAGATCTCTAAAAATCTGGAAATTTTTATGGGAGCTAAATATGGGTTCAAGTATTTACGTGCGTAAATTTCGTCTAGAAATAACATCTTTTACTATTTTTAAGTGATTTTATAACTAACCAGTCAGATTAGGCTGAATTCGGTTTCAGAATTTTATGCCATATCAAACGATCTTTAAAAATTACGAAAATTTAACACAAGCTGTAAAACATTATCACTGACTTCCATATAAAATTTCGTAGTATTCCGAATTGATTAAGTATATTAATAAATTCGTAAACCGATTCTGGACAGTTTTACCGGTTTGAAAGATTAAAATATTATAAATAATAAAAGGACGAATTTTGCCACGAAATAAATCATGGTTAATAATCAAACAGTAAACAAGATACCATGAAAAATTCATCAAGAAATAACAATATTTGATTGGTAAATAAATTCATACAAGTAATTATTCAACAATTTCAGATTTCAATAAACTACATAAAATAATCAAAAGAAATTTCATAATAATTCATAAATATTACATGAATACATCAAGAGAATAACATGATCAATATTTCATATGGTTCGAAATTCTTGAATAAATAAGCAAACATAAATCCTACAATTTTCATGATATAATCCTAATTAACTATGTGAAAAGCTACCCACAAATTAAATAGAAAAGCTTAGTTACCTTAAATCGCAAAATTTATCCAAGGTAACAATGGGGTTCGGCTGAATTTAGAAGGAGAAAGGTGGAGGAATACTTTAGGGTTTATGGAGCAAATAATAAAATAGGACCCAAAAGAAGTGAAGGGGTCCTATATATAAAGAAAAGGAAAAAAAAATAAAAAAATAAAAATAAAAAAAACAACAAACAACCAAAGGTTGCCGTGAAAGTGCAACAAAGGGGGAAAAGTTTGTTGGGATCATCCAACAAACTTTGAATAGGTAATTAGAAAATTTTAAATTAATTAAATTAATTAATCATCAAAAATAATAATTAATATTTAAGTAATTAAAACAAATAACATTGGCCCAAATAAAAGGAAGGAGCCGTCCCAATAGAAAAGAAAGAAAAATTGGGTCTTTGGCCCAATTTGGAAGAAAAAGAGTTGGGCTAAAAAAACAGTCCAATTAATATGGGCTTTTGGACTTAGAATTCAATAAATAACATTAACAACCGCGAAATTTTCTGGCCCAAAATTCCGGGTCGTTACAATCACCCCTCCTTAAATAAATTTCGTCCTCGAAATTTACTTAAAGAAGCTCACGTAAGAAAACAATGGAACAACTAAAACATAAACGATCAGCCGTAGACGGAGACCGTACACGTAGTTAAGTCAGCTGCGCGTCCGCCTCTTCTTGGTCACGTAGAAGACTCGGTTCTTCACTTGTACTCGGCTCACCATTGTTGCCGGTTTGTTCTTTGGTCACGCCCAAGTCTCGTGCCTTCCTTGTCTACATACGCAACACCCTATTGTAACCCGTCGCACCTCTTTCCGGAATGACGTTCGTTCTCGCATCCTCTGCCAACCGGGGACCCGGAAACGTTGGTTGCTTGCCCGTCCTGCGATTGCGGCTCCTGAAATGGTTAGATTCGTGGTCTCTTCTTGACTGCGGCTGGTTGGCTTTCCCTGGTTCTCTTCTTTGTAGCCCTTTCCTCCTCGAACGATGCTTGAACCTCTAAGGCGGTCTCGTACGCGTTCTGGAACGATGCTGACCTGTTGCCGGTAACGTGTACCCTAATGCGAGGACTCGTCATCCTGATATACCGCTTCAGCTTCTCAGCTTCCGATGGAGATATTGCAGCGACAAATCTGGACAGCTTCGCGAACTTGTCGGTAAATGTCTGAACTGGCATGGTCCCCTGAGTGAGCGTCAGGAACTCCTCTGGCTTTTGCCACCTAAGCTCGTCGGAAAAGATACGTTCTCGTAGCTTGGAGGTAAACTCTTCCCGTGTCATGCTCTTCACAGCTCTTCCCTGCGGCGAACCGTTACCAACTAGTCGTCTGCTTCTAGTCGAAGGTAGTAGCTAGCGATCTGAACTCGTTTATCTTCCGGACAACCGATTGCGTCGAACCGTTCTTCCATCTCTCAAATCCAGCTCTTGCGCATCACGGGGTCAGACGTGCCATCATTGGTAGGACGACGATGACGAGAAATCTGATCCTGGACCTGTGGGTTATGGGCCCACCACGCTTCTGCTGCGCCACTCTGATAAAACACCGGTCACGGCTACGAATTGATGGTTCCGGCGTCGAAGTCTGAGGTTTGGCCTTGGGGGCGTCATCCTGTACGTACACACTTAAACATTCCTATTGTTAGTTCACACAAAAGCACATAGTAACGTCGGAGGACGTAAACGAGCAATCCGATCGAACGAAGACGACTGGGAATTCTGGACCCGCACGCTAATCTGTGCCAAAGTAAGAATTGCGTCTTCTAAGTTGCGACGACGACGGCAGGAACTTGAAGGTCGTGGGATCGACATCCCGAAACAACAATCGCGTTAAGAAATACACGACATACGAAACAGCGCCAACGCGAAACGTGAACGATAAATCGTCTTAACCCTGGCTTCTACCCATGGTTCACTCATCTAGGTTTTCCATATTAGGCTAAGGTTCACTCGGGTTCATAAAGCACTCAACTTTCGAAGTTACTTGTGAAGAAGTAACTTAGGGTCAAACCTATGGCTCTGATACCAACTGTAACGACCCGACTTTTTAGCTTGTCGATTTACGAAGGGAATCGACATTCGGATCATCACTTAAACCAAATTATACTTTAAAGTTAAATAAAATAGATGGGAAAAATATCTTTTATTAAATGGCTACTAAAAATCCATAAAATCCAATAATAAGTATTACAATGAAAAACTGAAAGTACGGTCCCAACATGCTGGGATCATTAAAATAACTAAATTATAACCAAATTGTTCTGGGTATAACTAAAAACTCAAGAAGTAAAACTAATCTCTCAGGCCCATCCTGCGAAGCCCGCTCTATTCAGCTGCATCTTCACCTGGAATTATGGGGGGGTCCACCGTCAGTGGCGAGTAACTAGGCTGTCCCATTTAATCAAGGGACCGCCAAACACATAATATCATAGAAAAAGTACATAAAAACTGTAAAGAAACATAATGCAAGTCTTACACACGAAACGTACAAAATCCATATAAAAAGTACGTATAAATCTACGTATAAAAATACGTATAATAATACGTATAAAGTACGTACGAAAATACGTATAAATACACCTGCAGAAATACGGTTAGAAATACGTATAAAATACATACATCATTCACGTATCAACATACGCATACATACACGTATAAATACCAAAATAAACACAGCGGAAGACTTATAAAAATACAATTCTTATACTCAATATTATACATCTTTACTTAGCTTAACCCTTAGCTTATATTATACTCATCTGATAATATACTGATCATATCAAATTCATACTTAACATGATTCTCCATAACATATCCTATTATACATAATCACATCTTATCTTACATCATCATAATCATATCGTAAATTCACATCGATCTTATAATAAGGCATAATAACTTCTGATCTTTACACATGCACTTATTATCACAACATAACATAAATCTTTGCGGACTGTCTTCTACAGCGCGTAGCGAACCAATGCGTTCGCAACTTTCCTAAAACATGTCGGGGTGAACCAATGCGTCCCACCCGTAGCCCTCCAATGCGAGAACTAAGCCTAAGCTATGGCCATAACTCCTAAATAGTCCTCCAATGCGAGAACTACCTAGACGACTCCATATTCTAGAACCCAGAACTGCTCGGGGGAACCAATGCGTCCGACCCAATTGAGCAGTGGCATCGACTAAACCCAATTGATAACCAATGCGTTATCGCAAGGGCGTCCTTATCTTATTAACCCAATTGATGACCTTTGCGTCATCGCAAGGGCGAACTTTATATTGTATCTTATATCTTTATTAATTCATATCATATTATATATTGGGAAATACTAGGTGACAGTAATAGGAAATGAAATGTTCGGAGTCCCAGGAAAGAGAGGTGCGGCACGTATGTTGGCCACCTTAAATACCAAGTCTTTCCTAGCCAGAAACCGAAACATAACATGTATATCTATTACCCTGTTTCCTTTCTTATCCCTAGTAATATCTTAGGTATCTTCAAGCTTATCATAAACTATCCTCAAACATTATCCACAAACTTATACTTTATCCATTCGGATATTATCCCAAAATAAATATATTTATAGTAATACAATAATAATATTCGGCCCAATCATAACAACAATATTATTCCTTTTTATCCTACACTTTACAACTTATCCCTAATAATTATTTTATTAAAATATTCCCAAATAATAATAACCAAAAAATTAACAAACTTTGACCAAACCTAAATTACCACACGGCATTTTCGAAAATTACAACAAATTGAATTAATTTCCTAACTAACTTAATTAATCAATTTAATTACTAAAAATACCAAATTAACAATAAAAATCTATTCTTTTTATTTTATACCACTCGAAAATATGGAATAAAGGACAAAATAAAATAATATAATCATACACATAAAAATAACATTTTTATATACCTTTATAATCTTTGGCTCACTCGGATTAATTCCGAGAACAAGTAGCTTTTAAAGTTTACATGTGATACAATTAAATCAATCAAGCATCATCAAAATAATCATGCCCAAATGCTCAAAATACACGGCATTCATAAATATGTATTCAAGAACAAAAATTACAATCTCAAGATTTAAAGATTTCATGATAATAATAAAGATTTAAAATAAAGATTCACATATTTAACCTAGCATGTTCAAGATTAGTACAAAAATAACATTTTTATTTCCTCCTTTAAATTTTGTACCACTCGAAAATTCAATAATTAATAATAGCATATTTTAATAATTCAATTGCCCTATTTTATACAATCTGATTTTTAAAGAATTAAATTAAAAACGACCATCTAAAGATCTCTAAAAATCTGGAAATTTTTATGGGAGCTAAATATGGGTTCAAGTATTTACGTGCGTAAATTTCGTCTAGAAATAACATCTTTTACTATTTTTAAGTGATTTTATAACTAACCAGTCAGATTAGGCTGAATTCGGTTTCAGAATTTTATGCCATATCAAACGATCTTTAAAAATTACGAAAATTTAACACAAGCTGTAAAACATTATCACTGACTTCCATATAAAATTTCGTAGTATTCCGAATTGATTAAGTATATTAATAAATTCGTAAACCGATTCTGGACAGTTTTACCGGTTTGAAAGATTAAAATATTATAAATAATAAAAGGACGAATTTTGCCACGAAATAAATCATGGTTAATAATCAAACAGTAAACAAGATACCATGAAAAATTCATCAAGAAATAACAATATTTGATTGGTAAATAAATTCATACAAGTAATTATTCAACAATTTCAGATTTCAATAAACTACATAAAATAATCAAAAGAAATTTCATAATAATTCATAAATATTACATGAATACATCAAGAGAATAACATGATCAATATTTCATATGGTTCGAAATTCTTGAATAAATAAGCAAACATAAATCCTACAATTTTCATGATATAATCCTAATTAACTATGTGAAAAGCTACCCACAAATTAAATAGAAAAGCTTAGTTACCTTAAATCGCAAAATTTATCCAAGGTAACAATGGGGTTCGGCTGAATTTAGAAGGAGAAAGGTGGAGGAATACTTTAGGGTTTATGGAGCAAATAATAAAATAGGACCCAAAAGAAGTGAAGGGGTCCTATATATAAAGAAAAGGAAAAAAAAATAAAAAAATAAAAATAAAAAAAACAACAAACAACCAAAGGTTGCCGTGAAAGTGCAACAAAGGGGGAAAAGTTTGTTGGGATCATCCAACAAACTTTGAATAGGTAATTAGAAAATTTTAAATTAATTAAATTAATTAATCATCAAAAATAATAATTAATATTTAAGTAATTAAAACAAATAACATTGGCCCAAATAAAAGGAAGGAGCCGTCCCAATAGAAAAGAAAGAAAAATTGGGTCTTTGGCCCAATTTGGAAGAAAAAGAGTTGGGCTAAAAAAACAGTCCAATTAATATGGGCTTTTGGACTTAGAATTCAATAAATAACATTAACAACCGCGAAATTTTCTGGCCCAAAATTCCGGGTCGTTACAGTGGGGTTACCAAAATATTTTTAATATACTAAGAGTTAAGTAATAAGAAGATATACTTTTGATTAAAACTTTCCAAAATTCTTTGTTTCCTTAATCCCTCAAAATGACATAACAATATCAATAAAAATATTTCCAAAATCTTTCATAGAATATATATATATATATTTTTAACTTTCCAAAATGTAA
This sequence comes from Salicornia ramosissima, assembly GCA_951394345.1. Taxonomy (NCBI): domain Eukaryota; kingdom Viridiplantae; phylum Streptophyta; class Magnoliopsida; order Caryophyllales; family Amaranthaceae; genus Salicornia; species Salicornia ramosissima. The sequence continues at coordinate 16,600,270 of OX596235.1, forward strand.
TAAGATTCAAATCTTTTACTTTCTAACATAATAAGATGGTTCAAATAATAATTTGATATTATTACCAAAAACTAGGAATTTCATGACAAAAATAATAGGTTAATAAAATAAAATAATTTTGTCATCAAACTTTAAATTAATATAATTTTTAATTGAACACAAGTTATACCATGTAACAAGTAACACATAGAAAAATCATATAACACATTTAATAAGGTATCTAGCCACTTAACGTACCTTGATCTTCACTAAGTAAAATTATTACGAACCTTAAGAGAAATTGCGAATCAACACCCTACACATAAATAAATAACCAGACTCACTATATGTGCATGAACTATATTTTAATTTTCATAAATCATATCTTAAAATTTCTTCTTTTTTTTATTATTATAATTTAAAAGCATTAAATTATTTTGTTTATTAAACCGTAACAATAATGATAATAATAATATGTAAAAAAAAATATAGTAGTTTTAGGTAAAGAGAAAAATCGAAACAAGAGGAGAGGAGGAGGATAGCTAGGTGGCCAAGGGTGGTTGGATGTGGCTCATGGAGGCTGCCGCCAATAGTGGTGGTGGTGAAAGCCAAGAGAAAAGAGGAAAATCATGAGGTGTAATCTTATTAGAAAATAGGCAGAAACTTTCAGAGGCCATAACTCCTTCGATATAAATCCGAATCGGGTGATTCTTGAGCCTAACCTTAATAACTTTTCGATAGGAACAATCCGTCGTGAAACAGAAATTTGCTAAAAATGACCAGAAGTGCCCGAAAATTGGCTCTGAACAGATACGGGCATAAAGGCTACGTAAATAGAAGAAATAATTTGTGGAAAAAGAAGAGAGAAGAAGAGAGAATTTTGAGTGTGCTTGTGAGATTGGAGTAGGAGGTAGAAGATGATTTGTGGGGTTGGTGCAATTTGTGCATTGGAATGGGGGGTATTTATAGTGTTTATGGTTTATGTATTATGGTAAGTTAGAAAATCATGAGGATATTTTGGTGATTAAGAATATTTGTTTTAGTCATATTTTGGAATGGTGTTATTCTTGGTGATCAAGGAATTAAATAATGAATTGAGAAAAAATGGCAAGTGAATTATTTGGAAAATATTTCATGATCATGTTTGTGTGGAAGATTTTGAGCAAGTAATTTTTTTTCCATCCTTGTGTATGCATGATGTAGCCATGTACATGGGTTTCAATTTTATTTATTATTATTATTATTATTATTATATGCATTTTCTCTATTGGGTTTTAGTTTGGGTTTTTAGAATTTAGAAAGTAACATTTGGGCTTAAAATACTTTTTTAATAGAATCAGCTTAATCATAAGATCATTGTAATTTATGAAATAAGGCTTATTTAAAATATACGAAAATCACGTGTATGTATATGAAATTTCGGTTTTTATAATTTAAAACAACATTTTGACTTGAACTTTTATGTCTAAAATTCAAATAAATAATTTAATTAGTATAAAATATATTAATTAATTATAAAATATTTATCCAAAATTACGGGGTATTACAATCTACCCCCCTTAAAAGAAGTTTCGTCCCGAAACTTAAGGAATACGGTTAAAGATTTAGTTTTATGTTCGATTCATGCACATCCTAACCCGACTCATAAATGACAACTTTTACTAAAACAAATGACTCAAAATACCCAATACTGACTCAAAAGGCAAATGCGCGAAACTCTATCGCACTCTACCTCCCTTAAAAGGAGTTACGCCCTCGTAACTCGATTAAGACAAAGCCAAAAGGTGTAAGACTTAAGTATTCTTCCATAGCTTTGAAAACTCTTTCGACCATGACATAATCTTGGACCAAATCTCACTACAAGTATCTGAATAAGAACAATAAAGATCGTATCCTCTATCTTGGTTCCTATTTAGGTTGTTTTTATTCCAAAACCCTCTAAACTTTCCCAAAAACATGCAAATAAGTGATAGAATGTCTATAATAATGTTATGAGATGTGAATTAACCTTTAAAACATGATCTACGTTGATCGGTGCGAAGTTGGGAATGAAAACACCCAAAACGAGCCAAAAATGGCCTATTTAGGTTGTTTTTGTTCCAAAACCCTCTAAACTTTCCAAAAAACATGCAAATATGTGATAGAATGTCTATAATAATGTTATGAGATGTGAATTAACCTTTAAAACATGATCTACGTTGATCGGTGCGAAGTTGGGAATGAAAACACCCAAAACGAGCCAAAAATGGCCTATTTAGGTTGTTTTTGTTCCAAAACCCTCTAAACTTTCCCAAAAACATGCAAATATGTGATAGAATGTCTATAATAATGTTATGAGATGTGAATTAACCTTTAAAACATGATCTACGTTGATCGGTGCGAAGTTGGGAATGAAAACACCCAAAACGAGCCAAAAATGGCCTATTTAGGTTGTTTTTGTTCCAAAACCCTCTAAACTTTCCCAAAAACATGCAAATAAGTGATAGAATGTCTATAATAATGTTATGAGATGTGTGAATTAACCTTTAAAACATGATCTACGTTGATCGGTGCGAAGTTGGGAATGAAAACACCCAAAACGAGCCAAAAATGGCCTTTTTAGGTTCTTTTTGAATTGTTTGAACTAACTCCGCCCATAATTTGCAGGAACAATATAACCAAAACCTTTGGGAGTCTCAAGCTAGTGGCTCGGAGACGGATCCCAACCAGGTCTTCTTTGATACAGTTGGTGGCTTCCGGAAGGGCGAGGTTCTAGGGTTCGGCAAAGACGGAGCTTCTCTCTATTATGAGAGAACCTCGCGGCGGCACGTTGGATCTGCCTACTCTCCATCAGTTTCCGCTCAACTGGCAAAGATGGCCGAGCGTTTGGAGGAGTCCGAGCGTGCGAGGACAGAGTTAGAGGAGCGAGAGCGCCGTCTGGAGGAGCGAGACCGTCAACGGGAGGAGCATCAGCGTCGTCTGGAGGAGGATCAGAAGAAGCAAGCGGAGTACCTCGAGCAGATGAAGGCGCAGATGGATGCTTTCATGAGGCAATTCGGCGATCAGTCTTCCATTCACCGACGACCCCCCGACGATCGCACAGACGGTTCTGGCGGTTCTGGAGCCTTCGTAGTGTAGTTGTTTGTTATATATATTTGGGTTTATTAATTTACGTTTTTGGAAACTGTAATATATATATTACATACTTTTGTGTATTACGAATTATTTATATAAATAATATCAAATATTATTTCGTATGTATAAACTATTCTTCATTAATAAATAATTTAATATGTTTTGCAAAGGTTTTTTATATTTAATGAAATGAAAGACGTAACAATTTAACGACCGCCAAACGGTCGATATCCAAAAACTCAAAACCTCGAAAATAGTAAATATTTAAATTAAAAAAACCGCGAAAATAAATATGCCGACCGACACACGGTCGGTAAATGATTAGGCGCGAAAAAAAATTGACAGGAAAAAGCCATTTTCCGACCGTCATGACGGTCGGAAAATGACTTTCCAATTCTTTTTTAAAAAACTCTAATTTAGTCGGTAAACGGTCGGTGTACGGTCGGTAAATTATTTCCGACTGAACGTCGGTCGGTAACAAAATTTTACCGACTAATTATACACCGACCTCCTTTTACCGACCGGCGACGGTCGGTAAATTGAGGCACCGACTGTTAACGGTCGGTAAAAAGCGGTCGGCCGAAGCTTATTTTCTTGTTGTGCGTGCTTTTATTGTCGTGGTTTCAAAGGTCGAATGAAGGGTCGTATTTATAGGCGAGCAGAGGAAAAAATCGTCCCGGAATGGCACCAGACCTGCGCCTAGGCGCAGATCCAGTTACATGACCTGCGTCTAGACGCAGGTCAGTATATGTGACCTGTGTCTAGGCGCAGGTCCAGGCTATATCCGAGTCGATTTTTTTTGCTTATTTTGCGCGTGATTCTCCGAGATTTTCATACGATTACGATACGATTACGGAGATCATTATGTTTACGTAATATTATCGTAATATTTGAGATTTCGGGAGATTTTGCGAGGTTCCGGAATAATCCGGGCTAATCTAGACTGTTTTCGGGTTTTTCGGACTATTTTAAAAAAAATATGTTAAAAATGCCAAAAATTATGGAAAAATATGGGAAAATTCTAGAAAAATATAAATGAGTGAAAAGTGGAGAAAAAGTTGACGATGCAGGTGTAAAATTACTAAAATACCCCCAAGAATGGAAAATGCTTCAAAAATTCATATAAAATGGATAAAAACTCGGAAAATTATGGAAAAATTACCAAAAATTCTAGAAAAATGCAATTAACCTAGGAAAATTATTTTATGCAATTTAAAATGACTAAAATGCCCTTAGAAAATAAATACGCATGAAAAATAATAAAAATAAATTAATAAAAATCCTAAGAAATGTCCGAAAAATCCTAAAACGAGTCGTGAGCCTCTAAAACGCCTATAAACAGTATGAGAGTGGTATGAGAGGGGTAAAAAGATGGCATTTTAGCATACTAGCTCAAGACCGGACCTGTGCAATAAGGTACATTCATCATAGACCGTTGGGAGCTAACTGAGGTGCCAGAATTAGGTGTCTACACATATAACAAATTACACACTTCCTATCAATTCTAGTCATGAAATAACCCAAATTCTCAGCATACAACAACAAGCAACACTACAACATTCCGCATTTCTGCCGTCCATTATTTATCGTCCGCTACTATGACCGATGCTAATTTTTTTTTACCGTCCGCCTTTATATTTATTGTCCGCTCCAGCAGACGTTATTAGTGCTCCAACATTTTGACATTAAAATTAAAAAAAATTAATTTAGCGTCGACTTTTGAAAAATTTACCATCCGCTTTAACAAAAGGTAAAAAACTTAAGGATTCAAAATCTTAGTCGTGAATTTAACGTCCATTTTTTATAACTTTACCGTCTGTTAATGGTCGGACAGGCCCAATTTCCAGCCTACAATATATACTCCTTAACTAACCCTAACCCTCATTTCACTCCCCTCTTTCTATGTCATTTCACGCCCCTCCTCCTCTCTCTATCTCATTTCACTCCACTTCTCTCTATCACATTTATTTCACACCCCCAGCAGCGGGCTCACTCCTCCCTCTCATCCATCTGCAACAGTAGAGGACTAGGCCCCATACCACCAGCAGCTCTTGCAGATGAGGCCCTAACAATAGCGGTGGAGAACGAGGCCCCACCAGCAGCTTCTGTTCGATGAAGGCGAAGATGAGGAGGCACGAAGGTCGGTGTTTTTCCCCTTTTCATCTGATTTTTCATTTTTTTTTAATTTCTAAACTAGATTCAATATTTTTAATTTTTTGAACCCTAATTTTTTTTTGATATTTTTTTGATTTGTTTTGGTATGCATCCCATTGGATTTTTGGTATTTAATTTTTATTTTAGTATACCTTCAATTCTTTCGTTTTCATTGGATTGAATTTTTGTGATTTTTTAGGGTTTGATTTTGGGATGAATTTTTGGATGTTTGTCGGTTTTTTGTTGAATATTTGATATATTTTGATTTTGGTTTATTATTTTTCGATTTTTCGAGGGTTTGAATAATTCAAATCTTAAGGTGTTTCAGTGGTTAATTTTTTTGTCTGATTTTCATTTTTTTTGGTTTTTGTTTTTGTTAGGTTTTACTTTTTTTTTTACTTAAGGATTTCTTTTATGTTTTAGTTACTTTCGGTTTTTTCATGTATTGGTTCTGATTTTTGTTTTTTTGGTTGCAGCCTTTATTTCTTGCAGATTGGAGTTGAAGAAAGGGATGTTCTACTAATATTTTTAAAATAAAATTGTATGATTTTTAGTTTTTAGATTCTGTTTTTTCTTGTATCAGATTCATCAAAATGAATACAATTAAAGTTTGTTGATTTAGTGTTATTTTTTTTCCAAAGGGAATTTAATGTTGTAATTTGTACGTGATTGTTTCCTACCTTTTACTTTATGTAATTATTTTGTATAGTTACAAAAATATGCAAATTGATGCACAAATTGAAACTAGCGTAAAAGCTGGTTTCTTTTTTTTTTTTAAATATTCATGAACCATTTTTACCATCCGCTTTCTCATATTTAACGTCTGTCTTAAGCAGTGGACGCTAATTAACGTCTACCATAGCTGAGGTTATTTGGCGTCTATTAACGCTTAGCGAACGTTAATTAAGTATTTAACGACCAAAAAATATCCGACAATGGTTTAACGTCTGTTGGCGGACACTAATCTAATTAATGTCCGCAATCCGCTAATTTATCGTCCGCTATTGGCGGACGGTAAAAACACGGAATCTTGTTGTGCAATTGGCAACTTCAAACCAATAAAATTCTACATTAAGAATTATCAAACATGAGTATCCACAAACATGGTTTCACAAACCCTTCCATAAGAGTCACACTTAAAGGTATTACATACCATTCATCCTCAAACTCTCATCAATAATTCACACAATTCCATATACTTCAACAACAATTCATGAGTAAAAACTGTTAGATGTATGTAGGGTTAAAACACAAAATGAAACCATCAGTAAAACACTTCGAGGCGTGTAATCATTTTCCTAAAAGCAAAACTTCGACCCTACGAAAGCACGGGTATCACGAATGTTTACTTTTGAGATACAACGAAGAAAAACAATATTATTCTTGCTTTCAAAAAATAATACCCAATGTAATTCAGTATTTTTGTGAAGGTTGAAGATGAACTTTTTAGAGAAAACAAAACGCTCTGACACTTTGCAATTGTTGTAATTGTGAAAAATGAGTTACATGTAGTCATATAACTCAAAAACACAACTACTCACTCATAACATGCTCAACAAAATTATCCTATGACCAAGCAACGTGCATTGATCGAGAAAACCACTAATTCAAACGTCTCAGAAGAATTATCGCGGACGCGCAGGAACAAGCCAAGGCGCGGGCGCGACGGACCTGGAGCGCGGGCGCGACGACTTGTTTTCCTCCTGTACTGTTTTCTCTTCGTCGCGGGCGAGGGAAATGGCGCGGGAATGCCCAAAACGTCCCTGTCCGCAACAACTTTATGCAAATTCCTAATTTTACAACTTAGCTTATTTTTCACCGAAAAAATTTTCCGAGCTTGGTAATAAGTTCGTAATAGTACGTATATCATTATTTTGCTAAATTATTTCACCATATCCACATAAATTAGCATAAATAACCATGAGTGTATTCTTAATGCTCTAAATATATCCAACAAAAACTAAATTGGATTAAACCATGTACCTTTCTCATGCTCTTGAAACTCTTGGTTCAACACTCAATTACGAATCCTTACATGGCTCCTCGAAATTACGACTTCTATAATTTCTTCAATGGTGGTCCTACTCGTGAGAGAGAGAGAGAGAGAGAGAGAGTAACGTGAGGGTAAGAAGTCTAACTTCTTCTATATTTCTTTATTTTCTTTTTTTCCTTTTCCCTTCTAGTAAGAGTGTGAGTGGAAAAATAAGAGGAAGGATGTGTATTAAAAGTACATGGCTAAGGGTAAGGATTTTCACCCAAAACCCTTCCCACGTTTACATACCGTCCACTTGTCCTCCGAAATCTATCTATCTAGATGTTTGGTTGGGTAATTATTTGCTTGTGGCTAGTTAGGACCTAGATATTGATTACAAAAAAAGTTCGGTGTTATGATTATTTTCGGTCTTAATTACTCGAGCATCCCCACAGGCTAGTAACTCGTAAATTCTCAATTTTACCATTCCGAAATAATTAATTAAATATTTAATTAACTCCGACATGGAACTAAAATAAAATAAATAAGTAAAATAAAATATCTGCAACATAGCATATGTTTCACCCACAGTTGGAGGGTGGGATGAATTTATGTCGGTTGGTGATGTTTCTGTTCTAATAAGTTTGTGTTTGATTTAATTTTATACGTTTTAATGTGTTTTTATTTAATGTATCGTGTACTATTAACATTTTATTTCACCTGTGTTATTAAAAGTTATCTATAATAAATTTTTGAGAATTTTTTAAAAACTTTCAATTTAGATTTAAGCAATAAAATCATTATTGTTATTTTTTAATCAACATACACAAGTAATGAATTTATTAGAGAATATTTAATATTAAAAAGTGGGTAGGGTATATAAAAATAGGAGAGATAAATTGTTGGGCAACCCTAGCGCTGTGAAGAGAGTTGTAAGGGGGAGGAGTGTCAAAATCAATTATTTGAGGAGTGCCAATATTATTTTCCTTTGGAAAACTATAGAAAAAAGTAAGTGAAAAATGAGGTGGATGAGAGAGAAAATAAGGTAGGAGAAAGAGATGAAGAAGGAGAAAATTTGAACAACCTGAGCACTGCGGGTGTTATATACGCTAAAAGTTTTGCTTTTTTTTATAAACTTTGAACAAGTTGTCAATTGTCATAGCTTAACTAAGAAGTATTAGACCACTTTCATGGCACCAAAAGGTAACATACATACACAGATTTAGAGATTTGATATGCTTTTGATGATGATATCACACCATTTTAATTCATGATTAGTCGATTACATTACACAAAGCCCCATGGATGTATCGTATAATGTCTATAATAGGGAAGAGACAAACTCATGTCCCCTTTCATCAACAACAAATCAATGATAAAGCTCATAAAGAACAAAAAGATCCTTATTAGTGTTACATATAGAATTGAAGAAGTTTCTATAAACTTACGTCCTAGATATTCAATATGGAAAAAACTTGTCATACCCACTGGGTAGACTATCCATCACTAAATAAGTATTGTGGTTAATATTAATAGTAGATTCCAACTCATATAATAAATAATATTTTATTAGTAATGAGTAGTCTACCCACCGAGTTGATGTAGCAATATATACTATATATGTATAACAAATTTAGAGCAATGATTAAAACATTTTTTTTAATTATCATTAAGTGACACACACCTAAGCTAGTAATTAAAAATTCATTAAAAAAGCAAACAATTTCAAATTTACCCCAATTATTTGGTGGTATCTTTTTAGGTACAAATTTCAATGTACGAGTTCAGATCCTCTAGATTTCAATTTTGGTAGATTTAGTAGATTTTTAAAATCTGGACCTTTGAAAAACAATCCATTGCTAAGATAATTTCTGCAAAAGTCAAACAAAAAATATTTAAAAACTTCCACTCTCACAACTCTACTAACTTTACTAATCCTAAACTCTAGAGGATCTCAACTCCCAATGTACATCCTTAAATACCAATAGGGATTACACTCACGCTGTGTACTTCGGAGTATATATTAGTTCAACTTCAATAAACATCAATATTTAATGAAAATTATTTAAATTTTAAAATTGAACCAAAAGAAGACTCGTGAACAATCTAATTGCCCTTAAAAAAATCAATCAAATTGAACATTAATCTATTGTGGGTTGCATTAATTTATTGTAGAAAGATTACCATCCTCTCGATACATATTTATAAGCTAGGTTGCATGGACACTTCTAGCAAGTGACGTGTCCCATGTCCGACAAGTATTGGACACCAACACTCGTTGGACACGCTTAAATATGTGTGGGGCACACAAACTCATGTGTCCCATATTTTTAGTTATATGGACACTTATGAGACACATATTGAACACTTATATGACACATTCTAGACTTCTTTTAAAACTAATATATTTAATTTGAATGAGAATTTATATTATAATGTGTGAAGCGAGTTCAAAAAAGTGAAATGTAAATCACAAACATTGTCAAATATTCATTAAAATTAACATTATATTGACAATCAAAATTTTAAAATAATTTTCTCTTCTTCATTATATATTTTCTAATAATTTTTTAATATTATCTTCCTGTGTCTTTCTATCCTTAACTTCTAAGTTAACATTTTTCCGTATCCTATCAGTACCCGTATCTGTACATGTTTTCATGCAACCTAGTTTATAAGCCCTTGTTTGGTTAGATGTCATTTCCCTTGAAAATTCAATGTCCTAGGAAATAGTCAAAAAGGGTTGTGTTTGGTTGGCTAAAAACGAGAAAAGCATGGGAAATTCACATAAAGGGATTTTATAATTCCTACATAACATGAGAATTTTCTGAAAAAAACTTTATCTACCCGGTGGGTAAATGTAGTTATGAGTTAAAAATTTTGTATCAAAACAAACATTTTTAGCCTATTTCCAAGGAAACTAACAAAGAAAATAATTTCTAATAAATTATCAACTAACATTGAAATTTATCTCCAATTTGAACCAAATAATGGCTTGTTGTATGCTAAATTACTTTCTAGGTGTCACACTGCCACCGATGATATACATAGATTGTTACTCAAAATCACCAACCTATTGGGTTGACAACCCACTACTAATAGAACAATTAAATAATATTACTTATATTAAGTGTAACTCTATTATCAATGTCATCAACAACATTTTATTGATAATGGATAGTCAAACTGATGGGTAGACTAAGTTTTTTCTAATATACTTATGTATTAATTAAAATTGCATGGGAGTTTGTACACTTGCATTGAATGAGTGCATCATTAATGATTGTAAGCTGCGCGTAAACGCGTAAAGGAGTGATTATAGACAAATTAAACTCAAAAACCTCATCAAGCATTCATACATACCATAAAACAAGTAAAAGCGACTATACAAAAGCTCAAAGAGAAGACAAACCCACCAAAATAGAACAAACAAAGGTTAGAGCCTCTTTTTAGATATACGAGTAAGCTAGGATGTATGGATACTTCAATTAAATAGTCGTATTTGTGTCGTATATCGATACCGATACTTCACTTTGTTTTTTATTATATTTTTTTAAAAGGTTTACCTTATTTTAGCCTTTTTCTTTATTTCTATTATTCTTTAAGAAATGTATTATTTTCTTATTTATACTCATATCCTTAATTTTATAAGTGATGTATTCCATATCCGTTTTGTACCTGTTCACGAACCCGTACCAGTATCTATGCAACCTAAAGGGTAAGTCTTGTAAAACTCGACTAAATTAATCAAATAACATGCATTAAAATCCAGTCAAAATAAATAATACTCCATACTCTGTAATTAAAAAAAAAAAAAAAAAAGGTAGAGCCTCTTTCACTTTTCTATCCCAACCCCACTTTTTTTCGTATGTTTTTTTTTTTTCTCTTTTTCCAAAACCCGCTTTAAACCCTCAAAAAACCTCCCCAAGTTGAAACATTGCATTTATTTCAATCACCAACACTCTAAACACAAATACACAATAAGTGATTGCCCAGAAAAAAAAAAGAAAAAAAAAAAACAATTCACCCCCTCTGAAATGGATACCCAAATTTCCCTCTCTCAACCTCCAATCCCCATTTTAGTTTTAGTTTCAGTTTCTCTTCTCCTCTGTTTTTGCTCTGCATCAACAGATTACACTGATTTGGTATACAGAGGATGTGCAAACCAAAATTTTCCGGACCCATCTGGATCATTCTCACAAAACCTCAAAACCCTTTTCGATTCTCTCATAACTCAATCATCCAAAACCAATTTCAGCAAAACAACAGTGGGAGAAAACACTCAGGCCGCCATTTTTGGGCTGTACCAATGCAGAGGAGACTTAAACTCAGTTGATTGTAACAATTGTGTGAGTGAATTACCGGAAAAGGCAACAAAATACTGTGGTAGTGATTCAATTGCAGCAAGAATTCAGGTAGTAGGGTGTTACATGAGGTATGAAATAGCTGGGTTTAAGCAGGTATCGAGCACGGATTTGCTGTATAAAAAGTGTAAAAAGAAGGAAGCGAGTGATGGGGAATTTGAAGGGAAAAGAGAAAATGGATTTGAGCAAGTGAGAAGTGGGGTAGTGAGTGGGAATGGTGGGTTTTATGCAGCGAGTTATGACTCGGTTTATGTGTTGGGTCAATGTGAAGGAGATTTAGGGGGGAGTGAATGTGGGGATTGTGTAAAAATTGCTTTAGAAAGAGTGAAAGTTGAATGTGGGAATTCAATTTCTGGGCAAGTTTACTTGAATCAATGCTATGTTAGCTACACTTACTATCCTAATGGTGTGGATCAGGACAAAGGCTCTTCACCAGGCAAGTACTACTCATTTACTTCATTTTAGCTATTCCTATGCTATGACGTTTTGTCATTCCTCTGTTAAAATAAACTAGTTTTATCATTTAAACCAATTATCATGTAAATTTATGGGTTTTTTTTCTTCTTATTTGAAGCAAAATGTATGATTTCTATTTTGATTTTGAGTTATTTCAAATATAGTGATTTGATTTGTTGTGATATGTGATTTGACAAGATTAGAGATTAAAGTGGAAATCGATTGTTATAGAGTAAGGAGACATTAAAGAAAAAAAAAAGAGTAAGAAGGGGTGACAAATGGATGACACGTTACGCTTAAAGTTCATGTTTTAAAGATTTAAGTATAGATGTAGATATTCATGTTACCCCTCCGTCTCAGATTAGAATATTAATGTTACCCTCTGTCTCATATTAGTTGCTACATCCTAAAAGATGAAAGTGTTTATTTATAATCTTTGACTTTTTATAGTTTTATTTAAAAAAAGAAAAATATAGTCATTTTGATTAGTGTCAATATTTACTTTTTACAATTTTTTATTATACCTAATTCAAAATATTTTAATTTAAAGTTGTTTATGAGAAATATAAAATAGAGAATGTATAAGTAATTTAGAATAAAATGGAGTATTTTTTTAAGCGCAGGACCGACACTCTTATTAGGAGCAAAAATACTCAGATTCTGTTGACATGAGTCGGTCTGACGCAATTCATGTGACAAGTTGGGCATTGGCCATCTATTTCAAAACTTGGTATGGGCCCAACTGATATAACACCACTTTGACTTAGCTCGTTTTAGACATGGCACGGTCTGGCCTGGCACGAGGCCTGTGGGCCTACCATGTGGGTCATACGTCACGGTCCATGACCATATTTAATAATTTAGTGGCAATTACTAGGGCCCAAATCCCCTTAAAAAAATTACTAGGGCCCAATTAACAAGCAATTATTTTAATAAAAAATAAATGACACGCTATATTAATTTTAAAGTAAGAAAGGATAACAAAATTTAAACTAGTGGTAATCAAACCCATGAGTCCATGACCCAACAAGGGAAAAATTCGAGAAGTCTAACAAAATCACACACCCTTGGGAAGTCTTGAACTACCTTTAACTTGTGAATTGTGATTCCATTTTTTTGCGATATTCATTTTATTAATAGATGGACTTTTGGTATGAGGGTAGCCGCCTTGCTCGCCCTTGCCAGATTCGGCCCTGCCCACCTCTAAGCCATATCATGAGTGTTAAGTTCGTCCGTAATCATATATACTCTCAAATAATTTGTTGCAACTATTTGGTTATGAAGGAAATATATTTTTAAATTCGATCTGTTCATAATATTATCAATTTCATTAATAATATGTGAGCCAAAAAGTGAGTCATTCCATCGTGTATGGGTTTCACTGGCCCTAAATTTTTAAAATTTTATCAATGCAATGTCCATGACCCATCAGTGTATCTTTCATATTGTTTCGTGGATGGGCAGGCTTGTGACGGACTAGGATTAAGTTATACCATGCCGAGTTTATGCTGTCTAGCCTATGCTAAACTCTTATAGAGTTCCTCTCCCAAAAAAAGAAAAAAAATCTTGTAGAGTTGTACATAGTATCAAGCAGTGGTCATATGAATTAATTACGGAATAGAATTTAAAGTTTTAGGTAAATTTCTTATCAATACGGTGGTACCAACAAAAATGTACTCCGTATTATTTATTTCACACTAACCTTAAACGGTCGTCTTTTCTCATTAATTGTATTACAAGCTACTAGTCCAAAGGGGGGAGGATAACGCAGCATAATATTGGGGGTAACGATGGATCTCATGACCTTGGTCATGACACGTGGGGTGCTTACAAGTTACAACCAAATTATACCCAACTCCTATAGTTTTTAATAGTATTTGATTCTTTGAAAACCTCCCGCATTCGTGAGGCGGGGTTGATCCTTCTACTTATCCTCTCTTGATCACTGCTTGGGTTTGTTATCCATTATTAGGTGTGAATTGGTAGAATCATTACTGATTAAAAAGTGGAAAAAAAAATTCATGGAAATAAATGGAAGGGGAAAATAGGGATAGATAGGAGGGGAGTGAAACAAAGACAATGAGGGAAAATACATTTTTTCTAAAAAAAATGGTTTTCTATTTTTATTGATTTTTTTAATTTTACGGGTAAATATTTTACATCCCACTAAAAGTAGGCGGAATTAAAATTTGTGAATAAAACTTATAAATGAGAATGGAATCCCAAGGGATGACTACTACTACTACTATAAATTTAGATTCGGCTAACTTGTTTTGTCCATTTAAATTTTTTTCGATGTTGATCCATAAAAGTAGCTAAAATAATCCCATATTTGAAAATTCTAATCTGTACGAATACATTGTATTAATAGTTGTTTATTGTTAAGGATGCATATTAAAAATTGATTGTGGGACATAAAACACACAATCTTCACAATATGTTCGAAAAGATATTTAAACCCAGGACTCATGCCTGTGGTTCTAGAGGTTTTGTATTAATAATTGATTTTATTTTCAATGATGTAGATTTAGAAATTAATCCTTGTATATGACATACTCTAGGGATAGTAAAGGCGTGTTAGGTATAACTGTATATCTATAAAACTACTTGTATGGAGTACTGGTCTACCATATAGCACATATACTTCATTACTTGATGGATTTTACTAATAAGTAGACATTAGCCAGCCATAAGGCTATTCACGTCGTATTATGAAAAAAACATTACTCATAAAAATTATCACAAAGTATCATGTCAATTAATGTCATTATGTTTGTTTCTTATGATAATATCATGTCAAAATATCTTATGCTTGTACTTCACTATTCGCATTGAATTATTGTATTTCTTTCTTAATTTGTAAATATTCATAGGATATCATAGTTTGGTCTAGTTCGGGATCGAACTCCAACGTAATGGCATTGGAGTGACTCTCTCATCTTTGAGGTGAAGGTTCGATTCTCACCAACAACAGATCATCTAACAATGTCAACCTGGTATTCTTATGAGAGAAAACTTAAAATGGGCTACGTTACCCTGCGAGAAAAAAAAAGAAAGAAAGAAAGTATAGTCTAGTTTAGTTTTAAACGACAATGATAATGGGTGACATGCCTTTTTTTTAACAATGAAATAATAGATTTGGACATAAAGGGGAGCACTGATAGATGATAGATTAGTGAAATCTTTAGTATATTTGAACATATCTTAAGACAGATGAAATTATGAAAAGCAAAAGGAGAAGTGGGATTGTAGGTTAAATATACTATTAGTATATTGAGTTGGGTGAGAGGAGCGGGAAAGGAAAACTTTAATAAGAAGATAAAACCAACAAAAAAAAGGTTAAGTACTCATATTTGGTGGAAACCCATAGTGTTTGTCACACTCTCTTGCGTTGGGACAATTGTGATGGAGATGGAAGGATTCCCCACTACTATTCATCCAACTGAATTAGGAAATCTGAAATATGACTATCTGTCTTTTGCTTCTAATAATTCTTTGCTTACATACATTTACATAGGACTATAGGAGTTGGATATTACAGTATGTCTTTTTGGTGTCTTAGTCATAACTTGTCTCTTTTCTACTTTTGAAGCATGATTGTAGTTTGAATTGGTTTTGACTGGTTTGTTTAGTTTTCAAGTTTAGGAAGTTTGCAAGACATAGGAGAGAAATTGTGGGTCCTCCTAATGCTTAAATTGTAGAGGGGGGGGGGGGTCTTTGTAAGTACACTTGCATGTACAAATAATGCATTGATTTACAACACTTAGTATAGTGTTTAAGTGTTGCGAACCTCAGACTTGAGGTTTTGGGTTTGAGTAGGACTGTTAGCCTAGTGGTTAAGTTTATCAAATCTACAACAACTAATAATATAAAGTAACACTAGAGATAGACGAGTTATAAATTAAATCATATATTTGGATACCCAAAAATTCATTTCAACTAGATTAATTAAAAAAAAAATGCTCGTTTTGTAGAAGCTCGGTGTTGTGGTTTATGACAAAAAAAAGGTTCGTTTTGTAGAAGTGGGTCGATTAGTTCGGGTCATTTTTTTAACTTACCTTGCTAGCATGCACTATGTTACATACTCTAGATAAGTAACCTTTATATTACAGTAGTTGAAATTGGTTGAAACAACACTACCTATTGATCAGGTGCCCAAAAGCACAATTTTTAGATGGAGTATTATAATGCTCAACTTAAACTTTCTACGGCTGAATACCCTGACGAATGGGTGGTGCTATTCTAGTCAACTTTTCCTTTATATGACCATAACAGCTTCGAACAAGTTACCTATGATATGTGTGATTTTATATTTGAATATAGTTATAATGAGCTTAAATAATGCCAGATTCTCACCAATATGTTTCTTTCAACTATAGCAGGGACGAGCCATAACACAGCAAAGACAGTGGCCATAGTGTTGGGAGGTACGGCAGCTGCAGGTTTTGTGGTGGCTATTCTGCTGTGTACCAAATCCGCTTTTAAGAAAAAATCTTCGAAACATCATCACTACGGAGGATGACTCTCTAGTGAATAGTGACCTTAACTCTTTTTTTTTTCATTTCACCTCTGTTTAACCATGTATATAACACTTGTCTAGTTTATCATAGACTGTATTTTTTTTTTTTTTATATAAAAACAAATCACTTTAATTTGTAAATTGCATATTAGTGGCACACACTTTTGTTTATTATAAACAAAATTGCGCTGGAAAACAATCAGCAGCAGCAACTAGTTTTACAAAATGAAAAGTTGCATTTCAAAGTGCATAGTTTCATGCAGACATTAGCAAGACATTGCCAAAATCAAAAAGAAAAAGAGAACGAGAAAAGAGGGGGAAAAAGACAGAAGAATATATATTTCAAAACTTTTGACCATGAAGCAGCCCAGTCGAGCAACGGAATGAAAAATACGAAGTATAAAAAATATAGCCACTGGCATTTAAGGATTAGAAAAGAAAATAGAAATGATACAAGCAATAGTCACAGGCTCATAGCCATATGTTTTTTGTGTTGTACTTTCTCTTAGCATTAGAGCGTAAAAATGTTTTCCTTGAAAATAATTTTCCCATTATAAATCGTTTACTTTGGGGGAAAAAATAAATTATAAAATTTGGAGTAAAAACTCATTTTACACCATAGTGGAATATTTTCCCCCAAATTTGAGAGTAAAACGTATTTTTCGTGCAAGTACACATTAGAAAATTTCTATGAAAATGAGTTTTCCAAGGTAAAATGTTTTTCATGGAAAATTATTTTACATCGAAAACATTTTACACCCAAGTAAATAGACCCTTAATATAATTTAACCATCCTAGCCTAGAAATAACTCAGCACAACAAAAAAAACTAACCGGCATTTGTTCCTTTGATCTTTTCTACAATCCTGAAAATTTTGCCATTGCTAACAAGAACTCCTAAACCTATGTCCCAAAAAAAACGCAACATTTTCTCCGTAGTGTCACCAGCAGTAAGGCCTCCCTACCAAATATTCTGAAAACAGAGGAACGAGAATGCAGCTGGCCGTACAAATCACGAGTAAATCCGAAAATTTCAGTAGTAAGAACCATAATACGCTGGAGGAACAGCGCCAGGTTGTGCTGGAGCTGCGGCAGCCGCTACTGGTGCCACTGGTGCCACGTAAGATTGTTGAGGGTAAGCCTGTGACGAAAAAAGCAGCATACACATTTTTAGTTAAAACAGAGTTGAATGTGGCAATGCCACAGATAAGATCTTAACATATAGAGAGAGATGTTACACATCAATGGTTGTATGGACGTATATAATTAACCAATAGGACTATAGGAGAGCTTATGCAAACGGGTCCACATACAACTATTGTATGTGTAAACTTATCCAGACATATACTATTGCATTCACAAGTTGAAGTTAGGCATACCTGTGGTGGATAGGTTGAAGGGTAGGCCCCATAAGTAGCAGTTTGAGGTACTGACACAGGCACCGGTTGAGGGGCGTAGCTATTACCATAGTATCCGCTGTATGCAGTCTAGCACAAAATAAAACAAACAAAAAATTTGAACAACTTAGTATGACGCATAGAACACTTTAATCTTACATATAAACTAGGGACTAACCTGCTGAGCGTATGCGGTGTTATAGGGCTGTCCTGTAGCCTGAGAAGCTTGTGGCCAAGGTTGGGCCTGCGACCCATAACCTGGTGCCCAATGATTTTGAGCAGTTGGATATGCTGATGGTGCTGTTGAGGGAACACTACCAGAATATGATTTTGCAAGCTTTGCCTTGTCTGGAGTCAAAAAATCTTCTGCATTACGCTTCCTTGATTCTGCCGGTCTTCGATGGCGCAGGAACAGCTTAGCATGCCGATCTGTAGCCTTCTTTATGGACTGTATATCACCAAAGAGATCCAGGAACTGCAAGAATATGAACACAATACAGCATCACAATATGAACTTCACTGATACAGTTCCATGAAAATCAATACCATCCAGTTCGAAGACAAGGTTTTATTATTTTGGACCGAATGAATCTGAATTGAATAGAACTGAACTCTATTAGATTAAACTGCATTTATTTGAAAACAAGTCCCAAAGAACAGGACCTAACTTCGTCAATGGTCCAAAAATTCAGCAAGTTCTCTATTTTCTGTTAGAACTTTGTTAAGTCTCCAGAGTAGCAGATCCAACAATGGATAGACATCTCCTACGCTTCATTGGTAACAAGATTAAGATTGTTATACATAGCATAAATTTCATGCTAATATAAGATTTGAAAGGAGCCCCGCATGAGGGTGGGGGCAGCCAAATGCATTGTAACACTTGACGAAAGAGTGTTACTATTGGTTCTAGCACAAGTATCAAGCTATCAGCAATTCAGCTATGTCATCTATACTGTACACAAAGTAGAGTGAAACCATCCGGGCCATCCGGCCATTCATCACTTCTATCACTAAGCCAAAAGAGTGCCGCTATGTCATTTATAATATACACCAAGTAGAGTGAACCCATCCTGCCATCCGTCACTTCTATCACTAAGCCAACAGGGTGTCACAACAGCAATGAAATGACAGTTCCATTTCCACACACACAAGATATACTCTCATTAAAAAAGTTTGATACAAGCCCCAACCACTTGAATATTTATTAGCAATAAGACATATCAACCACTAAAATTACAACTTGAATATTTATTTTTAGGATTGAAATAACTTGTTAGAAATTAATACTAAAATTATGAATTAATTTGGGTTGAACCAAATAGAGAAACATGAGTTCATCTTCCATAACAATCAAAATGATTAGTTATTCAATGTATTAACCTAGGATAATAAGCCCATAAGCTTGTCTTAAAATATTACTAAGAAACAAAAGAAGACTTCTACCTCAAACGTCATTCATTTCAACTAATTCACTTACAAACTTCCTTACTAATGGATTATTATTTTACAATAAAAAAATGAATTTTAATTACATATGATGTTAAAAGACTTTGTTGTAATGTTCTACATATGAACTCTGCATGCCCCCTTTCTTCCATTATAAATTGTATAATTGGTGACAATGGAAGATTGTTGCTTCAATTGATCTATTTCTTACATCATTTTTAAAAAAATGTTATAATTGTGTCACATCCTCATAAGAATATGTAAGATTACTTAAATTTGAATATCTTTAATTTCATACTCCCTCCGTCCAAATAATTGTTCCATTTCTTTTTTTGGCAACGGCCCACATATAATTTTACATTTATACCCTTACCACTTAATACCCACTACTTTTTACCTACTTTTACTTGCAGCTTTACACTTTTACCCTTGCTTTTCACAAATGTGGATCCCAAACTTAAATCACACCCAAAATCGTAATGGAGCAGTTAAATCGGGACAAAGGGAGTACTACATAAAAAAGACATGGACCATTGCTAGTACCAAAAAACTGAAAAAGTAGTTGAAAATAAAAATTAACAAAACAATAAGAAATAATTTCTCAAAATCAAAATTTAGTAATTTATCATCAGAAAGGAAAAAAATCAGAAACTGAGAAAATAATCAATAATACATCAAATACTTTTTTTGGGCAAACAACTTTTGTGGCATTACGGGATGGTGGGAAACCACTTGAACAAACAGTGATACTTGCAGCTGCAGAGAACTCTTGATGATTGCCTTGGCTCTAGCGAGCAATTAAATTTGGAATCCCTACATCTTAGCAATCATCCACCTTAAAGTTTGTGAATATGCAGACAATTATTTTAAAACAAAAGGAGTTACTAATTTAGTTCACTTCTGCACCACCATATATTCAGTTCCACATCAGAGTACAGTAGCAATTTAGCTATCTCATCAACGAAGGACTTGTTACAATTGGTAGTCCTACATCACTTTTTGACTTTTTTTTTCTCCAGATTCATTAAGGCCAGAGCAAGGAAGATTGGTGTGTGGGTCATAAGATGTAAAAGTCTCAGTAGTAGTCCAAAATGTCCAACCACAGTAGAAACTACAATCCAAATGTCAAAGAAGACTAAAAAAATTCATCGATATCCTTAATAAACATTGAAGCAGAACCAAAAAATGTTCTAAACATGATTTAATGTGGTAGAAGAATTAAGAAGTTACCTCCAAATATATGCTTGAAAATTCTTCTCTTTCAAGTACATTAGTAGCATCTGAATTATCAGGTGTAGGAGCCAGGTACTTGTCAACCAAGGAATCTATATACTCAATTTGTTTCGGAAGTGACTGAATAGATTCAAGATATAATAATGCCTGCATGATAGAAATAACTAGGTCATCAAAGCAGCAAAATAAAATTAACATCTCTGCTTAAACAATAAACATTAATCATGTCATTCAGCACTGCCACAGTGTTACTTGGCCAGCTTTCCTAATTTTCTGAAATTCTCCTTTTCTTCCTGCCCCCTCTTTATTATAGGATTCTTTATGGGTGAGTCCACAGAGCATGGTCTCAAGATATAGTACCTCCAGAAGGGGCTTAGATAGCTGTACATGATCAAGCGCTCCAACAAGAATATTTCGAGCTTTTTCTGCATTTCCATAAACCTGCCCAAAACAAAAGGCAAGATAAAGCAATCATTAACTTATTACCTTTTTTATATAAGTGGGATTAAAGTTTGAGACTTCGGTCAAAAAATCAATTATAGCATTTACCATATCACATAAAATTCATAACAATCCACACTCAATCATTCTGATGTTTCTCACAATTTTTTACACAGCCAAAATAAATTCAAAACAACCATTTGTGGTTTGTTATACTACTGAGTAACAGTAATGTCCAAAATGTCAGAACAAGAAAATTACAGATAGCTCAGAACAAGGTACAGATGTAAGCTTGCGGTGAATGAATTGATCCAAGTATTTAACAAAGGCATTTAAATGAAACAAATAGAATGGATTCCCACTGAGGGTACAATCTAATAAGGGTCAAACAGAGAAGAGATCCTCCACAGAAAAATGTCAAGTTTAGGGTCCACAAAAATAATACTCCCTCCGTGACTCCGTCTCCATTACACTTTTGCACACAACCCAATATCTAGTTATACAAGAGGAATGTATGTGGGGTAGGCGAGTGAATAAGAGAGAAAATGTTACCTATTAAAGAAATGGGGTAAAGCTTTTGGTACAAACACAAATGGAAATCGAGGGAAAGACAATGGGACGGGAGTAATTCTCAACCTAACTTTGCAACATGGGATACATTATACAAAAACCAGTGGCTAACAAAAGCCTCACAAAGGAACACAAATAATATTCCCTCCGTCACATTATCTTGTGGTGATGCTAAAAAAAATCATATTTTCAAACAAAATAAGCCATGTAAGGAACACACACAAAAA
Organism: Salicornia ramosissima; assembly: GCA_951394345.1. Classification (NCBI taxonomy): domain Eukaryota; kingdom Viridiplantae; phylum Streptophyta; class Magnoliopsida; order Caryophyllales; family Amaranthaceae; genus Salicornia; species Salicornia ramosissima. Next base: position 16,622,141 of record OX596235.1, read on the forward strand.
AAATGTCTGCTGACATTGAAAAATGCATTAATCTTGACAAAAGTACACTCCATTGTCCCATATTTATCGTGGAAAAAAATTCAAATTGTAATCCAACAAGGAAACAAGTCCACATTTTTTTTAAAACAATTTCATCCGTTTCTAAATATTTGTCACTTTTCAAACCACAAACTCCTAGGCATTTTTTGGTTTGGTGTATTAACTAAGTTATTAGACCCGAGTGAACTTACCTGAACTGCACTTATCAGAACTTATAAACCTAAAGCTTAGTTTTTTTTAAGGGGAATAGAACACACCATTAGTTTGTTCTCACAAAAAATGTTATATTACTTCATGGAAAAAGTGAAGTCATATTCTCAGTAAATTTATAATGAAGCATTTATAATTAGTCTTGAAACTTGGAAGGATTAGAATTAGGAGTGATGTCATCATTAGTTTTTGAGGGAAAGATTTTCATGAGAATTTAACGTGCCCCTTGATGACATCAACATATTCTGTTTTAGTATATAGTTATAGATAGATGCCCTGTTCTTTTAGACTTAATTTTTTAAATTTCATTTTAGTTCAGACAAATTCAGATCAATTTATCTTCAGATCAATTTAGGATTTAAATTAATTCAGTTCAAACAAATTCAATTCTATTCAGATTAATTCAGTCCAAAAAACAAGGCCTAAGTGGTTTGATAGGCATTTTCTTATTGTTTATGTGGGACCATGTCAAAAGAAAGTAGAATAAAGGAGAGAAAGTGTTTTTAAATTGTTTGTGCCAGACCCCGAGTTCTTAATATTATACTTTTAATTTCAAATTTCTACCATATGAGGAAAAATTTGTTTATCACAAGTGGAAAAAAAAATTGAAACATCCCAAAATAGAAAGTATAATGAATTTTCAAAAACCTGGGACGTAATAAAGACGGGACATAGACCAAACTCCCAATATAAGATGTAGGTATATTAAATTGAGCTATAGTGTACGGAATTTTTATCCCCTGCCTGAAAAGAAGAATGCCTGGAATCTAGATACTAGATACAAGAAAAAAAAATGTTCACATAATCAGGTACATGCTTTCTTGAGACAATCATTTCATGTATTACACATTTCCAGTAACTGTCAATGATGGTATTAAAGCTATTTCTCTGGACAATTACACCATGTTAATTTTAATCTTCTATCAAAGTAAATTTTGTTTAAAACATGTACCACGATTATCAATCCCACATTACAGTGCCAGCCCTGACTGCCAAGTGCCAACAACCTTAGGCAGAAAAACAATCCAAACCACCATACTGGCATCAAGATTCAAGACCCATGTCAATTTCAAGAATACAAAAATAAGTTTGAATATTAAACACCTATCCATCAAAGTACACATGTGAATCAAATCATCGTCAACAGCAACTACATCCCAGTGTCAGTTCCGTAAAATGCCCGCGAATCGCAATCCTAAAAAGTGAACTATGGTCGGTTTTGGGGTATTTTTCACATTTTAGGCGAACCACGAATTATAGAAGCGAAATAAAGGCGAACTATGTAACAGTGCTACATCCAACTTATTGCACCTGACATCTTTGCAGCTCTATTCCCACACCCAGTGTAGAATTGAACAAAACAGCATGTAAAGTATGTAGAAATGAACAAACTTTAGACAATATGCAACCTACCAGGTAAACAAACCGAGAATACTGGGCAAAAAGTATCGGTAAGGATTGCGAGTGTTCTTTTCCTTTCTCTATGGCAATAGCTTGTTCATATACTGAGAATGCATCTTCCATATTTCCCTGAAATGTTGAAGCAAGCATTAGTAATAGTGCACAACTGCACACGCTTCCAGTTTTCAGATAGAACACCTTGACAGAGACCCTTACCAGCCTTCGTTCCATGTTTGCATGATCAATGATAGCCTCTAAAAGGCCAGGAGAAATCTCAGTGTGAACTAGTTGATAGGCAGCTCGAGCTCCGGGAACATCATCACGCTGCTCTTTGATGCGAGCAGCAAAAAGGTGAATCTCGGGTAGCCTCTGCATAAAAACACAAATAGAAATTTTATTAAAACCTCCTGACATCTTAGAGTAAATGAAAATAGATGATCAAAAACTTATCCAAGAAGAGGATTGTGAAAGAAACAGCTAGAATTATAACTTTTAAAAAATTAAGCCAGCAAATGAGCTTTAAAACAATTTAGGAACCTTGTTAACTCCAGCTTTTCATTCATTCCCCTACAATAAGTAAAATTAGAAAGCAGTACAGCTATGAGCCTACAACACATAATGAGCCTACTACAGCTCTAAACCACAGCATTCCTGCTAAAGCTCTCTATGCATACCTGGAATACCCACAGCAGAGTTATAGAAACTAGAATACGGACAAACCTTTTAATGATATCACCTTTCAATATTTCACAAAGGTAATAAGGGGCTGTTTGGTTGACAATGAGGGGTAGTGGAGGGGAGGGGATGAGGATGGTTATGGTTGGTGTTAGGGTGGTTTGTGGGGTGGTTGGGTGGAACGTGGGGGAAAAGGAATGGAAAAGATAGGGGGGGAGAGGTGGGTTTGGGAAAGTGTTAGAATAGGGGAATGGGAATGGCAAAAGTTGATTCTCATTCCCTTTGATTAATACCCCAACCAAACACACGGCCTAAATGATTTCTAAGAGAAACATCATGTCCAAAAGCAAGGGATCTTCTATTTTATGACTCGGTCTGTGATTTACGGCAATGCAGGAGTAACCAGAAATTCAGAATACAACTATCAGAAGTAGAATTCCTTACCTTCACAAAAACTTGAGTAGCACGAGCAAGTGCATTATCAGCAAGATCAGCACTTCCACTTCCTTCCATAAATAAAATGTATCTTATCCAAAACTCGGGATAATTAGCACATGCTACTAGGCATCTTTCATATAGCTTGAAGATCTGACTTGCAAAATAGCAAAACATCAACTAATGCAAAATATATCAAATAAATTCAAAATACAGGTAATAAAAGAAGATTATCAAATCAAGAAAGAGATGTGCATAAGGAATACTCCATTGGTGGAATTAGGGAGGCCCCTCAAATATCAAAGGAGGGACCCTCCATGTCTGACAGATACATGGTTAGGATAAGAAGATACCTGCATTCATAACATTGGAATTTTTTAAAAAATAATACTTTTATTAGACAACACATCATGAACCCAGAACATCGACTCACAATGAGGGTTTGAAGTACTTAGCCTTATAGAAACCAAATCGAATGCCCAGGCTTTAGTCTCAGTACAATATCCCGTTTTAATAGTTGCTTCATCAACCGGTTTAGCCAAAAATGCATACGGTGCAGCAGATATTACTTAACTGTAAGTCAATATATAACAAGGAGGACAACTAAAGATCTAGTAAATTTAAGAAACAAGATATCATCACACAAAACGAACTCAGGTACCTTGTTGAAGTCCCCTTCTCTTTCGATGAACTCCAGGTAGTTATGCCAATTTTCTAGTTCTGCATCATTCAAGGGCCGTACATGAAAGTATGGCCTTCTAATGGCTGATTCAAAACCAATGATCTTAGAATCAAACTCCTTAGCTTTCTTATATATCTCTTCTCTAATTGCAATATACTTCTCCAACTCTTCAGCTTCTGTTAAGCCAGCACTTGCAAGTTTAGAAGACTCCTCCATCGCATCTGGATTAACCTCGTTTTCAGATCCTTGAACATCAGTGTCTGAACTGGCAACAGCTGCTGCTGCTTCTTCAGCAGTCCTAAGCTCTGCCAGAGGTCGACTGCAAGCTAACTCCTTGAAACTGTGATATTACAATGTAGAAAAGCTTAATTAATCAAAGTATATCTACGTAAAAATCACTGCTCAGCACACTTAGACAAGTCAAAACCACATGCATTATAGTACCATTCAATCAGAATGCCTAAATTGAGTTGACTGAGTTCCCGATAAAATTCTAAGGATCAATATCACTTCAGATACACTGTCAAACAAGATCCAACATGGGTGGCAAAATAACAGGGATGATTACAATCAATGGGAGAATATTGCTAGAAATTGACTGATGTAGGTCAATTGGAAAAAGTGAGAAACTCAGGGCAGAGTGATATAGCAACCTCCTAAGATTTTCACTTGGTAACAAAGGTCACAAAACTAAAAATCAAATTACAGAATTTTAAATATTCAATTATGCTAAAAAGTGTGTTCTGCAAACAATAAAAGATAGAATCAACCATTTAAGCTAGACAAGTTTAACGCTTAGATTTACACGAATTCATGAAAATGCAAAGATTGGATGTTAAGCAGCTGACAATGAGATATATAATTCTTTCTTCCTGTCTATAACCCTCTTTAGAAATTCCAGAAAAAACAAACCTTTTACAAAGTTCAAGTACATATATTATTTACAAATCACTTTTCACTAGACGTGCCAAACCGGTCGGGTCAGGTTGTGCTAACTTGGTACCAATTTCAGGTTACTCAAAGTGGGCTGTTATCGGGTTCGGTTTTTAGATATCTTATTCGTGACCTAGATTCTACGGGTTCGAGTTGACCCAACAGGTTTGGAGATTTATAACCGCAGGTGTTGTTTTGTATTCTAAATGTAATATTTATAACCTCATTTATGAAAAAATTGTCTACATTTTTATCCCAAATAACAAGAACCAATAAATAAGGTCTTTTAGAATCATTTTCAACAAATAAATGATCAAAATGACAATTTAGAAATTTGATAGTAAAGGTTTAATAGTCTAATGTTATAAAAATTATCAACAAATCATAGAAATACTAAGATGTGTTCAACAAATCATAGAAATACTAAGATGTGTTCAACCCACCAGGTTGAATTGGGTCGGGTTGAAAAATTAACGGGTTTAAACGGGTCAACAATCTTCAAAATTTTGTCAAAACCCGCTATTTACAGGTCGGATTACTCAGATTTTCAGGTTGTGTCGAAAATTAACACCTCTACTTTTCACACTTGCAAAAATAAGCAATTTTGCTTTTTAAAATTTAAATCCCTTCTTCCAACTTTTTTGACTTTTAATATCTGCTATCTGATGAAAGTAACAATGTAATTTGGGACTTGTTGGCACTTCACGCCAGACATGCAGCTTAGAAAAAGCAAGCCAAAGTGACATAAATGTGAGCAAGCAGAGAGAGAAAGACAGGGACAGAGCCTACTTAAAGATGCATGCTGACTAGTTCATCAATAACCTCTTTGCAATTGCATGTACTCAACTTGTTCATTTACAAACACGAAAACATCAAACCAGGCGAAATATGCAACAAATCATCTAATTATCATCTAAAGTAATAGCTGCAATAATTTTTTCATTTCCATGTGCCATTTTTTGGGAAAAAAACTTTCCTAACAAGATTTAATTTACTTTTTTCATAGATAAATAATCTATATTTTTTTTAGTAATATTATTTGTATTATTTTACAAAATAACTAAAAACTCTAGAATTTTAAAATAAAAATTTTATAACTAACTACTCTATATTTTAGAATAACCATTAACAAGGACTATCTACTATATAAAATTTAAAATAACAATAATTATTTTAAATTAAACTTCAAACCGGACTTAAACAGATATAGATAGTACTTATAATTATTTTACTTATTAGCACCATGCCAACATGGCATAGAATCTGAACTAGTGACATACTAAATCTTTTTATTCTTCCCTATATCGTTGTAACTAGTACCTATGATCGAGTGTTAGAACCAATAAAGATAACAAAGCCTCATAGTTTTCTAAACTGAGCCTTTTATGAATATTTCCAACAAAAGCAGCGTCTTCTAAGAGGATGAATCTCAGGCCTCGTTTGGTTCATGTAGGAAGTAAATTCCTATGGGAAGTTTTAATTCATGGGAAATTATTTCCTCAATCAACTTCCTAGGAAATAGACCTTGTTTGTTTGGTTGACATTGAGGTATTTGCAATTCTCATGTATTAATTAATAATTATTTGCTTAACTTAATTAATCTTTGGGAAATGAGACTCATTGGAAATAATTAGATCAATGTTGATGACAATAAACATGGGAAGTGAAATTTACCTAGGGGGATTGTGGTAAGTAACTTCCCACATCTTATAGGAATTTCAACTTCCCATGGAAGTGTGACTTCCCCAATTTTTGCTTTTTTTGACTAACCAAACAATACCCCAACATCACAATTCCTAGGAATTGTAATTTCCTCCATTTTTTGAAGACAACCTAACAACACCTCAATCCATCAAAAGAAAGAAGAAACTAACCTTGTAAAATAGCGATCCAGCTGTTGATTTGGATGCTCCAATATCCTGGTATATATACTGGCTAGATGCATCCATTGCTGATGTGTATATTCGTATTCAATATACTTGTCCCAAAGGGGGTAAGAAAGGTAATCTGTTCCGACATACTCCAATGCTCTCTCAAACAGCCTGAAACAACAAAGAGGGCATGATGGGCATATCACACATGTATTATTAACATAATTGCCTACAAATCTAATCTATAGGAAAACAGCCCCAGTGTTTAGGATGACGATGAAAGCACTTAAGACCACAGGACACTTCCAAAGAGCTCAAATATGCTTCATTTACCTTCCTTTTAAATAACTACTTGTCTGACATGGAGGCCATCTTATCTTAGCCCTTTAATGCACGAGATCGCCCCAGCAGCATTTTGAAAATTGATGCTCCTCAAATAGTCAAAGTTAACAGGGAGAATAAATATGAACTATGTGGATCACAAAGATGACAGGAAATGTACTTGGGAGGAAGAACCAGGGTGTAACAGAACAAATCAAAAAGTAAAACACACTGCTATCGATTTGCAAGTCAGAACAATAAAATTCTGAGGAGAAACTCCCAAAAATCTTTTCCACCATACACGTGAGAGTTTGCTGTCGCAGCCACACCAAAATTTAGTTAGAGAGCAGAAAGGACCATATCCACAATTGGAAATCCAAACGCTCAAGAGGTCCCACACAATAATATCAACAATATAAAGACAAATTACCTTCTAATAGTGTCAGGATCTCCATATGTGGTAATTGTGAACCCGCAATAATGCAGCCAGATATCAACAGAATATGTCACCCCTTGCACTGCTCGTTCATAAACCTCCACAACTTTGTTAATATCTCCAAAACGCGCTTCATGATCAGCATACTTTTTCCAGTAGCCATAGCACAACGGGAACTCTATAAGAAAAGCATCATACACTTTTCTAATTTTGAAAATATTGTCCTGCAGATGTATACCAGAAATTCAATTAGTAATCAATCTGAAACACCAAATCATTTAACTACGGTCTGTCCAAATAATTCGACACTCTAATCAAATCATGTAACATCAAGAAAATATGCTTAAGCCAAATCAATCTAGCTCTCAATATCTCACATTCGCACCTTCGACCTTCCTAGAAATTTTGAATGAAAAGTTGAAAACCAAGCAAATGCTGGAAAGTTGATCAGCAATTACAACTCCATCAGAAATGTTGCATAGCAGCATAGCAACTACCAATTACCATTACAAAAAGGCAAAAACATAAAAATGTGCTGAGATCCCTATGAAGTTGTCATTGGCTGTCCAAAGACAGTCCACACTCCACAGGCTTTAATTATGCCACGCCGAATTAAGGTCTACCATTTTAGTAACTTGTAGATTGATCCCGCTCCAGAGGAAAATAATACCCCATATAATACACCAGAGTTTTTAAAACGCCTATTTGTGTGCATGAACACTCAATTTTAGGCTTGTAGCTCGCATGCCAGGTTTTCACATATGTCATGGACAATAGAGAATATCTTAAAAATAATTTAAAGCGGAAAACAGATAAGAAAATTCTACAAGAGCTCATTAGCATCATAAGATACCTGTGCCACCCTTTCTGTTTCTTCAATTAGAGATGTCCATGCATTAAAATCTGAAGAATTGGTTCTGACTATGCTCCAGAGTCGTTCTTCTTCCGCAGACAAAGCTAGAAAAAGAATTGCAAGGAACAAATTAATCAACCTCAAAAGGGGGAAATACAATCCAATGGACTACAAAAGGAATTCGTCGGATAATATTTATTTCAGGAAGAGGGGAGGGGAGGGTTGAGAGTAGGTCTGAACAGCAAAAACCAATCTTCTAAAACATGGTATGGAACATTGTTAAGCATACAATTCCCAACAAAACAATCATTACGCTGATTTAAGTTGTGAATAAAAATTCTCACAAGCAACATGTATATCGGGGCAAGTCGAGAGAAGAGGAGATATAATATATATGCTACCATGAAAACTACAATTTTAGGCATCCTTCCCAAACATGGAAAGCCCATATCCCTAATAGAGGTTTGAATAGCTATAAAGGGTCAATCCTAGGATTCACAAGAATTGCTTTGAAATATTTTGAGAAGATCTTATATAAGATTGAAGGTTATTGGAATTAAACCCAAGGGCCAGAGGTCAATTACAAACCAAACCAAAATAAATAATTTGGAATGAAGTTTTTGCACTATAAAAAAAAATCTGGATTTCTATACAGGATTTGCTTTCAACCTTGGTGTTAAGCTGGGCCACATCAAAGAACTAGATCCCAAATTCAAATGGCGATCCTAATAGGATATTTGAACACAATAAGACTTCCAATTGTACATTACACTTGACAAAAAAACAATTTGTAAGATTACTACTTAATGGATTTAGCGATATGGGTTATTCGTTGCATGATAATATGTTGCCGACAATTAGAAATTTAGTACATTACACTTGACAAAAAGAACAATTTGTTAGACAATTCGGATCAACACATGGATTTAAATTTCAGTTAGATTAGTTTAGCTTTATGCAGCATTCATCTTGGATTTCAACTCAAAAACTGAAAATCAAATTGCTTCAAAGTGGATTTGGATTTAAGCAAAGTTCAAACCAACAATAGACTTTTATCCCAAACTATATCTCATGAATCAATTTTGGTATAAATATCGTTTAAAACATTTGGAAAAGAAAGCCGCACATCATTAATTTAAGAAAAAGGGTGAACCTGCACCATCTTCAAGCTGTTGTTCAGTTGGTGCTTGCACCTGATGGGAGCTAGTAGAACTACCATTAGCAAGGATAGTAGACATCCCATTCGCACTGGGATCATTAGAACCAGCCAGGTTCATCTCCATAGAAGTGCTTTCCCCTAATGAAGATGTCAGGTTCCCACCTTCTTGTACAAGAGAAGGCCTTGTTTCATCATTGGAAATTGAGGAAGCTTCTTGAATAACAGAAATTGGATCACTATGTAAATTTTCAACATCTAATTTAGAGCTTGTAAATGTTGCATCAGCTGAAGTTTCAGCTGGCACATTATTCATAGCGACTGCAGCATCTTTAGGAGCATCTGTGTTAACGTCAACATACTCACTGGGCTCATAACTATTGAGTACATTGCCCACAATAGTCGATGATTGAGCAACAAGAGCCTCACTGTCTCCCATCCTTGATATTTGGATATTTTATTTTGAGCTAGCTGCCAGGACAGAAAATAACCTTCATTAAGAGCCAAAATATTGAAATTAAAAAACTCTTACACATACTTCAAAGATGAATAACCAAATCAAAGATGTAGAAAGATTAAATTAAACCAAATTTATAGACATATTAAACAATAATGCAATGGGATGACGATATCAAATCTCTTTACTACCAAATGCAAATTTACAACGTATCAGGTATGCTACCTGCTAGAAGCAATGCAGGCCACATGTTAGCCAATATTTATAATATTAGGAAAGAAAGCTTTCCATCTGAACAGAATATATACTAAAGTAACAGATATTAACTGAAATATAAGACCAAAAAAAATCCCTGCAGCTTATAATAATACACAACCATCCTTTCTAACTGTGAGGATACACAATTAAGCTCGCATGACACAGACTCTGCCTAGCTTGAGCTCGGATAAATAAGATAATCTTACGTTCCTGGACTAATAATCTGAAACTCCCTTTCATTAGAGACGTGATTAACTTATAAAAATGTCAGAAGCTCCTCAAATCTCTCAAATGACGGTTGCTCCAAACACATCGATTTTAACCATATTATAAACATGCATACAGAGTAAAAATTGCACGATCCTTTAAGGTAACAAGGTTAATTGTCGTAACTAATGAATTCCTTTCAAAAATCAGAAACAAATTCATACCAGAAAAATTAATACAAAGTCCTCATACAACATATACGTAACGTATAGGACATGGTACAAAAACCCTAATTTAGGAATTGCTTTATTGAACTAAAAATAAAATATTGGAAAACTTAACTCCTAAAAATAAGACATATTAACCTAAAATCAACCTTTAATACCAATTTCGAGACTACGCAATGATCGAATCATCAAATTGGAAGTACGGACACAAATAAATTGAAACAATCAACAACTGAAAATAGAATGAGGTTTTGAAACATAAATGGCATCGAAAACAATTAATCAGAAGAAGAAGAAAAAAACTGACCTTGGAGAAGAAGACGAGAGAGAAAAGATGCGAGAGTAGAGAGGATGAGGAAGTGTGTTGAGGTGTGGTGTCTTGCTGTGCTTTTTTTTTTTCTGGGTTCAACACGAAAACGCTAACACATTTGAAGGTTGAAACTAGTATTATTGATATAGTGTAGAATTCTTTTGTTTATTTTAACTTCAATTTAATTTTTAAGTATCCTTTGCCGGTTGCCTCTCTCTCACATAGTTAGGTTTTGCGAGTTGCGGATTCACCTTAAATTAATGTATTTATATAATAAGGCATGTTCGGTTCCCATGTGAATTAGTTTTTATAGAAATTTTTATTTTGTGGAAAATTATTTTCTTTGGTGAAATTGTTAGGAATTGTTTATGTTATTTTTGGATACAAGTATTTCAGTAGAAATGATGGATTTTGGTCTAAATTATATGTTTGGCAAATAAAAAAATTTGGAATTGGATTTGGCTCAATTCCCAACCCAAATGTTTAACAAGCAAATATTGTGTATTTCAAATAGTTAACAAAACCATGTCATTTCAAATTCTAAAAACAACCCAAATAAAAAATTGTGATTTTAATTGTAACATTTCAATTTCAGAAATTGAATTCATCAATTTGAAATGAATTTACACATCCAAACACTACCTAAGGTTTTTTGGTTAGTATATAGGAATTTTCATTTTATGTGAATTTTCATTGATCAAGAGGAGGGTGGGTAATTAAATTTCTACATTTTGTGGGAAATCCAAATTCCCATGAATTTTAACTTCCTTCATTTTCACTTTTTAATCCAACCAAACAACCAATTCATTTCAAATTCACATGAATTCTAATTTCCTTCATTTATTTCAAGCAACCAAACAACCCCCTAATCTGATTTATATTAATTTAATCTGATCTGATCTGAACTTATTTTTTGGATCTGATTTGATCTGAACTAATTTTTCGAGGCTGATATGATGTGACCCGTGTGATCTGATAAGAGCGCATATTACTAGGTGGGTTTAATTTATTTAAAAATCATGACTAATTATTGTGACTACTTTGAATTAAATCCGTAGTAAAAATCCTAAAAATAATAAATCAAATAAATTATGAATAAAACACAAAATGAAGAAAAATAAAATAAATCTATAATTGAAAAATTCATGATAAAAGAGGTCTAAAATAATATATATGTGAAATTAAAACAATATATATGTGAATAATTACTAAATCGAATTTTTATGTACAATCTATTATAATGCATAAGTGAATTGTTAGTCACTATGCATATATTTAGATCATGTTAAAACTAATGAAGTAATTGAAAATCGATTATAAATGGTGATTAAAAAAAGAATATTGGATTATTATCAAAGTTATAAAGAATTATGAAAATTGAGTGAAACGTTAAACACTAGTATGCATGTACAATTCATATCGATTATTTGTACGAATTATATCATCCATTATCATCACTAATCTCAATTTTAATCACCATTTAATTAGTCAAACAATGAGATTAAAACAAAGTAATGAAAGTTTAGAAGTGTAGAGACTTCAGGAAAGTACCTTGTAATGCCTTCGATCAAAACAACTAAGGAGTAATTTGATTATGTTGAATGCCAATGCTTTGTTTAAAGTTGATTGAGTTAATGATTTGTGATGTGTATAGATGAGTTTTGAGAGGTGTTTGATGTGGTATAAGTGTGTGGAATGGAAGTATGCAATGCATAGGAGGGCTCGGTGTTGTTGGCGAATGTTGAAATGCTTGGAAGGACTCATATTTATAGGCCAGAAGCTGCAACGAGGACTCGGGAAAGACCAGACCTGCATCTAGACGCATACCACCTGCGTCTAGGCTCAGGTCTGGTGCGTCTAGACGCAGGTCCTTATGGGTCTTTAGTAACTTTATCTATATCTATATCTATAACATTTAAAAGCCCCAATACCATGCTACTATTCATTTTGAACAGTAACGTTATCTAACGGTTTATGCCCCCTTTGCTGATGTCACTATACACTATTCCCCCTTCATTGCGCATCTAACGGCTGTGAGCAAAAAACTAAATCCTTTTATTCTTGTGCTCCCCATTTCTGCGTGCTTTCCTCTTCGTCGCCGCTCTATTACTCTCTCTCTCTCTCTCTCTCTTTGTCCTTTCGTTGTTGTATGCAGTATCTGTGAAGGTTCTTCGTCCTCTTTTAGTTAGCTTCCTCTGCAATTCTCTTCATGCGCTGGTTAGAATGGAGGTTAGGTATTTGTTCGTTGAAGATTCTTGATTTTCGACCGTCTAACGCATTGGAGCCTGGACGTTAAGGTTTCTTAAAATCTCTCTGCGCTGGTTCAAATGTAGGTGAAGAATTTCTTTGTTGAAGCTTCTTGATCTTGGGTCGTCTATCCGTCCCCTTCAAGCCTGGACAATTAGCACCGTTACCTTCACCGTCGACCTCGCTTTCACGATGGGATGAGTTTTCCTAAGTTTAAGTTAATGTTTTTAGTTTTTTTTACAAATGGAGGATTCTTTCTTTTGTCCTGAAGTGGTTACGATTTAGGGTTTAGACTGTTTATTAGGCTTTCTTACTAATTATGGTAGCTATTGTCTTGGAACCTTGACTACTATTATCATAATCTTCCCTGTCGCCATGTCTTCGGCGATAGGGTTAGTTCTTTATGGTATTGTTTTTTTACCAGCCTTTTGTTTTATGATCGTCCTTTCTTATGTTCTTGGGTGGCAATGGTTTAACATTATGATTTTTTTGTTCAATTCCCTTTATTTTGGTCTCCCCTTTGATCTTCGATTGCAATGGCTTACTGATTTGCCATTCTACTGTTGCTTTGGGTTTTAGTTTAGGTGACCCGTCTACGAAAAGGTATGCTTCTGCTCTTTGTATTTTCAATTTTGTTGTTTTTTTTTAAAAAAAATAGGAAAAATTGTAAAAAATAAGTCAACCTTTAGCCGGTCTTCTCAAATTAAGTCAACCTTTTGATTAACTCAAAATAAGTCAACCTATTACACATATTCGCTCAAATTAAGTTTTTTCACTAATTTACTTGTGGAGAAAGTTAATAATTTCAATGCAAAATTAAAGCGGTGCATTAACATGTTGTTGTTTATATGATATTTCATTGAAAATGTCAATTTAATCAACAAACAATTAGTGAAAAAACTTAATTTGAGAAGACATGTATATTAGGTTGACTTTTTTTGAGTTAATCAAAAGGTTGACTTAATTTGAGAAGGTCGGCTAAAGGTTGACTTATTTTTTTACAATTTTTCCAAAAAAATATACAGTCTATGTCTTTGGGTTTGGTTTTGCTTGTTTAGTTATCACTATTTGGTTTCTCCGTACTAGGGATTCATAATAATTCTGCGTGTTTACTCTTAATAATGCTGGATAATTTGTATTGTATTGTGATATTTCTTGGCCTTGACCTCAAAGACCATTATTTTTACCCCAATTCAATTAATTTTGAAATGTATATGTAATGACATGTATACATATATATCACTATAATAAAAACCAAGTAAAGTAACGTAGTCACAAATGCAATAACTACATGCCTATTTACGTGATCTGCGTAACCCGTCTAGGGAAGTGATGACCCTAGATGGGGCGCAATTAAATGGCTATTTGCTCACTACTGCTTGCATGGGCCGTCTCAAGGAACGAAATCCCTATCTCTCTCTTCCAAGTCATCCAGCTCGGAATTGATTCAATTTTTAAGGGGAGTGATGACCCCGTGATTTTCATTGACAATGTACCGAAATTGTTTCTCAAACGGAGGCGTAGTTGTGGTATGAGCACGCATCACTTTCGCTAAGCAAAAATGCACATTTATTGCGTAAACATTTACATTTATTACCCACTACGTTAACATACATAAACCCTGCCAAAAGTGACATTTGTTTTGCATCTTTGCTTTGCTCATCTTGTTCTATCGATAATAACAGTTATGGCATAGTGTGTGGTTTTAGTGTGATATTACTTAATGGCATAGGTATTCCAATGGGCACAATTTAATGTTTTTAGTTTTTCTACAAATGGAGGATTCTTTCTTTTTTCCTGAAGTAGTTACGATTTAGAAATTAGACTTTGTTTATTAGGGTTTCTTACTAATTATGGTAGCTATTGTCTTGGAATCTCGACTATTATTATCATAATCTTCCCCATCGCCATGTCTTCGACGATGGGATTAGGTCTTTATGATATTGTTTTTTTACTAGCTTTTTGTTTTAGGATCGTCCTTTCTTCTGCTCTTGGGTGGCAATAGCTTAACATTTTGATTTTGTTTGTTCAATTCCCTTGATTTTGGTCTTCCCTTTGATCTTCGATTACAATGGCTTACTAATTCTCCATTCTACTATTGTTTTGGATTTTTTTTTAGGTGAGCCGTCTACGAAAAGGTATGCTTCTGCTCTTTTTATTTTCAATTTTGTTGTTTTTTAAAAAAAAATATAAAGTCTATGTCTTTGGGTTTGGTTTTCCTAGTTTAGGTATCACTATTTGGTTTCTCCATACTAGGGATTCATAGTAATTCTGCGTTTGCCTACCGCGTTGGACTCACGCCTATTACAGCCATTACTTTTTCCTACTTCCTAACTTCCATTCTGCAATAAGTTTCTGTATCTAGTTTCTATGACTTAGATGCTTCTAATTCAATCAATCAATAATAAGTTTAAGTGAGTTGCTTCCATTCAAGAATATATAACTTTTAATGTCGATGATATGGCCTGACCTGGCCCGACCTGCAACGACCCTGATTTTCATGATATTTCTGCCATGAGTTATGTGTATTTATGTGATGTTATGTATAGTTCAAATTTATTTTTGAACTATTTATTTTATTTTATATGAATAATTTCGATTTAATTCGAATTATTTTATTTGCAGTTATTATTATTTATGTTAATTATTATTTAATTAATTAGAATTCTTATTATTTAATTTTCTAATTAATTATTTAATATTTTGGGCTAAATCGATTTATGCATGATTAATCATGTAATTTTTGTAAATTAGCCCAATTGATCACGAAAGCCCAATTTTGGCCATTTCTCTTGCTTGGGCCGGTTTTCCTCAATGTATGGCAAGGATTTGCCACTTGCTTTGTGTTCACACCTTAACTAACTCTATATATAGGGGAGTTAGTAAGGCTTGATGATCCTTTATGCTCATTTGCCCATTTAAACACACTTGCCATCTCTTGCCATCAAAAGTTCAAAACACAAAACTCCCTCCCTTGCCCATCAATCCACACGCCATTTTTGGCTATGAACAAACCATCAATTGTTCATCATCAATTCTAACCTTAAACTTAAAGATTCAAAGTCTATTGATCTTTAAGTATCAAAACACAATCTAAAACTCAATTGTTTCAATCAAGATCATTAGTTTGGGTTGTTTTCCGGATTTGTTCGTGTATCTTGTTCGAGTGGGGTTCGTGTGTTCGTGCCGTGAAAGAGGGCCGTGTGTGTCGTGGTGGTGCAGCCGTGCAGTGGTCGTGACCAGGTGGTGCAGCCGTGCAGTAGCCGTGCAGTGGTCGTGTGTGTGCCGTGTTCGTGTGGCTCGTTTTCCGGGCAGCTTCTTGTGTTGAATTGGTGTGTTAATCTTCAAAAAGGTAACATACTTTCTCAACTTAATTTGGCATACTATGTTTCATAGTATAGATTAAATGAACAAGATTGGTTTAAAGGAAGTTTTGATCATGTTTTTGAGTATGAATGTAAATCTGGTTTTGTGTGGTTTAATGATGATTTTGATGATTGAATATGATTATTTTATGTTTGATTATGTTGGTTTTAAGTTCATGTTGATCATGTTAAAGTTTGATGAATTTTGGATGATAGTAAGTTGGTAATTTCATGGTTATATGTTGAAGTATGCGTGTGATTTAAGTGTGTTGGATGAGTTCTTGGTTGAAGTTCTTGAATCTTGATTGAGTTCTTGATGAGTCTTGTTAAGTTCTTGATTAAGTCTTTTAAGTTAAAGAAAGGGTTAAAGAATGATAAGATGTTGATAAGATGTTTGGTTTACGCGTTATTTTCTTAAGTCAAGGCGTAAAGGCAACTTAAGAAGTAGCTAAGTAAGTAAACTTCGGATTAAAGAATTAAAGATTTGTTAGAGATTTAGCTTGATTTCGTAACTAGACGCCTAAAACTTAGAGTAAGATTCTATGTTTTTGGGTTAAGACGTTGCCCTTATTCCATCCGCGGTATTGGAATAGTTGGTGGTCTTACTATGTTGTCTTTGGATGTGGATTTCCAGTAAGATTGGTTTCACGGGACTTGGGAGTAAAATTCTCATTTCCTAACATAGTAGAAAGTTCGAATGCGTAAGATGCATTCGTACGTGCATAGTCCGGTCTAGTCTATGAATGATTGCGCCAAAGATAAGTTTGGATAAGTTGGTTAAGTCGAGTTTATTATTGGATGATTTTCGCATATTTGGTGTTTGATTTGGTTATTTGATTTGTGCTATGTTTATGTGTATTCCCATTAGGGTGAGTCAGTTATGTTACTCGCCACTGATGGTGGACTGTTGTTTGTTTTTCAGGTAATTCTGATGATGAGGTTCTTGCTTAGCTTTGGGTTGGGCGAGCGCCGATATTATGATTTAGTTGTATTTTCATTATTTTATGATTTTGGATAGTATTAGACTGTGGTAGTGACTTGTATACATTTGTTTTGGACTCTGACATGTGTTTGGAGTTTCGTATATTAGATTTGATAGTGTGACTTTTGGTTTAGTACTGTACAAACTTGTGGGTATTTGTACTTTTGGGTAATAATAATAATATCTTGAGGTATTTGTTTTAATTTTTAAGTATTTGAGTTGTTAGTTATGGCTATTCGACTCGTCGGTTTCTTCCGCGTCGATTTAAGCGAGTCGGGTCGTCACAGTTGGTATTAGAGCCGAATAGGTTTTAAGTGAAGTTTTAGGATTTGAGTTAAACCCGGGAGTTGAGAGCTTTACTATTCCCGAGTGATTAAACCAAATTCTAGGTTAAGTAAAGGGAGAAGAGTTGGGTAGAAAGACAAGGATAAGATCTTTTCTATTTCTTTTCTTTCTTTATTTTGTTTACTTGACTATGGTGGGGTATATGACTGACATTGTATTTCTTGTTATGTCTTTTGTTGTGATGCGTTGCAGCATGTCTACACCTCGCCGGTTGAGTACTGGACGACAGAGGTTGCGGGCACTCAAGGAGGCGATCCTTACGTTGGCGCACCATAGTCGTCATACGCCGAGTACGCAGTCGACGTTCGATCGTATCGCACGTCATCGACCTCTGACTTACGACGGGGTTGCCGACTCCACTACCTTGGAGAGCTGGATCCGCGAGATGGGGAAGCTCTTCGACGCGACGTTTTGTCCCGAGCACGAGAAGGTGCAGATCGCCGCATATTACTTACGTGGAGAGGCCGATAACTGGTGGATGTTAGCTAAGGACGCGTACTTGTCGTTGCATTCGATGTCGTGGATCGAGTTCGTCGATAAGGTCCAGGAGTGTTTCTACCCCGACGAGTTGCGGTGGTAGAAACAGGAAGAGTTTCTTACTCTTACACAGGGTAAGATGTCTGTCCAGGCGTAGACCGATAGATTTACGGAGTTATCGAGGTTCGCTACGTCTGTGGTTCCGTCGGAGAAGGGTCGGGTCAAGCGCTACATCAAAAAGCTAGATCCGAGGATTCGCGTTCACGTGATCAGTAGTGGAGCGACGACGTTTCAGCAGGCCTACGAGATAGCACTCGAGATTCAGGCATCGACGGGTGAGGAGGATTCGAGCAAGAAGAGAGCTCCGGTTCCGACGACTACAGCTTCGTTTAAGAAGCCCCGTTTCAGCACACGTAGCAGTACCCCTCCGACCACGAGTTCGCATAAGGGTTTTGATGGCTCGAAGTGCAGAGGATGCGGCCGAGACTTCCATCCAGGGAAGCGGTGCGATGGTTCGCCCATATCATGTTTTTAATGGAGGAAGGAAGGCCATAAGGCGTCGACATGCCCCGAGAGGAAGCCAGACCCTGAGGTTAAGCAGCTTCCGGCACCGACGAAGACTCTGGTGAAGAACCGAGTCTACTGTATGACCGAGGCGAAGGCCGAGGTTCAGCCTGACGTCGTATCAGGTAGATTTCTTGTTTCTGGTGTGTTAGCCTTAGTTTTATTTGATTCTGGTGCTACTGTCTCTTTTGTGGCTAGTAGTTTTGCCTCGAGGTCTAATCTTCGTGGCAACCTTCCGATTAGTTCAGTTATTACTCTCCCTTCCGGAGAGGATTTTGTTTGTCAGCGCGAGTTCCGAGGATTGCCTATCGTGATAGCTGGGGAGCAAGCGACGGCTGATCTGAAGGAGTTCCCGTTGATAGAGTTCGACGTCATACTTGGTATGGACTGGCTGTCGAGGTATCGAGCGATCATTCGTTGCCGAGATCAGTCAGTGACATTCCGAGGACTTCAGGGCAACCGAGTTACCTACTCTGGGTTCGTCCTTAAGATAGGAGTAAAGGTAATCTCTGCCTTGAAAATGAGAAAACATCGCCAGAAGGGTGATATGGTGTATCTATGTCAGGTACGAGACTTGACTGAGGAGCATCTATTGGACGATATACCTGTAGCGAGGGATTTCAGAGACGTATTTCCTGATGAGCTACCAGGAGTTCCACCTGAGCGTGATGTCGAGTTTCATATCGACTTAGTACCCGGGACAGCGCCGATTTCGAAGGCACCGTACCGGATGGCACCATCTGTAACACCCCGTATTTTTGGGGTTGGAATTTCCGGAAAGTAAATCGTCTTTCCAGTCGTCTTAAGAATTTATTTCGAAAACTATTAATAAATTCTCTGTTTTACAAATGAAAAATTCTTTAAAAGTTATTTTTCGGGAATTTATGCTATTAATATTTTATAACGTTGTCAAAGTATTTTTCCTCTAATCTGACTATTGTATATTTTCTCTTGACCTCAACCCACTAGGTACCTAGAATTTCACCTTATGGCTATTCATGGTTGTGGACCGACTCAGAATTTATGTTGAATTAATAGTGGATCGGCTAAGTAGGGGTTAGAAGTAATTTTAGTCCCTTCTTGGTAACCGGACTTGAATAGCCTTTTGATATGATTTTTGGGCCAAATTAAATCTTCTGGCTTATCTCGAATTTGGGCCGATGACCCAATTATTTTTCCTCTTGTCCGGCCCCTCACAAGTATGGCCCATAATTATTTTTTTTCTTTTTATTTATTTAATTAATTGGGATAATTCTATTATTTAAATTAATTAAATAATTAATTATTTTTAATTTGCTAAAACCTAGTCAACCTAAGCTATTTAGCCCTAATCACTAAGTCCACAACTACCCTATTTTCTCTCACACCTCACGGCAACCCCCTCCCCCTTATAGCTATTGTTTTTTATTGTTTTTTATTTTTATTTTATTTATTCTATTTAAATAAGAATATCAATTGTATTCTTTACCTTATTCTAAAGTTCATAAACCCTAAAAAGAAACTTCTCTTCTTTTCCTCTCCTCTTGGCCGAGCATTTTATTCACCAAAGTGGTGAATTTTTCTTGGAATTTTTAGCGATTTGAGGTAACTATGCTTTTCTGTTTAATTTCGGTACTAGTTAATCATATAATTTATTAGGGTATGATCATGAAAACTGTTAGGAATAATGTTCTAAAACTTCCTTAAGAATGTCGAGCCATATGAAATTTGTTCATGAATGTTTCTTGATTTATTTCATGTATTTTCTTGAATTATTATTGTTAATCTTGATTATTTAATTGCTATATTAAAGTCTTGAATTAAAAAGAATTAATTTGTTCTTGATGTTCTAAAATGTCGAGTGTCTTAGAATAATTTTAGGAGCTTCTTTACTGTTTGATCTTTAATCAAGATTTATTTCATGGCAAAATTCGTCCTTCTCTTGTTTGAAACAATTTAATCTTTCAAACCGGTAAAACTGTCCAGATTTGGTTTACGAATTTATTAAGATACTTAATCAATTCGGATGGCTACGAAATTTTAGGTGGAAGTCAGTAATAATGTTTTACATCTTGTGTTAAATTTTCGTAAATTTTAAAGTTCGTTTGCTATGGCAGAAAAATATGAAACTGATTTCAGACTAATCTAATTTGTTAGTTGTAAAATCAATTAAAAATAGTAAACGACGTTATTTTTGGACGAAATTTATGCACGTTAAACCTTGAACTCATGTTTAACTCCCATCAAAATTTCCAGTTTATTAGAGACCTTTAAACGGACATTCCTAATTTAATTCTTTAAAATCAGACTGTGTAAAATAGTGTGATTAAATTATTAAAACATGTTATCATTGAATTCTTGAATCTAATCTTGATTATTTTAATGTTTTAAGTATGACCTTTAATTAATATTATTAAGTGTAATTGCTAACCATTGATAATTGTATTTAATTAATTGTGTTAATTTTCGGTATTGTTGACCTGGAATTTTCGAGTGAATTAAAATATGGAAGGTAGGATTTTTATCATGTTTTAAGTAATTTTTATATGATTGTTTAATGAAGTTAGATTAATTATTGTTATTTTACGAAAATGTCGAATGGCTTAGTTTATTATAGATCAACTTTAGTTAATTTTTGACCTATAATAATATTAGAAGGTAACTTTAGGAATTATTATAATAAAAGGAATTAAAGGATTTATCAGGAATAAGTTGTAATATGAAGGGATAGGTATTATTACTATTATTATTACTAATATTATTATTATTAGTATTATTATTAGTATTATTATTATTATTAAGGAATCAGTAGGGACAAGTTATAATAAGATATGATAAGATATTAAAAAGGGAAAGAAAGGAAACAGAGTAAAAGGAATTTGAATTGTTTCGATCTCTGGCTAGGAAAGACATGGTATTTAAGGTGGCCAATATACGTGCCGCACCTCTCTTTCCTGGGATTTCGAACATTTCATTTCCGATTACGGCCACCTAGTATTTCCCGACTCAAGAAGATATAAGATAAGATTTAAGATATGAAATATAAGATAAGATAAGGACGCCCATTCGATGATACACGAGTCGTCGGATTGGGTTAAGTCGATGCCACTGCTCCATGGGACGAACACACGAGTTCCCCCGTGCAGTTCTTGGTTCTAGAATATGTAGTCGTCTAAGTAGTAGTACACGAGCTGCTATTTAGGGGTTATGGCCATAGCTTAGGCTTAGTGGTGCACACGGGATCCACTACAGGTTGAATACACGAGTTCACCCCGGCATGTTTTAGGAAAGTTGTGGTGCACACGGGATCCACAACGAGTTATAGTGACCGGTCCGTTAAAAGATAAAGATGATATGATACGATTATAAAGTTAAGATGAATGATATAATATGATTATAAAGCTAAGATGAACGATGTGATACGATTATGGAATTAAGATAATATAAGGTATAATATGATAATTGAAGAATAAGATGGATTATAGTATAAGTTAAGCATTAGTTGTAACATAATATGGTTGGTATAAGTCTTCCGCTGTGTATGTCTGATCATGAAAGTATATGTGTATTTCGTATGTAAGCTAGTTTGGTGCACGTATTTAGTACGTATCTCTAACCGTATTTTGCAGGTATTATTATACGTATTGTATACGTACTTTTATATGTATTTTATACGTATCTCTAACCGTATTTTGCAGGTATTTTTATACGTATTGTATACGTATTTTTATACGTATTTCCGTGCGTATTTTTATACGTACCTTGTATGTACATGTGTTTGGAATATTATTTGCTGGCATGTTTTCCGTGTGTTATCCTATGCTATTATGTGTTTAGTGGTCCCTTACTTAAACGGGACAGCCTAGTTACTCGCCACTGACGGTGGACCCCCCTCAGTTTCAGGTGACGATGCAGCTGCTTAAATCGGGCTTCCGCTGGGTTGGGCTTTGTGCAGCAGAGACCTGTAGTTTAGCCTTTGTTTTCTTAAGTTATTTAATAAGATTTCTATGCAATTTAGATTATCCCAGCCTGTTGGGATGGACTTTATTTAACTCATGTAATTTAAGTTCGACCTATGTAGACCTTTGGAGTTTTAGTTTATTTATTTAATAAAAGATGTTTAGTTTTTGAACTATTAATTTCATTTATAGTTTAATTGTTTAAGTAATGATCCGTTTGTCGATTTCCCTTCGTCAATTGACATGTCCAAAAAGTCGGGTCGTTACACCATCTTAGTTGCTAGAGTTAAAGACGCAACTCCAGGATTTGATCGATAAGGGCTTCATTAGGCCAAGTGTTTCTCCGTGGGGAGCACCTGTGCTCTTCGTGAAGAAGAAAGATGGTAGTATGCGCCTGTGCATAGACTACCGAGAGTTGAATCGGGTAACTATCAAGAATAAGTACCCGTTGCCCAGGATTGAGGACCTGTTCGATCAGTTGCGAGGAGAAGGAGTGTTTTCGAAGATAGATCTTCGATCTAGATATCATCAGATTCCAGTCAAAAAAGAAGACATTTCGAAAACTACTTTTCGTACTCGATACGGCCACTACGAGTTTGAGGTGATGCCCTTTGGCCTCACTAATGCGCCAGCCGTGTTCATGGACCAGATGAACCGGACGTTTCACCACTTACTCGATAAATGTGTCGTAGTATTTATAGACGATATCTTAGTCTATTCGAGACATGAGTCTGAGCATACGGAACATCTCCGGATGGTGCTTGAGATATTGCGTAGTCATAAGTGGTTCGCGAAACTCTCCAAGTGTGAGTTCTAGCTTCGCGAAGTAGCTTTTCTAGGTCACGTAATCAGTAAGGAGGGCATTAAGGTAGACTCGGCTAAGATTAAGGCTGTAGTGGATTGGAGTAGCCCGAGAAATGTGGCGGAGGTTCGTAGTTTTCTGGGATTGGCCGGATACTATCGACGATTCGTCCAGGACTTCTCCAAAATTGCTAGGCCGATGTCTAGTCTCCTATAGAAGGAGGTACGATTCGTTTGGACGGAGGCTTGCGAGCAAGCATTTCAGCAGTTGAAACAGAGATTAGTCTCTGCTCCGATTCTTACCCTTCCGAACGATGAGGAGGACTTCGAGGTCTATAGTGATGCTTCGAAGAGTGGCCTAGGTTGTGTGCTCATGCAGGGTGGGAAGGTCATCGCTTACGCATCGAGACAATTGAAGGTGCACGAGCGTAACTATCCTACGCATGACTTGGAGTTAGCGGCTGTAGTGTTCGCGCTCAAGATCTGGAGGCACTATCTCTATGGCGATTCGTGTAGAGTATTCACGGATCACAAGAGCCTCAAGTACATCTTTACTCAGAAAGACCTCAATATGAGGCAGAGGCGATGGCTTGAGCTGATTAAGGACTACGACCTGACGCTTAACTATTGCGAGGGCAAGGCGAACTTGGTCGCAGATGCACTGAGTCGCAAGCATCGCTTGAGCTTCAGTAGAAGTCGTGGTTCCGTTAGACTTCGTCTGACATCGATGAGTGCCGAACCTGATTTAATTCAGGAACTGCGCAAGGGTCAGCAGAACGACCCACAGCTGGCTAGGATTCGAGAGGCTCTGCGGCAAGGCAAAGCCGTAGGTTTCAAGATCCCTTCCGATGGTAGTCTGCGATTTCGAGGGAGGTGGTGTGTACCGGACTGTTCTGATCTTAGGAACAGAATCATGTCTGAGGCACATAACTCGCCCTACTCTGTTCATCCTGGAGGTAACAAGTTATACCAGGACCTCAGGGGCCAATTCTGGTGGCCTAAGATGAAGAGGGACGTAGCAGAGTTCGTAGCTCGATGTTTAGTTTGTCAGAAGGTTAAGATCGAGCATCAGAGACCAGGAGGTCTGTTGCAGTCACTACCTATTCCGACCTGGAAATTTGAGTCGGTATCTATGGACTTCGTGGTTAGCTTACCCACCTGTAATGGCTTGAATGCTATTTGGGTCATAGTGGATAGGTTGACCAAGGTCGCTAGATTCATTCCGATGAAGATGACCTGGTCTATGGAGCGTCTAGCGGAGGCGTATACTCAGGATATTATCCGACTTCACGGAGTTCTGAGGGAGATTGTTTCTGATCGGGATCCGAGATTTTTATCTCGCTTCTGGAAATCAGTTCAGGAAGCCTTTGGGACGAAGCTGAAGTTGAGCACCGCTTTTCATGCGGCGACTGATGGTCAGACTGAGAGGACCATCCAGACTTTGGAGGATATGCTTCGGGCATGTACTCTGGAGTACCATCATTCTTGGGTACGTATGCTCTGCTTGATAGAGTTCTCCTATAACAATAGCTATCACTCCAGCATCGAGATGGCTCCGTAAGAGGCCCTGTATGGCAGGAAATGTCGGAGTCCTATATGTTGGAATGATATTAGTGATTCTGTGGCGTTGGGACCTGAGATGGTACGCGATACTATCGAGAAGGTCCGAGTCATCCGGTCTAAGATGCAGGCCGCTCAGAGTCGTCAGAAATCCTACGCCGATAATCGACGTAGACCGCTGGCTTTCGAGGTAGGTGACAAAGTCTTGCTTAAGGTTTCACCATTCAAAGGAGTGGCATGCTTTGGTCAGAAGGGGAAACTCCGACCGAAATATGTGGGACCTTACGAGATACTAGAACGAGTTGGGGAGGTGGCGTACCGATTGGCTTTACCACCTAGTTTATCTAGTGTGCATGACGTATTCCATGTTTCCCAGCTAAGGAAATATGTACATGATCCTACCCACATTATTCCAGTGGAGTCGGCAACGTTTGAGCCGAATCTGACTTTTGAGGAGCGACCCGTCCAGATCTTAGATCGGGAAGTGAGGACCCTTCGGCGTAAGCAAGTCCAGCTCGTCAAGGTGTTGTGGAGAAATCAACACCATGAGGAGGCGACTTGGGAGACAGAGGCGTCCATGAGGCAGAAGTATCCGGAGTTGTTTGAGGGTGAGCGATCTCCTTTGCCTTAAATTTCGGGACGAAATTTCTTTAAGGAGGGGAGGTTGTAACGACCCTGATTTTCATGATATTTCTGCCATGAGTTATGTGTATTTATGTGATGTTATGTATAGTTCAAATTTATTTTTGAACTATTTATTTTATTTTATGTGAATAATTTCGATTTAATTCGAATTATTTTATTTGCAGTTATTATTATTTATGTTAATTATTATTTAATTAATTAGAATTTTTATTATTTAATTTTCTAATTAATTATTTAATATTTTGGGCTAAATCGATTTATGCATGATTAATCATGTAATTTTTGTAAATTAGCCCAATTGATCACGAAAGCCCAATTTTAGCCATTTCTCTTGCTTGGGCCGGTTTTCCTCAATGTATGGCAAGGATTTGCCACTTGCTTTGTGTTCACACCTTAACTAACTCTATATATAGGGGAGTTAGTAAGGCTTGATGATCCTTTATGCTCATTTGCCCATTTAAACACACTTGCCATCTCTTGCCATCAAAAGTTCAAAACACAAAACTCCCTCCCTTGCCCATCAATCCACACGCCATTTTTGGCTATGAACAAACCATCAATTGTTCATCATCAATTCTAACCTTAAACTTAAAGATTCAAAGTCTATTGATCTTTAAGTATCAAAACACAATCTAAAACTCAATTGTTTCAATCAAGATCATTAGTTTGGGTTGTTTTCCGGATTTGTTCGTGTATCTTGTTCGAGTGGGGTTCGTGTGTTCGTGCCGTGAAAGAGGGCCGTGTGTGTCGTGGTGGTGCAGCCGTGCAGTGGTCGTGACCAGGTGGTGCAGCCGTGCAGTAGCCGTGCAGTGGTCGTGTGTGTGCCGTGTTCGTGTGGCTCGTTTTCCGGGCAGCTTCTTGTGTTGAATTGGTGTGTTAATCTTCAAAAAGGTAACATACTTTCTCAACTTAATTTGGCATACTATGTTTCATAGTATAGATTAAATGAACAAGATTGGTTTAAAGGAAGTTTTGATCATGTTTTTGAGTATGAATGTAAATCTGGTTTTGTGTGGTTTAATGATGATTTTGATGATTGAATATGATTATTTTATGGTTGATTATGTTGGTTTTAAGTTCATGTTGATCATGTTAAAGTTTGATGAATTTTGGATGATAGTAAGTTGGTAATTTCATGGTTATATGTTGAAGTATGCGTGTGATTTAAGTGTGTTGGATGAGTTCTTGGTTGAAGTTCTTGAATCTTGATTGAGTTCTTGATGAGTCTTGTTAAGTTCTTGATTAAGTCTTTTAAGTTAAAGAAAGGGTTAAAGAATGATAAGATGTTGATAAGATGTTTGGTTTACGCGTTATTTTCTTAAGTCAAGGCGTAAAGGCAACTTAAGAAGTAGCTAAGTAAGTAAACTTCGGATTAAAGAATTAAAGATTTGTTAAAGATTTAGCTTGATTTCGTAACTAGACGCCTAAAACTTAGAGTAAGATTCTATGTTTTTGGGTTAAGACGTTGCCCCTATTCCATCCGCGGTATTGGGATAGTTGGTGGTCTTACTATGTTGTATTCGGATGTGGATTTCAAGTAAGATTGGTTTCACGGGACTTGGGAGTAAGATTCTCATTTCCTAACATAGTAGAAAGTTCGAATGCGTAAGATGCGTTCGTACGTGCATAGTCCGGTCTAGTCTATGAATGATTGCGCCAAAGATAAGTTTGGATAAGTTGGTTAATTCGAGTTTATTATTGGATGATTTTCGCATATTTGGTGTTTGATTTGGTTATTTGATTTGTGCTATATTCATGTGTATTCCCATTAGGGTGAGTCAGTTATGTTACTCGCCACTGATGGTGGACTGCTGTTTGTTTTTCAGGTAATTCTGATGATGAGGTTCTTGCTTAGCTTTGGGTTGGGCAAGCGCCGATATTATGATTTAGTTGTATTTTCATTATTTTATGATTTTGGATAGTATTAGACTGTAGTAGTGACTTGTATACATTTGTTTTGGACTCTGACATGTGTTTGGAGTTTCTTATATTAGATTTGATAGTGTGACTTTTGGTTTAGTACTGTACAAACTTGTGGGTATTTGTACTTTTGGGTAATAATAATAATGTCTTGAGGTATTTGTTTTAATTTTTAAGTATTTGAGTTGTTAGTTATGGCTATTCGACTCGTCGGTTTCTTCCGCGCCGATTTAAGCGAGTCGGGTCGTCACACGACCCGTTAAAGAATGGATGAAGCCTGGCTCGGCTCGGCCCACCAAATATTTGACCCGCCCCGACCCTAACCCGACCCGTTGAACAAGATTATTTGGGGGGTTTGTGTATATCTACAACATTTACAATAAATTTAAAATATATATGTGTGTGTTTTTATGTATATGTAATGACATGTAAATACATATTTATCACTTAATAAAAATCAAGTTAGGTAACTTAATCACAAATGCAATAACTTCATGCCTACTTACGTGATCTGGGGAAATTGTCTAGGGAAGTGATGACTGTAACGACCCGTATTTTAGCAGCGTTGTTTTCGGAGAAAACAACAATACAGATCATTATTAACTAAAAACCTTTATTATCAGATTCATTAATTACAACGGAAGCTCTAAACTTAATTCATATTATTCAAATAAACCATTAAATAATCCAAAATTAATAAGATTTCAAAGTCCATTATTGCTACAAAATAAGGAATAGTCTACTAATAATAATAATACAAAGGCTAGAAATGGTCATCAGGATAAACTACTAAGCTATCTTGCACACAATCCCAGCCCTTGCGTAACTCATTCAGTCATCACCTGTACCTGAAAAGGATTTTGGGGTCCACAATCAGTGGTGAGTAATTAGATTGTTCTACTTAATCAGTAGAACACAATTAGAAATATAATAGTTAGAACAGATCAACCAAACAGTCAACAAAACATCAAGAAATCATACATAAACATTATCATTCAAGTACGCAGCGGAAACAATCGTAATAACATAATAAACCGAGACCTTCCGAATTAACTTATTCAGTTCTAGACTTCTTGACACCACTATGACCTTTCAGTTCTACTCAGTTCAGGTGCTAATCCGTGGCCAGTCATATGCTCGTAGGGGGAACCTTAATTCTTCCCCAACTTTCCTTGTCTCATGCCGGGTCAACCACGTTTGATCTACTTCCCGAGCACTGGGATCCAGAACTGTCCCAAATCCGAAGATAGGACAGTGGCTTCGACTATACCTATATTCATGGCACTTTAGCCACTAGATAGGCGGTCATTTCATAGTTAATCATCTTTTCCAGTTTACAATTCCAGTTCTCAATTCTGGTTCACAATTCAATCCTTATTGACACAACTTAGCCTCTATTCAGTTCTAGTTCGTCGTCTTAACTTGACCCAAAACTCTAATCCGATACTTGTACCACTTGACATTCACTAAATAAAACAACAATTAATTCAATTCTTTAAATAATTACATAAACAATCAAATAATCAATTAATTTAAACAAATAATCATATAAACTAACAATTATCAATAAATATTACTTATAACATGATAAAAATCCTCCTTTTATAACACTACACCACTCGACATACTTGAAGCAAGCAACAGAAGTTTACACTTCAATCTAATTAAATACAATTACCAATAATTAATCATATGAACTTAATAATAAATCATAAAATTATACTTTAAACATTAAATCATCAAACATGGACTAAAACAAGATCAAAATCAATCCTTTAATACATATATATACTACACGACTTTCTTGGCTAAACAACATCAACAAGATCAAATTCAAGAAACTATCATATCATAATTAATTCAAAGATTAATTCAAGATTGTCATCAAAGGTTAAAGTTAGATCAAGAATATAGCATAAAGATCGATTCTTGAAAGATTGAACCACTCGAAAACTTCATAACACCTTGGGTTACTATTCGACATTCACAAAATACACAATTCATTCAATCAATCTTCAAGTTTATAAGGCAAGAATCATAGAACATGCTTAGATTTATACAAGAACATAAAATAAATTCATCAAAACATTGCAAAAGTATTCGGCCATCATAATATATCATCAACAAGTAAGTTTTATCAATTCAACAATAATTCTAAGTAATTCTAAACAATTCTAAACATGATTAAACCTATTATAAGAATTATACAACTAATCTATCATATTGATTAAATAAAGCAATCTAATTACCTGACAAGAAGTATATGGTTCGACTTTCAAAGGGGTGTTCACGGTTCTTGGCTTTCTTTGATGATTCTTGTTTCAATTCTTGGTTGATAATTCAATAGAAAGAATTGAGGTTTTATTTGGGTGGATGGTTTTGCAACTTTTCTTTAAAGAATAAAATTTATAAAAGTTGTTGTCCTTTCCTCTCTTGGTCGTGTATATTGATGAACAAAGAGGGGTTCTTGGCTCTTAAATCTTAGTAGAGTAGTTAGGATAAAAATTGGGTTTTTTTGATATCTGATCAAACATAGATATGATTTATTATTTTAGCTTGAAAAGGAATTAAATAATTTGAAGGAGAAATGTAAGGGGGGACCGTGGGGTATCATAAGAAGGATGGGTGTTATTGGCTTCCTCAAATCTAGTAGTCAAAGTAGGAGAAGTTGGGATAAAAATAGGATTTTTAGGAAAAGGTCAAAATATATATAAATTAGTAGTGTTGGTGGAAATAAATTAAATAAATTAATTACATGAAAAGGGATAGGGGGCCGTGAGGTGTAGGGTAAAGAGAAAGAAATTGGGCTCAAGTTTGGCAAGATGAGATCAAGGGATTGGGCTATAGTAAAATAATTAGATTGCTACAAACATAATTAATAATTAATTAAATAAGAATCAATTAAATAATAATCAATTGAATATTTAATTAATTATGAAAAAATTTAAAATATCCCAAAACTTTGGGGTATTACAATGACCCTAGATGGGGCGCAATCAAATGGCTATTTGCTTACTACTGCTTGCGTGGACCGTCTTAAGAACGAAATTGGAATTGATTCAATGTTTACGGGGAGTGATGACCCCGTGATTTTCATTGACAAGGTACCGAGATTGTTTCTCAAACGGAGGCGTAGTTGTTGTATGAGTACGCATCATTGTCGCTAAAAAAAAAGCACATTTAGAGCGTAAACATTTACATTTATAACCCACTATGTTAACATAAATAAACCTTGACAAAAGTGACATGTTTGCCTTGTTTTTGTTCTAAGCCACCCTATATTCGTCCAAACTCATGAAAATGAGTCATTCTATGCTTATATGAATGATATAGAACATGGATAAACATGAAAAAGCAGTATATGGGCTAATTGATATGAACATGGGAACGAAAACACCCAAAACTAGCCAAAAATGATATGTTTGTCTTGCTTTTGTTCTAAAACGCCCTATATTTAGTGTAATAACCCGAAATTCTGGGCCAGAAAATTTCGCGGTTATTAATGTAATTTATTAATTCTAAGTCCGATTGGGCCGTTAAGTTGGACTGTTTGCATTTCTTTTGGTCCAAATCTTTTCTTCAAATTGGGCCAAAGACCCAATTCCCTTCTTCTTTTACCCATGGCCGGCCCTCTTGTCTTTAATTGGGTCAATGCTAATTTTTGATTTAATTAATTAATATTAATTATAATATTTTACATTAATTAAATTATTTAATTGTTTTAAAACCCATTAAAAGTTGACCTAACAAACTTTGTTAAGTCAACCAAATTTTGCTCAACTATTTCCCTATTTCTCTACCCTCCCACACGGCTAACCCTTTAAAAAAATTAGGGTTTGTTGCTTCTTTCTTTAAATAGGACCTAATTCATACCTTTGGTTCTTATTTTGCAATTTATTCACAAAACTCTACAAAAATTATTTTCTCTCCTTCTTTCTTTCAAAATTGTCGAGTGACTAAAGATTCACCAAGGTGAATTATTTTCTTGTGTTTTGGAAATTAAAGCGAATCCAGGTAACTTCGCTTTTCTATTTAATTAAAGGGTAGAAAAACACATAGTAATTAGGAATTGTAACATGAAAATTGTAGGAATTTAATCTTGTTTTTCATAAGAAAATGTCGAGTGATGATGATATGTTTCTTGATTTATGTCTTGAATTTTCTTGATTTTTATGTATGAATCTTGCTTGTTTTGATAATCAAAATTTCATAAATTAATTCATGATAAATATGCATGATTCGAAATTCTTGTATAAAATTTATGATTTATGTTCTTGATATATTCTTGATATTTTCGAGTGGTTCAAAGTGTTTTTGATGTTTTTCTTTAATTGTTTTAAACATGTTCACGATTAAATTAATTAGTATAATTAAATCTTGAATTGAGAAAATAAATCTTGTTAATTATCTATGATTGTCGAGTGAATGGAAAATTAAAGAAGAATTAAAAATGTTATTTTTATGTTAATCTTGATCATATAGAATTAATTATGTAAATCTTTAATTTGATTCTTTAATTGTATCTTGTTATTTTTAATTCTTGAATATATATAAGTTGTTCTTGAATTTGTATGAATGCCGAGTGGTGTATGAATTTTAAGCATGATGATTGATCTTGATTCTTTGATTTAATCTTGTTGATTATTGTTAAAAGTATGATTTTTATGTTATTGATTAGTTAATTTATTTAATTCTTGATGATTGAATTTATATAAATTAATTGACAAAATTGTGTAAAATATGGCAAAATGTCGAGTGAAGAAAATTTGGAAAAATAGAATTCTTACTATAATTTTTGGTAATTTTAAGTAATTAATTAATTAATTAAAATAATTTAAGAAATTAATTAATTATTGTTTGAAATTGAAAATGCCGAGTGAAATTAAATGTAATTAGTAAATTTAGTTAATTTTGAATTATTATTAATTTAGGAATAATTAATAATAAAAGTTACGGATAAAATAATTATCAGGGATAAGTTGTAAAGTGAAGGGATAGATAACAGTATTAATATTATTATTAGGATGATTCGGTTATTTATATTATTAATAATAATATTTACAAGTTAATATTAGTAATAATATTAAGGTTAGTATCCGAAAGGATAAGTTATAAAGTTATGATAAGATGTTGAGGATAGCATAAGATAAGGTTTGAAGTTGCATAAGATATTACTAGGGATAAGAAAGGAAACAGAGTAATAGCCATACATGTTATGTTTCGGTCTCTGGCTAGGAAAGACTTGGTATTTAAGGTGGCCAATATACGTGCCGCACCTCTCTTTCCTGGGACTCCGAACATTTCATTTCCTATTACGGTCACCTAGTATTTCCCAATATATGATATGATATGATTAATTAAAGATATAAGATATGATAAGGACGCCCACCTGATGACCCGAGTAGTCAGACTGGGTTAAGTCGAGGCCACTGCTCAATTTGGACGAGTACACGAGCTCCCCCGAGCAGTTCTGGGTCTTAGGATATGTAGTCGTCTAGTAGTAGTACACGAGCTGCTATTAGGGGTTATGGCCATAGCTTAGGCTTAGTGGTGCACACGAGATCCACTACGGGTAGAGTACACGAGCTCCTCCCGGCATGTTCTAGGAAAGTTGTGGTGCACACGGGATCCACAACGAGTTATAGTGACCGGTCCAAAGAATGATATGATTTGATACGATATGATATGAAATGAAATGAAAGTTATGATTATGATATGAAATGAAAGTTAAGAAACAAAATGAAATGAATATGATAAGACAGGATTATGAAACAATAAGATATAGTATATGCTAAGTTATTAAGTTTGGGTTAAGATATATTCATGTTATGAAATGACATAAGATATAAGTTAAGATATAGGTTATGACTTAAGGAATTTGGGGATAATTTAAGTTATGATTGTATTATATTATAAGTATATGAATGATATAAGACTTCCGCTGTGATTCTGTATTTTGTATGTATGAAAGTATAAATGTATGCGTATGTATGTATATGAATGGTGAGTGTATTTTTATACGTATTTCTAACCGTATAATGCAGGGTTGATTGTACGTACATTATACGTAGACCTTACGTATTCTAACTGTATTTCTGCAGGTATTTTTATACGTATTTTGTACGTATACGTATGTTTGTACGTATTTTTATACGTATTTTGTATGATTGTATGTAAAGCACGTATTAAGTTTCTATACGATTTTTATGTGCTTTTCTATGATATTATGTGTTTGGTGGTCCCTCGATTAAATGGGACAGCCTAGTTACTCGCCACTGACGGTGGACCCCCCCGTCAGTTTCAGGTGAAGGTGATGCTGCTGATTGACGGGCTTTCGTGGATGGGCTTGAGTGGCTGAGGACTTAGTTTAGTAGACCTTAGTTGCTTAGTTCATGTTAGACTATTTTAATGTTTTAAGACAATTTAACTTAGCTTATTTCATTATCCCAGCATGTTGGGACTGTTTTAAGACAACTTATGTATTAGTGAATATTGAAATATTTGGATAATTAGTAGTTTAACTAATAAAAGTTAATTCATTTATTCGAATAATCTGATTTATTGTTTATTTTAAGTTGGTAATGATCCGTTTGTCGATTTTCCTTCGTAAATCGACATGTCCAAAAGTCGGGTCGTTACATTTAGCCAAACAGATCTCAGACACCCCAAACCGCTGCTAAGACAACATTAATCCTACAACTAACATTTTAGCGAAACAACTTGAATATTTTATGACATGTGTGTTTAAAGTGAATAGCTACTTTTGGATTGGGGTCAAGGGCAGGCAGGAGGGATGGTGGTGGTGGTGGTTATTGCATACATAGCACGGGGCAGGGGATGGGGAAGTGTGGTTGGCGTATATACATATATGTGTGTGTGTATATGTATATGTAATGACATGTACATACATATATATCACTATAATAAAAACCAAGTAAAGTAACGTCATAACAAATGCAATAACTACATGCATACTTACGTGATCTGCGTAACTCGTCTAGGGAAGTGATGACCCTAGATGGGGCACAATTAAATGGCTATTTGCTCACTACTACTTGCATGGGAAGTCTCAAGGAACGAAATCGGAATTGATTCAATGTTTAAGGGGAGTGATGACCCCGTGATTTTCATTGACAAGGTACCGAAATTGTTCCTTAAACGGAGCCAGTTCCTTTAGGCGATAGTGAGACACCGATAAAACAGATACGCTATCTGTTGGAAATAGAACCTGTTGATACCATAGACACACTTCCTACCATCCCAATTAAAACATTACGCTCAACGATCAGTGACCCTGCATCATTTCGCCATGGGTTGCCTGAGCTTAAAATGATGACACCTGGTGGGACCCTTTTGCTAGCTTATATCCCAATTCTTAATGATTTGCAAAAACTACTTGTTGTTGCCATAATATTTTTTACGTGGTACCTATCCCAAATAAACAGCACTGATTCATTAGATGTTGTCCCGCCTTTTTTGGAAGACTTAATTTATCCACCCCAACCATTGCCAGATGAAATAACTTTCTTTAGAGTTGAGTCAGAACCAATTATTATTGACATCGAAAGTTATACAAATACCATTCAAGTTATTGCGACCATTAGAGAGGAGTATGGATTAAATCTCATAATGACCAGCCTTCCAAGTCCTATAGTAGAAAATGCAAATCAGACACGGTTAATCGTTGAACCTATGCCACCTCAGCCATTCACACTAATACCACCCATTCAAACTGGCACTACTATTCTTTTATGGAATGTACGCAGGCTAGCTCGGCTTAGCATCACTGCCAAAATTTATCAATTAGTTGCACAACATGACCCTGACCTACTTGTTCTTTCTAAAACCCGCCTCAGTCCAAATAACACACGTGAAATAACTGTTGTGCTACCGTTTGATAAGTGTTGCATTTTAGACCCGGACGGCTCATCTGGGCGCGTGGTTGTATTGTGGAGGACTGGAACTATTAATCTTCAAAATTTGTTTGCCCAACAATACCTAATCAGTGGATTCATCCGGTATGAATTACTACGCCTGTTGAATATTATACATGTGTGTTGTTGTCCACCATACTTGACCAGTACATTAACTCCTGTTTCTTTTTAATACTTCGCAGGGCCCGGGCGTGTAGATAGAATATTACATGGTTGGGCGGCATTGAAGCCAACAATTCCAAGATGT
This sequence comes from Salicornia ramosissima, assembly GCA_951394345.1. Lineage (NCBI taxonomy): Eukaryota > Viridiplantae > Streptophyta > Magnoliopsida > Caryophyllales > Amaranthaceae > Salicornia > Salicornia ramosissima. The sequence continues at coordinate 16,657,637 of OX596235.1, forward strand.
ATATCAACATTTGTAGCATGCATTAGCTATATTAGTGATATGTACTAAAACTGACTTATTAATGTAGATAGCAATTTTCAAATTATGGTGCGTTACATGTGCCTTGTGTAACAACAGTTGTGTTAAATTCTAATTAATGTGTGCTCTCTATTTGGTGTACTCCTATATGTCAATTGAGTATATCAGACTCTTACTAAAGATTGTATTCACCCTTCATTTGTATGCAAGGCTTCACTTAGTATTCCCATACACTTTATTTATTAGAGTTGCACAACATCCATTGCAGCTGTTACACACTTGCATAACTATGCAACTATGCTAACCTTTTTCATGCTCAAAGTGTTTGCAAAGTGCAAAGTAACGCTTCTGTCTGCATATATGTTACGACATCACAACAACAATGCTGCTTTGATCCTTTATGTCAGCCTAAATTATTACACACAGATTGTGACGTGGTTGGTATATATGTCAGTCGCTCTTATTACAACAACCCTAACACATTTATTTTACAGCCATTTTAAAACGAAATGTAAAATTTATACCTGCGTTCCAACCATAATTTTATTTGTATTCTCCAAATGTTTGTTTTACGTACTTAGAACGCTAATTAGGTTATTTCCTATAGTGTTTTAAAAAAAAAGCTCAAAATTTACATTAAATTCCCCAAATATGTTTAACCTGAAATAATACTTTAACAATTACAATCCGCTCCCATTTCCTCAAACACAATAGTCTATTCCCCCACAACGTAGCTACCTTTTCACATTTTAGATCGATTCTAATTTTTTCTTTAACTTTATAATCTACTTTTACTCATTTTCACTTCTACTTAGACTCACTTAAATTGTATCTTTTTTTTGTTTTAAAGCGTGTACCTTTAACCTTGATTGTCCTTTAAATTACATTTTACTTTGCAAGAGAAGTTTACCTTACGCATCATCAAAAAATATTGTAAAACTAAAATTTTTATTCTACATTACTTTTTGTCTCAATAATTTTGCCTTTAATGTTATGCATCAATTTTCAAATTTAACTTATTGTTCACATCTCTTTCCTTTAATTTCTATTCCTAATCTTCATTTTCCTTCAATTACATATCTTCATTTTTTTCTCCATCTTTCTACTCCTAAGTTTCACTTTTCTTCAATATTACACCTCATTTTTCCTATGTTTATTAATAGAATACATATATAATAATAAGCTCATTATTTTTCTTCATTTTTCTTCTATGTTCTTCATTTTCCTTCATTTTCTTTACTTTTTTTTTTCAGCTTCCCTAAACTTATTTTTATGTATATATATATTTTACCCCTGTGCTTCATTTCTCTTCAATTTTCTTCAATATTACACCTCTACATATATGTATTTTATGTTTATATATTTATATATAATTTAAATGTATTTATGTTATATTTTTTAATTTAGATATCTATATATAAAGAAAGGCAATTGGTAATTGGCAGCAAAGTCAACATGGAGATTCTAAGTTTAGGAACAAAGTCAACATCATATTGGGTATGTCTTCAAAGTATGCAACTTTGTTCTAAGATTTTTGTACTTCTTCTTATCTCTACTATTTTCAATCCACTTTTTCCATAAAATATGGAAAGTTGTTTCTTTGTACTTTGGTTGTGGCTCAACTAAACTTAGTGTCCTTATTACCAATGCTTCTTGTCTTGCCTATATATATACTTCATTCACCTTCCCACATTATACCTTCACTGCATACCAGTTTCATTTAAAGGTGAGATGTTTTCTGGAAATTCATGAAAAGTCAATTTCATTTCTATTAAAAGATTAGTCCTATTCTGCTTAGATTTAGAAGAACATGATCCTCCTTTTATTTATTTGGAACACAAATTTTGTTACCTTCTTTATACATTTCTTGATGTTTGCTCATGCTCTTCTTAGAAATCATTCTTATGTGATGCTAATGTAAATACAACTCAATGGGAATTTCAATCTTATAGTGGCACACTCATATTTTTATTCCATTAGTTTGTCTTTACAATAATAGAGTTTTTCTAACGTTTGTTGTTGTTGTTGTTATTGTCATCCTTTAGGCAAAATTGGAAAAAAAAAAACCAGCGAAGGAAATTTCAGGTATATATTTATTGCAATATATCTACTACAAGTGTTCCATACCGTATGTTTATTGCTACACTTAGCTTACACATTGGTGCTCATTGTTTGCTTGTACTGTTTGTTTCCTGCACATAATATTTGTGTAGAGAGGATAGCTAAAAAAGATGTTGCGCACACTTTAAGTTTATGTTGCATAATGCCAAGTGAAGATGATAATAATTGCATTATATTTATACTAAGTAATTAGGCTAATAGTTTATACTGGAATATCTTCTAATGATATGGCCAGGTAAGTACTTATCATACCATTTTCTTTGCAGTATTAGCCATGGCACATATAGTACCTTCAAATCTTCAATCAGCATCTCCTTCATCATGAATTCATGATACTAAGAGAAATATGTACATGTATAGGACTGCCAGAACCTTCTTATGCTATCGACAACGCAGCGACAAATTTAGTTTATGACATTGTTTGGAAAAAAAATAAGCTGCATGCATTTGTTTTCTATGGGAAAAAAGGAACACTTGATGAAGCTTTTGAATCTGCTGTTAAAACAATTGTTTTATTTTTAGTTCGATAATATAATATCGTTGTAATGGATGTAATTCCTATAAGAAAGAATATAACACATGGAGTACAACTCTTTAGGATGAAAAGGGATGATTATGAAGCAATGGAACAAGCGATACCTTCGTTCCGTAGGAAATCTTTGTTTTCAGTCCAAGGTATAGACATTGGCGAATATACTGTGGAAGTAGATTTATGCAATTGTTGCGTAGTATTGTTCACAAAACTAATGTTGGCATTACTCCTATAGAAGTGATATCTTTAGATGATTTGCACTATAAGGCATGGTTTACACTTGAATGTATTGGCAGTGATGGCATTTCAAAATGTATTATTCGAGATCTAGCCCCTTTTATAGAAGCTGCTAAACAAGCTTTAGCAAAAAAAAAAAAAAATTGTTGGTGAGCTTGTGGGCAGGTTCAACCTTCAGATTAAAGACGTGAATTACTACTTTCTAAGTGAAGCTCGCTTAGCGCTGAAAGTGGAAAGATAAAATTACATTTCCCTAAAAGAAAGAATTCATGGGCTGCTTGAGAATACAGACCCACAACCTTTGGTAATTGAACAGGACTGTCTCACGCCCAAAGGACCTAGAAACATAATAGTGGTCACTGATGTTCCTCCATTGCCTCCTAAAAAAGAAATTGGATTGACATCGGTCAACTTCCTTAAGTTACCATACCTGAAGGAGTTGTTCCATCTCAGCTACAGACTCTCTTCACGGACAAAGCAAATAATTCGCTAATATGTTGATTTACCTGGAGTTATAGGCCGTGCTACTTATTAGCCTTTTGCTTTTGTCTGAAGTATCTGTCTTCATTGGCAGATAATAGGGCTGTCCTTTTTCTTAGTAAATAGGTGCTCACTTATGGTCATTGAACTTTTGCTCACCATACATTTCGAATAACCATATATTAGTACCCTTGTTGTAGTAGTTATGCTCTTCTAGGTTATACATGAAGAGTTGGTATAACTATGGTGTGTTATCATCATCTATGTATCTGTATTTCCATATATATTATATATGATAAAAGACGCACAAATTGTTGTGTCACTTAGTTTGTGAGCAATTACTTTATGTTGGTATATACTGTTGTTTGCGTACATATTTAGTACATTTGTTTCTTTGTTATTGTTTAATAACAAGGAAAACAAAAATTAAAACACTACAAAGATCATTTTGGTTCAGTAGTTAAATTCCATCGACCCTTGTTTACTAGGGATCACGCTTTCGGCAGAATGGCTACCAGATTCAAAAGGGTATTCCACCAGAGCAGGCGAGTCGTAAATAATGGAGGTGAACAACAACATTTACATGTCAGCAATCAACAATTACATGAAGAACCAACACCCTCAAATGCAGAGAGTAGCCTCGCTTACTACATTTCATCAGAACCTCGCTTTAATCAAAGGCCGACAAATAGTGGTAGTCAGCATAATCATCGACCTCGAAATGAACTCGTCTACCAAGTATGAGCATTTTTTTAACCTCTTCGTTTACAGTCTAATCAATACAGATTGCTAGCAACCTTTTCCCGCCTGATCTCTTTCATTTATTTACTTCAAGTGATGATGAATCAGTACATTTCCAAACATATAGCCGCCTTTATAACAACCTCTTTGCTTTCTCTCTTGCCGGCTCAATTGATGTAAAACCATCAAAAGGCATCATTTACGTTTTCAGATTACATGGTCAGCTTTATCATTTCTTGCCAAATTTGTTACCACACAATGGCTAGCCCAAATTCCTACAGCTGTATTATGATGGTCAGTTTAAAGAAATCAACAGGCAGAACCGCTTCCCTAAACTTTGCTCTTCTGTCATTGATAGATTGATGGCAATCATGCATTGCAATCCCTATGCCAGTTTTTTTAAACGCCTAAAAAAATTGCAAGTTAATGATACAACCACTTTTTTTATTAATAAAAGCCCGCGGCTAAACCAATGTGTGTATAACGCTCCAACAGTTGACGAGGTTGCAGCCATATGGTCGGATTGATCGTCTGAAGCAAAATGTACCAGCCCCTACATAGTTGCTTCAGGCAAATCTGGGACAGTGCATCGGATCCAACATTACTTTGGATGTTATAATCCACTCCAATACCCTCTTCTTTTTCCTTATGGAGAATCTGGATGGCGCCATGAAATTTTGAAAAAAAAACATCTGAATAACACAGGTACAGATGTCAATGATCCACCTGTTCAAAATGCCACCACCATCAACGAATTACTGGATGCCGAGCATTCAGGTACACTTCTATCTTTAGTCTCCGCTTTCCCTACTTGATGAGCATTACAATGCATGTTTAGCGTCCTTTTGATTTCATCTCTTTTAAAAAAACTATATTTAGTTCATCATAATAGAAAAAGCCATGGATAACAATATAAGCCAACATTAGCTATGCTACATATTTTTTCCTCTCCATAGTTTTATTGTGTCAGAGTTCAATCCTTTGCTTTCAACATTATTTGGGTCATTTTGATGTTTTACCTTTTTCCAAAACCACATGCAACTTCTTTTGATCGGAGCAAACAGAATATCTCTTGCCGAGAATACTACTCATATCTCCTTCAGATACGTGCTGGGAACCATATTTTAACAACAAGCCGCCTACTACTACAATTTGTGGTGGACATGTATGGGAAGCTGGAAAAAACGCGTCTGGATTTTTTCAAGCGCAATCAACCTATAATCAGAGTAGACCTATAACAGGGTCTATTAGATACAGTTGTATCTGGTGAATGTGGAGGCGCAAATGTAGACCGACGAATCATCTTGCCACCAACTTTTATCGGAGGGCCTAGAGATATGAAACAACGATATCTAAATGCAATGGCCCTTGTGCAAAAATATGGCAAGCCAAATATATTTGCAACAATGACATGTAACCCTAATTGGCCTGAGATTAAGGCTGAGCTTCGTGAAGGGGAAAAAGCGCAGCATAGACCAGACCTTATTGCTCGTATATTTCACAGCAAGTTGAGGACGGTTGTAAAAACCCTGTCCTTGTAAACAGAGAATCTCAGCGGAAGACAGAACATTGGATGGGAGTGCCACTAAATTCTAAGTCCAACAAAGTAAAGATCAAAGACTACTATGAAAGAAAACTTCAAAGGAAAACCCTGAGTCAACAAATAAACTCTTTAAGTTCATCATTCTAGGAAATATAAGCCAAAAGGAGTAAACAAGTCCAACTATAGTAACCCAAACATTTCCAAAGGTTCAAACTTAGAAGTACATCCGCATAACTCTAGAAATTTGCTTAAATAGAAAATTATTGATTGAAAAGTCTTCCTTAAACTAGTTGCCTTATAGAAATCCAGGATGGCTAGAACAACGGGAAGGACCCTAACTTCGAGTCTCACACACCCAGCCCAAACAGTTATGACTCTGCAGTCATTCAGCATCTGAAAAAAAAATGATAACAACTCCACAGTCAGTGGCAAGTAACTAACAGTTCTCCCAAACATAACAAACACAAGCTTAGAACCACAGATCAGGCGGCTAAATTAATATTATGAAGCAGCAAGATACAACCAGACTAATGAATTTAAGATGACCATTTACTTACAACACTTACGTCCATAGTCCTCCTGCAAAATCAGTTACATTCAACACAAATGCCACAACCAACATAGACATAAACCATGACGTGAGATAATTAGCAACATTTAAGAAGACGACTAAACCACAACCAGAATCCAATTCACAAACAAGCTATATGAGTAAAATTGCTTTCAACTACCTAACATAAAACACATGATTGGAGATGGAACGAACACAAGTGGTATCTCACAGTACCCCTTCCTAAGGTTTGTCAGTAGATGCCCAAAATATGGACTTACACTACCGACCCTAAGATACTATAAGTAGATGCCCAAAATATGGACTTACACTACCAACCCCAAGACACGTTAAGTAGATGCCCAAAATATGGACTTACACTACCAACCCTAAGATACATTAAGTAAATGCCCAAAATATGGACTTACACTACAAACGATTAACACGTACGATTGTGATTGTAGATGGAATGATCGCTAGTGGAAATCCCGCAGTACCACTTCCTAAGGTTTGTCAGGTAGATGCCCAAAATATGGACTTACATTACCAACGATCAACACACAGTTGATGTGTCTAAGAATGGCCAAACTTCCGGTGCCGGATGGATGCCCAAAATATGGACTTACACCTCCAGAACTCCCGGACGACAACAATTAACCCAGGTAAATATTGTTCTTGGTCCACACAGTCCAAGGAACAAAAACTGATCTGACCATTGAATCATGCAGCCCAATGGCTCCAACTAACAATAAAAAATAACTCTGACATGGTCATAAACTACGGACGACAAATTATATCGTCGCTATTGACAACATTCCTATTCCTTTGTTTACCATCCACAAGAATAAGTAAATTTCAAGAAAATCACCAACACTCGTCACACATCCATACTTAGTCCAAAATAAATTCCAAGAATATTAATTTAATTACCTCGAGAAGAATATGCGTCTAAAACCTAAGCAAAAGTAATTACCAAAATGCCATTCAACCAAATTTACACCGAAATAACTCCTATTGATTAGCAATCACTAAAACCATAATTAGGAGTCAAAATCCATCAACAAAACATAAATTTAAACCCTCTAAAGTTGCTGTCCAGAATATTAAAAGATGAAAATCAACTACCAAAACATGTCCAAAAATTGTTAAACTTACACAATTAATTCTATACTTCACCAAGGACATAACCAAGCATATTACAGGCCTAAAATTAAATTAAAAACATGCTAAACAATCTAATATGTCACACGGCCAGAAGCTATATACTTCAGAAATATAATTGCAAAATTTCCACAAGTTATACAATAGTTATTCAATTAATTCCATGTTCAACAAATTTTCAACTAGGCATAAACAACACCTAAAAATTATGCAAATTCAACCATAAATTCCAGTATAATGAAGGATTAAATACATGAGGGTATCACTAAAAATTAAATTTGGGCAGCAATTCGCTCCCTTTTAGGACTAAAATCAATTACCGAAATAATTCATAAAAATTATTCTACAACTAATTACTTGATAGGTTATTAACACAAATTAAAACTTATCATTTTATACCCAAAACTCATGAAAAATCAGCCTAGAAAGGCCACGTAACCACACGAAAAATTGCATGCAACAATATCATAAAATAATTCTCTAAACAATTACCAAATTAAACATGCAATTGCAATTAATCATCCCATGAGATTCATACATTAAAATAGTATAAAAATAACTCTAATCTATACCAAAATACATGAAAAATCAGAATTAAAAGCAAGTAGAAACATGCATGCAAAAACCGATTTTAAGGCTAATTAACATATAATTTGTTCTAGTTTGTTTTATTAATCTTCCTTACATATTTTAAACCCAAATCCTATCATCCTAAACTATGTGATTACTAGATTAGAGATAGTGCTAGTTACCTTGAAATCTAATGGAAGGTAGTGCACAAAATCGCCCCAATAATGCTCCAAAGACCACCAAAGTATGCCCAACACTTAGCAAAATTTTTGAGAGGATTTTATTTGAGTTATGGAGTGGAAAATCATAAATGAAACCCCCCCGGCAGCTGTATTTGGCCAGCTAAATAAGAGGAAAAAGTGTTACTTAGAAGGCTTAGAGCAAGGCCACACTTAAGCAAGTAAGTGGGGTGTTTTGGTTGTCATGCAAGCAACCAAAAAAAGGCCACATGGCTTGATTTTGGTCCGTCCATGATGATGCACAAGCTACACATTTTGGTTGATCCAAGTGCTCTTATAACTCGAGCACAAAAACCGCTAATTCGAAAAATCGATATATAATAATTCGAGTATTCACACTAACACACAATGAAAAAAATAATGTGTTAAATACGTAAATACATTATGTATGGAAAATAATAATGAAAATAAAATAAAATTTTCAAACCATATAATATATATATATATATATAAATATTTTAAAGAAATGAATAAAAATAATAATAATAGTTTTATTTTGGAAGTAAAAATAAAAGAAAGAGCATATTTATCAAATAAATAATTAAATAAACATAAGAGAATGATAGGAAATTATATACATACACATATATAATTAAAGGCACGAAATTTAGGGGTATTACAATGGCAAAAAAAGGAAATCATGGAAAAAAAATTGACGAGGTTGCAACATTGATATACGTTGTTGAGTTCCAAAAACGTGGCCTTCCGCATGCTCATTTTATGATAATTTTAAGCTCCTCTCATAAGCTAAAAGCACCTGAACAATTTGATAAATTTGTTTCAGCTGAACACCATCTACAGCACAGCCTCATTTACGCTCTTGCGTGTTGAATCATATGATGCATGGTCCTTTTGGAGAAATAAACCCTCAGGCATCAGTGTTCTTGCATGAAAGAATATGAAGGTAAGAGAATGTGTAAGTCAAAGTATCCCAAACCTTTTGCTCTATTTACTACAAACAAAGATGATGGATATCCTATCTATCGAAGAAGGAATACATGAGAGACTGTTTTAATTCGTCGCCACAAAATGGATAATCGTTGGGTTATACCTTATAATCCATTTCTTTTGGCATATTTTGACTGTCATTTTAATGTAGAAGTATGCTCTACAATCCAGGTTGTAAAGTATTTATACAAGTATGTCTACAAAGGGCATGATCGAGTATCATTTAGTATAGGCATGTCAAATCCTCAGGAACCAATTGATGAGATTGAAAACCACCAAGCAGGCCGCTAGCTATCTCCACCAGAAGCAACAAGGAGAATTTTTGGATTGGATCTATACGAAATGTTACCTTCTGTGATGCCACTTCAGGTACATGGCGAGAATACGTAGTCCATAAGTTTTGCAGCAACCGAAAATCTAGAAGTTGTGGTTTCTGATCCTAGGCGATGCCAGACACCTCTAACTGAATTCTTCAAGATGAATCAAACTAACCTACCTGGAGGGAAGTATTTGCACTCTGAATTCCCATAACATTTTGCCTGGAATGATAGGTTACGTAAATGGATTGCAAGGAAAAAAGGGAAAATGATTGGAAGACTTACATTTGCAAGTCCTGCAGAAGCTGATCGGTTTTATCTGTGCTTACTTTTGGCAAACATTAGAGCGCCTATTTCATTTGATGATTTAAAAATTGTAAATGGCCATAAATGTGCTTCATTCCAAGAAGCTTGCATACAACGCGACCTTGTTGAACATTGTAACATTACTGAAAACTGCCTCGATGAAGCAGTCCAAGTAGGTATGCCACAATCATTGTGTTGTTTATTTGCTACCCTTTTCATTTTTTGCAGCCCACCAGATCCATTATACTTGTGGGAAAAGTATTATGTTTCATTATCAGAAGATTTCCACTCTAAATATCCAGAATCATCCAGCATTGTCCTTTCATTGACTCTTGACAAATTGGAACAACAATTGGAATGCATGGGTAAATCTCTAGCAAATTATGGCCTAGATCATCTTAGAATTTCACAACATGAAGGCCTACATTTAACAAGGGACATTCGTGATGCTTATGAGGCTCCACTTACTGAAGAGTATATCAGAGCACGCAAAGAGCTGAATTGTAAGCAAAAAATTGCTTACAAAGCAATTGTAAGAAGCATAAAGCAAGGGTCATCTGGAGTTTTTTTATTGATGAGCCTGGAGGAAATGGTAAAACCTTCTTATACTGTGCGCTATACGCAAAAGTTAGGCTACTAAATAAGATTGTCTTGACTACAACATCATCTGGGATTGCGGCAGGGTGCCTTCCTAATGGAAGAACTGCTCATTCTCGTTTCAAGATACCATTAGATCATAATAAGTCACTTATTTGTGATGCACCTAAGCAAGGTATCTTGGCTGCATTACTAAAAGAGACTTCACTTAGTATTTGGGATGAAGCACCAATGGCACATAAAGCTAATATCCAAGCACTTGACACTCTATTGCGAGATCTGTGTGATCCTAGTATAATTTTTGGTGGCAAAGTTGTTGTGCTAGGTGGTGATTTCCGACAAGTTCGGCCTGTGCTGCCACAAAAAACTCAAGTAGAGGTAGTTGAAGCAAGTTTAGTATCATCCTCATTATGGCCTGAATTTAAACGGTTTCATCTTGAAGAGAATATGCGTGCCAAAGATAACAATCTGCTTGCAGAATTTTTACTTACTTTAGCAGATGAGCACCTGCAAGAAGAAGAACAAGCATTCATCAACCTACCTTCATCCATTGCTCATTCAGTGATTCATTCAGTCACAATTGTTGAACAATTAATGCAAGATCTAGTCCTGCAAGATGTTGGCACAGGCATAACAAGAACTATTTTCAGCAACAAAGCCATATTAACTGCAAAAAATGATGAAGCTAATATGTTGAATAAGGCATTCATTGAAAAATTCCATAGTGAAGGTATATGTTACAAAAGCTTTGATGCAATATTAGACGACGCCTGTTATATCTACCCCACCGAGTTTCTGAATACACTTTGTCCAGGAGGAATGAGCTCGCACGAACTCTACCTCAAAAGAGAATGCCCAATTATCTTGTTAAGGAATCTTGAACCATCATCTGGATTATGCAACGGAACCAGGTTGACATGCAAAGATTTTTTCCCTAATATGATTTTGTGTGAAATTGCGGTTGGCTATTATAAAGGGCGCTAAGCTATGCTTCACGGATAAATTTACGGCCATCAATAACTTCCAACTATCCATTCCAGTTTGAGCGAAGGCAATTTCCATTTAAGCTTTGCTTTGCAATGACAATAAATAAATCTCAAGGGCAGAACTTAGATGAAGTTGGCCTTTTCCTTAAACAACCATGTTTCTCGCACGGGCAGTTATATGTTGCTTTATCACAGGCCAAAAAGGCGTCGAAGGTTCGCATTCTTTCACAACCATGTATGTCCAACTATAGCAGCACTAGCGTTAAAAATGTTATTTCCTTTGATGTACTCACAAGAGCTGACATTAGGTGAATGTCCATTTTGATAAGGTAACCTACACACAACACTCAGCTGACTACAATTATGCTTAAGCATGTCATTTTTTTTATACATTACGTATTTGTATATATTTCGTTCATGAAACACAACACAATTATTGATTTTAGTTTTCGCTATTTAAATTATTATAGGCACCATACTAGGAAAAAGGTGAATATAACATCTTAGTGCAAGCAATCTACAAAAATTCGCAGCTGGTTAGTCCTTTTTTGTTTAAATCCCATCATTACATATTGCATAATGGTCTAAGAATTGCTTCATAATAGTAACCCAACCCCCTTTTTTAATGTTTACACAAATTCAGAACATTGTGTTTTTTTATCAGTTGTACTTTCTACCTTTTTTTTCCCCACTTTGCCCATCACAAATTCAGTCCCCTTAAATATTTATATTAGTGAAATGTACTTGCTAACAATGCTTTTAGTAAGAAAATTCAGTCCTGGCTTACTTGTCCACAATTTAAGGCCATAAAGCAAGAGAACTACTGTTCATAACTATTACCTCAACAACCAACTGCTCCCCTTGTACACGTCCAAAAAAAACTGCTCTCCTTGTAATCAGTGTGGGGTATGGCCATATGGTACAAGTCACTTTGTCACCCCTCTCTCCATGATCTATCCAACCCTTTCAAGAATAAGTAATATTCCTCATTCATTTTAAGGCCATAAAAGGGTACAACAACCTCCAACATCCAAAAATTGCCTTTAAAACACAAAACCACATTTACTCTTTCTGCATATTCTTCCATAACATCAATATTGAGAGCAACTATAAAACAATTCACTACCTTTTTCACTGCAACCTTAGGTATGCAATGTTATCTCCTTACTTTCTTCTCTCTTATCATGTAAATAAACTTTCATAAATGCTGAAATTATTGCTATGCATGCCTTATACAAACTATACAAATGATTATAGCACAAACACCACACAACAAATTTATTTGTGTGTAATTTATTGCTTTTCATTTGTCATGCATACATAGCCATAAATGCACCCACCAGTTCTAGATACTGTTAAAAAAGAGGATGGCCAATGTACTTACAGTTGAATGCACAAACATAATATTTGCTTTAAATTTATTGCTACATTTAAGTTCCACTAGCTCTATGAAGAAAAATAAATAAATAAAGGATTGAAACTCAGGCTTCATATAGAATAATTTTCAGTTCAACCTTTTTTTTACTGCATTGCACAAACATTGTAATAACCCGAAAATCTGGGCCAGAAAATTTCGTGGTTAATTATTATTGCTTCCAATATTCTAAGTCCAAAAGGCCTAGTTAATTGGACTGTTTGATCTTATTTCTTTTCCTTGTCTTAAATTGGGCCCAAAGACCCAATTATTCCCCTCACTTGGCCGGCCCTCTTTATTAATTGGCCAATGATGATTTTTGATTTTAATTAATTATTAATTAGATAATTCTAAGTTTGAATATCTATTTATTAATTTAATTATCTAATTAATTCCAAAAACCCTATTTTTAACTAACTTGTTACTATGTCTCCTAAGTTGACTCTTTTTCTCTAATATCCCTCAAAACTCACGGCCCCCCTCTTCCTTTTATTTATTTATTTGTTTCTTTTGTTCTTTATAATTATATAGGGAACAAAACTTATATTATTGTATCCTAACTTCAGAACTCTAAACTCTTAAAATAAACCACCAAAAATACTCTTGAAGGGCCGTGTATAGTTCGAACCCCCAAACAAGAATTTTTCTTTATTTCTTCCTAATTCAAGGTAACTAGACTATCCTCCTTGAATTTGGTATTAGTTTATCATATAGTTAATTAGGATTAAACTAGGAAATTAATTAGTATCATGATAGGGCTATGATTGTTCGAACCCTTTGGAAGATGGATTTTATTGATTGTTTCTTGATATGTTACATGGTCTTTTTGAATCTTTAATGTTATTGTTTAATTCTATGCATGTTTTAGTATCTTAATTTACATGTTTTAATTAAAATAATTGCATGAAATTTTCGAACTTGATTCCTTATTTATGCGTGTGATTGTCGAATCTTATGTCTAGTTTTATGATGTTTTCTTGATATAAAAAGCATGATCTTGATTTATTTAATTGTATAATTAAAGTCTTGAATTAAAATTATAATCTTGTTATAATCCTTTATAATTTTCGAGTGGCTCAAGAATAATAAAAGAATTAAAGTTTCAACTTTTCATGTTCATATTAAGCCTAAACCTTGATTTAATAATTGTTTATTAATTTAAAGATGATTTAAAGATTTAAGAATATGGTCTAATTAATACTTGAAAATAAACTAATCTTGTTCTTGTTTTCCTTTCATGATGGTTGTAAGTTCAATGTATACTCAAGAAGGGGGGGGGGGGTTGAATTGAGTATGTGTTTTTTCAATCGTTTTCAAAGTTTGTTTATCTTTTTGTGAGAACAACGAAAGAACAGTAAATAGAGGGTTAACGAGGTTCGGCTTCTAAACAAGCCTACTTCCTCCACTCTCTTACCAATATTATTAATCAACTCAGAATAATAACAAGGTTACACACTCAATTAAATGCTACAACTTTGTAACACTTAATTCCCCAACTGTTAACTCTAACAATTCACTCAGTGTTCACAGAACACTCCCCAACCACTTCCCTCTAAGTGGTTCAAATATTACAAACTCAAATCTCCGTAAGTTTTTCTCTTAAAGATGGATATGGAGATAGTTTTGCTCTAAGGATAGACTCTCAGAAATTATGACTTGGTTTTCTTTTGAGAGAGAAAAGTCTTGCTAGGGTTTTTGCAAAGATTGTTTTTATAAGCCAAGAAAAACCGTGCCCTAGAAGTTTGCTTGGAGACTTACCTAAATTGTGCAAACAAGCTCAACTGACACAAGTAGAAAGGCACCTATTTCAGACCTTTGTCTCCTTCTACTACATGTAGTGGAAAGTACACTAGAGTCCAAACAAGTACATTTCAAAGCTGATTTTGTGAATCAATTTGGCAGATTTTCACAACACAAGTGATCAATATTTTTCAAATAAATTTTCAAAATAATTTTGAACACTAAAATTTGTACGGATCACGTGCGTAATACTGAGGTCTGTTCCCACAGTGGTCTCAATACTACTAAGTCTACATCTGATAAAGGGAACTGTTCCAAGCTTGTTCTTAGCTTGTTCTTGGCCTGTTCTCTTTACTGGATGTAAACTTAAAGTCTTTTTGCTCTTTACTTAAAAACACTAAGAATATTTTCCTAAGCCTATTTTACAAGAAGATCCTAGAAATATAAGAAATAAATAACTCCAAGCTCTTGGCTTCTGATCTTCAAGTATCTCAAGGCCTTCATGGTTGCCTTGATGAGTCCTCACTTGATTCAACCTGTTCATACACAAATATGCATAGACATCAAGTATAGAGAACTGGTTTGTCGTCCATCAAATCAAACATGGTTCAACAATTTCCCCCTATTTGATGATGACAAACCATGAAGTTCCCCCTGAGAACAGTAACCAATTGTTTCAAAATAAAACAACTGTTCAAATGAACTGGTCTTGCACTGTGCCTGTAGTCAGATTCATAATCTCAGAGAATAAAACAAATACACAGCAGACTAAAGCACAATTTGACTGATTGCAATGGTCAGTCACTCATCACATTACTCAATTTATTATTGAGTTTCAGCATTAAACCTGTAACCTGCAAGACTTATCAATTATCAAATGTAGCAAGAGAAATTTTCAATTTCACTTGGAAGAGTTTCTTCCAGTTGGGATGGATAAGAGCACTTGATCTGAATTTAAGGTACTCATAGGCATAAAGCTGGGCCATCTCTTAACAAGGTCTGAACCTTGTTCAAGTTGCTACACTTGACACTAGGAACTTCACCTGTCCTATTTCCCCTTTTGGCATCATCAAATAACAAAATTAACATAGCACACAAATTAGGAGAAGGCAACAAGTAAAGTCATAAGCATAATATAAACACATAATTCTAGAGATGCTGTCCCAAAAGTGAGTACCTGCAACTCACAATCCCAAATGTTTAAGTGCACACAGAAGTTAAAAGTTATACAGACTAGGACCATTCTGCAGAGAAATTGTTTAGCAGAAATGGTCAAAAACTAGAGATAGTAATTGTTCTGAGAAACTAGAGAAATGATAGTTTGAGAGAAATGTTAGTAGGGTAGGGGGTAAGCTAAGAAGAGTTATAGTTAGCATCATCATCAGAATCCTCAGTAGAATCCTCATCTTCTTTTTTTGCATTCTCTTCCTGCTTCTTCTTCTTCACTTCGGCAATGATGGGAACTGGTCTCTGAGTGGTCTTGGGCTTGATGCTGGAGGAGGAGGCAAGCTTTTCTTCATGGGAGTCTAGCCGTGCTGATATGTTATTTATAGATCCATCTAGAGAAGTGCACAGGGCATTTACACTAGCCATCATCTGTTGCAACAGTTCCCCATGTGTTTGCACCTGTTTGGACAGTGACCCAGTAGCTTCCTCAGAACTACTTGTTCTTTTGACCCCTGTGGTCCTCTCTTCATCCCTCATTTTCAGCATTCCACCCTCAAAGGTCATCCCCTTCTGACCTAGGATCTGGTTGGTGAGGACAGACATTTTCTTGACCTCACCACTCAGATGGACTTTCCTACTTTGGAAAAACAGAGTAAGCCAGGCACCATAGGGTAGAGAGTGGTTTGACCTTTCCAGAATGCTAACCATGTGGGCTAGCATGAGACCAGGGAGACTCAACTTAATTTTCTCATACAAGCAGTAAATAATCACAGCATCCATCTTTCTCACATCCATTCTGCCTTGAGCCCTGGGGAGTACTATCTTAGAGGCTACTGTATGAAACAGTCTCCTCACTGGTTCCCTTAGTTGGCCAATAACATAGCCAGAACCGTCACTTGGAAAACTAGTAAAGAGAGTGGTTTGTATGTGTTCTGTACTGACCTCAGGAATGGTTGGCCAGTTGTCTTTTGAATAGTCACTGTAACGACCCTGATTTTCATGATATTTCTGCCATGAGTTATGTGTATTTATGTGATGTTATGTATAGTTCAAATTTATTTTTGAACTATTTATTTTATTTTATGTGAATAATTTCGATTTAATTCGAATTATTTTATTTGCAGTTATTATTATTTATGTTAATTATTATTTAATTAATTAGAATTTTTATTATTTAATTTTCTAATTAATTATTTAATATTTTGGGCTAAATCGATTTATGCATGATTAATCATGTAATTTTTGTAAATTAGCCCAATTGATCACGAAAGCCCAATTTTGGCCATTTCTCTTGCTTGGGCCGGTTTTCCTCAATGTATGGCAAGGATTTGCCACTTGCTTTGTGTTCACACCTTAACTAACTCTATATATAGGGGAGTTAGTAAGGCTTGATGATCCTTTATGCTCATTTGCCCATTTAAACACACTTGCCATCTCTTGCCATCAAAAGTTCAAAACACAAAACTCCCTCCCTTGCCATCAATCCACACGCCATTTTTGGCTATGAATAAACCATCAATTGTTCATCATCAATTCTAACCTTAAACTTAAAGATTCAAAGTCTATTGATCTTTAAGTATCAAAACACAATCTAAAACTCAATTGTTTCAATCAAGATCATTAGTTTGGGTTGTTTTCCGGGTTTGTTCGTGTATCTTGTTCGAGTGGGGTTCGTGTCTTCGTGCCGTGAAAGAGGGCCGTGTGTGTCGTGGTGGTGCAGCCGTGCAGTAGCCGTGCAGTGGTCGTGTGTGTGTCGTGTTCATGTGGTTCGAAGCCAAGCTGTGCCGTGTGTGTGCCGTGTTGGGTGTTCGTGTGGCTCGTTTTCCGGGCAGCTTCTTGCGTTGAATTGGTGTGTTAATCTTCAAAAAGGTAACATACTTTCTCAACTTAATTTGGCATACTATGTTTCATAGTATAGATTAAATGAACAAGATTGGTTTAAAGGAAGTTTTGATCATGTTTTTGAGTATGAATGTAAATCTGATTTTGTGTGGTTTAATGATGATTTTTATGATTGAATATGATTATTTTATGTTTGATTATGTTGGTTTTAAGTTCATGTTGATCATGTTAAAGTTTGATGAATTTTGGATGATAGTAAGTTGGTAATTTCATGGTTATATGTTGAAGTATGCGTGTGATTTAAGTGTGTCTTGATTGAGTTCTTGATTGAAGTTCTTGAATCTTGAATGAGTTCTTTATGAATCTTGGTTGAGTTCTTTGAGTTCTTGATGAGTCTTGTTAAGTTCTTGATTAAGTCTTTTAAGTTAAAGAAAGTTAAAGAAAGGGTTAAAGAATGATAAGATGTTTGGTTTACGCGTTATTTTCTTAAGTCAAGGCGTAAAGGCAACTTAAGAAGTAGCTAAGTAAGTAAACTTCGGATTAAAGAATTAAAGATTTGTTAAAGATTTAGCTTGATTTCGTAACTAGACGCCTAAAACTTAGAGTAAGATTCTATGTTTTTGAGTTAAGGCGTTGCCCCTATTCCATCCGCGGTATTGGGATAGTTGGTGGTCTTACTATGTTGTCTTCGGATGTGGATTTCCAGTAAGATTGGTTTCACGGGACTTGGGAGTAAGATTCTCATTTCCTAACATAGTAGAAAGTTCGAATGCGTAAGATGCGTTCGTACGTGCATAGTCCGGTCTAGTCTATGAATGATTGCGCCAAAGATAAGTTTGGATAAGTTGGTTAAGTCGAGTTTATTATTGGATGATTTTCGCATATTTGGTGTTTGATTTGGTTATTTGATTTGTGCTATGTTCATGTGTATTCCCATTAGGGCGAGTCAATTATGTTACTCGCCACTGATGGTGGACTGTTGTTTGTTTTTCAGGTAATTCTGATGATGAGGTTCTTGCTTAGCTTTGGGTTGGGCGAGCGCCGATATTATGATTTAGTTGTATTTTCATTATTTTATGATTTTGGATAGTATTAGACTGTGGTAGTGACTTGTATACATTTGTTTTGGACTCTAACATGTGTTTGGAGTTTCGTATATTAGATTTGATAGTGTGACTTTTGGTTTAGTACTGTACAAACTTTTGGGTATTGTACTTTTGGGTAATAATAATAATATCTTGAGGTATTTGTTTTAATTTTTAAGTATTTGAGTTGTTAGTTATGGCTATTCGACTCGTCGGTTTCTGCCGCGCCGATTTAAGCGAGTCGGGTCGTCACAGTCACAGAACCCACTTCTTGGTACACCCAGTACCTCTCGTAGACTCTTCTTTGAAAGAGTGATGTCGACCCCCTCGACCTCACTCCAGACCTTCCCTTTGTCTAATTTCCCTAATTTGGAGTAAAATTCCTCAACACAGTTTTCAAAAACATCCAACCTCTTATCAAACAGCCCTTCCCAACCTTGGAAATCTATGGCTTCCTTAAACTCCTCTAAAAAGGGTTGACTCATCCAGGACTTAGGACATGCAAACCCAAACAAGACGCCCCTACCACTTAATTCAAATAGTGGTTCAGAAGTGGTCTTACCTTTCTTCTTGACAGATGCCTTTTCTGGGGCAGAGTCAGCCTTCCTCTTCTTTTTTGTTGGGAGTTTGGTTGCAGGCTTGGGGCTCTCAGAAGCTTTGCCCTTCTTTGCGACACTCTTCATTCTTTTCTTCTTTTCATCCTTCTTTCCTTCTGGAACTTTCTCAGCAGGCTCTTTTTTACTTCTTCCTTACAGACCCTTGTCCTCAAAGGCCTTGTCCTCTTTACAGTCTCCTTTTCCCCCTGTACTACCCCAGTTATTTCGACATCCATGTCCTGTGCATGTGTGTCATCATCCTGCTTCTCTGTCTCTTCCTTCTCAATTTCTTTCTCCTCAGTGCTTGGCACTGTTTTCTGTGTGGTCTGAGGTGATGGTGAAGGTGTCTTTTGTAGTTGAGGAGAAGGTGATGGGGTTGTCTCCTTTTGTGGTGAAGAGGGTGGTGGAGTTTTGGACTTTGGTGGTGATGGTGGAGGAGGAGTTTCGGCTTTTGAGGGTGATGGTGATTTTTGTGGAGGGGAAGGGATAGTAGGCTGTGGAGAGGGCTGTTTAGGTGATGGAGGGGATGATGGGTTAGATGGTGAGGGAGTTTTCTGAGGTTGAGGTGGTGGAGATTTTGGTGAAGATGGTGGTGTTGATTTAGGGCTTGGTGGTGGAGTAGGTTTTTCTTTGGGCTTACATGCAGCCTTTGATTCAACAACTGTTTCTGTTGTGACTTGGTCCTTGACCTCTTCTTGCTTCTCATCTACATGGTGGTGTTCAGCAACCACTGCAGTACTCGATTCCTTCTCAACCTTAGAGGGTGTGAAACTAGGAGATTGACTTAGTCCTCTGCTTTTCTTCCTTGCAGCTTTGTTCTTCTTTCTTCCCATTTTGATTGAATTAGTAAGTTTGATGAGAGAGAGAGAGAGAAACTGATTTCGAATTCTTCAAAAGAGATTCTGATGATGGTGCTAAGGGTTCGAGAGAGAAGAGCAATTAGAGAGAGTGAGACGGTTAGAGAGAGATTTCAATGTGAAAGAATGAATTAAAATGAAGAAAAAAAGCAGTTATTGGAACAGATAAGATGGAAGTTACTTTACATTGTTCACAACGGTCACATGTATTAAATCCTCAATTTCAAAATTGATGTTTCAGCAATAAATTGATATAACCGTTGAAGGGGTCTGGTCTGACGATGGTCTGACGCTGATCTGTATATATTAAAAACTTGAGGCATCTTTTAGTTAGGCAACTTAGAGATACCACACATTGGAACAGCATCAACATAAGAACTTTGAGACCACTTGCATGTATGACATTTACAAGTTAACCAACCCTGCTTATGTACACTAAGGATCAAAAAGTCAAACATAGCTAAAAAGGGAAAGATAAGTCCTAAGGAACTAGGATCTAATCCTTACCATACCAAGTAATGTGCGGAGTTTGACAAACACTTCCCTGCTTAGGGGTTTAGTGAAAATATCAGCCAATTGTTCTTCAGATCTGCAAAATTCAAGATTCACATTTCCTTTTTCAACATTGTCTCTGAGAAAATGATGTCTGATTTCAATATGTTTGGTTTTAGAGTGCTGGACAGGATTTCTAGAAATGTTTATAGCACTAGTGTTATCACACAATATGGGAACACTTCCGGAACAAACCCCAAAATCCTTGAGTTGTGTCTTTATCCAAAGCAATTGAGCACAACTCAAAGCAGCAGCTATGTACTCTGACTCAGCTGTGGATAAGGCCACTGAATTTTGTTTCTTAGATCCCCATGATATGAGACAAGAACCTAAGAAGTGAGCCATTCCTGAAGTGCTCTTCCTATCAAAACTAAAACCAGCATAGTCAGCATCAGTGTATCCTAAAAGATCAAAATTACTTCCCTTTGGATACCATAAGCACATGTCCTCTGTACCACTCAGGTACCTAAAAATTCTCTTAACAGCTTTTAGATGAGACTCTTTTGGGTTGCTTTGAAATCTAGCACATAACCCAACTGAGAACACTATGTCTGGTCTACTAGCTGTTAAGTAGAGAAGTGAGCCAATCATACCTCTGTATAGCTTATTCTCAACATCCTTTCCTTTCTCATCTAGGCTCAGTTTAGAAGAGGTAGGAATAGGTGTGTCATAGGACTTGCTATCTTGCAGACCATATCTCTTGAGCAGCTCCTTGAGATACTTTTGTAGGTGGATCATGATTCCATCTTCCACTTCATCTTGAGAAGGTGGACCAGTTTCTTCAGTGTTCTCTCCCACTTCATCTTCAGTTGGATGGGCAGGAGAGTCACTGAGTTCAACAACCTGTTTAGCACTTGCCTCTGCTGCACCAGACCCATTGTTGTTTTCAGGAGGAGTTTGGGGGTCTGGTTCAGCAGTGTTTTCTAGTTTAGCTCCAGTGAAATTTGTCATCCCAATATCAAAGCCTTCATCATCATCTACCTGCACAGGCTTGTTGAACATGTTAGTTTCATCAAATAACACATGGATACTCTCTTCAACACACAAGGTTCTTTTGTTGAAAACTTTATATGCCTTGCTATGAGGAGAATACCCAATAAAAACAGCTTCATCACTCCTGGGGTCGAACTTGTCCAAACTGGTCTTACCATTGTTGTGTACAAAACACTTACAACCAAAAATTCTTAAATGTTCAATGTTTGGTTTTCAACCCCTTAGAAGTTCATAAGGTGTTTTTCTCAGTATTGGTCTTAGCATAACCCTATTGAGTATGTAGCATGATGTACTCACAGCATCAGCCCAAAATTTCTTAGACAAACACTCTCTAGAAGCATGGTTCTAGCCATTTCTTCTAAAGTGCGATTTTTTCTTTCAACAACTCCATTTTGTTGTGGAGTTCTGGGGGCTGAAAAGTTGTGAGAAACACCATGCTCCATACAATAGGTTATGAAGCTAGCATTATCAAACTCTGATCCATGATCAGATCTGATAGATGCTAACTGATGATTGATCTTGTTCTGGACCTGTTTCACTAAAATTTTAAATTCATCAAAAGTTTCATCTTTGTGTTTCAAGAATATGGTCCAAGTGAAACGCGAGTAATCATCAACTAAGACAAATACATAGCTAAAGCCATTTCTACTTTGTACACGCATAGGTCCACATAAATCCATGTGTACAAGTTCAAATGGTCTAGAGGAACTAACCACTTTCTTTGGTTTAAAAGATGATCTCACATGTTTGCACTTTGCACACTCTTGACAGAGCTGGTCTGCCACATATTTGATGTTAGGTAAACCTATCACCAAATCTTGTGTTCTCAACTTGTTGAGCAAAGTGAAGCTAACATGTCCTAATCTTTTATGCCAAAGCCATTGGCCATCCTCTATAACACTAAGGCAGAGGGCACTGTTCTGTGGAATTTGACTTAAGTATGTAATATACACATTGTTATGTCTTGTTCCTTCACAGACCAGTTCCCCTGTCTTAGGGTTCACTATGTGACAAGTGTTTGATTCAAAATTCACTTTATTTCCCTTGTCACATAGTTGAGATATGCTCAAAAGGTTATGTTTCAAACCTTCTACATAGTAAACGTTGTCAATTGCTTGGTAGAGTGACTTACCAACCTTACCTACTCCTTTGATAAGTCCTTTGCTATTGTCACCAAATGTCACGTGCCCTCCCTCGAATGCAGTGAGTGAAAGGAATTGTTCTTTATCCTCGGACATGTGCCTCGAGCAACCACTGTCCAAATACCAATATGACTTTCCTTTCACTCGTACATGCACAAGCAAATTAAAGATTAGTTTTAGGAACCCAGACCAGCTTGGGTTCCTTGTTCTTTGAAATATTTTCAACCTTGACCTTCCTAACCCACACTTGTTGGGTGTAGGTTTTGTTTTTCTTGTCATGCTTCTTTTTAGTGAAACATTTGTTATTCACATGACCACTCTTACCACAATAGGTACAAACATGCATATCCTTGGCAAATATATATTTTCCTTTCTTGAATTCATCCAACCATGTGTTGTCTCTGCCTAGAACAGTTGTAGAACTGGATCCAGAATACCCTAAACAAAACCTTTGAGAATTTCCAGGTTGGGATGTGAGGATGTTTAGGGTTTTCTGAGCATCTAACATTTTGTTCAATTGGTTCATACAATCTGTTAGCTCATTTTCCTTGTTCTCAAGCCTCTTAAGTTGAACTTCATTTTGTTTCTCAAAAGATTTTAAATCAAGTCTAGTCTTTTGAAGTTCATCCTGTAGTCGACTAGGGAGGGATCTGGTTCGTCACTGGTCTTCTTGATGTTTTCTTGTTTTAGCAGGATGAGTTCAGCCTCAAGATCACATATCTTAGCTATGCACTCATCATGTAAAACATCTAAAACCTCATCAAAGGCAGTGGGAGAACCAGTCTCTTCAGAACCCTTAAGCTCACCATGTTCTTTGTGTAAATCTTCAAGTTTTTCAATTAAGTGGTCATATGCAAGTATGACATCAGATTTACTCAAGGTGCATGTGTCTTTTAGCAGTTCAAAGTTTGAATTATGTGTAATGAATTTCTTGAGCTCATTAAACCCCTTTTCAATTTTTTCAAAAAGTTCATCCTCTTTAGGGACTGGTTTGGAGTTTAATGTGATCAAGCTCCATTCTTTGTTGATCTGCTGTTATTTCAAGTTCAGAAATTTTTTCTTTAAGTTCTTCACAAATAAGCTCAAGTTCAGCAGATCTAGCACCACATATTTCATAATCTCGAACTGTTTCTTTTATTTTCTTTTTGTTGTTCTGATAGGCAGACCCAACACTAATGCATTGATCAATGGTGAATTCAAGATAGTCAAGTAGTTCATCTCTATCTAAGTTATGCATATTTGCCTTTAAATCATTAAAACATACCTGGTTGTCATCTGAAGTGCTTCCACCAGCCATGAGACAGAGAACCTCTTTTTCTTCCGAACATACTTCAGACTGGTCTGTGCATGTGAAAGCAGTAAGACAGAGATTTGCTTCTTCTTCATCTTCCTCATTCTCTGATTCTGAATCTCCTCAAACTGCAGCCAACATAGGTCTTTTGAAAACCTTCTTCTCAGCCTGGACTCCAGGATTTCCCTTGGGATTTTTCCATGTTGGACACTCCTTGATTCTGTGCCCCACTTCACCACATTTGAAGCAACCAGCATTGGAACTGGTTTTCCTGAATTGTCCAGAGCTGTTTCTTCCTTTTGTAAACTTACCTTTGGACTTTGTCCTAAGGTATTTTTCAAACCTTCTGGCCATAAGACTTATATCATCTTCATCTTCCTCAGTTTCCTCTGCTTTGAGGACCATTTCCTTGTTTTTTGAACTAGATTCAGCCTTTGAATCTACCAACATCTCATGAGTCATCAAAGAACCAATAAGTTGTTCTAGAGATAGTGTGGTCAGATCCTTTGCTTCTTGTATGGCAGTTACCTTGGGCATCCACTTCCCTGACAAGCTTCTCAACATTTTCCTCACCAACTCTTCACTTGAGAAAGTCTTCCCCAATGACTTAAGTTTATTTACAATGGTCATGAACCTTGTAAACATGTCCTTTATGTTTTCTTCCCTAGTCATCTCAAAGACCTCATATTTTGACATAAGCATGTCAATTTTTTACCTTCTTACCTCAGAGTTGCCTTCATATGCAAGCTCTAGTGTATCCCATATTTCTTTTGCAGAAGAACAAGCTAGAATTCGATTTACCTCACATTCTGCAATTCCTTGTTGAACAAGTGACATTGCCTTTGCATTTTTCTCTAGCTTTTTGTAGTCTTCACTTGTGTACTCTTCTTCTGACTTTGGAACTATGAGCCCTTCCTGATTCTTCTTGTGGATGGATGTGGGTCCATTTTTGACAATCATCCAACATTCATAATCTATCCCAATGATAAGATTTTTCATGCAATTCTTCCACCAAGAGTAGTTAGTGCCATTGAACTTGGAAAGTCTTGAACTGTTTGATTCTTGAGTAGACATTTTCTTGCTCCTCTAGGTAGTTAACCTATTGAGAAGTTAGGCTCTGATACCAATTGTAAGTTCAATGTATACTTAAGAAGGGGGGGTTGAATTGAGTATGTGTTTTTTTCAATCGTTTTCAAAGTTTGTTTATCTTTTTGTGAGAACAACGAAAGAACAGTAAATAAAGAGTAGGAACACAAGGATTTAACGAGGTTCGGCTTCTAAACAAGCCTACGTCCTCCACTCTCTCACCAATATTATTAATCAACTCAGAATAATAACAAGGTTACACACTCAATTAAATGCTACAACTTTGTAACACTTAATTCCCCAACTGTTAACTCTAACAGTTCACTCAGTGTTCACAGAACACTCCACAACCACTTCCCTCTAAGTGGTTCAAATATTACAAACTCAAATCTCCATAAGTTTTTCTCTTAAAGATGGATATGGAGATAGTTTTGCTCTAAGGATAGACTCTCAGAAAATATGACCTGGTTTTCTTTTGAGAGCAAAAAGTCTTGCTAGGGTTTTTGCAAAGATTGTTTTTATAAGCCAAGAAAAACCGTGCCCTAGAAGTGTGCTTGGAGACTTGCCTAAATTGTGCAAACAAGCTCAGCTAACACAAGTAGAAAGGCACCTATTTCAAACCTTTGTCTCCTTCCACTACATGTAGTGGAAAGTACACTAGAGTCCAAACAAGTACATTTCAAAGCTGATTTTGTGAATCAATTTGGCAGATTTCCACAACACAAGTGATCCATATTTTTCAAATAAATTTTCAAAATAATTTTGAACACTAAAATTGGTACGGATCACGTGCGTAATACTGAGGTCTGTTCCCACAGTGGTCTCAGTACTACTAAGTCTACATCTGATAAAGGGAACTGTTCCAAGCTTGTTTATTGCCTGTTCTTAGCTTGTTCTTGGCCTGTTCTCTTTACTGGATGTAAATTTAAAGTCTTTTTGCTCTTTACTTAAAAACAGCAAGAATATTTTCCTAAGCCTATTTTACAAGAAGATCCTAGAAATATAAGAAATAAATAACTCCAAGCTCTTGGCTTCTGATCTTCAAGTATCTCAAGGCCTTCATGGTTGCCTTGATGAGTCCTCACTTGATTCAACCTGTTCATACACAAATATGCATAGACATCAAGTATATAGAACTGGTTTGTCATCCATCAAATCAAACATGGTGCAACAATGGTCGAATATTATGGTAATAAAAAGACATAATTTTTTATCCAGATTTGATTACAATTTCATGATTAACGGATAGTTTACAACCTTATAATCTATATAACTGACCTAATAATTAAAACGTGATAATAAAATTTGGAAGTAATTTATATAATTTTTGAATGACACATGTTGATAATGGTCAAGTATTAATATGATAAAAAGGGTAAATTTTAATCTTGTTTTGACCACTGTTTTGGTAATTTAAAGTTAATCCATAATTTTAATATTTATCTAATAGGTTTTAATAATTTATCCTTGATATTGTGACTGATATTTTAAATTGTCTATTATTTGTAGTTTAGTTTTTATTTGTAGCTTAGTTTTTATTTGTAGGTTAGTTTTTATTATTTAACTTGAGTTGTTCGAATGGTGCAAGGATGGAAAAAGGATATTTTTATCATGTATTATGATAATTGCCGATTATTATATTGATATAATGATTTGTTTGATTTATTGAATTATCTGTGTGATTATTAAAAAGAATTGATTTTTATTATTTATGTTGTTTATTCTCAAAAATGTCGAGTAGCATGAGTGATATTATGATCAATTTAATTTTATTTTTGGCTCATAATAATTTTAGTTTATGATTTAAGGAATTATAATTAAAGGAATAAAAGAAAATAAGAAGATAAGTTGTAATAATAAGGAATTTACTTTGATAAGATGAAAAGATGAAAAGATGGTATTGGTCTCACGATGGCCATGTCGATAAGATAAGATAAGATAAGATAAGAAGTGAACGCCTGTTTGGTGATACACGGGTCACCAGATTAGGTTAAGTCGAAGCCACTGCCCTACTGCGGTCTCTGGGCAGTTCTGGATCTTAGAATATGTTGTCGCCCGGGCTAGTAGTACACGGGCTACTAATCTGGGAGTGAGGGCCCCACTTAGACATAATCCTTGCAAAGGAGGGTTACAGGTAGGATACACGGGTCCTACCTGGCATGTTCTGGGAAAGTTGGGATGTACACGGGCATCCTTACGAGCTATAATGACCGGTCCATGAATTTAAGAAGATGGTTAAAAGATGGGATTCGGGAAATAATATGATAAGATATGTATTCCACGGGTTGGTATATTATTTGTATGCTATTATGTTATTTAAGTATGTATTTATGTATTTATCCATGTATCATTACAAGTATGATGTGTTAAGTCTTCCGCTGCGTATGTCTGACATGTATGTATTTATGTATGTATATCTATGTATTTGTATACGTCTATGTATGTATTTTTATACGTATATGTATGTATTTTTATAAGTTTATGTATGTATTTTTATACGTATTTGTATGTATTTTTTATACGTTTATGCATGTATTTTTATACGTTTACACGTGTATTTTGGTACGTTTATACATGTAATTTTGTACGTTTATCCTGGTTGATTCTATGACATTATATGATTTACGGTTCCACATTTAAGCGGGACAGCCTAGTTGCTCGCCACTGACGGTGGACCCCCCCATTTCAGGTGAAGATGCTGAAGAATAAGTGGACTTTCGTATGGATCGGGTTGAGTGTTTTGGCAAGAATTATAGAGGAAACCCGAATCTACTTTACATTCTAGTTTATTATTTCTTTGATTTCACTCAGCCTGTTGGGAAAGAACAGTTTTAGTTGTAGTTTATTGAATAACATGGATTTATGGACCTTCTATCCTTTCATTAGTTAATTAATTAATAAAGAGTTATCTTAATTTAAGTTTAAAGGTTTCAATTTAATAATATTCTAGTATGTTTTGTTGACTAATGATCCATTTGTCGATTTCCTTAGTAAATCGACAGAAATCGACAACTTCTAAAAGTCGGGTCGTTACAAACATAATTTTTGCTTTACATGCATTGCTGCAGTTAGGTTGCTCCACCTTTAATTAAAAACCCAAAAAACACTTAAATCGTTGAAACTCAAGCTTTATACAAACTAATTTGCATGCTCTATCTTTTTCTATTTGCTTGTACCCTTATGGTTACTCTTGTGAATTTGCTCCATAGCAAAAAAAAAAAAAAGGTGTAAGTACTGCATGGAAAAAAAAAACCTGCTTGGACAATATACTTGTACATGAAGTGAAAGTACATAATACTTGATATCCACACAATAATGGGCTTAATTAGATTAACTACTAATAGTAGACAATTACATCTATATGTTAAATAAAAATAAAAATAGGTATGTGACTAGCAGACAACATTTATAGCATGGTGCTAAAATTCAATAACCACATAATTAGTGTCAACAAACAATTGTTTACCATATATATAAAATAAAATTGTTGTCTTTAAATTAATACTTGGTTTAACCTGCACTAGAAGGTCTAGAACTATACACACATTCAGCTTTAGTGGCTTAATACTACAAATTCTTAACACAAAAATAAAAAATAATATGTTTTGATATCAATTCCTAGGTTATGGCTACACTCATGCCATCCATAATCATTTCTTACATCTTACTCTTAAAAACCATATGCGATCGACTCGGCCTACCTGAACTCATTTACAATTGCGTAGATGCAACTCAGAAAATTGCATCTGTTACTGTTCCTAGGTCAGACAAGTCCAAGGCCTTTTACTACCATGGAGACCAGGCAGAAACAATAGAAGACTCATGCCAATCGGTAGCGCAAAAACTTGTCCTATACTTAGTTCGGATATATAAGATAGTAGTCCATGACTGCAATCTTGGGATACGAAGAAATATAGAGAGTGCTATTCAGCTTTACAAGCTTAGTACTGATGACCTTAAATCCATCGAAAAGGAGCTGCCTGCAACTGAAAGCCGTGAATGTGACCCGATTGAAGGCCTAGACTACAACAACTTCAATGTTACACTTGATTTTATGGAGGTCTAGAAGTCCGTTGTACAACGCTTTCAAATTAGTGTAACACCAATTTTAATCGAAATAATAAAAACGTTACTTAGTTGTTGAAGCGTGAACCGAAAGATGTGAAACGATTGCCGCGTCGTGAAAGACCATTGTCCTAAAAGGCAATTCCGCGCTACCCGGTGCAGTAGACATACAGCGGTTGCCCTCCAGGATTAGCACAGCGCCGGAATACTGTGCACGCACCAGCCCGACTGGAACTCAGATTATGCCCAGAAAACTGTAAATGAATTATGTTTGAGAACTGTAGAGAAAAATAACGTAAAGGAGATTGTATTTGTTCTGTGTGTCTTAATGACAGAGAAAGCAAGCATTATATATGTGACGACCCGACTCGCTTAAACCGGCGTGGAAGAAACCGACGAGTCGAATTGACGATCTAACATACAACATACTTAAAATTTAAAACAAAACCTCAATTATTATTATTATTATAAACCCAAATTGTACAAAACCACAAGCTGTACATAACTAAGTCCCAAATAGTCAACACTAACTAATTAACTCCAAAACAGATGTCAGAGTTAGAGTATACAACATACTAACAGTCTAAAGTCTAATAACAGAAAATCACAACTACAACTTTAGATAGAAAATCGACACTCGCCCGAACCCAAGCTAAGCATCAACATCACCATCAGAGTTACCTGAAAATAAACATATATCCACTATCAGTGGCGAGTGATAACTTGGTTTTATATGTATTTCCCCCCCATTATTTTGTATGATTTTATTATGCTAATTGTGCTCTTAGGAGTCATTTTTCCGCTAATAAGTCGGTTTGGAGTATTTTGTGTCTTTTCCATATTTTTGACAGGATTTTGATAAAAGATGCTCTAAATGGAACAAAAAGCATCAAAGTAGGTCAAGCTAGGCATTAGTGAAACATTGGGATGTCATGGTGAGTGTCGGAGAGGTTCTGGTGACAATTAGTGAAGAATCGGCTTGAAATTGTTTGATTCGCTTCGAATGATTTTGACCACCTCTCACTATTTTGTACATAACCCGAGCTATGAATATCGGATGGAAGCGATTCCAGTGGAATTGGAAACTAGATTCAAAGAGCTTTAAAAAGGTAGGTCACACGCCCGATTTCGACTTGTAACGAAGAAGTTATGACCATTTGAAGTTGCTGGTCAGATTTGAGCCCGAGAAACCGTTTGGCCCAATTGGAAAACGTGTGCTTCCCATGTTTTTCCCTATAAATATCCCTTTGTAATCCCATGTAAACTAGCCTTGGAACCATTCTTTATTTTCTTATTTTAAGTTTTAAGGTTTAACTTTCTTTTCTTTTTATCTTTTTTTAATTACTTTCTTGTTTCTTTAATTCAAGATTTGTTCTTTCCTTTTTCATATTGGTAATTTCTTCTCCCTTTTCCTTTTGTTCATGTTGATTTAATATTTTATGCCTTTTGATTTATTTTTTATTATTTTATATGGTTAGATCTCCTTCCCTCTAGGGTTTAGGAGATCTATGATTGATTGAATTGGTTGATTGATTTTCTTTATTCTTTAATCCATTATTTGCTTTGAACTTTCTAAAATCTGATCTTTATTATATAAAATTGAGTAAATATCAAATTGGTAGCCGAGAGGTGAAAATTTCAAATAGACTTAAGATTTTAGGTGGAATTAATCTAGTAAATTGCGATGGCCTGTTAGATTAATTCTATAGATCTAGTAAATTGCGAGAGCCTATTAGATCTTGGTTAAAGCTTATATGTGAATTATTGAACATTGATATTTAATCAATTCAGGATGTTAATCATAGTGAACCTAAACCCTAGACCTCTAAAGTTTTAATTTTTAGATTTTTTTTTTTACTTTAGTCTAATAATCTTCTCCAAAGGTCCTTTTACATAGTTTGAACTTTTTAGGATTAAGAGAAAATATGTACCTCCCTGTAGATTCGACCCTACTTCCCTATCTATATTAGTTAGAGTTGCTAGGTTATTTTTGATAGGTTAGCGACAGCCTCATCAAATTTTGGTGCCGTTGCTGGGGAGGCAACAATATTTTCTTTTAATCGGTTCAAATTATTTTCTTTTTCTTTGACCTTTTTCTTTATTTTCTTTCTTTCTTTTCTTTTTCCCACGCACCAACTTTTTTATTTTCTTTTTCTATTTTTTCTTTATTTTCTTTTCTTTTTCTTGATTTTTTTTTCTTTTACTTTATTTTCTTTCTTTCCTTTTCTTTTTTTCCACCTATTTTTTTTCTTTCCTTTTCTTTATTTCATCCTTTCTTTTATGGCATCTATTTATTTTCCCCAATATGAAAATGAAGCATTTTGGTGTTATAAGTATAGACTTGAGGATTTTCTTGGTCCAGACCATCTATTTCAACAATGGGAGTTAGTTCTTATAGTTTATGAGGGGCTAAAGAATGACACAAGATCAATTTTGGAATACATGTGTGGTCATATTTTTATGAAGAATATTGTGCCGGTAGCGTGGAATTTAATTGAAAAATTAGCTAGAGATTCCTATGAATGGGAGATGGGTGTGTTTACCACACCAACTCCAGATAATTTTTCTTTTAGTTCTGAACAATATTTTTCCTCTTGTGATTATGATCCTTCTAGTTATCCCATTAATGATTCTTGTATGAGTTTTTATAACTTTCCCTCTAAGCATGATTTTGTTAATAACACTCCTATTGAACCATATGGATGCAATTTGGATGTTTATCCCGAGCCTATAACATTTGATAGTGATGATTCCCATCAAATAGACTATGATGAACCAATAAAAGCCCATTTTCACTCTCTTAATAAACATCCAGAAACTGGCCAATTCTATGGTAGTGACTTAGATGAGAGTTTAGATAGCTTTAGTTTACCACACAATTCTTTGAGTGGTGACACTTTTAAGGATAGTCAAGTTGAGAGGAAATTCGATCATAAAATTTTTTTGAGTATGAAACACATATTGTGGAGTCATTAGTTGAGAAATTAACTAATGCGAAGCCTTGTGATTCGATTCCACTTTTACCTGTTTTGAGACTTTTTAATTTTCTAAATGATCAAATTTCCTATGAGAATCAACACATTCAGGCTTGTCTTAAAATGCCAAAATTTTCAAAAAATGAGCTAGAATGTAGATGTCATGTTTTTTCTTTTTCTTTTGATTTTAATTTTTTCCATTTTTCTTCCCGGTCCCCACCTTGTTTCTCCCATTTCTTTTCCTCCACCTCCCCCTTTTCTTTATTTTATTCTAACCCCCTTCTCGTGAAGACAAAGGTGCTTGTCACCACTCCATATATGCTGCTATATGAAATGGTTGCAGAGGCCTTTGATAAACTATTCCGAGCACTGGATTGTTCTGATTAATGAGAAGGAGCATGCATAGGGTCGTGCGGGACCATGATAAACCAGCACTTTCGGGAGGCACCTCGAGTTCCACTTACTCTCCTTCAGCGTGAGGACACAGCTGAGTTCGGCTTGGGGGAGGTAAGAATTTCATTGCTTTCGTAGTGTAGTCTTTTACTGCTTTCTTAGGATTGTTGCATGGTTTGTACCGACCACTAGGGTTGGGAGTTTACATGCAACCAAAAAAATTTATTGCTTTCTTAGGTTAGTTTTAGTTTTATTTTGTTAGTCTGAATAAATTGGGATTTAAATTGTGGTATTCTGGATTTAGCTGATGATTCGTGCCTTGATTTCTTGTTTTTGAAAACTTTGACTCAATAGTTGATATCATGTGCATGGATTAACGACTTTTTGATTTGATGCTTAATCGCTTTATCCCCTCTAGTGTTTAGCTTTGTCCAACTATGTGTGGATCTTGGACTGTTTAGCTTGAACTGTGAGGAATTGAGCCTACTTTATTCATTTCTTGTGTGTTTAGTTCCTGGTGTGACTAATTGCCTTGACTTAGGTCCATGTTCCTTGCCTTGTGAAAATTTCCAACACTAGTAGTCTAATTTAGGTTCAGTTGCAGATTGTATGATGAAGGCATTCATTTCCTTAGGATTCCCCAAACACATTAGATGTAATTTTTATCCCTTGCTCCCTAATTTGCAGCCTTGTCTTTCATTTGATTGATTAACCACATTACAAACCTAATTAGCCTAAAATTTGCACTATTCCTGAGTTTAGCTTGGGGGAGCTGTTTAGAGGATTATTAGTGTGGAGTTCGGGTGCATCTTTGGTTGATTTTGGAAATCTTATTTCCTTAGTGTTCGGGTGCTCTTTTGTAAAGCCCTAGGAAGTGATTGTTTATTTTAGTACTTCATGTCAATTAATTTTAAAAAAAAAATCAAATTAAATAAAAAAATGATGAGAATAAAAGTATATTGACATGTAGGAAAGAGAGTCAACAAAAGAGGAAGAAAATGAAAACAATGTTAACTTTAAGTGTAATCTTCCTCTATTTGAGTTTTGCATTAAAGTGTTGGGTTGATTTGGAAAGTTGTTTTGGTAGTTAGTGTTGGTTGTTTCGGAGGAGTTGGAGAATTAGATAACCAAGTTGGTTTTCTTTTTCTTTATTTTGCTTTATTTTTGCTCCCCCTTGTTGGACTTTCACCACTACATGGCCGAAGTATATCCTATGCCTTATCCCTAGCCACGTTACAAGCGCATGGAAGACCTTTTGAAATCTGCAATTGTATTATAGTTAGATGAATAAAATCACTTGTCAAGGATGAAGGTATTAGTTACATTTCGAGTCGACTCATAGGTAGAGTGACATTTTGACCCTTATTAAACACATGAGTGATTGTGAGTTTGGGAGGGTTGTGTCACATTACTTTGACACTTTGGTTAGGCGAAGAGAGCTTGGGCGCACTATGAGCCCACCACAAAAGAGAGGAGTGTACCGTGAGTATGGCTAATCCTGATCTTTGATACACACATGGTTGGCTGAGATTGAATAATTAGAACATGCCAATGAATGATTCTAGTGGATTTGATCTTGTCGTCTTTGAATTGCATATTGTATGGATACTTTGATTCATTAAATTTGTTTTTGAGAGCTTGGGCATGATTTGTTGGTTATTTTCGCGCTGTGTTTTGCTTGGGGACAAGCAAAAGGCTGGCTTGGGGGAGTTTGATAACTTGGTTTTATATGTATTTTCCCCCCTTATTTAGTATGGTTTTATTATGCTCATTGTGCTCTTAGGAGCCATTTTTCCGCTAATAAGTCGGTTTGGAGTATTTTGTGTCTTTTCCATGTTTTTGACAAGATTTTGATAAAAGATGCTCTAAATGGAACAAAAACCATCAAAGTAGGTCAAGCTAGGCATTAGTGAAACATTGGGATGTCATGGTGAGTGTCGAAGAGGTTCTGGTGACAATTAGTGAAGAATTGGCTTGAAATTGTTTGATTCTCTTCGAATAATTTTGACCACCTCTCACTATTTTGTACGTAACCCGTTCTATGAATATCGGATTGAATTGATTCCAGTGGCATTTGAAACTAGATTCAAAGAGCTTTAAAACGGTAGGTCACACGCCCGATTTCGACTTGAAACGAAGAAGTTATGGCCATTTGAAGTTGCTGGTCAGATTTGGGCCCGAGAAACCGTTTGGCCCAATTGGAAAACGTGTGCTTCCCATGTTTTTCCCTATAAATATCCCTTTGTAATCCCATGTAAACTAGTCTGGGAACCATTCTTTATTTTCTTATTTTAAGTTTTAGGGTTTAACTTTCTTTAATTCAAGATTTGTTCTTTCCTTTTTCATATTGGTAATTTCTTCTCCCTTTTCCATTTGTTCATGTTAATTTAATATTATATGCCTTTTGATTTATTCTTTATTATTTTATTTGATTAGATCTCTTTCCCTCTAGGGTTTAGGGATCTATGATTGATTGAATAGGTTGATTGATTTTCTTTATTCTTTAATCCATTATTTGCTTTGAACTTCCTAAAATCTGATCTTTATTATATAAAATTGAGTAAATATCAAATTGGTAGCCGAGAGGTGAAAATTTCATATAGACTTAAGATTTTAGGTGGAATTAATCTAGTAAATTGCGATGGCCTGTTAGATTAATTCTATAGATCTAGTAAATTGCGAGAGCCTGTTAGATCTTAATTAAAGCTTATATGTGAATTATTGAACATTGATATTTAATCAATTTAGGATATTAATCATAGTGAACCTAAACCCTATACCTCTAAAGTTTTAATTTTTAGATTTATTTATTTGTTTCTTTAGTCTAATAATCTTCCCCAAAGATCCTTTTACATAGTTTGAACTTTTTGGGATTAAGAGAAAATATGTACCTCCCTGTGGATTCGATCTACTTCCCTATCTATATTAGTTAGAGTTGCTACGTTATTTTTGATAGGTTAGCGACAGCCTCATCAGCGAGTAACATAACAGTCCCACCCTAATGTGGATACACATGAACATAGAATAAATCAAACAACAAATCAGGCACTCAATCCACACAAACATGCAACGTAAAAACAACAATAATGATAACAATGACAATAACTCGCTTGACTTTAATTATCCAATCTTATCATAAACTTTGTCGCAATCATTTACATATTAGACTGGACTATGCTCGTACGAACTCATCTTACGCGAACGAACTTTCCTACTATGCCAGGAATGAGAATCTTACTCCCAAACCCATGAACCCCATCTTACGGAAATCCATATCATAAAGACGACATAGCAAGTATACACTATCCCAATACCACAGTTAGGATAGGGGCAACGTCTTAACCCAAGTCTTAGAATCTTACTCTAAGGTTAGGCGTCTAAAAGTAAACTCAAGCTATCTTTATGTACTTTACATTCTTGGTTATTCTCAAGATTGCATCTTACGCGTTTTCTTGAGTCTAACTATATATACATTACTATCTTTGAACTTCTTTAATCATTCTTTACCGTTTCTTTATCCTTCTTTAAACTTCCTTTAACAACCTTTAATAATCTTTAATAATCCTTAATTAAGCTATACTTAAAGAAAAACATGATCATAACCAAGAAAACCAAGATTCATCAAAGAATAAAAAGAAACCTCAAGAATCATTAGATGAACATCAAGAACATAATCTTTAGCTCAAATATCAATTCAAGATCCAAGATTCATATAAAAACTCAACAAGAATAATTAAGAACCATCATCAAATACAACCCAAAGTTCACGCATATTCATGGCTAACTTTCATCATCAGTTCATCAATTTTAAGCATTGAAACTTTACGAAAATTGAACATGAACATAATTAAACATGAAACTATGAAAAGCAATCAAAAGTTACATGAAAACCAAGCAAAAATATCATGAAAATGATTCCCAAAGCTGCCCAGAAATTCACGCATGGCATAGGCTATATTCAACAAACTTTCGGTCTAATTTAATCATCTAATCCACCCTATGAAACACGGTATACAAAATAGGATGAAAAAATATGTTACCTTATTGAAGTATAACACACAAATTCACGAAAACTTGCTGCCCGGAAATGTAATCGCACGACTAAAACACGCACAACACACACGGCCACGACACAAACACACGGGCACCACCTCGAACCACCACGGAACCACCGTGCACCACTCGTACACCATGCAACACCACCCACACGAGGCACCACCGTGCACACGGACCCACACCCAAACACGAACCAACCCGGAATAAGCCCGAACAAGGAGTCTTGAATGAAATTATTGAGAATTAATTTGTGTTTTAATACTTAAAGATCAATGGAGGTTGAATCTTTAAGTTTGGGTTTGAAAAAAATGATGAACAAATTGGTTGGTGAAGGTGCCAAAAATGGCGTGGAACAAGGAGGACAATGGAGAGTGTTTTGTGTTTACTTTGTGGCAAAGGATGATTAAGAATGGCAAATGATCATCAAGTCTTACTACTTCTATTTATAGAAGTTAGTTAAGGTGTGAATGCAAGGCAAGTGGCAAAACCAAGCCACTCATCATAAGGGAACGGTTGGGCTTGCTCAAAAATGGGCTACCAAGTTCACTTGGGCTAATTACATTTAAGCATGACTAATCATGTCTAAATTGCACTTGGCCCAAAATTGATTAATTAATTAGAAAATTGAAAATAAAATTCTAATTAAATAAAAATAAAATAAAATAAATAATAAAACAATTAATCATCAAATAAAATAATCATAATCAATCAATAAAACAAAAAAAATAAATAGTCCAAATAAATTTGGACCATACATAAAATAACATAAATACCAACAAATAAACAAAGCAGAAAAAAACCAAAAAAACCTGGGCGTTACAATATAGACTGCAAGAACTGATGTTAGAAGGGAATCGTGGGAGAGAATAATGGGTAAATGGCGGCTGATTGTTAGTGGGAGAGAAAAAATCAATGCAACCATTGGTCAGATAGTGGGGGAGAAACATGGAGCTGACTGAATCAATTATGTCCGTTTAAGGGTTCAAATAAAATATCAAATGGTTTTTCCAGCAAAAAGATAAAGTGGCCCAACCCAAACCCGCACACCGCGCATCGCATTTTCCAAGACCCACGGCCCGACCCGACCCGAGCCCAACCCGACCCGGTCCAGTGCGGTGCGCGCGCATGTGTGTCTTGTCAACAACCCACCTACCACTTAAGCTTTTAAAGAATAGAGGTAAGCTCAAATATATAAATGTGAAAAACTCTTCCTATTCTACCAATGTGGGACAAGTTCTCTCTAACTACTCACATTCCCACCCTTTTCACTCTTTGAACTTCCAACAATCCCCCACAGTTTCGAAGATGTGAAAAGCAAGAAGAATTTGAAGCAAATTTGTTTTGGACAAAACAATCAATTGCATAAGTGTCAATGTCTTGCGACTTGAATTAACAGTACACATAGTGAACTTCAAGCTATGATCTCTTTCCTACTAGGTGACTTTCGTCTTGAACTTAGTAGGGAGCTAGAGACCCGTCACTTGGGCCACATAATTGAACATGTACACTAATTTGAGTTCCGTGAATACAATTGACGCCTTATACTGGCCATACGTCCAAACCTGGATGCTCATAGGTGCTCTAGAGTATCAACCCATGCCTTACTCATAGGAAGCGGCCAAACTTCCACACCTAAGTAGGTGAACCCATCAAGTGTGAGCTACATCACAACACCAAATATATGAATGTGGGTTCATTAAAAGCCAATGCTCAACCTCAATCACATGTAGCAAGCACAAAACAAAACATCTAAAGAATGGAAAAATAAAATGTTGTGCTTCTGAATTATTACATAATGTTCCCCTTTGAACTCAAGGTCATTACTTGCAATTCAATCAATGGGCTTTAGCCCCATCCCCTTCGATGTTTCCAAAACTAGTTTTCTACATAGGCCTTTAGTTAACGGATCCGCAATGTTCTTTTCGGACTTTACATAGTCCAGTAATATCACCCCCACAGACAGCAAGTCTTTGACGGCCTTGTGCCTCAAACGAATGTGTCTTTTATTTCCATTGTAGGCAAGGTTGGTTGCAATGGCAATAGCAGCTTGCGAATCACAATGAAGTGATACTGAAGGAGCTGGCTTCCCCCACAGTGGAACATCTGCAAGCACATTCCTCAACCATTCTGCCTCATGACCTGCCAATTCAAGAGCAATAAATTCAGATTCCATAGTAGACATAGCAGTGCAAGATTGCTTGTAAGATTTCCAAGATACAGCTCCACCTCCGAGGGTGAAAACATAACCACTAGTGGAGTTAATTTCATCATTTCCAGATACCCAATTGGCATCACAGAACCCCTCTAAAATACTTGGAAATTTGGAGTAATGCAAACCCCAATTCATGGTACCCTTAAGATACCTAAGCAACCTCCGTAAAGCAATCCAATGATCATTACTTGGATTATGAGTGTACCTTCTCAACCTGCTAATGGAATAAGCAATGCCAGGTCTAGTGCAGTTCATAAGAAGCATGACAGAACCAATAACTCTAGCATATTCGACTTGACACACTGGAGCCCCATTATTTTTCTTTAAGTGGAAACTAGGATCATAGGGAGTTCTAACTGGATCGACATCAAAAGAGTCAAATTTTCTAAGTAGTTTTTCAATGTAGTGTGACTGACTGAGACAGATGCCATTTGAGGTCCTTTTAATTTTACACCTAAAATCACATCTGCCTCACCCATATCTTTCATTTCAAAATTTGATTTCAAGGAGTCTTTAGTCTCATTTACTCGATCCAAGTTAGTACCAAAAATTAACATGTCATCCACATAAAGACAAATAATCACACAACCATGGGAATCATGTTTTGAATAAACACAAGAATCACCTTCATTAACATGAAAACCATTACTAACCAAAGTTTTGTTGAATTTGTCATACCATTGCTTTGGAGCTTGCTTTAGACCATATAAGGACTTGATCAATTTACAAACCTTATTTTCTTGACCAGGAACCACGAACCCCTCAGGTTGGACCATTAGATCTCCTCAAGTCACCATTTAAGAATGCAGTTTTGACATCCATTTGATGCACAATTAGACCAAAAATACAGGAAATAGCAATTAAATTTCTAATGGTTGCAATTTTAGTCACAGGGGAGTAAGTGTCAAAATAGTCAATTCTATGTTTTTGTGTAAAGCCTCTTACTACCACTCTAGCCTTATACTTGTCTATGGATCCATCGGCCTTCAATTTTTTTCTAAAGATCCATTTACATGTAATGGGCTTGCAACCTCTAGGAAGGTCAACCAATTCCCAAGTATTATTACTTAGGATTGATTCCAGCTCACTGTTAATTGCTTCTTTCCAAAAAACTGCATCAACATACCTCGTAGCTTCATCATAGGATTTAGGATCTTCTTCTAAAACAAAAATGTGAACAAAATCATCATTAATGAATAGATCATCATAAACAAAAATAGCTTAAGAGAGAAAAGAAGTAGTAAACTCAGGGCCAAAAAGTCCTTTTCTATTCGCAGCCTTTTGCTTCTCCTAGGTTCAACATCACATCCATCATTAGTAATAGGAGGTGAAATTTCAACAATTGGCAAACTAATTGAGCTACTAAAGGATGGAACACTAGAAGAGCCAAGATGAGAATTTTTCTAAGGAAAAATCTTCTCAAAAAATTCATCATCTCTAGCTTCAATGATGGTACCACCTGCATAAGAGTTGTTAACACCTTTGATAAGAAAGCGATAAGCTACACTTTGGTAAGCATAACCAATGAAAATTGAGTCAACAGTTTTGGGACCAATTTTTTCCCTTTTAAAGCTTGGAATGCCAACCTTTGCTAGGCACCCCCACACTTTTAAGTATTTCAAGTTAGGAGCTTGACCTTTCCATAATTCATATGGAGTTTTATCAAGTCTTTTGTGAGGAGCCCTGTTCAAAATATGACAAGCAGAAAGAATTGCTTCTCCCCACATATTATCAGGAAGACCAGAACTAATAAGCATAGAATTCATCATGTTTTTCAAAGTTCTATTTTTCCTTTCAGCTATACCATTTTGTTCAGGAGAATAAGGAGCAGTCGTTTCATGAACAATGTCATTTTGCTCACAGTATGCCTTAAGAGTGTTGGGGTCATACTCACCACTCCTATCACTCCTAATTCTTTTGATCTTCTTTCCCAATTGATTCTCAACCTCAGCTTTATATTTTAGGAAAATTTCCTCAGCTTCATCTTTAGATCTGAGAAGAAAAATCATGGTGAATCTAGAGCAATCATCAACGAAGGTAATATAGTAACGTTTACATCCTCTACTTTCATAATTTTTAAAATCACCTAAGTCACTATGAATAAGCCCTAATACTTCAGTCTGTCTGTTTACTGATTTGAATGGTTTTTTTGCAAATTTTGCCTCAATACAAATTTGACATTTTGAAAAATTAGAGTTAGAAAACTTTGGAATTAGATTTAGGTGTTTTAGTTTTTTAATTGAATCAATGTTAACGTGACCCAATCTTGCGTCCCATAAATCAATAGACTCAGCAATATAAGCAGAAGAAGTAGTAGCATTCTTATTCATAGTTTCAACTTTTACATTAGAGTTCACAATTTCAACTTTAACATCAAGAACAAAAAGCCCCCCATTACAAAATCCCTTCCCAACAAATTCCCCATTACGAGTAAGAACTAATCTATCAGAATCAAAAGATAGTTTGAGTCCAGCTTTCATGAGAAGACTTCCAGAAATCAAATTCCTGCGCATTTCTGGAACATGTAAAACATTAGTAAAAGTAAGCAATTTTCCAGAAGATAGGGTTAGAATGATCTTTCCTTTGCCGAGTACGGTTGCAGAAGCAGAGTTACCCATGAAGACATTTTCACCATCAATTTTGTAGTAGGTAGTGAACATGTCCTTGTTGGTGCAGATGTGTCTGGTAGCCCCAGTATCAACGATCCATTTTGCCGTATTATCAACCATATTCGCTTCCAGAACCACAGCCACTATGTTATCATTGTCTTCTACTAAATGAGCATGAGGTTTTCCACTCTTCTTAACCACACATTTATCGGCTTTATGACCAGTCATACCACACTTGAAGTAAGTACCCATAAACTTATATTTCTTGATATTTTGTCCAGGTTTGAGTGGACTTTTGCCTTTGTACTTAGACTCTATCAGATTAGCCTTAGCAGATGAAGAAGAAAAAACAGAACTTCCTTTATCCTTAATACGGTTTTCTTCCTCAATTTTAAGTGGCCTATAAGTTCCTCTAAGGTTAAGTCCCTTTTTTTGTGCATTAATTGGTTACGAAAATCTTTCCAGGAAGGGGGAAGTTTTTCAATTAACACAATGGCTAAAGTTATATCACAGATTGACAAACCCTCAGCAGCCATATTAATGCAGATGTTTTCATACTCATGAATTTGATCAATAATTGGTTTACTATCTAAAACTTGAAAGCCTAACCATTTACTAAAACAAAATCGTTTGGTACCAGCATCATAAGTTCCATATTTTTTCTCAAGTGCATAGACCACTGTCCTAAAAGACAATTCCGCGCTACCCTATGCATTAGACGTACAGCGGTTGCCCTCCAGGATTAGCGGGCTGATGGCCCGAGCCCGACCCGGTCCGGTCCGGTCCGGTGCGCGCGTGTGTGTCTTGTCAACAACCCACCTACCACTTAAGCTTTTAGAGAATAGAGGTAAGCTCAAATATATAAATGTGAAAAACTCTTCCTATTCTACCAATGTGGGACAAGTTCTCTCTAACTACTCACATTCCCACCCTTTTCACTCTTTGAACTTCCAACAACCAATAGAAATGGTTAAAGTAGATGAAGGATGCTTCAGATCATGGTTCTCAATACCTCGTTTCAGAAGCAATAGTGATTACATATCTATGGTCAGTATTACCTTCGAAACAGCAGAGGCGAGAAAACAAGATTTGTGTAGAAGAGCTCTAACCCATTTCATGCATGAGTACCAATTTGATATAAAAGATGTAAACTACTACCTGCTGGATGGATGCAAGCTAGCCCTAAAGTATGAAAGGGAAAACTACATTGGTGCCAAGGAGAGAGTATATGGATATGTAGAAGACTCAACTCCTATCCCCAAAGTTATTGATCAACAACTCTGTGAAAAGAATGGGTTTACAAGTGAAGTTGCTGAAAGAAGCGTAGCAGTCCAGCCTCCAAGTAAGAAAAGGCGCTTAACCAAAGGGCAAGCCTCGAACAAGGTTGATACTTGGAAAGAGAAGGCCGCAGAGCTACTTCTTACTCTAAAACACCCTTAACCAGCCAAGATTTGGGATCTTTACTCTAAAGTTGATATTTTGGAAAAATATATATCTATATTATGGTACCTTACTACATAGCTCAATTACCACCATAATCACCAAGTATGTCAAGAACATATCTAACTACCTCGTGAAGTATTTTGTACTCTTGTCAATATTTTGCTACATATTGCGATAGATTATGGTGTTGTAATGTTTTTATTCTACCTTAGTAACCTATGCAATGTAATCTTTTTGTAATTGGGCTATTCCTTTCTTCAATGAAATTACCAAGTTTATTATGTATGGCAATGTATCTGTTGTTATTCTGTTCAAGAATCCACAAACCATTTCTGAAATTCTGTAATGAACTTGTTTGTTTAGAATACCAGTAGCAATGCTATAATGCTTTGAAACTAAGTCTAATACATTTATTTGATCCCACCTACATTACAACATCAAAAGTAAACTTTTGACAAACAAGCCTAGACAAGTTACATTCACTAAATATACTTATTTTTCATTCACCAAATATTCTTATTTAGCAGTATTTATGTTCGTACTAAATACACCATAAGCAGCTGCTACTTACACCCCTACTAACTAACCATGATTATATTTTTTTTAAAACAGAACCCACAGTTAGAACTAAAAATGAACAATAAATTTACACCCAACCTCTAACCTCACACTTTTCCCAACGAAAAAAAACTACCATAGTTGTAATGGATCAAAATTACAATTGGTACACAAAATGATATGCTCCATTTTTTAAGGAAATGCCTGCAAAGCTTTCTACATAAACATATTAAAGCACTTCCTCAAATCTTTTACTATTTGGTGCTGTCCTTGTCAATCATTATCTCAATTATTTTCCTTCCTTTTTCTAGATATACAAGTACAACTTCCTTACTTCAGTCTCTATAAATATCGCCATCTTCATCTCTTCAACCATACAAACTAACCAATCCTTTTCTTTGCAAAACAGAATAGCAAGTGCAGCATCACCAATCCAGGTTCCACTCTATTAATTTACATGGTTTTTTTTTCTTAACTGTCTTCTTTAATAATATGCAAACTCACACTCATTTACAATTTCTTTTACACACTTTCATTTACTTGTAGTTAATCATGCCTATTCATAGGGGTGAAAGTAATTCGGACTAAAACCGAAAACCGTACCGAACCAAACCGAAATAGTATATCGGTTCGGTCTTTTTTATAAATTCGGTTCGGTTTGGACTGAAATTTTTAAGGAATTGAGTTTTCGGTTTGGATTCGGTTTTGGGGGTCACAGAACCGAAAACCTAACTCCAAATCGTATTAATGTTATAAACTTTGGGCCTTGGAGGCTTGGAATTTGGAGCCCAAAATCAGTAGATGTGAACCTTATATCTTAACCT
Organism: Salicornia ramosissima; assembly: GCA_951394345.1. Taxonomy (NCBI): domain Eukaryota; kingdom Viridiplantae; phylum Streptophyta; class Magnoliopsida; order Caryophyllales; family Amaranthaceae; genus Salicornia; species Salicornia ramosissima. Next base: position 16,701,883 of record OX596235.1, read on the forward strand.
CACACATCAATACTTATAGTTCAAAAATAAAACCCTAACCCTAACTCTCTCTCTTTCACCTCACCGTTCTTCCGCCCGTTAATCTGTTATTCCGGCGTTCTTCCGCCGTCTCGTTCGGGACTCAATATGGTCCTTAACACCGAGGTTCTTCCGCCGTCTTGTTCTTCCATTCTCAACTCATTCCTGCACCCATTCCTAACCGAGGTTCGTCTCGTTCCGCCGTCTCCCTGTACTCATCTTCGTGTTCGCTCACACTCGTGTTCATAGTCTTGTAAGACACAACTCTTCAAAGGTAACCCTTAATCACTCGATCTTTTAATTGTTTGATTGTTGTAGTTTTTTTTTGTCGCCTATTGATTTGTTGTTGTTGGCTTTTTTTTGTTGCTGTTTGATTGTTGTTGTTGTTGTTTTGGGGAATTTGTGGGTGAAAAATTCTAAGTTAAAAAATTTGGTTTGGATTGGACCCAAGCCTTGGAAAACCGAATTTTTCGGTTCGGTTTGGATTGGACTGAATAACAATTCGGTTTGGATTCGGTTTGAAATTTACCAAACCGAAATAATATGGTTTGGATTCGGTTTTGACCATAATCCAAACCGTACACCGAACTTTCACCCCTACCTATTCACATGTGCAATAGAAGACTACCAATATGAATAAGCACCCAGAATTAGAAAAACAAGTACCTCCATATACTGATATACATCAAAATTAAAGTATATGGTGATCCAACATTTTATACATTTCCATTTTGCTCACCCATTGATATTTATGCTAATTAATTACAAATCAAGATCTTTATACCAGTTAATAAGATAACTTATTTTACTGATATGCAAACTCCCACTCAAATCGTTGCACTTATTATGTTACGGAGGGAGTGGTAGATTATAAAGTGATTTACAGTAAAATTTGTGACATATGCCAATCAATCAAACACTGCCAATATGAACACAAAACCAGAATTATAAACACATATGGCTCCATAACATGATATGCACATACAATATATGTTGATCTACAATTTATATCTTAATAGCCTATACATTTTAATTCTACTCACACATTGATATTGAAGCTAATTTGTTACACAACTATACCTTTGCCAACTAATAAGATAATTACTTTTTTTATGATATGCAAGCTCACACTCATGTACATTTTGTTTTACATACTTGATTTTTTTATGTTTAAACTGGCTATTCACATATAGAAATCAAACAATACCAATATGGATAACAAATCAAGATTAGAAACACACGTACCTCCATAGCATGGCCTACATATAAAGTATACAACTATATCATTTTGCCAATTAATTAGATAGGGGATATTTCCCCAGGTACTCCTGGGGTTAGGCCAAATAGCCAGAATTTTTTAACTTGCATTAGGTACCCCTGAGATCAGTACAAATGGCCAGAGTGCCATTATTACAAATTTCGACCTCAAATCAGTGCTAATTTGTTCGTTTTTTGCAAATTAGGACCTCAAATCTGATCCTTAAGGGTTAAAATGGCTCGTAAAACATTGAGATGACAATTTTTGCGCACATATATCTACGTCTTGATTCGTCTCGATTTGCGTTCTTTGATCTACGTGTTTTAAAAAAATTGTACTCTTAAGATTTTACAGGTCATTTTAACTCTAAAGGGTCAGATTTGAGGTCAGAATTTACAAAAAACGAACAGATTAGTCATGATTTGAGGTTGAAATTTGCAGTAATAGCATTTTGGCCAATTATATATATTCATCTCAAGGGTACCTAATGCAAGTTAAAAAAAGTGGGAGCATTCTGGCTATTAGGCTTAACCCCAGGAGTACATGGGAAAATATCCCATTAGATAGCTTTGTCATAGGTACATGTTTTGATAGGGACCTTACATACTCATCAAACATTCATTCATTCCCTATTGAACTATATGGAACACTTAAGTCAGCTCTAGATTCTACACATTAAATTTAAAAATTAGCTAAATTAACTTTGGAAATTGAAATTTGGGTTATTTTAAATTAAAATATATATTTCAACATTTGTTTTCCTTGGGTGATATTACATTAGAGCATTCTCACTTGGGGGCATATTTTAGTTCACGTAAAAAAAAATAAGAAAAGTGGAAAAATTACTCCACTCAGCAGCAAGTAACTGATTAAAAAAAAACTTTACCTCACGCTTTTTATTGTTCAGCCCGCATGAGAAGGAAAAAGAGGGGCTTTGAATCTTGGGATTTTTCCTGACAAATGATGGTGATGGTGACGTGACAGGCTGACGAAATTCACAAAGTGGAGCAAGCAACGACTATTTTATAATCTGCTCCAATCAAAACGCGACACCTACTCCTAAATGCAACGACTATTTTGCTTGTTTAACTGGTCTAAATTTTTGCAACGGCCATATTGCTATAACAACTATTTTTTTATAAATAATTTATTATTAAAAAAAATTATGTTAAATCATAATTTTTTTAGATCTATAAATAGACACCAAATTTGCCATATTTTGACACACTTCTTAAAATCTTCTTCTCTCTATAATTTATTAGAATTCCTAATTTTGGTAAATTTGGGTGTTTCTTATAATTGTCAAGTTAATGGATCCATTTAACTTGAACAACATTGATCCTAAATTGCTCCAAGAATTTTTAGATAATTATGGAGGTAATGCTTCCAATGTTCAATCACCTCAACCACAACAACAAACACCCACCTTTAATTTCCAAGATCTTAATCAAATGTCTCCAAATTTTGATTACTCTCCTCATGCCTACAAAGGAAGTAATAGTATGATCAATGATGAGCCTAGTGAAGAAGAAAATGTTCCTGGGACCCAAGAGGAACCGATCATGTCTCCTCCGGTGGCCTTAATTCAACAACGTGCAGTGTCTTCTTCTGCCCGTAGTTGGTCCGTAAAGGAGGATGAAGCTCTCATTGCGTGCTACATGGAGCATTGCACAGACACTATCGTCGGTACGAACCAAAAAGCTTCTGTGCTTTGGAGGAAAGTGGCAGAATCATGGGAAGCCGCTCAAAAAAACTGCCCGTATGAGTTGCCGCCTAGAGGGTTCAAAATGTTGGAAAATCGATGGAGAAGAATGGCTAGCGACATCAATCTTTGGGTTGGTTGCTATGAAGAGGCGAAGAAGTCAACGGGTAGTGGCTACAATGAGGATAACACCGTTCAAACGGCCCATACACTATTCCGACAGTCAACCACACCTCCGCGAAACTTCTTGTGTGAGCATGGGTGGAGGATGTTAACCGCTTATCCAAAGTGGAGGTCCAAAATGCGGTGGGCCATGTCGAAGAAAGAGCGGGAAAGTGCAAATGCCGAAGTTGCTGCTGAAGAAAGCAGTGGCAGTGGAAAAAGAATGAGGATGGACGACGCCGGTGACACCGGTATGGCAAGAGGTAGCTACATTTCGGGTGGTATTGCTAGGCCCGATGGTGTTAAAAAAGCCAAGGCAAAACGAAAGGGTAAAGGCATATCAAATGATGCTGGGGTTATTAACGACTCCATAATGAGTGTTAAAGAATCATTTGACAATTCTAATAATACTCGCTTGAAAGTGATAGAGTTGGAGGAGAAAAAGGATAAAACAAAGCAAAAAGAAATTGATGTCGGACTGCTTCAAGTGCTGATTGCAAAGCCATCAACTACTGAAGCGGAAGAGCATATGAAGAAACAATTATTTTTCGACATTTATGGTGTTCAAATGTAGTTAATTTATTAATTGTAAGAGTCTTTAACTATTTTGCTTTATGTACTTAATTTCTGTATTTGAATTTGTAAGCATGTTTGAGCAATTTTATTAATGGTTATTTTATTTTTATTAATGGTCAGTTTATGTTTATGTACTTATCTTATTTTGCTTCATAGTTATTTTTATTTTATCTTATTTGCTTTATGTACTTATCAATAAAAATCCAAAAAAGCTTACCTTGAAAATCTGTAAAAATCTTATCTTGAAAATCTGAAAAAATCTACAAATCTTATCTTTGAAAATCTGATAAAATCTTATCTTTTCCTACTTTTAATTATCACATTTCCTCTATTTAAACCAAACATGAATCCACAACTTCATACAACATCTTTTCTTGTCATTGTTTTTTCTTATAACTACTTCATTAATTTTGATTTTCATTTTATAATTTCCTAAAATGTCCCAAAGAAGCTCCAATTCATCTAGTTTTTCAAGTGATGAACAACAAGAGGAATTGTTGTACGATTTGATCTTAAACCAGATTCCAAATTTTTTTAATCGACAACGAAGGAGGCCAGCCAGACGTAGGTTAAACGAAAATGGTGAAGAAGTTTCTAGAAGTGATCGAAACCGTGAGGAGGGTCACAACCGTTTGTACAACGATTACTTTACTAGTAATCCAGTGTACAATATGCAACAATTTCGTCGCCGGTTTAGAATGAGGAGATCGTTGTTTTGCCGAATAATGGAAAAAGTTGTTGAAAATAATATTTTCTTTCAACAACGCCGAGATAATGCTGGAAAACTCGGTTTCACTCCGTTGCAAAAATGTACGGCGGCAATCAGGCAATTAGTGTACGGTTACAGTGCAGATGCAGTTGACGAGTACCTAAGGATGCTACAGCACGAGAATCGTTAACACAATTTGTCCAAGGTGCCATCACAAATTTTGGAGATCAGTATCTCCGAACTCCAACGGAAGAAGATGTTAGTAGAATCTTGTACCAAAATGAAATGCGTGGTTTTCCGGGCATGATCGGTAGTATCGATTGCATGCATTGGGAATGGAAAAATTGTCCCCAAGCATGGCAGGGTCAATATAGTGGGCGAAACAAAAACCCCACTCTTATACTAGAAGCAGTAGCGGATCAAGATCTATGGATTTGGCATTCTTTTTTTGGCATTCCAGGATCTTGTAATGATCTTAACGTGTTGTATCGCTCACCTGTCTTTAATAATGTCTTGCAGGGCAGGGCACCAAACGCTAGCTTTACGGTGAATGACCATCCGTACAACTTGGGATACTATCTAACAGATGGTATTTATCCAAGTTGGTCGACTTTCGTACAAGGCATCACGCATCCTCAAACCGATAAGCAACGACTGTTTTCAGATAGGCAAGCACATGCCAGAAAAGATGTTGAACGGGCTTTTGGAGTTTTGCAAGCTAGGTTTGCGATTGTGCGACATCCTGCTCGTGCTTATGACGAGGACATGTTGGCTGACATAATGAAAGCTTGTCTCATTATGCACAATATGATTGTAGAGGATGAACGAGACACATATATCCGAGCTAAAGTTTTACGATAATATTACGAATCCGATGTCCCTCAACGAAGAAATGGTGTCTCAGCTCCAAGCACTAGCACAACAGTGAATGATCATCATTCATTTGATTTTCAAACAGGACGACCACTAGATATTAATTCGTATTTACGTTTACGTACACGTATTCGCGACCGAAGTGCTCATGATGCTTAAAAGCACGATTTAATGGAGCACATTTGGGACAAATATGGCCCTAATAATCAGTAACAAATGTTTTTTTTAATGTGTTTAAGTATGCCATGCATTTTATTTTAGTTTTTTTTTTACTTTCCGTGTTGTTATATTTAATGTAAGGTAATTTATTGTTCCTTTATATATATTACGCGCTTCTCGTGTATTTTTAATAACACCAAAAAATGTGAAATAATTTTAGCGTACAAAAATACGTACAAAATACGTACACCGGAAAACAAACAAAATACATTATCAAAGTACGAAAAAATATTAACTAAAATCATGATAACAAATAAATAATAATAAAAATGTAATAAATAGGAAAGAGAAAAGTGGTGGGGTATAGTTGATGATAGGAAAGAGAGTATTAGGGTTTTTTTATTTTAGTTCACTACTGGGAGAGTTTTTATAAAAAAAATTTAGCCCACGAGATTGGGTTGTATGGAAGAGTGAGAAAGTGGGTAGAGAGAGAATGGTGAGGAGAAAATTCACCCCCCATTGAGAGTGCTCTTAGAGTTTGGTACTTTAAAAGTACACTTAAAAACTAAAATCCATTTACGAAAGTTTATAAAAAATATAAAACGAATTATTGTTACATTTTAAAAACACATGTAATTACTAAAATCTGCGGTTAAAGTTACCTTACCTTTGTCTGTCCTTTTTTTAATACCCGCAGAAGAAACAGGCACTATAGTTTAATTGGGCTTGCTTGATCTTGGGATCTCTTAAAGGAGATTTGGGATTTACCAAATTTTATTCAGTTGATGTTTACTCCCGCATCCAAAAAAAATGAACCACAAAATAGCATGTGTATCTTGTATAACTAACAATGTACCTATTGAAATACACAAAAGAGTTGTATCCACAGATCTATCCACACCATGATAAGCATGTATGAAAGTTACTCAGGTAGTGCCATACCATTGCACAAATAACTCTTTCCCATATTTCTTAATTCCTAATAAAGGCATAGTATTTTCTATTCAGGCACGGCATGAAGAAAGAATACAACTACCTAGATGAGCTTACTGATAAATCCAACAAGTTCAAGGTGAAAGTGAAGGTCATTGAAAAGGCTAGACCTCATCAGTCTCCTGGAAAGAAAAAAATACAATGTCTTACGTTGCATGACGAAAAGGTTAATACACTTGCTTGTATCTCAAACGCACACACACCCACACAAAAATTACAAATATACACACAAGCTACAGAAGTAAAAATGTTGTTGTTATATGTGTGTATTTTATCATGTTATGTTCTTTATTCATAGGATGCCTTAACCTTTCTGCATGTAATCACCCCTTATATACCATTACCAAAAAACATCCTTCACAGAACCGCAAACCCACTATAAATGCAGGGGAACACTATGAAAGGTACAATATTTGACACCGACATGCCCACTTTTGAACAAGCTATTGTACACAATAGGGAATATGAAATTGAAGATGCAGTTATTCAGAAACTGCCTAACTCCGTCAAAAAATATGGGACTCCATTCCAGATGAATTTCAATCCAAGCATATGGATTACCCCACTCAGTGCTGGGGCAGACGTTGACAGCCCCAAATATATAAAACTATCAGCTATACTGCACACATAAGGTCCTAACCAAGAATTGATCGGTTAGTTATTTTGCACATGAAATACTTACACCAATCCTTTTCTATCATATAGTATATTTCAGATAACAAGTCTTACACAATTGCCATTCAGACATAGTCGGCGTTGTTCTTTACATTGAAAAAGGCCGGACTGTGGTCGTGGGGTCAAACACTCATCACGTGCGCGGAATTGTCATAACTGACAACAGGTACACTTTTATACACTAATTTCTATCTCCATTACATTCTTACAAAATTACTTACATTTTAATTCATTAGCTTAACCTATACATCTCATTGCAGCAACAGTACCCCACGTACACTTGTTGTTTCAGCATGGAATGACTTTGCAGAAAATGATGTAGAAGAAATCATTTCTGTCTCATCTACTTTGTATACACTTAGTATAGGTAAGAAATGCACACACTTGTCCATAACAGTTATAGTCGATTAACAGGGCAACAAACAATGCTGCAACCTTAGTTCAGCTCCAACAACAAGTAATTCAAGCCCGTGAAGATACAGGAGAACAAACACCTACACCAATTGTCACCATCAATGCAAAGAAGGTAATTTCCCTTAAGCAATAACATAATGATACTACATAATTACACAGATGTTATTCAAATACCACTGTTGTATCCTATTACTACGAAATACATCAGTAACAACATAACTAACAATTCTTAAAAATTAAATTATCAAACAACAACAACCAGGCTATCAACACACTCCAGGAGGAGAAGCACTGGCTTAAAGTGAACATCCTGAATCTAACAACCGATGATTTGTTTCTCTACATTGGATGTAGCAAATGCGGTCACAAATGAGATGCAAATATATTTGAACTCTACAAGTGCACAAAATGCAACGAAGATGACACTAAGGGAGTTCCACGGTATATACACTTCGCTCATACATAGAGCAGTATATACATAACTATGTTGCCTAATATTTTCCACTCTTTTGCACTTGCAGTGCTTCCCTAAAGGTTGACGTTTTTTACTCTAGCAGTACCCGACAATTCACTTTGTTCTCGAAAGACATCAAGTCCCTGTTTCAGATAAGCATGGATGAACTATATGCCTTATACACTACTGTAAGTTTCCTCTTAACTTCAGCCATGTACTTCGCCTTTTCCTTTGGGAAACACTGATGTGTTCAGTTTGTATTAATCAATTAGCTCATTTTGATGTATAGTTTGTAATAGTTTAGAACGTGTTTTGTGATATTAATTAACTTTAAGCTTAAACGAAAGTTTATGTCTTGAAACTTAATTTAATATTGCATTTCATAATTTAATTGCTTTTTAGGACTTAGTTTATTTTTGTTGTTTCAGGCTCGTGTTTCTTTCCATATTTTGTCTGTATTTGGGAAGACTGAGACTTATTCGGGACTTGGAAAAAGTGTGATAAAGTCTTGAAGAATGTAGGGCGCCCCCAGCGCCTGTATGATCAAGGAAAAATAGAGCAAGTGGCCAAAGAAGAAGGCGCTCCCCGCGCCTATGGGGCGCTGCCCGCGCCCATATCACAGTAGCTTGCCAAAGGGAGGCGCTCCCCGCGCCTATGGGGCGCTCCCCGCGCCCATCTCACAGTAGCATTTCACAGGGGAGCGCTCCCCGCGCCTTTGAGGGCGCTGCCAGCGCCCATTCCACAGAGCATTACTTCCAAGGAGGGGCGCGCCCCGCGCCTATGGGGCGCTGCCAGCGCCCATGTTACAGTAGTTCTTCCAAGGAGGGGCGCGCCCCGCGCCTTCGAGGGCGCTGCCAGCGCCCGTCTGCTCTGTTCTGCACGCGGCTTCATCCACTTGATTTCTAGGTTATAATTTAGTTTAGTATAAATAGAAAAGTGGATTCTCATTGTAAAAGATCTAGTTTTTCATGTTCAAATAGTTCCTTAGCTTAAATTCTCTCTAGTTTCTCCTTAGATTACATAAAAACTATTAAATCTTTAGTTTGTAATTTTGATATTTAATCATGGAATCAATGAAGAATATTTGTTCATCAATGCAAATGGTAGCTTAAACTTGTTCTTGGGATTGGTTTCAATGATTCGAAAAGGCTCCTTGTGAGGATTCTCTAACTCTAAACTATTTCTTTACTTCAATTATTTACTTGCTCTTATATGAATTGTTATTGGTTTTTTTGAATGTTTTAGCTTGATCTTTGTCTTGTTATTATATTTTACAAAATCATTACTAGGGTTTGAACACAATCGATTATTGTGTTCAACCTCGGGTAGCAACTATCTTGTTCATGCTTAAGCGTATTCTTATTGTGAACAATTTAGTAGAGCTTGTTTAAACGTTAATTGTTTATTGCGTATTCTCTAAACAATTGCGTTCTTATTGTGTCTCCGTTCTTAAAGCTTTTGTTCACTGCGTGTTCTTTGAACATTAAGGGTTTTAGGCAATTTACGATTTATCTTGTCTAGCTAATTAAGGGGACTACAAGAGTTTACTCTTGTCAATAATTAATTGAGTATTGAAATGGTTTGGTAATTGAGAGTCTAATTCAATTAGCCGAGTCAGAGTCGTTGTAACCGAATCCTAAGATTCTTTAAAACTAGAATTTTACCGCAATCAATTAGTTGTTAGTTTATTTTATTACTAAAATCTCCAATTTCCCCCCCTTGTTACCAATATCACTAAGGAATTAGTGATTCTCCCCTTTAATAATCCAAATATATATTAACACAATTAAATCAACATAAATCCGTTCTCTGTGGATACGAACCTTACTTGCCCTTTACACTAGTTGTAATTGGAGAGTAGGAGAAATTTACTTTTGATAAGTCTTTTATTTTAAACGACATAAAAGGCCTACCAAACACCTGTAACAGGTACACCTGAACATATTATTAGCAATTATGTTACAATATGTAAAGAGAATACAAACAAAGCACAACCCCAAAGTCATACTTTACAAACAACCAACAGTAACTACTTACCTAAAACTTTGCAGGAAGATAAGTCACTCCTCTATGATGCTGTTGATAAAATCCGGTCATCCCAATTTCTCTTCCAGATTCGCCCAACCATTGCACTCAATCGCAGCAACCTCATGGCATGGGCAGTGAAAGAAATCAAAGTCACTCAGTGACACAATTTCCACCCTCTTTAATTATAATATCCTACTATGAACAATGTTATTTCTATTTAATGTTTGACTTACCTAACTAAAACTAATAGAAGATGCTTACTATCCTTTATATAAGATTATAAATATCTGCACTACTTTTATAACCCCCTACGATCGAACCCTAATTTTGTAACAACTCTACCACGGGTCCTACTTATAAAACAAAACTATAGCCATCTTAAACATAGTATTCGGTATGTATGGCTAGATAAATTTTATGTATTAATGCATCTAAGTAACATATTTTAGTCTTTCTCGAAGCTTAATAACTTCCAAATACCTCTTTGCTTGATGCATCTAATATATCTAAAGTAATTAGTTTAAGGTTTCCTTACATATAGTTATAATTCTCCCATTTTATACTCTAACTAAGCAACAAACACTAGCTAGCTAGCTACCTCATTCACAAAAAAACACACTTGTGACCAATTATTTGCTGCTTTACATATTTCTACGACACCATACTAATTCCTTTAGAATCGCTACAACTAGCTAAATAGCTCAACAACACAAAACCCGACAGAAACGCACCATTGTAGGCACTACGCGCATCGCGCTCAGTGCCAACACTAGTATATATATATATATGGTATCATTTTAATTTTGGCTTTTTTATATTGTACCATTATTTTTTTTCAGAATTCTACATGATACCATTTTAATTTATTTTTATTCCATATCATAACATCCATTTAAGTAAAATGTTAATTTATGTGTCAAATAGGGTTAATGGTTCATCTCATTTTATTTATTTTTGTTTGTGTTCTATATAAATGCCTGAATAACGTATTGGGGATACTTTGACCCCTTAAGGATCAAATATATGGTCAAAAGTGAGAATGATGATTTTTGTTAATTTTGACCTCAAATTAGACCAAAATGATACTTAAAAACTTTAATCTTACTATTTTTCCGTACATATATCAAAAATTACAAATCGAGACACAATCTTAACCGTACTTAACCCATAATCAACATTTTAATTAATAGAACGTTACGAAGGAGTTTAAGACTAAAGTACAATGGTACCGTATAGAATTATAAAAAATTAGTGGTATCACATGGAAAAACCAAAAGTGCAATGGTTAGCTTATTAATTTATGATCTTATTCACTTAATAGCACTATTATTTTTTGTTGAACTGAACTAAAAATAATTCTAATATAATAGGGCCTTCATCAATGACTAAGAAAAAGTCGCGGAATTCGCAATGCGACATTTCACATAACTTTTTATTTTCTGTATTAGCAAATAAAATTGCATTAAAAATGAAAAGAAAAATGTTAATTGCTTAAAAGTACAAATTGTTGCATTTTTTTGTTACATATAAGAATCAGAAGATTATATTAGTATAAGACTTTATTTTTGGTTGAGTTGAGACTTAATATGGAATATATTCATTTATGTTTATACATATATGCTTTATTACATATGTAATTTCATAAGGGGCAAGTTGCTTTATACATATATGCTTTATTATTATTTTACAAAATTGTTCACTACACTACCCATTTTAATACAAAATTGTGTGTAACTACGGCTTCCCATATGACCATTTTACAAGAACAAACTTCACAACTTGTTGCTCCAATAGATAAAAAAGAAGTTCAGTTGGCATTATTTCATATGGATCCTATAAAAAGTCCAGGACCGGATGGAATTCAACCAATTTTTTTCCAAAAATTTTGGGGAACGGTTGGGGACTCTATCCACCTTCTTGTCCAAAATACGTTTTGCAAAGGGTGAACTCCCCCGCAAGGAATTAATGATTCTTATATTACTTTAATCCCAAAAACAGATCAACCCCAGTTAATGAAAGATTTTCGACCTATTGGCTTATGCAACACTATTTACAAAATCCTAACTAAATGCATTGTAAATAGAATTTCCCCCCTTATGCCTTCTTTAATTAACCCGGTGCAGTCAAGCTTTGTTAAAGGGAGAACCATAGAGGAGAATGTTTTGCTTATAAAAGAAGTCATATGGTTTCAAACATTTCTTGATTAACCTAAACAAACATAGGTTGTTTATCTTTTCCAAAACTCATTTCAATCTTGATATATATACATATATATATATATATATATATACTAGTGTTGGCACTGCGCGCGATGCGCACAGTGCCTACAATGGTACATTGGTGACGGGTTCTTCGATTACGATGTATTCAGTTAACCAGTGCACTTTTCAAAGAATGTTCAAGGTGTAGTCCTAGTAAGGGAATTTAAATTTTAGCTTTGCTAGACAATAGCCCCTCAACACCAGGAATTTGGAAAAGACTAAAATATAATACGTAGATGCATTCATATGTAAACTGCATTTAAAAATACAAGCCGAGACTATGGTACATTCGTGTCTGCATCCAGACTATAATGTCCAACCTCAAAGCCCCAAAAGGTGATTTAAAGTCCGATGTTTTAGTGTTAAATGATGCAGACTGCTATTACATTATTGTGTAAAATACAACAGATGCGCGCAGTGCCCCAAATGATGATTTTCAGTCTGATGATGCAACGTTAAGTGATGGAAACTGCTATCTATGATATTGTCGTGTAAATTAAAAGGGTAAATTAGTTGTATACATACTTAGAAGGTACTATTACAAAAGTAAATTGATTATAAACTATCTATGGTGCGTGGTTGAACATAATTTTAGCTTCAATTGTTCATGGATAGCAGCTTTCATCATGTATGCAATGGGGGAGTTTTCTGAAAAATGAAAAGCATAATGTCAGTTGTGTAAAGAACTTTATAAGAGTTATCAAACATAATTTTAAGGACCGTAAATATGAGATTTCCAACAAAACATATAGAACTACACTTTTGAAATACATGAGTGCCCTTCAATAAGCATAAGTATGAAGAAAATAAAACCAAAAGATGTACAACAACTATAATGCCTAAGTCCCAAAATATCAAGCTTAAGGAAGACTAAATAAGAAAACAATTGTTATCCTTCTTTTATACTTCATAGTTTGATAATTTGAAGAAAGTATCAAAATCAAAGCCTTTGAAGCCTTTGAAGGTTAATACAGTCTAAATAGTAAATAATACCTCACTTTCTTTTTTAATGCAACTATTTGACATAAAATAGAAAGCAAAAATGTCTCATGATTGCATTTAAAAACAAACCGACATAGTAATACTTTGTATGTTCCATAATTTATTATAACCAAACCACTATTTTAAGAGTTCCACACACTTAGCTAATCATTGCATGGGTCAAAAGTTCATAGCATTATGCTAGGTTAACATCACCCAAGCTTTCTTCCTCTGTAGTTTTCCAAATTAACAGGTCAACAAAAGCGAAGCATATACAAAAAGTAAAACCCTAAAAACAACAACAAAGCATCATAATCAAACCAATAAGTTTAAATGATTATGTAAAAGAGTAGAATTAAACTCACTTACCAAGTTAAAAATTACACAACCTTCAAATTTCTCAGCAAAACCCTAGACCCCTTCTTCCTCTATAGTTTTCCAGGAAAAAGATGAAATGAGAAGTAGTTATCTTTTTCTGATCATAGATTTCAAGACCAGCTACATTGGAACCAATTACACTACCTGGTCCTATTCATCTTCCTTTTCTCTTTTCTGCCAACCCTTTAGCCTCTTTCTTTGCTATTATGACATTGAGCTACCCCATGTTTTAAAGTTAATTTAAATAAAAGCATATCCAACCGATTAACAAAATCATATCAGTTACACTACTTTCCATGGGCTTTGAGAATCAGTTAATATAGATCTAATAATAAGGATTATCCATGGCAGCACATAGTAATTAGTATCAAGATCAACTTCTCTAGCCTCTAAACAATCATCAACTGCATTAATTGATTTTTTTTTTATTGTTTCCTTCTTTTAATAACAGTTGCTCATAAACTAAACCCATAGATCAGCATTCTGTTAGAAATTGAACTAATAAAATCCTAGCATTAACTTTGACAAAGCAACATATAGAAGGGAGGAAGCAGACGATAATTCATGCAAAGTGACAGAGCAAATGATTTTTACATGTCATCAATTTTAAAAGTTTCAATGATTGAAAAATAATATATATATAAAAATAAAAATGATGCATAAAAAGTAATCAGAACTCATGATAGAAAACCTCTCAATATATATACAACCAAGTTTTAAATTAGCATACAACACCCAAAATTACAGTTACACACATCACTTATAAGATCTATCCTAACAATCCAAAATTGAGTAATACATTGAGAAGCAACACTCCAAACTAATACATTAAGTAATTAAAAAAAATCAAAGAAGAAATTAGGGGGTGGGGGGGGGGGAATCCAAGTAGAAAAAACTAAAAGTAGAAAGAAAAAAGAAGTCAAAGAGGAGAACAACGAACAACAAATGAGACAAGGAAGTTTATAGTCTTACCATAGTCATGTTGAAAACTAATCATAGTTTTTACGGTCGTGTCAAAAAAGTATGCAAGGGTCACATAATTGACCTAGTATTCTTCCAGCATAGAACATGGTCATGCTAGCTGAAGTAGTGTCTTCTGGATCATCTTCTAGAAAAGTACTAACACAACAGATGACAAAGTTAAAGAGAAATTGAGGGCCATAAGATCCAACCAAACCTCTATTATAAATCATGTCAGGAAAAAGTACTACATTGCACCTTTTTCTTATTGTTAATTGCCTAAATTTCCATCTTAGATCTTCCGTATTCAGAGGCACAAGAAGCAAAAAAAAAATGCAACCTAAATGAATTAGGCATGAAACTGTACTCAAAACCATTATCAAATGAAACAAAGAAGTACAATAAATGAATTAATTTCAAAATGTAATTTATTTTTGGTTTGATAGAATGCTTGATTTTCTATCTCAACCCTCCAATCTCAACCCATTAAATAACTAATTTTTTTGAGGCCAAAATCTTGCCACATTGTCTCGGCCTCTTATAGTGAATACAACATGAAAATAACAAAATCTGAGGAAACTCAGTCATAAGTCGTAACTATTTTGTAAAAGACAATTTTTCACATTGTTAAGTTTCCAAATGAATATAGTACAAAGCATACCATTTAAAAAGAAAAATATATTAACTAAAAACCAGAGAGGGGAGAAAGAAGAACATACTCAAGAGAAGCAATAAAAAGATGATGAAGGGAAGGCCAATTCTACAACATTACTTACAAAACCCAACCTCCATACGACTTTCTATTTACAGCATCGTCACTCAATATCCTCCAAGGCAAATCCCTTTTACTGTTATCATACTATTCCAATAAAGAAACCAGAGATAAACCCGTAAATTAGATTTGGAATGAACTTTTAAAGCAATCAAGAATTAAAAAGGTATCAACAATCAACCCAAAAAAAGTAGCAATCAATCATGTATGATGAAGAAATGCAGAGGGAAAAATTTAAATATAAGAAAAGAGAAAAAACGGGAAAAAAAAATGCAATGACAGCTAATGATTTAAAAAATGATCGCAACATCCATTTTAAAAATCGAATTATACAACTAATTGGAAGCGAAAAAATGCAGGAGTTTAGGGTTTACTACTTGTCATCACAATTTACCTCGAATTGCCATAATTCAACCACACGTCACATATTTGCAAAGGGTTGCCTGCGTTTGCGCTTGAATATTTCAAAACATTAGGTTGAAAATAAGAGATTGTGACAACTATAATCCCAAGCATCACAATAAATTGGTTCTCAAAAGGAACAAGTGATTTTATTCCATGGGAAAACCCTAAAATAAAACAACTCTAGAAAATAAAGAAATAGCAAGCATTTCATCCTCCTCCTCATAAAGGAACCAAATCTCAACAATTTGTCCTGTAGCAACATTACTCTGACCGCTTTATCTTAGCTTACAAATGGACATTCTTCTAATGTAAGCAAGGTAAAAGATTGGGCTTCTGTTACGATCTAAAATCCAATATAATAAATATAATATAGAATCAAAGGGTGTAAATAAAATAAATGATCATTTTCCCTAACAACCCATGTCCTAAAAGCATCTGAATGCCTAACTAAGATAGTGACCATATACTATCATGCCGTGCTCCATAATTCCACTGATGAAGAAAAATCTAGATACTTCATGAAATCTAATATCTCCCCAAACAGAGTATGAATAAGAAAATGAAGGACCCAACAATGCCCCCTCCCCCCCCCCCAAAATGACAATTAAAATTAAATGAAAAGAAAAAGCACCCCAAATTCCGTAAAAATATCACAGTTAATCTCATGAATGAATCATATCAATTGGAAGGTCTTGAATTGTAGCGGTAAGTATGACAGAAGAAGCTTCAAAACATCTCAATTTTTTTTGTTGAAATGATTAAAAGGGAGCATTAAATGACAGAAATGCTATTAAATTGAAAATGCAAATAATAAGGAAAAAATAGCAAGCAACTCATGCTCCTCCGAATGAACAAAGAAATTGATTTCATTCTTTGATAATATTTCAGTTTGCAAGTAGTTTAATCTGGAAGAATATCGTCAGCGTAAAAGGGTGAGTTAAATTCAATAATCAACATCAACCATTAAACCCAAGGATAACAACTTGGCCATTTCTCACTGAAACAGTGCTAGAACCACAAATTGCATTTCCCCTCCCCCCAAGAATAATCAATATAAAAAATAGCTTAAATTATCAACTAAGCATTGTTAATTAGGTACTACAATTTTATAATTATTTGAGCATGTATCAACTATTAAGCACATTTAAGAGGTGTAGCAATCAACTTGTCCATAAGCTAAGCAATCAGGATATCACGCACATCATTAAAGGTTCATTAATGAAGGCAGAAAATTATATCAAATTAAGGTTGATAGCAAAACCCTTTTATTGTATAATTGCATTTCTAACCTTAATAAAATTGTAGAGATATTGATTTTGTCATGTTAATAAAAACAAGTTAAACGTATACAGACAATAATTAAGCTTTAAAGAGAAATATATAACCTATTAACTCAAAACAATTTTTAAAAAACCTATAAAGTCATAATCACTCATTGATATAGATCGAATGCTCTAATGGGTGAATGAAAGAATACCTTTAGGTGGATCATCAGAACTTGAAATGAATTGTACTCAGCTGGGAAAACTCATTTTCTCAATTATAACCTGTGTAAAAATAATAAAAAGGGACAATTATATGAGTTATGTCTGGATTGATACAGTTTTGTAAGAACATAAGTGACAAAAGAGTCAACACATGCATTGAGATCCAAAGTTTGGCACACCAAGGAGAGCTGACATCAGGTCCAAGATATTAACTAATAATGTGCTATAATTTCTTTTCAATCAAAGCCTTAATTTCTTTTAAAATCCACTATTTACAAGAATAGTGAAGAGTCAAACTCCATAAAAAGGGTTGTAATACAACCAGAATGATATAATAAGATGAGAGAAACATATGCCTAAATTTATATTTATAATAGTTAAAAGCTCAATTATGTACTGATCAATAGTTTTTATGGCTTAAAATAAATCATACTCTGAATAGAACAAAGGCATAAAGCATTAAACCATTTTATTTTATTTTTTTGGAAAACCTTAAACCATTGATATTTAGAGGTCATATAATATATGTATGCCATTTGGCAAGACAAAGGCAAACTCTACAAGGATATCAAGCTAACAAAACACAATCATTACCT
Organism: Salicornia ramosissima; assembly: GCA_951394345.1. Classification (NCBI taxonomy): domain Eukaryota; kingdom Viridiplantae; phylum Streptophyta; class Magnoliopsida; order Caryophyllales; family Amaranthaceae; genus Salicornia; species Salicornia ramosissima. The sequence continues at coordinate 16,719,744 of OX596235.1, forward strand.
AGTCTTATTTAAAAGAGTATTTGGAGAAAAAGGAAAAGTCAAATGAAGGTGAATACATATGATAATATATAATGTCAGTACCTGTTGCATCCAAAGGATGACCTACTGCCATTGCTTCTCCATTTACATTAATTTTTTCAAGTGTAAGATCTAATTTCCTGTGACTATACACAAAGGTGAGCCAGATCATTCAACAAAAAATCAAGAAATCTTACAGAGCGGGATGAATCTAGGAGCAAACCTAGCAAAACCTAAACATAGTAGAAAAATAAATGCAGGACAAGGATCGTGCAGAAGATCTACAAAGGAAACACAGCAATTTGGACACTAAAGAGTAAAAGTGTAACGACCCGACTCGCTTAAATCGGCACGGAAGAGACCGACGAGTCGAATTGTTATAAACTACAACTCAAAATACTTAAGAAATAAAAACTAATTCCTCAAATATTATTATTAAACCACAAAGTACAAATACCCACAAGTTTGTACATACTAGTCCAAAAGTCAAACTAAAAATACTAAAAATACGAGTAACTCCAACCACATGTCAGAGTCTAAACAACGTATAAAGAGTCCAACAATAACGTATAAAGTCTATATAATACGCCAATACTATCTATAAACAACAGAAATAGAAAATACATCAAATAACAGAAATAGTAAACGTCGCTTGCCCAACCCAAAGCTAAGCAAGAGTATCATCATCAGAAATACCTGAAAAATATACAACAGTCCACCATCAGTGTAATAACCCGAATTTTAGGGCCAGAAAATTTCGCGGTTATTAATTTTATTTATTTAATTCTAAGTCCAAAAGGCCCATTATTTTTGGACTGTTTTATTTTTATACTTTATTCTAAATTGGGCCAAAGACCCAATTTTCCCCTCTCCTCTTAGCTTGGCCGGTTTCCTTTAGAATATGGGCCAAGTATTATTATTTTTTTTTAGGGTTTGCTTTCCTTTTCTTTTTTTTCTATAAATAAGGCTTATGCCTTACACTTGATTGATAATTGTAAAATTGTTCTTAAACTCTAAAAATTATTTTCATCCTCTCCTTTTCTCTCCAAAAAGCCGAGCAACAATTCACCAAAGTGTGAATTATTTTCCTTGGATAATTTAGCAATTTCGGGTAACTTTGCTTTCTCATTTAATTTTGGGATAAATAATCACATAGTTAATTAGGATTGATCATGAAAATTGTAACATTTTATGTTTGTATTGATTCGAAAAAAGTCGAGTACATGATGATTTGATTCTTGATTTGTTTTATGTATTTTCTTGATTATTTTATGTAGTTTCTTGAAATCTTTAATTGTTGAATAATTACTTGTATGAATTTATTTATTAATCAAATCTCGTTATTTCTTGATGAATTTTTCGTGGCAGTTTCTTTACTGTTTGATTATGAATCATGATTTATTTCGTGGCAAAATTCGTCCTTTTATTGCTTATAAAAATTTAATCTTTTAAACCGGTAAAACTGTCCAGATTTAGTTTACGAATTTATTAATATACTTAATCAAATATTATGGCTACGAAATTTTAGGTGGAACTCAGTAATAGTGTTTTACAGCTTGTGTTAAATTTTCGTAATTTTTAAAGATCGTTTGATATGGCAGAAAAATCCGAAACTGATCTCAGCCTAATCTGATTTGTTAGTTATAAAATCTCTTAGAAATAGTAAATGACATTATTTTTGGACAAAAATTATGCACGTTAAACCTTGAACCTATATTTAACTTCGACTAAAATTTCCAGATTAATCGAGACCTTTAAAGGGTCGTTCTTAATTTAATTCTTTAAGAATCAGATTGTGTAAAATAGTGTAATTAAATTATTAAAACAAGTTATTTCGAATTCTTGGAGGAAGATTAAATCTTGTTTTGCTCTTTGAATGTGTTGAGTGGTTTGAAGAATAAAAAGATGATTTTTTGATCTTGTTTTGTATTCAATCTTGATGATTTTATGTTAAAAACATGATTTTTATTATTGTTGTTTGGTTAATTAATTGAATCTTGTTGATTGTAGTTATTTAAATTAATTGATAAAATTGGTGTTCTTGAGTGAAAAATGTCGAGTAAACAAAGGAATAAAAAAATGGAATTTTTATCATGTTTTAAGTAATTTTAGTGATTAATTGATTAATTAAAATAATTTATGAATTTATTTAATTAAAGTTGTTTAACTAGAATTATCGAGTGGCCTAAAAGTATTTAGTCAATTTTTTTTGTTTAATTTTGACTTATAATATTTTAGGAATAATTAATTATAAAAGTTGCAGTTAAAGGGATAAGTTGTAACAGGAAGGGGTAGATAATAATATTGTTATTATTATTATTACAATTACACGAGTATTATTATTAATAATATTAATATTACGATTATTATTAGTATTATTATTAATATTAGGAATCAGTAGGGATAAGTTATATAAAATACGATAAGATATTAAAAGGGTAAGAAAGGAAACAGAGTAATAGGAATATGAATTGTTTCGATTTCTGGCTAGGAAACACTTGGTATTTAAGATGGCCAATATACGTGCCGCACCTCTCTTTCCTGGGACTTCGAACATTTCATTTCCGATTACGGCAACCTAGTATTTCCCGATATAAGATAAGATATAATATTGAAAGATATAAGATAAGATATAATCTTTGAAATATAAGATAAGATAAGGACGCCCACCTGATGACTCGAGTAGTCAGACTGGGTTAAGTCGAAGCCACTGCTCAATGGGACGAACACACGAGTTCCCCCGCGCAGTTCTGGGTCTTAGGATATGTAGTCGTCTAGTAGTAGTACACGAGCTGCTATTAGGGGTTATGGCCATAGCTTAGGCTTAGTGGTGCACACGGGATCCACTACGGGTTGAGTACACGAGCTCACCCCGGCATGTTTTAAGAAAGTTGTGGTGCAAACGGGATCCACAACGAGTTATAGTGACCGGTCCGTTGAAAGATAAAAACGATATGATATGAACGATACGAAATGATAAGATATGAAATGAAGGATATGAGATGTTAAGATGATTCATACGATATAAGATAAGATATTATGAAGTGGTCACCCCACCGACGATGCACGTTTCGTTACCGGGGTTAAGTCTTTGCCACCGACCTGCCGAGGCTTTCTGGTCGGTTTACTGATTCTAGTTTGTGTTGTCGTCCGAATTAGTGGCACATGAGTCGTTAATTCGGGAGTGAGGGTCCCACTTAGACTTTGGGGAAGACACATGAGTCTGACCCGGCATATTCTAGGAAAGTTGGGGTGCACACGAGATCCCCTACTAGCATGTTGACTCGACCATGGATTAAGCAAAGATAAGATAAGATGTTTATGTTATGTTTATGTTATGATATGACAAGATAAGATACTTATGTTATTATACGAAGATAAGATACGATATGATATGATATGAAGTTAGAGTAAGATGCCATGATATAAGCTAAGGTGAAGATAATATGAAAGTACGATATGTTATGAAAGTTACGATAAGATATAGGTTATGTTATGATGTGATATAAGTTATTGAATAATATAAGTCATGATATATGTATTGCGATAAGATATAGTATAAGAAGTAGGATATGATCTAATGGATTTGGGATAATTAGGTTATAAGAGTATAATGTTATAAGGATATGTATTGAGAATAGTATAAGTCTTCCGCTGTGTATTTCTGTATTCGTATGAGATTGTATGTAAGTATGTACGTATGTATGTATGCATGTATGGATGAGTGTATGAGTGTGTTATACGTGTATTTTGTAACCGTATTTTGCAGGTATGATTATACGTATGGTATACGTACATTATACGTAGATTCTACGTATCCTAACCGTATTTCTGCAGGTATTTTTATACGTATTTTGTACGTATCCGTATACGTATTTTTGTACGTATTTTATACGCACCTTGTATTGTTATTTGTATAACATGTATTAGATTATTGTATGGTTTTTACGCTCTTTTCTATGATATTATGTGTTTAGCGGTCCCTCGATTAAACGGGACAGCCTAGTTACTCGCCACTGACGGTGGACCCCCCCCTCAGTTTCAGGTGAAGATGCAGCTGATTAATTCGGGCTACCGCTGGACGGGCTTTTGAGAGGCTGTTAACCCTAGTACACCTTAGTTTAGCTAGAGTTTTTAATAAGACTTTATGTTATTTCATTTATTAATATTCCAGCATGTTGGGACGGTTCTAGCACAATTAATGTAATAATGATTCTTTTGAGAATATTAGACTGTGGATGATAGTTATATTTTATTTATTCAATAAAGGTAGTTTAATTTAATTGATTAATTTAATATTTAATTTAGATTGTTTTGGTAATGATCCGTTTGTCGATTTCCCTTTGTAAATCGACATGTCCAAAAAGTCGGGTCGTTACAGTTGGTATCCGAGCTAAGGTTAGACCCTAAGTTACTTCTTCATAAGTAACTTCGAAAGATGAGCGCTTTACAAACCCGAGCGAAACTTAGCCTAATATGGAAAACCTAGGTGAGTGAAACCATGGGTAGAAGCCAGGGTTAAGACGTTTTATTGCTTTCGTTTCCGCGTTGACGCTGTTTTCGTGTGCCGTTCGTGTGCTAACTCGATTGTGATTTCAGGATGTCGACCCCAAGACCTCCGAACTTTCGTCTTCGTCGTCGCAACTTGGAGGATGCGATCCTCACTTTGGCTCAGAATAGTGTTCGGGCCCAGAACAACTAGTCGACCTTGGACCGAATAGCCCGGCTTCGTCCTCCGACCTATGATGGGGCAGCTGACCCAATCGTCCTCGAAAACTGGATTCGAGAGATGCGCAAGATGTTCGATGTTCTGGCTTGTCCCGCGACTGAACGGGTTCCCATTGCAACTTTCTACCTGCAGGGCGAGGCAGACAATTGGTGGAGTACACTCCGATCTGACCCCGATACAGATCTGAATCTGAGTTGGGAGGAGTTCACAAAGAAGTTACAGGATCGTTTCTATCCTGAGGAGCTCAAGTGGCAAAAGCAGGAGGAATTCCTCACCTTCACCCAGGGTAACCTGTCCGTCCAAGCTTACACGGACAAGTTCACCGAGCTCTCCCGATTTGCCACAGCTGTTATACCTTCTGAAGCCGAGCGGGTCAAGAGGTATATCAAGAAGTTAAACTCTAGCATCCGGGTTCACGTGGTCAGCAGCAGGGTGAAGACCTTTCAGGAGGCTTATGAAGTGGCTCTTGAGATTCAGTCTTCAGTTTCTGATGAGGACTCTGCGAAAAAGAGGGTTACTCCAGCTCCAGCTCCGGCTCCAGTCAAGAAGACCAGGTTCGTGTCTACTTTGAAGCCGCAACAGAGTTCTCGATCAGCTCCGAGTCAGGGTTCAAAGGTTTGTCGAGGTTGCAAGAAGGATTTCCACCCGGGAAAGAAGGTCATAAGTCCATCTACTGCCCTAAGAGACAGTCAGCAGCAGCAGCCGCAGGTAGTCAAGCTCCAGTCAAGAACAGGATCTTCTGCATGACACAGGAAGAGGCAGATGCTCAGCCCGACGTGGTCACGGGTACCTTTCCTGTTCATGATATTTCTGCTTATGTACTGTTTGATACTGGTGCCACTGTGTCTTTCGTTGCTAGTTCGTTTATTGTGAAAGCTAACCTGATGGGAGAGTCTCCTGTCAAATCTGTGATAACTCTACCTTCGGGAGAGGACTTTGCTTGTCTTCGAGAGTTCAGGGACGTGTCTATTGTCATCTCGGGGGTACGGTTCGAAGCCAACCTGAAAGAGTTTCCTATGATCGAGTTCGATGTGATCCTAGGAATGGATTGGTTAGTCAAGCATCAAGCGACCTTTCGGTGTCAAGATCAGGCTGTCACTTTGCGTGGTCCAAACGCAAGGAGGGTGACCTATGTCGGGAAACCGATAGGTAAGGGTTTGAAGATCGTGTCCGCAATGAAGATGCGCGGTCTGCAGCGCAAGGGTGAGACCGTGTTCCTATGTCAAGTCAAGGACATGACCAAGGAGGAACAGCTAGAAGCCATCCCGGTGGTTCGTGAGTATGCGGATGTTTTTCCAGAGGAGTTGCCAGGGATACCACAGGAAAGAGAAGTGGAATTCAACATCGATCTGGTGCCCGGGACTGCTCCGATTTCTAAGGCTCCGTATCGCATGGCTCCGGCTGAATTAAAGGAATTGAAGACCCAGTTGCAGGAATTGATCGACAAGGGCTTCATACGGCCTAGTGTGTCGCCATGGGGTGCTCCGGTATTGTTCGTAAAGAAGAAGGACGGCAGCATGAGATTGTGCATAGATTACCGAGAGCTAAACAAAGTGACCATTAAGAATAAGTATCCTCTACCCAGAATCGAGGATTTATTCGATCAGTTGAAGGGAGCGAGTGTTTTCTCCAAGATTGATCTCAGGTCAGGGTACCATCAGATTCCAATGAAGCCGGAAGATATACCGAAGACCGCATTCCGTACTAGATATGGGCACTATGAGTTCGACGTAATGCCGTTTGGTCTGACTAATGCTCCAGCTGTTTTTATGGACCAGATGAATAGGACCTTCCATCATCTCTTGGATGTGTGTGTTGTTATGTTCATCGATGACATCTTGATCTATTCGAAGAACGAGTAAGAGCACACCCAACATCTTCATTTGGTGCTAGGTATACTACGAGCTCAGAAGTGGTTTGCGAAGTTGTCAAAGTGCGAGTTCTGGCTCAAGGAGGTTGCCTTTCTAGGGCATGTAATCAATGCGGAAGGTGTCATGGTAGATCCAGCCAAGATTAAGGCAGTGGTTGAATGGCACAGTCCCAAGAATGTGGCCGAAGTCCGAAGTTTTCTTGGCCTAGCAGGTAAATTGAAGTATTTGATATAGCTTTTATAATGTCTATGCTAGAATACTTACCTGTGAATTTGTATGTATCAGGTTACTATCGGAGATTTGTGAAAGACTTCTCCAAAGTAGCAGCGCCTATGACCAAATTACTGCACAAAGACTGCAAGTATGTGTGGACTGAGCGGTGTGAAGAAGCCTTTCAAGCTCTCAAGCAAAGTCTTGTGTCTGCACCGGTTCTTGCTTTGCCGACGGAAGGTGTAGGTTTTGAAGTCTACAGCAATGCGTCGAAGAAGGGTCTAGGTTGTGTTCTGATGCAAGAAGGAAGGGTGATTGCGTATGCTTCCAGACAGCTCAAGGTTCATGAGCAGAATTATCCTACTCACAACTTAGAGTTGGCAGCGGTGGTGTTCGCTTTGAAAATTTGGCGACATTATCTCTATGGAGTGTCTTGCAAGTTGTTCACCGACCATAAGAGTCTGAAGTACATCTTCACTCAGAGGGAACTCAACATGAGACAGCGACGGTGGCTCGAGTTAATCAAAGACTATGACCTCTCGGTTGATTATTGTGAAGGAAAGGCTAATAGAGTAGCTGATGCCCTTAGCCGTAAGGATCGTCATTCATGTAATAGAGTGGCGGTTGTACCTAAGGAAATCTGTTCCGACCTTCGCAGGATGGAGATTGAGATGGTTATGCCAGGTAGCACCCGAGTGTATCTGAGTGCTATGAGTGTTGAGCCCAGTTTGTACCAGGACTTACGGGAAAAACAGAAGGAAGACCCGCAACTCGAGAAGATTCGTGAAGCTAAACTTCAAGGCAAGGCAGAAGACTTCACGATTGGAGCAGATGGAAGTATGAATTTCCGTAACAGGTGGTGTGTGCCCCGGAATTCGAATCTGAGAAACCGGATCATGGAAGAGGCCCACAATACTCCCTATTCGATGCATCCAGGTGGCGGGAAACTCTATAAGGACCTGAGAGAATACTTCTGGTGGCCGGGGACGAAGCAAGAGGTCGCAGAGTTTGTTGCACGATGTCTCACGTGCCAGAAAGTCAAGATCGAGCATCAGCGACCAGGTGGTTTGTTGCAGCCGTTACCGATACCCACATGGAAGTTCGACTCCATATCCATGGATTTTGTGGTAGGATTACCCATGACGTCTACGGGTTTGGACACAGTTTGGGTTGTCGTGGACCGTTTGACTAAGGTTGCCCGGTTCATTCCTTTGAAGGTAACTTGGTCGATGGAGAAGATGGCAGAAGTGTAGTCGAGGGAGATCATACGGTTACATGGTGTGCCGAAGGATATTGTGTCCGACCGAGATCCCCGATTCTTGTCACGGTTCTGGAAGTCGTTGCAAGAGGCTTTTGGAACTAAGCTTAATTTGAGTACGGCTTTCCATGCAGCTACGGATGGGCAGACAGAGCGGACTATCCAGACATTAGAGGATATGCGACGGTCTTGTGTGTTGGACTTCCAGCAGTCTTGGGTTAGATCCCTAAGTTTGGTGGAGTTTTCGTACAACAACAGCTATCACGCCAGTCTTAAGATGGCTCCCTATGAGGCTCTGTATGGGCGTAAGTGTCGTAGCCCTACTTGTTGGAGCGACATCAGTGATGCATTGGTGATTGGTCCCGACCTTATCCGGGATACAGTAGAGCAGGTAAAGATCATCAGGGCGAGGTTGCAGGCGGCCCAGAGTCGACAGAAGTCTTATGCTGATCGTCGTCGGAAGCCGTTGGAATTTGAGGTTGGGGACAAGGTGTTGCTGAAAGTGTCTCCTATGAAGGGTATGGTCCGATTTGGTCAGAAGGGTAAGCTCAGACCTAAGTATGTTGGACCATACGAGATCTTAGAGCGGGTTGGTGAGGTCGCTTATCGGTTGGCGATGCCTCCGGATCTATCGAGGGTTCATGATGTGTTCCATGTATCACAGCTACGGAAATACGTCAATGATCCTTCTCACATCATTCCGGTAGAGTCATCGGAGATCGAGCCGAACTTGACCTTCGAGGAAAGGCCGGTTCAGATTTTGGATCGTCAGGATCGGTTGTTGCGGCGCAGGGTGGTGCCTTTGGTTAAGGTTTTGTGGCGTAGCCAGAAGTTCGAAGAGGCTACCTGGGAGACCGAGGCTTCGATGAGGGATAAGTATCCCGAGCTGTTCGAAGCAGGTATGAAGTTGTTTTTTTTTCCTTCTTTTGGTTGCTTGTTTTTTTGTGTTGTGTTCGTGCTTTCGTGTTTGCTTTGAGCTCCGTAAGTAAATTTCGAGGTTCCAAATTTTATTTAAGGAGGGGTGACTGTAATAACCCGAATTTTAGGGCCAGAAAATTTCGCGGTTATTAATTTTATTTATTTAATTCTAAGTCCAAAAGGCCCATTATTTTTGGACTGTTTTATTTTTATACTTTATTCTAAATTGGGCCAAAGACCCAATTTTCCCCTCTCCTCTTAGCTTGGCCGGTTTCCTTTAGAATATGGGCCAAGTATTATTATTTTTTTTTTAGGGTTTGCTTTCCTTTTTCTTTTTTTTCTATAAATAAGGCTTATGCCTTACACTTGATTGATAATTGTAAAATTGTTCTTAAACTCTAAAAATTATTTTCATCCTCTCCTTTTCTCTCCAAAAAGCCGAGCAACAATTCACCAAAGTGTGAATTATTTTCCTTGGATAATTTAGCAATTTCGGGTAACTTTGCTTTCTCATTTAATTTTGGGATAAATAATCACATAGTTAATTAGGATTGATCATGAAAATTGTAGGATTTTATGTTTGTATTGATTTGAAAAAATTCGAGTACATGATGATTTGATTCTTGATTTGTTTTATGTATTTTCTTGATTATTTTATGTAGTTTCTTGAAATCTTTAATTGTTGAATAATTACTTGTATGAATTTATTTATTAATCAAATCTCGTTATTTCTTGATGAATTTTTCGTGACAGTTTCTTTACTGTTTGATTATGAATCATGATTTATTTCGTGGCAAAATTCGTCCTTTTATTGCTTATAAAAATTTAATCTTTTAAACCGGTAAAACTTTCCAAATTTAGTTTACGAATTTATTAATATAATTAATCAAATCGTATGGCTATGAAATTTTAGGTGGAAGTCAGTAATAGTGTTTTACAGCTTGTGTTAAATTTTCGTAATTTTTAAAGATCTTTTGATATGGCAGAAAAATCCGAAACTGATCTCAGCCTAATCTGATTTGTTAGTTATAAAATCTCTTAGAAATAGTAAATGACATTATTTTTGGACGAAAATTATGCACGTTAAACCTTGAACCTATATTTAACTTCCATTAAAATTTCCAGATTAATCGAGACTTTTAAAGGGTCGTTCTTAATTTAATTTTTTAAGAATCAGATTGTGTAAAATAGTGTAATTAAATTATTAAAACAAGTTATTTCGAATCCTTGGAGGAAGATTAAATCTTGTTTTGCTCTTTGAATGTGTTGAGTGGTTTGAAGAATAAAAAGATGATTTTTTGATCTTGTTTTGTATTCAATCTTGATGATTTTATGTTAAAAACATGATTTTTATTATTGTTGTTTGGTTAATTAATTGAATCTTGTTGATTGTAGTTATTTAAATTAATTGATAAAATTGGTGTTCTTGAGTGAAAAATGTCGAGTAAACAAAGGAATAAAAAAAATGGAATTTTTATCATGTTTTAAGTAATTTTAGTGATTAATTGATTAATTAAAATAATTTATGAATTTATTTAATTAAAGTTGTTTAACTAGAATTATCGAGTGGCCTAAAAGTATTTAGTCAATTTTTTTTGTTTAATTTTGACTTATAATATTTTAGGAATAATTAATTATAAAAGTTGCAGTTAAAGGGATAAGTTGTAACAGGAAAGGGTAGATAATAATATTGTTATTATTATTATTACAATTACACGAGTATTATTATTAATAATATTAATATTACGATTATTATTACTATTATTATTAATATTAGGAATCAGTAGGGATAAGTTATATAAAATACGATAAGATATTAAAAGGGTAAGAAAGGAAACAGAGTAATAGGAATATGAATTGTTTCGATTTCTGGCTAGGAAAGACTTGGTATTTAAGGTGGCCAATATACGTGCCGCACCTCTCTTTCCTGGGACTTCGAACATTTCATTTCCGATTACGGCCACCTAGTATTTCCCGATATAAGATAAGATATAATATTGAAAGATATAAGATAAGATATAATCTTTGAAATATAAGATAAGATAAGGACGCCCACCTGATGACTCGAGTAGTCAGACTGGGTTAAGTCGAAGCCACTGCTCAATGGGACGAACACACGAGTTCCCCCGCGCAGTTCTGGGTCTTAGGATATGTAGTCGTCTAGTAGTAGTACACGAGCTGCTATTAGGGGTTATGGCCATAGCTTAGGCTTAGTGGTGCACACGGGATCCACTACGGGTTGAGTACACGAGCTCACCCCGGCATGTTTTAAGAAAGTTGTGGTGCAAACGGGATCCACAACGAGTTATAGTGACCGGTCCGTTGAAAGATAAAAACGATATGATATGAACGATACGAAATGATAAGATATGAAATGAAGGATATGAGATGTTAAGATGATTCATACGATATAAGATAAGATATTATGAAGTGGTCACCCCACCGACGATGCACGTTTCGTTACCGGGGTTAAGTCTTTGCCACCGACCTGCCGAGGCTTTCTGGTCGGTTTACTGATTCTAGTTTGTGTTGTCGTCCGAATTAGTGGCACATGAGTCGTTAATTCGGGAGTGAGGGTCCCACTTAGACTTTGGGGAAGACACATGAGTCTGACCCGGCATATTCTAGGAAAGTTAGGGTGCACACGAGATCCCCTACTAGCATGTTGACTCGACCATGGATTAAGCAAAGATAAGATAAGATGTTTATGTTATGTTTATGTTATGATATGACAAGATAAGATACTTATGTTATTATACGAAGATAAGATACGATATGATATGATATGAAGTTAGAGTAAGATGCCATGATATAAGCTAAGGTGAAGATAATATGAAAGTACGATATGTTATGAAAGTTACGATAAGATATAGGTTATGTTATGATGTGATATAAGTTATTGAATAATATAAGTCATGATATATGTATTGCGATAAGATATAGTATAAGAAGTAGGATATGATCTAATGGATTTGGGATAATTAGGTTATAAGAGTATAATGTTATAAGGATGTGTATTGAGAATAGTATAAGTCTTCCGCTGTGTATTTCTGTATTCGTATGAGATTGTATGTAAGTATGTACGTATGTATGTATGCATGTATGGATGAGTGTATGAGTGTGTTATACGTGTATTTTGTAACCGTATTTTGCAGGTATGATTATACGTATGGTATACGTACATTATACGTAGATTCTACGTATTCTAACCGTATTTCTGCAGGCATTTTTATACGTATTTTGTACGTATCCGTATACGTATTTTTGTACGTATTTTATACGCACCTTGTATTGTTATTTGTATAACATGTGTTAGATTATTGTATGGTTTTTACGCTCTTTTCTATGATATTATGTGTTTAGCGGTCCCTCGATTAAACGGGACAGCCTAGTTACTCGCCACTGACGGTGGACCCCCCCCTCAGTTTCAGGTGAAGATGCAGCTGATTAATTCGGGCTACCGCTGGACGGGCTTTTGAGAGGTTGTTAACCCTAGTACACCTTAGTTTAGCTAGAGTTTTTAATAAGACTTTATGTTATTTCATTTATTAATATTCCAGCATGTTGGGACGGTTCTAGCACAATTAATGTAATAATGATTCTTTTGAGAATATTAGACTTTGGATGATAGTTATATTTTATTTATTCAATAAAGGTAGTTTAATTTAATTGATTAATTTAATATTTAATTTAGATAGTTTTGGTAATGATCCGTTTGTCGATTTCCCTTCGTAAATCGACATGTCCAAAAAGTCGGGTCGTTACAATCAGTGGCGAGTAACATAACTGACTCACCCTAATGGGAATACACATGCACATAGCACAAATCAAATAAACAATATCATATCAATACATCAGAGTACAAGATCAACCCACACGTGAACTCGACTCAAACCAACCTAATCAACTATCTTTGGCGCAATCAATCATATTCTAGACCGGACTGTGCTCGTACGAACGCATCTTACGCATTCGAACTTTCTACTATGCTCGGATTTGAGAATCTTACTCCCAAACCCCATAAAACCAATCTTACTGGAAATCCATGTCCCGTGAAACCAATCTTACTGGAAATTCACAAAGATCACATAGTATGACTCCAACCATCCCAATACCGCGGATGGAATAGGGGCAACGTCTTAACCCAAATACAATGAATCTTACTCAAAGTATCAGGCGTCTAAAAATGAAATCAAGCTAATCTTTAATTAAATCTTTAATCATTTTTAATCATGTTATTATCTCAACCTAACTAAATTATATTCAAGAATTGCCTCAATGCCTTGATTCTTGAAAATAACTAGTTAAGACATCGAAGTTATACTCAAGATTGCCTCTAGCCTTGATCTTGAGTCTAACCAACCATAAACCATCATTCAATAATCATTCTTAAATCATATTAGACACAATCTTTGACTTTCTTTATCTTTTAAACCCTTTTCTTTAACTTTCAAGATTCAACCAAGAAATCATAAAGAACTCAAAGAACTCATAAAGAACTCATTCAAGATTCAAGATCTTCAATCAAGAACTCAATCAAGATTCAAGAACTCATCCAAACTCAATCAAACTACACGCACAACCATACACTTAAACAACACTTTTATCAACTTTCAATCATCCAATTTTTACCAAACTTGAACACGATTTTCATAGAACTTAAAAATAACTTTAGACCATGAAATCATCATTTAAAAACATTAAAATCATCATAATAACACTTCCAAACCAGAATGTTTTTACCCACAAAAATCACCTTCAAACTTCAAGAAAACTCATTCTAAGCATTTAATCTATACTATGAAACATAGTATACCAATTAGATTGAGAAAGTATGTTACCTTAGTCAAAACTTGAACGTTAAACCCACTAAAACGCGCTGCCCGGAAATGGAACCACACGGCCCAACAACCACGTACACCACATGAACAACACGGCACCACCGTGTACCACCACGAGACACCACGAATACAACCACCACGCTGCCCACTGCCTGATTTTGCACGGCCCCTACTGCACTGCACGGCTGGCCCACACGAACCAACACTTGGACCAAGAACACGATCAACCCCACGAACACGCACCCAAACTCAACCCGAACTAGTGATCTTGAATGAAATTGTTGGGGTTTAAATTATGTTTTAATACTTAAAGATCAATAGAGGTTGAATCTTTAAGTTTGGGATTAGAAAGATGGATGAACACATTGGGGGGTTTACTAGCCAAAACTGGCGTGAATGAAGGAGCAAAGTGGAGGGAGAGTTTGCCTTTTAAAAGTGATGGCAAAGGTTGATTAAGTGAGCAAAAGAACAAAAGGATCTTAAAGCCTTACTAACTACTTCTATTTATAGAAGTTAGTTAGGTGTGAACATAAGGCAAGTGACAAAACTTACCATACAACCAAGGAGGGCCGGTTGGGCTTAGAAGAAAAAGGCCAAAATGATCACTTGGGCCATTTGCACCAATCCATGACTAATCCTGATTAATTTTGCACTTGGCCCAAAACTAATTAATTAATTAGAAAATTAAATAATAAAATTCTAATTAATTAAAATAAAATAAAATTAAGAAATATTAAACCATTAAATAAAATGGTTACACATAAGCAATTAAAATAGCCTAAATAAATTTTAGACCATGCACCGGAACAACCTAATTACAAGAAAGTAAACACGAAAATAGCCCAAAATCTGGGGCGTTACAAAAAGTGTGTATAATAACACAACAAATTTTGCCCCCCCAAAAAAAACTTTGTGAAGGGATGATCCATGGCATTTTCTGATTCAGTGGCACCATTTTCTAATGCTAATGCTAAAAATTCTAATTCATCCTTTTCTGATGCTGAATTTTCTATAGCATCCTTGGCATCTTGCATATTTACCTTGCAATTCAGTGGCACCAGTGAACCATATTAAGTGAGCCAAAGAATGGTGATTAGTAGTATTAGATTTTTGTAATAGATTTGTAGTAGCTTAGTTTCAATTATGCCTATTTTGTATTAGCTACTACTTAGTTTAATGCTTTCGTTTTTGTATTGTATTATCTTAGTTAGATGAGTTTAGCTTAAACTACACAAGTACATGAACCAAGAAGCAATGATAGAAGAAACGTGTGTAAGTACAGCAACAACTCGCGAGGTGCGAGCAAAGGTCGCGAGTCGCGAGGTGCAAGGTCGCGAGGCGCGAGCATAAGTCGCGAGGCGCGAGTAGCTACTGTCCTGCTCCTACGTAAATCTGTAAATTGGTGTTGGTTCTTGGGCTTTTGGGTATTGCTTGCAAGTGGTGTAGCTAGCTTTGCTTAGTCATCTAGTAGCATTACTTAGTGTCATACTAGCTTTTCTTACTCACCTAGTAGCTTAGGGGAGTCATGGAGGCAACTTGGTGCAACTTGGTGCAAGTGGGTGCAAGTGGAGCAACTTGTTCAAAGTGACTGGCCAAGGGGGGACGTATGGCCCTTATTTAGGCTAGATATTTTGGATTTCTTTGCTTTGTTTATTGCTATGATTATCTAGTAGTAGTAGTAGCCTTAGTTAGTTTTAGTTTTCGATAAATAGCTTGTAATAGTTAATGTAAAAATCAGATTTTGATGAATGAAAAATGGTTTGAAAACTTTGGTTTTCTTTCTTTAGTTTTTAAGTTGTGTGCTTAGAAGCTAGCATGGTTTGAAGTTCTTGGGAGTTGTCTAGTTACAAGACTTCGTGCTAGATAAATGATTAAGAGGCCGAACCTCTTAATTAGTTATCTAGGCTATTAGATTAAGAGGTCGACCCTCTTAGTCGAAGCTAGCCAAACTGATTAATGACTTCGAGAGTGATTCTCTTAGGAGTTAGTCAGATTTGATTGTTGAGTTTTGAGAGCGATTCTCTTAACTCGGTAGTTTATTTAGCGGTAGATTCAAGAGCGATTCTTCCATCTATTAGCTAAAATATCTCATTTAGAGATTAGTGTTCCTAATCTCTAAAATATCCCTTTTCTTGTCTTTCGGTTTAGTTTTAATTTAGTGTAGCCTAATTACCGGCTACTGATTTTGTTACCCCTAAATTAAGAGCTAAGAGTGATTCTTTTAAGTCTTAATTTAGAGATATAAGATTGTTCTGAATGGAGTTTTGGAGCTTTCTTGTATTTATAGTAGTTTTAGCCTAAATTGAGTGTTAAGAGTGATTCTTTTCATTTGGTTTAGACTATACGAGTTTGTCCACAAAGTGAGCTACAAAATTGCGTGTTTTTTAGTTTGTTCGTAGATGAATTCGTACAAATAATCGATCCTGGAACCTTTTCCTCGATTCGATATGTTCCAACCAGCCATAATAGTGTACTGCATTCCAAATCAAATGCATGTGTGAAGCAAGATTTAAGGTTCCTTAATGGAGTAATAGCAAAACAAATGTATTAAAATTAATATTAGAACATTAATCGAAAACCAAATCAGTATTGGATATCCATTAATAATCTTATTATGCATACCAGTTTAAAAAAAAGATATAACCCAAATAATAATAATCAAGAATGAAATAATTGATCACCTAGTAAAATTCATCATCCATTTTTGCATCCATTCTTTTCTTTTCTGGATCATCGGGAGGCTCAGGTTTGCATTTCGTCAACACAATTAGGTGGTGCATTCAAGGTGGACAATTCTACCATGGTGGCAAAGCAACTGAAACCACAAAATCCAACTTTTCCAGTTTCCATACGGCATACACCCTTAAAGAACATAGGCATGCCTACTTAATGTCCAAGAATAACATAACACAGGGTTATCATAACCTCAATGTTAATTTTTAAAATTAGGTCAGTTGCCTGCCAAAGTCGAATGGTGGATGCCCACCTTTAAAATGCTCTGAATAACCAAATCAAAAGTGACTACTTTGAATAGTGGAACTCATCATAGCCTCAATTTTTTTTGGGTTTGTTGTGCGTAGGAATAACATGGTGAAAGAAGAAGACCATATCCTGAAGTAAACAGAAAAAGAGACAATAGGAAAATTGAGCTCCGCAAATTATAAGGACAGTTTTAATGGTAGTTAAAGAAATCATTGGCCGGAGATGACTAGGGGTCATCAAGGGAGAGGGGCAAAACAGTCCTATACAAAACTCCCACCGTTGGTTACTGCGTCTGGTTGCTGCGCTGGGTCACGGCGTCGGGTCGCCGTCGTTTGGCCGTAGCCGCTGGTGTGGTGCGCGAGTCTGGCTCGGTGCGAGAGAGAGAGAGGAAGGTGTGGTGCTGGTTTTGGCTGGGTTTCAATTGAAAAAATATCGTGCTATCACTGCTATGTAAATTCATTTTTATTTTTTTAAGTGTTTTTAGCAACAAAATATTTCGTTGCTAAAAAAAAAACTTTAAGGTAACAATTTAACTTTGTTGTTATAAACAATTCTATATATAGTCACAAAACATTTATTGTCAAAGTTATGCCTTTTTTTCAATTGTTCCCGCCCCTTCAGAATTTGTGGAGGGAAAGTGGAAAGTTATTAATAGCAACAATCTTTTGCAACAACATATTTTTTTTTGTTGCGAAAAAGCTTTTTTTGTAACGAAATTAAATGTTGTTGCCAAAAATTTGTTGCCAAAAATTAATTTTCTTGTAGTGCGAAATCGCACATAATTTTAAAAATAAAACTAGGAAAACCAAACATATGGCATTTAAGATAGACATCTCCAAAGCCTATGATAGTTTAGAATGGGGTTTTATTAGGGAAACTTTAACCATGATGAACTTTCCCTCACCAATTATTAACCTCATTTTGAATTGCATTACTTCTCCACGTATCTCGGTCCTTTGGAATGGAGAGATAACTAACTCTTTCTTTCCTTCTAGGGGCATTAGACAGGGCGACCCTCTCGCTTCTTATATTTTGTCCTCTGTTTACAAAGATTGTCGGATATAATTGATCAAAAGGTGTTAGACGGAGATTGGAAACCTCTTTTTATTACTAAGGACATTCCTATCTATGCGGATGATGTGTTTCTTTTTGGAGAAGCTACCGTACGCAATGCTACTACCATCCTTGATAGCCTTAACTTGTTCGAAACAATGTCGGGTCTTTCCATAAATCGTGCTAAATCTAATATCATTTTCTCTCAAAATACAGCTTGCTCCACTCGTAGGACGATTGCTTACCACTGTAAAATGAACAGCTCTCTTAGCTTTGGGAAATATTTAGGGGTAGCTATTAGTCCTAATAAACTAAAAAGGGTAGATTATGTTGATATGCTCAATAAAACTAAAGAAAAAACTCAAGGGTGGCAATCTAAACTTCTAAATATGGCGGGACGATGTACTCTAATTAAAAGTCCTTAACTCATACCCCTTGTATGCAATGCAAACTACCCTTCTCCCCATTAATATTTTGAGTGAATTAGAGAAAAGTTGTAGGAAATTCTTCTGGAATAAGGTTAATTGCTCATGTTACCTTGCGCACATGAGTTGGGAGGATTTTAAGGAGCCCATCAATATGGGAGGATTAAGGATGAGAGATCTAAGAACTTGGAACCTATCTTTCATGGCGAAATTGGGTTGGAAAATTCTCAATCAACCCGATAAATTATGGGTTAGAATTATCTGGGGTCATTACCTTAAAAGAAAAACCTTTTTGGGTGGCTGAACCAAAACCCTATACTTCACCCTTATGGCGAGATATTTTAAAGGGAAGGGACATCCTAACTAAGGGTCTAGGGGTAAGAATTGCTAATGGAAATGACACTTCACTTTGGTTTGATAATTGGGTATAGTAGGGATGGGACCCCTAATTTACGTAACTACCGCAACCTTGCCTGATTGGATGCTCAGTTGGAGAGTTAGAAATATCATTTGTAATGGCCAGTGGAACCTAGGATCTATACATCCCTATCTTCCTATGTTGCTCTAAGTGATATTAAACAACTTCCCCTTCCTAAAGACCAATCTATAACTGATATTAGTTGTTGGAGGGCTACTACTTCGGGAACCTTTACATTGAAATCAGCCTACCGCATTGCGTTTCCCCCTAAACTCCGCTTTGTACAAAAACTTCACTCTTGGAGTCAAGTTTGGAAGTTTAATGTCCCCTACAAATATAAAATGTTACTTTGAAATGTGTGTCACTCCATTTTGCCGACTACCTATCTCCTTTTAAAAAAAATTCCAAACTTTTCTTCTCTTTGTTCTAGATGTCGCCAAAACCCTGAGACCCATATTCACTTGTTTAGAGATTGCATGGTTACTAAAAATATTTGGATGCGTTTTTTCCATTACTTCAATCCACCAACTAATTTAAATCTTCATGGCTTTATGAATTTGGATTGGGATCAGTGGATACATTATAATCTCACATGTGATCATAGTTGGAAGAGTTTATTTACAGTTTGTATCTGGCATCTTTGGAGAATTCGAAATGTTTTTATTTTCCAAAATGTGGTAAACACCTTGGAAGTTGACTTCCATAAAATTTAGGGGGACTGTGTTCAAACTAATCAATTTTTGCACGACAAAGGAAAATCGATAATGCTTCCATATGACTCCCCTTTGTGGACTCCCCCACCTCCGGGAATGCTCAAGATAAATACTGATGCAAGTTGGAAAGATTCAAGCTCAGCCACATCTGGTATTGTAGTTCGTCACTCTAGTGGTTCTTGGATTTATGGAAGCTTCATCAAAATCAAAGCTTCGTCTCATGCGGAAGCAGAGTTGGTTGCTATGAGGGAGGGACTTATGGTTGCCACTATAAAAGATCTCAACAGGTTCCAACTTGAGGTTGATGCCAAGGCCGTCAAAGTAATGATGGAACATGCGGAAGAGCATTTCACTCATTACTTGGGGGCAATAGTTGTAGAAGTATGTCAACTGATCCGCAACTTCCCGGATATGGAACTACTACATGCCAGGAAGGAGGCCAATGTGGTGGCCCATACACTAGCAAAAGAAGGACAACTCTCTAACTTCTATACAAGAAATTTTGAGGACCCACCAGTTTGGATTCAACCAGCTCTCGATCATGATATGGCAGGGATCCGATATGCGGCATAACACTCTCCGTAGACTGTTTACCTTTGTTTTATATCAGACATTTTCCAATTAATTTATCACGGCATTTGTATTTGGTACTTTTACGCCTTTGCTTTGCTTGTTGTTGTATGACGGTTAACTTATTATAATATATCTCCTCTTATCCTTAAAAAAAAAAAGTTTCTTTCTTCCTTGATACAATAAAAATAATATCATTGTTGATATGTGTCACCTATTTATTAGGTCACCAATTAAATCAAATTTTATATTCATTAAGTAATATTACAAACATAAAGTAAACTGAAATTATTCAACACCAACTAAGTTAGTTCCCAGTTTTTTTTAAAAGAAATATTAGATTCATTATTCTTCTATTTTCTAAATGTTAAAAAAATTCAAAATTTTAAATTTGTGCAACCACACGGGTGCTTCCTAGTTTCGTTAGTAAGGTGTTACAATCAAATGATGATATGCTTATTGATGTTGCTTTTTTTTTGAAAGGTTATTGATGTTGTTATGGAAAGTATAAAATAGTTGATTTTATTTTTTAAAGTGGTATACAGAAAAACTGGCTTTCATATATCATTGAATAATGCTAAAGAATTCACCATTGAATTAAAATTGTCCTAATATTCCCTGAAAGACATATATATAATTCGGAGAAAAGATAGTTTGATGATAATATGTACATAGGGGTGGGCATAAAAATCCGTATCCGATTTCCGATCTGATATCTGGTTTTTTATCCGAAAAAGCGGATATCTAATCTGGTTTTGAAAATCAGATCGGGTATTCAGTTTTTACCGGATCGGATCCTAGTCACAATTTTTAAAAATCGAATTACCCGATATTAGATTTTTATTTTAAAACAATATTTTAAAAAATAATTAATGTCCACATTGCTTGATGGACAACACACTCCTATATATATATAGACTTATTATACTAAGAGTAAGTTAGTATGATAGGACTTATCAATTGAACTGATATATATACAAAACTATTAGGGCTAAACTACGGCTATGTTAGTAATTATGACTAATTACATATATAGGAGCTAACTAAAACTATGAATAGGATTAGCCCTAGTAATTATCCATATAATAGTCTTATGAGTTAACTAAGGAAAATTGGAAACTAATAATCACACCTTTCACATTTATCCAACTAATAATCCCACCTTTTATAAATCCAGGAATAATCCCACATTTTCATATCGTATTCATCTGTTGGACCTTTTTACAATATCGACCTAATTTAAGGTTAGTTTTAGAGGACTATTGGGCTTAGAAATATGTGTCAAGTCAACCGTGAGGCTAAACTTGGCGTGCTAAGCCCAACAGACCTCCAAAATTGACCTTAAATCAGGCTAATATTATTAAAAGGTCCAACAAATGAATACGATATGAAAAAGTGGGATTATTCCTGGATTTATGAAAGGTGGGATTATTAGTGGGATAAGTGTGAAAGGTGGGATTATTAGTTTCCAATCTTCCAAAATATTAATTATCCAGTTAGCTTATTGCTTGATGGGCTTTACTAAAAATATTTACATATTAATAGGATTAGCCCTTGTAATTAGTCATAATTACTAACATAGTCTTAGCTTAGCCCTAATAGTTTTGTATATATATATCATATCAATTGATGGAATACAATCACGACAAATATTATTCTCATTCTATCTTCTATCATGGCATGCATCTGTATAAGTCCTCTTCTACCTCTCTTGTGTCCTATACTGATGTCGATTGGGGTGGGTGTCCTGACACTCGCCGCTCTACCTCGGGTTATTGTGTTTTCCTTGGAGATAAATCTTGTTTCTTGGTCCTCTAAACGTCAGCCTACTGTGTCTAAGTCCAGCATTGAGACAGAGTATCGTGGCGTTGCTAATGTTGTTCCGAAGTCTTGTTGGCTTCGAAATTTGTTGCTTGAGTTACATTGTCCCATATCTACCGTAACTCTTGTTTACTGTGATAATGTTAGTGTGGTGTATCTGTCTGGCAACCCCGTTCAGCATCAACGCACTAAGCATATTGAGATGGACATCCATTTTGTCCGTGACAAGGTACAACGTGGTGAGGTTTGAGTCTTGCATGTTCCCTCCCGCTATCAAATTGCTGATATTTTCACTAAACGACTCCCTCGAGTTTTATTTGATGATTTCTGTGACAGTTGTTTCGGGTGTTTTTAGTTTTAAGGAGAGCTAACTAATTTTATGCTACAAACTTGACCCAGAACCACAATAGTGAAAGTAATTAAAATGAGGTAAGTGCAAAATAAATAATTAAATGGCAAAAGATAATAATCACTTAATTAGCTGCTAATCAGGATTGATTAAGGTTAATCGACAATTACAACTATGTGTAGTCAAATCAGTCAATTCTTGGAATCTGTGTTATAATCATTACTTTATTACATTTATACAAGAATCTCTTTCTACCCTTTGGTAAGTGACCAATGTGGGATACCAAACATACATATGGTCTTATCTATTTTGGTGTTTTTACCTAAGTCCCAAGTTTGAGACTGAACCTGCCACGAGTCTTCGTAGGAAAGTGCCACGTGGACCAATAGGGTGCTGCCACGTGGACCAATAGGGTGCTGCCATGTGGATCGGTGGTATTCTGCCACGTAACCCCTGTAATTGAGGCCTTTGATGATTCTTCTTTTGGGCTGGAGTCTTGGGCTCTTTCTTGGGCTGGAGTCTTGGGCCCTTTGTCCTTTGATTTGGACCAATTAAATTGGCAGTAACATTTGCCCCTCAAAAGGAGGAAATTAGTCCAAATTTTCCCCTTTTGAACGGTTTTATCCCAATTAAAACCCTTAATCCGTTTTCTGGGGGAAAATAAAGAAAGTTTTTGAATTTTGAAATGATTGGGGGTCTATAAATACCCCCTAATCATTTTCATAATTCATTTTCCAAAACTTGAGATTCTAGAGAGAAGGTAGAACACGACTCTTTGAGCAAAAAACACTAAACTTGGAACTTCCTTGTGGATTTGGATTGAACAACAGGATTGTGGCAAGAACTTGGTTGTTTTTCTGAAGAACTTTGACTTGATCCGAAGTTGTTTGCAGGTGTTTTTCTTCTATTCCCCTCAAGCCGAGTCGTCAAGCTTATAATCAGGTATTCATCTCTTCCTTCTTCCATTTCTTTGTATTTTGTCTTTTGCGTTCGGCCTTCTAATGCTGATAGTATGGCCGAATCCTCAAATAGCAAGGAATCCAGGGTATCCGGACCCGTCTTCTCCTGGTCGAGCTATAAGACCCATTCTCTGAATATTCCTCCCTCTGTACCTATGCAGGGTACCATGGCGAGGTTGAAACAGACAATGCGATACAGCCCTTCTCCAGAGGATTCGGTTGGGACACCTACTCAGGAAGGTCATGAGGAAGAGGCGACCGGCCAAGAGCCTTTAGGTTCTGAGCGGCCAGAGCTCGATATAACCGAGTCCAAAGTGGGCGTGGAGGAGGGGACAGACGTTCCCGGATCTTCCAAAAAGAGGGCAGACAAGTTTTATGACCCAAGTATGTGTGGGATGCTTAAGGTCTGCCATGATTTATATGAGTCTGATTTACTTCGGACGCGTAAAACCTTTATTCCGGGCGAGGGGTTTGAGCTTATTGTGCCCGAGCCCGAGGCCACCGTGAGGTCATTGCCTGAGAGCGCCTTCCCGGTGTACGAGGCCGTTTTTGAGCTTGGCCTTCGTTTCCCACTCCACCCATTCATAATGGAAGTTCTGGATGGGTATGATCTCGGTATATGGCAGCTCACTCCGAATTCTTGGGAAAACATTTTTGGGTATATGGCTACCTGTGAACTGAGAGGTTATAGAATGTCTTTTGGCATTTTCTCTCACATGCACCACTTAAACAAGGCTGAAAACAGCTGCGATGCCTGGTACATTCTTAGTACCCGGCCTTCTTACCAAATGACTGTCACTAAGAATAATAAGTGGAGGAACTGGAGGAATAGGTTCCTTTATGTAAAGTCTGATGACGAAGAGCTTGCCGAGAGGCTGAGCCGCATGAATACTGACCCTTATCTCTGTGGCCGGGATGTAGACTTGCCTCCAACCCACTATGAGGATGATGTGGTACTCAGAGGGGACCACTTCAAAACAAAAGTTGTTTACACAACTGGCAAAAAATGTCAGTTCCCGGTGCTTTAGGTGCCGGATTGGACATTTTTTAAGGATCCTAATTTTTTGCCCGCCGCTGGCTTGAGCCAGGCCACTGATAGAGGTAGCTTTCCCTTATTTGATTTCCTGTCTTTTATCCTGCTTTTTATCTAAGTCCCTGTATATTTTTTTTATTATTATTTTAGAGAGAGCTATGTCGAAGCTTACCAAAGAGAAGACAGGAGAAGTCACTGGCGACGACTATCTCGACGAAATGTATCACGCCAAGTCTAAGGCTTGGTCAGAGAGAAAAGAAGAAGCAAAGGTATATAATTACATATTTTCTTTTATATGTGCCGAGTAGGTCATTTTTTCTTCATGATTTGCAATACCCTCACTCGCCCCATATTCCTTTTCTTCAATAGTTATAAGAGCCGAGGAGGCTGTTTTTGGAAGTTGTTTGCATCATCCCCCCTCGGCTCATTTGGAGGCCGAGAGGGGGTGTTGTAACTAACTTAAAACTTTTGCCCCACTCGGTCTCTACTTGTGACGAGGGGGTCTTACATGGAATGTTGTTTGCAACATCCCCCCTCGGTTCTTTTGGAGGCCGAGAGGGGGTGTTGTAAATAACTTCAAACTTTTGCCCCACTCGGCCACTACTTGTGACGAAGGGGTCTTACATGGAATGTTGTTTGCAAGATCCCCCCTCGGCTCTTTTGGAGGCGGAGAGGGTGTGTTGTAAATAACTTCAAACTTTTGCCCCACTCGGCCACTACTTGTGACGAGGGGGTCTTACATGGAATGTTGTTTGCAACATCCCCCCTCGGTTCTTTTGGAGGCCGAGGGGGGGTGTTGTAAATAACTTCAAACTTTTGCCCCACTCGGCCACTACTTTTGACGAGGGGGTCTTACATGGAATGTTGTTTGCAATATCCCCCCTCGGTTCTTTTGGAGGCCGAGGGGGGGTGTTGTAAATAACTTCAAACTTTTGCCCCACTCGGCCACTACTTGTGACGAGGGGGTCTTACATGGAATGTTGTTTGCAACATCCCCCCTCGGTTCTTTTGGAGGCCGAGGGGGGGGTGTTGTAAATAACTTCAAACTTTTGCCCCACTCGGCCACTACTTGTGACGAGTGGGTCTGTTGTCTATCTTGGAGAATTCGGCTAAGGTGTGCAAATTTTTGCAGGCAAGTGGCACCTCATCCAAGGGGACCAAGAGGAAGGGTGTCAACATTTCAGGCACCAAGAAAAAGAGTAAGGCTCCCCTGCTTCCTATTGGTAAAGGGAAGTAAGAGATGACTTCTGACGAGCTCAAGGAGCTCGATACAAAATTTACCCCCATTCTGGGGAAGGGACCGACTACTGCAATGTTGGTCTACGAACCAGGGGTTGAGGATACCCCCGGCGTCATGGCCCCTCCAGACGCTCTTGCCGGCCTCCCTCGGTCGATTTCTAAGAATATTCCGCCATCCATCAGGGATTTGGCGAATAAGATGGGAGGTAAATACTTCTCTCATCGAGTTAGAACTCTTCGGTCTGTGTCAGGTAAAACTATCTCGTCTTCACCTTCTCATCCAGACTCAATAGTGCTTCCCATTTCTGACCCTCCAGGAGGGCCCACTGAAGAGGAGGCCGAGAGCATGCCTGGCGGCTCTTACCTTCCCGGCTACTCCGGGAAGGAGAAGCTGGAGATTGTCCGAGGGATGCTCAAAGGAGCTCCCAAGGAGGTAGCCCACAATATGAAGGGCTTTCACGATGGGCACATCATGCCCATCCTATACAACCTGGCCGAGGTATGCTTTAAGTACTTCATTATTTTTTGCGTTAAGTTAACTTTTGCTTAAAGCTAATTTTCTTATTTCAGGCCATGCTGAGACTGGATGGCGCTAGGCAGTGGCGCACCGCCATGGTAAACGAAGTTAAACAGTCTAGGGTCGAGGTTAGTGAAACAAAAGATGCTGCTATGTTCACTACACTTCGACAAGACCAACTAACCGGTGCTACTGTGGAATCACAGGCTGACACCATCGTCAACCTCAAGGCCGAGAGTGCCAATCATCTGACCAAGTTCAATGCCCTCATCGCCGAGCGCGATGAGCTGAAGAAGGAGAAGGAGAAGGTGGAGAAGCAGGCCAAGAAGGTGAGCTCTTCTGCCAAGGCGGCCCTTACTGAGGCTGAGGCCAAGGTCACCCAGCTTCAGGCAGAGAAAAAAGAATTGGAGGAAGAAGTTTCCTCCTCCAAAAAGGGTTTGGTGCAGAAAATCTTGGAAGCCGAGCGGTCTTACAAGAACAAAGTGGCCGAGGCCTGGGAGGTGGCCTATGCTGGCTCGTCCTTTGGCCATCTCAGTCATGCCATAGACTAGGTGGATATGAAAGGCCTGGCCGAGGCGGCTGGTCGCTCCCCTGACCCGTCTGATACTGAAGACGAAGGAGGAGAAGAGGAGGAAGGAGAAAACGAGGGCCAAGATGATGACGACGATGGGGCCGAGACCTGAAGAAATAATTTTACCTTAGATTTAATTTTGTTATTAGTTTCTGTAGGCGGCTGGTCCGCCATAGCTTGTAATAATTACAAAACTTAATAACGAAGCTTTGTTTTCATCATTTCTCGACTTTTGAATTTATGGAGTTTATTTCCATAACTTTATTTATTTCTTGTAGTGTATTATGCCCCTGAGCAATGCAGTCGGTTTAGTAGGTCTGAGTGATTGCTCGGCAACTTATCTTGGCAATTGTGCTTTGCCGAATAAGTTGGAGGGCAATCAATCAGATACCTGATTGCCCTTAAACCGAGTGTATTGCTCAATGTGACCGTTACACGTGTCACGGCTCGTCCCACCTTGATTGAGTTATGTTTGTGATATGGGGAGCAAGTATAGAATAATTAAATTGCCACGTAGAATTTAACTCAAAAAATGGAATACTAGTTTGGGCCAAAAATAATAGGGCTAACATTCAAAACTTGCTATAGCAAACTTCTGGTATTGGGCCCCCAACTTGATTGTAGGAACAATAAATGCTGCAAGGGTAAAATTGGAATAATGGTATAACGTAAAACGCTTATAAATACCACTTGCTTTTCCTTCATTTCTCACAAACCAGAACATAACTTACAAATCTTTGAGAGAGAAAGAAGTGAGAGAAGTGATAAGTCTTTCCTATTTTTGTGAGAGAATGTCTAACAACAACAGGCTTCCAAGGGAGAGATTGGAGGACGGAAGATCTTCCGACACTGGTAAGCGGCCGGTCGATGGACGCAAGGGCTTCATGGGCGAGAAGCGCTTTCTGAACATTATGTATGAGACGCGGCTGAAACAATGGGAAGAAAAGAGAGAGAAGAGTCCTCCCCCAGATGAGGAGGGCTCGATTCAGGGGAATAGGCGCCCCAATAGAGGGGAGAGACGACCTCGGGAGAAAGAGGTCCGAAGAGTGGTGACTCGGCCCGTCTCTAATGAGGCGGAGTACAGGCGAAGAGTGGAGGAGGCTTGGAATGAGGCGTACCCAGACAAGGATTTTGGGTACTTTCGCGAATTTCTGGATTGGGCCGACAAGAAGAGCTGGTGTGAGCAAACTGGCCGGCCCCGTCCTCCGACTCCTGCGGCACCCGATCCCGTGGGCCGTGATTAGGCGCAACGGCACCTAGGAGTGGATTATTGTTTGTCTGTCCAGTGGTTACCCAAAAAGGAAGACGGCCGCGGTAAGCTGCCCTGGCCCAAAAACAAAGGAAGTGGCAGCAAACTTTCAATGAAACAGAAACAGGACGAGGGCCCCGCCACAGCAGTGGAGGAAGACTTCCATAAGTATAAATGGAAGGTGACTTGGGACAAGGGGGAAAGGTGTGCCCCGGAGGGTGAGGGCTCGACGCCTACTAATTCAGCGCCTACGGGCTCGACACCTACTGGCGAGCTGCCAGAGCCGGAGTATGAAGGCTTCATAAGCAAGGAATACTTCTTGCACATGCAGGATGAAGCGCAGCTGAAGAGGGGGGAGGCAGCAAAGAGACGCGGTGGGAAGGCAGAGGAACCGCCACCAGAGAGGGAACATCTAGAAACGATCCCCTGGACTGCTGAGGAAGCGGAGTATAGGGCGAGAGTGGAATTAGCTTGGGACAAAGCGTATCCATACAAAGACTTTGGATACTTTAGTGATTTTCTTGACTGGGCAGACGTGGTGAGCTGGTGTGATCGAAATGGTCGACCTCGACCTTCTACTCCTGTGTTTCCCGGCCCTGATGAGAGTGATTAGGGTACGGGTGTTGGTGTAATGACCCTGATTTATTGGTATATTTGCCGATAATTTATGTGCATTTATGTGTATTTATGTGTTAGTTCAAATTTGCTTTTGAACTATTTATTTTATTTTATGTGAATAATTTCGATTTAATTCGAATTATTTTATTTTCAGTTTTTATTATTTATGTTAATTATTATTTAATTAATTAGAATTTTATTTATTTAATTTTCTAATTAATTATTTAATATTTTGGGCTAAATCGATTATTGCATGATTAATCATATAAATGTTGTAAATTAGCCCAACGGATCACGAGAGCCCAATTTAGGCCCATTTAACCCTCCTTGGCCGGTTTTTAGCAAGCATGGCAAGGCTTGCCACTTGCTTTGTGTTCACACCTTAACTAACTCTATTTATAGAGGAGTTAGTAAGGCTTTTGCTCATTTTTGCCATCAAATGCTCTTGCCATCAAGTTTAAACACAATTGCCCATCCATTTGCTCTCCCCTTGCCTCACGCCATTTTTGGAATGATTGAACCCATCAATTTTTCATCATCTTTCTAAACCCAAAACTTAAAGATTCATAACCCATTGATCTTTAGGTGTTCAAACACATTCCTAAACACATTCATTTCATTCAAGATCAATAGTTCGGTTCGGTTTTGGGGTCTTGTTCGAGTGGGTGCCGTGTGGGAAGCCGTGTGTGCAGTGGTGGTTCGTGTGAGAGGCCGTGCTGCAGTGATTCGTGGTCGTGCTCGTGGTGGTGCAGTGTGCTCGTGTGTGGTTCGTGTTCCAGCCGTGCGTGGTGGTGCTTGTGCCGTGTGTGTGTGGCCGTGTGAGACTTGTTTCCGGGCTGCATTTGTGTGTTCATTTGTGTGTTAATCTTCAATAAGGTAACATACTTACTCAACCTTGTTGGTATACTATGTTTATAGTATAGATTAAATGCATGTATGGGTTGTTTGGTGATGTTTAACCATGATTTTATGTATTGTTTCTAATCTGATTTTTATGTGGTTTTCATGATGTTTTGATGATGGTTTTCATGATTTTATGATTGATTATATGTCGTTTTATGATCATGAATATTATGTTAAAGTTTGATGAATTTTGGATAAGTAAAAGTTGAATTTTCGAATGATTTGATGATGATGATATGCGTGTGGTGTATGATTAGATGAGTTCTTGGTCGAGTTCTTGAATCTTGATTGAGTTCTTGATTGAAGATCTTGAATCTTGAATGAGTTCTTTATGAGTTCTTTGAGTTCTTTATGAGTTCTTGATGAATCTTTATGAGTTCTTGGTTGAATCTTGAAAGTTAAAGAAAGGGTTTAAAGGTTAAAGAAAATTAAAGATTGTGTCTAAGATGATTAAAGAATGGTTAATGAATAATGAATTATGGTTGGTTAGACTCAAGATCAAGGCATAGAGGCAATCTTGAGTATAACTTCGATGTTTTAACTAGTTATTTTCGAGAATCAAGGCATAAGAGGCAATTCTTGAACTTAATTTAGTTATGTTGGATTAATAACATGATTAAAATGATTAAAGATTAATGATTAATTTAGCTTGACTTCATTTTTAGACGCCTGGTACTTTGAGTAAGATTCATTGTATTTGGGTTAAGACGTTGCCCCTATTCCATCCGCGGTATTGGGATAGTTGGAGTCATACTATGTGATCTTTGTGAATTTCCAGTAAGATTGGTTTCACGAGACATGGATTTCCAGTAAGATTGGTTTCATGGGGTTTGGGAGTAAGATTCTCAAATCCGAGCATGGTAGAAAGTTCGAATGCGTAAGATGCGTTCGTACGAGCACAGTCCGGTCTAGAATATGAATGATTGCGCCAAAGATAGTTGGATAGGTTGGTCGAGTCGAGTTCATGATTTAGGATGTTCTCGTATGGTTTGATTATTGTTGTGTTTATTTGATTTATGCTATGTTCATGTGTATTCCCATTAGGGTGAGTCAGTTATGTTACTCGCCACTGATGGTGGACCATTGTTTATTTTACAGGTAATTCTGATGACGATGTACTTGCTTAGCTTTGGGTTGGGCGAGCGACGTTTATTGTTGTTTTGGATGTATTTTCTATTACTGTTATTTTTAGATAGTATTGGAATATTGTATGGACTCTTTTACGTTGTTTAAGACTCTGACATGTGGTTAGAGTTTACTCGTATTTTAGCATTTCTATTTTGACTTTTGGGACTAGTATGTACAAACTTGTGGGTACTTGTACGTTTTTGGTTATTAATAATATTTTCGAGGAATTAGTTTAATTTCCTAAGTTTTGAGTTGTAGTTTCTAACTATTTGACTCGTCGGTTTTTTCCGCGCCGGTTTAAGCGAGTCGGGTCGTTACAGTTGGCGTCTGCCAGTATGTATTATTATTTATTTATTGTATCAAGGCAAGTATTTGCCCCCCTTTTGTAATCGGACTTATTATATATAAAATGTCCCCCTTTTTTTTTATTTAAGTTGTCTATTTTATGATTTGTGCCATGACTCGCGCCTTTTATAGCCGAGATACTCCTTTAGCAAGCAAAATTAGATTTTCCAAGGGCTCGGCTCGCTAAAGCTTATAGATTGATCGGGTGCTCGTCCTAAATGTGGTCGAGACACCCTTTTGTGATTCATCTTAATTTATTGGGTGACTCGTCCTGAATGTGGTCGAGACACCCTTTTGTGACTCATCTTAATTTATCGGGTGACTTGTCCTGAATGTGGTCGAGACACCCTTTTGTTATTCATCTTAATTTATCGGGTGACTCGTCCTGAATGTGGTCGAGACACCCTTTTGTGATTCATCTTAATTTATCGGGTGACTCATCCTAATTGGAAATGAATTAGGGGGCATGGGTGGCCACCCTTCATCCTGGTGAAACTCGTCACTATTGGCCTCGTTTTTTGAGGGCAATATAGGGGGTAAGAGCTTAGTGCTTAGAGTAGCACTATGGGCATTCGGTCTTATGTTTTATAAACAAAGTGATGGACACTAGCCTTAAAAGTTTTCACTTGAAAAGTGATGGGGCCTTTTTGGGACCTAGTCCTGCCCTTTTTTCATTAATATGGAACTTGATCACAGCGCTTCGACTCTTAAGTCGTACATTGTTATTTACAATCTAGAAGTAATACTTTCTCAGGTGGTCCATATTCCATGACCGTGGCACAGCTTTGCCTTGCATCGTCTCGAGCCGGTAAGTTCCATCATGAACTGCCTCCGTGACTTTGTACGGACCTTCCCAACTTGGGGTAAGTTTACCTTCTTCATTAGCTCGGCCTTGGGCCTCCATATTTCTCAACACATAGTCTCCAATTCTCAAGGGGCGATTCTTGACTTTTTTGTTGTATTCCCGAGCCATCCTTAGCTTGTAAACCTCTTGTCGGAGTAAAGCATTACCCCTTGTTTCTGGTAGAAACTCCAAATTTAGCTTCATTGCTTCCCAGTTTGCATGCTCATCAAAGAGCATGACCCGAAGTGTGGGTTCGTACATCTCAATAGGAAGAACTGCCTCTGCCCCATACACCATCATGAAGGGAGTTTCACCTGTTGAAGACTTGCTCGTAGTCCGAATTGACCAAAGAACATTGGGAAGTTCATCGGCCCACAGACCCTTGGCCTTTTCAAGCTTCTTATTGATTCCATCTGAGATTATTTTGTTGAAAGACTCAACTTGGCCATTTGTTTGAGGGCGTCTAACTGAGGCAAAGCAGTGTGCGATTCCTTAATCTCGCAACCAACCTTTGAGCTGTGGAGTCTCGAACTGTGGACCGTTATCAAACACCATATCCTGTGGCACACCAAACCTGGTGATTATGTTCTTCCAGATGAAGCACTTGACATCATTTGTCTTGATGCCTTTGACGACTTCGGCTTCAACCCACTTAGAGAAGTAATCAACAGCTACAAACACATAGCGACGTTGACCCGTTGCTTGAGTATAAGGGCCGAGTATATCCATTCCCCATTTGGCAAAGGGGAGAGGACTAGTAATGGGGACCAATTCATTGGAAGGGCAATGTATAAGTTTGGCGAATCTTTGGCACTTATCACATTTCCTTACTCTCCACATGGCATCTTCCTTCAGCGTGGGCCAATAATAACCAGTTCGAATTGCCTTCTCTGCCAATGCTCGTCCCCCAATGTGGGAACTACATAATCCTTGATGCAGGTCATCCAAAACGTCCTGCCCTTGCTCGGGCGTGATGCACTTTAGGAATGGCTTAGAATATGACTTCTTATATAACTTCCCATTGAAGACTTCGAACCAGGCGGCCCTTCGCTCGATGGCCTTAGCCTCTTTCTTATCAGTTGGCAAAGCGCCATTTATCTTATAATCAAGGATGGAGTCCATCCATGTATTGCTCCGATCTAATGTCAGGACTTGTTGTTCATTTATGCTTCTTCTTTCTTTTACCTCCCAAAAGAAAGTCCTTGGGGTTTCATTGATTGCCGAGGAGGCCAGCTTAGACAAGGCATCGGCTTGACTATTATCCGACCTAGGCACATGCTGAACCACGAGTGCCTTGAGGGAGGCCAGCATATTCATACACATCCCCCTCTGGTGAGATACACAAGATGGCAGGGCCGCAACCATTTTGGGTTGAGGATCCATCAACAAACAATTTCCAACCTTGGGGGCCTTTTTCTGTCTGGCCATCTGGCCTAGTCATTTCTACAACAAAGTCTGCTAGGGCTTGGCCCTTGATTGCCTTCCTTGATTCAAAAGAAATATCAAAAGCATTGAGTTCTACCGCCCATTTCAACATACGGCCGGAGGACTCAAGCTTAGTGAAAGGTTGCTTCAGTGGCTGATCTGTGTAAACCACAAGAGGATGCGCCTTGAAGTAAGGCCGGAGTTTTTTGGAGGCCATATACAATGCGAGCCCACACTTCTCTATAAGAGAATATCGTAGCTCGGCGTTCCTTAAGATGTGGCTTACAAAGTACACCGGGTGTTGGACTCCTTCTCGAACTGCTACCAGCACCGCACTTAAACAGAATTCTGAAACAGCAAGATACATATACAAAACCTCACCTGGGATTGGGCTTATCAGCCTAGGTAAGGTGTGCATATGCTCTTTCAGTTTGGTAAGAGCCAGTTCGGCTTCTTCAGTCCATTCAAACTTAGACTTTTTCTTTATAGCATCAAAAAAGAAGTGACATTTATCCCCTGACCGGGACAGGAATCGGCCAAGAGCAGCCAAACATCCGGTCAGCCTTTGTGTATCCTTGATTGTTCTAGGGGAAGTCATGTCACTTACTGCCTTTACTTTGTCGGGATTAGCCTCAATGCCCCGCTGATCAATCATGAAACCTAGGAACTTCCCTGATGCTACCTCGAAGACGCACTTCTTTGGGTTCAGCTTCATGTTATATTTTCTAAGGGAATCAAATGTTTCCTTTAGATCGGCCAGGTGATCAAGCGGCTCTTTGCTCTTGACAATTATGTCATCTATGTACGCTTCCAGGTTTCGCCCTAACTGGTGTTGGAACACCATGTTTACCAACCTTTGGAAGGTGGCAGGGGCATTTTTTAACCCGAAAGGCATCACAGTGTAGCAATATAGTCCTTGTGAAGTGATGAAGGCCGTTTTCTCTTGGTCATCCGGGTGCATCGGGATTTGATGGAAGCCTGAGTTGGCATCCATAAAACTCATAAAGGCATGCCCTGCTGTGGAATCGATCAATTGGTCGATCTTGGGTAGAGGAAATCCATCCTTGGGGCAAGCTCGATTTAGGTCGGTGTAGTCGACACACATTCTCCATCCCTTGTTAGGTTTGGGGACCAAGACTACATTGGCCACCCACTCGGGGTAGTAACAAGGACGAATAAACCGAGCCTCCAACAGTTTTTTCACCTCCTCTGCAGCGACTTTATCCCGAAGTTCTCCATGATTTCTCTTCTTCTGCCTGACTGGTTTCGAGCCTGGTAGTACATTCAGCTCATGGCATACAACGTTCGGGTCAATACCCGGCATTTCCTGAACCGTGAAAGCGAACACATCCTGATACTCCTTTAGGAGCACTTCCAACCTCTGGCTCTAATTGTAACAGCCCCGGAAATTCGGACCCTTTTCCTTCCTTAAATTTTACTAAATCATAGCCCGAATTTCTAGAGTTGCTACTCGTACGCCCACCTCTGATAAGAAGTGGGTATACGAATAAGTAAAAGCAGGATCGTAATGTTTTCAAATTCCAAAATGGATTCCTTTCATAAATACCAAAGCCGTACAATGTTTAAAACCAAAATATTAAAAGTTAAAATAACTTATTACAAGATGTTCAGCTAATGCATAAAGCCTATGATCAAAGGGTTTAGCTAATTCCAACAGGCATTCCTCATCGGCCTCAAACAAGTAAGCCATCCTACTACTCACCTGCACAAAACCCCGAAGGAAAACAACAAACAAACAATAACACAAAAATCAGAAAAACTGAGTATGATCGACTCTACCCCGTAAAACGGTTTTGGTTTAAAAACAGTTGACACACAAGAGACATAGAACATCAGCTGAACCAATATTTATCCAATTCACAAATTTTAGAGCAATTATTATTCAGGATTATTTATTTGGGAAAGTGAACGCGATAGGGCCTGTTTCATCCCGTCACGGACTTTTCGGCCTGGCCTGCAGCTTGTCGACAGAGTGTCCCGAGTGTATACACCCCTCACAGAACTAATGCGTATCCGCAAGTGCGCGCCAGAAGTTCAGGAGGAGGACGAAAGCAGATTATAACAGTTACAAAGTTTCAACGACGATTCAACACATGTCCGACCTATTGCGTGTCCACCACAACAATAGGCCCACATTGGGTACTCCCCAATGAGACACCGTTCATCACCCTAATAGGTCGTCACCGTTCGGGCTACTTTCCCTTTGAAGATTGTTTCACTTTAAGTTTAGGTTCATTTGGTTTTGAAAATCATTTGAGTGAGAACAATAACCTCAAAATAAATCAATCAAACCAAACTCCGCATTTTAAGAATTCTCCATGAGAATCAAACCATAAGGCAACTTTGCCAATCCGAATTCAATAACTCAATAACTCATCGTTCATTCGTGATAACCACTTACACTTCTTAAATCAAGGCAAGTTCAAACATTCACCAATCCATAACCAAAATTCCATGACGTAAATAGTTCATTAAACAATCGAATTGCTAAGAGCGTCAAGCTTTTCAAAATCATGTGCATAGGAGAAAGTTTTCGAAAGAGTAATTAATATACTCGTAAACACATTTTTCGAAAATATATATGTATATATATACTAAATAATTTTCAAAATTAGTAGAATAAAATTTCATAAAACATTTGGAGATTTTAAGTTACAAAAATCATAATATAAATATATGGCATGATTTCGAAAATTAGAAATTATATTTTCAATTCATGGACATTAATTTTCGAAAATTTCAGATTTTATAAATAAGATAAATAAGCTTACTTTGAACATCTAATGGGTATTTGGTACATAAATTCTATTGTCTAAAATACATGTACACAACCCTTAGTCCAAAAACAAGTTTTATTTTGATTTTCGAAAATACGAAAGCACAATTAAGCTATTTTAGAAAATCTGGACAGCAACTAAAGTTGGCATAGAATGCCTTTAAAACCATCACATTAGCCCTCAAAAACATGGCTAAAACATTCCTTGAATGCCCATGCATTCATACGAAAAATACTACCACTATGCACACAACTAATAAAAATTTTACGTCATCAAAACAATCTTAAAAACAATAACTAAAATAACTACTTAAACATGCATATAACTTCTACTAAAGCATAAAACTATAAAGCATAACTATAAAGCATTAAAACTACGCTAGAACATAAAACTAAACATGCTAAAGCAAAAGCGTAAAAATAAACTAATCTATCCTAATCATACAAGAACCTAAGGCTAAGAAAGCGGTAGACATCGAAGCATACCTCAACGTCTGGAAAGCTACTTTAAGATCGCTCCCTCCTTAGAAAATTAGACTCAATTCTCTCGGTTATTCTTCCGTGAAAACTTTTCACTTGTTACTCCTCTTTTCTTAGAGGAGAAGTGGAAGAAATGTTGAGAGAATTGTGAGGTATGATGGGTGGTGAAGGGGGTTATTTATAGGGTGGAAAGGTGGAGGAAAGTAGTAAACTTTCCATGTGGGACAAAGAGTGAGTGGTGATGGTGAGGGCCGTGTGGGAGGGGATAAGGGAGGGGTGAGTGGTGGTGAGCTTGCCTAGGGAGTTGTGTTGTCAAGGCTTAAATGCTTGTTGACTACTTTGTTAATTAAACTAATTATGCGGCAAATAAAATACGTCATGCATAAAACGACCTTTAAAAATAAAATTCTAATTCATAAAAATATTTTTATTTACCAAAAATATTTTTCCATAAAATAAAATAATTTTCGCAATATATATATATTATTTTCGAAAATAAGTACATATTTATTTATTTTGAAAATATTCCAACTTCAAAAATAACTTATTATTTTCTGAAAATAATATTACGGCAAAATACTTTATTTTACTAATAAATACCTTTGAAAATAATTCGAAAAGTTCTTTTATAAAATATAAAACCTTTTTTTTTATAGAAGATATTATTTTTGAAAATTCTTGAAAAATTACGGGTATTACACTAATCTTCATCCAGAGTAGAGCCTATTTGCACAACTCGATCAGGGCGATCTGCATTTAGTATAACTTCACGAAATTCTCCCATAGGCTGAGGTCGCAATTCATCTGGGTTGGGTGACCCAATCATACAAACTTCTTGGCGCGGCCCTTCTGCCTCTGTCTTTCTCTTTTTGGACGATGGTTGGACCTTATTTTGTTGGTCTAGTGTGGGAGAGGACTTTATAGTGGTGAGATAACATTCTCGTGCAGTCTGTTGATCACCATATAACGCCCCCACACTTCCATCGTTACATACAAATTTCATCAACATGAGGTGTGGCACAATAATGGCTTTTGACACGTTCAATGTGGGCCGGCCAATAATAATGTTATAGGCAGTCAGCTCTTTGACCACTAGAAACTTTACAAACATATGACACGGCATCTCTTTTGTTCCCATTCGGATGGGCAAGGTAACAATGCCTATGGGGTGTATGACACCTCCTCCGAACCCAATGATAGGATGGTTAATGGGTTGGAGAGCATTGTCTGGAAACCTTAGTTTTTCCAGGCAAGCAAAGCTGATAATATTTGTCGAGCTGCCTGTATCTATCAAGATCCTCCTAACTTTCAGATTGGCTACCTTGAATTCGACGACCAAGGGGTCGTCATGAGGAGTTTGAATGATCGGCCGGTCTTTCTCGCCAATCATTATTTCTGGCAATTTGTCTTTTGTTTCTTCTGTAGTCATAACCTAAGAAAGGCTACGAAGGTGATCCTTCGCACCTCTGATGGTAGGGCCTCCTGAAGCGAGGCCTCCCGAGATCATGGCTACAACCTCGGTATCCGTTTCCTCTTCTTCCCCGGTCTTCTGGGGAGTCCTTCGCTGGAACTTATATTTGGACTTCACAATGTAGGGTTCTAACATACCCTTAGCAGCCAACTTGTCTAACAACCGCTTCAAGTTGAAGCACTCATCTGTATCATGACCCACATCCTTGTGGTACTGACAATACTTGTTAGAGTTTCTGTATTTGGACGGGCCTCGCAGCGGCTGAGGCGCATCGAAGTTGAACTTATCTTTAATCTCCATTAAAATGGCATGGGGCTTTTTGTTATACTCATAGGCCGCCTCGTAAGTACGACTTTTCTTGGGAGCCTTTTGCTCCTTATGAGTGCCCTCAACCGTCCAAACTTCTCTCTTTCGGTCGTCCTTCTTCTGACTGGATTCTCCATGTTTTGGTGCGTTCTTTGTCTCAGGCTTAGTGGCTGAGCAAATTTCGGTGGCATGTATGTAAGACTCTGCTTCCATGAGGATTTCCGGTAAGGTCTGGACCTTCCTCCTCACCATCTCAAACTTAAATCTCGACTGATGAAGCCCTTTGACAAAGTTGTCAAAGACTACCCCATCGGGGAGGCCAGGTATTTGCAACATTTCTAAATTGAACCTCTTGACGTATGACCTCAGAGATTCATTCGGCCCCTGTATGATTTTACCCAGATGCATGCTCGTCTTCCTCTCCTGTTTGTTGGCCATGAAGTGATGTGTAAAGACCATGCTGAGCTCTTTGAAGTTTTGGATGCAATGATCTGGCAAGCTGCTGAACCATTTCTAAGCTACACCTTTCAAGGTGGCTGGAAAATACATGCACCAAGTCGCATCGTCGACCGACTGGGCGTACATCAAATGCTTGTATGTGGCCAAGTGATCATCAGGATCAGTTGTGCCATCATAGGGTTCGATGTGCAGTGCCTTAACCTTGGAGGCCCTTGGGGCCGTCAGAATGGCAACAGAGAAAGGAGACTTCCATGTGATTCCTCCCGAAGGGTATGATTGAGGGGGTTGCTGAAACTGGGTGGCCGGTTGCATATCTTCTCTGAAGGGCTCGGCTTTGAACGAGCCATTGGGCACTGGAGTAGGAGTACACACCTGTGTTGAGCGAGAGATAGTTCGCTGAGAACCTCGGAAGGTGTTATCCTTCAAGGTTGGGGTTGATGTTGTATTAGAGATGTCAACTTGAGACTGCTGCTGGGATTGTTGCCGTTTTGCCTTTAGATACTCTCTAGCATCCCTAAAGGCTTGATTAGACTCGCTTATCAATGGCTCCCTCCTAGGGGGCGGAGGAGCTTTGGCTGTCTTTACCCGTTGGGTGATATTCTTCCAATCAACCTTCGGTGATTTAGAAGCCTTCTTCTTGCCTGAGGCCTTTTTCTTCCCTGAATCCCCCTTGGGGTCGGCCGAACCCTTGGTCGGCCTCGAAGGCCCGGCTTCCCCTGCAGTCAGCTTAGAAGGCCCCTGCTCGGCCTTGTTGGCTTGCCCTATCATGTCTTTCACCTGTAGGACAAGAGAGTTTCTCAATCGACCATTACATGTTTTAACTGAGAGAGAGAGATTAGCTGATCCCCCTCGGAAGATTGGGCCGAAGCCTGATCTGCACGTTGTGCAGTCTTCTCCCTTCGAGGGTGTCGGTCTTGGTCTATCTCTCTTTCCTCAAAATCGGGGTCGTCTTCGACCGCCACCAAAGAGTTTTTGGGTATCTCGGGAGTTTTATCTCCTAAGTTTGCCATAAAATCGTGCTCTCCCCACAGACGGCGCCAAATGTTTCGGGTGTTTTTAGTTTTAAGGAGAGTTAACTAATTTTATGCTACAAACTTGACCCAGAACCACAATAGTGAAAGTAATTAAAATGAGGTAAATGCAAAATAAATAATTAAATGGCAAAAGATAATAATCACTTAATTAGCTACTAATCAAGATTGATTAAGGTTAATCGACAATTACAACTATGTGTAGTCAAATCAGCCAATTCTTGGAATCTGTGTTATAATCATTACTTTATTACATTTATACAAGAATCTCTTTCTACCCTTTGGTAAGTGACCAATGTGGGATACCAAACATACATATGGTCTTATCTATTTTGGTGTTTTTGCCTAAGTCCCAAGTCTGAGACTGAACCTGCCACGTGTCTTCGTAGGAAAGTGCCACGTGGACCAATAGGGTGCTGCCACGTGGACCAATAGGGTGCTGCCATGTGGACCGGTGGTATTCTGCCACGTAACCCCTGTAATTGAGGCCTTTGATGATTCTTCTTTTGGGCTGGAGTCTTGAGCTCTTTCTTGGGCTGGAGTCTTGGGCCCTTTGTCCTTTGATTTGGACCAATTAAATTGGCAGTAACAACAGTCTCAACGTTCGTGCCCCTCCCGCTAAGACTGCGTGGGAGTGTTAGACTATGTATATAGTTGTATAATATAAATATGTAAATATTTTTTATAAAGCCGTTGTAATTAGTCATAATTACTAACATAGTCTTAGCTTAGCCCTAATAGTTTTTTTTATATATATCATATCAATTGATGGAATACAATCACGACTAATATTATTCTCATTATATCTTCTATCAGTGAAGTTAAATCTATTAAGGGAAATCTTTGAGGCAGAAACCATGAGAGTAATTGAATTTTTTTAAAAGGTTAAGATTGTTTTCCTAATACAACCATTGCACATAAAATTCTATGAAATATTTCTTTAAGATTGTTTTCCTAAAGTTTATAGTATTTGATTTGATTAATCAATAAATATGAATGATGTAACCCAAAAATTATACTCCTATTTTTAGAAATAGAGGTTACAACAAAAATAACCTTTTTTTTTAACTTGAGTAGGTCTTAGTTAGGGTTTAAAACCAAAAAAAGCTAGAAACCTTTGACAAATGTGTTTATTAACCATTTTGGTAATTTCCTTTATGGATGAGGTGACTTAGTTGAGTGATATACTGATATTGATATCATATCATGCCTTCATATAAATTGCTCACAAAAGTTCCTTCCTTGCCACTTTCATCACTCATCAGCAGACATAACAACAGGAGACTCTCTCTTCACTTTTCCCTCACTCACTCTCTCTCTCTCTCCAGATCTAAAAACTCAATATTTTTTTGTCTCTCAAATCTTTCCCGTTTCCTCTTTCCAATCTGTTAAAAAAAAACTGATTCACCCAATAAAGAGAAACAAATTTAATCGCAACTTTATTATGGTTGTTTAGAGAAATCTATGATAAACCTTGTTACTGAATTTTGTATTCGTATTAATTTTTGGTTTTTTTTTTGGGTTCAAGGGTTGATTTTAGTTGATTTAAATTAGGGTTTTTCTCTCTCTAGTTTTGCTTCTACTATGGCGGCTGCTTCTGTCCCTGCCTTTGAGGTTAATTCAATTTGTTATTATGTTTATCGTCTGATTTTCAATTTGAATTTGCTCTGTTTTTCTGATTGATTTTTTTTTTTGTTGGGTTTGGATAATTAGGTTGGTTCATACTTCATTACTCAATATTATCGCGTGCTTAAGGAATCACCAGAGTATTCTTATCAGTTCTATAATGATTCTAGTACTTTGACTCGTGTTGATGGTGATGATACTCAAACTGCCTCTACTATGTTGGTAAGTTTTCTTCTTCTTATCCTTTGTTTTTGCAAGTTTCTGCTAAATTATTTAGGTTTTTTAGGGTTATAAGTGGGGATGTTATAAATGTTCGTCATTACACTTAGCATTGCATCATTGCATTTCTTTTGGATGAATTGGATCGCCTTTTT
Organism: Salicornia ramosissima; assembly: GCA_951394345.1. Lineage (NCBI taxonomy): Eukaryota > Viridiplantae > Streptophyta > Magnoliopsida > Caryophyllales > Amaranthaceae > Salicornia > Salicornia ramosissima. Next base: position 16,761,295 of record OX596235.1, read on the forward strand.
TTCAGTTTGGAACATGATTTTATGGTGTAATTCGAGTATTATATATAGAGATGTGAATATACGGTTTAGAGTAAAGTGTGCTGATTTTATCAATGTAAGAGGCTTTTTATGTTGTTGGTAATGGACAGTGATCCTTGGGTTTATATATAGTTTAAAAAAAATAATGCCTTTTTTGGATTTTTAGTGCAAAGACTTTTTTTTTAAGGAAAGGTTTCTATACTTGGCTGATCCATTTTAGGCTTGCCATTGGAAATATTTGGATTTACAGAAAATCTTTTAGCTCATAATTGAAGTTACCTATATTGGTAAGATGAATAATTTAATGCAATGAGATGGACGAGACTTTATGTGTAGAGGTGCTGTGGTGGTTTCCTTGAATGCTACTGAAAGATTAGGAAAGAGATCCCTACTTACAGGCCAACAAAATTAATTTCCATCGTGTATCTAGACAAATGAAGATCCTACTAGTTTCTTTTTGCTTGATGATTCTGAAAGTTGTTAGCTGTTCAGTTGTTTTTTTAAAGTAGAAACTCCTTTTCTTATACCTGCATGTTGATTCTGTAAAAGTGAAGCAAATTGAGTACAAGATTTCAGATTCATATTGGGAAAAAGGGGTCTCAGTCACCCTGAAAAAACCTTAATTTATAAGTGCTGAATTGTTCTTTACTCTTCGCTGCAAATCTCTGGTATTCTCTCTCCTATGGCATTCTTATTTGATCCTTTTCTACTGACCTTTAAGCTAATCTTAGACTTGGAACTGGGATGGGAACCTTAGATTATCTTTTTTTTTTTTATAATAAGAATTGATTAATAAAAAGGCTTGCTGTATTATATTCGTCTTGATTAATATGAAGCCTTGCTTCTGGTAAAAATGAATATGAGGAAAAAGGCCATATTTGAGCGGAATATTGAAGTATTACTCTACAAATCCTAACCCTAGAGGAGATCTGCGCTTATCAGTTATCATTGCCTTACCTTTGTCAATTACTCCTTTTTGGTTGTTGAGTTTGCAACACAAGATATGACCTTTATGATGTTGAGGGAATTTTGAATACTTAGCAGGTTCCACCCTGGATGCTTAGATGGCATATCTCAATTGGACAACCTAAACCTTGAACAGTTGGCAATGTCCTTGGGGTCCTTTTCATAGGGAAAGTTTGCTTAGGGAATGTAGTACTGTACTAGCATTGTGGATTGAGCTAGCAAACTTAAAGACAAGGCAGAAATTGCAAAAATGCAAAGTAGTGGATTTAGGATGTAGCCATCTAGGTAGGAGGTTGAGGCATGATTAATATTTTGATGATTGATCCATTAACAGTGCGTCACGGCCCGTTTGGTAACCGTTTATAAATGAGGGTAATGAAAATAATTTATATGTAATTTAGGAGGAAAATCATTATCTATTCCCATAGTGGTTCTAGCTTACTTCCAATTTATGATTTATTACCAACAGCCAAACGTGATTGGGTGCTTTAGGAGTTTTCGTAGGTCGGTAGGTGCCCAAGGCATCCGGATGTTGTTTTCCATTTGGGAAATTGATGGGCATCATTTCTGTAGTTGTGGATGTGTTTGATTTCTCAATTGTCGTGTTGCCGTGAGAATTGGCGATTGTTCATTGTTGTATCTTGGCTATCTTCCTGATGAATCTGCTAAATTTTTCATTGCTCTTGTCATCCCACACATAATATTATATAATTGTATCTTGTGTAAATGTGTTGAATTGTCTAAATTTTTCATCCTCTACATGCTTTTGTTTTTTAGTGCATACACACATATTTTTAACAAGTGTTAAGTTAGAGAAGCATATGATGGTTAAGTTAAGCTATGCTTTCATTCTTTACTGACAGAAGTCAAGCTACACATTTTCTTTGGCTAAAGTGTCGTAATGACTTGGCAGGATATTCATTCTGTGCTTACTTCGCTCAATGTTAGCGGAGTTGAAGTGACAAAGTTAAATTGCCAAGATTCTTGGAATGGTGGCATTTTGCTTATAGTAGCAGGCATAGTGAGATCCAGAAATTTCAATGGCAAGAGGACGTTCACACAGGCGTTCTTTTTAGCTCCCCAAGAAAAGGGTTACTTTGTCTTGAATGATGTCCTTCATTTTAATGATGAGGTTGTAGTTAACCAGAACCCAGTGCCAGATATACCTGAAATCAAGGTTGACTCTGAAATACCTGCATCTAGTCCTCGCCTAGAGCAGCCAGGTACTGATGTAAGCTGTTTTGTTTGTGCTCAATGAGACAGAAGTTTACGATGTTTATGTTTTCTGGATGTGGAAGATAAACATGTTTTTCATTGGAATTTATTTCTTTTTAAACTATGAAGTTTTATTTTTGTATTGTAGAAGTATTGATATTGTTTGGTTTATGTATATCCATATCATGCTGCTACATGCATGTGATTTTTGCTTTTTATACCTTCCATTTCTTTTTCTTTGTCCCATAAGTGTTTTCACAAGATTTTTTTGGCCTCTGAAAATTAGAGAAAATATATTAGTGAAATGGTGGGACTCCACCATGTGAGTTTAGTATAGAGAAAACTTTTGTTATAAAACAAAATGAGGCAAAGAAAGAGATATGACTCAATAAGGAAAATGGAGCAAAGATAGAAAGTATTATTCTTAAGTAGATTAATACCTTGAAATTGCTTTCAATCCTATTGATAGTTCTTTCTTTAGTTTACAATGCCATTGTATGCTGCGATAAATCTATCCTTGCAGAAAATGCTTCTCTATGAATTATTATCAAGACTTGTAGTAGATAATCGATTGTGTTTTGGTACTTTATTGTGATTAGTTTTGGTTTTCATACTTTATGGTTTTCCAAAAGTTTAAATTTATGTCAATATGTCAGTTGTATTCTTGCTATTTGTGAAGCTTTGAATGAATGCATTGTCTGGTGCAGTGTTTAATTATGAGCTGGAGGAAGAGACAAGGGAGTATGTGAATTCTATTCATATTGAAGAAGATAATCTTGTTGACAAATATAGTATTCCCGATGAAGAGCAATATGAAGAACCTCATTTAGAGACAATTGTCAAAGAAGCTCCTGTTGAAGAGCATACTCCACTTGAGAGTACTGTGAACCATATAAATTATGTGGAAGACTCAATACCTGTTCCAGCTGATGAGCCTGCTGGAGAACCCGCCAAACTATCATATGCTTCCATTGTATGCCTTCTTATTTAAGTTACTTGCAATTTTAATTCTAGTTTTTAGACCTCCTTCACAAGTTAGTTCTTTCACATGCCTCTGTTTGAAATTTGAACTTCAAAATATTCTTGTTGAAGCTTATTTTTCAAAATTCAATATGCTCTCTTACTTTATTTTGGTATGGCTGAATTAGTAGGAGTCTTTGATCCTTCAGAAATAGGTCTAATTCTGTGCAACTTCTTGCTCTGGACTTCTTGCTCTGAATCTTTAAAAGAATATTTCTTTCACTTTTCATGCTATTGAATTCCTGAAAAGTTTTTCTGCCTGATGAGGTGTCTCCTGTTTTTCTATTGCCAACTTTTGCAGTTGCGAGCATCAAAAGGGCAGTCTTCACAACCAGTTGTTCCTCAATCTATTCTAAGGCAGAGCATGCCACCTCCACTAGAGCAATACCCGCAGGTGCAAGCAAGTGCTCCACATTTAAATGCATCAGCATCATCATTTGTTCCTGAGACAGCCAGTGTTGGAGCAGATGAAGGTTTAACTCAAGATGAAGGTATCAGCCATTTTCCATTGTAGACTTGTGATTCCCTTTTGTTAGCCCTAAGTAGGGATCCTCTGTTTGTTGTCCTCTTTCACTTTAATGGTAGCATGAAACTAGTAATTTGAATTGCCCCTCTGCTACTATTGCTAAAAAAACCATTCAACATCCATTTAGTTTTTTTAGGAATGATACATCTCTGTAAATTGCGATTCCACTTTTGATTAGATGTAAAAAAAAAGTTTATAGTTGACTGTAGGATGTAGACATTCCCTTCACTTATCTAGACTCTAGAGTAGCACTAGATAAGCAGTTTTTTACATTTCATGAAAATTAGTTCCATGGAATTGTTTCTGCTTTGTCAGTTAGATAACTGTTTGATTCTATACCTCCCTGCTAGTTTTTGTTAACCAATTTAAAATTTAAAATTGATGTATTGGTTTTAGTTGAGAGGATTTATTTGGCTTGGCATCAAAGAATCTGGGAGTGATGTGTCTTGGTCATGGTTTGCCAGCTATTATGTTTCTTGGATTATTTAGCATGAAGGTAGAAAATTTGGGCTAATGACATTTGTGATTTCATATAATGATTCATGTCTAGCCGAACCCAAATTATTTTGGGGGGCCAAGGCTTTGTTGTTTTTGTGCAAGATTCTGTACAGAAAAGGCTGATGTTAGCTTAGGATCGTATGAGTAGAGAGAAACTTTGAAAGCCTACATAGTACTCCCTCTGTCTTTTTTGTCTTTTTTAATTATATACTTGAAAAGTACTTGTTGAGATGAATCAAACTAGATCCATCATGACTATATTTTTCTTTATGTACATAAAATTAGAAATAGTCAAAGTTTACAAATGAACCGTGCTACTTCTGAGAATGTAGCAAGTAAATGTGGACTTAGGGAGTAATTGAAAATTTGAAGGTGGGGATAATGAGTCTAAATCTTTGGGAAAAAGGGGTAACCCTGTTTTCCTTGACTGTATAAGATAATATTTGAAAATTTGGGCCTCTAGTCAATTTAGAATGTAATATAGCTGACTAGCTAGAAAGTTTGAAATTTGATAACAATTTTAAAGACATGCACTTCAGTTTTGGTGTTTTTCCAACTTTTAAAATGAATACATTGTAATAGTCAGTGAAGTTGCTTTTAATGAATAATTTCCAATTGCAAGCTTCTTTGGTATTGTTTTTGTTTGTAATAGATATCTTTTGTTCTCATCTTTTGAGTGACTCTGCAACTCAGGCGAGCTGACTTCTGTTTATGTGAGGAGCTTGCCCTCAAATGTGACTACTGCTGATCTTGAGAATGAGTTAAAAAAGTTTGGTAGAATTAAACCTAATGGAGTATTCATTAAGAATCGCAAGGTTAGTGCCATACCGACATATTTATGATTTTGAGAAGTTGGTGCTTGAACTTTTTTGATAATACTTACCTGATTCCCTGCTTTCTGAGCACAGGATATTGGTGTCTGCTTTGCATTTGTTGAATTTGAGGACATGTCTGGTGTTAATAACGCAATCCAGGTACATCAATAGTAGCCCCATCATCATTATGAGTACTATCTACTATGTAATATTACTTACCAATTATGTTAGAAGTGAATTACCAATACATTTTAACACTTACTAGATACTCATTTAGTGTTACCAGATACTCATTTAGTGAATTAATGGATAGAGTTTGAGTATATCCCATTTTTTTCGCTTGCATATAATACTGATATAGAAAGGAAAAAAATTTGTCGTGATAGATTTATGCTGTTATAGTTTTTATAATAGATTAGCACCTGTGCGTTGCACAGTTTATGCTAAATAATGATAATTAATTTTACAATATAAATTATCATTGGATCAATGCTAATTTAGAAAATCTTGACGTAGTCGAACTAAATAAAGATCAACTTAAGATGCATGGTTAAAAAAATATTTTAAAATTTAGGTAATCCGTAGCCAAATCAATCAATCAATCAAAGCCTTATTCTCATAAGTGGGGTCGGCTACATGAACCAAAGTGATTATTCCAAGAGGTCGTCCACACAAATTTTCCTCCTCCACCCCGCACGGTCGAGAGCCTTAATCTCTTGTAAATCCAACTGCTTCATATCTTTTCTAACTTCTTCCCACCAAGTCATTTTCGATCTCCCCCTACCACGTTTGAAATCCCTCTGATCCCATTCTTCATACGGGTGCTCCCTGGGGTCTCCGTGTTACATGGCCAAACCAATGCAAGTGATTTTCTCGTAGCTTGCTCGAAATATCCGCAACACCAGCTTTCTTACGAATATCTTCATTTCTGATTCTATCTCGTAGAGTGTTACCACACATCCATCTCAACATCCGCTTCTCTGTAACCCCTACCTTTTGAATATGCACATTCTTAGAAGCCCAATATTCTGTACCATAGAGTAACACTGGTCTTATAGCGGTCTTGTAGAATTTCCCTTTCAACTTTAAGGGCATGCTTCGATCGCACAACACTCCTGTGGCCGCTCTCCATTTAAGCCACCCCGACTTGATCCTGTGAGCCATATCTTGGTCAATATCTCCACTCTTTTGGATAATTGACCCAAGATATTTAAAACACTCGCTCATGACTAGATCTTTTCCGTCTGACCTTACCATAACATCACTTGCCCCCCTCTGTGGCCCAAAACGACATTCCAAATACTCAGTCTTAGTCCGACTTAGCTTAAATCCTCTAGATTCCAGCCGTTGTCTTCATTGCTCCAATTTGGCATCAACTTCTGTTTTAGTTTCATCCACTAATACAATATCATCTGTAAACAACATACAACATGGTACCTTATCTTGGATTGGCCTTGTCACTTCATCTATAACTAATGCAAAAAGGAAAGGGCTTAGCGCCGACCCTTGATGCAATCCAATTGTTATAGGGAAATCCTTTGTCAACCCATCACAAGTCCTCACATTTGTTGACACATCCCGATACATATCCTTAACCAAGTCAATGTACCTTCGGGGAATACCTTTTTTTCAACATTGCCCACCAAAGTACATCTCTTGGCACTTTGTCATAGGCTTTTTCTAAATCAATGAAAACCATAGGTTCTTCTTCCTTATCCTATAATACTCCATCATTTGTCTTAGCAAATAAATTGCTTCCATAGTAGATCTCCCAGGCATAAAACAAAATTGGTTTTCAGATATGCTAGTGCATGCTCTCAACCGATGTTCTACTACCCTTTCCCACAACTTCATAGTGTGACTTATGTGCTTGATTCCTCGATAATTAGAGCAATCTTGAGCATCCCCTTTGTTCTTATAAACTGGAACCAAGGTACTCTTTCGCCAGTCTTGTGGGATAGTCGAATTCCTCCATACCTTGTTGAATAAATTTGTTAACCAATCAATACCAACTTTACTCAGACACCCCCATACCTCCACCGTTATGCCATTAGGCCCAACTGCTTTCTTAGGCTTCATCCTTTTCAAAGCAACCTCCATCTCTGATCTTCTAACCCTTCGTACAAACTCCACATTAATTTCCTCCTTACTCACAGACGTATCCCCAGTGGCAGCCCCTAGGCTTCCATTAAAAAATTCATCGAAATACTCTTTCCACCTATCTTTGATTTCCTCATCCTGCACTAAAACCATGTGGTTCTTATCTTTTACACATTTGACTCTGCCAATAGCTTTCCTCGCCTCTTGTCTTCTCTTCGCCATCTTATAAATCTCCTTTTCTCCCTCTTTGGAGTTGAGCCTTTCACAAACCTTTTGGTAAGCCTTTTCTTTTGCTTGTCGCACAGCTACCTTTGCCTTACCTTTAGCCTCTTTATACGCTGCAAGGGTTTCGTCGGTCCTGCATTTTTCCAAGGCTAAGTAACATTTCCTTTTGTATTTGATTGCAACTTTTACATCTTCATTCCACCATGACGTATCCCTATGCACCGTAGTTCTCCACCTTGATTACCCTAGGACCTCTTTGGCCACTCTTAGGAAACAATTTTTCATTTTTGACCAAGTTGCGTCTGGGTCAACTTCTCTCTCCCAATTTGCCTCGTTGATCACTTTCTCCGTGAAAACCTTAGCATTTGCATCCTTTAGGGTCCACCATCTTATCTGTGGCTCAGTTGGGCTTTGCTTCCTCCTCCCACTTTCTTTCAAACGAATAGTCATTACCAAAAGCCTGTGTTGGGTAACCACACTCTCTCCTGGATGACCTTGTAGTTTACGCAACTTTTCTTATCCGCTCTCTTTGTGAGCAGGAAGTTTATTTGGGTTGCATTTGCACTGCTTCGGAAAGTTATCAAGTGCGAATCGCGCTTCTTAAACCAAGTATTAGTGAAGATCAAATCATAAGATTGGGCAAAGTCTAGGATAGTCTCTCCATGGGCGTTTCGCTGCCCATACCCACAACCTCCATGAATATTCTCAAAACCATCACGCCTTATCCCGACATGTCCATTCAAGTCACCTCCAATAAATAATTTCTTTGTGTGGGGAACTCCTTGGACCACCTCATCAAAATCTTCCCAAAATTGGCGCTTCTCCTCCGCACCCAACCCAACTTGAGGCGCATAAGCACTAATAACATTAACAATCTCCTTACCACATAACAACTTCACCCTTATCAACTTATCAACCTATCAACGTAGAACACCTTATACCCCAAGATTAATCCTCGAACTCTTTGTCATGTCCACATCAGCTCTTGGAGGCATAAGATGTTTATGTATCTTCTAACTATAGAGCCCTTCCTTCTTTGCTCCCTCACACTACCTACATTCCTTTGCTCATTTGACACCACATTTCGTAGCCAAATGTATTATGTAAATGATGGAGAGATAAATAAAATTGTAATATTAGTTCTTCCATTGTGTTTTTCAAAGAAGCAAGACAACATTTGTTGTGATAGATTTATGCTGTTATATATGATGTTGAAATGAGTTTTGTTAAAAAAATCTGCCATAATATATTCCCCTTTTCAGAATTAATAAAATAAGGTTAAAAACATGCAGTTTTCTTGTTACACTGAGCTTTTCGGTTCTGTTGATTGAATGTTTGAGCAGCCATCTCTTTTTTTTTTTCACTTTACTTTTAGCTGTGTTTTGTTTTTATTCATCTTTTTAACTTTTGGTGGATTTTGAAATGTATGGGTGCACAGAGAGCTGTTGTGTTCCGTGTTTTAGGGACAATTTTGTTTTTGTGGTGAGCCAAATGTGTGGTTTAAAATCCATGTTTCGGTATAGGATATACATGCCTCATCTCTAAAGTCTAAACTGTTTTCCAATTTTTATTAATTGTATACCTGAGCCTAGTTATATTGGATTTTATTGTAGAATTCTCCTATTGAGTTGCTTGGTAGACAAGTTTATATCGAAGAGAGGAGAGCAAGCAGCAGCAGTTCCCGTGGTGGAGGTATGTGCTTCGTTTTGCTCTTGTAACCATTGTATTGTTAGTACATGCTTCAATTATTTTGAGTTTTGTGGAGATGATCTGAATAAGACCTGGAAATAATTGGTCAGCCTGTGCCAGAACTTTATAAAGCTGCTGTGCATAGTTGCATACTATGTTCATTCCCTCTAAGGGGCCGTTTGGTTGGAAAGTTGGTTTGAGTTTGGATATTATTCAGGAATGAACTCATGATTTGTTTGGATATTGTTCAGGAATGAACTCAATTGGATTTTTGATTAATGCAGTTGGCCTTGTCTGCAGTTTGCCAACTAATTTTTTAAGTTATATTTATGTTGGATTGGCAATGGTGATCCTCTATATATGATCTCAAATTTATTGTTGGTTGATATGCTAGTCCGCCTATGGTACATTATTGTTGCTTATCTTTAAGTGCATGAAATAATTGTTCTCTCCTATCTATTGAATCTAAAATTTCTCCACTCTCTTTTAGTCACAAAAATTTGATTATTATACTAACTATTATACATTTATAGTACATCTATAATTTTTGTAGTTCCTATGTGTAAATTAATGTAGACTGGGGTGACCGGTGAGGGCAGGGATGTAAGAGGGTTGAGAAAGGAGGGGGGGTTCTGGGTTCTGAAGTACCACCTTCTTGCTTGTTGGCGTGAAACCACCTGAAAAAGAACTAAAGTAATTTCTAATTGCAGTAAAATTTCTTTATATTAACACTGTTTGGGTAGCAACATGGCAGGAAAAGCAAAGGGAGGGTAAAAGGAGGAAGGTTAGGGGAAAGAAAGTGAGGAAGAAGGACGTGTTCCATTTTCCCTCTAAATCTCCTCCACTTTGGAGAAATAATAACATTTAATGGTAATGAATTTATAGTGTAATTTTGTTAGTGAGAAACCTTATAATCTCCATGGAAAATAAATTTTCATTCCCAAGCTTTAATTTTCTTCTCATTTTTCACTCTCATCTATTACCATTGGGGATGGTGATATTTGATGGGAATAAATATTTGTGAAGAAAATTAGATAAATTGGAGCTAAATTAGCACCAACATAGGAATGAATTTTGATTTCTCTTCCAAATTTAGTTATAAATTCATTCCCATTACCATCATTTATAACCGGCTACCAAACGGGCCGTGAGGGAAATGGATCCCTCTCCCTCCCTTTCCCCAACCTATTTCCCAAACAATCCTTCCTACCCTTCCCTGTTCCCTTCCTTTCTCTCCAATTCTTCTATCCCCAAACAATACGTTTAAGTCTATTACTTGGCTTCTGCTCATAGTGATTAGAAATTCAAGTACTCTCTCCGTAACGCAAAAATGTATACTTTGAAAAAAACACGGACTCCTAGGAAAAACTTTCTAATACAAGTTTAAAGCATTAAGTTGACACTAATTAACACCAATAATTAAATCTCAACCTAAATATTAGCACTATTCATCATCATACATCACCACTGCACCACCCCAGCCACTCCCCCAAACACCACCACAACCACCACCACAAATCGCACCAACACCACCACTCAAACCCAATCGGGCCACCATCCTAAACCCAATCGCACCAACACCACCCTAAACCCTAAATTGCACCCAATCGAACCACCACTCTAAATCGAACCCAATCGAACCACCACAAATCGCTGGGTTTGAATTGTTTGCTGGGTCGAGTCTGTTGCTGGGTTCGAATTGTTTGCTGGGTTCGACTTCTAGGGTTTAGCTGTGTTTGAGTTCGTTGTCTGGGTTTGGTGGCTGGTGGTTGTGGGTTCGCTAAGATTTAGGCTTGTGGCTAGGGTTTGGGTGGTGGGGTGGAGTGGGCTCGTGGTTGGGTTCGTTGCCTGGGGTTCGAGTGGGGTGGGGTGGGGTTGTTGGTGGCTGATGTGGGTGAAGGTGAGGGTGAAAGGTGGGAGATGAAAGGTAGTGGGTGGTGGTGATTAAGTTAGGTTAATAATGTTTTAATGTTTAATAAGAAATTATGTTTGATAAATAATGGCAATAATGTAAATAAGTGGACTTATTTTTTTGCCATATTTGGAAAGCTTGTGTAAAGTAGATATTTTTTTGTTACACTCAAAAATGGCAAAAATAGATATTTTTATGTTACGGAGGGAGTACTTGTATATAGCTTAATTCACACTAGTTGTTATCATTGATGTCATAGTTTGGTGAATTAGAAAAGTTACTTTGAGATTTCAACACGTTGCTTGCCTGTAATTATGTTTTCATTGCACATCAGCATCCTTTGTGAAGAATAGCTTATGACATTGATTCTCCTTGCATGCGACAGGTTTAGCAAGAGGCAGAGGCCGAGGTACTTACCCAAACAGCATGTCAAGGGGACGTGGTGGGGTCAGAAACCCTGGCCGAGGTAGTGTCCTTGATGGAAGCGACTACAATAGATTTAGAGGCAATGGCTTCTCTCAGCGTTCTCCCCAGTAAAGCACATGATGGATAACACGAAGAAGAATCAATCTTGTGGATTAAGGGGAGTGTTGAGTACCTTAAATGTTATTCGATGCTTTCCTAGTAGATGTTTGCCTGTTCGGTTGTTAGCGAATGGCTGATACTATTAGGTCTCTCTCTACCCTTGATCTAGGGTATTGAATATTTTAACTTTGAGGTGAGGGCATCAGAAGCATAAATTAGTGTTATATTTCTTTAGAAGGTGCATTTATGCAGCCTTCGTCCCCGTATGTTTTTCATCTATATGGGGATTTTGTTTGAATTTGCTGCCTAAGGTTTTGGTATCTTGGCTATCTTGTCTTGAATTTGTGGCATCAGAATTTTGAATTTTGCTCAATTTTTACTAATGAGATGATCTTGAGTTTGAATTGCACCTGTTCAAATTTTGTTTCAAAATTAATTTCTTCAATCCCAAGATATATCTACCTTCCATGTAGTAAAATCTATTTGCAGTCGTATATAGGGTTTCAAGTGCTTCAACTACTTTTCTGAATGCCAATGTAAAATTTAAGTTAATATGACCGGTTAACTCAAATTGAGTTGTTATTATTAGGTTTGGGTCAAGAGGTTTGACTCATTTGAGTATAATGGCTGACACGACAAATTACATTATTTGACGGGTTGGGTTAGGATTCAGGGTTTTAACCCTTTTAAGCAAATGCGTTATCAACACACGGTTATTTTTATTATGGAGGTTAATGAGATTCAAATTTGTTTGTGTAAACGGATTGACAGAAACTCAACTCAATTCCCACCACTAATATAAGGTTTCAACTAATCTGAATGCCACACAATAATACAAATTTTATTAAGCAGAACATTCCTTTATGGGGCTATATTCGAAGAAAAAAAAAACATATACAGTTCCTTGTTATGTGTGCAAGAACTATGAACCATAAGTCTCTTCTAAACATACAAATTCATGTAGTTAACAGAGTCAATACAACATCAAAAGTGAAATATAACAGGCGGCAGAATACTACCTAAGCTGTATAAATTGAACTTTATCAAAAGAGGATATGTGAACCTAAACCTAGGTTATTGCAGCAGCTGTGGCAGTTTGATGTAGAATGGGTGGTATATTGCATATGCTATCATCTTTGTCTTCCTCTTTATCCCACAGAAAATTAGCATATGCTGCATGGACATGACTGCACAAAGACACAAGTTACAAAACATAATTAGTTAATACAACAAAAGAGACAAACCAGATAAAACTCAAATAAGATTTTTGGCATCAGTTAACTCTTCTGTCAACCAGTTGCTTTAAGGGCCCGTTTGGTAGGACGTAAAATCATTTTACAACGAAAAACTCATTTTCAAAAGCGTTTTTCGTTGTTTGGTTGAATGGAAAATGAGTTATGAGAATTGAAAACAATTTTCCTTTGATTTTGGGAGGAAAATATTTTCAACAATGGTGTAAAATTGTTGTTTATAAATATGAATAATAAAGGAAATATAACGATAAACAGATTAACTTGAGACAAGAACAATGGAAAAGAAGAACAATAACTTAGATGTGTCGTGGATTGAGATCCACTGACTTGAAAACGATTTCCGGCGCTACCGAGGTGCACTATAGTCGTTGCCAGTGCATAATTCAAGGTATCACACCTTCTTCCTCACTATGACACTCTAGGAAGAAAGATTGGAATTTGAACACTTATGTCCAAGAAAAATGAGAATGAGAATGACCTTCTTAGAAATGAGAAAATCAAAAAATATATGAGTAATTTTTTTTTGGTTGTATGTGAAGATGATGAACCAAAAGGATTTATAGGCATCATAGAAATTGTAGAGTCTTTGTAACAATCAGAATGTAATTGCCACAATAAAGACCTTAATAAACAAGGCCATCAACTCTCATAAACATGGACGTTACAAAGAAAAGATTCCCCCCAGAAACCCCAACGGTCACTACATCGCGACCTGCGACCTAGGTCGTGGCCCGCGATGAGATACTAGTTCTAAAATGTTTCTACAGGCCCTTGGTCGCGGCCAGCAACGCGTCACTGCCTTAGCAAACTTATAAACGTCATAACTCCTTCGTTACTTGTCAAAATCGAGTTTATGACCTACCGTTGGAAAACTCTTGACTACTTTCCAATGCAATTGGAATTACTTCAATCCATTTAGTATACCAAAAGTTATGATCAAAATAGTATACAGTGGTCTTTTCCCACTTTTATACCAACAAAAACCACTTTACACTCTAACTTTTCCATTTCAATTTTCAGTCCAACCAAACAGTGTAAAATGAGGAAAATAATTTTCAAGGTAATCATTTTACGCCCTACCAAACGGACCCCAAATCTAGAGGCTAATTTTTAGATTTACAAGCTATGTAGCATGAGTACTACATATGGGTAGACGTCCCCAAACCTGATTCGTCCCCGTATTAGGGAGAATTCTGATTCTTCATGTCATAATTGATCATCTATTAACATTTTTTTTAACACCCTGTTTGGTAGAAAGGATTTGGCAAGGAAAAGAAAGGAAAATAGGTACTTTCCAATGTTTTGTTGAAAATATTATATGGAATTTGGTAGGAAAGGAAAGGAACTGGAAGGAAAGGATGTAAACAAAATTTTCAGTTTCCTTTCCTCCCAATGTTATTTGGGAGGAAAGAGAAAGTATAAAGCACTTAATTTCCTTTCCTTTCCAATCCTTTACTGATATCTAACCAAATATTGAATTCCTTTCAAATCCTGTCCGTTAAACCAAACATAGGAAAGTAGGATTAATTTCCTTCCCTGTCCTTTCCCATCCCAACCCTTCCTTTCCTTTCCTTTCTCTTCCCCTCCTTTACTAAGATTGAACCAAACAGGCTGTTCGATTTGCCGTATCAGTCCCTGTATCCTTATTCATTTCTAAACCCCGTCCCCGACTCAGTGCAACCTAACTCACTTATTTACTTATTTTTTAGGCTTGGGGTACCAGTATATTATATAGAAACAAAAGTTTTTGGTGTCAAAAAATACCAACCTGTTTTCAGGGGAAGCCTGAACAGCTCTTTGAAAATAGCTTAAAGCTCGTTCTTCATCATGATGAAATTTCCAAGTCAGCTGAGCATACTGTGAAAGTATTTCACCATCTCCGGGATCCGCTAGTATTGCTCGAGAATAGTATTCCTCAGCCCGGAAAAGATCTTCAGACTGCAGGAGACAGAAAGCTATCAGAATTGTAAAATTTACATAATACATCCATGAATCATGATCTGCATAAATGCAGAGAATATGAATGTTTTGAGAGATTAACCTTGTGCAGAAATTCAGCATAGTTTCTGAGCACTAATGAGTTTCCAGGATTAGTTACCACCATCTCTTTATAGTATTCTTCCATGCTACCTCCATCACCACCATCATCGCCAAATCCGATTGATTCATATTCATTGTGTCCACCATTGCCTCTCCCTCCAATGTTAAATCCACTGCCACCAGTATCTGATCCAAGTCCCATTGCAAGGTGCATTTTCGAGGGTACATTTTCACTTTCATTTCGAAAATTAAGACTGTTATTTCTTTCTTGTAATCCTATACTATTGTACATGAATTCCATACTGTTCTCCAAGGTTAAACCTTTACTTCTTTCTTCTTCAGCTTCTTCGCCACTTTCTTGTTCTTCTTCCTCGTCATCATCATCATCATGATCTTCATACCGTCTGTTGGGGTTGTAAACCGAGTAAGAAGGAATGCTTTGTAAAACCGAGCAATGAGGCTTACGTGGGAACTTCGAGTTTTTTGTTGAAATCGAATGGTTGTTGAATTCATCAAAGGTATTGCAAGAAGAAGAGACTAACCCTTCCAAGTTTCCATCTGATAATGCTCTTCGAAATCCATTAACTCGAGAGCTATTAGAGCATTCAGAGGTCAAGTCAGTATTAATGGAAGGTGATGAGTTGGGGAATGAATGTGTTTGGTGGAAGGAGAACTTCTTAGGTAGGTTCTTGGGGGAGTTGAACTCGGAATGGTTCGGAGATTCCGAGTAGGATGATAGAAGTGAGCCAAGAATAGGTGTGGAAGAGCTTCTCAGCATCATTTTTTTATCAGCTGTGAATGAGATTGAATGAAGAAATTATGTGTTATAGTATGTAATGGAGCTTTACATGCTCTACCCAATTCTGCATATGTGAGAGAGACTAGTTAAGATATAGGTGATATATGGGTGTAAACTATAAAGCAATGAATGGCCTAAAATAGATGATGGAGATTGCAATTTGGGCCTACTAACTAGAAATTATTGAACAAGAAACAAGCAAAAATGTCATTTTCTTTCATTGCACTTTCTTCTTTGGCAGTTTAGTTATGCAATGCTTTTTCCGTGTGAGTGTGTGACCAGCAACAACTTTTTTTAAAGTTAGTCTGAGTGCGTTCTTTTTAACTTATTACATTCGAACTTATTAAACCCGATTAAACCTATTGATCTTATTGGATCTAATTATCTCTGGTTATAAGGAATAATTATACCTTATCACACTCGATTGAACCTAATCAAACCTTATTTAACTTATTACACCTGATTACACTTTATTTGAACTTCTAAAACTTGTTTTTTTAAAGGTGAGAAGAGCTCACCTGACTAACCTTATATTATCATCACCCAATTAAAAAAAAAATCTCTATTTATTCATTTTCTTTTATTACAAAATTAACCCTTTTTTGGTGTTTAGATAGCAACAAGAGCAGGATGAGAATTGATCTCAAGATATCCTAAAACCGGGAGAGAAACTCTTACCACCTAAGCTATCCCTACTCTCATTCTGCACCATATTTCCTTCCCTTGGATTGTTTCCATCCTAGCTTCAAACCAAATAACTAAAAAACATAACATCTATTGTCACCATTTCCACCCTTCACAAATCTTTTCCCATTCTTTTATGGCCAAACACCTGCAAAGCATATTACCTTAGCTTAGACATTGAATGATGCTGAACTTACCTTTACTATGACTGTTTAGTTCAGATCTATAGTTTATTAAGTTATTCGAATTCAATCCATTATTATAACCCAAAAGTATAAAATCAAATCTAGAATTACATTACAAAAACCTAACACTTCAAATTTACCAGAGTACGTAATATATAATATAATCAAGAGTTGAAGACATAAATAAAATGCAAATAAGGGGCTTACCTTTTTGTTAACGGCCAGAATCACTCTCGATTATTAGAGAAATGCATATATAGAGAGAGAACTTTTTCTATATGATTGAAAGGTCTTTTTGGGTTCCAAAAAAAAAAAAAAGAAAGCAAAATATCAATTTGGAAACTTGTGAATTTTACTACACATGGTCTCAAAATAAGTGCTCAAGCTCAACTTACTTTTTGGCATTTTTTAGTCACAACTTTAAATATTAATCCCTCCGTTTCAAATTAGATGCCACATTTCCTTTTTAACATCATTTTCAGTGAAAATCAATTTTCATGTTAAGGTAATTAGAAGAAAGATATTACTTAAATAATGAATGAGTGGCAAAAGAGAGGGTAAAAGTGTAATTATATAAGAACAAAATAACAAAAGAGAGGGTAAAAGTGTAAAGTGTGTGGGTCTACAAGATATAAAAGGAAGTGTAGCAACTAATTTGGAATAACCAAATAAGAAAATTATAGCAACGAAATTGGGATGAAGGAAGTAATATCTTTATGAAAAAACTTAATTGACCAAGTGGGTAGATTACCCACTAGAAATAAAATAATAAAATATAATTAAACTTACTGAGTTGGATTCCATATATCTCTTGTGGGCTGCCTACCCAATGGGTAAATGTAGCATTGTTTAATCTTGAGTTATGTACGACAAAAAAAAAAAAAAAAAAAAAAAAAAAAAAAAACTATAAAATTATATATTTAAAAAGTATTTGTCGAGACAAATTAAACAACATTCCAAATGATTATATTTTTTCTTGCACATATAAAATTAAAAAAAAAAAATCAAATTTACCATATAAATAGTGTCTCTGGTCACCTATCTACTCCCTCTGTCCCTTTTTGTTTGCCTCATTCATTTTTTTCTCATCTCGAGACACAACTTTAAACGAAAATATCTTTAAATACATGTAATAAAAAATTATACAAACTGTGTATTAAAAAAGTACACATTGAGCTGAATCAAACGAGATACCATTTGACTATATTTTTCCTTATATATATAAAAAATAAAATTATAGATAGTCAAAGTTACTAAATAAACAGTAGTAATTGCCTAATTGGGACTTGGGAGATAGTCTCAAAATCAACGAACCACTTTGGAAACGTCGTCACTTTGCCCCACTAGACTTGTCAAAAGTGGTCAACCACGTGGAAGCATATGCTACGTTCATGCTCTTTCTGTTTGGACTGACCTTTTATTTTCCCTATTTTCGTTTGGGCTAGCCTAAATGGCTAATTATTTTGGCCATCGTGAGTTTAGAGTAGTTGACAAGTCAATTTTTAAGAATAACCAACTTTTCAAGACTTGTGATTTTTGGGTTTATTACAGATTTTTTTCCCCCAAAAGAAACAGCTATTTACAAGTATTACAACCTTAGGTAAAGGTTGGCACGGGTGTAATAAGACGGTTTATGGCGGCCCACATGCCTCGTGTCACATCGGACCGTTCTTATAATAGGTCATGAAAAGTTTGTGCAGTGTTGGATTCGTGTTAAGTTATCAAATTTAAGGCCTATTTATGGCCCAATTTACATACGTTTCATGCTGGGCTGGCTCTCGTGGCTACAGGGTCACCGTGTCTTATACAAATTTTATAGACGTAATAAAATCTAACCAAAATAAATGTTGTAACTTATGTGTCGGCCCATCGTGCTCATGTAGGGTTTGTACCAAATTTTTAAAATTTTGTCCATGTGTGAGCTATTGCCTACCATTCGTGACTTTGTGTCGTGTCGTGCTTATAACGGACTCGTTCTAGGCCACATTGAAGTCATGCCATGCCAAGTTGGCCCCCGTGCCGGCCCGACCCATGCCCAGCTGTAGCCCTAAAGGCTCCATGTAAGAAGTCAAAAATGGAAAGAATAGATATTAATAATTAATTATTGGACCGATTTACTTGTAAATTGTTGTTAAATTCTCAACTTAATACTAAAAAATGAGTATATTAGAAAATACCGCTTATAGAATTACCCTTTTTAATACACTTTTGCTTCTTTTTTTTTTTTTTTTAATGTAAGAAGCCAAAAGTGAAAATACATATTGACTAAAACTAAGCATTAATTACACCAAATGACTCATGTTTTTGGAAATGATAATTGTTTGGTATGCGATTAGTGAATACAATAGTCTTATTACTAGTCGTTTTCATTCGGAAATGATAATTGTTTCCACTATATTTAGATGTAAGTGAATTTGTTTCCGTTTCCCACAACTCATAACAAACACATGGTAATGGTATTGTTTTGTGATTACGTTTTTTATGCTAATATTTTGATGTAAAAATTACGAAAATGCGCTCCCACACTTGTGGACTAAAAAAAGTCTACAAGTATCTAGTGATTGTTTACCAGCCACTTTGATTGCCAATTTTGATTGGTCTTTTGTCTTAATAACCGTTATAGAAGTAAACATACATGCTGTAAATCCTTTAATTACCTTAATCTCACATGAAAGAAAAATCTAGCATGTAGCTTAAAACGTCTTTAAGACTTTAACCATAAAAAAAAAAAAAAGGGAAGAATGAACATTGGTAGGAATGTTTGGTGCCGAAACAAATAACAAAATGGTTTGTTGGGGGTACTTTTACAAAAATAAATAAATAAATAAATAAATAATGATGAACCTTTTTAATTTAATTTGTTTCATATATAAAAGGAAAATTTGAAAATGACTTGATCTGGTGATGTGGATGAGAAAAAAAGTATGATAATAATTCATAAACAGCCATTTTTAATAGTCCATGTTTAAGGTGTTCTTAGGCCATGCTCTTTTAATTTCGAATTAATTTATAAAATTTCATTTGAAACTAGTTCAAACAGCTTCAGTTCATTTCAGTTTAGTTCAAATTTATTTATTCCAATTTCATATCAATAAAAAGTTTATCACTAGTCAACTGCTCAAATGATATTGTTATTGGTGTGATATGCCAATTATTGTGGATCACTATATGTCTATATATGATATGATAGTGGATATTAGTGCGTGGGCGTAATGTTAAAAGGTTGTCTCAATGTATTTGTTTATGAAATTAGGGATTTTAGTAGCTCCTCATTGAGATTGACCACAGCTCCAAGTTGATTTATCATTTTTAGAATGCTTTTAATAGATAGTTTTAATGACTATATCATACAAAATATTACAGGGATGTATCTATGGGTTTTCATAAACCTGTGCGGCCCGATACCATCAGTTTAGACCAGACCGGTCCATGAAAAATAGTGATTCCGATTTATCAGTCCAGTTCAAACCCGGTAAATTTCGAGCTGGATCGGTTTGGACCGGAATCTTAAAAAATATGCATATATAATACTTTTTAAAAAAAATTATTTAAATTTCGTTCTGGTCCAAATCTGGACCAGATAGCGCAATAGTTTTTTTCAAAAAAGTAAGAAACTGATCCGATACAGATCTGGACCGGTTTAATTCCAATCTGGTCTAGGTCCAAAAAATTGGATTACAGTCCACCAGTCCAATCAAGTCTGGTTTTGGACCAGTGCTCACTCCTAGATGTATCATCGGTGTATCAAGATAAAACTTATCTGATAGAATGGAAATAAATAACTTATTTGATAATCTAAAGAATAAGGGCTTATTTACTTCAGATTATATTCAGTTCAGTTGAGTTCATCTCTATTTAGGTTCAATTAATACACTTCTATTCAGTTCAGTTCAACTCTATTCATCTAATGTAAACGAGTACTAAGTCAACTAATACTTTGTTAATTGTATATGGTAACACTTTGATTACTATATAAATTTCTCTAAGTAGTACAAATATGGATGTATAACTTATGCTTTTCATAAGATCAATATATTCCCTAACC
Organism: Salicornia ramosissima; assembly: GCA_951394345.1. Classification (NCBI taxonomy): domain Eukaryota; kingdom Viridiplantae; phylum Streptophyta; class Magnoliopsida; order Caryophyllales; family Amaranthaceae; genus Salicornia; species Salicornia ramosissima. The sequence goes on from OX596235.1 coordinate 16,781,810, forward strand.
CCTCTATTTATAGAAGAGTAAAGGGAATGATGCATCCCCTCATAAACTCATGAAAGGATTTCCCTATCCTTTCAAAAGTCTCAATAAAATTAAAGGGTATCTTAATCCAAAAGGAATATTACTTAAACCTAACCAACAACTTGAATGTTATGTCAAACTTATAAAAACGTATTCGCTTGTTTACTCGGAGCAATCCTCCAAATCATGTGAATCTAAGAACTGAGTTTGCTACATTTGCTTTTTCACGCCTCCCAAATATAACTTTAAATGAATATATCTTCAGATGTATATACTAAAAAAATTACATATTAAAAAACTACACATTGAGCTGAATCAAACGAGATCCCATTTGACTATATTATTTCTTATACGTATAAAATTAAAGAGAGTCAAAGTTACACAATAAATAGTGACAGAAGTCGTTATGTAGCAAACAAATAGGGACAAAGGAAGTATCTATTTACCTGATTAGGCTAAATTGTCTAGTTCATCAGCCGGATGGACAAAATGTTGAACCTCATTTTCGGCCTATCTGTCCAATTGGGCCAAAATACCCGATCCATAGAGCGAATGGACAGAACCTCAAACTACTTTATGCTCCCTATATATTACGCATTTTCTAATTGTAATATTACTAATATATCATATACATGAATGCATCATATTTGACACCACAAACTCATTTATGGATAAATGTTTCAACAATATCAAAATAGGAGATAGTGTCCATTATTAATGGTTGATCTGATACTCGTTATAATACTTGGAGCGAAAAGTTCAACTACGGTTTATTCGAGCCCTTCAATTGCAAATTTGCAACAACATAAGTTAGAGGAAATCTCTCTCTCCTCTTGTCTACAAGGAGCCAAGGAGGCATGTAAATGATACCAAGATAGTGATTGGTTGACCACCGAATATGGAAGAAATGTGAGTTTATAGAAGAAATAATAAAATAAAAAATACACATTCAAGAATTATGAACACACTAGAATTTCAGCACATTATTAGCACTAATGTAGTAGTAGATTTTATTTTCTTGTCCGAAACTAAGTGTAGTAGTAAGGATCTCCAAATCATTTTTTCGAGATTGGGTTATCTAGGGTATGATGCGATAGGTAGTGCAGTTGGCCTTTTTCTATGTTGGCCAAATAGCACGTGTGTGACAGTAGTCTCCGTTACGGAGAATTTTATTTGTTGTAAGACGACAAATGAATGCGGCTTGGTTTTTTTACGTGGTTTTTGTCTATGAGTCCCCATATGTTGAAAACCGCTTTTTAGTTTGGAATAACCTGCAAACTCTTCTGAGAACACTTGATGACAAGATAATAATCTTTGGGGATTTGAACCAACTCGACTCGCATGATCAACGAATGGGTGGGTCCTCTAAAATTCGAGGAATAGAGGATTTTATAGTGTTCAAATTTAGTAATGGGCTCTTTGATGTCCCGTTCTCGGGTACACAATTTACTTGGTCAAATAATAGAGGGGAAGCCCCCGTCTATAAGAGATTAGATAGAGGATTAGCCACGACAAATTGGCTTGATTCTTTTCCCGATGCTAAAATTCATAACTACCCTATCTTTATCTCTGACCATAGTCCAATCCTTCTCCATACCTCACCCACTAGCCAAAAAGAAAGAAGACCATATAAAATGGAGGCGTAGTGCCTAAAGAAAGAGGAAGTAACAAAGTTAGTGGCTGCTGAATGGAACAAATTGTATAAAGGCTCTAAGGTGTTCACCTTGCAATGAAAACTAGAAGCCACGCTGAATTCAGTGAGGGCTTGGTGCCTGGATTACAAACAACAACACCAAATACAATGGGCCTCTTTCACCTCAAAGATGCAGGAATGTCAAGGACATATTGCTAACCAAAATGATTTCCACTCTGAATTCAACGAAATCATTTCAAATAATTGGCGGAGGACAAACTCCAATATTGGCAACAAAGGGCAAAATCAAAGTGGGATTCCTTGGGGGATCAACCAACTGCATTCTTCTTTCGATCAACCAAAGCAAGAAGAAACCGAAATGAAATTCAAACGCTACATAACCCAAATGATTCGTGGACCTCGGACCCACTAAGTATCAAGAATAACTTCCAAAATTTCTTTGAAGGATTGTTTAAAGCACCCCAGCAACCCGAGAATGCTCTTTTGGAGGACTGGCTCCATGACTATCCTACTCTAAACCAGTCTCATAGAGATGAACTTGAAAAACCTTTTTCCTTAGAGGAAATCAGAGTAGCAGTTTTCAGCATGCAACCACTCAAATCCCCGGGGCCGGATGGTACTCTCCCGGCTTTCTTCCAGGACAATTGGGATTTGTGCAAGGACCAGCTCTTTGCGCTAGTGAATAATTTTGCACACTCTTGGAGACTCTTAAGAGAGGTCAATAGAACTTTCATCGCTCTCATCCCTAAAGAGGAAGGGGCAAACCAAGTGGATAAATTCCGACCAATTAGTTTATGCAACTCCAGCTACAAGATCATCTCCAAATGTCTGGTGCATAAATTGCAACCCCTATTGGAGGTCTTAGTTGGTGAAAGCCAGAATGCTTTTATCCCTGGAAGACAACTAATGGATAGTTGTTTCCCGGGGCATGACCTCCTCCACTGGATCAATCACAGAAAATCAGGAACGGACTATGCAGTTGCTCTAAAAGTGGACCTTAGCAAGGCCTATGACAGAGTAAATTGGTCCTTTGTTGAGAAACTCCTGCAGATTATGAATTTCCCGCAAAAATGGATCACTCTTATAATGCAATGCATTCAGACTGTCTCCTATGCAGTCCTGGTTAATGGGTCTCCAACTCCTTTCTTCACTCCAAAAAGAGGTCTACGTCAGGGGGACCCCCTATCCCCATATCTGTTCATCCTCATAATGGACTCTCTCTCCAGAAACCTCAGCAGAGCAATGAGGAGGGATCAAGCACTAACGGGAATAAGAGTGACTAGAAGGGCCCCAGAGATAAACCACCTGTTCTTCGCCAATGATGCCCTCTTTTTCTTCAAAGCCGATGTTATGAATGTGGATATCCTTAGACAACTTCTCAAGAACTTAGAGATCATCAACCACTCAAAGTCTTTCGTTATTTTCAGCCTAAATACCCCAGCTTATTTCAAGGGAATGATCAAGAAGAACCTCCAAAAGCAACAAAAAGATGTGATGGGAAACTACCTTGGTTGCCCCATGGACATCACAGATAGATCAAACAATAGTCATGGAGAGATACTGGAAAAGGCCAGAGAAAGGATTTCTTCATGGAAATCTTTCCCTACTGGGAAGGGTATTACTGGTGAATAGTGTGCTAGTTGCTATAGCATCCCACATCTTCTCTCTCTATAAAATACCTAAAAGGTCACTAGGGCCCTGGACTCAATGATCCTAAGGTTTGTCTGGGGAGGAAGTAAGGATAGGAAACCTATCTATTGGACAAGAAAAGAAATCTTGTATTCGGTCAAAGAAATGGGTGGACTAGGGGTTAGAAGAGTAGAGCAACTCAATATTATGGTAATATTGTTCAAACAAGCATGGCGAATGCACTCAAACCTGCAGCTACTAGTAGCAAAAGTTTTCAAAGCAAGATACAAAAGTGACCCGGTAACCATTGGCCAACAGCCAAAGGGCCCATCAACTGCCTCTTGGGCGGCACAGAGTTTGTGCAAAGCGGCTAGGACACTAAAAGATGGGCTGAAATTCCAGGTCGGCAAGGGTAATCAGATTAGATTGACGAAGAGTATTTGGGCGGGAACACAGCGAGTCTCCATCAAACCACAAAGAAGGCATGATCTGGATGCCCCTAAGACAGTAGAGGATATTATTTCCAGTCGGAGAGGGTGGAAGGGAGCAAAAGTCTGGAAATATTTTGATCGAAAGGATGCCATCTCAATCCTATCTACCTATATCCCTTCGGAGGAAAAGGAGGATGTGTTATTATGGGCCCCAACACAGGATGGGAATTACACTATAAGATCCGGCTACATATTCCTTAGTAACACTCCCACTCCAACACCCATAACTACATTCTGGAAGAAACTGTGGCGCAGCAACCTCCTCCCGAAATGGAAACTTGTTTGCTGGAAAATCTGCAATCAAGCTCTGCCAACAACACACGAGCTACAGAGGAGGAACATTCAGGTACAGAATGTTTGTTCTTTTTGTAGGGACCACACAGAAGAAGTAACACACCTCCTCAGAGAATGTACCATTATTCAGAGAATCTGGGCAGCAGGGTCCCTAGGACTCCGAGTAATCAATTCACAACACCTTCCCATTCACCAATGGATACAAGATATGATTCTCTATTTTAATAATAATAATAATCTTGAGCTGGATAAACAAATCGCGGCATTCATGACAACCATGTGGTCCATTTGGATCCACCGCAATGAGATCACTTTCAACAGGGCACAATGCAATCCAGACCAAATATTTAATATCCGAAGAGAAGAAATGGCAAGATGGAATGAAGCAGTCAATCATAAAAGCCAGATGAAGCGCAAGAAGATGCCTGGGAACACACAAACCCAAGTCTAGGAGAGGGGCAGAGACCCAAAAAGAAACAGTGTGATAATTGAAACAGATGGTACTTGGAAACAGTGCAATGCAAAAAGACAAATAAAGTAAGAGCGGACATCGAATGGACGATGGTACATGATGGAAACCAGTATAGTGGCGGAGCAAGGGTAATGGCAACATTAGCGTTACAAACTGAGGCTTTGGCCCTATTACAAGGGGCTAGGGAGGGAATCAAACAAGACACAACTTGTGTCTTCTATACAGATTGTCAGCTCCTTATAGATGGACTACACAATAGACAAAAGGCCCCACAAGTCATCAAACAGATGGTGCTAGAGACTGCGTTAACTAGGCTCACCTGATAGCAACCTCCTATAGGATGAATTAACTTTCTTTCTTATTCATGTACCTTTGCCAAAAAAAAAAAAAAAGAATTTCAGCTTGTGAAATAAATTAACATGCATGTTTTAACCTTTACAAAGTAAATTCAAGGGAATTTCAACATTCATATTATCTATCAAATAATTTAATGTTATGTTTGGATATAAGCATTTTATTTGTAATGATGAATTTGAGCCAAATTTCATGTTTGGCCAATAAAAAAAAATTAAAATTAGATACTTCCTCCACTCCATATTAGTTAAAACGTTGGCAATTTGGCACTATTCATAATCACTAATAATTCACTTTTGTGCTTTATACATGTAAAAAATATGGTCGTGTGGGTTCTCTTTTGAATCGTCTTAATGTGTTCTTTATTGGATCTAATTTTTATAATTTTTGGTAAAACAAAATAAAAAATATTACAAATATAATACATGGGCATGCGTGAAAAAGGGAACATTACAACTATTATGGAGCGGAGACAGTATGTCCCAATTCTCAACCAAATTCTTAATAACTAAATGATTTTTTTTTAGAAGAATCAATAACTAAATGATGTACTATATTTTAAATATATAATAAAACCATGTTATTTCAAAATCTAAAAACAACCGAAACAAAGAATTGAAATTTAAATCATAACATTTTAATTTCAGAAATTAAATTCAAATTGACGAATTCCACATATTCAAACAATACATTAAAATTCTAATAATTTAGTAGGTGAAATAATTTCACAATTTAATTCAAATGACAACCAAATAAGCCACCTTACCAAACTCCATAATTGACATCCACTATCAAGTGACATCCTATCATGTAACAAAGAAACAACACACTACTTACCAAAAAAAAAAAGAAACAACACACTATTGCTCTCAAGTTCAAAACAATATCTTTCCAAAAGCACCAAATTAAAGTATGGAGTAGTATTTATTTTTTTGTTTTTTTCTTTCTTTTTTTTTTTTTTTGGGTTTTAACAGCAGTTGAATCTCCTTCAACAGAACAAGAAGAACGGCAATCTTTAGTTGGAATAAATATCATTTATAAGAATGAAGAGCATATATAAATTTGCACTTTTATTTCTTCTTTCTTTTTTCCACATTTTGAAGATTAATTAAAATACTTTTGATTTACAAGATAATCTCAAGTGTGCCATTACATACTACAATGAGCTTCATACTAACAAGAGAGCTAGCATATCACAAATTCACAAACAAAGAAAAGCTCAAATGCAGCTTTCCACCAAAAGTGTGGATTTTCTACTAACTAATCCTTTTTTTTTTTTTGGCTACAGTTTTAAGAACACTCCATTATACAGATGCAATTGACAAATTTACAATAATATCAGCACAAGCCAGCTGAACCAACCGAATCACATCCGGGAAATACGACTAAACATTGGTGAACTTTGATGATATGCTGGCTAATGACCTAATCCATATCCTGTCTTCCAAAAATCAATGGAAAGTCGTCGTATTGCTCGGAAGGATGGTCCTCGATCATGTTGTTTAGTGATTCATAAACCTGCAACATAGTACATCTATCCTTGGGACAAGAAACTATACAGTTTGAAGCAATTCGACAAACTTGAAGAATGTCATTGTCATGACCTCTTCCTCTTATATCTAAATCGATGGCATCAACCGTTCTTCCTGAGTTCGATAGCTGATTCACCCAATCCACCAAGTTACCCTTAAAGCCTTCCTCTGCTACATTCACTTCCAATGGTTTTTGCCCCGTTACTAATTCCAAAAGAACGACACCGAATGCATAAACATCTCCTTTTAGTGATGCCATCATGGTGCTTGAGTACTCGGGTGCTATATACCCGAATTCTCCTAAATCCCCATTAACAAAACTACTCTCATTATGCAATTCTGATGCAGATATAAGTCTTGCTAGTCCAAAATCAATAACCCTAGAATCCAAATCTTCATCAAGAAGAATCACATTTGAGCTTATGTTTTGGTGCAAATGAGGAGGCTCCACTCCATGATGGAGCCAAGCAAGACCTCTAGCAGCACCTAAACAGATTCTAAACCTAGTTGGCCAATCCAACAACATTGCTTTTCCGTGTAGTACCGAATGTAATGTCCCATTAGATAAGTGCTTATATACCAAAAGCTTTTCATCATCTATAATGCAATAACCCAATAATGGAACTAAGTTTGGATGCCTAAGCTTCCCGAGCCTATTAACCTCGGTTTTAAATAGCTTTTCGCTCAATTTACACATATTAAGCCGTTTTATGGCTAGCATAGAACCATCAGGCAACATTGCCCTGTAAGTAGTTCCCATCCTAGTTGAGATCATCACATTCTCTGCACTAAAATTGTTGGTAGCAGCCAACAAATCCGCTAATCTAACTTTAATCAGCGGTTTCTGAAACAGAGAAACCTGAGAAAGCTTATGAGCTCTTAACCTATCAACCCAAGTACCATCATCTGCTCTTCCAAGACCATACCCTTCTTTCCTCCTCCTACTTGCCCTAGAAAAATACCAATACCATAACCCAAATCCAAACAACAAAGAAGCAGCAGCTCCAAAAACTCCTGCAGCTATAATAATGGCTAAATTCTTCTTACTCAAACCACTACAACTTGAACCAGTTGGATTCCCACATAACCCATCATTCCTTTCAAAACTAGACTTATCAAAATGTGATAAAGATGAAGGTACAACCCCAGATAATTTATTATCAGCAACAGAAAAATCCATAAGTCTATTCAAATTTGATAATTGCATAGGAAGATTACCAGATAAATGATTATCAGACAAATCCAACTTATTTAAATACTGACATTTACCAAGATCAGGAGGAATTTCACCAGATAATTGATTACTAGACAAATCTAAAGTAACCAAAAAAGGAACCCATGTACAGATCTTAGAAGGAATAGTGCCAGTAAGAGAATTACCAGAAAGATCAAGATTTTGAATGCTAGAACAGTACTCAAGTGAATCTGGGATTTGCCCAGAAAGCTGAAAATCTCTAAGTTGAAGATTAATTAGTCTATTTTCTTTATCATTCCAACAAGAAACCCCGATAAATTTGCAAACAAACCCTACTGAAGAAGAATTTTTGAAGTCCCATAGACTGAGCCTGCCTTGTGGGTCCTTCAAAGTGGTTTTTATGCCTTCAAGACACTTAACATCATCTTCAGCTGCAGCTGAAGATGATGTGATAAGGGTAAAAAGAACAAATAAGAAAGTGGGTAGATCAAAAGTTTCCTTGTTCTTCATTAGTACTGAAAATAATACACAGAGAAAGGAAAAAAAGAGGAAGAAAACAGATACATACAGTGAACAGGGGATGAAGAAGGTGAGATGAATAATTTTGGGGGTTTAGGTTTAGGTTTTGGGGTCAACTTTTGGGCATGTTGGAATTGTGATTATGATTAGCTGGAAGTTTTTGAAAGGAGCAGAGTTGAATGGTCCTTGCTTTGAAATGAAACTGCATTTGACTGCCAATTTTTTTTTTTTGGACGGTAGGAGGAAGATGGGGCCCACCAGTGTGAAGGATGCTAGTGACGACACGAGATAACTAACAAACCAATGACAATGAAAAATCATACGAGACCAAAAAAAATAAAGGAAAAATCATAGGTATAAAATCAAATCAAGCTAATTGTAACAAGCCTTTTAATTAGGTGTATTATGGACGTTTTGCGTATGATAATATCTTAAATCTATCTTTCAATTTGTATAAATAAAAAAAAAAAGGTTGTTTGATTGAAAATTTGAAATATTTTTTAAATTCAGGTTAATTTACATAATTATAACAAATTTTTTCCTTTTCATTAGCCAATCCCACAACAATGAACATAAAAAAAAGTTTTTTTTTTTTTACTATATTCTATTGACCATCAAATTTTTACGATAATCGAAAGGTGAAATTTTATTTTATGGATATTGATTTATAGAAAATTCAAAATTATAAATTTTGGTGTTTTTATTTTATTTTTACGAATTTTATAATTTGTAAATTTTCATTTTAAAATGTTGAAAATTTGTAATAACTTTCCATAATAAGTTGGAGTGATGCAAATTAAATTTTTGGAAAATTTTAAGGGATAACACGGACTTTTCCATGGGAATTTCATAGCTCCCCTTGGCTTATACGGATTATAATAGAGATATGGTCTGGTTGTTTATTATACGTCATTTACTTGCTATAAGAGATGGGAGGTCGTGGCGGTGTCCAAGTAGATTACCACGTTACCCTTAGGGCTTATTTACTTCAGCTTAAATTGAGTTCAATTCAGTTCAGTTCTATTAAGTTCAGTTCAGTTCTGGTTTTTTCAATAATTTTACTAATTACTTTCTATTATATTATTTAAGTAATAATAATGATAATGATAACCAGACGTGGAAAAAATTGATACGACCCGCTAACCCGACACGAAATCGACTAATAATTAATGGGTTTGGGTTGAGGGGTTTAACCCGTTTAAATAAGCGGGTCAACCCGACATGACCTGTTTATTAAACGGGTTGGGTTAGGGTCAGAGGGTTCAACTCATTTATGATAACGATAATAATAGTATTGATGATAATAATATTAAGATTTTGATGATGATGATAATAATATTAATAATAATACAACAATGATAATAATAACATCAACAACAACAATAATTGGGTTTTTCTAAGCTATGCCCCTGAGTTTTTCGGCTTTCTAAGTTGTGTCCATGCTTTTTCAAACTTCTAAGCTATGCCCCTCAACTTAGGTTTTTTAATTACCAGTGTCCACTCTATTATCTCAATGTTAATAAATCCGTTAAAAGGAGTTGCATTTCGTGGGAGGGTAATTTCCCCCTCTAAAATTCTAGGGTTTATTTTCACCCTTTATTTTAGGAAAATGCATCATTTACAGGGTAATGCATCATTTATTTAAGGGAAATACATCAATTATAAAAGGTGAAAATTAGCTAAAAACCTTAGAATTTTAGAGGGAAATTACCCTCCCACGAAATGCAACTCCTTTTAACGGATCTATTAATGTTGAGTTAACGGAGTGGGCACTGTTAATTAAAAAACCTAAGTTGAGGGGCATAGCTTAGAAGTTTCAAAAAGCATGGGCATAACTTAGAAAGCCGAAAAACTCAAGGGCATAGCTTAGAAAAACCCATAATCTTAATAGTAGTAGTAGACTAGTAGTAGTAATAATAGTAGTAGTAATAATAGTAATAATAATAGTAATAATAATAATAATAATAATAATCAGCAGGCGATCACCCCCTACGCCGTCGTTATCGCTGTCCCGCGTCTGCTCTGCTTCGTCGGACTTTGCTCAAGTCGTCGTCGTCAGGGATGTGGTCTTCATCGGTGCTTGAATCAACAAGTGGGGACTGCAATTGGGCATTTAGGGTTCAACTCAAATCAGCGAATTTAGGGATTGCAATTGGGCATTTTCGGTTCAACTCGAATTGGGCACTGGAGGTGGATATTTGGCTTTGTGGTTTTCTGCAGGTGGTTTCTGGACAGTGCAGGCGGTGCTGTGGTGTTCGAATTGGTGGTTCCAACTTCGTTTTTCTGTGGCGGTTTTGTGCATGGTGCTCGAATCGTTTCTACTGGTTCGAGGGGGGCGACCTCTGTTCGCGGCCGCTGCTGCCGGTGCCTCCACGCATCAGGCCTGCCTCCATTGTTGCAGCCAAGCGTATTTTCAGGTGGATTTTCAGCAGGTTCGTGGGTACAGTTTTGGGGTTTTCAACAGGTTCGACTTGGTGCATCCTATGTCCACTCCTATTGTGAGGTTGCATTGTCCTTTGTGGGTCTTTGTGGATGTCGTGATGGTGATGGGAATGGCCTTATGCGGAGTTCCTTGATCACTCATCTACGCGATCGACATTGTAATGGTGATGCCCGGGAAATTACAAAACAATCACTTTCTACTAACTTGGATGTTTTTATGGAGGCTGAGGTGACTTTTCGTCGTATGGGAATTTGGCTTTGTGGGGTGTGTTTTAAGACTCATGCTCTTCGTTCTAAGTGTAAACATGGTCCAGGTTCAGTGTTTGTGGAGCCTCGGGATGTTAGGGATGGAGTAGTTCGATATGTGCTATACGGTTTTCTTAAACCACAAGCACCCTCTTTTGAACTGTCCAAACTTGTTGATAGTGTGGGGCAAGATCAAGACTTTACTGTTGCGCTACTAGACCGTTTGTTCTCCAAGCGTTTACGTACTGTTAAGTCTATTCCGCTCAAATGTTGGTTAGGCTTTTCTCGGGTATTGAAAGGAGCTCTTGATAAGGTTTCTAGTAGGCCTTCTGACATCTCTGCTTGGGTTGCTTTGCTTGTGATACCACTTTGTATTCTTAAGACCTTCTGTCCGAGGAGCAATGTGGAGCGTCGATCTGGTACCCGACGTCAGCGACAGGAGGAGAGTATTAGTGCAGCGATTCGTTCTTGGGGAGAGCCCGGGGTGGTTTACAACTTCTTAAGGAGACTTTGGCTGAGGACTCCCCTTCTTGGGTGGGTGTTGATTAGGATCTAGAGTCCGGTGTTCGTAACATTAAGCAGTGCAAGAGGAAGATTCATGATGGCCATTTTACTGCGGCTGTTCGTGTTCTTTCATCTTCTGGTGTTGCTCCTTATAATGAGGCTACTCTTGCTGATTTCCAGGCTAAGCACCCATATTCTTCACCACCCTCTTTGCTTGATAGCACTACTGATCACCATCCAGTTCTTGCTACTCCTGCTGTTGTTTTGGGTCAGATTAAGAGTTTTCCACGAGGTACTTCAAGTGGTAGGGATGGTTTGCGTGCGCAACATCTCATGGATTGTATGAGTGGTGCTGCTTTAGCTGTTTTTGATGATTTGATTGGCTCTATCTCTCAGGTGGTCAATCTTTTCTTGTGTGGGAAGTGCCCGGAGGAATTGGGTGGGTACATTGCTAGTGCGCCTCTTACACCTTTTGTGAAGCCTGGAGGTGGTGTTCGTCCTATAGCTATGGGTACCGTTTGGAGGCGACTGGTTTCTAAGGTTTGTGCTGCGTCAGCGGGTCCGTTGTTGAGTGGCTATTTTGATGGTCTACAATTCGATGTTGGAATCCTTGGGGGTAGTGAGGCTATTCTTCATGCAGTTAACCGGCTGGTTGAGGATCATGGGGACACTGTTGGTCTTTCTATGCTTTTGGTTGATTTCAAGAATGCTTTCAACTTGATGGATCGTGAAGTTATGTTACGAGAGGTGCGCCTCCAATGTCCGGCTATTTCGCGATGGGTTGAATTCCACTACTCTAGCCCGACTAGGTTGTATTATGGTGAGCACGTCTTATGGTCTTGTCAAGGAGTGCAACAGGGGGATCCGCTAGGCCCTTTGCTTTTTGCTTTGGTTTTACATCCCTTAGTGGGTAAGATTAGAGCCTCTTTTGATTTATGTCTCCATGCTTGGTATTTGGATGACGGGACTATCATTGGTGACACGTTGGAGGTCGGTAAGGTTTTGGATCTAATTATGGAGGACGGGCCCGCTTTCGGCCTCCATCTTAATGTCGATAAAACTGAGGTTTTTTTGCCAGTAGAGGACCCTCGGAGTAGGTTAGTTGGGGTTTTCCCGCCCAACATTGCTCGGCCTCTCCGGGGTGTTAAACTACTTGGTGGGCCAGTTAGTGCGGATTCTGATTTCAGCAGTGAGCTTGTGGTGGGACGGGTGGATAAGACTATTGCGCTTATGAATGCGGTTGCTCGGCTTGAAGATCTGCAGTGTGAGTTGTTACTTCTTCGTGCCTGCACTAGGGTTTTGAAACTTTACTTTGCGATGCGGACTTGTCCTCCTCGCCTCTTTGAGGCTGCTCGGCAGAAGTTCGATGTTGCCCTTCGTTCTTCTTTGGAGCGTATCTTCACTGCATCTAGCCCGAGCTTTGGAGATTGGAAATGGAGGCTCACCACTTTACCCTTTACTTTTGGTGGGTTAGGTGTCTATTCTGTTGCGGATGTTCTGCATTATACGTTTTTAGCATCGCGGTTGCAGTCTACTAGATTGCAGCTTACGCTTCTCCGCTGTGCTGGTGTTGTGGATCATGGGCCTGCCTTTGCTGATGCATTGGGTCTACTTAATGCTTTTGTGGATGTTGACATTCTTGGTAATCCTAGTGAGAACACTGCCCCCAAACTCATGAAGCCACATTCTTATTATCTCCACGACAGGTTGCTCTTTGGAAATCGCAACAATGGGATCATACTTCTGATTGGCTTAGGGTGGTTCCGATCTCAGGGTTGGGTCAGGCTATGAATGGTAAAACGTATCGATGCGTGCTCTGCTACATGTTGAGTGTTCCTTTGTTTTCAACTTCCGGACCTTGTTCTGCTTGTTCGAGGGTTTTTTAGGGTGACATCTTCGGGGATCATGTTGTGTCGTGTACTGGGATGGTGGGTGTCAAGCATCGTCATAATATTGTACGAGACACTCTTGTTGATATCTGCATTCGCTCGGGGATTTCTGCTGGTAAAGAGGTTTATATTGGGTTGAGCTCAGAGATCGGGGCTCTTCGTCCTGCGGATTTGCTGCTTTATTCATGGGATCATGGTCACGATGTTTGTGTGGATTTGATAGGGTCTTCACCTTTGACTCAGTCCGGTATGGTTGATTTTGTTCCTGGTCGTGCTGTGTAGGATGCAGCTTCTCGCAAACGGTGTAAGTATGCAGATCGATGTGCTGCTCTGGGGTATGGTTTACCTCCTTTCTCTTTCTCTACTTTTGGCGAATTCGAGGAGGATGCTTTTGCACTGCTGAAGCGGATTCAGAGGTTTTCTAGAGCGCATGATTTTGATGCGCGTGCTGCTGCTCACATCTTCACTCGTATTAGCTTTGCTGTAGCTAGGGGAGTGGGGGCCCAGATTGTATCTAGGCTTCCCACTAACTTCTTGTAGACATTTGCTCTTTTAGTTTATGATAATAATAATAATAATAATAATAATAATAATAATAATAATAATAATAATAATAATAGTCTTTCAATTAATACATCTAATGTCGTAAAATTGTTTGGGATAATAATAATAATAATTAGGAAAAATTGCCAAGAATAAGCTAACCTTTGGCTGATCTTCCACATTTAAGCCAACCTTTTGAAAATCCAGAAATAAGCTAACCTTGTTATCATATAAGCCAAAAATAGGTTAAACGAATATTTAATCTATTAGTTATCTGTTGTTTCAAGTTACTGTTATCATTTAAAGCAAAAAATAGATTGAATGATTGTAAAATAGTGATAAAAAACAATAGAAAATAACATGTTAAATAATCGTTTGACTTATTTTTGGCTTAAATGATAACAAGGTTAGCTTATTTTTGCATTTTCAAAAGGTTGGCTTATTTATGGAAGATCGCCCAAAGGTTGGCTTATTCTTGACAATTTTTCCTAATAATAATAATTATTATTATTATTATTTTACTCTAAAATCATTAATCCAAAAAATAATCCAAAAGAGAGAATTAAAATTTCAAATTAATCATTATTTAAAATCATTAATCCAAAAGTTAAATATTTTTATTTCAGTTCAGCACAATCCAGTTCGGTTCAATTCAGTTGTATTCAATTAAAGTAAACGAGTCATTACTCATTCTTTATACTACCTCCGTATCGCAATACTCGCTACATAAGTATGCGATACAAACTCCTAAGCAAAAAATGGATTTAAAGAGAGGGATATAGTGAAAAATGGATAATTAAGACGACCCACAACAAAAGTAAAGTTAAAAAAAGCTTCATAGGGTAATTTTTTCAATAAATATACTAAAAAAATATTTGTTGTAAGTATTGTGTTACAACCTAAAATGACAAAAGTTGCAATTATTGCAATACGAAGGTAGTAATTGTTGATCAGGTGGGGTCAATTTTTTTATTTGTGTATTAAGATCTTCCATAATGAGATTTGATTTTTGAAAACATTAATAGTCTTATTTAAAACAAGTAATCATAATTATAAAAAAATTTAAGTACATTTTAGTAAATTTAATTGCAAAATTGTATTATTCAAATTAATACAATTATAAAAAAAAATTAGTACATGTAATTGTAAAATTGTATTATTCAAATTCTCTTAACACTCAAAATTTATTCATAAATAATAAATACAATCTTTAAACGAAATAAATTATTTACTCAATTTGCAATATACTTACTATGTATAAGTGAAAGGCGGCTAAACTAGATTAAATTTTTAAAAAATCAAAAATAATTATTTAAAAGTCTTTAGTATTATGTTGGAACTTATCAATTTTTTTGTGAAGCTAATGTTTTTAACAAATATTTTAAATTCGCACGCATTACGTGCACAAAAAAACTATAAAAAAATTAAATCGAGTAATTGGATAACTAAATATAACAAAGTCTGAAAGTATAATAATTATAAAAACAAGTCATAAAAACATAATAACGAACAATTCCTTTTTTAATGGTTTGACTATTTACCATATCTTTGATTTAGATAGTTTGTTATAATTTTAAAATTTTGAAAGTTTCAAGAAAAAAGATTAATTAAAAAAAGTGAGAGTAAACCGTATATTACTTCCTCCGCTCCATATTAGTTTCAACATTGGCAATTTGAGCACTATTCATAATCACTCTTATATATAATTCACTTTTGTTCTTTATACATGTAAAAAATATATTCATGTGGATCTCTTTTCAATCGTCTCAATGTGTTCTTTATTGTGGTATAATTTTTATAATTTTTGGAAAAACGGAATTAAAGATATTATGAATATGAATTATACTTTGGCAAGCGTGAAAAAAGGAACGTTACAACTAATATGGAGCGGATGAAATATTTTTTAATTTTTTTATTAGATGAAAGTAAATTATTTTTTATTTAAGTTCATATAGCTTACGAAATTTTTGTCAAGTGAAAAAAATCTATTGATATATGAAAGTAAACTATGAATATTACATTAACTAAAAATGGTATTGTATATATTTATTTATCAAAAAAAATTATGATCTAATCACGCTGCATTCATAATATATCCAAATAAATCAACTAAAATCACTGAGAGCAACGCATGGTTGGAAGTGTTGTCGACCAGAACGTCGCTGTGTGGTAAACAATAGTCATCTTTTGGACTGGCTTTGTTCAAGTCACGGAAGTCTACACACATCCTTACTTTTCCATTCTTTTTGGGTATTGGAATAATCTTGGCCACCCATTGGGGGTAAGTGACCACTTTGATGAAGCCTGCATGTAGTTGCTTTTTCACCTCTTCCTGGATTTTGAGGGTGACATCTGACTTCACTCTTCTGATTTTTTTATGTTTGACAGGTTTTGAATCTCATTTTAAGGGAATTTTGTGTTCCGCTATTTCCGAGTCAATTCCTGGCATGTCTTCGTAAGACCAAGCGAATACATCCTTGAATTCTTTGAGGGTTTTGACTAGTTCGATCTTTTCCTCGAAGTTGAGTGTCATGTCGATCTGAACTTCTCTCGGCTTGTCAGTGTTAGATATGTCGACCTTTTCTGTCTCTTCGATGATGGAGGTGCGCTTCTCATGTTCCTCCACAGCCTTAATGATTTTAATGTCATTTTCAATATTAGTTTCAGAAACAAAGCAATCATTCAAGAGAGGGGGAGAAAGAGAACATCAAATGCCTCCTCGGAGGGGACTGACATGATAGAGGGCACTTTAGTAAGCAAGAGTTTTCATTTTATTGAATTCGGAAATGAGAACATCAAATGCCTCCTCGGAGGGGACTGACATGATAGAGTTAGGGGGACTAGAGTCCTTGACTGACTCAGGGATAGGGGTTGCCTTCCTAGGACCTAGCATTATGACCTCGTCAGCCTTAGACTCATCAAGCATTGGGCCCTTTTCCTACGATAAAATCCAGTATTTTCCCCGCTGGAGTGGTGATCTTCACAGTCTTGCGCCACCTGTGGATGGTCTGATCAGTAGGAGTGATAAGCTTGGTAGGGTCAAAGGTTTCTTCATTTATGGCCATGTAGACTTCTTCTTCTTCAGTGAGAGCATTGCTTTCTTGTTCGAACAGCAGTCCGAGTCCCGGAACCTCGGAGTTCTTATGTGAGAACTATATCTTATTTGTCTTTTCTTCAAGGAAGTAACATTCAGCAAATACCTTGATTCCGTGGTATCTCTTTCCGTTAGCTCCGATTAACGGTTCAGAAACTCATAGTAGGGGAAGTTCTCCCCTTGCTTGATGTAATCCCCATTTAAGGTTAGTGGGTATGGGTGAAGTGTTAGTTCAACGCCTTTTTTCTTATTAGTCCTCCTCTTTCGGGCTTCTTTGTAGTATTCTTCAATTGGAGTGTACCTCAAGCCGTAATTGTCATTCTTTTTGGAGAGCTCCAAAAATGAGCAAGGGCTGACCTTTCTGGCTCCTAATGTCATACCTAAAAAGTGACCCATTTTACGCATCACTGCGTTTATACTCAGGTTCGAGTGAGGGTCGAAGTCGAAACGAGCCCGATTTCCTTGCTCTCATGCAACTATTGTGAAACCCCATAGATCTTTGTCATCTTCATCATGTTTAATGTGAATGACGAGTTGAATTGGTTGTTGAATCTTCAAGGGTGAGGTATTGATGGTGATCAATTCCCATGAAGAGAAAACTTGATCTTTTGATGGAGTCTGGATGGGATGGCCCCCAGTTCTTGCAACCAAGGCCTCCCGAGCAACAGGTTGAAGTTGGACTTTATATCCATGATATGGAATTTGGTCCTCTTCTCAATTGGTCCTGTGGTGATGTTTAGCCACACGGCCATACCAAACTGATAGTATCTCTTTGGGTGTTGTCATAGGCCCGGATAGGCGGATAGCCTAGTTGGAAGCTTGAAATTCTTACCGAGGTACCCCCTATTTGCGAATAGTCCTCAGGGTGCATACATTGATGGCGAAGCCGTTGTTGATTAGGGTCATAGGCACATTCAACTGTTTGTAGATCACATTGATGTAGAGTGCCTTATTGTGATAAGCTTCTTCAGTGGGCAGATCGTCGTCATCAGAGAATGCAATATGATTGAGGGTTGATGGTGATCTTGCATGATGCGGTTAACCAGAGCCTCTGGAGAGGTGTCGTTGGCCACATTATTCACCTTTGTGAGTGCTTCCAGTAAAGCATCATGATGTTCTTTAGAGAAGACAATGAGCTGTCAGATCTTGATATCGGCCCTTATCTTCTTCAGTTGTTTGATGATGAGATCCTCTTCTTGTGGATGGAAGAGGTGGAGTTGGTTGAAGGTTGATAGGTGCTTGGGTGGCGCTTGAACGCCCTGTTCTTGTTAACACTTGGACTTCATCACTTTTGTGGGTGAAGTTTAGTGCGTTGTGGGTGTTGTAGAGTTCTTTGTCTTCCTTAAGGTGAGTGTGGAAAATGGGCTCTTCGCCGGTGTAGACATCTTTGTCGTCGCTGTCCCATATTCCAATGACTTCTTAAGGGATGGTTATGTTGATGTCTAGGGGAAGTGGTTCCCCTATTGGAGTGATCAGAGATGTGAGATTGAAGGAGTTTTCCTCGCCTTCAAGAGGTTGGCTAGCTTTTCGAAGTCTTTTTAGTTCCCCCGGGTACACTTCAGATGGGATGTGATGTAGAGGTGAATATTGAGGAATGGTTGGAATAAGAGATAGTTTCTTATTTCTCAATCAATCTCTGTTTACCCCGCTTAAGCACTTTATTCATTACTACTCAATTTTTTTTTCTTATTCTCATATCAGAAGATGGTTTAAATAGTTCATGTTCTCCTTATGACATTTTGCTACCTAAGATTGTGCATTATGGATCTGAATTTATAATGTATATTATATATAATATATTATATATTGTATATTATATTATATATTATATAATATACACACTTGTGAATATATGTATGTATATATATTTGGATTTTGTACTCCAATAGACTGAGTCCGATTTCAATCCAAAAAAATGGATATAAAAAATTTGAATTCAAATACAATATGAAAATATTCAAGTTCAATCCAATCTGCTAAATTTGAACTAGGTTGAATTGGACTTTGGCTTTTGCACTTTTGCAAATCCACTTACACCTTTACATATATGCTACCTAGCCCTAATGTTACAGATAAAAATGCAAGTCCCCTATATATCTATAGATTAATTCCACATTTAAAAAAAAAATTAGTATTGAACGTATCATATGCATAATTATGAAAGATAAAAGAATTCTAGGAAAATTAAATACTTAAAAGATTAAAAAAAGGGTAAGAAAGGTAGATCAAAGAGAAAAAAAAATAGAGATACTTAATCAAATGATAATTTAAGTATATAAATGCCTTTTTTATGAGTAGAGAAAATTTGTTTATCCTGTAGATTGAGGAGAATAACCACGCAAGCAATGCCTCCTTTGAGCGTGTGCTTTAATTTGATGTTGTTGTTCAACGTTACTTCCACTATTACTTCTATATTTTTTTTTTTTTGTTTCAATTGAATATTTTGATACTGTAATTTCTAGTCATCTTCAACTTCTATTTTCTTTTAAACATAAGTTTCTTTACCATTATATATATATATATATATATATATATATATATATATATATAAATAAATGTTTTGAAAAGAATATTGGTTAATACACAAATGATATAAAACAAAATTTGGTTTATTAATGAAATCATAACACAACATAATTAAAATAATTAGCAACAAAACTAGGTACAATTCCTTTATATTAAAAGTTTTAAACAAGCTATCATGCATAATGTACATATGTACATACAATTGGTTATGTTACATTCACAAATAGTCTTTACAAAAGTCAAACAACCCAAATTTAACCTCAGAATAATCATGCCTACAAAGTGGACAACTGCAACCGAGATTTTAAACCCACTGAGCAATGTAGTGGGAGTGGAAGATGTGCCTACAAACATGTATTATTCGAACCAAATCCCCATTTTTATAGGGACAAATACATATGGGCAATCTATATTCACATAATCTGCTTGACGTTTAATTATCTAATGGAAACGTCTTGTATATTTCTTTTAATAATTTGTTGGACACATATTCTCCTAAGTTTCCAATGGTACAACACTTATATACAATTACTGATAAAATTATTAGTATTGATACCACACAAATTGTTATATAAGTTAAATTACTTATTAGTGTACGATTTTTCTCCTCGTGTGCACTACCTAGCTCCAACGTTACAGGTAAAAATGCAAGTCCCTTGTATAAATTATCCCAAAAAATAGTATTGAACGTATCACATGCATAAAAATGAAAGCTAAAAATGTTTTGAAAAAGTTAGTACGTAAATGAATTAATTGAGATTGTTCCAAATATGAAAGATTAAATGAAACTTTAGGAATGAAGAAACAATAGTAAATGACTTTAATAAAGTCAAAATGAAACCTAAAAAATAACGAAGAAATATGTCAAACAAACGATTAATAAAAGTAATATATCAACCTTAGCAAGTAGTACGTACAATAATTATGATATATCAAATAAAAAAACTGGAAATTTACAAAATAGAAATATACATATCATATGAATACTAGCAAAAATGTTTGGGTCAATAATGCTTCCTTTGATTTCAATTGAATTCAGCACACAAGTTGGGAACAAAAAAATGTAGTGATGTGTTTTTAATAACAGAGTTAGAATTAATTACTATGCAATGTGAAAGAAAACTGAGAGAGTGAGGTTTTTATAGGGGGGAAATTACCAAAGCAACATTCTTGTTCAATATATATCATCAAGAAACATTCTCTTCTTACATTGTTGGTGTGTCATCCAACAAAAACGCCTCATCATATTTCTCTAATTCACCAATTTATTTATTGTAAGGGTCGTTTTTACCCGGCCGTCTACGTCACGAGTTGGTTTGAATGCTCATTAATGTCGTACGTGAATACGGACTAGTAGGAATCGCCAAACTGTAGGGGTCGTTTTTACCCGGCCGCCTACGTTACGAGTTTGTTTGAATGCTCGTTAACGCCGTACGCGAATACGGATTAGTAGGAGTCGCCACCGTGCGTTTATGCGGTCCACGGACACCGAAGACGTACCGAAACCCAGGAGCAATCGGTCCCATATGGTCGTGCACCAGAGTATGGGTTCGAGGACAGGTTACGAGCCAATCGTGCATTGGGCCCGCCCGCCTGCAAGCGGTCTCAACGAGGTCTCTTTTGTAAGATCATTGTTCAATTTCAGAGCAACAGAGAAAACTCAATTTTAGCCCTAATTTGCGAATTACTAAGTCGGTTCAGACTAATGCACAAATTAGCCTAAAATTATTTTGTGGCCACTTTGGAATTAGTCAATATTGAAATGCTAGAATGAGTCCAAAAGAATTCAAGATTCAATTCACATAAATCACATAAAAAAAGAAAATTAACATGATAATGGCATGGAAAAGTGTGAACGTACCTTGAATCCCGTGCAATTATAAAATCAAAATAACTATAAAAAAAATGCTACAGAGAATGACATAGAAAATGCAAGAAATTAAAGGCGACATGAGATGGATTAAAAAAAATAAAAAAAAGGGACATGAATTAAAATATGAATTGACACAAACAGAACAGCTAAAATTGTATGTCATCATGATTAACACAAGTCAAAGATTAAAATGAAAATTAAAACAAAATAAAGCCTATTGAAATTGAAATAAAAAGGATCTCAGAAATGTGTACCGGAATGTGCGGCGGTCGACTACGGCCTCGAGACTAGTACGCCAAATGCCAAATTCAGTGATTGTAAATGATTGAAATGTGTTTATATGTGCTTAGTATTGATTTTGACAGAGTTTTTGAATGATATTTAGAGAGAAACTATGTAGTAGAGAGAAGAGCATAAAGTATGAAGTTTTTTCATGCTTTTGAAAGGCTGGACAAGGGCCGTATTTATAGGCGAGCAGAGGAAAAAAATGACCCGAAATGGCACCAGACCTGCGCCTAGGCGCAGGTCCAGTTACATGACCTGCGTCTAGGCGCAGGTCCTGTAATGAACCTGCGTCTAGGCGCAGGTCCAGGCTGTATCCGGGTCGATTTTTCTTGCTTATTTTGCGCGTGATTCTCCGAGATTGTAACACCCCCAAATCTCCCTCTACGGAAATACCAAAATAATACATACAAAATATCGTAGAGATAGACTTGGGCGTATTACCGCCACATGATAACGTAAGGCTATATTAAAATACTTTCAAACTAACTTGCAGCGGAAAATTCAAATACTAATACATACAAAATATCGTAGAGATAGACTTGGGCGTATTACCGCCACATGATAACGTAAGGCTATATTAAAATACTTTCAAACTAACTTGCAGCGGAAAATTCAAATACTTTATTAATATTGAGTAAATACTTAATTAAATTTTATTTCAATAACTAATGCATTAAAGAAGTAAATCCTAAGCTAGGTGGATGATGCCCTTATTCCCCTTGATGCCACATGTAGAAGTCTTCATTTATCATCACCTAACTACTCATCAAAATGATAAGTAGGGCCAAGCCAAAAACAAAACAAAGTACGGGTTAGCAAAATATGCTAAGTACGAAAAATGCAAGATAAGTCAAAATAACTTTATTTAATAAACATGCTTTTGAAATACTCAAGTCATATTATATGACAACAATTATTTATCCAAGATGATCATTTTCCAAAAATATTCTAAACCATTAATATTGAATGTAAATATTCAAATATTGAAAATAAAACTTTCCTATACCCCAATTCCTCTCCAAGTGTGCACACCCCCCAAGTTAGTATCTTTCTGTATAAAGGCTATCCTTGAGGAAAGACTAGGTCATACAAAGTCCATAGTCTTATCAACCAAATCCACGTAATGGGATTACAGACAATAAATAAGCTTGTAAAGCTTGTGGGGTCACAAATAAATTTTTAATATAATAAGAGTTGAACATAAAGATAATATACTCATATAATTGTAACCTTCCAAAATTCCTTATTTCTTTAGTCTTTCAAAATGATATGACAATATCACTAAAATATTTAGTTATTCCAAATCTTTTCATAGAATATTTTCTATGATATTATTTTCCAAAATATAATAAGATTCAAATCTTTCCATAAAACATTATTTTCAAAATATAATAAGATAATTCAAATCATAAATATTATTTCCAAAATCTAAAAATTTCATAACAAAAATATAAGGCTAATAAAATATAAAATAATTTTGTCATCAAACTTTAAATTAACATAATACAAAATTAATTGAAAATAAATTATACCATGTATCATATAAACATGTAAAAATCATGTAAAAACTTTAATAAAGTATCTAGCCACTTAACGTACCTTGATCTTCACTAAGTAAAATTATTACGAAGCTTAAGAGAAATTGCGAATCAACACCCTACACATAAATAAATAACCAGACTCACTATATGTGCATGAACTATATTTTAATTTTCATAAATCATATCTTAAATTTTTTTTTTTTTATTATTATAATTTAAAAGCATTAAATTATTTTGTTTATTAAACCGTAACAATAATGATAATAATAATAATAATAATAATAATAATAATATGTAATAAAAAAAATAGTAGTTTTAGGTAAAGAGAAAAACCGAAACAAGAGGAGAGGAGGAGGATAGCTAGGTGGCCAAGGGTGGTTGGATGTGGCTCATGGAGGCTGCCGCCAATAGTGGTGGTGGTGAAAGCCAAGAGAAAAGAGAGGAAAATCATGAGGTGTAATCTTATTAGAAAATAGGCAGAAACTTTCAGAGGCCATAACTCCTTCGATATAAATCCTAATCGGGTGATTCTTGAGCCTAACCTTAATAACTTTTCGATAGGAACAATCCGTCGTGAAACAGCAATTTGCTAAAAATGACCAGAAGTGCCCGAAAATTGGCTCTGAACAGATACGGGCATAAAGGCTACGTAAATAGAAGAAATAATTTGTGGAAAAAGAAGAGAGAAGAAGAGAGAATTTTGAGTGTGCTTGTGAGATTGGAGTAGGAGGTAGAAGATGATTTGTGGGGTTTGTGCAATTTGTGTATTGGAATGGGGGGTATTTATAGTGTTTATGGTTTATGTATTATGGTAAGTTAGAAAATCATGAGGATATTTTGGTGATCAAGAATATTTGTTTTAGTCATATTTTGGAATGGTGTTATTCTTGGTGATCAAGGAATTAAATAATGAATTGAGAAAAATGGCAAGTGAATTATTTGGAAAATATTTCATGATCATGTTTGTGTGGAAGATTTTGAGCAAGTAATTTTTTTTTTCCATCCTTGTGTATGCATGATGTAGCCATGTACATGGGTTTCAATTTTATTTATTATTATTATTATTATTATTATTATTATTATTATATGCATTTTCTCTATTGGGTTTTAGTTTGGGTTTTTAGAATTTAGAAAGTAACATTTGGGCTTAAAATACCTTTTTAATAGAATCAGCTTAATCATAAGATCATTGTAATTTATGAAATAAGGCTTATTTAAAATATACGAAAATCACGTGTATGTATATGAAATTTCGGTTTTTATAATTTAAAACAACACTTTGACTTGAACTTTTATGTCTAAAATTCAAATAAATAATTTAATTAGTATAAAATATATTAATTAATTATAAAATATTTATCCAAAATTACGGGGTATTACAGAGATATTATGCGATTATGATACGATTACGAGAATCATCGGATGATTACGTAATATTATCATAATATTCGAGGGAGATTTCGCGAGGTTCCGGAATAATCCGGGCTAATCTGGACTGTTTTCGGGTTTTTCGGACTATTTTGAAAAAAGTGCTAAAAAATGCCAAAAATTAAGGAAAATATAGGAAAATTCTAGAAAAATATAAATGAGTGAAAAGTGTAGAAAAAGTGGACGATGAAGGTGTGAAATTACTAAAGTGCCCCTAAGAATGGCAAATGTTTCAAAAATTCATAGAAAATAGATAAAAACTCAAAAAATTATGGAAAATTACCAAAAATTCTAGAAAAATGTATTGAACTTAGAAAAATTATTTAATTCAATTTAAAATGACTAAAACGCCCTTAGAAAATAAATATGCATGAAAAATAATAAAGATAAATTAATAAAAATCCTAAAAAATGTCCGAAAAAATCCTAAAACGAGTCGTGAGCCTCTAAAACGCCTATAAATAATGTGAGAGTGGTATGAGAGGGATAAAGAGGTGGAATTTTGGCATACTAGCTCAAGACCGGACCTGTGCAACAGGGTACATTCATCATAGACCGTTGGGAGCTAACCGAGGTGCCAGAATTAGGTGTCTACAGTTAGCCCCCCCTTTGACCGAGTCTGGATTGACGAAGTCTTGTAAGACGAAGGTCAATGGTGAGCTACGCGACTTATGTATGCTGATCCCAAGGGAAATAACTAATGAGCTAACCCCTTTGAGACCGGGGCAACTTGATGTTAAAAGTGATGTTCAAAAGCCAATTGATTTGACTATCGAACGAGCATGCAACAAGTAAACACACAAACATGTAATCACGCAACAAGAAATGCGGTGAAGTGCAAACAGTGAGAAGTGTCAACAGTGAGGTGTAACAGTGAAGTGACAGATATGATTGAAAAGGAGTGGCAAGGTCAGAATTATGCCACGCAGTCCTGTGAAGGTCGGGTTTATCACAGGAAAAAAGTCTGAGGTGGCGTCGGCGTCGGTGAGTACGAAGGTCAGATTTATCGCACGAAAAAAGAGTGGCAAGGTCAGATTTATGCCACGCAATCCTGTGAAGGTTAGGCTTATCACATGTAAAGAGTGTGGGTCGGTATCGGCGTCGGTGAGTGCGAAGGTCAGGTTTATCGCACGGAAATGAGTGGCAAGGTCAGATTTATGCCACGCAATCCTATGAAGGTCAGGTTTATCACAGGTAAAGTGTTTGAGTCGGTGACTGCGAAGGTCAGGTTTATCGCACGGAAAAGAGTGGCAAGGTTAGATTTATGCCACACAATCCTGTGAAGGTCAGGTTTATCACAGGTAAAGAGTTTGAGTCGGTGAGTGCGAAGGTCAGGTTTATCGCACGGAAAAGAGTGGCAAGGTCAGATTTATGCCACGCAATCCTGTGAAGGTCAGGTTTATCACAGGTAAAGAGTTTGAGTCGGTGTCTGAGTCGATGTTGGTGAGTGCGAAGGTCAGATTTATCGCACGAAGAAGAGTGGCAAGGTCAAATTTATGCCACGCAATCCTGTGAAGGTCAGGTTTATCACAGGAAAAGGGTCTGAGTCTGAGTCTGAGTTTGAACTTGAAATTGTAGCTTTATGAGCTTTGACAGTGATCTGAGGTTGTAAGAGTACTTTGGTTCAGTGTAGGTCTGGGCAAGATTGACTTACAAAGGTCTGGGATTATTGCAAGCTAGGATGATGTGCCTGCAAAGGAAGAGACATGATAACTCAATGTCTTGTCATGGGGTGTTAGAGGGAATGAAATGAGGATGAATTGTGATCAGAAGTTGTCTTAGACACGGTGTTTAACCTAGACGCAAAGTTTGACTGGATTTGAATTGGGATGTGAAGAAGACATGGGGTCCATGGACGGAGTTCCTTGATTTCAGCTTGATAAGATTGACCTGAGTGGTTAGATCATAGAAACAGAGGAGCCCCCCAAGTGAAGAATGGGGGTGATATTGTGAAGAGACAGGAGCAAGGACAACATGGTGATGAGCCCCTAAATATAATGTGCTAACCCTCAGTAGAGTTAGGTGGCTTTACCTCATGGAGAGTTTAGTCAATGAGTCTTTAAAGGTGACCAAAGAATGGGATAGGATTCGAAAAAATAAAAAGGCCAAAAATTTGTGACTTGAGGTTGAAAATAGATGTGGCTAAGATGCAGGGTTGGCTAGAAATTCGGGTTCAATTAAGTTTGAGTCTATGCATGGGTCAAAGATTAGCAAATGTTATTGTCGAACTCTTAGCAGGTAGAATCACTCGGCAGCTAGGCTTCGTTTGATTTTTTATTAATGTGGTCGGACCTCGAGTAGAGGCTTCCTACGTATCCTTGCGGAATCAGACCATCGTAGTTCTGTGGGCCTGATTTTGAATTAATTATTTTTTTTTTGTTTTTTGTTTTTTGTCTTTTGTTTGTGTTTGTGTGTTTTTTTCTTTTTTTTCTTTCTTTTTTTTTTTGCCTTTTTTTTGCCACGACTTTTGCTTGAATGAGGTTGTTGTCTTTTGTTGCTTTGGACAATGCTTTCAAATGATCTTTGGCATTTAACCCCTTTAAGTGAGAATGAGCCTTGAGTGTTGCCATTTAATTTCCTATACTCCATTATGAATTCGAATTATAATTGAGCTGGGCCTGGGCTGTGATTTCTTTGTTTTGAGGCCATTGCACCATTTTCCAAATATGATTTGCCATTATATTGACCGTTTGAAAGCATGTCCTCGTGAGGTCATGTGTGAAAGTGACTATTGATATTGCTTGTGAGGTCAGTGTGTGAAAGTGTAGTGAGGTCAGTGTGTGAAGGTGTCAGTTTTAATTTATTAATTAATCAATTGAAGCCGTGTAAGTGATTGAACCTGCATAGAGTTGGAAAATAGCATTGCTAATGGAGATAGGAAAAAAGAAAATGCTTCATTTTTATTAATATTTGGAAAAGGCTTACATATGACTCTGCTGTGAATAAGATAAATAAAAAAAAGGTACATAGACTCAAAATGATAGAAAAATGACACTGGCTGGGAATGAAGAATTCTTATTGACTCAAGACTTGGAGGGCCGCACAGATCGGGAATCCATGCCTTGGAGCTCCTCACGGTAGTGGGTTCTTCTGGATGCTCGGTTTTTCCTTTGCCCCTGGTGAAAACGGAAGACAACCTGCGTCGATCATGTCCTGGACCTTATGTTTCAGTGACCAACAATCAGATGTGTTATGACCCCTGCCCTGATGATATTTGCAATAAGCATTAGCATTCCATTTCTTTGTCTTCATATGCTCGGGAGGATCCGGAGTGGGCCCAACTGGAGACAATACCCCTTTGCTAACCAACCGGTCCAAAGCTTGATCATAAGTCATGCCCAAAGATGTGAAGACCCTTTGTTGCCTCTGTGGTCTAGGATGAGTAGAAACTGAGTAGGATTCGGTAGACACATTATCAACAAAGACCGGGTTAGCTTGGTTTGTGGAAGGTGAGGATGAGGAGCCATCTTTCTTATAGAAACCTCCTTTGTTTTTTTGGGCTTGAAGTTCTTCTTCAACAATAAGCCCAACTTGATGCAGTTCTGAGAAGGAGGTAAAGGGCTGGAATTTGAGGGGTTCTTGGTATTTGGGTTGAAGGTTCCTGATCACGATTCGAACTTGATCCTCCTCGTTGGGTCGGTTGGACATCTGAGCTGCCTTTTCTCTCTAGCGGTTCAAGAAAATAGAAAAGTCCTCTCGGTCACCTTGCTTCGTGGCCTCGAGTTCACGAAAGGCTGACCGGGAGCTGGGAGTTGTAGCGGTATTGTTTCAGAAATTCCTCCTTGATGTATCCCCAGTCATCAACTTTCGCTTTGTTCAAGGTCCTGAACCATTTAGAGGGGTGTGCCTCCAATGTTAGGGGAAACACCGAAGCAAACAGGTCCTTACCCATCCCCTTGAGGGCCATGGTGACATTGAAGGTGCGGAGGTGGTCTTCGGGATCTTCAACCCCTTTGAATTTAGGAAAGTCGCTCAAAACTACTTTCTTTGGTAGCTTCCCCTTAATTTCATAGTCCAAAGTGTTGGGTTCTTGATGGGCCAACAATTCGACTAGCTTCTTCACCATCTCCTCAAGTTGCTCAACCCTTTTTTCAGCGTCGGTTTTGGGTTGTGGTTGTGGTTCTGGTTCAGGCTCTGGCTCTGGCTCAGGTTCTGGTTGTGGTTGATTTCTGAGTTCTTCAATGGCTTTTTCTTGGGCCTCAATTTTGTTGTTCATGGCTTCAAGTTTGGCCATGATGGCTGCGAACTGAGCTTCAGTGTAACACCCCGCATTTTAGCAACGACGTTATTAGTGATAACGTCGTAAATAGGCAGTTACCAATTGATTTAATAAAAAAAATATAACTAAACTCGTGGAAGCAATACTTTTTTTAATAATAATAATAATGGAATCCCAAATTATAAAAGGTTAAACTAAACCATAAATCCAGTCCTAAAACTAGAAATAAAACCTATTGCAAACACAGGAATTGAAAACAGGGGCCTAGACGCTCAATAACCTATCCCGCTTCTAGCCTCTATCCTGCTTACCTGCAAAATAGATTTAGGGGTCCACCATCAGTGGCGGGTAACTAGACTGTCCTACTTAGAATACAATAATAGGGTTTGAAACACAGGATACAAGTACTACAACATAGTTAGCAGCGGAAACATAACAACCAATAAACATTATACTCAAAGATTACCATGCTTACTTATCAATACAATTAATCTACATTAATAGACATCAAGAATATTTCCGACACGATTGAAGTCGATACAATAACCAAGTCCCCGACACGATTCATCACAAATGAACCGATAACAACAAACAAGTCCCCGACACGATTCATCACAGATGAACCGATACGACACGGCGCAAGGCTGATACAACAAACAAGTCCCCGACACGATTTATCACAGATGAACCGATACGGCATGGCGCAAGGCCGATAAAAGAAACAAGTCCCCAACATGATTCATCACAGATGAACCGATACGACACGGCGCAAGGCCGATAACAACATTGACACGACCGACTCAAAGCGATAAATGACACGACCGACTCAAAGCGATAAATGACACGACTCAAAATAAGCATCCAATGACACGACTCAAACCAGACGAGCATCAACAATCACGTATGACTCTTACAATAATGACACATCAAGCTCAACAATCCAAATAAGCAATTATGCAGACCAACCAGACAACGCATGAATAACATGAAATAAACATAAAGGTTCAATTTTTATAATTAACAAACAAGATTTCAAGAATTAATCATCAAACAAGATAAAAATCCAAGCTTAACAACATGCTATCAGACGCATAACATAATCGAAAATACCAAGCAAGAACATTGTCAAATTATCAAGATTAAATACAAGAACATCAAGAATTAATCATAGAACGAAATAGCTTAGAAGATCACACAAGAACATAAATTGATCAAACAAGAAAACAAATCTAACAACCTAGACATCATGTTTATACGAAAATCATAACAATAACAACATGATTCTAAGCCTAGTATCCTATGCAACCTAATCCTATTCCTAAGTAGAATAATCTAGTTACCTTAGAAGAACAACAAAACACACGCATAAACCACGCCCAAACACGCCACCTTCGACCACCAACGCACGACCATGAGCAAGGCAAGCTTTGATCTTCAAAGGCTAAAGGTTGAACTTTCTTTGATAAAGGTGTTTGAATTGATGAAGTGAAGTAGGAATATTTGGTGGGGTTTTAATGTATGTGCCGTGAGGGCCTAGTAGAAGAGAGGAAGGAGTTGTTTTGTTTTAGTTTGATCATATGATTAGTAATGAATAAAGTGTGGGTTGTTATGTAATATAAATAGGATAAAAGGATTTTACTGAACGATAGGATTTAGATTAGGAAAAGAAATTAAAGGGAAAAAGGAGGAGTTTTTATTTGTAGTTTAGGATTGAAAAAAAAAGAAAATAAAAACAAAGGGGCCGGCTAGGGAGATGCAAAGTAAGATTTTTTTGGATGTTCCTAAAATGTAGTAAGGTGGTTAGGAAAATAAAAATGAGATTTTTAGGATTAAAATAGATATGAATTGTTGATTAGGGATAATAAAACAAATTAATAATAAAAAGGAAACTAGTAATATGGGGTTGGCTAGATGGGGAATTGAGGCAAGTTTGGGCTTGTTTCAACACACATAATCAAGTCCGTTGGCCCAAAATTAGAATATTGGGTTTTACGGCTTAATTCCAAACGAAATTTTACGGCCCAAAAATCCGGGTCGTTACATTCAAGGTTTGACATTTCAAGGTTAGTTGAGCGGGAGGATCTGGTTCTTCTTGGGATGTGGATGCTCCTGAAACCGACCTGGGTGCGCTTGGCTTGGCTTCTAGTCACCCCTCGAAGACCCTCGGACACGTCTCGAGTCTTCCCTATGGTAGGTGAAATCAAAAGGAACTTGACTTAGAATACTGGGAGAACTGACACTGGACTGAGATAGACATTGAACTGAGTCTGACTTTGTATAAACCTAAGTCCGGACCTAGATCTGTTTTAAGGTACTGGACTTTTGGCGTGACTGACACTGAAGTGAGCTAAAGTGAACCTATGTCTAGTTAGGACCACTTGTGAACGGGACGGGTCTAAGTTGGGCCTTATGTCTAATTAGGACTATCTAGACTTGGAGACTGGACTGGGATGTGACTGGTGGTGAACTGTGCTAACACTGTGAGATGAACTGAACCTATGGCAAACTAAAGTGTGTTTGGACTCGAGAAAGTTATGAAATTGGACTAGAGTGTGATGAACATGGACCCCATTTTGAGAACTGGACTTAGGACTTGGACTGGGAAAATGGACTGTGAATTATGAGCTGGACCAGTTACTTGGACTAAAGAAGTTGACTGAGGAATGGGCTAAAGAGATGAGACTTATTGAACTGGACTGGTGATTTGGATTGTTGACTTAACATTGAGTTACCCTTATGATTGATGAGTGAAGTAAATTGGGTCGGGCTAGACTAATGGGCCAAATGCGCACATAGAACACTAGTCCTAGAATATGCAAATGATAGTCTTCTAAGGTCAGTCATGGGTGGTCAAAAGGTACCATGACTAGAGGGAAATTGAACCGACCTAGTCACTCTTCACATTGAATGACACACGGTTAAAAAGTCCCTCATTATGATCTCATCGGGAATGAGGATCACGCGTTGTGGCTAGGATGGGCCGATTACGATTATTGAGGTCGGGCACCACAAGTAACCATAATCAAACCCCCCGGGGTCGGTCTCGAGCATAGAACATGCTCATATGAGACTTGGGCCTGAGTGTGACCTTATGCGGAAGGTCACTATGTCACATGCACAAAAATTGAATAATGATCTTATGAGACTTTTCAAGATTGTCCACACCACTAAGGAGTGATATTCCCCAGTGGAGTCGCCAAACTGTAGGGGTCGTTTTTACCCGGCCGCCTACGTCACGAGTTGGTTTGAATGCTCGTTAACGCCGTACGTGAATACGGACTAGTAGGAGTCGCCAAACTGTAGGGGTCGTTTTTACCCGGCCGCCTACGTCACAAGTTTGTTTGAATGCTCGTTAACGCCGTACGTGAATACAGACTAGTAGGAGTCGCCACCGTGCGTTCATACGGTCCACGGACACCGAAGACGTACCGAAAGCCAGGAGCAATAGGTCCCATATGGTCGTGCACCAGAGTATGGGTTCGTGGACAGGTTACGAGCCAATCGTGCATTGGGCCCGCCCGCGAGCGGTCTCTACTAGGTCTCTTTTGTAAGATCGTTGTTCAATTTTAGAGCAACAGAGATAACTCAATTTTAGCCCTAATTTGCGTATTACTAAGTCGGTTCAGATTAATGCACAAATTAGCCTAAAATTATTTTGTGACCACTTTGGAATTAGTCAATATTAAAATGCTAGAATAAGTCCAAAAGAATTCAAGATTCAATTCACATAAATCCCATAAAAAAAGAAAATTAACATGATAATGGCATGGAAAAATGCCAACGTACCTTGAATCCTGTGCAATTATAAAATCAAAATAACTATAAAAAAAAATGCTACAGAGAATGACATGGAAAATGCAAGAAATTAAAGGCGACATGAGATGGATTAAAAAAAATAAAAAAAGGGACATGAATTAAAACATGAATTGACACAAACAGAACAACAAAAATCGTATGTCATCATGATTAACACAAGTCGAAGATTAAAATGAAAATTAAAACAAAAGAAAGCATATTGAAATTGAAATAAAAAGGGTCTCAGAAATGTGTACCGGAATGTGTGGCGGTCGACTACGGCCTCGAGACTAGTACGCCAAATGCCAAATTCAGTGATTGTAAATGATTGAAATGTGTTTATATGTGCTTAGTATTGATTTTGACAGAGTTTTTGAATGATATTTAGAGAGAAACTATGTAGTAGAGAGAAGAGCATAAAGTATGAAGTTTTTTCGTGCTTTTGAAAGGCCGGACAAGGGCCGTATTTATAGGCGAGCAGAGGAAAAAACTGACCCGGAATGGCACCAGACCTGCGCCTAGGCGCAGGTCCAGTTACATGACCTGCGTCTAGACGCAGGTCAGTATTTGTGACCTGCGTCTAGGCGTAGGTCCTGTAATATGGACCTGCGTCTAAGCGCAGGTCCAGGTTGTATCCGGGTCGATTTTTCTTGCTTATTTTACGCGTGATTCTCCGAGATATTATGCGATTATGATACGATTACGGGAATCATCAGATGATTACGTAATATTATCATAATATTCGAGATTCCGGGAGATTTCGCGAGGTTCCGGAATAATCCGGGCTAATCTGGACTGTTTTCGGGTTTTTTGGACTATTTTGAAAAAAGTGCTAAAAAATGCCAAAAATTAAGGAAAAATATAGGAAAATTCTAGAAAAATATAAATGAGTGAAAAGTGAAGAAAAATTGGACGATTCAGGTGTGAAATTACTAAAGTGCCCCTAAGAATGGAAAATGTTTCAAAAATTCATAGAAAATAGATAAAAACTCAAAAAATTATGGAAAAATTACCAAAAATTCTAGAAAAATGTATTGAACTTATAAAAATTATTTAATGAAATTTAAAATGACTAAAACGCCCTTAGAAAATAAATATGCATGAAAAATAATAAAATTAAATTAATAAAAATCCTAAAAAATGTCCGAAAAAATCCTAAAACGAGTCGTGAGCCTCTAAAACGCCTATAAATAATGTGAGAGTGGTATGAGAGGGATAAAGAGGTGGCATTTTGGCATACTAGCTCAAGACCGAACCTGTGCAACAGGGTACATTCATCATAGACCGTTGGGAGCTAACCGAGGTGTCAGAATTAGGTGTCTGCATTTATAGATTACCATTTTTACAAACAATAACCATTCTGATTCCGATCCATATTACTCTTTGAGAAGTAATTACTTATTGACAGTTAATTAGTGGATTAAATTAAAATTGTCCACTCATAGGGGCCGACAATTGAAATGGGTGTTTTATCACATAAGACAAATCTAAAACAAAAATGTTCCAAAACATATGAATATTTTTGTACTATTACAAATTCGTCATTTTCATTAACAAAATATTTACGGTTTTTTCACCACGTACCCTTATCTAATTTCAAAATTGAAAGAATATGATTTTCCTTACTTCTCTTATTGCTGCAGCATACAATATATAATACATAGGATCAAATCATTGCTAACAATAACACCTACAAACTAGGAAACAAAATAAACAACTTACTCATAATACAAAGATGCTATCTTAGAATTAAGGCTATAATATATTTACAATATATGTATATGCTAACAAAAATGTATGGGGTACCCCTATGTTTTTACGAACGCACCAAATACCCTTGAGTAATTCGTAAAATGCACTGAATACCCTTACTAATCAAAATCTGTTAGTGTTCCTGATAATTAATGCACTGAATACCCTTACTAATCAAAATTTGCCAAAAAAATCGAGTAAATGAAAAGACAAAGAATGATGATAAGTTTTTTTTTCCATTTTGGGATTACGTACTATAGGTTTTTTTTTGGTTTTGATTTTGTAGCGTAAGAGCAGAGCAAATGAAATAGGAATATGAGTATCGACGGCCAAATATATGAACTGGGTTAACTTAAGGGGTGTAATAGTTAAACAATTTGACACCCAATTAACGCCGGTTACCCATTAAGGGCATTAAGTGCATTTTGTGAATTACTCAAGGGCATTTGGTGCATTTGTAAAAACATAGGGGTACCCCATATATTTTGAAATTAGTCAGGGGTACCTGATGAAAAAACCGAAACATTTACTCTAATTTTACCAGATTGATGATTTAAGTTTTATAATCATGTGTTAGAGAATTATTTGATCCACTAATAGTTAGTGGATTATTTGATCCACTAATAGTTAGTGGCTTATCATCCTTTGCTATTACTCTTTCCCTTCCTTCTTTGCATGAGTTGCATCGTATTGACTTTTGTTATTATCTATGTTTACTAACTTGAACTTTTATAATTTATGTACGTATATGATGAGGAAATATATTTAAATATGTACTAACCTTCAACCGAGCTATGTGTACTGCATGTCACCCCACACAATATAAATGACATACGCATTTGTATGGGAGATGATAATGAATCCTCGCAAATGTGTGCATTAATGTTCGAACCTATGACCTCAAGTTTGATGTTTGCAATTTTGCAAAGACTTAATATAACCAATGGACTAAAACTTATAACCCTAATATGATAAAAAAAAAAAAATACAGTCATATGAAATATCATTTGATTTGTCTCGATATATTTATACCTTTTCATTTTTTATTAATATATAATTGGAGATTTATATTTAAAGTTATGGTTTGAGAAATTTGTAATAGTAAATATCAAACCATAAAAAATAAGGGGACAAAAAGAGTATTTCCGCCATTTTTATTATGATCTATCATTTTTAATACTCAATTGCTAAATACCGCTCATTTTTACTATATACTTGTAGGGGTTGTTTTTACCGGCCGCCTGCGTCATGAGTTGTTTTGAATTCTCGTTAACACCACATGTAATACCCCGAAATTTAGGGCCAGAAAATTTCGCGGTTATTAGTTCTATTTATGCAATCTAAGTCCAAAAGGCCCAATTAATTTGGACTGTTTTATTTTATTTTTCCTCTTTTACTCTAAATTGGGCCAATGACCCAATCTTTTCCTTCTTTTAACCTTGGCCGGTTTTCCTCTCCTCTTTTGGGCCAAGTATTATTTTCATTTTTGGATTTAATTTGTTTAATTAAATAAATTAATTTAATTAAATTATATTTTTAAATTCCTAAACCTATTCAAACCTAGCTAAAACAACTACCTAAATTCACTCAATTGTTCCCTACTCTCCTCCAATCTCACGGCAACCCTAAGAGTTTTATTAGGGTTTGCTTTTGTTTTTCTTACTCTATAAATACTAGTTAGCAATTGTTTTTGGTTGATATTTGCTAAAGTTTTAACTCCAAAAATTATTTTCTCCTCCTTTCCTCTCAAATAGCCGAACTAAATTCACCCAAAGTGGTGAATATTTGCCTTGAATAATTTAAGCGTTTAAAGGTAACTATGCTATTTCGTTTAATTTCGGTACAAGTTAATCACATAGTTAATTAGGATTAAAACATGAAAATTGTATGTAATGATCACCTAGAAAATTCCGAATCATATGATAGGATATTATGTAATTTTTCTTGATGATAATATGTAATCTTTATGAATTATTATGAAATTTTCTTGATTATTTTATGTAGTTTCTTGAAATCTTTAATTGTTGAATAATTAATTGTATGAATTTATTTATTAATCAAATCTTGTTATTTCTTGATTAATTTTTCGTGGAAGTTTCTTTACTGTTTGATTATGAATCATGATTTATTTCGTGGCAAAATTCGTCCTTTTATTGCCTATAATAATTTAATCTTTCAAACCGGTAAAACTGTCTAGATTTGGTTTACGAATTTATTAAGATACTTAATCAATTCGGATGGCTACGAAATTTTAGGTGGAAGTCATTAATAGTGTTTTACAGATTGTGTAAAAGTTTCGTAATTTTTAAAGATCGTTTATTATGGCAGAAAAATCTGAAACTGAATTCAGCCTAATCTGATTTGTTAGTTATAAAATTCCTTAAAAATAGTAAAAGATGTTATTTTTGGACGAAATTTATGCATGTTAAACCATGAACCTACATCTAGCTTCCATCAAAATTTCCAGATTATTAGAGACCTTTTAATGGTGGTTCTTAATTTAATACTTTAAAATCAGATTGTGTAAAATATGGTGTTTTAAGGATAATTTTAATGTTTATTATAAAGTTTGCTATGATTTATTGGTTATTGAATTTAATTAATTAAAGACGTAATTTTTGGTATTGTTGTTCATGATTTTCGAGTGGTATAAAATATGAAAGGTAGAATTTTTATCATGTTTTATGCAATTTTTGGTGATAATTATTAATTATTCGAATTATTGTTAGTTGAACTGATTTTGTTAATTATTATGTTGATGAATTTATCTAATTAGTAAACTAACCCTAAAATGTCGAGTAGGTTAGTTATTGTTGACCAATTTTAGTTTAATTATTTTGGCTTATAATAATATTGGAACAATTTTGGGAATTAGTATTATTATTATTATAATTATTAATGTTAGGGATAAGTTATAATATGAAAGGGTAATAATAATACGATTAAAGGACTTAGTTATTTTGGACAATAAGTTGTATTTATTATTTTTATATTATTAAAGGAAGTCAGTAGGGATAAGTTACAATAAGGAATTAAAGATAATAAGATATTATTAGGGAAGGAAAGGAAACAGAGTAAAAGGGTAATTATTTGTTTCGATCTCTGGCTAGGAAAGACTTGGTATTTAAGGTGGCCAATATACGTGCCGCACCTCTCTTTCCTGGGACTTCGAACATTTATTCCCGATTACGGTCACCTAGTACTTCTAGTTATAAGAAAAATAATAAGTTAAGATCGCCCCTGCGAGGACGCAAAGGTCATCAATCGGGTTAATAAGATAGGACGCCCTTTTTGATGATACACGAGTCATCAGATCGGGTTAAGTCGATGCCACTGCCCCATGGGATGAATACACAAGTTCACCCGGGCAGTTCTGGGTCTTAAAATATGTAGTCGTCTAAGTAGTAGTACACGAGCTGCTATTCAGGAGTTATGGCCATAGCTTAGGCTTAGTGGTGCACACGGGATCCACTACGGGCTGAATACACGAGTTCACCCCGGCATGTTTTAGGAAAGTTGTGGTGCACACGGGATCCACAACGAGCTATAAAGACCGGTCCGCTAAGAAGTGAAGATAATGATATGATGTGATTTTAAAGTTAAGATGAATGATATGATATGATTATGAAGTTAAGATAATGTAAGGTATATTATGATAATTAAAGTATAAGTCCATGTATAACCTAAGTCTAGTATTAGATGCAATGTATTATGATTGGTATAAGTCTTCCGCTGTGTATGTTTGTATACGTATGACTCTGGTATGTTTGTATGTATGTATGAATGTATTTCGTATGTGTGCATGTACTGTATACGTATTTTGTACGTATCTCTAACCGTATTTTGCAGGTATTATTATACGTATGGTATACGTACTTTTATACGTATTTGTACGTATTTCTAACCGTATTTTTGTAGGTATTATTATACGTATAGTATACGTATTTTTTTTGTACGTATTTTTATACGTACCTTGTATGTACATGTGTATGATATATTATTTGTTTACATGTATTTTCGTGTGTTATCCTATGCTATTATGTGTTTAGCGGTCCCTTACTTAAACGGGACAGCCTAGTTACTCGCCACTGACGGTGGACCCCCCCCCCTTAGTTTCAGGTGACGATGCAGCTGCTTAGAACGGGCTTCCGCTGGTTGGGCTTTGGTGTGGCAGAGTTTTTAGTTTTACCTTAGTATTTTCTAAGTTGCTATAAGACAATATTCCATTATTTCATTTATTATCCCAGCATGTTGGGAATACATTATTTTAGTTTATGTAATTCCTTAAGTATTTTACCCTTTTTGACTTTTGGGATAAATTTCAGATTTTTAAGTTAATAAAAGATGCTTCTATTTTGAGTATATTATTAATGTTTAATTTTAATTCTTAAGTAATGATCCGCAAGTCATTTTCCTTCGTCAAACGACAGCTTAAAAAGTCGGGTCGTTACACCACATGTGAATGTGGTCTAGTAGGAGTCGCCACCGTGCGTTTATACGGTCCACGAACACCGAAGAAATACCAATGCCAGGAGCAATTGGCCCCATATAGTTGTGTACCAGAATATGTGTTCGGGAACAGGTTACGAGCCAATCGTGCATTGGACTTGCCCACCTGTAAGTGGTCATACTTGAAATAACTCATAGAAATCATACATTTCGCTTCAAATAAGAAAAAAAAATCCATAAATTTACTTAATAATTGGTTTAAATGATCAAAATAGAAGTTGGTGCCTTCTACTGATTTAATCGTCCTTTTTTTTACAAGGATTTTATTGTTTTGGCAACAACTTGTTCATAATTTTTTACAATAATATACCTTTAATCAACTTTTAAAAATTAAGGATAAAAAATGTTATATCAATTTTTCTACAAAGCTAATATGTTACATTATAACCATGCACATACATAAACCTCCTCCAGAAAAATATAAATAAAAAGAAGACATGTATGTTTCCTATCATGATTTTCTTATACTATTTCATAAATTGAAGTTGGCAAAAACTAATATTTGTTTTATAGTAGTAAATGGTTTAGTATAAACACTAAAAGCATTCCAATTAAATTATATTACCTATTAAATGACAAATTTTTAGGAAAAAAAATTA
The DNA here is from genome assembly GCA_951394345.1 of Salicornia ramosissima. Classification (NCBI taxonomy): domain Eukaryota; kingdom Viridiplantae; phylum Streptophyta; class Magnoliopsida; order Caryophyllales; family Amaranthaceae; genus Salicornia; species Salicornia ramosissima. The sequence continues at coordinate 16,821,212 of OX596235.1, forward strand.
TTCATATATTTTCTAAAGCTTGAAAAAAATAAAATTTTTATATCCGTGCAACCGCACAGGTAATATCTAGTATATCGAACATTACTCAAGCCAAATATTATACTTCCCCCGTTTCGAAAAAAACGCAACAAATGGGATGGCATGGACTCCTAGTTCTTTTTTGTTGTGAGAGTAAAAGGGATAGAGAGATAATGAGGTATGTGATGATGTTAGAGATAGGAAAAAAAACTTACAAAAATAGAAAGATTGAAATTGTTGCATTTATTTTGAAACTTCCTAAAATAGAAATTATTGCATTTTTTTTTTTTTTTGGAAACGGAGAAGTATAATAATCTTAAAACGAATGGAAAGGTGCTGTCTGAGTTTGTTGCCTTGGTAAATGGTAAGCCCAATTATTTTGGTTTTGATTGGTCAAAAATGAAGAGCATCTCTCGAGGGAAAAGTAAAGCTCAGCAGGTTGAACAAGGAATTGATTCATCAAACATTCATTCATTCTTTTTTTTTTTTTTTTTGAAAGAATCAAACATTCATTAATGCCTTTGCATATGCATTGCTTTATAGTCTAACAATACAATATGCCTTTCTTCTCCTTTGTTTTTCCCCCTTCATACTACACTTTTGGAACATTACAGTCACAAAATACATCATGAATTATTGATTGATCTTAATTCTTAAAGCCCCGAACTTCATCATTAATCAATCCATCTTCCTCATTTCAATTTTCCCATCTACATATTTCCTTGAATTCTTGATTGGAATTCCTTTCCGCGACATGATTCCTCTGTTTGGGCTAAAACAAAAAAACACCCAATTTCTCGATGAAATGATTGAAGATTAAAAGGGGGAAAAAAAAACTGGGTTTGATTTTGATGAATTTGAGACAGAGTTGAGTTAATGGGGGAGTGGTTGAGTAAGTTGTTTGGGTGTCAGTGCAATTATGAGAACAGAAATATAACAATGTCTCCTTCCTTCACTACTTTCTCATTGCCAGCTCCATTGCCCAAGTGGCCTCCAGGTGGGTGTGTTCTTCTTTTTCTGCAATTGATTTCTGTTCTTATTATACTTTTAAATGGTTATCTTGATGAATGGAGTAGTTGGGTTTTTTGGTATAAAATAATCATTATCTGGATTGCTGTTGAATTTGTGAAATTGATTACCCTTTTGTATTGTTGGGTGTATGCAACTTCTCTCATGTCTGGAAATGGATTAGTTGTAGCATTGTTCAGCCCTCATGATTAAAGATTTTGTTTGTGAGAATCTCATTAATAATAGCTGTGTTTAATGATATTTGTGTTTGTAAGTGATATTGGTTATGAATGAATGGCATATGGATTTAACAAAGATATCCTTTTTTTGTTGCATGCTTGTGTCATGGAGTTTGACAGTTTGTGATTGAGTCCATTAAGGGGATGTTTGTTATAAATTTAGCAAACAAATCAGAAAGGGAAAGGGTACTATTAAATGGTATCATTACTTATTGTTTGGTATAATTAAGAAAATGGAATAGAAACAAATCAGAAAGGAAATGATTTTGTTTCCACGGGATTGAAAAGGGTAACAAAAATGGTTTTATTAGGAAAGGGCATGCGTTACTAATATCTCATATAAAAAAATGGGTGATTAAAAATGCTTATTTGATTCTATTTTGAATGCTAAAAAAAACAATACCAAACATGCTCTAATTATGTAACTTAGATACATATTTTTCCTCAACTTGCATTGTGGTTTTCCTAAACAATGATCAGTTGGATATTCAATTTTTTTTTCAAAGAATATAACATATACTAGAATACCAAAGAAAATTTGTTAATTATTTAAATTGAGTATACTATGTTTGGATACAAGCATTTCATTTGAAATGATGGATTTGGGCCAAATTACATGTTTGGCAAGTAAAAAACATTTAGAATTGGATTTGGCCCAATTCCCAATCCAAATGCTTAACATGCAAATGTTGTGTATTTCAAATACTTAATAAAACCATGTCATTTCAAATTCTAAAAACAACCCAAACAAATAATTATCATTTGAATTGTAACATTTCAATTTCAGAAATTGAATTCATCAATTTGAAATGAATTTCACATATCCAAACACTCCCTAAAAGAACTTAACCCCTCTTTCTAAAGCAACTTTCATATTTTGTCTATGCTAGATTACTTGCCAGCTGATATTTCAGTCTAAACTATTGCTGTCTTTATTTGTTTCTGTTCTGTTTGAATTACATACAATGCACAGATGGATTGTCAATGCCATAGATGTTGGATATACTAAGAGCATGCAGTGCTGCAATGTGGCATTCTTTATATGCTAGTTTTAGAGCTTGAGTAGATGAAATTAGCATTAGTTCTTTTAATGAACTTTTAAGCAGACATTTAATTTTCTAATGGTGCACTAGTCAATTTTGATAGAGACATGTTCATTTGGTTTTCAACACTAATGTTCTTGGTCAAAGTAATTGCCTTCCATTTATGAGCGAGTATATGACAGGTTATTGACAGCTACTATGGTTTACAAGAACAACTGCTATGAGTGTGAATTTTTTACTTCAAGTTTGTTCTTGATCAAAAGTAAACGCCTAGGGTCAGCAAAGTGGGGATAACAGGACTAAGGACTTGACATGCATCAATTAGTTTCATGCTAATCCAGTAATCCTACCTTGCGTGAATGATATCTTGGGTTGTTCTAATCTGTGTTACTTCGACACCTTGATATACTTTAAAAAATGCGTGTCTACTCGTGTCGTATCGGACACGATAAGATACTTGGATCCTTCATTTTTAACTAAAAACTTACAGCTTTTTCTCAAATTAGCCGAGTCGGATACTTGGACACCCATATCCGAAAACACTTAATCCGTGTCTAAGTAACATAGGGTTCTGATGAATCATAGACCCAATTTATTTTGATTTTGTAAATTTAGATATAAAGTAAATGTAGAATAGTGCCTTGATTAAATTAACTTGATTGGTTTGCTGAAGATCATTGATCTCTAGAAATTGGCCTGGTTGACAGTAAGTAATATGTGAATTTCATATATTTACATAAGAATGACAGCTACCCTTTTTGTTGATTTCTACTAGGGCACGGGTTCGGGACTGGGGGAATTAACCTCGGAGAGCTGGAAGTTGCGCAAATAACAAGATTCGAGTTTATTTGGAGTTCTCATCTCTCACACAACAAGAGAAAAAGTGTTTCTTTCTATAGGCCTTTAGGCCTACCGGAAGGATATTTCAGCCTTGGTCATTACTGTCAACCAAACAGTAAGCCTTTGAATGGCTATGTTCTTGTGGCTAAGGATTTGGTGTCGCACAATCATAGCTCGCCTGCCCTTGAAATGCCTATTGACTATACTTTAATATGGAATTCAGATGATGGCATGAGGACTCATGATCAACCTGGTTACTTTTGGCTGCCCAAATCACCGTCAGGTTATAAAGCTTTAGGTTTCGTTGTAACAACGCAGCCTAATAAACCTGATTTGTCCGAAGTAAGGTGTGTTAGACAGGACCTGGTTGATGATTGTGAGTGTTGTGGTTTATCCCTTGAAACACACTCAAAATTCCAGAATATCCCATTTAAAGTCTTCAAGACTAGGCCTTGTTCTCGAGGTATGCTCGGGAGAGGTGTACCTGTAGGGACCTTCTTTTGCACCAGCCTATGGAGCGCTGGAGAAGAAACACCGTCTCTATGCTTAAAGAACAAAGATCCAAATTGGCATGCAATGCCAAATCTCAATCAGATTCATTCTCTTATTCATCACTATGGTCCCACCATATTCTTCCACCCTAAAGAGGTTTACTTCCCATCTTCTGTTTCTTGGTTTTTCAAAAATGGAGCTCTTCTTCATAAAGCAGGGCAGTCAATATGTGAACCCATTGATGCGGAAGGCTCGAATTTGCCTGGTGGGGGAACAAACGACAGAGAGTATTGGTTAGATTTTCCTGCAGATGACCGAAAAGAAGTTCTCAAGCGTGGAAACCTTGAAAGTGCTGAAGTTTATGTTCATGTAAAACCAGCTTTAGGTGGCACTTTCACTGACATAGCAATGTGGGTTTTTTCACCGTTCAATGGACCAGCCACCATAAAGATTGGACCGACAAACATGCCTATGGGCAGGACAGGCGAACATGTGGGTGATTGGGAACATTTTACTCTTCGGATAAGCAACTTCAGTGGTGAACTTAAGAGTGTCTACTTTTCACAACACAGTGGTGGGGTGTGGATAGATGCTTGTGATTTGGAGTTCATAGAAGGAAATAGAACTGTTGTATACTCTTCTAAGCACGGCCATGCTTGCTACCAACATCCCGGGACTTACCTTCAAGGGTCCTCAAGTCTTGGTATTGGCATAAGAAATGATTGCTGTAGAAGCAACTTCTGGTTGGATTCAAACACCCGTTATCAGATTGTTGCTGCTGAATATCTTGGTGAAACCGTTACTGAGCCTTGCTGGTTACAGTTTATGCGAGAGTGGGGCCCAAAGATTGTGTATGATTCAAGGAAAGAGATCGATAAGGTGATCAAACGGCTTCCATTTGTGATACGACGTTCAGTTGCTAACTTGGTTGGCAAGGTCCCTGTGGAACTTTTCGGACAGGAAGGGCCAACTGGTCCTAAGGAAAAGAACAACTGGTTAGGGGATGAAAGATGGTAGAGTAACATACTATTAACATTACTCTATATATGGTAGGAATTGTAACCATGTCTCTCTATCCTCTATCCTTGTGGAAGTTCTTTCTATATTCATCTAATTGTATCTACAAACTATTGTTACAAGTTTGATTATTTAAGTTATTTTACGCTTTCAGCTTCTTGAAGGCATAAAGGAATCAAAATTTGAAATTGCGCATGGATAACAAGTGAATGGGAGTGTTATATATATATATATGTGAAAGTATTGTGTCGGACGGTCCGACCGTCAGACCGTCCAACACTTGTATTTTTTTAACAATTGATGAGGGGATCCAGGTTTAGTAATATGTGTCCAGGTTAAAGAAATAGTGTCCAGGTCCAACAACATTTGTCTAGGTTTAACAATATTTTTTCAGCCTAAACAAGTTTAACCAGATTTACAAATGTCATCAGGTTTATAAATAGATTTCCAGGTTTAACAACATATGTCCAGGTTAAACACATATGAGTCCAGATTCAACCATATGTGTCCAGATCTAGGGGATTGGTCTGATAGAAACATTACTGTCAGACTAGTCTGACATAATACCTTCTCTCTCTCTATATATATATAGAAAATATATAATGGCATATCTACAATCCATCTATCTATTTAAAAGATTAGGCCATGCATCAAATCAAGGAGTAAACACAACCACGTTTCGAAAATATGGTTCATATGACACAAGATTGTTAGTTAAAATCCATTGTCTTCAACCAAATCTTTCCAGCTCAGCTCACTCTACATACATCACCACTTTTCAGACATACAAACACTATTATAGACACTCGTGTCATCTTCTTTTGGACTGGATTTAATCTAAATTGAACTAAATTTGTCTAAATTGAACTAAACTAAATGGAATTGAATTAAACTAAATTCTAGACTCATCATAACCTAAATTGAATTGAATCGAATTAATCTGAACTGAAATGCACTGAAATTTTAAGAGAATAAGTCCAGAAGAACATGTCTTACTCAATCAACAAGTTATATACTAAATTTTATGCTAGCCCAAACACCAACAACTCCACAAAAGGCTCAAGCATCACAAAAGCCTAAACACAATGGGTGATCATGAAAAGAAGTTTAACTAGCTTTCCGAAGACCTTATCAAGGTGACCAACTCCTCGAGACTAGGGGCCACCAAATTCAGGACCCCTAAATCAGTGGCGGATTTTGAGTAAAATTCTTCCAGGGGTTGAGTGATATTATATTTACAAATGGTCATGATATATGGGTATGCATTTACAATTCGACACTAATAAATAAAAATATGGAGTATTATGCAATGATAGGATACTATTTAAAAATTAAGGGTTTTTGCACGAAACAACAATTAAAAGCTATAAAAGGAATCAAATGGATAAATCGGATGAGTCAAACTTAATAAAAGATCGAGGAAATCACCTAAAGATAGGTTAGGGTAGGTGTGATGACAATTGATGAAGAATTGACTTGAAATTGATTCGAAGGATTTTGACCACCTCTCATTATTTTGGGTACAACTTGAGATACACACATTGGATCGACGCGATTATAGCGACATTGGAAAACTAGATTTAAAGAGCTTTCCAACGGTATGTCAGCCCAATTCCAACTTTAAATGAAGAATTTGTGGCCATTTGAACTTAAAGGTCAAACAAAAGGGGTCGAGCCTTATCCCGCTACGTTAAAAAATCTGCCCTTGTCCTAGATTAATTTTTCTATCCTTCTTGTCAGATTTCGGGGGTTGAAGTTAGTTAATATATGCAATATATGTGTGTGTGTGTGTGTATGTATATATGTGTGGGTGTGTGTAGATTGTTATGATAGTATAAATTTCAATAGGTCAAAGAAATTATGCATGCAATTGATGATAATTGCATTATTGTACATACTACTTTGCTAGACATGATTACAAATAGTGTATGCATATGAGTGATTGTGTTGAGTTTTTTTTTTCTATAAATACCAATGAGCTCCAACAATTCAAGTACACCGGAGTTTTGTAAGATACAAGTTTCTATCTTACTTTATCATAATTCAGTATTTCTCATAACATACATATATATAATTTTTTGATTTTTTTTGAAGTTTTAAGAGCTTAACTTCAAAACATGTGACACTTTGTAGAAAATTTTTGACATAGGATTTTTGAAACCCATTTAGGCCATTTGTCGTGGCCTGGGGCATGGCCGCGTGTCGGCTTTTGTAGTCGCTAGCCGAAGCGAAAACCAAAACCCCCCTCATTAGTCTTGTTTATTTTAGGGTTTTGCGACCTTGAAGAAATGTAAACAGAAAGAACCAAAAAGATCACCATGTTCAGGAGAAATTTACCCTCTCTTTTTCGGATCTCATCATCTTCATCATCCAGGTATATCATTTGTCCTCAATTCTACCCCCACATTTCACATTTTCATATTTAACTAAGTATTTCATGTAGTGTAATCGATTGAGCTGATTGTTAAATGTCAATAATGTGTTTGATGCTTGATACAGTGCTTCAAAACCGGTCAATGAAGAAAAGAGTAGATCAATAGGCCGAAAAGCTGTGTCAACTGCACTTATTTGTCTCACAGGTGGTGTTGCTTTGAGTGCCCTTGACGATCTTGCTGTTTATCATGGCTGTAGCAGGTAAAGTACTTGCTAATGCTCTTTGGAACTTGGTGAATCATTAATATGATTCTTGAATTGGATAGCGGAATCATGAGAATTTAGCATTCACAATGTAGAAATTTCCATAGGAACTGCTTTTAGATAACCTGCTTTTAGTATATGACTACTCGAAAGATGATATTTCTGCTTGCACTAGAAGTTGCAAGGGTTGTAGAACAAAGGATTTGGGATTAATTAGTTTTGGCAATAGGCCAATAGCTACTTTAGTTCTAGAGCTACGTAATATTTTGGGATATGCACAATTTTGGGTGAGAGGTGATGGGTGGAGCAGCAACAGAGTAATAGGTATGTGAGGGTTATTCATCATGATAGTTGGGATTGAGATATTGTTAATGGAAGTAATTTTTTCTTAATCTTCCTGTCTAGCCAAAGTGTTATACTACGAGTCTTAATGTGACTTGTGTTCTTTTGCGGCTATGGGCTATTGTGTTCAGTAAGCATTACTCTTACAGTCTTACCCTTTTTAAGTGTTACAAAAAATTTGAAGGATAGTCAATTGTGTCAAATTTTCCCACCAAGGAAAAAAAAATCTTATTTTCATGTGGATTGTTAATTGGTGAACTGTGTTTGTCTGATTGATGATAGTTGTATGAAGAGGATAACTAACCTATTTATAGAAAGGATGAATTAGTGTTTCTCGAGAAGATGTAAGGATGAACCAGATATGATTTACTGATTTCTATCTAGTGGATCATGTCTTGCATGGGTGTAGAAGCCTAGAAGGGCTATAGGTTGGAGGGACCTGTATGAACTCTGTTGCTCTTAAGCCAAAATTTTTTATTCTGAGCGGTATGCTTCAAAATTTTGACACAATTCGAAATTCATTAATTTAATGTTATAAGAAACAATGTGCCAACTCCAAGGATTTTTGACTCAAAACTTTAAACTATATTAGGCCAACAAATTAATAGGAACTGGCCGAACATGAGATACAAATAAGTTCCCACTTGCTATAACCTTGAAATCCTCTCTCTTTTGATTTAACTAAGCCTAAACACATACAATTGGAACTTATCCAAATTTCTATCTAACCTTAGACTTCATTGAAATCCTTTTCCCCACCCTAAAGGATTCCCTCAAACCCTTAACATAGTGTCAAAATCCCTAATATGAAGCACAATAATTCGTTCAAACTCTTATCCACTTATCAAATACTATTGCTTGAAAAAAGAACACTATGAAGTAGGAACTTGTAACGATATAGTTGTTGAGGTGTGTCATATGTGGATGGACTCAACACGTGGAAGTCTTGGAGCACAAGAAAATATACCTTATGGAAGGCTATTCCACTTAAGTGAGCCAAATTGAAGTGAATGAAGATGAATCTCTTTATAAAATACCAAAATTTAACATCTTTTCTATAGACTAGGCATGAACTCCATGATGGGCATGGTCCACTAATTCCATACTTATCACTTAACAGGAGTGCTTTCTAAATTTAAGGCAAGACTTTCATGGATGTTGATATTGGGCATAAACATGAGTGGTCAATGCATTATCAATATGATTTGAAAATCACTCCACTAATGGTGCTTAAATCAACAAGTAACTTAAGTTTACAAATTTGACTTTTACATCCCAATTTAGTTTATATTCTACTAGGTATTTTGAAAATATGAAATAAAAATAAAGGCATATTCTAAAGTATGGACTTTTAAAAATATGTTATTGTAAAAAAAAAGAAATAAAGCAACTTCCTACCTACTAGGACTCTAGAAGATATAGTTAATTACTTTACTTAAAAATAATTTACTTAAAACTTTTAAAACAATTTTATAGTAAACTAAATAATAAAAATGTATAACAAGTAACTTAAAGTTTTTATAGGAAACAAATAGAACTAATCAAAGTCAAATTTCTAAAATTTACTCCCACCGTCATTATTTGTTGGATACATTTCCTTTGTAAAATGTCACAAAATGCTCTATCCAATTAGAATATTTTCCCTTTTTGGTAAACTTAGTTTCTAAAACTATCCCATTTTATTTCATCTCAATCCTTTACTTTATTCTAAAACCTAGTTTCATTTTTAATTTATTTATCCTCTCTTCTACCTAAAACTACTTTATTCTAAAAGCTATACCACCATCATTATTATTATTATTATTATTAGGATTTTTTGTCCAAAACCTCCTAAACTTTTAGGGGGTTTGTGAAAAACCACCTTAAATAAAAAGAATTGTCCAAAACTACCGGAATTATACAAAACCATTGTTGACCCATACCTTGATGGTTTTGGGGGGAGTTGACTATGGTTTTATACGTATTTTTATGTGTATCTTTATACGAATACGTATTCTTTTACGTATTTGTGTATTTTTATGTGTATTCTTATACGAATTCATATTTTTATATTTATTTTATACGAAATAGGTATAAATATTTTTTAAATGACACGCGAATCGAGGCTATCCGTGAATACAGTTCGGGGTTGATCGGGTCATTTTCTGCGAATTCCGACCACAAAACGGACCCCATAAAGGTTAAAATGACCCGTAAAACCTTGAATGGACTATTTTTTCCTGATACGTAAATCGATGCACGCAAGTCGAGGCTATTCACGAATGCCGTTCGGGCTGATCAGGTCGTTTTTTGCAAATTCAGACCTCAAAACGGACCCATTAAGGGTTAAAATGACCCGTAAAACGTTGAATGGACTATTTTTTACCTGACACGTCGATCGATGCACGAAAATCGGGCTATTTTCTAGCTTACACGCATCGATCTACGTGTAAAAAAAATAGTATGTTCAAGGTTTTACGGGTCATTTTAACCTTTAAGGGTCCGTTTCGAGATTGGAATTTGCAAAAAATGACCCAATTAGCCTCGAATTGCAAAAAAAAACGAACTAATCAGCCCCGAACGACGTTCGTGAATAGCCTCGACTTGCGTGCATCGATTTACGTGTCAAGAAAAAAATAGCCCATTCAAGGTTTTACGGGTCATTTTAACCCTCATAGTGTTAGTTTCGAGGTCAGAATTTGCAAAAACGACCCGATCAGCCTCGAATTGCGTCCACGGATTGCATCAATTTGCGTGTCATTAAAAAACGTATTTATACGTATTTAGGGTCAAAATAATTGTAAAAATATGAATGACTCGAAATGGACGCAATTCAAATATGAATGACCCGAAACGGACGCAATTCGAGGCTAATTGGGTCATTTTTTGCAAATTCCAATCTCGAAACGGACCCTTAAAGGTTGAAATGACCCATAAAACCATGAACAAACAATTTTTTTCTGACACGTAGATCGATGCGCGCATATCGAGGTTCACAGATAGAAAATAGCCTGATTTGCGTGCATCGATCGACGGGGTCAGGTAAAAAATAGTCAATTCAACGTTTTACGGGTCATTTTAACCCTCAATGAATCCGTTTCGAGGTCTGAATTTGCAAAAAAACAACCTGAGAACGTCTTTCATGAATAGCTTCGACTTGCGTGCATCGATTTACGTATCAGGAAAAAAATAGCCCATTCAAGGTTTTACGGGTCATTTTATTCCTTATGGGGTCCGTTTTGTGGTCGGAATTCGCAGAAAATGACCCGATCAACCCCGAATTGTATTCACGGATAGCCTCGATTCGCGTGTCATTTAAAAAATATTTATACCTATTTCGTATAAAATAAATATAAAAATATGAATTTGTATAAGAATGCACATAAAAATACACAAATACGTAAAAGAATACGTATTCGTATAAAGATACACATAAAAATACGTATAAAACCATAGTCAACTCCCCCCAAAACCATCAAGGTATGGGTCAACAATGGTTTTGTATAATTCCGGTAGTTTTGGACAATTCTTTTTATTTAAGGTGGTTTTTCACAAACTCCCTAAAAGTTTAGGGGGTTTTGGACAAAAAATCCTTATTATTATTATAAATATTTTCCTTGTCTTTCTCTCTATCCATTATTTTTATTTTGTACTTTTATATTAAAATTCAATGGAATCTTTAACCTTTTATCAATTCTGTAATAATCGCGCAATATTCCTAATTTCCAAACATAACAAATGAATAGATAATAGGTAGAGAGTAGGACTTGGAGAGTATAATATGTGAGCTAAAAATCTAAAATTGTTGTGTAGATATGATCCTACATTCAAGCCTTGTTCCACTAAGGCAATTCTGACTTCTGGTCACAATTCTACAAATGCAAGCTCTTATTAGACCATTAATTCTAGTTTCCTTCCATTGAGGCCTAGAAAGTAAACTCACACAATTCGCATTTTTTTCCGGAGTTCTTGCTTCCACAACTAACAATCTTCCATATCATGTATACTTCATCCTTGATGTTTTGGCATGGGCATTAACATTTTTTTTTAAAATTTTTGAGAGGAGGCACTAACATGATCCTTGCTTACATGTAACTAAATGCTTGAATAGCAATTTAGTTTCTTTCTTTAGTTCTAGGTTGCACCAAGTCGGGAACGGGGATAAAAATCGGGAACGGAAAACGGTTAGATTTGAAAATTAGATGACAATGTATACGGCACAAACATTTATAGAAGTATCTAGTATCGTTCCTGATATGGGGACAAATTGGGTAAGTGGACGGCGGTTAAATGAAGCACATGTGCTACATAGCTTTAGTTTGTCATCATTAAAACCATTAGCATAGCTACGTTGCTTTAGGTCAAAAAAATTTGTCTCTTAATCTCTTTCATGTTTTTCATTAGCATAGCTACAGAATTTTCATTAGCTTTAGGTCAAAAAGTGTGAGTGTGAGACAATCAAAGGAGGAGTTATGTGATTTTCTCTCTAAGAAAAGAAGATTTTTTAGGCTTAGCAGTATCAGATTCTTCAAATCATCTACTGTGAGAAATATTTTGCCAGCAATTGTGTTTGCTATAGCTTCACCATCTTTAAATCGAAGAGGTGGAGAGAGAAGGGGTGGGGGGGGGTTACTGAGTGTATTCTTTCCACTGGCTCTATGCTGGATTTTCTTGATGTACATGTTGGCTTATGCCTTACCTATTGAGTCCTCTTGTCCACATCTTTGTGGTGGGACCACCTCATATCTCTAAACAAAAATGTTGGTAGTATACTTTTAGTTTTCTTTAAATAAAAACTAAGGGCTTGTTCGGTATTGTTTTTTGTTTTCAGTTTTCAGTTTTTTTTTGAAAATTAAAAACAAAAAACAGGAAACCAGAAAAGGTGGTTTTCACTTTATAGTTGTTAGTTTTCATTTTCAATATGTTTTCAACAAGCTTGATCAATTTTTGTATGATTATATGACTAATATTATATAACTTTGAAAAGCAAAAAACCAAAAACCAGAAAACCACAGTGTTACCGAACGAGCCCTAAATAGTTGGAAAATTTTAAGTTATTTATGGGATCTTGCTGATGTTTTAAGCAAGTTAAGTTTTTTTTTTTTTTTTTTGGAACAATTAATAATTGTACATTCTTCAGTTATTAATAAGGGTATGTCATGAAGGTATTTTGATGGCATAATCAACAATTAATAGGAGTGTTGGTCCAAATTGAAAGTAGGCAATTAATCAACACTATGAAGTCATTCCCACGCACTTCATAACCCCGTTCCTACAACCCCGCCTATAAGGTCGTGGTCACCTCTAATTAGCTATCACCATGGTTAAGCTCGTATCCACCTCACTTAACAATGGAATCAAATCATTAAGGGGGTGTTTTGTTGGCTATTTTATAAGGGTATGGAATGGTATCACATCCATACTAGTGTTTGGTTGGAGTTTTTCTAGGTTAGAGTGGGCAACCCTTGGGTTTCCAACTCCATTCCACCCCCCTAAAACCTCATACTCCCCATACCCCCCCAAGTTTCTCTCATCCCCAATCCACACATGTATCAAAACCCAAGTAAAGAGAGAAAAACTTGCCCTAATTTTCACCCTAAACCCAATTTTCTCTCAGCCTGCTTTTTTCTATTTCTGCATTTTGTTTTTGTATTGGTACATGTATTGAATTGATTTCAATTTGGTAGGTTTGTTTTGATAAATCTCCCATTTGCAAGTGATTTTCATCTCTTCAGGAAGATTTTTTATCATTTGATTTTTTTTTTTTGTCATAATTTTGATTTGTTTTTATGAGCTTGTTATTGGTTGCACACTTTCCATTGTAATTCGTTCTTTTTTGGTTTTTTTTTTTTTTTGGGTAGCTTTGATTGTTTTTGTTTTTTGGTATGTTTGATTGCATTTTTCATCTATGCTGCAAGTATGTTTTTCTTTTCTCTTCTTTTTCTTTTTTCTTTTTGGTATGTTTATTATTTTTTTTTTGGTATTTTTTTTGGTAGCTTGGATTGTGTTTTGATAATAGGGTTATTTTGCTCAAATTTCAACATCTAATTTATTTTCAGTAATTTATGAGTTATTTTTTTTATATGAAGGAATTCTTTTCTCCAATTTATTTTTTGTTTTCTAAAAAAAAATTACGAGGAACCGAAATGACACACTAACATTAAAGGCATAAGTTACACCCCTAAAGAATTGGATATACAATCCATTTCAAGAATGAACCAAACACTATGAATAGATATAGAATCCATTAAAAAAGATAAACCAAACAGGTTTACTCTTGTATGGGGTTTAGAATCCATAATACCCTAGTGGCCTAGTATACTTTTCCATACCATACCATTCCAAATTTGTGAACCAAACAGGTCCTAAGTAGTTGATCAAGCCACTAACTCACTAAGTGACTAATTAAGCACCTAATTAGAGATCTAGCTTCAATCATCACCAGAACACACTAATCATCCATTAAACCCTTCATCTATCTCCGTTACCCCCTTCACTAGCTAAAAAATCTAGCCTAAGAAGGAGAAAATCATCATCAAAACAATAAAGCCAAAGAAAATAAAGAAATCCATGATCAAAAGCTAAATCAGCAACTAATTTTAGCAATTAATCACTAAATTCCCAGAAAATAAGCATAAACAACTGATTATTAAGGTCAAAGCATAAAATTAGAGACTAAAGTAGAAGTTACCATCATTGAAAACCTGGAAATTGGGTTTTTTTGAAGAATTAGTGCAGAAAATTTGTGTTTAATACATTCTCTCTAGTTTAATTCACTAATAGTGTATTTCTCTATCTACTTTTCTCTTTAATAAACACTAAATTGAAGCCTAATTGCTTGCTCACGAGGCTTGGGACTCCGTCGTGGTACCTAAAATAGCAAAGCAAACACGGGATAAGATGCAAAGAAATGCGTTTAACCAATCACGATCACGGGGATAAAAATTCCCAAATACCACATTAAACTACTCAAAGAAGCTAATGACACCAATATACTAAAAGGAGTAAAAATGGGGCTAAAACCGAGCAAGAATGATTCAAGTTGGCGGGAAATTTTGGCATAAAAGTGGGACAAAGTCCCACTTATCAATTGCATCATAGAAGACCATCCTCTGCTCTTTTGAAAACCCTTAGTAGGTATTTACTTCACAAATCACAAGCAAAGGGCATTATATCAAGGTACATAAATATTTGTCATGGGAACAACAATCTTGATTTTTTAAATTTATAAGTCTCTTAAATCCTTCGGAAAATTAGGTGTTCACCTTTCAGGTGTAATTACTGCTAATGGTTATTTGGGTTTTCCATGTTCATTATACAAATGCAACATATAGCAGCGGTATTTAGAATATTAATAGGGCTAGATCTATCTTAATATCAATTTTCAAATTGTTTGATGATCTTTTCTTTTGCCCCTGTTGGTTTCAGCAAGGCAATGGAGAAAGCCAGTAATAATCAGGAACTCATCCATGCTATAGGTGAACCATTAGTTAAAGGCCCCTGGTATAATGCTTCACTTGCTGTAGCTCACCAAAGGAAGTCTGTGTCCTGCACATTTCCTATTTTTGGACCTCAAGGAAATGGTGTTCTGCGCTTGAAGGCTTTTCGTAATGGAGGTAAACATATCATCTACCCTTTTTTTCTGATTATCTCTTCTAATTCTCATTTCATCTTTGTTAAATTATCCATGTAGCAGAAAGGAAAAAAGATAATTGTATATCCTCTCCTAGCTTGTTTGCTTGCAGCTTAATAAACATGAAAAAAATTGATGCAATGATCATTTAACCTTTGATATGCTTCTCATTATCCTATAGTACTGTGATCAATTGATGCCTATGTTTTTTCTCTCTTCCCTCTGTACTGACATTTTTTCCCTGTTGCTCTTGGCAGACGATTCTTGGTTGTCATTCTTCCGTTCACGTGACTTTCAAATCTTAATTTTAGACGCCGTCTTATATATCCCAGATAATGAAGAGACACAAAGAAACATTAAAATTAACATCTCAGATAACATCCCCCCTCCCACATCTCAAGCCTGCACTAGTTGTCCAGAGACAGGATGTCCAGGTAAACAATGATGGCTTGGTGCAGTTATATGAATACATTGTAGGGCTCCTCAGTTGCAGGGGAAATGCAAAAAATAAAGTCTATATATTCTTTTGATATATACGTGAAATATTTTCACAATTTTCTTCAAGTGATGAGCATTCAATTTAGAGCATACAGGTAGTACATGTATAATTTTTTTTAGTCTGTTTTATGTATGACTTCAGGCTTATAAATTTTGTCTAGGAATCTACGATGAAGGAAAATTTTGATTACAAACAAATACGGGGAGTCATTTTAATTTAAGTATGAGATTTGGTAATCCAAAATGTCTTTTTTTTTCTAGCCAAATAGGCGTAGCTTGGCCTTGGATTAAGTTTTGACTTCATATGAAGGATTGTTAACTTTTATAATGGTCTTTGATGTATGCATTATATCTTTGAGGAAACATTGTCGTACTATCAAATAAATATCGACTTTGAAAATTTTTATTTGAAATTTATTTATTTATTTTCTTTTTGGAATTTTGGTATAAGCCTTAGATGAAGAGACACAATAATTTTTTTACTGTGTTTTGAATTTTCACACATGTTTTGAATTTGCTATCATGGTAAAAAAGCATGCTTGTTTTGAAGTGTTGCACATATATTGGATTTAAGTGAATATGTTGTTCGAAAATAGTTATGTTTGAAAGTATATGAGCTAAGTTTTTTTCTTTTTATTATTAGAATAAAGCCATGTTCTAAATTGGATAAGCTAAGTTCTAAATTTTAAAATTTTATAATCAATGTTCTATTTCCTATTAGCTAAGTTCTAAATTTTATATGATACATTCAAAATTGTACTTCCTCCACTCTTATATAGTTGCAATGTTGCTAATTTTGACGCTATATATAATCACTTTAATAATTCGTTTTTGTGTTGTATGCATGTAAACAAATATAGTTATGTGGGATCTCTTTCGAATCGTGTCAATGTGTACTTTATTGTAATCTAATTTTTATAATTTTTGGTAAAACGAAATTAAAGATATTACGAATAGAAGTCATGTTCAACAAATTTGATACATTGAGATATAAATATTTTAGAGTTATAGGTTTGATATTGTTATGTAATACTTCCTCAGTTTTTTTTTTTTTTTTAAATTTTTAATTTATCCACTTTTCTTTTTGGATTTTTTTTATTTACCCATTTCTTACATTTGTTCTTCTACATTTATTAATTTAGGAAATTTTGTCTGAAAAGACCTTTTAAAACATTCATTTTGTGAGAAAAGACCTTATAAAAAATTTGTTGTGAGCAGGGACCTAAAATAAAAAAAAAGCTGCAAAGAGGGACCTTATCTCTATTTTCCGACGTTGATTGTGAATCTCCGGCGTTAACTCACTATTTTCCTCCAATTTTGCACGAATCCTTTCGTATTTAAGGGAGTAAGAGATGAAGAAACCCAAATTCAGAAGAAGAGAATTTTAGATGCTAGAAGGAAGTGTTAATGTATGGTTTATGTAGATGAATTTAGGAGGGAAAATGGAGGGGGAGTGGTGGAAAAATGAATTTATAGTGAAAAGAAAAGTAAAGGTTAAATAGAGAAGAAAGAATTCATCGAAAATTGGAGGGAAATAGCGAGTCAACGTCGGAAATTCACAGTCAACGTCGGAAAATAGAGGTAAGGTGCCTCCTTGCAACTTTTTTTTTGTTTTAGGTCCCTGTTCACAACAAATTTTTTATAAGGTTTTTTCTTACAAAAAGATTGTTTTATAAGGTCTTTTCTGACAAATTTATGATTTTCATGTCTTTTTTTTTATACTATCTCTTATTTTTCACTAATTTCAATAAAATTACCATATTTTTTCTCTTTTCCATACTCTCTTATATTTTATACAACTTTTAATTATCATTTATTTTTTTCTCCTACCTCCAATAATTCCTTAGCTTTGATGAAAATCTAAGCGTGTAAACTAAGAGGTGGTTTGGTGAAATTGTATTTGTCCTTGGAAATATAAATTTCTAGGAAATAGCCAAAAGCATTTGTGTTTGATTAGCATGAAATAACACAAGCACAGAAAATTAAAATTTCAAGGTAAATAGAATTTTTCATGAATTTTCCATGAAGTATAGGAAATTAATCACCTATCTCCTTATTGGTGAATGAAAATTCTTGTGTAAACTTCAATTTTCTATGGTCAACCAAACACAAATAACTATTTCTTAAGAAATTAATATGAAAATTTATTTTCCATAAAATAAGAGTTCATTTGATTGAACACGGGAACTTTTTTTTTATATTGTTATCTTCATAGTTGAGTCTAGCCAACAATTATTGCTTTAAAAAATATGAAAAAGAAAAGGTAGCGACTTTAAAGGACGAAAGGAGAATATATGAGCATATTATTATGAAGATAACAATATAAAAAGAAAAGGAACTTAGGTTATCAACAACAAACTCACAAACACTAGACATGTCTGTTTTAGAATCAAAACAGAAAACATGTTCAACAAATTAAAGATAGGAAGTCAGCCATTGCTAAGGACCTAAGGTGGCTAGTGTTTGGTTAATACTACTCGTTACAAAATTGGTAATCTGGTATTCTGATCGTTTGTGTCTCCAACGCAAAAACTGAGGTTTTCGGCAATAGCAATTTTTTTTGGGGAAGGTGAGGAGGGGGGGGGGGGGGGGGGGTTGAGCCACAAGGGCTGGGATGACAATCGATTCCAGAATCACTTAAAATCGGAAGGTAAGCTCTAATTGTAAGAACAAAGACTGATAAAAATGAAAGATAGCTTATCTGAACAGATCGTGGCGTGAATATGATCACTGTCCTAAAGTTGAAATTGCTCCGCTACGACACACGGATTCACGACAAACAACCTTCAGGGTTACACGATCGCTATTTCACCGGTGTCGACAGGGAAATAGGTTGAGATGCTCTTGAATATTACCCAGAGAGAGGAAGTGTTTATCAGAGAGGAAGTATTTATGTACGTGGTGTAAAACAGAGAGATGGCGAAAAATTGTCTTCTGTATTCTGTGCTGGGTAGGATATATATAGAGGAAGTAGGTTGAGATCGTGACTAAAAAGTAGGAAGAACGTTGCTCAACGGAAATAATTACTCAAAGGACTAATTATGCAACAACTGATTAAATCGTGTTTAATCACACAACAATTATTTTGACTAATTCTGTAACTGTTGTTAACGTTATTTTGACGAATTCTGTAACTAAATGTGGTAAGCAATCAACCCTAAGTCCAAAACTTTAGTTAAGTTATATTTCCCAAGACCCAAGACCCATGGCCTGGTCCGGGCGGCGCGCGCGCGCATGTGGTGATCCACACTCTCTCAAGCCCACTAAAACCTCCAAGTCACCCAACTCAAAGTATATGGGAGAAGTAATTATATATAAACTATACAACTTCTCCTCACACTATCAATGTGGGATAGTGAACTCTCCATATTCTTTTGAAGCAAATGTTACCTCACTCCAACAATCCCCCACATGATTCAAAAGAAGCTAATTAGAAAGAAAATGAAATTCTGGGTAATAGATACTAAGTTTCGAAGCACCAATGTCTAGTAGACTTGAATTGGTACTTAGTGCATACAAATGTGTCTTACTTTCGTGATTGGTAGATTTCTCTTTGAACCTTTTCACGGGTTTCGTAAGATACAATCGCGCACTCAACCTTTCTCAAATCAAGAAGCAACCTCGCAATTTATAATACCTCAATGCCCCACACATTGCCTGGATTCTCGTGAACGCCCTAGAGAGCCTAAGCCTTTTGGACTCTCATAGGGAATTGGGAGTAACCCCCACATTCACATAGGTAAGTTCATCAAGTTCGTACTGCTACAAACCACCTCAAATGAGACTATGAACTTATTAAGAGCCTTTAGGCTCAACCTTACTCATAACAGCATAAACAAAATACTACATCACTGATAAAAATATATTAAATTTAATTAAGGAATGGTAGTAGTATACAATAACATGAGATCTTTTGTGACTTCGTTTGACCCTTGAACTTAGAAAATTCTAAGTGGGTATCAATCACATTTCACTCCACAATAGGCTTTAAACCCATTCCTTGTGCTGACTCTAGCACCATTTTTCTACACAGGCCTTTAGTAAGAGGATCAGCAATATTCCTCACTGATTTAACATACTCGAGTGATATCACATTATTTTAATCAAATTTCTAACTATGGTGTGCCGCAAGCGAATATGTCTTCTTTTTCCATTATATGCTTGATTATTTGCTACCCCAATAGCTGCTTGCGAATCGCACCTCATAGAAACTGAAGGAGCTGGCTTCCCCCACAATGGAATATCTGCTAGCAAACTCCTTATCCACTCAGCTTCTTGTCCTGCCAACTCTAAAGCAATAAATTCAGATTTCATAGTAGATTTAGCAATACAAGTTTGCTTAGAAGATTTCCATGATATAGCTCCTCCTGCTAGGGTAAAAACATAACCGCTAGTAGACTGAATCTCATCATTATCTGACATCCAATTGGCATCACAAAACCCCTCAAGGACAGTAGGTTTTCCCACATAATGTAAACCCCAATTGATTGTACCCTTTAAATATCTCAACAATCTAGTCAAAGCATTCCAATGCTCCTGATTAGGATTGTGAGTGTATCGACTCAGTCTACTAACATCATATGCTATATCAGGTCTAGTGGAGTTCATCAAAAACATTATGCTTCCAATGACTTGAGCATAATCTTCTTGTGAAACACTAGTACCTTTATTCTTCTTCAAATGATTACTAGGATCATATGGGGTTCGCACAAGAATACAATCAAACAGACCAAATTTCTTTAAATTTTTTCCAATATAATGAGTTTGATTTAAAGAAATCCCATATGAAGTCCTATTAATCTTTATCCCCAAGAATAACATCAGCCTCACCTAAATCCTTCATTTCAAAATGTGAATTTAAGAAATTCTTAGTAGCATTTACTATGTCCATATTGGTACCAAAAATTAACATGTCATCCACATATAGACATAAGAAAACACAACCATCATCACCCATTCTGGAATAAACACAAGCATCATAATTATTAATTATAAAGCCATTTGAAATAATGGTTTGATGAAATTTATCATACCACTGTTTTGGTGCTTGCTTTAAACCATAGAGTGATCTAATAAGCTTACATACCTTGTCCTCTTGACTTGCAATTACACATCCTTCTGGCTGTTTCATATAAATCTCTTCATTTAATTCACCATTCAAAAATGCAGTTTTTACATCCATTTGATGCACAATTAAATCATGAATAGATGCAAGTGCAATTAAAGCTCTAATGGTAGAAATTTTTGTGACAGGAGAATAAGTATCAAAGAAATCCAAACCCTTTTTTTGGCGATGACCTCCAACCACTAGTCTCGCTTTATACTTATCTAAAGACTCATCAGGCTTTAACTGCTTTGTAAAAATCCACCTACTTGTAACACCCCTAAATCTCCCTCTACGGAAACACCAAAATAATACATACAAAATACCGTAGAGATAGACTTGGGTGTATTACTACCACGTGATAACATACGGCTATACTAAAATACTTGCATACTAACTTGCAGCGGAATTAAAACTACTTTATTAATACAAAGTAATGATTAAATAAATTGTACTTCCAAAATTAATGCATTAAAAAGTAATTAAATCCTAAGCTAGGTGGATGATGCCCTTGTTCCCCTGGTGCCACACATAGTAGTCCTCAGATATCATCACCTAACTACTCATTGTAATGATAAGTAGGGCCAAGCCAAAAACAAAACAAAGTACAGGTTAACAAAAATATGCTAAGTACATTTAAGTGCAAGATATGTAAAAATAAACTTTATTTAATAAACATGCTTTTGAAATACTCAATTCATATTAATTATTTATCGAAGATGATCATTTCCAAAGATATTCCAAACCAATAATATTGAATATAAAAATTCAAATATTGAAAATAAAATTTTCCTATACCCCAAACTCCTCCTCTAAGTGTGCACACCCCCCAAGTTAGTATCTTTCTCTATAAAGGTCATCCTTGAGGAAAGACTAGGTCATACAAAGTCCATAGTCTTATCAACCAAATCCGCATAGTGGGATTACAAAACAATAATAAGCTTATAAAACTTGTGGGGTCACCAAAATATTTTTAATATAATAAGAGTTGAGTAATAAGAAAATATACTCTTGATTGAAACTTTCCAAAATTCCTTGTTTCCTTAATCCCTCAAAGTGACATAACAATATCAATAAAAATATTTAGTTATTCCAAAACTTTCATAGAATATATTTTATTTTTAAGATAGTATTTTCCAAAATATAATAAGATTCAAATCTCTCCAAAACTTTACTTTCTAAATATAATAAGATGGTTCAAAATTATAAACATTATTTCCAAAGCAAGAAATTTCATGGCAAATATAAGGCTACCAAAATTTAATTTATTATTATTTTTTTTTGTCATCAAACTTTAAATTAACATAATAAAAATAATCGAACATGAATTATACCATGTATCATGTAAACATAAAAAATCAAGTAAACACTTTAGTAAGGTATCTAGCCACTTAACGTACCTTTCGTTCGGGTTGGACAACTAAACTTGAATACTTAAGGAATCCTATCGAGAGCGTCCTAAACAGAATTAATACAACCTATAATTAATATAAGGTTACCAAAATATTCTTACTAACAAAGTGAAATCCTAAGATGTGCATGACCACTAATACTTTTAAAACTATAGTATAAGTAATAAGTTTATATAAGTATTAGGATATTAAAAATCATAATATTAGTAGTAGGATTTTTATAATATAAGTGATAAATATTAAAATTATATGAGTAGTAGGATTTTAAACACTTATTAATATTATCATTATTATTATTCGGATATTATTATTATTATTATTATATTTTTTTTATAAAACCGAATTATTTTAATAATTATAATAAAATACTAAAACCCATAAAATTTTAAGAACTTATTATTAGTAGTGAAGTATTATACATAAAAACTTTATAATCTATAGTTTTTAAGATTAGTTAATGTTTTAAACAATAATACATAACTTAATAAAATAATTTAATAAAACAAAAGAGGGTCGGAAAACACTTGCCGGTGATGGTGATGGTGGTTGCCGGAGCTTGAGAAAATTTTTTTTTCTTATAAGAGGAATGCCGTGAGAATTGGACAAGAAGGAGTAGAGAATTTTTTTTTGTAATTTTTGTGTGTGTAAAATGGGTTGAATTAGGGGGTATTTATAGTGTTTAAGGTATGTGTAGTATGGTAAGTTGGGGATCATGAAAATAATTTGATGATCAATATTATTTGATTTAGTCATGCTTTGGGAATATATTATTCTTGGTGATCAATCATATGATGGTTAGGAGGGTTATGGGAAGATTTTTGGGTAAAAAAAAAAAGGCAAGTATTGCTTAGTAGGATATTAGGGGATAATTGCAAATAATTTCCTAATCCCCCTCCCCTTAGCCGTGTACTTTGGTGATTTCCCTTTTTTTAATTTTTAATTTTTTTATTTTCTTTCTTTTGGGCCATCTAATTGGCTTATTGGTTTTGGATTATGACTTTTGAGTTACTTAATTGGCTTATTGGTTTTGGATTATGATTTGTTTACAAATCCAAGGGAAATAATTGGGCTAGAAATTCCTAATTGGCCTATTGGTTTTACAAATCCAAGAGAAGTAGTTGGGCTTAGAAATCTTTTTAAATTAAATTTATATCATAAAATTCTAGTTATTTATATGTGAAAATAGAACTTATTTAATTTTTTATTTTTTTTGAAAAATGTTTTTAACTTGAAAATATTTGCAAATAATATATTCGTAGTATAAAATACTCTTTTAATTAATACCGTAGAAAAATATGTACCAAAATTGTGCGGTATTACACTACTACTCAGGGCTTTACAACCCCTGGGTAGATCAGACAAAACCCAAGTATTATTACTCATAATTGATTCTATTTCATTGTTTATAGCCTCTCGCCAAAAACTTGAATCCACATAGCTCATAGCCTCAGAATAGGTTCTAGGACTCTCTTCTAATATTAAAGCACAAACATCATACTCATGTAAACTATTTTCCTCAACCAAAAAAGAAATTATAAAATCAGGTCCAAAACTAGATTCAGTTCTAGCTCTCTTACAACTTCTCGGTTCTATTGGCTCACTCGGTTCAGAATCTAACACATTGGATGAAGTAGTAGGAAGCAAGGAAGATTGAACACGATTTTTCATAGGAAATATATGTTCAAAAAATTCAACATCCCTTGACTCCCTAATTGGACCAAAACCACACTCATCCTTAAGAATAAGCCTATAAGTTGCACTATTAGATGCATACCCAATAAAAATACCATCTACAGTTTTAGGTCCAACTTTACATCTTTGAAACTCCGGGAGTCCTATTTTACCCGAACACCCCTACACTTTTAGAAAATTTAAATTAGGTTTATGTCCTTTCCACAATTCATAAGGAGTTTTGTCTAGCTTTTTATGAGGGACTCGATTCAGAACATAACATGCAGACAAAATAGCCTCACCCCACATATTAATAGGCATACCAGAACTTATGAGCATTGCATTCGTCATATCCTTAAGTGTCTGGTTTTTCCTCTCAGCTATTCCATTTTTTTCTGGAGTATAAGGGGCGGTAACCTCATGAATAATTCCGTTAGACTCACAAAATTTCTTAAGGGGACTACCATAATATTCACCCCCTCTATCTGACCTTAAACGTTTAATCTTGAGGTCTAACTGATTTTCAACTTCAGATTTATAAATTAAGAATTTTTCTTCAGCCTCATCCTTAGAACTTAATAAATACACCTTAGTAAAACGTGAGAAATCATCAACAAAGGTAATATAATATTTTTTACCCCCTCGACTCATTGTACTCTTAAAATCACCTAAGTCACTATGTACCAGTTCTAACAAAGACGTAGAGCGAGACACATTTTTCTTAAAGGATTTCTTTGGATGCTTAGCCTCCACACACACTTCACATTTATCAAAATAATTATTACTAAAATCAGTAATAATACCAAGATGCTTTAGTTTTTTAATAGATGCAACATTAACATGACCAAGTCTCGAATGCCATAAAGAAATAGATTCAGCGATATAAACAAAAGAGGAAATTTTATTATCAATAAAAACATCTAAAACAAAAAGTCCATTGTTACAAAACCCTTTACCCACAAAATCACCATTTCTGGTTAATACAAGCTTATCAGATTCAAAAGTTAATTTTATTCCAGCTTTGTTCAAAAGAGAACCAGAAATGAGGTTCCTGCGGATATCAGGGAAATGTAACACATTCTGCAAAGCAATGGTTTTCCCGAAGGTTAGCTTCAGAAAAACCTTCCCTTTGCCAAAGACACTCACAGTGCTTGAATTTCCCATGAAAATGCATTCCCCTTTTGGTGCTTTGTTGTAGTCCTGGAACATCTCCTTGTTGGCGCAGATGTGGCTTGTAGCTCCAATATCCATCACCCATTCAGACACATTGCTTACCAAATTTACTTCAGAAACCACAGCAGCAATAATATCATCTTCAGCCAGGTTAGCTTAAGGTTTATGGTCCTTGGATTTTGTATGAAGCTCTTTTCTTTGACGACATTCTTTTGCAGCATGTCCAAACTTCCCATAGACAAAGCAATTACATTTGAACTGACGCTTGTTACCTTTAAAATTGGACTGATTTGAACGGGTACCCAGGAATTTATTCGAACCCTTTCCTGTAGGAACTCTTCCTGCAATCTTACTTTCTACCAGATTAGCAGTTAAGGAAGGATTATCTACTGATTTCCCCTTAGATTGAATTTTGTTCTATTCTTCTATCTTAATGTGGGACACTAATTCTTGCAGGGTAAAATTCTTCTGTTTGTGTTTAAGAGAATGGACAAACTTATCCCAAGAAGGAGGTAATTTTTCCAAGAGACATTTGGCTTGAAAAAGATCAGAAATAGACATACCCTCGGCTATGATTTCAGAACATAAAGTTTCATACTCATGGACCTGGTCTAAGACAGATTTATCATCAGACATAGAAAATTTTAACCAACGACTACAAGCATATTTTTTTGTTCCGAAATCATCAGTCCCATATTTACTAGTTAAGGCATCCCAAATTTCTTTGGCATTTTTTGACTTACTGTAAATTAGGTATAAGGCAGAGGTCATATAATGCAGTAGCATACCGCGACAGGTTTTATTGTCTTTAGTAAAATCTCTAGTAAAATCCTTAGGGACTGAATTATTAAACAGACAGTAATCGACTCCAATCTGCACTAAAAAGAATTCCATTTTATCCGACCACATCTTAAAGTTTTTCCCATCAAACGGATCTAACTTAGACATATCAGGAATGATTGGATTAATAAAAGGGGTAAACTGATAAAAACGAAAGATAGCTTATCTGAACAAATCGTGGCGTGTGGTGATCCACACTCTCTCAAGCCCACTAAAACTTCCAAGTCACCCAACTCAATGTATATGGGAGAAGTAATTGTATATAAACTATACAACTTCTCCTCACACTATCAATGTGAGATAGTGGACTCTACATATTCTTTTGAAGCAAATGTTACCTCACTCCAACACTAACCACATGAGGTATCCCTCACTCTCGGAAATAGCCAAATTTAGTGATGAAAGTAGACCGTACTCAAGTACAACGACCTGAAGGTGGGTTTTTTTAGCCTCCGAGGGAATTGTTGAAGGTAGATAATACCATGTATTTTCCTAAGAAAAAAATTATTCCATCAATTTTGAATTACTTTGGGTTTTCACCCAGCTCTTCCGATCCCAATCTCAAGCTCGATCGAGTCTTAGACCTGTTGGGTGAAACTTGAGTCTTGTCTTTCAGTTGTTATTGAAGGGCGAAGAAGAGGAAATTTCGGCCAATAGTATAGGCGCATGCCATATGTACACGTCGAGATTTATTTGGTGATTTGCTAGATTTGATTGATATATATATATATATATCATTAAATTTAACTATTATATTATTCCATCCTATGTGTGTTTTCTAGTTCTCCACTTGGATTGAGAAATTACTGTTGCATAATTGGTACGTAGGAGGCTCATACATACCACTACAGGACAATTTATTTTTATTTTTTCAAAAAGGTAAATTTGTTTGTTTTATTTTACTTTTTGTACCACATCAACTCTTTTGCTGGACACAATAAAACTAGCTTAGGACAAGACATATAGCATTTGAGACAAGACTTAAGTTATACATGACAAAACGTATATGACATGGTGGCACCATATATAATCCTTTGTCCCATTCCCTACTTCTGGACACAATAAAACCAATTCAGGATAAGACAACTAGTATTTAAGACAATACTTAAGCCATACATGACAAAACTAATAATAGGGATTCCTACTTTTAATATTTTGTATGATATTATTACTCTTATTAGTTTTGTCATGTGTAGCTCAAGCATGGAAAAAAATAGCGGTCGCGGTCACGTTCGCGGAAACGGTCGCGTTGTCGCGGGAATCGCTTGTAACGGCAAAAAAGAACGTTTCGTGGCTGTCGCGACGTGAATTTTATAAAAAATCACATAGGCTCAATATTAAGCTTTTTCAATCTTCATTCATTCTTATTTGCTTTCGCATCACATTATGTAAAAAAATATTATTAGTTATTATTATTAAAATTTATTAATAATCCAGCTTATTTACTAAAAATTTAACAATTACAAAGTACAAGTATGGCTTCTCTTAGCCTTTTCTTCTTTAATATTTATTTTATTTTATAAAAAAAACAAGCATTTCTTGCAAAAACGCGTTATAGAACGGGCGTTTCACCATTACAGAACGCCATCGCGACTATTTTTGTGTGAATTCCAACTCTTAGTGTTATAACGGCATTTCGCGTATCAGTAACTCAGAAACAGGTTACAGAACGGCCGTTACGTAACGGAACGACCGGGTTTTAATTCCACGAGCTCAAGTATTGTCTCAATTACATAGTGTCTTATCTTAAGTTGGTTTTATCATGTCCAAGATGAGTTAATGAGGCAAATGGTTGTATGTGGTTCATTAAATTATATAAGTTTTGTCATGTGTAGCTAAGTCTTGTCCCAAACGCTAGATGTTTTGTCAAGAATTGATTTTATTGTGTCTAGTAGTTTAGAATGGGGCAAAAGGTTATTATGGTGCCACCATGTCATATAAGTTCTGTCATGTGTGACTTAAGTCTTGTCTTAGGTGTTGAATGTTTTGTGCAGGGTTGATTTTATTGTGTCTAGCAAGAGAGTTTATATGGTTCAAAAACAAAATTTGCCATTAAATTATTTTTTTAAAAATAAAAATGGAAGTAAGCTAGTGTTGTTTGTCATGTAGTTGGTACTAGATAATACCCGAGCAAATGTTCGGTTTATTTAAGTATTTAGATCTCAAATAAATTTTTATGTTAAAAAATTTGGCAAATAAGTATTGTACATAGAAAATTTATTTAATTACTTTCCTTTTAGTTATATTATACACCCTCCGTCTTTTAATTGTTAGAAATAGTTTTGATTGAAAAGAAAAATGAAAGTATGAAAAATGAACATTGATAAAAAAAAGTTTGAAGATGGAGTAGTAGTATAGCTTTGATTGGAAAGTAGATTAATTACAAATATATAATTAGAAATAGTTTTGATTGGAAAGAAAAATGAAAGTATGAAAAATGAACACTGATTAAAAAAAAAGTTTGATGATGGATTGGTAGGATAGTTTTGATTGGAAAGTAGATTAAAGTAATTATACTTTTTTAGGGAAAAAATCAAATGCAACTTTGAAAAATAAGAAGCATTTAAAAAACGTAGTAAAAAAACAAGGGTTTGGAAGGGAATTTTTTTTTATGGTTTGTATGATAATATATAATATATATATACTAGATAAAATCCGATCAAATGCTCGGTCTTAATTAATGGTTAGGAAATATTTTTTTAGTGTTTACTATATTAGTATAAAAGCATTGATATGCTATACCGAATAGAACTATTGATATGTTGGGATGAATAATACGGGCTTAGAAAAGTTTTTTTTTTTTGGTTTCTACGTTAGTCTTACCTTTGTATCGTAATACTCACAACTTTTGTCATTTTAAGTTGTAATATAATATTTATAACAATTTTTTTTTACTATATTTAGTGAAAAAATTACCCATGTGTAACTTTTTTTTAAACTTTACTTTTGTGGTGGGCCTAATTAATTATTTATTTTTCACTCTATTTCTCTTTAAATCCATTTTTTTCCTAGGAGTCCGAATCGCATACTTATGTAGCGAGTATTGTAATACGGAGGTAGTATAAAAGATTAGTAGAGATGTAAATTGTTTTAATTATAATAAAATATATCCGCATTTTTTATATTTGTTCATTTATGTTTTCATCAATACTAATAAACTAATGGAATGATAGAAAAATGAAAAAAATTCATAAATTATGATAAAAGTTGTGCAAAAAAATTAAGAGAGAGTAGATGATAAAGTAATTTGGAAAAAATATATGAAGAATTAATAAATATAACATTTTTTTTTTACTATAGTTAGATAATATAGGAAGTCAACAAATTAAAAAGAAAATAACCCAAAAAAGGAAAGTGCACAAATTAAATAAAGAAAAAGTGAGTAATTTAATTAGTAAATAAAAAAATTAATTTTTTAAGTAGTTTTTTGTTGTAACAACATTTGGGATTTTATTTATTTATTAGGGTATTAATTATGGTATTAAATACAGAGAGATGTACAAAAGTGAGATTAGGAGGGAAATATTGGTTAGTGTTTTAGTAGTATGATGATGATAGAAAGAATAGATATATAGATAGATTGATACATACCAACTATGCATGTATGAGAGCTCGACTATTGCTATGTTTTTCCGTTGTCTACTTTATTGTACTATTCCTCCGCCCAAATTTATTTGTTCCAATTTTCTTATTTGGATGTCCAAAAATACTTGACATATTTTCTTTTTAAAGTCTATGGACCCACATACATTTTACATCTTTTCCCTCTTTTTTTGTCATTTAACATGTTAAATACTTTTTTTTTTTTTGTTGTTGTCATTTTAAAAGATCCAACAGTGATCCCCTACATTAATTGGACTAAATTAAAAATAAAATTTTCATTCAATGATTGTTGTGTGTTAGTCTTAATTTTTGTTTGAAAGAAAAATATGTGTATTAAGATAATTTGGGTGGTATGGTGTGACGATTGAAGGAAATGCTCAAGTTAATTGTAAGGGCTCTTCAGAAGACGTGTACATTTATCTGATGTTTATTTTTCTTTCTGTAAGAAAAAAAAAGAGAGCATCTACCTATTATTAAAAATTGGAAAACCCTTGTCATCTTTTTTAGAGATTTTATTGTTCTATTATGGGTATTGGACCTACCGATACTTGGCATCTTATTGCAACTACAAAAGAGGACATTGAATTGAAGGTCTCCATGCCTCTTATTTATTCTAAATATTTTTAGGTCAAACTATTTTCCTTCAAAGTTAACTATTTCGAGTCATTGATACACTAATCAATATCACCAAACATGCATGTTATGAAGCCCATACATTAAGTCCTTACTCACTAGGAGAAACATGAGTTCTTTGGAAAATACAATCAGCAAAAAACATCGGTTTGGGCAGTTTATTTAGCTCGTTTCTTTCATGACCAATTTTTTACTTCATTTCTTTCTTTTTCCAATTCTTCCACTCACTTTCATTATAAATTAATTGTTATCCTATCAATGATATAATTATCCATTCAAACTATTTGATAACCAATTTTTTAATACTCAAACAAAACAATACTTTAGTATACTAAATTGAACAAAAATAATTCCAGCATATATCCCACAAGAAAAATGATAAATATTTGTGTTAAAAAAACACAACTTTTAATCAAGTTCACTTAGAGGTGGGAAACGTGTCGTGTTATTCAATTAAACGGGTTCACTCCCCTCAATCCTAACCCGGCCCATTTAATAAAATGGTCATGTTGTGTCCACCCGTTTGTATTAAACGTGTCGAAATCATTGACCCAAACCCGTTTATTTTATGTCGAGTTCGGGTCGTGTTCGCGCGTTATGTAGTTTTTTCACGCTAAAGTTGAAAATCAAGTAAATCCGTGTCGGGTCGGGTTGACCCGTTTAATTAAACGAGTTGAACTCCCTTGATCCTAACCCGAACCGTTTATTAAACGTGTCGTGTCGTGTCAACCTATATAATTTAAACGGGTTGACATCGTCGACCCAAATCCGCTAATAACGGGTCGATTTTGTGTCGAGTTAGCGAGTCGTATCAAGGCTTCCCACCTCTAAGTTCACTCTATGTAATTTTAAGCAATGTTGTTGACCAAATTATTATATTTCTTCGAAAATTAAACTTCATTATAAATTTAAACATATATTGAATCACATTTTTTTTAAAGTTGAATCACATGTAGGGATGCTTATCGAGCGAGTCGATCTTGAGCTGGGGGTTGCTCGACTCGTGCTCGTTAGGTTTCGAGTCGAGCTCGAGTCGATAACGAGTTGCTCGTTTAATGATTTGGCCCTATTGAATTTCAATTTTTTTAAAGAAAAATTAATGATTATGTTGTTTTTTCTTTAGATAAATTATTTATTCTTAAAGTGTATTAATATATTATATTAAGTGTCAAACAAAATTTTCTTTATTTATTATATTAAATTATTTTCAATGATTTCACATAGAAAATTATTGATTAATATGTAAATTTATCGAGTTTCGAGCTAATTCGAGCGAGCACGAGCCATGTCGAGTCGAACTTTGACCGAACTTTCACCGAGTCGAGCTCGAGTAGCTCGCGAGCTGCTCAGCTCAATAAGCACCCCTAATCACATGTTAGTATGTTACAACTTACAACTTACAATTCCAACACTTCTATTATAACGGGAAAAAAAAATCATGTTAATTTTTAAAATTAGTCGAAAAATATACACGTGTTGAAAGTAATAGTGGATGTTAGGTGAATGCCACCTCTGTTCAAACACCTATGTCCAAACACATTTAATGCTAGAAGTGCAAAGTCTTATAAGCTACTATGTAGCCATGCAGCAATATACAACTTCACTCGTCTATAAATACTACCAATTGTAAATGTAATTGATGTACAATGCAATTCACTGATATTCATATTCAGTAGAAATCTCTTTATTATATATTTCTCATAACACGTTATCAGCACGAGTTTTTGCTTCTAAAGTAATAATATTTTTCTAAGAGACAAACAGGTAGTTTCTTTTACCCAATATATTTTTTTTCTTAAAAGATGGATCATCAATGCAGTGAAATTAACACTACCCTAAATAACATATCATTTTCAAGTATATATTTCGTTATAGAAGAAAAATGTTGAACCAATTGTCAACAACTAACATCTTATGCTACTAAACCGCCTATATGATCTGGCGACCGCCTTTATGGCTGGTTCTATTGTTCATTTAAATTTAATGCAATACATTATGCATCGAACCGCCTATATGGATGGACTACCGCCTTTATGGTCGGCTATATTATTTCAATAAAAAAAAATGATGCAGCCTTGATCGGTCCATTTAGGACCTATTTCTTAGCTTCTTTTAGCTTGAGTTTTGGTCGTTCTCGTCTTTGTTTTATCGTTTTTAGGGTGTTTCAGCTTAGTTTTGAGTTTTTCTTAGGTTTTATTTGTTTTTGTGTTAGTTTGGTTCTTTTTGCTAATAATTGGCTAAAATATATGTTGCTTGAGTTGTATCGTGTTTTGTGCAGATAATTTCGGGCTTTGAATGGGTCGTGAGAGGTTCCGAGCGGATTCCGAGGAGCCGGGATTGGCATCGAGGTGACAACGGGGCACTTAGGGAGCAAGAAGGCCTAGATTTGAAGGCTACACGACCGTGCAAGCTAGCAGTGCACGGTCGTGCAGATCAGCAACCCAAGAGCATGGGTGCACGATCGTGCAAAGTATAACTGCACGATCGTGCAACCCCTCTTTCCCAGGCCACGAACGTGCAAGTTATAGCTGCACAGTCGTGCAGCCCCTCATGCAGAGATCAGAAGGTCCCCTTCTGATCTGCACAATCGTGCAGGCTATCCTTGCACGATCGTGCAGATTTCACTTCGTTTCGCCACGATCGTGCAAGGTTCAACTGCACGATCGTGCACGGTGCAG
This sequence comes from Salicornia ramosissima, assembly GCA_951394345.1. Lineage (NCBI taxonomy): Eukaryota > Viridiplantae > Streptophyta > Magnoliopsida > Caryophyllales > Amaranthaceae > Salicornia > Salicornia ramosissima. The sequence goes on from OX596235.1 coordinate 16,854,072, forward strand.
CTCGTGATTTTGTTTAATTAGCCATGTGCTTTGTAATTTTTAGTATAAATAAGGGGCTTAGGCATTGTATTAAAAAAAAAAGTTCTCAGATTTTAGAATAGTTTTTAGCTAGCATAAACACACTCTCAAGTAGTAGATTTCTCTTAAAAGATTTCAATTCAATTCCAAGTTTTAACATTGTTCTTAGTTCTTGTTTCCAATCCTTGTAAACCAAGATTCCATTAGTTTCAATTAAAGTTCAAATCAGGTTTTGTTTTAGTTTTCATTGTTAATTTTGTTGAGTTTCTTAATTTCTTGTTATCATTTTAGTTTCATTAGAATTAGTTTTGAATTCATAGAATAGTTTAATTTGAATTTCATGATTTTAGCTTTAATGGATTGCATTAGTGAGTAGTTCCTTTTCTAAGGATTGGATGACTTGATGTTATAGATTTTGGGGGTTAATCATTGGATTGTTGGTGCTTGAATAATCTTGATTGTAATTTCTTGATTGCTAGAGGTAGTAATTAGGATTGTGAATTGATGAAAGTAATTGATGAACTCGGTTTTGGGTTTTGCTAATTTGACTATTCGAGAGAGGTTATCTTAGCCGATCCTAGAATTTCCTATCACCTAATCGAGAGAGGGTGCTGGGATTGAGTCCGTTAAGTGCTTTTGAATGTTCACATTGCAATTGAGATAATCGAACATGAATTAATTCAATGACTATAATTCCTCCGATTGAAGTAACGTTAGGAATTCCAATCTTTAGAGTTTTTAATTTTGATATTTCCATTTGCATCGATTTCGTCTCTTTTCGATTAGCTTTAATTCTTGTAGTTTAGGTTTAATTCCAACATTCAATCAACAATTAAAGATCCTTGGATCATTCTAAATTCAAGACTAATTCCGCATTAGTTCCTCGTAGGTCGACCCTAACTCCGCTAATACTACGTGTTAGTTGTTAGGTTTATAAATTGTATATTTGTTTGGCGACTAGGGCCGCGACACCCTAGGAGCCAATCAAATTTTGGTGCCGTTGCCGGGGAAACTTTTTTTCGGTTTCGGTTGTGAACTTTTTGATCCAAGTTATTGCTTTCATTTTTTTTCTTTTTTCTTTTTCTTTTTTGTTTTTTTTTTTTTGTTAAATAATTGTGATTGTCAGTGCTAATATCTTCTTTAGCACTTCCAACCACAACGTCCAATTTCACCATCCATCCTCAATACACAAAGATGGTGCAAGCGGACCAATTTTCTTTCTTTTAATAATTTTTATTTTTTCTTTCTTTTTTTTCCCTTAATTATTGTTGCTTGCATTTTTGTTGGCTTTTGGTTTCATGATGGCTAGTTTCTTTATTCCTCAATTTGAAGGTGAGTCATTTTGGGTGTATTTCAATCGTGTTCAAGGCTCACTTCCATTTGACCACACTTATGATTTGTGGCAAATGTGTGAAGTCATATATTCGGGTTTGAATGCTTTTACTTTGAATGTTGTTGAGTCTATGCATAACGGTGAGTTTCGAGCTTTAACCTTAGGTAATGCTTGGAATTTTTATTGTTGGCTAGCCCAAGACACCTATGAATGGGATATGGGTACCCATTCTAGCCAATTTCAACCCAACTTTGGTTCATTTTCTCCTAATTGTAGTGATGTGCATCCTAACTTTCATTCTTCACATGATTGCACGCATTACAAGCAAGATTCTCATGTTTCTAGTGATGAAATTAGCTATGACCCTTCCCTTCTTGATGAGTATCTAAGGACTTCTAACTTTGTTAATACAATTGTTTGTACTCCTAAAGCGATAAAGAGCTATAATGACTTGATTGACAAATGTTTTGAGGTTCACAAATGTCTACCAAAAGGAGGAGAGGGAAGGCGAGTTATCTTTGAGAAAATAAGTAAACTAATAAAGAGACTTGAGATAATAGAATCTTGCTTAGAGGATGAGATGGATGATCTAGGATTTACAATTAACCATGAGGGCGGTTGTGGCAAGGATGGATCAAGCCCTACTTTGAGGAATCCGATTTAAGAGGAGGTAGATGTTGCTCTAAAGGACTATGACGAATCCTTTGAACCCATTTTTGCTTCTCCCTCTCCTCTTGAGCCCACTACCCCTTCCTTTCTTTCTTCGCCTAAATCTCCATGTTTCCATTGAGGAGGAAGAGGATTTTCTTGGGGTTTTAAATGAATGTGATGATGGCATAGCCCATAGTGATGACTCTAGTGATAGTGAGGGTGAGGAGTTTTGTTTTGATTTTGAAAATCCTCTCTTTGAGAATGATGATACCTTTCGTGAGTTTCTAAATCCTCTTTTTGAGGATGATGACGAAAATCATGAGTATCAAAATTCTCTTTTAGAGGATGACGATGTTAAGCCTCATGTTATAATTGAGTCTCTTTCTTGCCCCACCTTACCTAGGCCGTGTGTCCTAGTTCCTTCATCACCCATTTTTCTTCCACCCTATGTTTGTTGTCCGCCTTTTCATGGGTCTTTACCCCTTCTTGAGCCTCATGACTCTTCTCTTGATGCCATAGCGACAAAAGTGTATAGTAATTATAGTTTTTCTTCTTTTTCTTATTTTGATTTTATTTCTTTTAGTTTTTGTTTTTCTTTTAATTTTGTTCCCCTTCCCCCACATAAGCGAAGGATGACATTCCATAGTCATTTTCCTTATTTCCTTCTCTTTGCTTATGTGGTGCTTTCTAGATTTAGTGGCGATGTCCATGACACGCTACTACGAGCTTTGCGATGCTATTTACTAGATGGCATCGTTCTCCCTTGTACATAGTTTTCCTTGTCTTTCCCTTCTTTTTTTTCCCTTTTTTTTTGTTTTTGGAGTTTGGTTCTTGGTTTATCTTCTTTTGCAGGTGTGACGATTGAGCAACACAATTGGATAAATGATGGTAATACTTGTGGAATTAGAGTGTGTTGTTGTAATTTGAAGCTTGCTTTGGTGAGATTGCTCCAAAACCTACTCCTTTTATTTTTTTGATTGCATAGTTTTAGGTTTAGCTTTAGGAAGAGATGATATTCGAGGATGTATGGCTTTTATTTTTGGCTTTCAAGCGCATTTGAGGATAACTGGATATCGATGGCGTTGGGCCTCGATTTTATTTTCTTGGTTGCTTGAATGCTAGATTTGAGTTGTGCATACTTGTTTACCACCTCGTCTAGTTTGGTTTGGCATTTTTAGTTTTGGTTTTTTTTTTTCTCTTTTCTATTATTTTGATTTCTTTTCCTTTCTTTTTCGTTTTTTTTTGTCCTTCTCTTTTTCTTCCTTTTTTCCCTTTTTCTTTTCTTTTATTTTTCTTTTTCTCAATTAGCCGACTTTGTTGAGTGTAGTTTGTGCATATTTGAACCTTTGTTTTCTTTTTCTAGTGAATAAGGCATGCTTAGGAGCTTTTATTTTGACCTTTTAGGAGTTGGCAAGGTTTTGAAAACTTGTACAAACTTTTGTGTTCTAGGTTAGAGGTTTTGGTAAGATTGGTTGAACCTTTGGGAATTTGAAGCCTACTAGGAGTATTTGCACCTTGGTGGGGGTTTTATGTAACACCCCAATAATTCTCATCAAGTTATAAATGCTATTTTCAAGAAATATTGAGAATTATTAAAGTGTTATCGCCACGTGTGGAAACGTATCGGCTTACTCAGAATTTTGCAGCGGAAATAAAATAAACTAAATTTAAAATAAAACTAAATCTTATTACAACTTGGAACCATTAAGGCCCTGAAATTATTGAATCAACTTAAACGAAATAAATCCAACTTAATAAATGAAAATGTCTAAAATATCCCAAACTAAAACGTTAAATCGAATTTAGAAAATATTTCATAAAGTAAATAAATGTTTCAGAAATACCACTCGTCACTCAAGCCCATAATCTTCCCTGAATTCCTGCACAAACATACCTTGACCCTGAACGACTGCTCACCAATAATTGGGTCATCACAGGGTCAAGATATTAACAAGACCAAATTTGTACGGCGTCAGCAAAGCTGAGTACGACAATTAAATAAGCATACAGATCTATTGCATATAAAAATCATGTCAAAAGCTTAAATGCTATGGTGAGTAATTAGTTATTATTCCTTGTTAAACACATTTATTATTAATTGGCCCTCTAGAGCCGAAGCCAGTGTAAGCACCAGGCGAGTTGTCTATGCCTAGAAGGTGACGGTGGGAGCTACCCACGTCACAAATAAAGGAATGAGCTCAATCCGCTAATGGAACACGTGGATCCTACGGTTCCCTTAAAGTCACGAGTCTTGCCGTGACCCCAACCCACATCTATGCCAATACTCACGACGTGCACTTGTCGAGAGTTTTAATGCTTACCCGAATCTTTCACTTTAAGTGATTAGTGTCTTGAGAGTTGTTACACATAACAAGCACACACATACAATTCACATAACACTTGTTTTAATTATTGTTCAGATAAAACACACTGAACTCTTGCCTATTTAACGAGATTCCCATTAAGAACTTATGTCTTAAGTGGTATCCCAAAGCTATTAAAGGGCATGAAATATTCGGAGAATCTATTCATGCATTACCAATAAACTTAAAAGGGACAATCTGTCCATATGCAAAATAAATTGCTACTAATAAACTTGAAAGGGACAACCTGTCCATATGCAAAATAAATTGCTACTAATGAAGCATGAAATATTCAAAGAACCTATTCATGCAATATTCTCTTTTATAATCGGAACATGAAATAATCCTTCCTATTCTTTCCTTGAGTGGTTTGCAAACACAGGTTATACAAACAATTAAATTCACAATAAACAGTCATGTTCCACAAATTCACATATCTTGACAATCATGACAGAAATATGCAAAGTCATAACATGATACTACGTCTGAAAACTTATCAATCACGCGTACCTCGAATAAACTTGGTGGTACTCCACCTTTTCCTTTCAGAAATCGCGTAAGTAATATTCCTCGCCTATAATATATAAAAGACAACAGTATTAACTCGAGTCCCAAAATATCCAGCAGCTCTAACCTATCCTAAGACTTTCCATAAATTACCCGAAGATAGTATTTACTACTTAATCAATTGTATAAATACATTCTTTAATCCAAGATTTTTAAAAGAATTTTTTTTTTATATATATATATATATATATATACATACATACACGCATATACGAGTATACATATATGCATACACATATATATATACATAAGTTGAACAATAAAGCACCCCAAACAACACGGCTCGGTGCTACCTACGGGGCACAGCGGCCGGCGGTGACGACAAGGCAGCAGGTGGCGGCGGCTACGGTCAGACGGCGCTCCGGTGACGCGACGACGAGGTGGTGCTGCGTCCGGTGGTACTGGGTCCGATGGTGTTTCTGTTTTTTTTCCTTTTCGAAGATCGAGAGCAGCACGGTGTGGAGGTTACTGCGGGGACCGGCGAGGGTCGGCGGTTATACGGTGGTTGAAGGTGGTGGTAGTTGGGTGGTTATGGAGGTTGAAGGTTGAAGATTAGGGGTTGAAGATGAAGATTGGAACTTGATTTTGATTTTTTTTTTTTTTTCTTTTCTTCTTTGATTCACGGTGAGGGAGAAGCAGAGAGTGAAGATTTTGTTTTTTTTTTTTTTTTTTCTTTTTGCTTTTTGACCTAATTTGGTTTACCCTGGGGTATTTATACTGTTATGTGTTTAGGGTTTCTCAATGGGTTGGGCCTGTGGCAAACCCCTTTTAAGCCCTTATTAATTTAAACACTGAATTTATTTATTATTTCATTCTTTTTATTTATTTATTTATCTGTTTAAACGATTCCCGACCGACAATTAAAACCTTTATTAAATATTACCCATAATTTTCGTAAAAACGATTTCAAACATATAAATTATTTACATTTGCATAAAATAAAAATATTTAATTTATTTTATTACTTCCAAACCCGAAAATATTCGTTATGAGCGTAAAATCGCATATTTATGTGTAATTAACTCTTATACCAGGGTATAAAAATATGGGGGATTACATTATACCCCCCTTAAAAGAAGTTTCGTCCCCGAAACTTTGGTGCTAGTGACTTTAAGAATCAAAATGCTAAATAAGAATCTAAGGATGGACTAGAGCTGCTGTAACTTGTCAAACTTTCTATATGCACCACTTGTGCCCTAAGCTAGGCAATATGCCCAAAGACTATTGAAACTTGTCTTAAAGCGAGGAAAATCTATCGTACCAAATGCAAGCATGCAAAAATGGTACCTAAAATGCTATAAAAATGCTGTAAAAAAAACGCGAATTTCTATCGCATTCTACCCCCCTTAAAGAAAAAGAGTTACGCCCTCGTAACTCACCTCATTGAGAAACTGCGGGGTAATTTCCTCATTTCCTTTATACTCACCTGCTTGCTAGTGAATTTTGAAATTCGTTTCCACTTATTCATACTCTTGATAACCAAATCACTCTTATTACAAAGACATCTATAAGAAAATAAACTTCCAAAATATGGATGTCTTCTTCTTATATCAACTAAAATTACATAATATGCCTCATATATAAATATAATTCAATTGTTTCGAAATATCGAACAAATTAAGTATCTTTTGATTTCATGAGTAAAGTTATTTTATAGGGAATTGTTACCATTGCTCTCACATGCCTCAAGCAATCTTATGTACTTTAAGCTCAGCTTTCCCTTTTTGCCAAACAAACACATATGTCATTTGAAAATCTCTAATGCAACTCAAAATGAATCTTCCATCATTAGATCTATTCCCTATAGTGGCCTAATACCTACAAAATGAAACAATATGCTCGACTTTAGTTCCTAAACTCTGTTTCACTCTTCTCCAAAATTTCGCTAAGACTTTAAGTCACTTACTACGTTAATAATTCCTTTACCTTTATTGTAAAAAGCTATATGGTTCTCATTTCTCGTTGTAGGCATCTCATTTTTGAAAACAAACATATTTGAATTTTATTTCCATATCACAACTGTTAATGATTATACTTTATTTACGGAGAAAACATCAACCATTCTTTCCCTCTTTTGACAAACTAGATACCCCAAAATGAGTTAGATAACTTCATAATAATCACTTAATTAGCTCATCGCATAAATAACTCACTTCTTAGTAAACAATAAATAACATACTATTTTGTGATGCTCACATAGTTTCTCACAATCCAAAAACACATATTACTATTTGATAAAAACATTGAATTTTCATAGCCCAAAATGTTAAGCCATAATTCTTAGTTTCTTTGTTTCCACGACCCGCATCGCTTCTTTGTTTCCTTGTCCTCATCCATAGCTTGGTTTCTTACCAAAAGTATAACCCAAAGCAAAATACTTAAATAAGCGTCCAACACCCTCCTCTTTGCTATATTATTATTTAATCCAACTAAAAATTTACATAGGTTACCATGTCAAACTCATCATTGTCATTAAAATTCAACTCCTTACTCAAAAATTTCATCACCCGCTTTCAATATTGTAAATAAGCCATAATCTTTGACTATCTCTAAGCCTCATGCTTGCTTCATACCTAAGTGTCTTTATCAACATGTTACTTTTAGTTCTTATGGTCGATGTGTATGTCACAAATCACACGATACCACAATATCTTAAAATTCCCAAAACTAAAACTATCATCAGTACATCTACATTCTCGTAGTGTATCTAACCTCATATAGTTCTATACTTCATCTTTATACAATAAGCTTTCTTTTCTTTTAATGGTCTCACTTCATATTAGTAACTCCTCACCACAAGCTACACTTTTAATCCGCAAAACAAAAGTTGGTGCTCTATATAGTTGATTTGTTCCTCATGATGGTTGGAAAAACTCACACTGTAAATAACCATTTAAACGAATTTCGGTCATTTCTTCATCAGAGATGTAATAACCTCTAAAGAAATCCCTAACAAGCCTATTATAGAAATCAACTTAACCCCAAGTCGCAAACATCCTTCAAAGTATAAACCATTTGATAATAATAACTTTAGTCTTTACTAGCTCCATCAATATATTTTCTTTTTGAAACCAATGTCCCATAGTTGTAATTCCTTTATTCATAATTACCTCACACTAAGGCCCCATAAACAATCGATTCTTTCAACATGACTCCTAAAACACTCCTTAATCACTCATTACACTTTTCTTTAATCCTTTAAAATTCTCTTACGTCAATAAGATCAGTCTCTCATATCCGATTAAGAATCTTCGAGAACTTTCTTCATTAAGTCCCAAAAAGGTATCGCGATGGTCAGCTAGTTGATCAGCTCAATGGTATTGATTAACCTTATATCATCCACATTAATTCCTTAAACATCATACTAGATATTCCCATTAATCATTTTTTTTAATTACCTAAATTCCTCGATCCTTCAAGTCATCCCATAGTCACTCCATCCTGGGCCGTGGATACTTAATAAATCATAGTACTGCACTATCCTCTATCGTTTTTAGCAATGTAAAGCCTCATAAATTCATTTGCGCTAAAATACTTGTTCTTCTCCAAGTGACTATCATAACTTCTAATAAGTAATTCGTATAATCAATCAACACTCACTCTTCTTATAGGACACTTTTAAACTTATCTTTTATGGTTCTAATTAAAACTTTTAATTGGTGGTGAACTCAATAGCTTCCTTAGGCGATATTTCCCAAACCTTTATTCCCAATAGACAATTGAAATTCATTTATGCTTAACGCATCCGCTATCTTCCCTTTACTCTACTTTTCCCTTCTTTGAGTCAATATCACATAGACCAAAAGTAATTAATATTCCTTTTAGAACGAACTCTCTCATCTATACTTCTAAGATATCCCAAATGCTTTAATAACATCCTAAAGTACAAATAAGAAATGAAATTCTCCAAGATTTCCCCAACGAAACTTATGCTCTTCACACTTCGTCCTTATCTCATATTTATACAACATAAATCCATTTCACAACAATCCCATTGTTTTTTTTTTTTTATGCTAAGGGGTCAACATAACAGATAATCTTTTAGGTAATTCGGTATGCATGCTAAATCAAACTTAATTTCCCATTCCTTGAAACAGACTTGGATAAATCAAAACACATACTCCTATTCCGAACTAAACTTCAACTAAAGCAAAGCTCTAGGAGATATGATATTGAAGACATTCATAAACTGATCACCTTCCTCCTTGCCCATCAAGGCCAACTTGTTCATAGTATTGGATCCTCTTCTTCCTTAGGTTCTAGTACTTCTCACTTCTTCACTTGGCAATGGTAACTTAACCCTTATATTATTTTTTCTAAGAAGGAAAGAGAGACAATTATAACTTTCCCCTTAGGTATTCCACGAAGTACCATATCTTCAATGACAATTATGAACATTAACTATTGGAATTATACTGTTGACAAAATTTTTGGTGGTTTCGATTTCTGAGGATATCAAAACTACTAAATAACTTTAATATGATTTAAGTGGACACTTGATAGCATCTACTAATACATTTTCAATAGTAAACATTATAGCATATTAATGCAATAAAGTTGAACTTTACTCAATTCTACTTAATGCAATGGAAAATCCATGCGAAACTTGCTTATTTTTGTTGGCTTAGAACCAAAGAAAATTATTGAAATTCTAATACTTGCATAACCAAAATAACATGACAAACGACATAATAATCATTACTCAAAGAAATATGAAAATAATAAAGTTAATTGAAATATTCCTTGCTTAACTATTCCAAAAGTGGTCGTGCTTAAGAGAAATTTCAATCTTATATACTAAATGGCCTCAACCTTTCCTCATGAACATCAAAATTACCATGACATAACAACTTATATGCAAAGTACACTATCATTCTAAGACTAAATCCCCAAACACATTTGTAGTGCATCCCATTTATAGTCCAACCACAAATAGTAACACTCTATAACATCAAATTATCTCATTGTCAAAAGACCGCTTCACACTTTTTATCACCATTTTTTTTTCCATTGTTGATACTAATGTCAGCGTTTTCGTCACTAAAATCTACTAAGGCTTCACGATCACTTAAGTGAGTTCTGCCAAAATTTCATTTTATGTGTCCCTAGATCTTACTAACTTCCTATTCCTCATTACAAACGTCCTTAACAATCAATTTGACAGATAATCATCCAATTTCATTTCTTATTCATCCCCAATTATATCCTTTGTTGAAACGTTTTTACTTCTTTCTCTTATTCAATCCTGCTTTCACTTAGAGATATATAACAAATTTCATTTTGCACCAAACGCTCTCTTGATTCCTCTAACTATCATCCTTATCAATATTACCCACTCCAATGATATACTCTTGACCTAGTTACTTTTTAACAAAATGAGTTAATTTGCTACCTCGGATCAAGGGTATAGACATGACATTTAGTTCTTCCATTAGAAAAATACAAAAACTACCCATGTAATCAAAGAGATCTCATCATTATTTGGAAAATTTTGCAAAACACAACCCAAAAATAAAATAAAATAAAATAAAAAATACTCACATAACCATTGATCTCATTGGCATCAACCCAAACATAAGCATGTGCTTAACCTCAACCACCCTTAACGAATTTCCTCCGATCCCTTTGCAACTCCTCAATGTTGTAAAAAGAGACACTTCTTAAGTACTCATAAATATCCTTTGTTTTTTTTTGATTCTTTTTTTTTTTTTTATCCCTAAAAGTTAACTAAGTGCATGATGGAAAGGGCAACTTAATAACCTGAAAAGTACATAATCTCACGAAATCTTAAATGAAAACCCAAAATAACAACATAACTCCAATAATACAATCATTACTGCAACGCGGCTACCATATAGTTTCAGGAGATATGTGTGGTTCACAACACATAAAGCTAAGGCATATAATACTACACATATTAACCACGTACAAGTAATGCAAGAATGCAATAAAATGATATGCTTAAATTCTACATGTCCTTTCCAAAATTTGCACTAAAACTTTCTTTTAAACTTAAAACACAACTTTTACCATACCATCTCAAGTATACATCAAAATTCCACACAACCATATTGAGACACTATAAAACACACATAGAAAAATAAACTAGTCATTTTCATTCCCTTCCCAAATCCTCACTAAGGTCAAAAGAAAGAAAAATTTGAATTTAAATGTTTTATTTTGCTTTTAAATTATCCTTTGTTTTTTTTTTTTTGTAAATGAAAGTATATTTAGAATTTAGAAAGAAAAAAATTGACTTTTTAAGAAAATTTTTGGATCAAAAACCTGAGGCTCTGATACCACTTTGTAACACCCCAATAATTCTCATCAAGTTATAAATGCTATTTTCAAGAAATATTGAGAATTATTAAAGTGTTATCGCCACGTGTGGAAACGTATCGGCTTACTCAGAATTTTGCAGCGGAAATAAAATAAACTAAATTTAAAATAAAACTAAATCTTATTACAACTTGGAACCATTAAGGCCCTGAAATTATTGAATCAACTTAAACGAAATAAATCCAACTTAATAAATGAAAATGTCTAAAATATCCCAAACTAAAACGTTAAATCGAATTTAGAAAATATTTCATAAAGTAAATAAATGTTTCAGAAATACCACTCGTCACTCAAGCCCATAATCTTCCCTGAATTCCTGCACAAACATACCTTGACCCTGAACGACTGCTCACCAATAATTGGGTCATCACAGGGTCAAGATATTAACAAGACCAAATTTGTACGGCGTCAGCAAAGCTGAGTACGACAATTAAATAAGCATACAGATCTATTGCATATAAAAATCATGTCAAAAGCTTAAATGCTATGGTGAGTAATTAGTTATTATTCCTTGTTAAACACATTTATTATTAATTGGCCCTCTAGAGCCGAAGCCAGTGTAAGCACCAGGCGAGTTGTCTATGCCTAGAAGGTGACGGTGGGAGCTACCCACGTCACAAATAAAGGAATGAGCTCAATCCGCTAATGGAACACGTGGATCCTACGGTTCCCTTAAAGTCACGAGTCTTGCCGTGACCCCAACCCACATCTATGCCAATACTCACGACGTGCACTTGTCGAGAGTTTTAATGCTTACCCGAATCTTTCACTTTAAGTGATTAGTGTCTTGAGAGTTGTTACACATAACAAGCACACACATACAATTCACATAACACTTGTTTTAATTATTGTTCAGATAAAACACACTGAACTCTTGCCTATTTAACGAGATTCCCATTAAGAACTTATGTCTTAAGTGGTATCCCAAAGCTATTAAAGGGCATGAAATATTCGGAGAATCTATTCATGCATTACCAATAAACTTAAAAGGGACAATCTGTCCATATGCAAAATAAATTGCTACTAATAAACTTGAAAGGGACAACCTGTCCATATGCAAAATAAATTGCTACTAATGAAGCATGAAATATTCAAAGAACCTATTCATGCAATATTCTCTTTTATAATCGGAACATGAAATAATCCTTCCTATTCTTTCCTTGAGTGGTTTGCAAACACAGGTTATACAAACAATTAAATTCACAATAAACAGTCATGTTCCACAAATTCACATATCTTGACAATCATGACAGAAATATGCAAAGTCATAACATGATACTACGTCTGAAAACTTATCAATCACGCGTACCTCGAATAAACTTGGTGGTACTCCACCTTTTCCTTTCAGAAATCGCGTAAGTAATATTCCTCGCCTATAATATATAAAAGACAACAGTATTAACTCGAGTCCCAAAATATCCAGCAGCTCTAACCTATCCTAAGACTTTCCATAAATTACCCGAAGATAGTATTTACTACTTAATCAATTGTATAAATACATTCTTTAATCCAAGATTTTTAAAAGAATTTTTTTTTTATATATATATATATATATATATACATACATACACGCATATACGAGTATACATATATGCATACACATATATATATACATAAGTTGAACAATAAAGCACCCCAAACAACACGGCTCGGTGCTACCTACGGGGCACAGCGGCCGGCGGTGACGACAAGGCAGCAGGTGGCGGCGGCTACGGTCAGACGGCGCTCCGGTGACGCGACGACGAGGTGGTGCTGCGTCCGGTGGTACTGGGTCCGATGGTGTTTCTGTTTTTTTTCCTTTTCGAAGATCGAGAGCAGCACGGTGTGGAGGTTACTGCGGGGACCGGCGAGGGTCGGCGGTTATACGGTGGTTGAAGGTGGTGGTAGTTGGGTGGTTATGGAGGTTGAAGGTTGAAGATTAGGGGTTGAAGATGAAGATTGGAACTTGATTTTGATTTTTTTTTTTTTTTCTTTTCTTCTTTGATTCACGGTGAGGGAGAAGCAGAGAGTGAAGATTTTGTTTTTTTTTTTTTTTTTTCTTTTTGCTTTTTGACCTAATTTGGTTTACCCTGGGGTATTTATACTGTTATGTGTTTAGGGTTTCTCAATGGGTTGGGCCTGTGGCAAACCCCTTTTAAGCCCTTATTAATTTAAACACTGAATTTATTTATTATTTCATTCTTTTTATTTATTTATTTATCTGTTTAAACGATTCCCGACCGACAATTAAAACCTTTATTAAATATTACCCATAATTTTCGTAAAAACGATTTCAAACATATAAATTATTTACATTTGCATAAAATAAAAATATTTAATTTATTTTATTACTTCCAAACCCGAAAATATTCGTTATGAGCGTAAAATCGCATATTTATGTGTAATTAACTCTTATACCAGGGTATAAAAATATGGGGGATTACATTTTAGGTAGCCTTCTCCGTGCATGGTTAGTCTTGGGCGCTTATTTCCTCTACCTTTGAGCCTAAATCAAGAGTTTGTCTAGATTCCCGAGTTTCAAGTGACCGAGCCACCCTTGGGGACGACGAATGTAACGACCCTGATTTTTCATGATATTTCAGCCTTGACTTATGTGTATTTATGTGATGTTATGTATAGTTCAAATTTATTTTGAACTATTTATTTTATTTTATGTGTGAATAATTCCGATTTAATTCGAATTATTTTATTTGCAGTTATTATTATTTATTTTAATTATTATTTAATTAATTAGAATTTTATTATTTAATTTTCTAATTAATTATTTAATATTTTGGGCTAAATCAATTTAAGCATGTTTAATCATGCGGTTTTTGTAAATCAGCCCAATTGATCACGAAAGCCCAAATTTTGGCCCTTTTCTCTTGCTTGGCCGGTTGGCCCTAATATTTGGTGGCAAATTTTGCCACTTGCCTCATGTTCACACCTTAACTAACTCTATAGATAGAGGAGTTAGTAAGGCTATTGCTCATTTTTGTCATCCTTGCCATTTTATGCACTTGCCATCAAAAGTTTAAACACAAAACTCCCTCTTATTTGCTCTCTTGCCTCATGCCATTTTTGGCACCTTGGTTCCATCAAATTATTCATCAGTTTCTTAACCCAAAACTTAAAGATTCATACCCTATTGATCTTTAAGTATCCTAAACACAATCTAAACCCAATTGTTTCAATCAAGATCATTGGTTCGGGTTTGGTTTGATCGTGTTCGTGTGGGAGCCGTGTGGTTCGAGTGGGTTCGTGTGGTGGACCGTGTTGATCAAGGTGGTCCGTGGTGGTGGCCGTGCATCACAGCCGTGCAGCAGGGCCGTGTTCGAAGTGGTGTTCGTGTGCAAGGACCGTGCCGTGTGTGTGTGCCGTGCCGTGTTCATGTGTTGTGCGTGGCTGGGCCATGTTCTTTGGGTAGTTCCGGGCAGCAATTTTTGTGTTGATTTGTGTGTTAATCTTCAACAAGGTAACATACTTTCTCAACTTAATTGGTATACTATGATTATAGTATAGATTAAATGCATATATGGGTTTATTTGTTGAAGTTGAACATGTTTTTAAGTATGATTTATAATCTGATTTTGAGATGATTTGATGATGATTTTAAGGTTTCAAAATGATGATTTCATGATTAAGGTTCATTATTAAGTTTTATGAAAATCGTGTTCAATTTTGGTGAAAGTTGGATGATTGAAAGTTGATAAAATTGTTGTTTAAAAGTGTTGTTTTATGCGTGTAATATGATGATTATTATGGGTTTAAGTTCTTGATGAGTTCTTTATGAATCTTGATGAGTTCTTTATGAATCTTGATGAGTTCTTTATGAATCTTGATGAGTTCTTTATGAATCTTGATTAGTTCTTTATGAGTTCTTGGTCGAGTCTTGAGAGTTAAAGAAAATGATTAAGTTTATTAAAGAAAGTCAAGAAAATGTTAAAGAAAGTTAAAGAATGGATTAAGAATATTGATTATTGTTGGTTAGACTCAAGATTAAGGCGTAAAGGAAATTCTTGAGAATAACTTCGTGTTTTAACTGATTATTTTCGAGAATCAAGGCGCAAAGGCAATTCTTGAAATTAATTAAGTTACGATTAAGATGATTAAGGTTTAAAGATTTAATTAATAACTTAGCTTGATTTCGTAGCTAGACGCCTAAAACTTAGAGTAAGATTCTATGTTTTTGGGTTAAGACGTTGCCCCTATTCCATCCGCGGTATTGGGATAGTTGGAGTCTTACTATGTTGTCTTCGGATGTGGATTTCCAGTAAGATTGGTTTTACGGGACTTGGGAGTAAGATTCTCATTTCCTAACATAGTAGAAAGTTCGAATGCGTAAGATGCGTTCGTACGAGCATAGT
The DNA here is from genome assembly GCA_951394345.1 of Salicornia ramosissima. Classification (NCBI taxonomy): domain Eukaryota; kingdom Viridiplantae; phylum Streptophyta; class Magnoliopsida; order Caryophyllales; family Amaranthaceae; genus Salicornia; species Salicornia ramosissima. Next base: position 16,869,689 of record OX596235.1, read on the forward strand.
CCGGTCTAGTTTATGAATGATTGCGCCAAAGATAGTTGGATAAGGTTGTGTGAGTCGAGTTTGATTGGATGATTTCGCATGTTTTGTTGTTGATTTGGTTATTTGATTTGTGCTATGTTCATGTGTATTCCCATTAGGGTGAGTCAGTTATGTTACTCGCCACTGATGGTGGACTGTTGTTTATTTTCCAGGTAATTCTGATAACGAGGCTCTTGCTTAGTTTTGGGCTGGGCGAGCGTCGATATTTTAATATGATTGTATTTTCATTATTTGTTGATTTTGGATAGTATTAGACTATAGTATGGACTTGTATACATTTGTTTGAACTCTGACATGTGTTTGGAGTTTATAGTATATTAGACTTGTAGTTTGACTTTTGGTTTAGTATTGTACAAACTTGTGGGTATTTGTACTTTTGGAATCATAATAATAATATTTGAGGTATTAGTTTTTAATTCTTAAGTATTTGAGTTGTTAGTTATGACTTTTCGACTCGTCGGTTTCTTCCGCGCCGATTTAAGCGAGTCGGGTCGTCACAACGAAGGCATTCATTTCTTAGTTAATTTCATTTTTCTCCTTTTTCATTCACTTTTTTTTTCCACATTTTGTGATTAGGCTTTTTCTTTGCCGAATTGGCTTTTGTTTTTCGTTTTTTCTATTCACTTTTAGAGCCCTTTTGACCTTGAGCCTTTCTTTCATTGAGCCACGTTACAAGCCATTTCCTTTACTTTTATTTCACCCTTTTAGATAAGTGAAGTTAGGGATCTTGGTGTTGTTTTGTATGGTTATGAGCTTTGGAATTGTAAAGACTAAGCTTCTTTAGTTCTCTTATTGTGGATTTTCATGAGAAATAAAAGCCGACCAAGTATGAAAAAAGCGATGTCTTCATTAAATTCAAAAAAAAAAAAAGTAGCATTTCATATTTTGGAGTAAGAATGAATTTATATCTCAGAAATTTCAATTAAAAAAAACAAAAAAACAAGAAAAAAAAAAACAAGAAAAATATTAAAAAAAAAAAATTCCAAGCTTCCTCCTTCCATTTCTCACAATGAGGACATTGTGTCCTTCAAGCTTGGGGGGGAGGAAGTCAAAAAAAATTCCAAGCTTCCTCCTTCCATTTCTCACAATGAGGACATTGTGTCCTTCAAGCTTGGGGGGGAGGAAGTCAAGAAAAAAGTTTTTTTTTTTTTCCTTTCTTTCTTTTAGGACCTTGTAAAATTTTTGGTCCATTTGGTTTAGATTGTTTCTTGAATAAGCTTGGGGGAGGTTTCCCCGATAGTTTGGTTAGTGTGATCCCTTGTGTTTTGAACTTCACTTTAGGATACCACCACATAGCCAAATTTTTCCACACCCTTACCCAAGCCTTACATTACATCCATAAGAAGTCCTTCCGACCCATGTGGGGTTGAGCCCTCCTTGTCTTTCGGGAACTAGCCAAGTATATTGAGCGGGCGAACAAGGGGAGTGATGGGGGGTTAACTCTAGCTCCACATTAAATGATCCACTCACAACGGATCCGTTTTCCCATTTCTTTCCGGTTCCTTCGCGGAATCATGAGGCACTCCTAGTTAGGTGGATTTGAACCCTTTGGTTGGGTTGTGGTATGTTTGCTAGAACTAGCTCTGGGACTATTAGGTTGTGCATAGTTTTCTTAGTTTTCTTTCTTTCTTCCTTTTGGGCCAATTTCTTAGGTCCTTTGCATGCCAAGTTTAGTAGAATTTAGAAAACATTGTGTTCTCTTTTGCACATTCTCCTTTCGGCTAGTGCGTTAATTTATTTTATTTTCTTTTTCCTTTTTAGTTTTAGATTAATTAATAGTTGGTAAGAGTTATGGGTTAGCTCTTTGGAAACCCTTACGAGAGCATACTCGTCCTCTTTGGCGACTTTGGGGTTTAAAGGGCTTGTTACTTGCGCTAAAAGTGACCGTGATTCCTACGAAAGTGAGTTAGGATTTTGTTTTGTTTTGAGTTGTTTTGTTTTGTTTTGATCGGTCCATTTAGGACCTATTTCTTAGCTTCTTTTAGCTTGATTTTTGGTCGTTCTCGTCTTTGTTTTATCGTTTTTAGGGTGTTTCAGCTTAGTTTTGAGTTTTTCTTAGATTTTATTTGTTTTTGTGTTAGTTTGGTTCTTTTTGCTAATAATTAGCTAAAATATATGTTGCTTGAGTTGTATCGTTTTTTGTGCAGATAATTTCGGGCTTTGAACGGGTTGTGAGAGGTCTCGAGCGGATTCCGAGGAGCCGGGATTGGCACCGAGGTGACAACGGGGCACTTAGGGAGCAAGAAGGCCTAGATTTGAAGGCTACGCGACCGTGCAAGCTAGCAGTGCACGGTCGTGCAGATCAGCAACCCAAGAGCATGGGTGCACGATCGTGCAAAGTATAACTGCACGATCGTGCAACCCCTCTTTCCCAGGCCACGATCGTGCAAGTTATAGCTGCACGGTCGTGCAGCCCCTCGTGCAGAGATCAGAAGTCCCCTTCTGATCTGCACGATCGTGCAGGCTATCCTTGCACGATCGTGCAGATTTCACTTCGTTTCGCCACGATCGTGCAAGGTTCAACTGCACGATCGTGCAACTAAGTTGCACGATCGTGCAGCCTATTACTGCACGATCGTGCACGGTGCAGCTCGTGATTTTGTTTAATTAGCCATGTGCTTTGTATTTTTTAGTATAAATAAGGGGCTTAGGCATTGTATTAAAAAAAAAAGTTCTCAGATTTTAGAATAGTTTTTAGCTAGCATAAACACACTCTCAAGTAGTAGATTTCTCTTAAAAGATTTCAATTTAATTCCAAGTTTTAACATTGTTCTTAGTTCTTGTTTCCAATCCTTGTAAACCAAGATTCCATTAGTTTCAATTAAAGTTCAAATCAGGTTTTGTTTTAGTTTTCATTGTTAATTTTGTTGAGTTTCTTAATTTCTTGTTATCATTTTAGTTTCATTAGAATTAGTTTTGAATTCATAGAATAGTTTAATTTGAATTTCATGATTTTAGCTTTAATGGATTGCATTAGTGAGTAGTTCCTTTTCTAAGGATTGGATGACTTGATGTTATAGATTTTGGGGGTTAATCATTGGATTGTTGGTGTTTGAATAATCTTGATTATAATTTCTTGATTGCTAGAGGTAGTAATTAGGATTGTGAATTGATGAAAGTATTTGATGAACTCGGTTTTGGGTTTTGCTAATTTGACTATTCGAGAGAGGTTATCTTAGCCGATCCTAGAATTTCCTATCACCTAATCGAGAGAGGGTGTTGGGATTGAGTCCGTTAAGTGCTTTTGAATGTTCACATTGCAATTGAGATAATCGAACATGAATTAATTCAATGACTATAATTCCTCCGATTGAAGTAACGTTAGGAATTCCAATCTTTAGAGTTTTTAATTTTGATATTTCCATTTGCATCGATTTCGTCTCTTTTCGATTAGTTTTAATTCTTGTAGTTTAGGTTTAATTCCAACATTCAATCAACAATTAAAGATCCTTGGATCATTCTAAATTCACGACTAATTCCGCATTAGTTCCTCGTGGATCGACCCTAACTCCGCTAATACTACGTGTTAGTTGTTAGGTTTATAAATTGTATATTTGTTTGGCGACTAGGGCCGCGACACCCTAGGAGCCGATCAAGCCTTTATAATTTTATATACTTTTTGTAATACACTTTTATGTTATTGTTTGTTTTCGAACCCATGATCTCTTGGATAGATTATGGGCCCTCGGACCACTACGGCTTGCATCCCAGTGTGATAACTTTTATCAATTTTTTTTAGAACTCTTGTTTTTCGTTTTAATATGATAAAATACATTAAACCAGTATATGAAAACAGATTGGTATTATCCTCTATAAATTCCGGATTACCCACCCCTCTTTACCACACATCTCTTATCTTATCCTTATTCTCTTAAACTTATCACCAAATATAATTTTTTTTTCTCCATCCTCCAAACATCCGGCCACCATGACTCCCAACAACAACCACCAACAATCTTCCTCTCCATCTTCTTCAGTGGAAGAAAATTTAAGAGCCATAGAATTCTACTTATTTTTAATTGCCGCGTTATTTGTATTAATTGTAGCTATTATGTTTGTCATTTTAATAAACAAGTAAGTTTTTTTTTGGTGTTTTGTCATTTTATCTATTTGTTTGTACCTTGTTACAAACATGGATTTTTTTTGTACTAGGTAAAGTATGTCAGTGGTATTCCAGTTATGGTTATCTAAATGTCATTGTCTTTTCTTCTTCTTTCTTTTTTTTTTTGTTCATTTTGCATTAATTATTCTAGTTGATTCATTTAATCTCATTATACTACCTATGACACATAATAAACTAAGGGGGAGATAAATAGAGTAATAATAGTTTATTATTAAAATAATGACATGTTTAACATGAAGAAAATTAATTAATATATACTTATTTTATTGTAGCAAAATGGCCGAAGTCATGAAAAGACAGTTTAATGCTCTTGAATTATCCGGCAAAAATTTTCTAGAATGGTCAGTTGATGTACAAATTAACCTTAAGGCTCAAGGGTTGGAACACGCTATTGCCAAAGATGATGACTCTATAAAGGCCACAGAACAAGAAAAAGCAAAAGTTGTTGTCTTTTTAAGGCACCACCTTAGTGACATCTTGAAATCTGAATACTTGAGGGTTGATGACCCTAATCAATTATGGGAAAACCTCCATGACAGATTTGGGCACCACAAAGCAGTGCTCCTTCCCAAGGCCCAATATGATTGGTCCAGTCTGAGGTTTCAAGACTTTAAATCTGTCAATGAATATAACTCAGCAATGTTTAGAATTGTAACGGTATTACAATATTGTGATATTCTGGTCTCAGATGAAATGATGATTGAGAAAACTCTCTCTACTTTCCATGCAAATGACATTATACTCTCACAACATTATCGCAACAAAGAACTCAAGAAGTATTCTGAGTTAATTTCTTTGCTACTTGTTGCTGAGCAGAACAATGATCTGCTACTAAAAAATCACAACCTTAGGCCTACTGGGTCTAAGGCAGTGACTGAGGCTAATTTAGTAGAAGGAACACAACCACCTGAATCAAATTTTGTGAATAGAGGTGGGCGTGGAAAATTTAATCATCGGGGTAGAGGACGTGGTAATTACCGTGGTAGGGGACGTGGACGTGGTAAGCACCACTTCTCTACAAATAACAACAATTTTAAACATTTTGACAAACAAAAGGGAAAAGAAACCATGAGCTATAAATTTACTTCTGCTAAAGGAAAATACACAAGCAACAGATGTGGCATGGCCGGGCACTGGGTACGTACGTGCCGAACTTCTAAGCATTTCGCAGACTTATACCAAGCTTCCCTCAAAAATAAAGATAGAAAAGCATAAGCAAATTTTTTTGCCGGAACAAGTACTTCAATGCCTAGTTTGGATGTTTCTGACTTTTTTATGGATGAAGTTGATGACTCTATGTTTAATGGAAACAATAAAATATAAATGTATCTTTATATTATTATGCTACTAAAAGCCTCCCTTTTATTATTGTATTTTTTTCTCTTGTTGTTAAATTATCTATGTATTGCATTTCCCTAATTTTTATTAATAAAAGTTTTTTTTCTTTTTATTATACTAATTTCATATTTATTATGAAGATATGGATATTCGTGGATCTCAAAACCAATGCCTTTTGGACAGCGGAACAACACACCATTTTGAAAAGTAAAGAATATTTTTCAGAACTAAAGATGTTCCAAGCAAGTGTAAACACCATATCAGGATCAACAAAATTAATAGAAGGTTCCGGAAAAGCATGCATGATACTTCCTAGAGGAACGACATTAATAATTAATGATGCATTATTTTCTAGTAAATATCAAAGGAACCTCATAAGCTTTAAAGATGTACACAAAAATGGGTTTCATCTGGAAACAATGATTTCAGATAATAAAGAATATCTATGCATTACGGCTGAAAAATGTGGCAAGAAACACATATATGAGCAATTGCCGGCATATTCCTCAGGACTATATCTTATTTATATACGTCCAATTGAAATAAACATGGTATCTAATCGGAAGATAGATAATCATGAATTGCTTAATTTATGGCATGACCGATTAGGTCACCCAGGTACTGGAATGATGCATAGAATCATTGAAAATTCAGTTGGACATTCAGTCAAGAATATTAAAATTCCAAAGTATGATAAATTATCATGCACAGCATGTTCACTTGGTAAGTTGATAACAAGACCATCATTGAACAAAATAGCCACTGAATCTCCATCATTTTTAGAAAGAATTCAAGGAGATATATGTGGACCTATTAATCCTGCTAGTGGACCATTTAGATATTTCATGGTGTTGATAGATGCTTCAACACGATGGTCACATGTAAGCTTGTTGTCCAGTAGAAATATTGCATTTTCAAAATTACTTGCTCAAATAATCCGGCTAAGAACTCACTTTCCAGAAAATACAATCAGAAGGATACGGCTTGATAATGCTGGGGAATTTACATCCTAAACATTTAATGACTATTGTACTTCAATTGGGATTGAAGTAGAGCATCCTGTTGCTCATGTCCATACACAAAATGGCCTCGCAGAATCTCTAATTAAAAGGCTGCAATTAATTGCAAGGCCATTATTAATGAGTTCAAATTTACCTTCATCTGCTTGGGGTCATGCAGTATTACATGCCGCCGCATTGATTAGACTAAGACCAACAGCTTATCATAAGTTCTCACCACTCTAGTTGGTCTCTGGGCACGAACCAAACATATCCCATCTGAAAGTTTTCGGTTGTGCTGTGTATGTCCCAATCGCTCCGCCCCAACGCACGAAAATGGGTCCACAATGAAGGCTGGGGATTTATGTGGGATTTGATTCTCCGTCTATCATAAAATATCTCGAGCCAGTGACTGATGATGTTTTTACTGCTAAATTTGCAGATTGTCATTTTCATGAAACTGTATTCCCAGCCTTAGGGGGAGAGAAAGTGGACCCACAAAAGAAAGAAATAGAAATTACATGGAATGCAACACAACTACAATTTTTAGATCCAAGAACGAATGCTTGTGAACAAGAAGTTATGAAACTTGTGCATCTACAAAGTGTTGCTAACCAACTACCTAATGCATTTACAGATGCAAAGAAAGTCACAAAATCACACATTCTTGCAGAAAATGCACCTGCATGCATCGGGATTCCTGCAGATAATAAGACTAACGAGAATGAGTCTATTGTGCGTAGAAAGCGCGGAAGGCCGCCTGGTACAAAAGATTCTAAACCAAGGAAGTTGAGGAAACAAAATGGGATGGAAAATGGGACTAACATCATCATCTCTACCGAGAACCGAGAAAATAAAAATAAAAATGACAACAAAGAGAGTGAAATCCTAACGGATGAAGACAAGTGTATTGATAATAATGAAATGTCAATAAATTACATTACTACAAAGACACAATGGAATAGAAAAAATGTTGTCATAGATGAAATTTTTACTTACTCCGTAGCGGTTGAAATGGCACATGATGAGAATGATGTCGAACCAAAGACAGTGGATGAATGCCGTCGTAGAGACGATTGGCCACGATGGAAAGAGGCCATTCAAGCAGAATTAAATTCACTCGAAAAGAGAGAAGTCTTTGGGCATATCATCCAAACACCACAAGGTGTAAAACCAGTTGGATATAAATGGGTGTTTGTAAGAAAAAGAAATGAGAAAGATGAGGTAGTAAGATATAAAGCAAGACTTATAGCACAAGGTTTCTCCCAAATGCCAGGGATTGATTATAATGAAACATATTCTCCCGTAGTTGATGCAACTACACTAAGATTTCTGGTAAGCTTGACAGTGTCTGAAAAATTACAAATGCGCTTAATGGATGTTGTGACTGCATATCTATATGGGACACTTGATACTGACATTTATATGAAAGTCCCCGATGGATTTAAATTACCAGAAAACCACAAACCCAAGGATGGAAATGCTCTCTATAAAATTGAAAAGATCACTCTACGGGTTAAAACAATCAGGGAGGATGTGGTATAATCGACTCAGTGAATATCTTCTGAGAGAAGGATTCAAAAATGATCCAATTAGCCTCTACGTATTCATCAGACGATCGCAGTTAGGTTTTGTTATCATCGCAGTCTATGTGGATGACCTAAACATTATCGGGACTCCTAAGGAGCTCGAGATAACTACGAAATATTTGATGAAGGAATTTGAGATGAAAGACCTTGGAAAAACTAAATTTTGCCTCGGTTTACAAATTGAACATCTAAAGAAGGGGGTTTTCATCCATCAATCGAACTACACTGAAAGGGTTCTAAAGCGTTTCTATATGGACAAGGCACACCCAACAAGTTCTCCCATGATTGTTTGATCTTTAAATGTGAAAGACGACCCATTTCGACATCAAGAAGAAAATGAAAAGGTTCTCGGTCCAGAAGTACCTTATCTCAGTGCTATCGGCGCTTTGATGTACTTAGCAAATAACACACGACCTGACATTGCTTTTGCAATAAATTTGTTAGCTATGTACAGTAATGCACCAACCAAACGACATTGGAATGGAATCAAACACCTATTCTGTTATCTTCGCGGAATAAAGGATCTCGGTTTATTCTATCAATCAAGTGAAGGCGCTACCCTTGTCGGATATGCAGATGCTGGTTATATGTCAGACCCTCAAAAGGCAAAGTCGCAAAATGGATATGTGTTCACCTTTGGAGGAACTGCAATATCATGGAGGTCAACAAAACAAACATTGACTGCTACATCATCAAACCATGCAAAGTTAATCGCCTTATATGAAGCAGGGCGGGAGTGCGTCTGGCTGAGATCAATGATCAGTCATATTCAAGAATCATGTGGAATGAAAACAATTTCAGAAAATCCAACGGTAATCTATGAAGACAACACTGCATGTATCACTCAAGTCAGTGAAGGTTTCATCAAAGGTGATAGAACTAAGCACCTATCACCAAAACTCTTCTTCACACATGATCTCCAGAAAGAAGGGAAGGTTAACATCCAGCAAGTTAGGTCATCACTACAAGAAAAACGAGTTTGGGCAACGAATTTTTTTATCAAGTGTGTCAAAAATTAATATCGTTGCACAAAATACTATAATGGGCAACGACAATTATATTGTTGCACAAATCTTTATTTGGGTGACAATTAAAACTATTTCGATGCCTACCTACCAATTTGGGCGACTATCCAAATATTTGTTGCCCATTTATTAGTTTTGGGCCATAAAATGATTTATTATTTCGTTGCCCAAAATTACCAAAAAAAAAGGCGGCATGTTTTCCCACTCTTTTACCCCGCCCATTATTTCATTCATCCACTACCCAAATAATTAAAAAAAAAAAACCAAAAACCTTTCATCTTCTCTCACTGTTACACAAAGGCGGTAGTTCTCAGTTCTCACAAACGCCTCCACGCTGCAGGTCCAAACGCACGCCTCCACGCTGCAGGTGCAAACGCCCGCCTCCACGCTGCAGGTGCAAACGCCTCCACGCTCGATCTCTTTCTCTCTACTTAGGTCAGATTTCATTTTCTAACCATTTGTGAGGTAATTCGAATTTTTGCTTCAGTCTGAATTTTTTGAGGTAATTCAAATTTTTGCAGATTTACTTCTTATTGGTGCAATTGGAATTGAAGGATTGAAGTTTACTATTTGTGAGGTAATTCGAAGCTTTGGTTCAGTCTGAATTTTGTTGTAAAACTGCAGATTTCGTTTCTTTGATTCAGTCTGAATGTCATTGTGTATCTTGCATTTCTTTTAAAAAATTCGTAATTGCAGACTGAATGTCGTTATGTATGTGCTTCAGTCTGAATTTTGTTGTAAAACTGCAGATTTTGTTTTTTTGATTCAGTTTAAGTGTCATTATGTATCTTGCATTTCATTTCAAAAATTTGTAATTGACGTTGTGTATGTGCTTCAGTCTCTGAATGTCGTGTAATTGCAGACTGAATTCATTGCAGTTAGACTATCTTTGTTAGTCTGAATTAATACTTTATGAAGAGTCAATAGTGTATACATCTAAAACCATTAATATGGAACAAACCGACACACAAATTAAGATATTTAAGCTTACATTATTATGCTTGGTTTATACTTTATATAGACCTTGAATACCTGGTTGCACTTACTGATTTTTTTTTTGTTTATTAATAGTGCCTTAAAATACCATATTGGTAAACTGATCTTTTTTTCTTGTCTATTGTATCAATTACTCATTGTGTGATTCCTGTTGAAGCATTTGCACCATGTAGGATTCTAACCCCACTTTTTTTTCCTGTTGAAGCTAACTTACTTTCTTGTCTTTGGCTTTCAACTTAATCCTCAAGTTGCTATTAGCATAGAGAAGACAATAAACATTGTTCTTTAGAGAAATCCATACATGTAGTATTTAGACTTGTTATTTCCAATGGTCGTCTTTTCTGACACCTCCTTGATATGTTTCTCTTTGTTGTGCTTGGACTATGTATGAATCATCTCTTGGTGTGCTTAGAGTCTTAGACTGTGTGCCTCCTTTTCCCTCTTCCAATTTTCATTAAATATGAATTTCTGTTAGGTGGTTCTATATATGTTTATGATAAATGATGATAATGAAGATCATGGTTTATCGTGTTTATTTCAATTGAATTACATACAGGCAATTGGTTTTTTTCCTGATTTGTTATTGAAGCTTTTGATTGTGAATATCATGTATCCTTTATGATGATAATGATTTTTTCGATATGGTCTATGTGAATCTTTGACAGCTAACTAGTTTTCATTCAAATTTTAGAAATAATAAATATGAAATAGTATTTTAGGTCGTAGAATTTAGATGTTTTCATGTACAATATTATTAAATATACTCTATCTTATTTATATTATTTGATTGATTTTCTTTTTGAATTTATATTGAATGTATCGAATACAAGTTTTGAAATGAATAAAGTAAAAGGTCATATTTGATAAAAAAAATTATTTTGCTTTCTGAAGGATGAATACCGATCGAAGTTGGATGTATCATAAAGGGGTAAAAGATAGGCAAAAACTAGAGTATGTAAATGGTGTCAATGAGTTTCTAGAGTTTTCTTTTAAGGAGAAGTGTCATGACACTTTATTGAAGTGTCCTTGTTTAAAGTGTAGATTAGTTTTGACTCAAAATCGAAATGCCATGAAAATTCACTTGCTAGTACATGGAATAGATCGTAACTATAATCCGTGGGTGTGTCATGGAGAAATAGAGGATCAAAATAATATTAGGGAAGAAGAGTATTTGGGTGAGGTTCCAAGTAGTGAGGATGATGAAGTGCCCTTTGATGACATGGCTCCATTAGTTTTTGATGCGACCAATATGTGGAATTCTACAACTTCAAGAGTAGTAGATGGTGATGAAGAAATCATGGAGGTTGGATCGATTAATGAAAATAATGAAGCTCCTAAAGATTTTTTAAAATTGATGGAAGACATGGAGGCTGAGTTGTATCCTGGTTGTCAAACGTTTAAGAGGCTAGAGTTTTTAGTTTCTTTGCTACACATCAAAGTTAGCGGTAAGTGGAGTGACAAGTCTTTTTCAATGTTATTGAACACGTTGCATAGGGCATTTAATTATGACAAGAACTTTCCATCGAGTTCCTATGAAGCAAAAAAATATAATAAAGCATTAGGGTTGGACTACGTTAAGATTGATGCGTGTGTCAACCATTGTGTTTTGTTTCGAAAAGAGTATGCAAATGAAGTTCAATGCCCTAAATGTTTGGCCCCTAGATGGAAGGAGAAAGTCACACAAGGTGATGGATATTCTGATGTTGATGATGATGGTGGTCCTAATGTGAGAGCGCGGACACCTCAATTAGTATTGCGTCACTTTCCGTTAATTCCAAGGCTGCAAAGGATGTTTATGTCTTCAAAGTTGGCTGCTCATATGCGATGGCATAAGGAGAAATCGGCTGATGATGATGGTATAATGAGACATCCAAGGGATTCAAAAGCATGGAAGTCATTGGATGAATTATATCCAGACTTTGCTGCAGATGCACGCAATGTTCGATTAGCTTTAGCTAGTGATGGGTTTAATCCGGGAGCTAACATGAGTAGTAGATATAGTATATGGCCAGTAATGCTTGTGCCTTATAATTTACCTCCTTGGATGTGCATGAAGAGTGATAACATAATGTTGTCTTTGTTAATTCCTGGTCCGAGATCTCCCGGTAATGATTTAGATGTGTTTTTGCAACCTCTGATAGATGAACTTAAGGAATTATGGGAGGTTGGGGTAAAAACTTTTGACTCTCATAGAAAGGAAACCTTTAATATGCACGCAATATTAATGTGGACAATTTCAGATTTTCCAGCTTATGCAAATTTGTCAGGTTGGAGCACTAAAGGGTTTCTTGCTTGTCCTAATTGTCATAAAGATACGCACTCGAAAAGGTTACGACATGGGCGTAAATGGTGCTATATGTGCTTTAGAAGATTTTTAGAGCCTGACCACAAGTGGAGACTTAACAAGAGGTTATTTGGTGGAAAAGTAGAAAGAGGTCCTCCTCCTAATCCACTATCTGGGCATGATATTTTGGAACAACTAAGTGGATATTCAAATATCGAATTTGGCAAGAATGATAAAGGAAAACGCAAAAAGGGTGAACGATACATAGTTCATCAATGGAAAAAGAAAAGTATATTCTTCCAATTACCTTATTGGAGGCACTTGTTAATTCGACACAACTTGGACGTAATGCATGTGGAGAAAAATGTTTGTGAGAGCATATTAGGCACATTGCTTGATTTTCCCGGAAAGAACAAGGACACCTTAAATGCTAGGTTGGACTTGGAATCCATGAAGTTGCATGATGAACTACGACCTAAGTTAGTAGGAGGAAAATATCAAATTCCATCAGCACCCTACAACTTAACATTAAATGAAAGGAGGAAAATAGTCACTTTTTTGTCAAAATTGGCTTTTCCAGATGGATATTCTTCAAACATTTCACGTTGTGCCTCTTTGCAAGATGGAAAAATAATGGGGATGAAGTCTCATGATTTTCATGTTTTTATGCAAGACTTGCTAACACCAGCTTTTCGTGGTGTACTTGATGAAAAAGTCTTGGAGCCTTTAAGTGAGCTTAGTTTGTTTTTCAAGCAACTATGCTCTAAGATTTTAAAGGTAGATGACTTAGAGCAAATGGAAAAAAACATAGCAATCACATTATGCAAGCTCGAGCGTATTTTCATTCCAGGATTTTTTGACATCATGGTTCATCTTACCATCCACTTGGCGACAGAAGCAAAATTGGCTGGGCCTGTCCATTACCGTTGGATGTATCGCTTTGAAAGGTATTATCGATATCTAAAACTTATTTGTTAAATGAATATACTAAATTTTTGTTATACCAATATTGAATCTTTTAGGGAAATGAGGACATTCAAATCTTTCGTTCGCAACAAAGCTCGACCAGAAGGGTCCATTGCCGAAGGATATATAGAAAAAGAATGTCTAACATTTTGCTCAAGATACTTGTCTAAGATCGAGACTGATTTTAATCGTTTAGATCGAAATGAAGATATTGAGTATTCACAACCTCATAGTTTGTCGATTTTCTCTAAGATAGGCAAACCATTGGGGAAGACAAATATCAAGCAATTGATTATTGAGGAGTGGAGAGAAGCTCGGCTATATATTTTGAAAAATTGTGAAGAAGCACAACCATTCTTACAGTAAGTTTCATATTTTTAAATACATATACATATACATATACATATACATATACATATATATATATATATATATATATATATATATATATATATTCTAATAAGCTCCTTACCTTTGTGCAGTGAGTATGAGAATAATATAGATGCACAAAAAAGTGACTTTTGTACATGGTTTGAGAACAGGGTAAGAGATTGTTTTCCCATTGTTTCCAACTATATTAGATTAATTAATTAAAGCTCACATGTATTTATTTCTTGTTTTCCTTTGAAAAGATAAATGATCTTTGGAATAAAGGAGATGAGAGAGTAACAGAAGAATTGTTGTGTCTGTCACGAGGGCCAATGAAAAGAGTCGTCACTTATGATGGATATGTAGTTAATGGGTTTCGTTTTCACACGAAAAAGCGGCAAAGAAATCGAAAAACTCAAAATAGCGGTGTCATTGTGAAGGGAGATGAGGCAAGTGGAGAAAAGGATTTTTATGGGGTATTAGAGGAGGTTGTTTTGCTAGAGTACGATGCTTTAAAAAGTCGAACAAGTCCCAAAGTTGTCTTGTTTAGATGTAAGTGGTATGATGTATTTAGTGAGGGGAAAGGGATAAAAAAGGAAAAGCTCGGAGGTGTACGTGTTAATGTAGCTCGTCGACTAAATACCAATGAATATTTTGCATTAGCATCCCAAATCGAGCAAGTTTTCTATGTAGCATCTCACAGTGAACCACAATGGCGCTATGTTATTAAGACCCACCCACGTAACTTTTTTGATTTTCCAAATGATGAAGAGAATGAACAAGATGAATCTTTATGGGAAAATGCAATAACAGGGGCAGGAATCTTTAATAATGTGATTGAGGATCATGATGAAGCTGACATTTGTATAGTGAGAAATGATGTTGAACCGGGTTTGGTTGATGCCAACATAGTGAATGATCTTATGAAGGAAGTAGGAAATGAAAACGAGGATGAACAACAGGAGGATGGAGAAGAAGAGGATGAAGAGGAAGAGGAAGATGAATTAGATGTAGAATCCGACGTGGAAGAGCTTAACCAAGAGCTAGAATATATTGAATGTTAAAGTGATAGTTCTACGGATTCACCTCTTAGCGACTAAACAAATTGGTAATAAAATCATATTTGCACTTGCTTGGTATATGTTATTCTTTTTTATTTTTGTTGTATTAGTGATACTTTGTCTTTCTTTGTTGGCAGCACTTCATGCATTGGAGCATTATTTGGAGAAGATATATTTTCATATAATATTTTGTTTACCAATTTAGATATTTTAAATTTATAGATATTGATAATTATGAATTCATTAAAGTGTGAATGGATTCATCAGGCACAGAGTAAGTGGTTGGGAACCGGAAGCGGAAAAGGTCTACGAAGAACTCAAGAAACTCTATGATAATGAGGTAGAAAAGCATGGTAAGGATACGCTTACTGTCAAAGAGGCATACATGAAGGTTTTTGAACCTAAGGCCGGTTATGTGAGAGGGCTTGGTGCTGGAGCTAGGCCGAAAAAGAAATGTAGAACTCAAGGAGATAATATTGAAGAAAGAATGCAACTATCAGCTGATATTCAACAATTAAAGGATGATGCGGCACAACGGGAGGCATCACTTTCTAGTCAAATTGACACACTCAAGGCATCAAATGAGGAGCTTAAAACATCAAATGAAGAGCTAGTAGCATCAAATGATGAGCTTAAAGCAGCTCTTTCAAGGATGAATATTGAAAATATCAAACGAGAAAAGAAGCTAAGAGAGGACATGCTTAAAATGTTTGAACAGATGAGGTAAATTACTATTTTATTTTTTTTTTGCTTTTCCTACTTGTTAATGACATGTGTAGTTGATTATCTAGCCACCCTCGCCCTATATATTAATTAGTGTCTACTTTAATACAATGATTAAAGTTGATAACTTAGACCATACAATAATTATTGTGGAACATGTAAGTTGGAATTGAGATATAGAAGGGTTCATGGAAATTGAATGTAATTATATATAATTATATGTAATTGTATATAGGCTCATATATGTATGTACACACACACAGATGTATGTGTGTATACATACATATAGAAGCAACAGTGGGCAGGGGAGGGGTATATTAGCAGCAACAGGGCACAGGGAGGGGGTATAGTAGCAACTGTAGAGGGAAAGGAAGGGGGCACAACAGCAGGGGCAAGGGAGGGGGTACAGTAACAACTGGGGACAGGGGAGGGGGAACAACACCATGGGTTAGTGGAGGGGGTATAACAGCAATTGTATGGGGCATGGGAGGGGGTATAGCAGCAACTGTAGGGGGAAAGGAAGGGGGCATAGCAGCACGGGCAAGGAAGGGGTATAGTAGCAACACGGGGCAAGGGAGGGGGGAGAATAGCATGGGTTAGTGGAGGGGCATGGCAGCAGCAGTAGGGGGAAAGGGAGGGGGTAGGGGAGGAGAAGCAGCATGGGGCATGGGAGGGGGATATAGTAGAAGTAGTAGGGGAAGGGGTAGGCATACAACAAGTGGGTAAAGGAGGGGTAATGCATCATGTATGCTCATGTGTGTAAATATATATATATATATATATATATATATATAATTGGAATTTTGGAATGCATACATACATATATATTACTCTATATTATTTATATATATACATCAAGTAATTGTATTTATTTTTCATGCAGGAATACACATGGTGAGGCAAGAATGGAATGATCTTGATTACTGAAGAATAACGGAATAGAAATACTTTTAGTTTGTAAATATAGTCATTTGATGTTTCGTGTTATGTAAATAGTGTGTTTAGCTTTAATTGTAAAAGCTACATTGGAGCACTTAACTTCATGATTTTGTAATAGAGTTTGAATCTTTTTTAAAATTTATGAAAAATGTGGGTTTTATATCTTATTGTCATATGTATGATATTATAGAATTGTTACCTAAAGTAGCATAATTTATTTTTTTATTAACAGGTTATGTCCTTCGTTGGAGAGAGCTACATTTTTGTTGCTTTTGAGTGTAATTTTGTTGCACAAATCAACTAAGGGCAACAGAAATATTATTTCGTTGCACAAACTAGTTTTGGGCAACGATTTTAAGCGAAGCCAAATAATGATTTCTTAGTTGCACATATCGTAATATTGCAATGAAATACAATTTCATTGCCCAAAATAGCTTGTGCAACGGCCATTGTGCAACAACCCCGTGACGAATTAAAAATCGTTGCCCAATGGTTAGGGCAACGAAATTTAAACTTTGGGCAACGAAATTTTTCGTTGCTTAAACTCGTTTTTCTTGTAGTGCATGCGACAACCTTGCAGACTTATTCACTAAGTCGCTTCCATCAAAGAAGTTTGAAGAATTAGTTCATAAAATTGGAATGTGTCGCTTAGGGGACATATGTTAGATTTAGGGGGAGTATTATATGCACTGCACTCTTTTTCCCTCGTTCAAGTTTTTATCCCACTGGGTTTTTCCTAACAAGGTTTTTAATGAGACAGTATACCAAAGCATATAAATATGAAGTTGTACTCTTTTCTTAGTTATGAACTTTAATTTTGGTGGACATTCAATGGGGAGTGTTGAAAGTAATAGTGGATGTTAGGTGAATGCCACCTCTGTTCAAACACCTATGTCCAAACACATTTAATGCTAGAAGTGCAAAGTCTTATAAGCTACTATATAGCCATGTAGCAATATACAACTTCACTCGTCTATAAATACTACCAAGTGTAAATGTAATTGATGTACAATGCAATTCACTGATGTACAATGCAATATCCATATTCAGTAGAAATCTCATTATTATATATTTCTCATAACACCACGGATGTTTTGGCTTTCAAACCCTAAATCTCTCTAAAATATCCGTTTCTTTAACCGTCTCCTATCTTTGTCGAACTGTGACTGAGTTGGGCGTGGTAATTGTGGTGTCTTTCCTCCATCAAAGCCGAGCGAGCTTTTGAGGTAAGTTTCTTTTCCCGTATAATAATGGAAAATCAATTATACAATGAGATGATGTTGGGTTCTTCTAGTTATTTAAGCAAAAGGAGAATTTCCAATCGAATTTTGTTGATAATTTGCTGTAGAGTTTTGGTTATAATAACTTGTAAGGTTATATTAGACTCTACGAAAATGGAGGTTATCTTCCTAGACCCAGGGCGGCCGCCCCTCTTGCCCTGGGTCAGGTACGGGCCTGTTTGCCATTCCACATTTCCCTAACTTTTCTGAAACACAACTTAATTATTATCATAGTTGAAACTTGAAAGTATTAGAGAAACTTAATTGTTGTTTGCTGTTGTTGTTGCCTATTCTTTGCTGCTGTTGTTTAATTGACGGTGTTGTTGCCTATTTTTTGTGGCATGTAGCATGTTTATTTTCTGAATTTTGGGAGTTTTTATGATTTATGTTGCCACTGCTACTTAGGATTAAGATTAAATCTTTATCTTTTCAATCTTAATTTTATCTTTTTTTTCATCTTTTTTTTAGAATTTAATAGGATTGAAAATAAAAATAAAATTGATAGAATTAGAATTGAAAAATTAAAGATTAAAATAATTTAAAAATATAAGTATTTTCTACGTGGCACACCCTATACTCTCGAAATTGCACCCTTTTAGATTATATATTGATGTGTGGTCCTTCAAGTTAAAGGAAATCGAGCCTAGGCCGAGCTCATGAGCCAAACTCGAGCCGGATCGAGACCCAATATTGGTATAGACATGGATAAGAGGTTGAAACGTTGTGCCACCACTAACACCACCACAACTACCACCACCTTAAAGGGGGACGTTGATGATGGCAACCTAATATTTGTTCATAGTCGAATATTTGTTGTTGCAGTTGTTTAATTGAATTAGTCCAATATTTGCTGCTGCACTTTTTTAATTGATTTAGTCCAATATTTTCTGCTGCACTTTTTTAATTGATTTAGTCCAATATTTTCTGCTGCTGATGTTTAATTGATTCAGCCCAATATTTGTTGCTGCTGTTTGATTGATTGTTGTTCTCTTTATGTTGTTGTTGCTGATTCTTTGCTGCTATTGTTTAATTGATGTTGTTTTCGACTTGTCGCCGAAATTTTGCTATTGTTGTTGCCTATTTTTTGCTTCTGTTGTATAATTGATGATGTTGTCGCTGACTTTTTGTTGTTGTTGTTGCCGAATTTTCGCTGCTGCTGTTGTCTAATTTGTTGTTGCCAATTTTTTGCTGCTGCTGTTGTCGTCTAATTTGTTGTTGTTGAACTTTTGCTGTTACTGTTGTCTAATTTGTGGTTGTTGAACTTTTTCTGTCTTATTTGTGGTTGTAGTATAGTATTCATTCATCGGAAAACCTAAATACGGTAGCAAAATGAGTCGCCGGAAAATCTCATGGTCGGAACTTTCGCCAGAGCTCTTATCAAGCATCGCCGCACGCCTTCAGTGCCGGTCAGACATTCTCAATTTTCGGTCAATCTGCCAAACATGGTGGAATTCAGCTCCTTTCTCTCTCCTCGCCGGTAAAACTTCCATTCTATCTCCAATCTTACCCCATTGTTTGTCATTTGGCCATTTTTATGATCGAATAAAACCTGTTAATCGTTATATTCATCATTCTCTAGTTTTAGTGGCGACTTCTGTAATTCTGATTCGATCAATTGTAAACCCTAGTTTGCCTGTAACGACCCGACTCGCTTAAATCGGCGCGGAAGAAACCGACGAGTCGAATAGTTAGAAACTACAACTCAAAACTTAGGAAATTAAACTAATTCCTCAAAATATTATTAATCAACCAAAAACGTACAAATACCCACAAGTTTGTACATAACTAGTCCCAAAAGTCAAACTAAAAATACTAAGCATACGAGTAAACTCCAATTACATGTCAGAGTTATAAACAACGTAAAAGAGTCCATACAATACTCCAATACTATCTAAAAACAACAGTAATAGTAAATACAACAGATAGCAGAAATAACAACGTCGCTCGCCCAACCCAAAGCTAAGCAAGAGTATCGTCATCAGAAATACCTGAAAAATATACAACAGTCCACCATCAGTGGCGAGTAACATAACTGACTCACCCTAATGGGAATACACATGTACATAGCACAAATCAAATAATCAATATCAATAATCAAAGTACGAGAACAACCCAAAACGTGAACTCGACTCAACCAACCTAATCAACTATCTTTGGCGCAATCAATCATATTCTAGACCGGACTGTGCTCGTACGAACGCATCTTACGCGATCGAACTTTCTACTATGCTTGGATTTGAGAATCTTACTCCCAAACCCCATGAAACCAATCTTACTGAAAATCCATGTCCCGTGAAACCAATCTTACTGGAAATTCACAAAGATCACATAGTATGACTCCAACTATCCCAATACCGCGGATGGAATAGGGGCAACGTCTTAACCCAAATACAATGAATCTTACTCAAAGTATCAGGCGTCTAAAAATGAAATCAAGCTAATCATTAATTAATTAAATCTTTTAATCGACTTAATCATATTATCATTATTATTACCCAACATAACTAAATTAAGTTCAAGAATTGCCTCTAGCCTTGATTCTCGAATTTAACTAGTTAAATTATCGAAGTTATTCTCAAGAACTGCCTCTAACCTTAATCTTGAGTCTAACCAATCATAAATCATCATTCTTTAATCATTCTTTAGTCATTTAAACCTCAATCTTTAACTTTCTTTAACTTACAACCCACTTTCTTTAACTTTCAAGACTCAACCAAAAAACCTAAAGAACTCATCAAGAACTCATAAAGAACTCCAAGAACTCATCAAAGACTCATAAAGAACTCATTCAAGAATCAAGATCTTCAACCAAGAACTCAATCAAGATTCAAGAACTCAATCAAGAACTCATCCAAACTAATCCAAATACACGCATAAAACCATACGAAAATCATCATAAACTTATCCAAAATTCATCAAACTTTGACACAATAATCATGATCATATTACAACATATAATCAATCATAAAACCATTAAAAACCTTTATCAAAATCTCATTAAAACCACTTAAAAATCAGAATATAAAACATTCATAAAATCATGAACAATCAACCATCAACAATCCATACATGCATTTAATTCATACTATAAACATAGTATACCAAAAAGGTTGAGAAAGTATGTTACCTTATTGAAGATTACACACAAATTCAACACAAATATGCAACCCGAAACTAGACACCCACACGGGCACACACACGGCACAAGCACGAACAACACGGCACACTTGCACGGACTGCACCCACACGAACACACACACGGCCTGCTGCACACGGCACCACCACGAGCACCTCTGCCCAGTCAGCACGGCCACCACTGCTGCCCCACTGCACGGCTGCACCTGCACGGCACCACCACGCTGCACACACGGCTTGCACGGCTTCACCACACGGCTGCCACCACACGAACCCTACCCTTGCACGGTCTTCAACACGGCACACCACCGCGAACCCACACACGAACACGATCAAACCAAACCCGAACCAACGATCTTGATTGAAATAATTGGGTTTAGATTGTGTTTGGACACTTAAAGATCAATGAACTTTGAATCTTTAAGTTTTGGGCTAAGAAAAATGATGAACAATTGATGGCTTCAATTGCTCATAAATGGCGTGAGGCAAGGAGGAAGTGGAGGGAGTTTTGGTGATTGAACTTTGATGGCATATAGAGTTAGTTAAGGTGTGAACACAAGGCAAGTGGCAAGCCTTGCCATGCCACTATGAAAACCGGCCAACAAGGGGGGAAATGGGCCTAAAATGGGCTCTCGTGAACAATTGGGCTAATTTGCAAAAACCGCATGACTAATCATGCAATAATCGATTTGGCCCAAAATATTAGATAATTAATTAGAAAATTAAATAATAAAAATTCTAATTAATTAAATAATAAATAACATAAACAATAAAGACTGAAAATAAATATTTCGAATTAAATCGAAATCATTCACATAAAATTAAATAAATAGTTCAAAAAAAATAAATTTGAACTATCACCAAAAATACACATAATCACATATAATTATCGGCAAAAACACCAATAAAATCTGGGTCATTACATTGCCGCCATGGTTATTTTCTGTTGAAGAGTGTGATTCTGGTAAGCTTTATCTTCGCCAATTTCTTAGTAGATTTCTTTATGACGAATTGCCTACAAATTTCCCAGAACATTTGAGTTTGCCTTGTTTTCGGGTTTCCATACTCTGTAGATTCTATACTCTCGGCCTTGTTGAGGACCCCTACGTTGAAGAGGATAAAGATGATGTGCTGATGAATCGATGGACGGAGGTTTTTAAAAAAGTAATTCTTTATGTTGATTCTGATAAGTGTGAAACTGAAAGTACAACTACTGCTGCTCCTATTAGAATTAATGATTGTGCTCTTATGGTGTTGTTCAATGGTGATGCTGACGGGTCACTAGCTAAGTATAGATTTAAAGATGAGAAGCTTTCGGATATATCTTGTCAAACTGTCAAGAAGTTTGATGATGTTGCATGTTTTAAAGGAAGGGTTTGTGTTATTGATCGTAAAGGGCGATTGTATTGGGAGAAAAACGGCGAGTTGGAGAGGCCCATGGCAGTGAGTGAGCCAGTGGGTGAGGGTTTGGGTAGCGACAGGAGGAAACGTTTGGTGGTTGAGCCATGTGGTGAGCTCTATTTAGTGTATAGATGTCCTAGGTACATGGGAGTTGCGTTCAAAATTTATAAGTTGAATGAGGGGAAGAAGAAATGGGAGGAACTTAAAGGTATTGGTGATGATAGAATTATTGTTGCAACTCAGGATGGATTTTTTTTGTTTCCACAAGGGATATACCTACATGGCAAGGCAATTGCCTTGTATTATATTGCAGTTTTCCACTTTGGGAGTGGTGAATGTAGGCCTATAAGTCATGGATATGAGGAAGTGTTGTGGCCAGTCCCGACTTGGCTCTCATCGGATGCTCATTCGTCCAAAAGGTAACTATTTGCATTATATCTTAGAAAGCATTAGATAAACTAAAACATATTGCTTTGTGCCTGACTTTACGTATTGCTTTTGGCATGAAATTACATATTGTTAGCTGTTGTAATGCCTCAAGTGCTGTGCATTTTCTGCTGTGTTTCAAATTACTATCAAACCAGTTATTTATGGCTTCTCCATTGATTTGTTAACCCATCTGTTTGTTCAGTACTGGACCTTTGTGGAATACATGTTCTAATTAATGGTTTCTTGGAGTTGTTACGGAACTTATGTATTGCATGTATGTATGTTAAATGGTAATGTTTTAGTTTGAACAGTCCGCTTTCCAACTTTAGACTAAGTGAAGAATACCTTAGAAATCAAGTCAGCACGTATGTTGTCAAATTTACTAGTATTGCCTAAATGTTGGTCATACCTTCTATTATGAGACAGGGAGTAGCACATTTTAGAGGACTGAAGTATTACAGGAGATTTAATCAAAAAAAAAAAAAGAAGTATTACAGGAGTGTATGTATTAAAATGAGAATTCTTTATATTCACTTGTGCTAAGATATACTAAAGACTTTTATTGTTCATAGGTTAGAAAGGGATTCTCAGAAAGATGAAGAATTAGAAAGGGGTTCTCAGAACGATGAAGAATTAGAATTGGATCCCCTTGTTCGAAATTGTCCTGAATCGAGTGGCATCAAAGAAACATCCTGTACATCGGGATTCCAAGGTCATACACAATCCAAGGAGTGTCTCTCTTCATCTGACAATCAGGAGAACCTATTTGCAGAAGGTTTGATTCATGATAACTTGAACCCTCCAAGTGTCATGTTGAAGTTTAATACTGTCCTGTTTTATTCTTCGTGTTGAGTTTGCCTGATTTGAGATGTTTGAGGCTTAGAGCATCCGATATCACAATATAAATCTAACCTTATACTCTGTTCCATATTTGTTGCAGGTTCTACATCTAATAATACTAGCGTGACAATGCTATAACCTGTATTCCGAAGGAATGTGTCAACCTTTTGTTTTGAACAAATAGATGGTGTATGTCATATCTATGTAATGGTTTTCACCTATCGTATAATTGCAGTTGCTTGAAAGTGGCGTCTCAAAGACACAATTCCAGGGTGTAGATGTTAGCTCTGAATTGGTACCAACTTTAATGGAAATCTGGGCTAAGCATGGAAACATACTTGAAGGACATTCAGTACATAGCAATGATCTCGTAGCCTGGGCTTTGGAGTCAATCGCTAAAGTGGTAATTCTTCTTGATAGCACCTCAGGCTGGTCATTGGACAATTCTCAAGCCGAGTATCTGAGTTCCACCCTTTTTGACCTTCAACTTATGTGCTTGAATGTAAGCTGGTTAGTTCCCTCTGTTGCAAAGGCTTTGAAGTTGCACAAAGCCATGGCTAGTAAAGCAGAAATGGAGGGTACTCTTAAAGAGATTGACAAGACTGCAACCCAAGTTGCAGACATGAAATCAAAGCTCCTTGCTGAATTAGGTGAATTAGAGACGATGCTAGATGAGCAAAGGATGAAGGTTTGTGAGAGCTTGAGTGCTTTTGACTGCCTTGACGGAGGAAATTCTTTAGGAAAGTAATCATATTTATCCACTTTTTCTTTGAAAAATTTATTTATGGAGAAAGTAGTTTAGATTTTTGGCACTACACAAGATGCTGCAGGTTTTATGGAATTATAGGTAACTAGAATTTTGCATCAATGTAACTAGGGTCATCCCACTCCCCCTATGTTACTGTATTGAATATTTTCTAGTAGATTGCATGAACTTCTCTAATTGTTAATGCTATTTTAACCTCTTTTGAATGGAGGTTATCCCAGTTGCTGAAGTCTTCTGTGTCAACTATTCTGTCGATGATTGTGTTGAATTGGTATGACCTTGGAATACTTTAGTGACGGATTGTATATGACCTTGGATCCCACTATGTTAGTGACGTTAGGCGGTTAGATTGATCTTTACGGTTTAATACTTTAGTGTAGTGTAGTGTAGTGTTTGACAATTGAGAGTGAAAAGTTTTACATGGCCTTGCTCAAGATGAAACAGAGTACTAGAGAAGTACTGAGAACCGTTGCGTAGTAGCCGGGTTCCTCTTCTTCTGACCCAACCGGCTGGTGCTTTTGGAGTTATCCTGTAATGGAGAGTGTCAGATTTTGCCTGGTTTATCTCAAAAGACTCTTATGC
Organism: Salicornia ramosissima; assembly: GCA_951394345.1. Lineage (NCBI taxonomy): Eukaryota > Viridiplantae > Streptophyta > Magnoliopsida > Caryophyllales > Amaranthaceae > Salicornia > Salicornia ramosissima. Next base: position 16,894,572 of record OX596235.1, read on the forward strand.
AATGCATGTGCCTAATCATGGTTACTCCTTTGGGAAAAGTATGATGCAGAATGCTTTCTTCCCACCTTTATTTTCTTTTGATTTTCTTTTCTCTTCTTTCTCTCGTTTTTTATTTTAAGATAGGAAGAACTTACAATGATGAATGGTCTATATGCAACTCTTGGTGAGGTTTATTGTAAAGCTAGACTCTAGTTAAGATGTGAGCACATTAGCACACCAATACATGAGATGGTCTGTAAAATATTCCCTTAGTCGATGCTCTAAGTGTGGACTAAGAGATAAGGCTTAAGGTGTCAAAGGGTACCATGACTAGGGTAAATCAACATTCGCACACCTCAACTTAGAAGTGATCAAAAGGAGGACATCCATTACAAGTTGCATAGATCATGCAGTCGCGCGTCATGGGTGGGTGGACTTCTTTGGGTGAATGACCCTAAGGTAGGTCACCTGGTCATCACCGAAAGTAGTTCCTCGGGCTTGTCTCGAGTATACAACATACTCTTACAAGTCGTGTATTCCTAAACAGATTCCCTCACATGGGATCCGTATGCAAGATGCCTAGCAAACATATTCAGTTTAATAAATATGAAATCACGAGATTTTTCAAGTTCGTCCACTCAACTTCTAGGAATAAAATTCCTAAAAGTATCCTCCCTAGTGAAGTCACAAAAATCTGTGGGGTACGATGGAATCGTCCCTTTAACATAGGGTGAGTATGCTTTGGCTTTGGGGGGGTTGAGTATATATACTCAAATAAAGAAGTCGCCACCATGCCTTATTTAGGGCTACACAGAACCCGATAAATTATATGGTCTGAAGACCTTATTGACTCCATTGAATAGGTCAGTCATCAGTCCTAGATTCGGGGACGAGAGTAACGACTATGTGGGCCACAAAGTCCCCCCCATCTAGCTGCCTTTACTTGATCTCATTTGTGATTTCATTTTTATTAAATCGAATAACATTCATGTTTCCAGATTAGAATGTCTAAGGATACATAGGAATTACCGAATTACCAAACTAGGTGGGTTTTATTTATTTTAAATGCACAAATAAGCCTGATTTTTAGGCGGTCGCTTTGATTTAATCAAATTTGAAATCTAAAACCGTTTTGTCTAGATCTAATCTTAAATTATTTAAAGTTATTTGCACACTGTTCCAGTATTTTATTTAAACCTAAAACTAAAACTAACCCTAAATCTAGGTGATTAATGCAAATAAATCAAATAAATAAACCTATTAAAAGGTTTCTAATTAATCCGGATTCTACATTGTGTCGATCCTTTATTTATTCCGTATTATTTTAAATCTAGGTGATAAAAAGCGATAAAAAAATTTCCACTATTTTTTGGATGATTACAAGAGTACAAGAGAATGGGAAAAAAAATCACAAGATGAACAATACAAATGGTATTTAAATAGTGGAAATAAAAAAAGCAGGAATTAAGTCGTAGACAGGCCTCATATTAGATACTTTGCGTGCAAACCATTGAACGACGACTCTGAAGGTGTTTAAAGTGTTTTGTGATTTTTTTTAATTATTGGTTCTTTGATTTGATTGAGGAATAATTTCGACAAAGTTTCGGTAATTAAAGTTGACAATTGGGAAAACGAGTGATGGAAATCAATATTCGAATTAGTGTCGGGAATTAGAGAGTCATGGTAGGTGCCCCTTGCGTAATTGAAATTGGCCTATTTATAGTGCTCTAAGTAAGAATCTGTACTTTTTGTGTGCCTGGACGCACAAATGTTGCTCTACTGGTGTGTGTGTGTGCGCACAAAGAAGGCAACGTAATGTAATAGGGTTTTAGAATGTATGTAAGTTCGTTTTAGAATGTAACGTAATACCATATGTCTAATAGGGTTTAGCCTCTTGTTTAAAGTGATCACTCAAGCTCAAAACGTTATATAATGTAGGAAAATGATCTATCATCTATGTTGTGCAAGATCTAAGGAAGCACTAAAGATTTCAGTGTCAACTAAGTTTAAGTATTGGTCAAAGCTCTCTAACTATATTATTATTGCAAAGCATGGTGGGTTACTAAACATTGAGAATATATTATTTTTAATATAAGTTGTAGGCCAGTAATAACTAGTACGTTAAAGATCATTAAAGGTTGAATAATTAGTAATTAGTTTCTTAATTATAAATATTGCAAATTATTTTCTAAAACTTACTATTAGTACTTGTAGTAATATTAATTAATAATTAAAATACATATTGACATAAACCTGAAAGTAAGGACTCAATTGTAAGGGAATTTCAAGCATGAAGTCATGGTTTCGATTCTCACTGCAGGTATCTGTGAGGGATTGAAATTTATTATTTTCCCCCTTTACATATGTGTGTGTTAACTAAATTGGGTCGGATAACCTACACTATAGTTCAGTTCAAGGCCTAGTCACCCACACATTATCAAATTAAAAAAAAAATGAAAAGAACTAGTTTTTTTTTAGAGGAAACAAGGTATTGTACAATGTCATTTTAAACTGAAGTGGATTAAATTAATGAGTTGAACTGAAATAAACTAACTCTGTCTGAATTGAACTGAATTTAAATTTTAAAAGTGTTGAAACCCATATGGTACACTAGTGAATGTCCTACCTCGGAATATGAGGAGAGACTAAACTAATTTATTAGTTTAAGGGCTCGTTTACTTTAGCTGAATATAGTTGAGCTGAACTGAATACAGCTGAATGTAATATTTTATAAGAGAAGAAAATTGAGAGCTAAATTGAGCTGAATTGAACTGAACTGAATTTAAGCTGAAGTAAACAAGCCCTAAGAGTTACCCCCTATGACTTGTACGTGATCTAACTCTCCCCTATAACCCGTTCATAATATTCAATAATCAAATTTAACAAAAAAGTTTCTTAAAAAAACTAAACAAATAGAGTACTCTGGTCTATAGGAGGACTAAAGCACCGGAACAGATTGTGTTTTTCCCATGTGCAGTGGCTGCCCGAAATAGCTAAATGCCCAAATCCAATTTTGGCATATTCTTCTGGCTTTCAAACCCGTGTGCAGTGGCCATATCTACGTCTGACGTAGTGGCGTGATGTCCTCCTATTTTGATTCCTTATTTTAGTCTTATACTGCTGCCCCTAATTAAGTAATTATTGCTATATGGAATTTTTTTGACTCCTTTTCTTGTCATTTGCCCTTATCATATTACAGTATACACTCTGTAATCGAGATTTGGGACAAAGGGAGTATTTTGGTAGCAACAAACTAGTTTTCTTCTTCGTCCAGCGGTGTCCTAGCAGCAGCATACGCGTGGATCCAAGAAGAAGACCACTCAATTGTTGATCTTGGCCATGGAAAGACTTTCGTTGCTTCAAGTCTACAAGCTGAACTCATTGCCCTTTTGGAAGGTGTTTGAGATTCAACAATCAGATGGAATGAATGCGAAATTTGGACAGACAGCTCGGAGGTCGTCAAGTACCTTCACAAGCCTGATGAAGCCCCTCTGATTTGCCAAAGCCTCAAAAAAGATATTTTACACCTTCTATTTAGCTTTGTAGCAGTTAAGGTAGTCAAAGTCTCTAGAGATAAGGTTAATAGAGCTGATTTCCTTGCTCGTACTGCTAGTCTATGTAGTCCTTGTTTGTTAAAAAAAACAAAACAAACAAACTAGTTCCCAAAAGACCGTTCCATTAAATTTTTGTGTGAATTTTAGCATAGTGTTTTTATTTTGTGATCTAGTGATGTAATTTTAGCATACTGACCTGTTTTATTGGAGGAAGACAATTGGGGCTTTATGTCTTTAACCAAGTTGCACTTGGACTTTCCTTTTTACACAAGGTTTTTTTTATGTCAATAATAAATCTTGCTTCTTTCTTTAGTGGCGAGTTTTACAACCCATAAATTGGGTTATATCTATTCATATATTAAATTCAATTGTCATATAGCAATAAGTTGCTAGTCACCACATCATTGATTAATTTATCAACTCGAATATGAGGGTGTTCAATTTGATTTGAATTGTGATCCAGTACATCCGATTGGGAGTTCAGATATCCAATCTAGTTCATCTGGATATTTGGGATTACATATTTTTTTATTAATAAAATTGAAAAAAATTTGAAAAAAAAGGATCAGACATCTCGAATATCCAAGCTAAAATTTTTGATATTTGAATTTTTCGAATCAGCTTTAGATCGGATTTTGTTGATTCAAAATTTTCAAACCGAATTGGATATCAGACATAAACACCCCTAGAGACAAGTAATTTTTATGCTATTTTGGAGGTCATATCAAAATTTTGCACTTCTAAGATAAGTTAATAGATTGGAAACTAATTTCATACTTATTCAAATAATAATCTTACCTTACATAAATTCAGGAATAATCTCACCTTTTTCATATCATATTCATTTGTTGGACCTTTTTACAATATTAACCTGATTTAAGGCTAGTTTTAAAGGTCTATTGGGCTTAGAAACATGTGTCAAGTCCCTTTGTGAAACTGAATTTCGTATAGCAATCCCAAAATACCTCCAAAATTAATCTAAAATTAAAAAGGTCCAACAAATGAATACGATATAAAAAAGTTGGATTATTCCTGAATTTATAAAAATGTAGAGTTATTAGTTGAATAAGTGTGAAAGGTGGGATTATTAGTTTCCAATCTTCCTTTTGTTATTATTTTTCTTAAATAAGTGGGATGTCCAAAGAGAGTGAGAGTTTGAGTGTGTGAGTGTGTGAGTGATGTCTAAAAAGTGCTACCACAGGCACACACTACCTTGTATTCCAGAGCCTAGATATATATACAAGGTTCGAACCTCGCATTTCCACTATCCCTATTAAATCAAATTCTCTGCTTAATCAAAATGATGAACGTTGCACTGATGATGTTGATGTTCCACTGGCTATCATGGCCGGTGGGCCTGATTACCATGATAAGTTTGTAGGAAGGTTGGAGATTGATAGTTATCAAAGTTAGTAAAAAGTAGAAAAGAGTGAAAAATGACTTGAGATATAAAATAAATAAATGTAAAATATAAAGTTTATTATATTTCGAGTATGCAAAAAATAAAAATTAATTATTTTTTGTGTGTGTGAATCTCTCTCTCTCTAACTTCTCTCCCCTCCACCAGAGGGTGTGCCGCTGATAGCGTGGGGTAGGGGAAGGCCTAGGAAGGGTGGTTCAGGTAAGGGTAAGGAGAAAAGTAGGAATAAGGGTGGTAGTAGTAAGCAGAGAAGTACTGGACGTAGGAAGGGTCTTGATGACATTAGAGGTGTGACCTCATGGGCGACTGACATGGAGCTTACAGCCTCAGGGGACGAGGGGGATGAGATATCTGGTGTGGACAGGGGACAAAATGGTAGTATAGGGGCATTGGTAGGACAAGCTTCTACACCTTCGACCCAAACACACATGGTACGATCCTTGAACTTTAGGACGGCTTCTGCGATGGTTATGGGACCTCGTACTATTGGAGACTCTGTGACAGTGACTAAGGGGACTGGAAGTGGGGGTGTGTTTCCTAGGAAAGGACGGGGTGCAAGTGTTGGCTGTGGGGTTAATGAGCGTGAGGACCAGGTGTTTGATAAAATGCCAGCAGAGGACCAGGTGTTTGATAAAATGCCAACAGAGCCACCTTGTGTAACGATCCGGCTTTTCTAGGTTGTCGATTTACGGAGGAAATCGACAAATGGGTCATTACCAACATAAAACTTAACAACAATATTATAATCAAAGTCTAAAATTCCTTTTATTACTTTAAATACTGAAATAATAATCCCAAAGGTAAATAAACAATACTTAAATTACATAATTAGATAAAGTCTTTCCCAACAGGCTGGGAACAGCTAACTAATAAACTGAAGAAAATACTCAAAACAAACTACGGTTGCACTAAATAACTCTGAAACACACAATCCGAGCCGACGTAAGCCCATTCTAAACCTCAGCATCTTCACCTGAAATGGGGGGGGTCCACCGTCAGTGGCGAGTAACTAAGTTGTCCCGCTTAAATGAGGGACCGTTAACCATATAATAGCATAGAATCAAACGAGGAAATCATACTAAAACATATGGAAATACGTACAAAAATACGTACAAAAATACATACGAAATACATACGAAATACGTACAAAAATACATATAAAAATACGTAGAAAATACGTATAAAATACGTATAAAAATACGTATAAAATACCTGCAAAATACGGTTAGGAATACGTACAATATACGTATAAAATACAAGTACAATACGTATAAAATACCTGCAGAATACAGTTAGAAATACATACAGAATACGTATACAATACAGATACAGATACATACAAATACAAATACATACATCATACAGATACGAATGCTTACATCATACATATACTCAGAAATACACCATAAAAATACAGACTTACCAGACGTATGCAGTGGAAGACTTAATATTACATAAATTATACATATATACACGGCAATACATATATACACATAACCCTTCCCGTGAATTACTTATTTATCATATTTTACCCTTAAACCCTCTTTTAACCTTCTTATCGGACCGGTCATAATGCTCGTTGTGGATCTCGTGTGCACCACAACTTTCCTAAAACATGCCGGGGTGAACTCGTGTATTCAACCCGTAGCCCTCCTTTGCAAGAACTAAGCCTAAGCTATGGCCATAACCCCTAAATAGCAGCTCGTGTACTACTACTTAGACGACTACATATTCTAAGATCCAGAACTGCCCAGAGACCGCAGTAGGGCAGTGGCTTCGACTTAACCCGATCTGATGACTCGTGTATCATCAAATGGGCGTCCTTACGTATCTTGTCTTTTCTAAAGGCCATCGTGAGACCACTAATTAACAAGCAATATCTAAAGGCCATCTTGAGACCACTAGTTCACATCATTTTCTAAAGGCCATCTTGAGACCACTAATTCACATCATTTTCTAAAGGCCATCTTGAGACCACTAATTCATATCATATCTTATTCCTTTTCTTCTTATTCATATTGTTACATTCCTTCTTAGTCATATTATTACTTTCCTTCATATTACAACTTATCCCTATTAATTCCTTTTAATTCCTTTAATTATGTTAATTCCTAAAATTACCTTCTAATATTATTATAATTCAAAAATTAAACTAAAATTGATCAAAACTATTCTAGTCCATTCGACATTTTAATAATAAATTAACAATTAGAATAAATTCATTAAATAATCATATAACAATTAAATAAATCATTTAAATTAACTATAAATCATGTAAATCAATAATTATCAACAAAATTACATAAAACATGATAAAAATTCTATTTTTATGATTTGGAGTCACTCGACATTTTGGGTTAAAATACCAAAAATTATACTTTTAATTAATTAAATACAACTATCAATAATTAATCATAAAAACTTAATAATAAACAATATAATTATACTTTAAACATTATATCAACGAGATTAATCATAAAAACGAGATTAAAATCAATTCTTTATCTTATTAACCACACGGCTTTCATGGCATATTACAACATCAAGATTACTTTCAAGAATTCATAATATCATGTTATAATTAAAGACTAATTGAAGACTAATAATAACAATTCAAAATTAATCAAGATTCAACATTAAAAATCATATTTTTAATCCCTTTTATTATATCATACCACTCGATTTTTTTTTAGTGAAAAGAACAAAAATGATAATTTTAATTAAGACTTTAATCTAACAATTAAACAATCAAGATTATTATTTTAATTCAAGAAACTATCATAAAAATCATCAAAATATCATGTTATAATACTCAATATAGGCTCGAAATTTCAAGATTGAAATTTGAAATTCATCATGCATTTATTCAACATAAATATATAATTAAATAAATTATTTTATGCATAGAATTAATTAAAATAATTAAAGATTCATAAAGATTACATAATACTATCAAGAAAATAATATGAACAAATTTATCATATGGTTCGAAATTCACAACCTAAACATGATACTAATTCTTTTAATTTTCCCTAGTTTTAATCCTAATTAATTATACAGAAAACTAAACCAGATTCAAGTGGGTTAGTCTAGTTACCTTAGCATAGGAAAGAAATCAAGAAAAATCCACCCTTTGGATCCTTGAAACCACACGGCTAGGCTAGAGAAAACTTTAGGGTTTTTCTTTGAGTTTTGTAGTATAAGAAAATGTGTAAAAGAAATTAGGTTAAAAGGCTTGTTCCCTATTTATAATATAAGGAACCAAAGAAAAAGAAAAAGAAAAATAAATAAAAATAATATAAGGGGGGCCGTGAGAGTAGAGAGGAAATAGGGGGAGGAGAGTGTTTTTAGGTAGACTTAGTATGTTTAGGTAGACTTAGTATGGGGAAAATTAGGGTTTTTAATTGGGGTAATTAGGATATGGGCTCACTTAAAAAGCAATGACCCAAAAGGAAATAAAGAAAACAATCCCTTGGCCATAACAAAAGGGACCGGCCAAGTAAGGGGAAATTGGGTCATAGGCCCAATTTCAGAATAAGCTGAAAGAAACAAGAATTAAACAGTCCAAATAATGGGCCCCTTTGGACTTAGATTAGCAAAATAATATTAATAACCGCGAAATTTTCTGGCCCTAAATTTCGGGTTATTACACCTTGTGAAGGGTTGCCTAAAATTAACATGGAAGACATTCAGGGTGAGCTAGAGTACTGGAGGAGTTCTGTAGTCTGTACTGTTATGGGTTCCAACCCCCCATTGCAGGTCATGGAAGGTTTTTTCAAGAGGATTTGGGGCAAGAATGGCATTGACTTGGTGGCCCCTGTGCATAAAGGTAAATTTATTGTCAAGTTTGCTGATATGGGGGGCTATGACAGGGCTGTTAAAGGTTGGTATACTTTTGATAGTAAGCCATTGATAGTCCAGCCATGGAGTCCTGATCAGGATCATATGGAGGAAGAGGCTCCCAAGGTTCCTATATGGATCCAATTACCTAAGCTGAGTCTGAAGTATTGGGGGAAGAAATGTTTGTTCAAGCTAGTTAGGGGTATGGGGGTGCCTCTACAGTTGGACAAACAAACTGAAGGTAAAACTAGATTGAATTATGCTCGGGTGATGATTGAAGTGGAGGTGGTCCAGAAGTTCCCTAATGTGCTAGCATTCACCAATGAGCATGGAGAGGTGGTTGAGCAGGAGGTTCACTATGAATGGAAACCTACAATTTGCCAAAAATGTAAAAGGGTAGGTCATGATGAGGATGCTTGCTGGACAAAGGAAGGACCTAAGACAAAAAAGGTTTGGAGGCCTAAGGCAGGTCAGACTCAACCTCAACAGAATCAACCAACCACTGTTGCTCAAAGACAGGTGGATGAGGATGGATTCATCAGGGTCTCACAGGGGGGGGGGGGGGGGCTAGGGCTGATCAGGAGCAATGCAAGAGTGTGCCTGGTATCTCTAATACTTTTTATATGTAAGAAGTGTTTGAGGCCAATCTTGACCAAGGTGAGGAGCTGCAAGCTGTTGGAGGGGGCAAGGGGGTGACATCCCCTTTTGCTAATGGATAGTATTATGAAATGGAACACCAGTGGCCTGAATAGCAAGGATAAACAAAAGGAGGTTAAAAAGACAATTTCTAAACAAAATATTAAGTTGTTTGGGCTCTTGGAAACTAAGATCAAAGCTCAGAATTTAGGGGCTTTGTATCTTGCTTTGTGCCCTGGGTGGTGCATCACTTCTAACATTCCTTATGCTGGCAGGGGAAGAGTAATTCTGGCATGGGATCCTAGTTCTTTTGAAGTTGACATCTTATGTTGCTCTGCACAATTCATTCATTGTAAGGTAACCCCTATCTTAAGTAGGAAGATGTTTCATTGTACATTTGTTTATGCATTTAATGGCATTGATGAGAGATTAGATTTATGGGATGGTTTGAGAGGATTAGCTGATAGAGTTACAGGTAGTTGGATGGTTGATGGTGATTTTAATATCATTCTCAGTGATGATGAGAAGAATGGACCAATAAGTACTAGAACTGGGATGACCCACTTTAGGGATTGTTTGCATGATTGTGGACTGATGGACTTGAAGTTCACTAGTAGGTTGTTTACCTGGAATAACAAGCGGTCAGGTGATGACAGGGTAATGTGCAAGTTGGACAGGGCGTTGGGTAATTTAGATGTGATGTCTTTATTTCCTACCATTGAAGTCATGTTTTTACCAGAAATGGAGTTTGATCATAGCCCTTCTATAGTGTCCTGATTCAAGGATAATCAAGGCCCCAAACCATTTAGATTTCTAAATATGTGGTGCCAAGCTCCTCAGTTCATTGAGGTGGTGAGGGACCATTGGAGAGAGCAGATGAGGGGTTATAAGATGTTTCAAGTTTTTCAAAAACTTAAAGGACTAAAGCCTAAGCTGAAAGAACTTACTAATAAGTGCTTTGGTGATGTGATACATGCTGAAAGGGTGGCTGCTGCCCAACTAGCTGCTGCTCAGAATTTTGTACATAACTGTCCTAGTGATCCTGCCTTAATTAATGCAGAATATGAGGCCTTGGGGAAATTTAAAGAGGCACATGGGCACTGTATCTCATTTCTAAAGCAAAAGGCTAAGGAGGATTGGGTGCAACATGGGGATGAGAGCTCTAGGTTGTTTCATAAGGCCATCAAAGCTAGATATAATCAAAATAGAATCAACACTATCAAGGATGGTAATGGTAATTGGGTCTTTGAGCCTAGTCTTGTGTGTGAGACTTTTGTGAAACATTTCTCAAACTTTATGAATGGAAGTAAGAACCCAGCAAAGGGCCTGAAAGTTCTATTGTGGATCTTGGACCTGTCTTAGATACTGAACAACAGGGTCTACTCAATCTGGAGTTCTCATCTAAGGAAATTAAGGATTCAATCTGGTCTATCCCTACAAATAAGGCACCAGGATTAGATGGGTATGGAAGTCAGTTCTTCAAGGCTTCTTGGGAAGTGGTGGGGCAGGATGTTGTGAAGGTAGTACAGGAGTTCTTTAGCTTTGGTTCATTGCTCAAAGAAATTAACTCCACTTCTGTTACTCTAGTCCCAAAGGTGGTCTGTCCTGCACATGTGGCTGACTACATGCCTATTGCTTGTTGTTCAGTCATCTATAAATGTGTGACCAAGCTCATTTTCTCAAGACTTAAACTAGTCTTGCCTGATCTTGTTTCAGATTTTTAAGGGGCTTTTATTTGTGGGAGAAGCATCATTAATAATATACTGGTTTGCCAGGATCTGGTAAAACATTATGCTAGAAAGAATGCTTCTGCAGGGTGTTTAATGAAGGTAGATCTCCAGAAAGCCTATGATACTATTGAGTGGGATTTCCTTAAGGATTTGATGAAGGCCATGAATTTTCCAGCTCATTTCATAAAAGTAGTAATGGCCACTACAAGAAAAGAGGGATATGGTAACGCCACTTAAAGCAACAGTATTTTATGTGTTGCTATAGGTATGTTTTGGTAGCAGTTTTTAAGTTTGATTTTTTTTTTGGGAAACTGTTGCCATATTAAAACTGTTGCAACACTTTTTTGGTAATTGGTAAGAGCCAAATCTTTAGCAACAATTATAACTCTCTTTAGCTTTAACCACTAGTAAAAAAAACTTTTGTTGCAAAACAAATGATATTCTTTTTTATAAAACCGCATCATTAAATACCATTTATTAATTATTTTTTACTGGAAAAACTAAAAGATACAGTTTCAAACAACCGCAGCTTTGAATATTAAAATATGCGGTTTTTAAATCAAATGAATAAGTTTCTTTTTCTGAATTGCTTGTGTTAGAAAAAAAATCACGATGGCACAATGGTTGAGTTCAAGTTCAAGTTTGCTCCTGTCGAGTCTAGGATTTAATTTAATTCCGTTCAATTCATCTCAGTTTAGAAAAATTCTAGTTATTTCAGATTAATTTAGTCCAAAAAAAAGTGCATTACTACTACCCTTAACAATTACTAGCAATTAACAAGTCAACGGCAGCAATTAAACTGGGCAACTAGATTACTACTGTAATGACCCAGATTTAATCGGTATTTTTGCCGGTATTTATGTGTATTTATGTTTGTTATGTGCTAGTTCAAATTAATTTTTGAACTATTTATTTTAATTTTATATGAATAATTTCGATTTAATCGAAATGTTTATTTCTTAGTTTTTATTATTTATGTTAATTATTATTTAATTAATTAGAATTTTATTTATTTAATTTTCTAATTAATTATTTAATATTTTGGGTGAAATCGATTATTGCATGATTAATTATGCGGTTTTCGCAAATTAGCCCAATTGAGCACGAGAGCCCAAATTTGGCCCTTTCCTCTTACTTGGCCGGTTTTCATAGTGGCATGACAAGGCTTGCCACTTGCCTTGTGTTCACACCTTAACTAACTCTATATATAGGAGAGTTAGTGAGGCCCTTGCTCATTTTGCCATCAATTGCATTTGCCATCATAATCAAACACAATCCCTCTCTATTTCACTCATTCACACGCCATTTTTGGCTAAGAGATTCATCTCATTTGTTCATCATCCATTCAAACTCCAAACTTAAAGATTCATATCCCATTGATCTTTAGGTGATTAAACCTTCATTAATTTCCATTCATTTCGTTCAAGATCACTTGTTGGGTTTGGTTTTGGGGTTTTGCTCGTGTGGAAGTCGTGTGGTTCGAGTGGTTCGTGTGTGGGGACCGTGTTGATCGAAGGTGGTTCGTGGTGGTGGCCGTGTACTGCAGCCGTGTGGTGGTGCTGAGTGGTGTTCGTGCTCGTGTTGCTCAAGGCCAAGCCGTGTGTGTGTGCCGTGACTTGACCGTGTAGTGTGCTCGTGTGGGTTGTGTTCTTGGACTGCATATTTGTGTTGATTTGTGTGTAATCTTCAATAAGGTAACATACTAACTCAACTTAATTGGTATACTATGTTTATAGTATGAATTAAATGCATGTTTGGGTTGATTAGTAATGATTATTCATGATTTCATGTGTTGTTTCTAATCTGAATTTCTATGTGGTTTTCATGATATTTTGATGATGAATTCTATGATTTTATGATTGATTCCATGTTATTTTATGATCATGAATATTATGTTAAAGTTTGATGAGTTTTGGATGAGTATAAGTTGCTAAATTTTCGAAAAGATGATGGTGATATGCGTGTAATATGTATGATTAGATGAGTTCTTGGTTGAAGATCTTGAATCTTGATTGAGTTCTTGATTGAGGATCTTGAATCTTGAATGAGTTCTTTATGCGTTCTTTATGAGTTCTTTGAGTTCTTTATGAGTTCTTGATGAGTCTTTATGAGTTCTTGATTGAATCTTATAAGTTAAAGAAAATGGTTTAATTGGTAAAGAAAGTTAAAGATTAGGATTGAGTTGATTAAAGAATGAATAAAGATTAATGATTAATGATTGGTTAGACTCAAGAATAAGGCTAGAGGCAGTTCTTGAGAATAACTTCGATGTTTTAGCTAGATTAAATTCGAGAATCGAGGCTTTAGGCAGTTCTTGAACTTAATGTAGTTATGTTGGGTAATAATAATGATAAATTAATTAAAATGATTAAATAATTGATTAATTAAGATTAGCTTGATTTCATTTCTAGACGCCCTAAACTTAGAGTAAGATTCTTAGTTTTCGGGTTAAGACGTTGCCCCTAACCCATCCGCGGTATTGGGTTAGTTGGAGTCATACTATGTGATCTTCGTGAATTCCAGTAAGATTGGTTTCACGGGACATGGATTTCCAGTAAGATTGGTTTTATGGGGTTTGGGAGTAAGATTCTCAAATCCGAACATAGTAGAAAGTTCGAGCGCGTAAGATGCGTTCGTACGAGCACAGTCCGGTCTAGACTATGGATGATTGCGCCAAAGATAGTTGATTAGGTTGGTTTGAGTCGAGTTCACGTTTTGGGTTGTTCTCGTACTTTGTTTAATGATGATGTTCGTTTGATTTATGCTATGTACATGTGTGTTCCCATTAGGGTGAGTCAGTTATGTTACTCGCCACTGATGGTGGACTGTTGTTGTATTTTTCAGGTACTTCAGATGATGATGTTCTTGCCTAGTTTTGGGTTGGGCGAGCGACGTTTCTTTCTTTTGTTTCCTGTTGTATTTACTGTTTTTCTTGGCATTAGTTAGCGATAGTATTGTATGGATGTTATGACTTTACTTTTGGACTTCTATATGTGAAGTTTAAGACTCTGACATGTAGTTGGAGTTAACTCATATTTTAGTATTTCTAGTTTGACTTTTGGATTAGTTTATGTACAAACTTGTTGGTATTTGTACTTTTGTGGTTTGGTAATAATAATTCGAGGAATTAGTTTTATTCCTTAGGTTTTCGAGTTGTAGTTTCTAACTACTCGACTCGTCGGTTTCTTCCGCGCCGATTTAAGCGAGTCGGGTCGTTACAACTACTCCCTCCGTTTTTTTTAGATGTAACACTTTGACTTTGGTACTATTCATCCGACTCACTTTGGCACTATTCATCCGACTCACTTATATATTTAGAGATATTACGAGTCCAAGTTATGCCTCAACAAGTGTGAAAAACCAAAACTACACTAAAAAAAACAGAGGGAGTATATGAATAAGTTTCATTCATCTCTCCTAAAACTACACTTTCACTTCAAACCCACACGAAAAACCAAACCCACCCTAAAAACCAAACTCACAACAGTAGAAGCACCAACAACCACCACCACCGTCGCAGCAACACCAACCACCACCGTCGACAATAGCTTCGATTACCACCACGACACCACCGTCGACAGAAGCAACAACCACCACAGTCCCAAACCCTAGCTTTGACAGGCGCAAGACCGCAGAATTTAGCACACCCGACAACACCACCACCGTCGACCTGCGAACACACCACCTTCGACCTGCGAACGAACCACCTTCACCTGCAAACGCACCACCACAACAGTATGTGAGTTTTAATGGTATAATTTGTTCAATTGAATATGATTGGATTTTTTAAAAAAAAAAAATTAGTTGAAAATAATGATGAATTATTGGTGGATTTGCTGATTTTTATTTAATGGTTTAGTGATGTGATGAATTATGGTCTATTTTTGTTGTTCTATACTAATTTGTGGGTTTGTTATGGGTTTTCTTGTGGATTTATTGGCCAGGGTGGGGCTGGGTGGTCGGGCCAGGGCTGAGGTGGTCGGGGCGGGGCTGGGGTTTCTGGGGGCGGGGCCGGGGTGGTTGGGGCGAGGCTGGGGTGTTTTGCAGTATAGTACATTGTATAAATGTATTCCAATGACCAGCAACTTGGGGGCTCAACATCAAGAGTCTATGGGATGTGTGTTGTGACTTGTGAATAAACTGAAAGCAACCATCTGATTCAATATACATTCTTTCAGTATATTTTTTTAAAGTAATTTCATTAAAGCTGCATTGAAATTGGGAAGATGGTGAAAGTGACCAGAACACATTTAAAATGTAAAACATTTAGAAATAGGCCATAGGCAAAAGGACTGTACTCCAAATGTTAGATTTCTTTACACTTACAATTGGTAACTTAAGTTTTGGGATATGTTGTGACATTGATAGAACATCAGTAGCATGGTCTTAATCTCTCCATTCTTTATTAAGTTTTCGAATAAAATCATCATTGCATAAATGTAATGATAGCTCAGCAGTTTCATACCCACCAACATATGTTGTATCTCTAGTTTATGTTCATTTTTTCATTTACTTTGTTTAGTGTTATTTTTTAAACACACACTTGTGTTGTGATCAGAAATCCTTTGCAGCAATCCTTCTACTCCATATAACCTTGATTATACTAGGTGTTATTTCTGTTCAGTGTCCTCGATGTCAATTAGTCTTATAAATCCTCATATTCAAATGACCATGGTCCTTACTTTGATGATGCTTTGGGGAGCATCATCTGTGGTTTTCTCCTTTTGCAGTCGTCCATGGTGGGATTGAGGACAAAGCAACTTCAAGTCATGGGAGTTAAAAGCATCTACATTGGTTTTTGTCAACAAATTTTAGGTATTTTTCGGTTCTCCTTCCGATATTGTAAGTTTCTGTCATTGTGTTATTTAAAGTTTGTTAAATTTGATTCTTATGTTTCAAACTCTAACAAGATATGTAGAGTTAAAATTTGATATTTTCTTCTTTTTTTTCCTCAAATTCTGTTTCCTAACAACCTAATAAAGGTCTTTTTTACATGGTATTTGCATAGTTTTGAGTCTGCAATTTGGGTGTGAATAAGAACAATCATAGTCATAGCCATAGTCATAGTTATAGTCATAGTCATAGTCATAGCAATTTGGAGGCCTTCCCGAAGGTCCCTTCCCGACTCTCTTTCTGCTCCATCTTTATCTGGTAATTTTGCATTAAATAATGGATGATGAATGATGGATACATAGATAGATTAGATTAGATAGAATTTGTTTCAATTGTGTGATATATTAATAAAGGGAAGAGAAGGGAAAGGAAAGAAAACAAGGAGGGGAGACTACTTGAATCTAATAAGTTTTAAGTTACCCAAAAATACAATCCAAGTCCACTACTTAAACACATACAACCCAAAATACAACTGCTAGTAGATACATATAAGTGTGTGTGTGTGTGCATATATATATATATATATATATATATATATATATATATATATATATATATATATATATAGAGTCAGGATCTGCTAAAAACCTATGTTAAGTTGAAAACTAAAAACTTTTAGTTATGACTGTTAGATGTAGATCAAGGGTTGTGATTAATTTTTCGGGTAAAAAACACTAACCACCCAAAGTTACCATTTTTTTTTTTAAAAAAAAGTTTCGGTCAGGTTTTTATAAAAACTACTTGATTGAACCAGTTCATTCACGCTAATTTCACATATTTCACGCTAATTTCAAGCAACAATTTAGGTTTTTGTGCATTTTTTTAATAAAGTTTGATTTTTTTTTAATGTGTAGTTCTTCATATTTGATTTTGTATGTACCCTTGTATCTTTGCATGTACCCCTTTATTATTTACATGCACCCCCTTAATTTGATGTGTTTGTGCATTTTTTTTATAAAGTTTGATTTTTTTTAGTGTAGTTCTTCGTGTTTGATTTTGTATGTACCCTTGTATATTTGCATGTACCCCTTAATTTAGTATGTTTTTGTGCATTTTTTTATAAAGTTCGAATTTTTTTTTAAAGTGCAATTATTCGTGTTTGATTTTGTATGTACCCTTGTATATTTGGATGTACCCCTTTATTATTAACATGTACCCTCTTATTTTAGTATGTTTCTATGCATTTTTTTTGGAAAGTTCGAATTATTTTTAAGTGCAGTTTTTCGTGTTTGATTTTGTATGTACCCTTGTATCTTTGCATGTACCCATTTATTATTAACATGTACCCCTTCATTTAGTATGTTTTTGTGCATTTTTTTGTAAAGTTCGAATTTTTTTTAAGTGCAGTTCTTCGTGTTTGATTTTGTATGTACCCTATCATTGCATATATCCCTTTATTATTAACATGTACCCCCTTAATTTAGTATGTAAGATTAGAATTAATCTGGAAATTAATATGTACATCCTTAAATTAACATGTACCCTTATAATATTAACATGTATACCTTAATTGTACTACTTCCGTTTTTTTAAAGTTTACTCAGTTTGACTTTGTTACTATTCACAAAGTCTACTTTGATTATCGTTTGTGATTTATACATAAAATAAAACATAGTCATGTGGGGTCTCGTTGGATTCGTTTCAACATGTAGTTTTTTAATATCTAGGTTTTATAATTTTTACAAACACACAATTAAAGATATTAATTTTCAAAGTTTTGCATTGGCAAGTGTGAAAAGTGAAGTGAGTAAATTAAAAAAAAAACAGATTTTTTTTCTCTGATTTTTTGTAAAATTAAATCGACGGTTATGATGGGCTATAAAAAAAATCAATGGCCAGGATATTTAGTTTTTAGGTTTTTTACTTCTTATAAGGTTTTTACATGATCCTGTTCATATATATATATATATATATATATATATATATATATATATTTAACCCGTACTTTACAACGCGTTGCCCTTCCGGTAACGGCCACCAACTAGTAGCCACCACCAGGCGAGGCCGCCACCACCAGGCTGCTGTCCGGCAGCAGGAGGCAGCAGCCCAGACCTGGCAGTAGCAACCAGCTGGTGCAGGAGGCTGGCCTCTGTGCGACAGCAGCAGCAGCAGCCCTGCAGCCAGCGGCAGCACCCTTAGGCAGCAGCAGCATTTCGTCAGCTGTGGCTGGGCATTTTTGACAGCCCCGGCAAAGGCGGCAGCAGCTGGCTGGCCTCTGTCCCGTGGTTCTGTTCATCCTTCAACTAGGGCCTGATTTAGTTTAACAATTTTATGCATCTTCCATATTCAACTCACTACAACACAAGTAGCTTCCTATTTGAATTAAAAATTTTAAACAAAAATTTATATACTAACTCAAAGCAACAATAAAACTCATCTACTTTTCTAAACTCATTTTATATGAATCCTTATTTTGAGAAGCCCTTATTATAAGCTCTAATTCATTCTCATGTGAACAATCACCTTATCATCTTTCTGGACTTTTATTTGGATTTTTCTCTTGGTAATTGATGAAGGTGAGAGCGGACATGCTAAACAGTTTGCAGAGTTGCTAAACAGTTTGCAGAGTTGTTTTACCTTAGTAGTGTCTTTTACCAATAAATAATAATATCCATTTCTTTAACTCTTTTTTTTTTTCTTTTTTCTTTTCAAGCAATTTCCTTAGTTCATATTTTAATCAATTTTCTCTTGTTTCATTGCAGGATGAAGAGAAGATCAACTATTACAAGGTTCAAATATGAGAAATTCTATTGGAATTGGGTTGTGTAAATAATTATTTAGGTTGATGATATGACTTTTATTCATTTTTTGGAATTATATTTAGGTTTGTTAGATTTGAAACTTTGCCACTAGTTAGAATAATGGATGTAATAGATGAAAATGTTATCATTCTTTATATAAAGCTTGTTTGATTATCTATGAGTGCATTTAAAATATATTGGTTTATTTTATTTTATTATAGTATTTTTTAAAAAATAATACTTGGGATTGGATTTATTTTTATAGCTCGTGAGCAATGCAAAGGTATTTAAACGTTGTTATCATATCCGTTGCCAAAATGCTAACCATTACCATAAAAATTATTTCAACCGTTACTATATGTTACAAAAAGTGTTACCTTAACTTGGAGTAAAGTTGTTGCCTAAACATTGATCTGTTGCAAAAAATTTAAATATTAACGTTGCTATAAATTGAAAAAGTGTAGCCATAGTTTGGTAATTAACTGTTGTCTAAAGTTTCCAAGTGTTGCCTTAACTTCAAATATAAGTGTTTCTTAAAGTCAAAAGTATTGCTAAATAAAAGTGTTGCTAAAGATATTTATGGCAACAATATTTCTAAAAGTGTTGTCTTATGCAAAAAAAATGTTGCAAGAAGGTTTTAGCAACGCCACCTATTGGTAGCGGTTTTTAAACCATTACCATAGGGCTTTAGTAACAAAAAGCAGGGCTATAGCAACACTTTTTGGTTATTGCTATAAGGCTTCTATCTTGTAGTGGGCATGTGTGACTGGTGCAAAGTTTTCTTTGCTTATAAATGGATCTTGTAATGGTTTCTTTGGATCTAATAGGGGATTTAACCAAGGGGATCCCATGTCCCCACTCCTTTTTGTGTTAGTCATGGAGTATTTGACTAAGACTTTGAAGTATATTGGGGCCAAGCAGGACTTTCAATTTCATCCTAGATGTGGTTTCTTGAAGCTCAACCATTTGTGCTTTGCTGATGACCTCATGATATTTTGCAAAGGGGATATAAGGAGTGCTTGGAGGCTAGCTCAAGGTCTGGAACATTTTGAAGAGGTTTTCGGTCTGAAGGCTAACAGAAGTAAATCAGAGGTTTACCATTCTAATATGAACCCTGCTGATGTGAAGCTGTTATGTGAGAGAATTGATTTTGTGAGTGGAGTTTGGCCTTTTAAGTACTTGGGTGCACCCATATGCAACAAGGCTTTGAGGGCTTCAGATTGTCAGCAACTAGTTCAGAAGATGACTGCAAGAATCAAGACTTGGCAGACTAAGCATCTTTCTTTTGCAGGAAGGCTGCAGCTAATTAAATCTATTTTGATGAGCATTTGTACCTACTGGATGCAGATCATGATTCTCCCCTCTTCTATCATTAAAGAAATTAATAGAATTTGCAGAAGGTTCCTATGGGAAGGAAAGACTGATGGAGTTAAGGCTGGTAAGGTACGGTGAATTGGGAGCATGTGTGCACCCTCAAGAAATATGGTGGCCTGGTCTAGGGGTCAGGGACTTGGGGCTTTGGAACAAAATTGTTATTGGGAAGATTATTTGGCAAATAGTTACAAAGAAGGATACCTTATGGGTGAGATGGGTTCAAGCCATTTACTTAAAGAATAGGGACTGGTGGAGCTATTCTCCCACTGTTATGGCCAGTTGGGTGCTTAAATGGCTCTGCAGAACTAGGGATAAGCTGCAAAGGATGAATACTCAAGGGTGGTGGCTTGATGAGCATTCTAAGTTCTCTATTAAGAAGATTTATTGGGCCATAAAGGATCAAGGGGTGAGAGTTCATTGGAAATCTGTAATTTGGGAAAGGGTCTCTTATCCCAAGCACAGGTTCATTTGGTGGCTTGCAGTGCTGTCTAGGTTGCAGGTGAAACAGAAGTTAAAGGCTTATGGTATATGCCCTGATGAGGTATGTTACCTATGCTGTGCAGGGGTTGAGACACATGATCACTTGTTCTTTAGGTGCCCCATTGCAGTGCAGGTGTGGGCTGGTATTTCTAGCTGGTTGGGCATGATCTATCAGCCTAGCAGCATGACCCAGGTTGTGGGCAGGCTTAGCAGAAGGAGAATGGGTTCTAAATTTCAAAACAAAATTGTTGTTGCTGTTGTAGTTGCTACAATTTACAACATATGGCTGGCTAGGAACAGGGCATTGTGGCAGAAAGCTCAGATTGATGCAAGTGAGTTGGTGATGAGTATTAAATTTTTTGTTATTCAAAGATGTAAAGTCATTAATAGAGATGCTATTAAGAGTAGTGATAAGGCTTGGCTTGAGCATTTGTATAGATTGGCCCTGTTTGGTGATTAGAGTTTAGAGTTTAGAGGTTAGAGTTTATAGTTTGTGGTTAGATGATTACTTTTTTGTTCAGAGGATTTGACTGCTGATTCAAATAATTGTTGTGTAAAGGTGTTTGGTAACATTTAGCTGATTGTTTAGAGTTTTGTTCAGAGTTTTTGGTACAAAACCCTCTTTAATCCTCTCTCTCACCAAACACCCTTGTTAGGCTGCCGAACCGAGCTCATACATATACTAGTACAATATTGTCCGCTTTGGGCGTTAACCCGCACGACTTTGTTTTTGGGCGCCTTCCCAAAAGGCCTTGTACTAGTGTATTGAGCACTACTATATAAATAGCTTCTTCTCTTGCTATTCTTTCGATGTGGGACATGGGGTGAACAACTTCCCAACAAACTTCCCCTCAAACCAAGGACTACACAAGGGGGTCTTAAGGCTCAAAGCCTCCCCGTCAAAGCCTCCCCTTAAGCGATAAATCTTGACCTGTCACCATCAAGCACCCCGGACTTTCGATACTTGGAACCAGATCACCCAATCGCAATGTCACATACATGAGGGACCCCACAAACTCACGACAACCACCTTGTCCCGGACCGAACACTCCGGCTCTGATACCACTTGTTAGGCTGCCGAACCGAGCTCATACATATACTAGTACAATATTGTCCGCTTTGGGCGTTAACCCGCACGGCTTTGTTTTTGGGCACCTTCCCAAAAGGCCTTGTACTAGTATATTGAGCACTACTATATAAATAGCTTCTTCTCTTGCTATTCTTTTGATGTGGGACTTGGGGTGAATAACTTCCCAACAAATATAGTTGACGAGTGGGGTGGAACAAGCCACGGCCCCGGGCGGGTATGCATGGCCCCGGGCGGGTTTCTGGGCGAGCTTCTTGAAGAGCCTCGGCCCCGGGCGGGTGGCCTAAGCCCTGGGCGGGTTTGGACTTTTGTGGTGCCTGGGTTGCCTCACGCACCCGGGCAGGGCTGAGGTGACCCGGCCGGGTCCTGGACCCTCGGTTTTTTGTTCACTCGTAAACCCGGTTGGGTTTCTTCATACCCGACCGGGTCCGTTCGTTTTCTAGGGTTTTTGTTCGTCTATTTGTCGAGTAACTTTGTAATTAGTATAATAGGACTTTAGGGTTTTGTTTCTATTTATGCTAATTGTTTTAAGCCACATATTTGAGAGGAAACAGATTGAGAGTTTTAGTGAGTGAATTCTTGGGAGAATTACCAGTCTCTCGATTGTATTCCGTTTGTTTGATTTCCATAGTGAAATATTTTCGTACCGGTCAGGAGGACGTAGCTATCACATCGATAGTGAACCTCGTTAAATCTTTGTGTTGGTTTAGTGTTTTTCATTGTTTGTTATTGTAGTTTGTCTGTTTTCGGGCTTCCGTTACAACAACCTTAAATAGAGTTTTTATTAGTCAAAACTCTAAACTCTCTCCAAAACTCTAAACTCTCTTTAAAACTCTCTCCACCAAACACCCCCAATGACATGGTTACATGCTAGTTTTGCTCTCCTATGTTTTGGGGGGGCCTACCTAGTAGGGTTGTCCAAATTTAGGATGAAGCTTAGGTTGTAATTTGGATTTTGGTGCTATTAATTCATTTCATTGGATTCTTATTCTAATCTATCCTATCTATTGAAACAGAATGGTTACCAAAAAAAATAATAAAAAAATAAAATTAAAAAAATCATAAAGGAAAGTTAGCAATTTGTTTGTAGTAAATGGGAAAACGAGAGTAAAAAGAAGATGGAATTTGTTCTTCAAGAAAAGTAGCTTTGATTGCCTATTTTTGGGGAAATATGTTTGGCATCTGTTACCCCTTTATCTTGCATTTTGGAAACACACTTTTTTTAAAGAAATTGTTAATATAACTTTGTTGTTTTGGCGAATCCAATCAAGAACAAGAATGATATCGCACAACGTAATATTTGGTCATCCCATACCTTAAAATTGACATAATGACATTCCATATTTGATATTTCCATAGGAGTTAGGACCAATGGACCATACTCACCATAGCATAACTCTTTATGCGTTAGGGCATCATTAACAATGACAACCAAAAAAAAAAAAATCATCTCATTCTCACTCTTCCAACACATCTCTACAACCAAATTTCATTTTCACCTCTTAACAATAACTCAAAAAAAAGTTCATTCATTTTCTCTCCCCTACTTTTTCATACACTACCCATCATTTTCTCTCTGCTACCTACTTTTTCATACACTACCCATCATTTTCTCTCTCTAACCCAATCCAATACATAAATTAATTTAATTTCATCAAAAATAATAATTATAATCAATATAATTGATTGTAACTTAATTAAAATAATAATTATGATTTTTTTATTGAAATATAAACGATTTTTTTTCAAAACAAATTGAAGAGAATTTGATATAGAAAAGATGTTTAAGTGTGAGAAAATGTAGGAGAGAAAAGAGATTAGGATGTTGATTTTTTTTATGGAAATATAGCAAAATTGGTCTTTATTTGTAGAGAATGAAAAATTATGAATTTTGTTAAATTTTTTTTTTTGAAATTATATTTTTCAAGTTATATCCGTTGCAAAAATTGCAACACATATATTTAATCAATGACTGAAAAGAGGGACACTTGCAAATCAAAGCAACCTGCACTCCTGCTAACGCGCGTCAGAGGCTGCAGGTGCTTTAATTTTTTTTTATTTTTTTGGGTCCAAAACGCTGTGTTTTGGCCGGATTTCTTCTTGGGGTATGCATGAAACACATAGTTTCATGTACTGCTGAAGTTTTTTTTTTAATTGTTGCTGTTATGAACTTTTGTTCATTTTGGTCGAAAACTCAACCAATTCCCCAACAATTCAATGAACTTTATCTTGGTCATTGTTAACGACCCAAATTAAAAGATTATGGGTCATGAACATTTTTTTGGGTCATTGTTAATGATGGTCTTATATATCATTTAAATTAAAGGAAAATTTTGAAATTATATCCAAAGATTTAAACGATTTTTTAAATTACTTGTTTTTTTTTTTTAAAAAAAGTAAAATAAAATCTTGTTCTGTTATTAAAATCACAACCAATCTTATGTTAATTTTAACAGGGCCTACATCTCCACTCCATTACCCTGTTGCCTTCTCTCTTCTCTTAATTCCCTAGTTTCTTCCTCTTCTGTCGAATTCACCTGTTTATATATTCATCTGCTTTTGTTGAATTTAGCTGAAAATTTTTTATTAGAGATGATCAAACAAAAATATGAAGAGAAAGAGAAGAAACATACTGATGATCTAAGGAGGATGGCAACAGAAAGAGAACAAGAAGAGGAGGAATGTATGGTGTTTGAGAAAAGAGAAGGCAACAGGATAAAGGATTGGATGTGATTTTGATTACGGAGCAACATCGATGTTATTTTAATAAATAAAAACAAGCATTTTCTTCCCCAATCACTTTTTCCCTTTTGGAAATACTCCCTCCATTTTTTTTTAAAATGTACTCATTTTTTTAATTTATGATTCCCAAGTGTTTCTTTCATACACTCTCTTACTTTTGACTAACTCTAATAAAATTACCCTTTTTTTCTCTCTTTTTCATATACTCTCTTTTCTACTTTTTATACAACTTTTAATTATCATTTTTTTCTCCTATTACAGATTGATTTCTTGATTTTAATGAAAACTAAAGTGAGTAAACTAAAAAAAAGAATATATTGCAACACTTCATATTATAAATGCCTAACTTTTAAAATTGTATTCTTTATTCATTTATAACTTATAAGGATGTTCTTAGGTTGATCGAATTTTAGATGCTAAACTGATTTTTATTTTATTCCCTACAAAAATTATATGATGTGCTTCTTATAAAATTTTAAGCTTGACTACTAATTATTACTTCCTCTGTTTTTTTAGTTGTTAAATTTTTGGAATATATGTCAGAGATAAAATAATAAAATGTAACAACTAAAAAAAACGGAGGAAGTATATCAATACAGGTAATAATCATGTAGGTTTTTAGCGAGATACATAATTTCTCGTCATTATATAAATTATGCCATTTTTTTTTCCAAATGTCTTAATGCTCACAGTATTAGGATTTAGGAATACATTAATGGCCTGTTTGAGAGCCGGTCATAAATAATAATAATGGGAATAAATTTATCTAAATTTGGAAGGAAATCAAAATTCATTCATGCTAGTTTAACTCCAATTATCTAATTTTATTCACAAATATTCATTCTCATCTAATACTATCAACCCCAACGGTAATGAATGTTAATAAAATCAGGAGAAAATTCAACCTTGGAAATGAAAATTTATTTTCCATGAGGATTAGAAGGTTCTTCTTTAACAAAATTATACTTTAAATCTATTATCATTACCACAATTTATTACCAAAATCCAAACGAGACTTAAAGGAAATTTTTGTCCATTTGGTTGAAATTTTCAAAATAAGTTAATCTTTTGATGATTAACTAAGGTTAATTTAATATGGACAAATTATGACACGTCTCACATTTTAATATGGACAAGGACAACAGATGTGATTTAACTCGTTCATAGCAATAATAGTTACAACTTACAATACTAAGTTACTCATAGTTATTCAAAAGCATCACTAATTGTTCAACCCAAGGCTGACTTGCTTGTATAAAAATGAAAATAATATCGACACTCCAGCAATTTATATTAGAGAACGTTTTGGATTACACATCTGACCATAACATTGGGTCAAACAGGCTGAGACTAATACAATAATACATATAGAGATCGAGAATGTATTGTGTCAGATTTGTGTGACACAATGTTGTCGTGAGACAAGTCTAAACAAAATAAATACTCATCTTGAGTTCTTGACAATATAAACTCCTACTTTGTGTCAATATCAACTTCTTACTTTGTATCTATATAAATCAATGTTACATATAGAGAATGTATTGTGTCAATATCAATTTTCTACTTTTTAATGTAATTTACCAACAACTTGTTTTGCTCAATATATATTTCATTGAAAATGGGTTGCGCATCTATTCATACTTTTTAATTGCTCCCAAGCTTGTTGAGACGTTGACAGAAACTCCTAGCTCACTTTGCATATAATTTTTCAAGACTGTTTAATTTGGCAACTCTAAGATATAGCCATGTACTTCAAAGATACCATGCATTGCTTTTAATTGTTCCATATTGTGCACTTATTGTTTTAGACCACTGAAGAATTAAAGACGTTTGCCATGTTCATTTACATCACACTTGTGAATCACATATCAAATTTACAACCATTGACTTGGCAATTTATTATTATTTTTTTTTGGCAACGGACAAAGGCAGAAAACATAGAAACTAAGAATGATGGTTATCAGGTGAACTTGGATAGCGCAAGCTCTTCTCATCAAACTTAGTTGTTACACTACTAGGACTGAAGTCTGAAACAACATTTGAACAATACTTTAAAAAATTATCAAACCTACCAGGACTCCCTACGATACTTTTGCTTAAAATCCTCAGGTGTGAAGTGGTTGTCTTCCTTCTTTTCCTTGTGTGATACCTGCACGCACAAAAAGAGTAAGTAGGTGATGGGAAAGTGGTGACTTTGCTGGACTGGTGCTTCTTGACCTCCTTTTTTCTCCTTGTAGCTGAAATGTAGTTGAATAATTCTCCTAGCTTGACATCTTGGCTATGCTTGAGGTTGGACATGTTTCCCTTGGATCTGTTACTGTAGTATTCCCGACGGTGGATATCTAAGGTGCAGCTTCTGGCTTCATCTTCTGCTCTCCTCTTTCTGGACTCTGGTGGTAGACAAGTCAAAGGTGGTTTCTTCTCTTGGACTTGATAATTTTCTTTGTTTGATGGCACAAATTCCTTGTTAATAAAGGGCTCTTTAGTCGCTTCTCAACCTGACTCATTCCCCTTGTTTTCTTCTCTTGGGGTATTCACTACTTGACTAGTGATAGTTGTACCACTAATGGGGTGAATGTATTGGATTGGCTTGCCTTGTTGCAACAAATGATAATCCTTCTTTGTGATAGAAAGATAGGAACCCTGCCTTCTTCGATTTGCAAACCGATATTTGGGCTCCGCAAGATTAAAATTTTCCATTTTTGAAGTGTTTTTACCCTGCGCCATCATCTTGTCCAACTTAACTTGAGTGGTTCCTTGCGTTTCTTGATTGGCATGCTTCATTGTTTTGTTGTGCCTGTCATTAAATATTAATTACGTGATTAATCTCTATTATATAAGCCAAGAGGGAGCTATGGTGTCCCCCTCGAAAAATCTATGTTACCCCTCAAAACTATCTAAAATATCAATTTGTATCAATCCTAATTATTAAGGAAAGTTATTACAATTTTCGAAAAATTTTAAATGAAAATAGTACAAAATATAAAATTCGAAAAACTAAAACAAAAATATCAAAATTCATATTTTTAAATTCTCTATAAATAGATATCCATATTGATATAGTTCATCAAATAAAAAATTTACATTTTGATTATCGTAGAAATTTGCTATCCAATAGAATATGGTAAGTAAACCTTTTCTTTTGTTCATTGTTTGGGATGACCGAATGAAAGAGGAACAGATTGTTTTTTATTACATGAATAAGCGTGAATTTGAATTTTTTTCAAATTTTCGAACAAATAACCTTTTTTTTGTTTTTTTGAAAAATTAATAGATATATTTTACTATCGTACGTAAAGTGTGCATAGAAGGCTAGTACTAATTAAGTTAAGAGGTGAGAGAGAGTGAAATAAAGTTAAGAGGGGGTCAACTGCTCCCTATTTATAGTACTCTAAGGACTTGACTAAGAATGAGCCAATTCTGCCAGGAATGAAACGCTAAGTTTTGGTGTTAAAACAAAAAGTCCAACTTTTCGAATTTTAAATTCAATAGAATTAAAGTTGAAGTTAGGAGGAAGTAATAATGGTAAACAAACCTTACTAAGTTTTAAATGAATAAAAATAAATTGAATAAAACACAAGCTAGAACATTCATAAAACAAGATTAATAAATATTGAGTAGTTATTACTCGAAGGCCGGCTATAGCACAGTAATCATGGAGTATACTTTGCAACCAAGAGGTTACGAGATCAACTTTTAATGTTTTCTTCTCTAACAGGCAATGTTGCGCTAGCTAGTTAGGTACGTTTTTTATAATCAATTTCCTCTACCTTTTTATCTTTTCGGTTGCATTAAGTATATGAAACAATAAGATGAAACAAATGGAGTACCAAGGTACAATATAGTGATTTTTTTTTTTGTTGGAATGAAATGTATACATGAGCTGCACAATAATTTTTTCTCATGATATAACCTTGGCAAGTGAGGCGGGGGACGTGACGTTGTTGATGAAGATCAAACCCAAGTGTTCACGCACCTCAAGAGAAGCATGCCTTAACCATCCACTAGACTATGTTTTTATCCTCAGACATTAGGTCTGTTTTTCATCCACTTTTTTGTACTTATCTGTATTTAAGTGATCTGAACTTATCAAAACTTATTAATACTTATTAAAATTTATTAATACGTATTGTTATTTATAATACAATTATTATTATTTAATACAGAGTACTTATTGATATATTGATATTTGTTTGAACTTATTATTAATACTCATTTAAAATTATGTCAACTTATCTTAACTGATAAATATTGAAAATAAGTTTAAAAAATTGTAGAGGGTGTTTCGGGTGATTTTTGTTTTAGAGAGAGCTACCCAATCTTATGCCATAAACTTGACCCAGAACCACAAAAGGCGAAAGTAATTTAAATAAGAGAAGAGCAAAAGAAATATCAATGACTTAATTAGCTGCTAATCAGGGTTGATTAGGGTTAATCGACAATTACAAGTATGTGTTGTCAAATCAGCCAATTCTAGGAATCTGTGTTGCAATCATTACATTAATACCTTTATACAAGAATCTTCTCATACCCCAAGGTAAACTTTCAATGTGGGATAGTTATACATATATACATAGTTCAATAGGTGAAGTTTTGCCTATCTTCATGTCTGAAGTCCAAGTTGCCACGTGTCTGAGTAGGGTGGTGCCACATGGCCCTGTAGTTTTTTGCCACGTGGACCAGTGAGGTGCAGCCGCGTGGACTTGTATAGATCTGCCGCGCGGCCTTTTTACTTGAGGCTTCTTTAGGGCTTCGTTTTGGACCAATGTATTTGGGCTGTTGTATTTGGACTCCTCTCTGGACTCTTCTGTGGGCTCTTCTTTAGGGCCTTCGATCCACCTGGGCCTAGTTCTCTATTTAGGCCAATAAATTGACAATAACATTTGCCCCTCAAAAGGAGGAAAATTAGTCTAATTTTTCCCTTTTTAAACAGTTCCTTTTTAATTAAGATCCCTAACCAGGCTTTGGTGGGAAAATAAGGAAAATTTTGAATTTCGAAATGATGAGAGGTCTATAAATACCTCTTAATCATTTCTTGCAATCATTTTCCAAATTGTGAGATTCTAGAGAGAAGGTAGAGTGAGATTCTCTGAGCAAAAGCATCAAACTTGGAACTTTTTCATAGATTTAGATTGAACAGCAGGATTGCAGCAAGAACCAAGTTGAATCTTTGAAGAACCTTGGTTTGATCCGAAGTTGTTATTTGTAGGAACCCTTTCAACCTTTCTTAACCCGAGTCGTCAATTCTTCAATTAGGTATTCATCTCTTCCTTCTTCCTTTTCTTTGCATTTTGTCTTTTGCATTCGGCCTTCTAAACCCAGTAGTATGGCTGAATCCTTGAATAGAAAGGAATCCAGGGTATCCGGACCCATCTTTTCCTAGTCGAGCTATAAGACCCATTCTCTGAATATTCCTCCCTCTGTACCTATGCAGGGTACCATGGCGTGGTTGAAGCGGACAATGCGATACAGCCCTCCTCCAGAGGATTCGGTTGGGACACCTAACCAGGAAGAATGTGAGGAAGAGACGACCGGCCAAGAACCTTTAGGTTCTGAGCGGCCAGAGGTCGACATAACCGAGTCCAAAGTGGACGTGGAGGAGGGGACAGACATTCCCGGATCTTCCAAAAAGAGGGCAGATAAGTTTTATGACCCGAGCATGTGTGGGATGCTTAAGGTCTGTCATGACTTATATGAGTCTGATTTACTTCGGACGCGTAACGCCTTCATTCATTGCGAGGGATTCGAGCTTATCGTGCCTAAGCCCGAGGCCACCGTGAGGTCATTGCCTGAGAATGTCTTCCCGGTGTATGAGGCCGTTTTTTAGCTCGGTCTTCGTTTCCCACTCCACCCATTTATACTGGAGGTTCTGGAGGGATATGACCTCGGCATATGGCAGCTCACTCCCAATTCCAGGACAAACATTTTTGGATACATGGCTACCTGTAAACTGAGAGGTTATAGAATGTCTTGTGGCATTTTCTCTCATATGCACCACTTAAACAAGGCTGAAAACAGTTGCGATGCCTGGTATATTCTTAGTACCCGGCCTTCTTACCAAATGACTGTCACAAAGAATAATAAGTGGAGGAACTGGAGGAATAGGTTCCTTTATGTAAGAGCTGATGACGAAGAGCTTGCTGAGAGGCTGAGTCGTATGAACACCAACCCTTATCTCTGTGGTCGGGATGTTGACTTGCCTCCAACCCACTATGAGGACGATGTGGTACTCAGGGGGGACCACTTTAAAACAAAAGTTGTTTATACAACTGGCAAAAAATGTCAGTTCCCGGTGCTTTGGGTGCCGGATTGGACATTTTTTAGGGACAATAATTTCTTGTCCGCAACTGGCCTGAGGCAGACCATTGATAGAGGTAGCTTTCACTTATTTGTTTTCTTGTGTTTGATCTTGCCTTTTATCTAACTCTTTATATATATACATATTTTTTTAGAAAAAGCTATGTCGAAGCTCACTAAGGAGAAGACAGGAGAGGTCACAGGCGACGACTACCTCGACGAGATGTACCAGGCCAAGTCTAAAGCTTGATCAGAGAGGAAAGAAGAAGCAAAGATATATATTTACATATTCTCCTCTTTGTGCCGAGTAGGTCATTTTTTCTTTGTGATTTGCAATACTCTCACTCGCCCCATATCCATTTCATTCGGTAGTTATATGAGCCGAGAAGACCGTTTTTTGGAAGTTGTTTGCAACATCCCTCCTCGGCTCTTTTGGAGGCCAAAAAAGGGGGGTGTTGTGAACGACTTCAAGCTATTGCCCCACTCGGCCACTATATGTGACGAGAGGGTCTTACATGGTATGTTGTTTGCAGCATCCCCCCTCGGCTCTTTTGGAGGCCGAGAGGGGGTGTTGTGAACAACTTCAAACTATTGCCCCACTCGGCCACTACATGTGACGAGGGGGTCTTACATGGTATGTTGTTTGCAGCATTCCCCCTCGGCTCTTTTGGAGGCCGAGAGGGGGTGTTGTGAACAATTATAAACTATTGCCCCACTCGGCCACTACATGTGACGAGGGGGTCTTACATGGAATGTTGTTTGCATCATCCCCCCTCGGCTCTTTTGGAGGCCGAGTGGGGGTGTTGTGAACAACTTCAAACTATTACCCCACTCGGCTACTACATGTGACGAGGGGACTGTTGTCTATCTTAGAGAATTTGGCTAATGTGTGCAACTTTTTGTAGGCAAGTGGTACCTCATCAAAGGGGACCAAGAGGAAGGGTGTCAGCATTTCAGGCACCAAGAAGAAGAGTAAGGCTCCCCTGCTTCCTACTGATAAAGGGAAACAGGAGATGACTCCTGAGGAGCTCAAGGAGCTGGAGACAAGATTTACCCCCATTCTGGGGAAGGGACCGACTGCTGCAATGTCGGTCTACGAACCAGGGGTTAAGGATACCCTCGGCGTCATGGCCCCTCCAGACGCTCTTGCTGACATTCCTAAGTCGGTTTCTAAGAATATTCCGCCATCCATCAGGGATTTGGTGAATAAGATGGGAGGTAAATACTTCTCTCATCGCGTTAGAACTCTACGGTCTGTGTCAGGTAAAACTATCTCGTCTTCACCTTCTCATCCAGACTCAATAGTGCTTCCCATTTCTGACCCTTCAGGAGGGCCTACTGAAGAGGAGGCCGAGAGCATGCCCGGCGGCTCTTATCTTCCCGGCTACTCCGGGAAAGAGAAGCTGAAGATTGTCCGAGGGATGCTCAAGGAAGCTCCCAAGGAGGTAGCCCACAACATGAAGGGCTTCCACGATGGGTACATCATGCCCATTTTATACAATTTGGCCGAGGTATGCTTTAAGTATCTGATTGTTTTTTTTGCGTTAAGTTAACTTTTGCTCGAAGCTAATATTCTTATTTCAGGCCATGTTGAGACTGGATGGTGCCAGACAGTGGCGCACTGCCATGGTAAGCGAAGTTAAACAGTCTAGGGTCGAGGTTATTGAAACAAAAGATACTGCTATGTTCACTACACTTCGACAAGACCAACTAACCGGTGCTACTGTGGAATCACAGGCTGACACTATCGTCAATC
The DNA here is from genome assembly GCA_951394345.1 of Salicornia ramosissima. Lineage (NCBI taxonomy): Eukaryota > Viridiplantae > Streptophyta > Magnoliopsida > Caryophyllales > Amaranthaceae > Salicornia > Salicornia ramosissima. The sequence continues at coordinate 16,927,101 of OX596235.1, forward strand.
TCAAGGCCGAGTGTGCCTCTCATCTGACCAAGATCAATGCCCTCATCGCCGAGCGCGATGATTTGAAGAAGAAGAAGAAGAAGGTGGAGAGGCAGGCCGAGAAGGCAAGCTCTTCTGCCAAGGCAGCCCTTACTGAGGCCGAGGCCAAGGTCACCCAGCTCCAGGCTGAAAAGAAAGAGTTGGAGGAAGAAGTTTCTTCCTCAAAAAAGGGGTTGGTGTAGAAGATCTTGGAGGCTGAACAAGTCTACAAGAACAAAGTGGTCGAGGCCTGGGAAGTGGCCTATGCTGGCTCGTCCTTTGGCCACCTCAGTCGTGCCATAGACTGGGTGGATATGAAAGGCCTGGCCGAGGCTGTTGGTCGCTCCCCTCCTCGCTACCCGTCTGATATTGAAGACGGAGGAGAGGAGGAGGAAGGAGAGAACGAGGGCCAAGAGGATGACGACGATGGGGCTGAGACCTGAAGAAATGATTTTAGTTTAGACTTAATTTTTAGTTTTAGTTTCTAGTTTCTGTAGGCGGCTGGTCCGCCATAGTTTGTAATAGTTATAATTAAAAGTGAATAAACGAAGCTTTCTTTTCATCAGTTCTCGACTTTTGAGTTTATTTCAGTAATTACATTTATTTCTAGTAGTGTATTATGCCCCTGAGCAATGCAGACGGTTTAGAAAGTCTGAGTGATTGCTCGGCAATTTATCTTGGCAATTGTTCTTTGCCAAATAAGTTGGGGGGCAATCAATCAGATACCTGATTGCCCTTAAACCGAGTGTATTGCTCAATGTGACCTTTGCACATTTTAGAGCTCGTCCCATCTTGGTTGGGTTATCATTTGACTTGGGAAGCAATTATAAAATTATTAAACTGCCACATGGAATTTAATTCCAAAAATGAGTCTTTGTTTTGGGCCTAAAGTAATAAGGCAAATTTTTAGGAGTTTTTATAGCAAACCACTTATATTGGGCCCCCAACTTGGTTTTAGGAGCAATAAATACTGCAGCGGTAAAATTGGAATAATAAAATTATGCAAAACGCTTATAAATACCACTTGGTTCTCTTTCATTTTTCACAACATAAACTGCAATTCTTTGAGAGAGAAAGAAGAGAGAGAGAGATTTAGAAGTATTCCCATCTTTGTGAGAAAGAATGTCTAACGATAGCAAGCTTCCAGTGGGCGAGGGCTCAACTCACACGGGCAAGCTGCCGGTTGAAGAACATGAAGGTTTCATGGATGAGGAGCGCTTCCTGAATAGGAAGTATAATGCGCGGCTGAAAGAATGGGAAGAGATGAAGAAGTGTCCTCCAGATGGGGGGGGGGGGCTCGAGTCGAGGGAAGAGGGGCCCCAAGAAAGGGGAGAGACGGCCGCGGGAGAAGAATAACCGAAGAGTTGTGATTCGGTCGGTCTCCAATGAGGCGGAGTACAGGCTCAGGGTTGAAGAGGCCTGGAATAAAGCGTATCCATCCAAGGATTTTGGGTACTTTCGTGAATTTCTGGACTGGGCTGACGAGAAGAGCTGGTGTGAGCAAACTGGTCGGCCTTGTCCTTTGACTCCTGTGGTACCTGATCCAGAGGAGAGTGATTAGGCTCAGCTGCACTTAGGAGTGCATTGTTTATTATATTTTTTTTTATTTTTTTTATAGCCTTTTAGCCATGACAAGTGCTGATCCTTGCCCAATTTGTATTGCATGGTACTTAATTTATAAAAAGCTTTATTTTATGGTTTATTTGAATCGTTGCCAATTTGATTATTTGCATAATGGCTTGGTCTTAAAAAGCCAAGACCCCTGTTCTTAGCCCTTAAATCGAGTGTATTGCTCAAAATCAATCTGCACAGGGCTCGCCGTTATTAGGTTAGCTTATAGTTGGGCTTTGAAAAGACTATATTGAATTAGGCCTGAAGCAGCCCTCAAGCAGGTCTGCCACGTGGAATTTGATTCCAAAACTGGGCCGTTGTATTGGGCCTAAAATAATTAGGCAAAATTGTTTCAAGATTTTTTTTATAACAAAAACTGATTTTGGGCCCTCAGCCTGTTGCAAGTAACATTAAATGCATCTGACTAGATGTAGGGGTAAAATTGGAAAGGTAAAGTGATAAAATTTCTATAAATACCACTAGCTTCCCTTACATTTTCGCTACTCAACTTCAATTTCTTGAGAGAGAAAAGAAGAGAGAGAGAGTCTAAAAAAAGTTTTTTAGTGAGCTTTGTGAGGGAAAGAAGAGAAGAAAAGATGTCTGGCCAGTGGTTACCCAAGAAGGAAGACAGTAGTGGTAAGCTTCCCTGGCCCAAGATCCAAGGGAGCAGCCGCAAGCTTCCTAGGGAAAAAAAGTAGGACGGGGTAGGGCGGCGCTCTCAGGGTAGTGAGAGCCCGGCTACAGCGGTTGAAGAAGACTTCCATAAATACACATGGAAGGTGACTTGGGACGAGGGAGAAAAGTATGTCCCAAGGGGTGAGGACTCGAGTCATACGGGCCAGATGTCAGTGGAGCAGTATGAGGGTCTCATAGATGAAGAACGCTTCTTAAACATGCAGTATGAAGCGCGACTGAAGAGATGGGAGGCGATAAAGAAACGCGAGGGAGAGGGCTTGACTCGTGCTGGGAAAGGAAAGAGGAGCAGTCCCTCTGGCCCCAAAGAAGGGGAGAAGCAGCCATCAGAGGAGAGGGAACATCTGGAGATGATCCCACAAACGGCCGAGGAGGCGGAGTATAGGGAAAGGGTAGAGTTGGCTTGGGATAGAGCTTATCCATACAATGACTTTGGATACTTTAGAGAATTTCTTGACTGGGCCGACGAGAGGAGCTGGTGTGATCGAACTAGTCGACCTCGTCCCTCTACTCTAGTGATACCCGACCCTGATGAGAGCGATTAGGGTGTTGGAGCTTAGCAGTATATTTTTTTTATTTTTTTTTTGTAGCAAGGCAAGTATTTAGCCTTGCCCCTTTTGTAATCGGATTTATTATATATGAAATACCCTATTTTATTTAAGTCGTCTATTTTATGATTTGTGCCATGACTCGTACTTTTTATAACCGAGACACCCCTTTAGTAAGCAATATTAGATTCTCAAAGGACTCGGCCTACTCAAAGGTGAGGCCTCCCTAGGTTAAGTTTATTGATTGATCGAGTGTTCGTCCAGAATATGGTCGAGGCAACCTTTAGTGATTCATCTTAATTTATCGGGTGACTCGTCCTAAATGTGGTCGAGACACCCTTTTGTGATTCATTTTAGTTTATCGAGTAACTCGTCTTAATTAGAAATGAATTAGGAGGCATGAGTGGCCACCCTTTACCCTGGTGAAACTTATCACTATTGGCCTCGTTTTTTTAGGGCAGTATAGGGGGTAAAAGCTTAGTGCTTAGAGTAGCACTAAGGGCATTCGGTCTTATGTTTTATAAACAAGGTTATGGACACTAGCCTTTAGAGTTTTCACTTGGAAAGTGATGGGGCCTTTGGGACTAAGTCCTGCCCTTTTTCATTAATATTGGAATTGATTACACTGTTTCGACTATTGAGTCGTACATTGTCATTTCAGTAATTTAAAACCTAAAAGTAATACTTCCTTAGATGGTCCATATTCCATGATCGTGGTACATCTTCTCCTTGCATTGTTTCAAGTCGGTATGTACCATCGTGCACCGCCTCAATGATCTTGTAAGGACCTTCCCAACTTGAGGTAAGTTTACCTACTTCATTTGCTCGACCCTGTGTCTCCATCTTTCTGAGCACATAATCTCTGATTAGTAATGGACGGTGCTTGACTCTCTTGTTGTATTCTCGAGCCATTATTAGTTTGTACACTTCTTGTCTGAGTAAAGCATTGCCCCTTGTTTCTGGTAAAAATTCCAAGTTCAGCTTCGTTGCTTCCCAGTTTGCATCTTCATCATAAAGCATGACCCGAAGAGTTTCACCAGTTGAAGATTTACTTGTAGTTCGAATAGACCAAAGCACATTTGGAAGTTCATCTGCCCACAGACCCTTAGCTTTTTCAAGCTTCTTCTTAATTCCGTCTGAGATGATTTTATTGAAAGACTCAACCTGACCGTTAGTTTGAGGTCGCCCTACTGAGGCAAAGCAATGTGCGATTCCTTGATCTCGCAACCAAATCTTGAGCTGAGGAGTTTCGAACTGTGGACCATTGTGGAATACCATGGCTTGTGGCACACCAAACCTTGTGATTATGTTTTTCCAGATGAAGCTCTTGACGTCACTCGTCTTGAGACCTTTGACTGCTTCTACTTCAACCCATTTGGAGAAATAGTCGACGGCTACAAATACGTAGCGTCTTTGGCCAGTTGCCGGAGTATAGGGGCCAAGGATGTCCATTCCCCATTTGGCGAAGGGAAGAGGACTAGTGATGGGGACCAACTCATTGGATGGGCGATGTATAAGCTCGACGAATCTTTGGCATTTATCACACTTTCTTACCTTCCACATAGCATCCTCTTTTAGAGTGGGCCAGTAGTAACCAGTTCGAATAGCTTTCTCCACAAGTGCCCGTCCCCCAATATGGGAACTGCATAGCCCCTGATGCAAGTCATCCAGAACCTCTTGTCCTTGTTCTGGTGTGATACACTTGAGAAATGGCTTAGAATAAGCCTTCTTATACAACTTCCCATTGAAGACCTCGAACCAAGCGGCCCTTCGCTCGGTGGCTTTTGCCTCCCTCTTGTCAGCTGGCAATATACCATTCATCTTATATTCTAGGATGGAATCCATCCAAGTATTGCTCCGATCCAATGTTAGGATCTCTTGTTCGTCTATGCTTCTCTTTTCCTTTACCTCCCAAAACACAGTCCTTGGGGTTTCATTAACTGCCGAGGAGGCCAGCTTAGACAAGGAATCGGCTTGACTGTTATCCGACCTAGGCACATGCTGAACAATGAATGTCTTGAGGGGAGCACTGACCTCCTTAATCATTTGCAAGTATTTTTTCATGGCCGGTTCTCGGGCTTCATAATCTCCATTGACCTGATTCACAACTAGTTGTGAATCAGACGAAGCCTCAATTTCTTCTGCCCCTACAACAATACACATCCTTAGACCGGTAAGGAGAGCTTCGTACTCTGACTCATTATTGGAGGCCTGAAACTTGAAACGGAGGGCATATTCATACACATCTCCTTCCGGCGAGATACATAAGATGCCTGCGCCGCATCCGTTTTGGGTCGAGGATCCATCAACAAACAATTTCCAACCCTTGGGACCCTTTTCTGCTTGGCTTTGGTCGTCCGGCCTGGTCATTTCTACAACAAAATCTGCCAGGGCTTGGCCCTTGATTGCCTTCCTGGGCTCAAAAGAAATATCAAAAGCATTGAGTTCCACCGCCCATTTCAGCATGCGGCCGAAGGACTCAAGCTTGGTGAAAGGTTGTTTCAGTGGTTGACCAGTATAAACCACAAGAGGATGTGCTTTGAAGTAAGGCCTGAGTTTTTTGGAGGCCATATAAAGGGCGAGCCCGCACTTTTCTATGAGAGAATATCGTAGCTCGGCGTTTCTCAAGATGTGGCTTACAAAATATACTGGGTGTTGGACACCCTCTCGGACAACTACCAGCACTTCACTTAAACAAAATTCCGAAACAGCTAGGTACATATACAACACCTCGCCTGGGATAGGGCTTATCAGCCTAGGCAAAGTGTGCATATGCTCCTTTAGTTTGGTAAGAGCCAGCTCAGCTTCTTTAGTCCATTCAAATTTAGATTTCTTCTTTATAGCATCGAAAAAGAAGTGACATTTATCCCCTGACCGGGACAGGAATCGGCCGAGAGCAGCCAAACATCCGGTCAGCCTTTGTGTTTCCTTGATCGTCCTAGGGGAAGCCATGTCACTTACAGCCTTCACTTTGTCAAGATTGGCCTCTATGCCCCGCTGATCAATCATGAAACCTAGGAACTTGCCTGACGCCACCCCGAAGACGCACTTCTTGGGGTTCAACTTCATGTTATATTTTCTGAGAGAATCAAATGTCTCTCTTAGATCAGCCAAGTGATCCAGCGGCTCCTTACTCTTGACTATTATATCATCTATGTAAGCCTCCAGGTTTCGCCCTAACTGGTGTTGGAACACCATGTTTACCAACCTTTGGAAGGTGGCAGGGGCGTTTTTTAGACCGAAAGGCATTACAGTGTAGCAATATAAACCCTGTGAAGTGATGAAGGCTGTTTTTTCTTGATCATCTGGGTGCATGGGAATTTGATGGAAGCCTGAGTTGGCATCCATGAATCTCATGAGGGCGTGTCCTGCCGTGGAATCGACCAATTGGTCGATCTTAGGCAAGGGGAATCCATCCTTGGGGCAGGCTCGATTCAGATCGGTGTAGTCAACATACATCTTCCATCCCTTATTAGGTTTGGGGACCAAAACTACGTTGGCCACCCACTCAGGGTAGTAACTAGGGCGGATGAACCGAGCTTCCAAAAGCTTTTTCACCTCCTCAGCAGCAGCCTTGTCCCGGAGTTCTCCGTGATTTCTCTTCTTCTGTCTGACCGGCTTCATGCCTGGTAGTATGTTCAGTTCATGGCATACAGTGCTTGGATCAATACCCGACATTTCTTGAACAGTGAAGGCGAAGACATCCTGATACTCCTTCAGGAGTGCCTCCAACTTCTGGCTCTGTTCTTCTTCTAGGGAGGAGCCCATTTGCACAGTTCGGTCAGGACGATCAGCATCTAGTATAACTTCACAAAATTCTCCCACAGGCTGGGGCCGCAACTCATCTGGGTTGGGCGACCCAATCATGCAAACCTCTTGATGCGGCCCTTCAATCTCTTTCTTTCTCTTCTTGGACGATGATTGGACCTTGTTTTGCTGGTCTAATGTGGGTGAGGACTTTATAGTGGTGAGATAGCACTCTCGTGCAGTCTGCTGGTCACCATATAACGCCCCCACACTCCCATCATTACATATAAATTTCATCAACATGAGATGGGGCACAACAATGGCTTTTGACACATTTAATGTTGGCCGTCCAATAATGATATTGTATGCTGTCAGCTCTTTGACCACTAAGAACTTCACGAACATATGACGCGGCATCTCTTTGGTTCCCATCCGGATGGGCAATGTGACAACGCCTACAGGGTGTATAACACCTCCTCCAAACCCAATGATGGGGTGGTTTATGGGCTGGAGAGCGTTGTCTGGGAACCTAAGTTTCTCAAGGCAAGCAAAGCTAATGATATCTGTTGAGCTGCCGATATCTATTAGGATCCTCCTAACCTTCAGATTTGCTACGTTGAATTCGACGACTAATGGGTCGTCATGAGGAGTCTGGATGATCGGTCGATCTTTCTCGCTGATCATTATTTCTGGCAATTTGTCTTCTTTTCCTTCCGTATTCATAACCTGAGAGAGGCTACGAAGGTGATCCTTCGCACCCCTGATGGTCGGGCCTCCTGAGGCGAGGCCTCCTGAGATCATGGCTACCACCTCGGTATCGGTTTCTTCTTCCTCTCTTGTCCTCTGGGGGGTCCTCCGCTGAAACTTGTATTTGGATTTCACAATGTAGGGCTCCAACATGCCCTTAGCAACCAGCTTGTCCAACAATCGCTTCAGATTACAGCATTCATCTATGTCATGACCCACATCTTTGTGGTACTGACAATATTTGTTAGCATTCCTGTATTTGGACGGGCCCCGCAGCGGTTGAGGCGCATCGAAATTGAACTTATCTTTAATCTCCATTAGGATGGCGTGCGGCTTTTTGTTGTACTCATATGCCGCCTCGTAAGTATGGCTTTTTTTGGGAGCTTTTTGCTCCTTATGAGTGCCGTCCACCGTCCAAACCTCTCTTTTGTGGGTCGCTTCCTTCTTCTGACTAGACTCCCCTTGCTTCTGTGTGTTTTTTGACTCAGGTTTTGTAGCTGAACAAATCTCTGTGGCATGGATATAAGACTCAGCTTCCATAAGGATTTCTGGTAGGGATTGCACCTTTTTTCTTACCATTTCGAACTTGAATCTCGACTGATGAAGCCCTTTGACAAAGTTGTCAAAGGCTACCGCCTCGGGGAGGCCGGGTATTTGCAACATCTCTAAATTGAACCTCTTGACGTATGACCTCAGAGATTCATTTGGCCCTTGTATGATTTTGCCGAGATGCATGATCGTCTTCTTTTCCTGTTTGTTGGCCATAAAGTGATGTGCAAAGACCATACTGAGTTCAGTGAAGTTTTGGATGCAGTGATTCGGCAGACTGCTGAACCACTTGTGAGCTACACCTTTCAAGGTAGCGGGGAAGTACATGCACCAGGTCGCATCATCGACTGACTGGGCGTACATCAAGTGCTTGTACGTGGCCAGATGATCGTCGGGATCTGTAGTGCCATCATAGGGTTCGATGTGAAGTGCCTTGACTTTGGAGGCCCTTGGGGCTGTCAAGATAGCAACTGAGAAGGGAGAATTCCATGCAATCCCTCCAGAAGGGTATGATGGAGGTGGTTGTTGAAACTGAGTGGCCGGTTGTATATCTTCCTGGAAGGGCTCGGCTTTGAACGAGCCTTTGGGCATTGGAGTGGGAGTTTGTACTTGCGTTGAGCGAGACATGGTTCGTAGAGATCCTCGGAAAGTGTTATCCTTCATTGTTGGGGTTGAAGCTGTATCAGAGATGTCAACTTGAGAATGTTGTTGTGATTGTTGCCTCTTTGCCTTCAGATACACTCGAGCATCTTTGAAAGCTTGATTTGTTTGATTGATCGTCCTCACCCGCTGGGTGATGTTCTTCCAGTCAACCTTTGCTGATTTGGAAGGTGTCTTCTTCTTCTTGGTGGTGCTGGTGACCTTTTTCTTTCCTGGATCGCCCTTGGGGTCTGCCGGGTCCTTAGTAGGCCTTGAGGGCCCGGCTTCTTCAGGGGTCGGCCTAGATGGCCCAGCGTCGGTCTTGTTGACCTAGCCTATCATATCTGTCACCTGTGTGACAAGCGAATTCCTTAGGTCGACCATTATGTGTTTCAGTTGAGAGAGAGAGATCAGCTGATCCTCCTCAGGAGAGTGGGCCTCGGCCTGATCCGCACGTTGTGCGGTCTTCTCCCTTCGAGGAGGTCGGTCATGGTCTGTTTCTCTCTCGTCCGACTCATGGTCGTTTTCTACTGTTACTATTGTGGTTTTGGGTATCTCGGGAGTTTTTTCTCCTAATTTTGCCATAAAATCGTGCTCTCCCCACAGACGGCGCCAAATGTTTCGGGTGATTTTTGTTTTAGAGAGAGCTACCCAATCTTATGCCACAAACTTGACCCAAAACCACAAAAGGCGAAAGTAATTTAAATAAGAGAAGAGCAAAAGAAATATCAATGACTTAATTAGCTGCTAATCAGGGTTGATTAGGGTTAATCGACTTACAAGTATGTGTTGTCAAATCAGTCAATTCTAGGAATTTGTGTTGCAATCATTACATTAATACCTTTATACAAGAATCTTCTCATACCCCAAGGTAAACTTTCAATGTGGGATAGTTATACATATATACATAGTTCAATAGGTGAAGTTTTGCCGATCTTCATGTCTGAAGTCCAAGTTGCCACGTGTCTGAGTAGGGTGGTGCCACGTGGCCCTGTAGTTTTTTACCACGTGGACCAGTGAGGTGCAGCCACGTGGACTTGTATTGATCTGCCACGCGGCCTTTTTACTTGAGGCTTCTTTAGGGCTTCGTTTTGGACCAATGTATTTGGGCTGTTGTATTTGGACACCTCTCTGGACTCTTCTGTGGGCTCTTCTTTTGGGCCTTCGATCCACCTGGGCCTAGTTCTCTATTTAGGCCAATAAATTTGCAATAACAGAGGGAGTTGCAAAATTGTAAATGAGGATGGGTGGAAACCAAAAACAAAAGCTACCAAGTTGTAGAGACACGTATGTACATAATAAATACAGAAAATAGAAATAGGGACAAATTAAACAGAAGAACAACTGCCAAAAATTTAGGGGCAAGGCAAGCAATGAGAAGAAAATTGCTCAAAAGCACAATCAAGTGAAATCACAAAATGTGCAAATAACAAAAGCCAAAAGGTTGTGTTTGGCTGTCACCGATTTTGGTTTTCGGGGCCGTTTACTTGGGTGTAAAACGTTTTCGATTTAAAATAATTTTTCATTAAAAACATTTTACCTTGGAAAATTCATTTTCATAGAAATTTTCCAATGTTTACTTGCACGGAAAATACGTTTTACTCCCAAATTTGGGGGAAAAAGTTTCCACTATTGTGTAAAATGAGTTTTCACTCCAAATTTTATATTTTATTTTTTCACCTAAAGTAAACGATGTAAAATGGGAAAAATATTTTCAAGGAAAACATTTTACGCTCTAGTAAACGGATCCTTTCATTTCTCTTGTTTAAATAGGTCAAAAGGTTGGACAGCGTGGACAAGTCACAATAAGATCTTTTTATTTAAAATTAAATTAATAAAAGCCGGTTAACTTCTTTTATAAGGCAAATACAAAGATGCATGTTCATGGATGATTAAGAAAAGATTTGGATTATAAGGATAGAACTAACAAGTTATTGTACGGTGATGATCGATGTTATTTGGTAGCTACATAATTTGCTTCTTAATTATTAGCTTTTATATATGTAGGGATTTGCCAGGTAGAATTAATAACACTTCAAATATCTCATTCTATCTGAATTTGGACTTAAATTAATAACAATCATAGGAAAGGTAGGTGTTTGATTGTTTCAAAACGGTGATTGCAGAATTGACAACATTAATTTAGGGACTACTACATTGTATTTGTATAGTCATTCTTTGGTGAGAAAAGCATCAACCAAATTTTTTCAGAGAAATTTTTTTACTTTAGGGTCTCATATTCATAATTTATAACCAATTAAAAGGGACTTTGGTTTTATTCTTATTGTGATTATGAATTAAATTTGCTATTGATTTGACTGTGAAATCCATATGATATGATAACCCCCAACAGAGATTATCCTGTATTGAGTTAATTACAAGTTAGCTTTTTTCGTTGACTAAAATAAAATTAGGTCAATTAAAATATTTTAGGAATTGAAAATAGATTTTGGTGTTTGGTTGTCATGATTTCCTAATAATTCTATTTTCTACATAATAGTGAAAATAACTTACCAAGGTAAGTAAAAACTACGTATAAACAAAACGTTTGGTTGAACACGGGAAGTTAATTCTCACGGGAAATCTTATTTCATCGGAAATAAATTTCCTTATCAATTTCCTAGGAAATTTCTATTTGTGTTTGGTTGACCACAAGAAATTAAAATTGACACAGGACTTGGGTAGCTGATTAATTTCCCACACTCTATGGGAAATTCTATTTCCCTTGGAATTTCAATTTCTTATACCTGTGTTACTTCATGCCAACCAAACACAAAGACATTTAGCTATTTCCTAGAAATTTGTATTTCCAAGGGAAATACAATCCAAACAAACAACCTCTGTATGTTTTTGAAATTTTCCATGGTAATTTCAACTCACCAACACATGTCTCTATTGGTGAGTTGAAATTACCATGGAAAATTTAAAGTTCCATGATCAACCAAACACGAAATCTGTGTAGGAAGTTAGATCATATGTGAACTAAATGATTTCTAGGTTGTATACTTGTTTAATTAGCTATGGGCCTATATGACCATGTTTGATGGAGAGAGTTTATAGTTTTTGAGAGAGTTTGTAGTTTTTGAGAGAGTTTAGAGTTTGATGAGAGAATGTTTTAATTACAGATAGTTTTGTAACAAAAACTTTCATTAAACTCTCTTTCGAAAAAGTTGGGGATATAACATTAAAGTATAATACTCTATTTTGTCTATTTTTTCCATATAATTACATCTAATAAATTATTTTAATAAAAAAACAAATGTCCATATAAATGTCATTTTATATAACATTAAAGTATAATACTCTAATCAATTAGCTAACTATTACACAACAAATCAAATAAATTTTCACGTAACTAGATTTTTCTTTTAAATTGGAAAGAATTAAAAAGATATTTTGTAGTTGTAATAAAAATTGACATAACATGCTAACACAACCCGAACATGACATGAAATTAATGGATTTGGGTCAATAACTTTGACACATTTTAAGTAAACGGATTGACACGATACAACATTTATTAAACAATCCGGATTGATTCATGAGGCTTAACTCATTTATGTATGTGAATTGACACTGCACGAACACAACATACCAACTCAGTTTATGGGATTGGTGGAGTATTTTTTATTAGCAAAACAAACGTTTCATCTTCAATTTCTCATACGAAGTACAAAAAGTTTTTCAATTTCATCCTTAATTTATTTTGTAGGTGTTTGCTATATTATTTACTTTCTCCGTTCCAAAAAAAATGCAACAGTCAATATTTTACGCATGCCGAGACACTACTTTGACCTTTAATAACTGTAATTATGAATATTTAAAAATTATAAAAAGTTGACATTAAGATAGTGTTTTACGAGACGAATCTAACAAGATCCCACTTGACTATATTTTTTATTATGTATAAAGATCAAAACTTGATCAAAGTATATAATATAAATAGTGCAAAATGTTGATTGTTGCATTTTTTTTTTAAACGGAGGAAGTATAATAATATTCTTATTCAATCGGTTGTTTTTTAATCATATAATTTAGTCCATTTTTTAAAGTATACTTTATTATGTTTGACTCTTTGTCACCTACTAATACAATTGGTCCCCACTTATTCTTGAATTGTTCGTAATACTCGTATATTTTACTCTAAAGTTTTAATGTATGTATGGAGGGTGTATCTTGAAGTAATAATGAGGGGTTTGAAGGAACAAGAAGATCTACGCTTCAGGTTTATCAGCTTTGATGATGCACTTTGTCGTTGTCCCCCTTTTCACCACTACACTCAATCTACACAACCGTTACCCTTACTACAGTTACTAGGGTGATAATGAGCTTGATTTATTCGTGAACAGTTCTAGTTCGCCTCGGTTAAAATTCGGTTAAGGCTCGACTCCTTTTAACTCGGTTTGATTTAGACTCGAAACATTAACGAGCCGAGCTTGAGTTCGGCTCGAAAAACTCGTGAACACGCTCGATTATTAACTGTTTATATTTGTAAATAATATATTATGTTAAATAAATAAATTTATTTATTCTAGTTAATATATATCAATAACTTAATAGTCTTATTGTTAAAATATTAACGCAAAAAAACAATCAACTTCAAAAAATTTAAACTAAGAACAATATTAGGTGAAGTTATTCGTGAACAGTTTGGTAAGGGCTCGGTCAGATCAATGCTTGGTCAAAGCTCAGCTCGATTACGACTCGACTCGTCAAGGTTCGAACTCGGCTCGTGTTTGACTAAATTTAATTGAACAAGAGCTGAGCTAAGTAGAGTTCAGGCTCGGCTCGCTCGATAACCACCTCTAACCCTTACCCATACCTTAATTTTAAACTCATTTTATATAAGTACAAATTACATTAGTATCTCGTGCGATGCACGGTTGTAAAAGTTTTATATATTTAGTGAGATTAAAAAATATATTTACATATTATCAAAATCATACATTTAAAATAGAAACAAATATATATATATATATATGTTGTTGTATAACTTTTTAAAATTTAAGCAGTAAAATTTAAAAGAATGCATTTTTTTTTTGTAAGCCATAAGTCACCAAAAACTACGAGTATAATTTATGTGCACATAAAAATTATATCAAACAAAATACTTAATATTTACAAATGGAGAAAATGTTATGCCTTTTTATGAGGAAAGAAAATAAAACTATATATATTTTTTATTTTTTTTAAGTTGTAAATTGTAATAATAAGGGTGCGTTTGATTCAACTTATATAAGCACTCCTGTGCTTATTTTCAGAAAATTCAGATCAGATCAAATCAGACCAGATCAGAAAAATTCAGATCAGATCAGAAAAAAATCAGATCAGACCAAATCAGATCAGATCAGCATTTTGTTCTTTGTTCCTTATAACTCAATTAATATTATTTCTATTTTTATAATAAAATAAAATAATATAATTATAATATAATGCATACTAATGATTAATTATATTTATTGATGACAAAAAAAATTGAATTGTTGTGATATTTTAGCTTATATTTTGGAAGTAATACTATAGCCATAAATTAAAAAAAAAATTACGACCAATTTTGAAGGATAATATTAATTATTAATTATTTACATAATTTTTTATTTGAAAGAAAATTATATGCATAATACACAATGATGATATTAATTAGTTACCATTATATATATGGAAGACGTATGAAGCAACTATTTTTATTTTATTTTGTTTTTATCCTTATTTTTTTAATTTTGATTTTTGTTTTTTGTTTTTTGTTTTTATTTTTATTTTTAATTTTTTTTCTTTTAATTTATTTTTTAGTTTTTATTTATATTTTTTTCTTTATTTTTATTTTTATTTTTATTTTTTATTTTAATTATAATTTTAATTTTTAATTTTAATTTTAATTTTTTATCTTTATCTTTATTTAATTTTAATTTTTATTATTTTTTAATTTTTAATTTTTAATTTTTTTAATTTTTAATTTTTTTTAATTTAGTTTTTATTTATATTTTTATCTTTATTTTTATTTTTATAATTATTATTATTATTCTTTTTTTTAATTTTAATTTTAATTTTAATTTTATTTTTATTTTTTATTTTTATCTTTATTTTTATATTTAATTTTATTTTTATTTTTATTTTTTATTTTTACATGTATTTTCATTTTTATTTTATTTTATTTTTTAATCTTTATTTATTTTTTTATTTTCTTTAATTTTTTCATTTTTATTTTTTTTATTTTTAATTTTATTTCTATTATTATTATTTCTATTTTTTATTTTTATTACTATTTTTATTTCTATTTTAAACAATATTAATAATAGTTTACATTTATAATAATGTACAATTAAATTTCACCAAAGATCAGATCAAATCATACCAGATCAGATCAGACCAGGTCAGAAAATTTCAGATCAAACCAGACCAGATCAGATCAGAAAATTTCAGACGAATCAAACGCACCCTAACTCTTCCAATTTATTTTAGGCAACTAGAAAGTTTTTCTTTTTTATAAATGCATTTGAATAATGTAGAATAAATACAGTATGTTTTCTTGGAAATATAGTACTCCCTCCGTTCTCAATTATTTGTCTTGTTTGGAATCTTACACTCTTCATAAGATGAGAGAATCTTCTAAATTACTCTCAACATATAAAACTAAATATAGTCATGTATGGTCTTGTTTGATTCGTCTCAATGAGTACGTCATTAATATCCAATTATTATAATTTTTACACATATACAACAAAAGATATTTACGGTCAAACAAGTGCATTGGCATATGTGCAGAGTCAAATAGGACAAACAAATGGGAACGGAGGGAATAAAAACAAAGCAGTAAATTGGTCAGTTTACTATTAATATATTATTTAATTTTGTTTATTATCATGAAAAATAATGGGAAGTTGTGCATGGAAAAGGAGTGACATTTAATAGGATGACATAAATATGACATGAATAGTGTTTTAATTTGGGCAAAAATAATTTTATAAGAGCACATCATGTGGACATTTAGGAGAGAGATCAGATTATGCCAGCAATACTTGATTTTAGTATAAGTTATAGGTTGAGTGATCATCGATATTGTCAATCCTCTTATTATTGAATTCGCTCTGGTTGATTATGTATTAAAATTAATTTAAGATATTTCTTTAATCACTTTTCCCTCTAACATATTTCAAATATATAGTCCCACCATTTTTAATACATGGAACAAATTCACTTTTGATACTACTCATCAAAGTTACTTTGACCACTGATTATTGTTTGTACGTAAGGAAACAAATAATCATATAGATCTTGTTGGATTCGTATCGAATACACTTTCTAATGTGAATGTTCTTTCTTTTTTTCTAGGTTTATACAATAAAAGATATTATCGGTTAAAATTGTGTCTAGCTTGACAAATGTAAATCAGATGTTACATCTATTACAAAATGGATGAAGTATATGTCTAAAAGTGTTGACAACTCACACAATACTGAGTCATAGTCATTTAAACAATTTGCATCTACCATGGAGCCAGTATTATCTACTACATCAAATTCCTCATTATATAGATTAGGGTTTAGTCTTATGAAAAGACAGCCCTAAATCTTGCGTAGTTTATCCATTTCGCCTTTAACCCGTAAATATATCTTGCGTAGTTTATCCAATAAAATATATATCTGATTATTAGTTTATCCAATAAATAAATCTTGCGTAGTTTTTAGGTTTAAATTGTTTCTATGATTAGTTTATCCATTTCACCTTAACCCTAATACCTACTATTATGTGCAATTGTTAGGTCATGACACTGATATTTGACGTCGAGATGTTAGTGCCACGACATTTTGTTCACATAACTTGAGTGTTTAATGTTAACAAGGTAATAACCTATGGATGCCAGTAGCAGCGACGCCAGACGTCAAGACGTCAGGACATGAAGAATGAGTCAGGTCAGTTAAAGGCAAGAAGAGGTAAAGGTGCGCACCGTGAGACCAATTCAATACCAATGCTTAGTTGTCCAGGATGTGGGTGACTTGTTCAGATTTTGTTGGCACATTCTCTGATATTCTAGTCGACAAGTGCACAATTTGACAAGTTCAAGAGCTGATGGTTGAAGAATGTGTTGAGTCCATGGTAGTTACAACAACCCCCGACTCTCCAGGCCCACGACCTGGTGACATGACGACCAAAGACTACTTCAAATGTTATAAATAGTTTGTACTTAATTAGGTCATTTTGTATCTATTGCTTAAATGCTTAATTGCTTACTGATTTCTTTCCTTACCTATCGCTCATAGTTCATATGAACACACTAAGTTAGTCTTTTATTAATTTCATCGTTTAAACTCAATCATTGTACTTGTAATCATCGACGTTTTACATCATAACATAGTTGTTGGGTATTTGTTGTATCGGGTAGCCACCATTTTTAGTTGTGTGGTGGTTTAACGTGTGGTATTAGAGGCTTCTCTTTTAGCTATTTTTTTTAGTGTCTGGTGGTGCGTGTGTGTAGTAGTCTGTTTTCTTCGTGCATGTGGTGTGTGGGTTCCTCGCAGCGTTGGTCTAACTTCTTTAGGACAATTTGTGACATTGAGTCTGTGGTGTAGGAGTTGTTGTCTATATTTCATGTTCATGCCTCATATTACTCAGTTTTATCATCCATTTGTGGGTCTTATTGGGTCATGATGGAGGGGATAGTGGACTCTTGAGGAATTAATTGATCACTCATCTAGGTGATCTTCATTCTTTTGAGGATGTGCAAGATGTGATATAACACTCTCTTACTTCGGACTTGGTTGTGTATTTGAAGGATGAGGTTACCTTTCGTCATATGTGTATTTGGCTATGTGCAGTGGGGTGTGTTTCGAGACACATACCTTAAGTGTCGAAATGGTCTTAGTTCTAATTTTGTTGCGCCATCTGATACTGGGAATGAGGTCATTCGATTTGTGCTTTATGTTTTTCCTTGACCACATGGTCCTTTTTTTATGTGCCTAATAGTGTGGTGCCATTAAATGAATAAATGTTGTTAATGTTGGGGAAATCTACTGCCCCCCCCCCTAGTTAGGGATGCAACTGGGGCGGGGCAGACAGGTTTTGGCATTCCCATCCCATCCCTGCCTCACTTTTTCATTTCCATCCCCATCTCCGTGGTGGGTTTGAAACTTATCCCCATCCCCACCCCACCACGTACACAATTAATATCATCCTCACCCCATCACTCACTTGGGTATCCATCCCTACCCCACCATCCATTTAATCCACATTCGAAAATCACTACACAATATTCATATACCTAATAAATTTTCAAATACTAATAAAAAAGCACATATACAATACGAAAATTATAAAAGAATGTTATAAACTTATAATTTTTTTTTAATTAAGGGAAAATTTTAATTTTTAACATTAGATTTTTTGAAAATTATATTTTATGTGGGTAAGATGTAGGGTTTGTGGGGATGGGGCGGGGCAGGTGGGGATGAGGCGGAGCGGGGCGGGGATGAGGCGGGTACAACCTAAAATCCACCCTGGCTCCATCACCCATGGCGGGTATAACTTTTATCTCTATCCCCGCTCCACAACCCACTAAACTAGGATCTATCCCCATCCCCATTGGGGCGGGTCTCCTATTTGACCCGCCCCACTTGCATCCCTACCCCCAGTGTCGTTTGGATTTCTCGTGGGTTCCCAAAGGAGCACCTGATAAGTTGAATTGAATGTCTGATGACATCTTTTTTTGGGGTTCAATTGCTTATGATGCCTCTTCGTATCCTTAAAACATTTACGCCGAGGAGTAATCATGAATGCACTTCAACTATCAGACGAAATGGAGAGAAGGGAGTATTTTCAATGCTTCTCGTTCTTGGGGTGAGATTTTGCAATTTATTTTAGAAATGTTGACTGATGTGGCACCAACTTTAATAGATTTTCATGAGGACCTTGATTTGGAGGAGCATAATATTATTTAGTGTAAGAGGAAGAATTCTGACACCCATTATTACACTACCGCAATTAGAATTCCTTCAGCTTCTGCCTATCTCCGTATTCTGATGCTACTTTTGGAGATTTACAGGCTAAACACTTACACTTTCCGGCTCCCTCCTTGTCGGGCATTTGCATTGATCATCACCTTATTGGTACACTTACTATCATTTTAAACTAAATTTAAAGCATCTCATGATGAGGCACATCTTGTGGAGAGACGACTGTTTGTGTGCTCAACATCTTATGGATTGTTTGAGCGATGTTTCGGTTGTTGTTTCAGATGAGTCGATGGACTTTATTTCACATAAGTTTAATCTGTTTCTTGCTGTTATATGTCTTAAAAAATTGGGGGAGTATGTTTCAAGTGCGCTTCTTACACAACTTGTTAAGCTTGGTGGTGTTATTCGGCCTATAGTTGTGGGTACAGTTCGAAAGCATTTGTTTCAAAGGCTGGGGGTACAGTTCGAAAGCATTTGTTTTCATATTTAACAAACATCATAATTGTCAATTTAATTTTGACCTTAAATTTGACCTTTAAAGGGATAAAAGTAACTTCTAAGACCTTGTATACATATCAAAACGTTAACGCAGCTAATCCAGCTAATAATTTCCTTGTATACATATCAAAACATACAAATCAGGATAGAATCCTAACCCTACTTAACCCCTAATTAACATTTTAATCAATAGAATATTACCACCGAGAATAAGACTAAAGTACGGTGGTGTAGAATTCTAAAAAATTAGTGGTACCACATGGAAAATAAAGCCAACAGTAAGATGGTACTAGAGATGGTAACAGATCTTGGATCCGCGGATCTAGACCCATTTTTTAGAATATAGATCTTGATATTTTGGACCCCGCACATCAGATTCGGGTCAACTACGAATCTCATGTATATATAGACCCACATATCCATTTTAAAAATTAAAAAAAAAACTCCCATAAGAGATGGGGGGATACATAGATTAAGACCAAAAAAAAATGATTGGTCTTTTTTTATTTTTTTTAATGCATAATGTTAAGTCAAAGGTAATTATCTAATTGTACGGACTAATTGTCATTATGTAAGTCTAAGTAGGTTTTAGTTTGCATAATAATTGTGTATTTGTATTGAACGAAAATGTCAGATACTTAGATCAAGATTTATGTGACATGAAATTACAATATTAATGCATCAAAAGTATGAATAATCTTATTAAGTAGGTATAATAAATTAAAGTACAAGATGATTCGTTTTAGATCCAGATCTGCAGAATCCATAGAATATGTCTGGATCCTCATTTTATGGTTCCTTAGATCTAGATCAGATGTGTCTAATTCGGTCTGTTGCCATCGCTAGATGGTACCTTATGGTATTTCCAACAAAATAAAAAATTATTTCACTTTGTGTTTACATGCTATATCAAGTTAGTAGTTTTTAATTATTAGTTTACTAGGTAGTACCCATGTGATGCACAACTTAATTTCTTTTAATGTAATATATGAGAACAAATATGATGATAATTAGCTAATCAAATATTGAATTTGCATTAATGTATAATTGATATTTATTGAATACTTAAAAATGACAATTAAGACATTATATAAGAATCTCAAATGACGTTGCTGTGAAATTATATAATAATTAAGACATTACATATTTATATTCAATGAATATTAAAAACAAAAGACGATTAAGCCATTATATTTATTAAATATTTTTTTTAAAAGTTCAATAAAGACATTATATACAATTAAGAAGGAGGACATTTACCCCTAAATGAAATAATTTTATGTTAAATTTAAATAATCTTGTCTCTTATCTTTGTACAGTTTAGATTAAAATTCACTTGCTTCACGCTTTCAAATTCACTAAATATTCCATAATAGCCCAAACTATGATTGAATTATGTCATATATAGTCCTTAGATATATATTTAAACATTAAATTTTATTAAAAAAAATACGTATAAATCGATATAATGAATAAATCGCGAGTGTTTGGATTTTTTCTAATTGAACTTGTTCTATACCATCCTTAAAGCTCCAAATATTAAATTTTTTTATCTTCTAAAATAGGTTAGGAGACAATGTACAAATTGAAGATAAAAGATAGGAAAATGATTTTTTTAAAAAAATTTTACGTGAGAAAGGAGTTAATTTTTATTTTTTTAAGGTAAATTTCAATATTAGGCAGTGGAGTTTTACACTTTTATTTCTCCAATGTATGACATTAAAATCATAGCTGGAAATTTTTTTTTCAAAAAAGTGGCTATAAACCTTCTTAATTTATTTAATGTGATTTTTTTTCCTAATGTATTTTTCCCCAACATAATTAGAAAGGTAGGAGCTATATTTTTTTAACTTGACTATGCATTATTCAGGAGTGAAAATCTTATTTTAAGAAAAATAATCATATTTGATCTTGAAAAATTCATATCATATTGTAGACACCTAATTCTGGCACCTCAGTTAGCTCCCAACGGCCTATGATGAATGTACCCTGTTGCACAGGTCCGGTCTTGAGCTAGTATGCCAAAATGCCATCTCTTTACCCCTCTCATACCACTCTCACACTGTTTATAGGCGTTTTAGAGGCTCACGACTCGTTTTAGGATTTTTCAGACATTTCTTAGGATTTTTATTAATTTATTTTTATTATTTTTCATGCGTATTTATTTTCTAAGGGAATTTTAGTCATTTCACATTGCATCAAATAATTTTTCTAGGTTAATTACATTTTTTAGAATTTTTGGTAATTTTTCCATAATTTTCTGACTTTTTATGTATTTTCTATGATTTTTTTGAAACATTTTTCATTCTTAAGGGTATTTTAGTAATTTTACACCTACATCGTCTATTTTTTCTCCACTTTTCACTCATTTATATTTTTCTATATTTTTTCCATATTTTTTGGCTTTTTTTAGCACATTTTTCAAAATAGTCCAAAAAACCCGAAAACAGTCGAAAATAGTCCAGATTGGCCCGGATTATTCCGGAACCTCGTGAAATCCCCTGGAATCTCAAATATTACGATAATAAAATATTGATCTCCGTAATCGTATCGTAATCGCATAATATCTCGGAGAATCACGCGCAAAATAAGCAAAAAAATCGACCCGGATCCCAGCTGGACCTGCGCCTAGACGCAAGTCCATATTACAAGACCTGCGCCTAGGCGCAGGTCCGACGCAGGTCAGTATTAGTTACCTGCGCCTAGGCACAGGTCTGGTGCCATTCCGGGACGGTTTTTGCCTCTGCTTGCCTATAAATACGGCCCTTGTCCGGCCTTTCAAAAGCACGAAAAAAACTTCATACTTTCTGCTCTTCTCTCTACTACATAGTTTCTCTCTAAAAATAATTCAAAAACTCTGTCAAAATCGATACTAAGCACATATAAACACATTTCAATCATTTACAATCACTGAATTTGGCATTTGGCGTACTAGTCTCGAGGCCGTATTCGACCGCCGCACATTCCGGTACACATTTCTGATACCCTTTTTATTTCAATTTCAATATGCTTTCTTTTGTTTTAATTTTCATTTTAATCTATGACTTGCGTTAATCATGATGACATGCGATTTTTTCTGTTCTGTTTGTGCCAATTTATGTTTTATTTCTTGTAGCTTTTTTAATTTTTAATCCATGTCATGTCTTATTTTTCTTTTATTTTCCATGTTATTCTCTGTAGCATTTTTTAATTTATTTATTTTGATAATTTAATTGCACGGGATTCAAGGTACTTTCGCATTTTCAAATTTTTTTTTTATGTCATCGTCATTTTTTTTTAATGTGTTTAATGCGTTTTGAACCTTGATTTCTCATCCGGATTTTTGGCTTCATTCTAACATTTTAATATTGAATAATTCCAAAGTGGTCACAAAACAATTTTAGGCTAATTTGTGCATTAATCTGAACCGACTTAGTAATTCGCAAATTAGGGCTAAAATTGAGTTATCTCTGTTGCTCTGAAATTGAACAATGATCTTAAAAAAGAGACCTAGTAGAGAACGCTTACAGGCGGGCGGGCCCAATGCACGATTGGCTCGTAACCTATCCCCGAACCCATACTCTGGTGCACGACCATATGGGACCAATTGCTCCTGGCTTTCGGTACTTCTTCAATGTCCATGGACCGTATAAACGCACGGCGGCGACTCCTATTAGTCCGTATTCATGTACAGCGTTAACGAGCATTCAAATCAACTCGTGACGTAGGCGGCCGGGTAAAAACGACCCCTACACATATCAATTCAGAAAAAATTCACATTATATTGGAAAATTTTAGTTCAAATTAATCGGAAAAACATAACTATAATAATAACTACAACCGGAGAAAATTAAATAAGATCATAAAAGTTCAGATATGACCAGTTCAGAAAATTTAAGATCAAATAAGATGAGGTCAAAAGATTCTAGACGAATCAAACGCCCCATAGTGGTAAGAATTTTAGACAGTTATAGGTAATACCCAAGCATATGCTCAGTTTATTTAACTAAAATATTTAGATAATTTTAGTGGTTTGTATTTTATATACTTCGTATATTATTACACAATAAGTTGGTGGCTTTTTTTTGAAAAAAAATTGGTTGTGCAATTAAATCTTATTCTATTTTTAAAACTACCTTAAGAAAATAAACATGAAAGATGACCATAACAATGCTTAAAATAATAGTAATTATAATATATTCATTTAAAAAAAGTCAAAAGTAGTTTTGGAAAATAGAAAAATATTTAATGCTATCCTATCAAGTATAGGGGGTTTTAGGAGGGAAGAGGAGGAGTTTAAGAAGGAAAATTTGGTTTTAGTGGTTTTCCTTTTAGTATATAAGTATAGGTAATACCCAAGCATATGCTCAGTTTATTTAACTAACGTATTTAAATAATTTTAGTGGTTTCTATTTTATATACTTCGTATATTATTACACAATAAGCTGGTGGCTTTTTTTTTGAAAAACAATTGGTTGTGCAATTAAATTTTATTCTATTTTTAAAACTACCTTAATAAAATAAACATGAAAGATGACCATAACAATGCTTAAAGTAATAGTAACTATAATTCATTTAAAAAAAAGTCAAAAGTAGTTTTGGAAAATAGAAAAACATTTAATGTTATCCTATTATGTAGAGGAGGTTTTAGGAGGGAAGAGGAGGAGTTTAAGAGGGAAATTTTATTTTTAGTGGTTTTACTTTGGCTGTTTTTATTATATGCCAAATTCCTTATATGCCTTTGTGTATTCCTTATATGCCAAATTCTAGAAATTTGGTTTATTTAGGTTTAAGTTTCTATTTTTATTTGATTTCATTGCATGTTAGGTATTAGAGCATCCACAGTGGTTGCTCACAAGGACTAGCTTGCAAATATGAAAAATTGCAAGCTACAAGCTCAGCCATTGCGGAAAATTGCAAGCCACAAGCTCAATCATTGTGAACGAAGAAAGCTTGTAGCTACCACATGCCTTGTAGCTCAACAAAGCTACAAGGGTTTAGGCCCCACTTCTTTTCTTTCTTTCTTTCTTTTTTGTTTTTTTTTTGTTTTTTTTCATCTTTGCATTAAATACAAAGCTACAAATATTCTAATTTGCCATTGTACGTGGTTGTAGCTTGAAAAATACATAGCTCAAAAAAATGACATGGCAAACAAAGCTACAAGGTTTGTAGCCCACCATTGTGGATGCTCTTAGAGCATCCACAATTGTTTGCTAAAAAGACTAACTTACAAATAAGATAAATTTCTAACTACAAGCTTAACCATTATGTGAGAAAAGAGGTTGTAGGTTGAACAAACCTTGTAGCTTTGTTAAGCTTAGGGGTGCTTATCGAACGAGTCGATCTCGAGCTGGGGTTGCTCGACTAGTGCTCGTTAGGTTTCGAGTAGAGCTCGAGTCGATAATGAGTTGCTCGTTTAATGTTTTGGCCCTATTGAATTTCAATTTTTTAAAAGAAAATTAATGATTATATTATTTTATCTAATCTTTAGATAAATTATTTATTTTTAAAGTGTATTAATTTATTATATTAAGTGTCAAAAAAAAATCTTTATTTGTTATATTAAATTATTTTCAATGATTTCACATAGAAAATTATTGATTAACCTGTAAAATTATCGAGTTTCGAGCTAATTCGAGCGAGCACGAGCCAAACTGAGTCAAGCTTTGACCGAATAGAGCTCAAGTAGCTCGCAAGATGCTTAGCTCGATTAGCACCCCTAGTTGAGCTACAAGATTTTGGGCCTACTTTTTTCTTTTTTTCACCTTTTTTCAATATGACATTAACTATAAGCTACTCGATCTTAGAATGGTAAAAGGTTTGTAACTTACTATTATGGATAATTTTAGCTTGAGAATGATGTAGTTCAAAATAGTGATGTGGCAAACAAAGGTACAGGGTTTGTAGCTTGTCATTGTAGATGCTCTTAGAATTTATTTTTTTTATCACGATAAACTTTTTTCATTCATATTTTTTTATAAGGTATGGAAATCTACCAACCCATTAGCTGGTAATAGGTTACTAACCCATATGACACAATAACACTTGCTGACTTGCACTATAAATGGGGGCTAGTTTTATGTGCACACGATGCGTGCTCGATATATACAATTTTTTAATTAAAATATTTCATGATTTTAAGTTGTCAAATGCATAAGATTTTTTGTACGTGGTTATTCTCAAAGTGATTTAAGGATTCAATATTTAATTTCTTTGTTTAAAACTTCAAATTAATGGCATAAACAATATATGCATTTATTCTTAAAAAATTATAGAATAACAATTCTATTGAAACAATAATAAGATTGTTAATTAAAGAAATTTGCATACCTTTGAAGTATGAGAATACCAATTTTCGATCTTTATTCTAATACGACAATTATAAATTGTTCTGGTTTAAGGGATTTAGGTATATATAGTATTTTAGCATTTTTTAAAAAATTGTATATTTTGGTGTTAACTTTTTTTGTCTGATGAATGTGATATGTTTTTATTATTGTATTTTTAAATTTATGCATTAGTTTCTTGTGTTGATTTTTTTTTTGTTTTACACGATAGTCAATAGTATAATTTAATTAATACTTAGTTGACTTATTTGTTCTTATTGAATTTTTATTTTTGGCAAATATTTGTTTATGCGTTTATTTTGGCTAATTTGAAGCTTGATTTTTGTGTTTGTTAGAATATAAAAGTATTGTCAAATAACTAGTGTTTCTACTTTTTAAGTTTTTTTTAATTAATTAAGCTCTTGTTAAGCCTTAATAATCGGTGTGGTAATTAATATTGTATTTAGGAAAGTTGACGTACTGCTATTCTACATTTTTTTAGCCTCACGTTAAACTACGTGATTTTTTTTATTTTTTTTAGGTGATCTTCATTTTGTTTTTAGTGTTATTTAGTTAAGGGCGTAAAATTATAATCCACCTGGACACCGTCGCCACATCTCTTCCCTTATATAATAGAGATATGTAGCCAGGATACGTTTGATTTTTTTTATCTTAAATTCTTAGACAATATACCCGTACGTATTTTAGGAACAATTGATTTGATTTATTTCCCATTTTCTTTAGTTAATATACGTTAGATTTTTTTTTAATCTTAGACAATATATCTCGTACGTAATTCAAGATTGTTTTGATTTGTTGCCCATTTTGTTTCGTCAATTGACATTTAACTTTTTGATGATATTAAAAAATATACCCAGTACATATATTAAGGTAGATTGATTTGTTACTGTTTTCGTGGTCCCTAAGTTGTTTTTTTATGGCTTGACTTGATTGCCCTAGTTCTGTAGCTTCATCTTAGCCTTTTATTATCTATACAACATTGCAACTAAAATTTACATGTATACAACACAAAAGCAAATTATAAAAATGATTATGAATATTTCTCAAATTGGCAAAATTTTAACTAATATAGAGCGGAGGAAGTATAAAAGTTTCCTAAAATCTTGTGCATAAAAAATGTATATTATTTGTTTCAATTTGTTGGTTATGTATTCTGTTTCGGACGTTTTCTTTTGTTTGCTACATTTAGAATATGTCTATTTATATTGAACATTTTTATTGGTCTGTAATTGATAGCATTTATTAATACATTGCTATGATAATATCCTTCTTTATGGTGATTGACTAAAATAAATAACAAGTCTTGTCATCGTCGTATAAACTTCGAGCATGTCCGACATTGCTATTTTTTAGCGTTGAAAATGAAAATAAATATCTTCATTACCAATTTGTGATATGATATATAGGTAACACATCTATAATCTATAATTAAACATTTAAAACAATAACATTTTTTGTCAACTGTCATCTTCTTAAGACAATTTTTTTAACACTTTTTTTTCAATATTAATTATAGCCCTTTTGATATTGCCTCTTTATCAATTATCATACTCTCTCCGATTTCCAATGTTTTGTGCATTAATTTTTAAGTCAACTTGAGAATTCTCATTCATCATTGGTTGATTTGGTAAAACATTAAAAAATAAACTAAAATAATAGAATTCTATATGATTTTCTAAAAATAATTTTTATTTTTGATATTTTTTTAAAAATATAACCCATGCCTTGCACGTGCTCAAAAACTAGTACCCTTTATTAATGGAATTCGATCCATTACCACTATTTAGGGCTCGTTTACGTTAGTTGAATAGAGATGAACTGAACTGAATTGAACTGAATAGAAGTGTATTAATTGAACTAAATAGAGATGAACTGTACTCAATTGAACTGAACTAAATAGAGATTAATTGAACTGAACTGAACTGAAGTAAACAAGCCCTTAGTTACTCTTCTCAACGTTGTGGACCCAAAATCCGATCCTTTACTCCTTAATTAGTTTTCATTCCATTTTGTTAATTATACTAGATTATTTCTTGTGCTACGCACGCTTTTTTAAAAATTATATATATGATATTTACTCCCTTTGTTTTAAAAAACTGGTCCATTTTAACTATTATTTATATTGTAATTTTGACATTCTCTAATTTTATATAGACAACGAAAAATATAGTCGTGGGGATCTCATTTGATTCGTCTTGAAATATATTTTCCGAATATATAATTTTTATAATTTTTTGTTATATGTAATTAGAGATAATATTTAAATACAAATATTTCTATTTCGAATTCAAAATTTTACTAATATAAATTTAGGAGAATTAAGGATAGATAATTCTTGTTTGGGAAGCTACAAAAAAAAAACTTTTAAAACATAATAAAAAAAAAAGAAATTAAATTTCTGAAGGAAAATTTTCATTGTGGGAGTAACATATGTCAAAGTATTAATTAGAGTATTTTAGTTTAGTACTCCCTCCGTAACATAAAGATTTCAATAATTGTTTTTTCACGCATTTTCAGGAAGCGTTTTGAGGGTGTAAACGACCAAATTAATCCAAATAATTTTGATATTAGTAACTTATAATCACATTCTAGCTTATATTAAAACCATTTTGAATAATTTCGTCGTTTAGACCCTTAAATCACTTCCTCAAAATGCGTGAAAAAACAAATGTTGAAATCTTTATTTTACGGAGGGAGTATATAGTATAGATACCAATTAATAAATAATGATATCATTGAATATGACTCTTTCTATTTAAAGTGTAGGCTTTGAGTCGGACCTTATTGTAGGTTATTAGACTCAATTTATCCAATATACACATCTAAAAGGGAAGATAAGATATCTTCACAATTTCGTGCCTTCGATGAGAATTGAATCCAATACCTCGTGCCTATAATTCTAAGAATTTGACCACTAAGGGCTTGGTTATTTCAGGTTAAATTCAGTTCAGTTCGGTTCCGTTCAATTCAATCCATTTCAGTTCATTTAATTTCAGTTTCGTTCATCTCTCAATTTCCTTGTCTTATAAAATATTACTTTCAGTTAAATTCAGTTCATTTCAGTTTATCTCATTTCAGTGTATTTCATTTCATCTGTAATAAATCTTAAATTGAATTAAAGAGGTACTAATCAAATACCTCATCATAAATTGCATGTGTACTTCATTGCCTTTGAGAATTGAGATAGCAAATGTATAACGGTGATCCAATACATTAAAAAAAATAAAAAAAACGCCAGTTGGGAGTTTTACATTTTGAGAAATGCGATATCAGGTATCAATTTAAGAAAAAAATACCATGACATTTATATAATTATGTCAACATTTAAGGGCAATTTGTCTTAGTCTTTCCTTTTCTTTTTGTTAACCCAATTTATCTCATCCTTTTTACAGGACTTTCTCTCTCTCCTTTTTACAGCCCACTTCAAAAAAATACCAATTTCTCTTTCTCTCATCCCTCTCATCAGACTTCAAAAAAAAAAAAAAAAAAAACGTTCGAACTTTTTTACAGCAAGAGCAGAGCGCGAACAACGGCTGGGGTTGCGGTAGGGGTTTGGGTTCGAATTTGGGTACAGATTTGGGGTGGGATTTGGGGTTTAGGGTTTTCGAATTTGGGTATAGATTTGGGTTGGCGGGTGGGATTTGGGTTCGAATGGGAGGGGCACGGTGGCCTGGGGTCGCAGTGGGGGTTCGAAGAGGGTGGGGGGTTTGAATCAGGGTGGGATTTGGGGTTTAATTTGGGGCGGGGAGGGGCTGTGGTGGTGGTGCGGTGGGGAGGGGCTATGGTATGAATGGAGAGAGAATGGAGAGAACAGATATGCAAAAGGAATAATTAAATTAGTAGGTAACAATTGTTGCACTTTTTATTTTATAGGTATCAACTTTTGATTATTCACCAGAAACATGAATTATTATATAAAGTTGCAATGATAGGTATGGATGATCTATAAATAATCAAAAGTTGGTACCTATAAAATAAAAAGTGCAATAGTTGGTACCTATTAATTTAATTATTCCTATGTAAAACAGAGAAAATGGAGAGAGAATAGAGAGACATTTCAACAGATATGCAAAATTTGAAGAGAGAGAGAGAGTTAATTTATTTTTTTAAAATTTAAAACCCGTGTAAATAAAAAAATTCACTTTATTTACAATTGTGTCATGGTATCAACCAAGTTCATGGATACCTGGTATACACCTATCATACCTCTTATACTTTTATGGGGAGCAATGGTGTCCCCTTCGAAATGTCTAATGTACTCCCTCAAAACTTTCTAAAATTTTAATTTGTATCACCACTATTTATTACAGAAAGTTATTACAATTTTTGAACATTTTTAAATGAAAATAGTACAAAATATAAAATTCGAAAAAATAAAAAAAATATTTCAAAATTAATATTTTTAAATTCTCTATAAATAGACACTCATATTGATATATTTCATTAAAAAAAATTACATTTTGATCATCGTAGAAATTTTGCTAGCCAATACAATATGGTAAATAAAACTTTTCTTTCGTTCATTGTTGTGGGATCACCGAATGAAAGGAAAAAATATTTTTTTTAATTAAAAAAGTTTCTTTAGACAGATAAATAGATGTATTTAATATACTATCGCACGCAAAGTGTGCATAGAAGGCTAGTAGGGTAAAAAGATACAGTAATTTCTTTTACCACGTGGCAACTGAATGGACGTCGTTGAGTATTGTGATGCTTGGGACCCACCAGTTGTCGGGTTGTCGTTTGGAGTGGAGTGTGGTGGGGTCCAGTTGACATTATTCCAGTAATCTCGTGTCTATGTAATGTAAATATATAAACAGTAAACACACCTTAATTTTCTCCTGATATTTTTAAGCCATCCTAATTGCCAACTTGCCCGATACAACACAACACTAGAGCTCGTCATGAGCCCCGCCGATGTAAGGGTCAAATTAAGGTGTGTTTTCTCAAACTAATTAGATTTTAACTTATCTCAAATGAACATATTAACTCGATTGAAACTTACTAACCTAATAAAATGTAATTGAAAATTACTAAACCTGATTGAACCTAGACCTGTTTGAACTTGATTGGAACTTATTATATCTTATTGGAATTATTAAAACTTATTATACTCGATATAACTTATTAGAACGTATTAAACCTTATTGAACTTATCTAAACTTATTAAACTTGAAAATTATTTTTTTTAAGGTGAAAAGAACACACCCTTTATTAGCACGACACGATTTGGGCCTAGATCACGACGTGTCCCCCATGAGCACGACACAACACGAAAGTATAAATAATGGATCATGACTCACACATGGAATTCATTTTAAAAGTATTGCACGAACCCAAAATGCACACGACGGGTCGACACGCAAGTTAACACATTTATTTCTGTCAAATTTTCGATCAGAATATATATAAAAATATTTGTGTAAGGCACGGCACAAACCGGCTTGACATGTAATGTAGGGTGAGACATGCATGAGCCTTATATTTTAAACTCCGTATATAACTTGATAAGAGTCCAACATGACACAATTTCTTCTTGGCCTGTTATAGGCACGACATGCTGTGCAGGGTTGGTTTGTGCATGAGCCGTCCCGACACGTCATTTGCACACCTACTCACAAGTCAGTATGGATACCTTGTTTTTACTATGTAACCATACCAAATAGGAGTGGTGCATTATTTCTCGAATTTGAATTTTTGATTTGAAAAATTATCGACCTGATCCGAAAAACAAGATATCTTATCCAATTTATTAATATTCGAAATAAAAAAATAAGTTTTAATAATCTCACTTTTTGGTGATCTAATCAAAATAAACCCACCTTTAATTTATTTTTAAAATAATCTCACCTTTATAGATCATCTACCTTAAAATGGACTATGTCACCCAAAATCGGGTACATATTGAGAAGAAAAACTAAAAGTGAGATTATTTTAAGCAATGATATATAAAGGGGGATTATTTTGGATTACATTAAAGGTGAGATTATTTTAAGCATAACACCAAAGGTTAGGATTATTAAAATCCATTTTTTCTATACGGAAAATCGGAACTCCGAATTTAAAATAGGAGTGTCCGAACTAAAAATCGGATTATATGAATTTTCTATTCGAATTTTTAGATATACGGTTTTTCAGACATTGGTTTTCCAAGCCCTTTTTTAATGAAAATTGTTATAAATTTTGGATTTTTGAAATTAGGTTTCTCTCCGTAATAGAATCTGAATAAAACGGTAGTGACCCAAAAACTCAGATTTTTGGATCAGATCTAGTGTTCGGAAATGCATATCCCTAATACTAGATATTTTCATGGTCTGGTCAAGAGTCTGAATCACTATAATATGGCCATGGTCTCCAAATTGGACCACATCAAAAGCAGTCTGGAAAATAAACCAACTCGTTATTAGAATATGGTCCTGACCCATGGACCAGGTGATGTCAACACGATCCTAGCAAAAAGATCGGCTGGCTAGAACATGGTCCCGACCATTGGGCCAAACCACACCAGTATCACCCGACTGACCAACTCAGCTCTTTATAAGGTGATCCTAGTCCTTCGAACCACATCAATAATAATAGTCTTTATCATCGCATATGTGTGATACGACAAAGTTTTTTTTCATATTCATAGATTAGGACATGTATTTTCATACTAAGGGCATGTTTATTGGTAGTCTGAATTAGAGTCTGAATGTAAGTTTTGTTTGATGAGTCTTTAGGGATAATCTTATACAAACTGTGTCTGAGTCTAAATGCAAGTTTTGGTTTTCAAAACTCTACTCAAGACTCGTGGGCCCCACAGATTTAATAAAGGTAGTTTGAGTCTTTAGGGATAATCTTATACAAACTGAGTCTGAGTCTGAATGCAAGTCTTTAAAAATAACTTTTTTTTATATGGATAAATGAGTTTGTATTATAGTCTTTAGGGATAAAGTGTAAAAACTTGTATGAGTCTGAATTGGTAAAAGTTAGTAGAAAGCTGATGTGGCAGAGTCTGAATTATAAGAGTGAGTCTGAGGGATAAACATGCCCTAAAGGTAGTGATTTTAGTACTACCCTAAGACCGAATTACTTGAATTCGACCTAATAATTGGGGGGGGGGGGGGGCGTTAATTAATAAGCATAATGACGACTTCTTGTGTAAAAAGTGAGACCTACCTCCAAACGAAGTCACATAGCATGAAAATCTTCCAAACCAACCTACTAATTAATCTTACTATCTTATCAAGCAAAAATAGCACAATATGTTCAATACTTCAATTGCATCTATGGAAAAATTGTATATATTAATCTAAAGTTTAGCCAGTCTCCATCTATTAATCTCATCTTCCATTTATTTTTAATTAATCTAAAGTTTAACGTCAATCTTCCACTAATGATCCAAGCAGGTAATTAACCTGTTTAGCCAGTGGCGGGCCCAGCGGGTTGAAGCCCACTCAGCCACCCACAAAACCCCTCACGCAACAAATCAACAACTCAGTCCCCAATTCAGTCCCTCAAACCGCCAACCATAACACCACCTCACGCACCAAACCCAGCTGCAGTATGAGCCACAACTGCCCCAAGATTACCACAATCTCTCATCTTTGACAACCCCACTTTCTGCCTTAGTAACCACCATTTCACTGCCCAAACCTCTCTCATTCCATGCCAAAACCGCCTAATTAATTCGCCACCCTCCAGCACCTTTGACAAAATTGCACCCATCCACCTTATTCTGCCTCATAAAACACCATCAACCAGCCCTTAAACCACCACCCTTCACAGGGCCGTGCCGTGCAAATTTTGGGGCCCTGTTCAAATCTTTAAAATAATGGGCCCTTTAATCAATTTTTTTTAATGATATTCTAATTTTATTTCAAATCAATATCACATAACAAATATTTTTTTTTTAAAAGTAGTGTCATAGTAGAAACAATTTTGAAATTAAATTAAAAAAGAAACAAATTTAGTTGAGAAAATGAAAGAAGACATAAATACATAATAATCATTCAAACGGAAAATTGGAAAATGAAAGAAGCATTGAAAATAGGCGTGAATTGAAGGAGGTTTGATTGGAAATTAGAAGGTGGAAAGACAAAAATTTAAATTGTATTGCAAAAAAAAAAAAACGGATAGAAAAACTGATTTTTTTTTTAAAAAAAAAAAATTAAAATTGGACACCCGTTGTTAAATTGGGCCCTTTAAATTATGGGCTATGTGCTGTAGGTCTTCTTGCACTTGCCCAAGCACGACCCTGACCCTTCATCCACCAATTCAGCACCCTCACCGCCACATAAATCATTTGTCACCCAACCTCCATTAGCATCACAACAACAACCAGCCATAACCTAAAATAATTCCCTAATTAAGTGCACCCTAAATTCTATCTAATTGAAGAAGAGAGAGAGAGAGAAATATGGAGATCGAATTAATTTAGACAACAAAATCTGGAGAGGACAAGGGCGGCTGTGGCTGTGGTTTGGAATGGCAACTGCTTGTGGTGGTGGCGATGGTGTGTTCGCTAGCGATTTCTGGTTGTGATGTGTGTTTGTCGACGATGTTGGTAGTGGTTCGTCAAAGAATTAAAGAATAAGAAATTAAAACATTAAAACAAAATGAAAACATAAATTAAGTGTATTAATTACTTAATGCATTAAAAGAAAAAAACAAAAAATAAAAATTCTTACATCCTTTAGGCAATTAATCACTTTTACAAAGAAAAATCAAATGCATTAGTTTACTTACATCCTAACCAATGTGAGATAATTGATAATAATATTATGTTTTCCATCAATGAGAATCAAACGCGGCGACGGATGTTGGATCGAACAATCAACTACTTTTAGAGTTGGATTATGCATAATCTAATTTGAGTTCGACTCGTTGTCATCCCTAGCCATCCTCCACAATGTGACCAACTGATTTGACAAGCCAACTAAAATGACCAGATCGATTTTAACCTGAATACTGATTATGACCTATGAAATATCATTTATAAATGACCAATTTAACTTGAAAACCAATTAGGATCTGCAAAAAATCATTTGAATTTAACCCGACTTATTAGACTGTTAACCTGTCACCGACCTTTTAACCCGTTTTTACCACCCTCATGCAAACAATACACTAGTTTTCCTTTTCCTTGTTAACCAAAATTTGTTGTAAATGTGATCTTCTAGAAACAAGAGTAGACCCACCATTGTTTGCCCAAACTAACCCTTCCAAGTCCCAACCAAAAAACAAACTTATCGTCGAAAAAATCAAAATCTTGAAGGACATCAAAAAAAAATTATGGGTGTTGGGTCTCATTCTCATCATCTCAAAACCCCACCACTGCCAACAAAACAACCCAAACAACAAACTCCAACCAAAGGCAAAGCCAATTAAAAGCAAAGGAAAAGGACATTAAATGGTAAAATATATGCAAGTGAAATTGACAATCATAATTTACAGTAGTTTCGTAAAAATAAAAGCAGAAAGCAACACAAAGAAAAGGCAAAAAGTAGCATCAATTGTTCTTGACAACAATCCATGAAAAAACAATACCAAAAATATAAAAAGTTTGCACAATTTGTAAGTGTAATTATTATTAATTTATTACTCATCTGTCCCAAATTACTTGCTACAATTTCCTTATTTGGATGTCTCAAAATATTTGCTACATTTCCTTTCATAGTCTATGGGCCCCACACATATTTTACATTTTTACTCTTTTTGTCATTTTTATCCTCTTTAAGTCAATCTTTTTCTTCAACTTACCTTTACCAATGGTGGACCCACATGAAAATTAGTTTGCATAAAACTTTGTTCCAAAATGAAATGTAGCAAGTAAAATGGGACGGAGGGAGTACTTCATTTTTTTTATTACCCGAAACATTTGTTGTCTCTGTCTCATAAAAATTATTCCATTTTTGTAATTTTTATAATTTTTTCTTATGTATAATTAAAGATATTTATTTTTAAAGTTATATATTGGGAGATGTGAAAAAAATGACGCATTTTTTTTTAGGATGGAGTAACTTTTTTCACTATCACCTTATTAAAGACTTTTTGGGTTACAAATACAACTAACCGCTACTGTTGACGAACACAACCTAATTAGTAATTATGCACTAGGTTGGTTCCATATGTTGCACAATTTAAATAATATATTTTTGATAATTTTTCAAAAGGTACTCATTAGTCATTATTCTTTTTATATGTATAAGATATGAAGTTATAAACTTAGACCCTATTTCTTTGGATTGAATTCTGTTGAACATAACTGAAATTTTAATTTTTTATATTTCCATTTTTATAATTTTACTTTAATTTTTTTATATTTCCATTTTTAAAAAAAAAATATTTATATTTTTTATTTATAATTTTTTAATATATAATTTTTTAAATTTTAATTTATAATTTTTTTAAATATCCATTTTTAAAATTTTTTATTTAAAATTTTATTTATATTTTTTTTTATGGATATATTCCCAAGTGCCCTTCGGGACGTAAGGGTTAAGCCTAATAACTAAAATACCATAAGTTTTTATCACTTGCATCAGGTACCATTGGGGTTTTAGCCCTAATTTGAAAATAATAACTAACGGTGTTAGTTTTGAGTTAGTAATAATGACATTTTAGCCATTTTTAATGACCCAATGGTACCTGATGCAAGTGACAAAAACTTAGGGTATTTTGGCTATTAGGCCTAACCCTAGGGACACCTAAGGAAATAACTTATTTTTTAAAATAAGAAAATAATCATTTGAATTCTGTTAAAGTACTAGTTAGGGAAGTACCTTGACATTTAGGGTGCGTTTGATTCAACTTAAATAAGCACTCATGTACTTAGTTTATGAAAATCCAGACCAGACTAGAAAAATTTAGATTAGATCAGTTTAGTAAAATTCAAAGAAGACCAGAAAAGATAAGAAAAATTATCTCTATGCATTATAAAATTGGGTAACAAACCAAAATCAATATACACAAAATAATATTGTGTTTATTGACAATAACAATACAAAATTTTCAAAAATTGTCACATGCATCGCGTGCAAAGAAAACTAGTAACTATAATAATAACTACAAGTAGAAAAAAAAAGATAAGCTCATAAAAGTTAACATAAGATCAAGTCAGATCAAGATCGGATCAGATTAGGTCAAAAAATTTCAAACTTATCAAACGAAGCCTTTAATACTTCTTTCGTTCTAAAAAAACACAATAATCAACATTTTAACCACACTGAGACATACATTACATTGACATCTAATAATTATAATTATGTATAATTAAAAATTATAAAAAGTTGATATTAAAATATTATTTTACAAGATGAATCTAACAAGGTCCATTTGACTATAATTTATATTATGTAAAGCTCAAAACCTGATCAAAATATATATTGTGAATAGGGTAAAATGTTGAATGTTACTCCCTCCGTCCCCTTATTTTTGCAACAATTTGACTTTTTTCACTATTCATAGGACAACTTTGACTTTTTATAATTTTATACATATAAGAAATAATATAGTCAAATGAGATCTCGTTTAATTCAGCTCGATGTGTAATTTTTTAATATATAGTTTTTATAATTTTTTTTTATATTTATCTAAAAATATTTTTATTTAAAGTTGTGTGTTGGGACTTGGGTGATGTGATAGAGGGGTACATTTTCTAATGGAGGAAGAATGAAGTAGTCAAGTAGATATGAATATATGATTCATCATCATGATTTTAAAAAGAAGGAAAATAAAAGGCAAAAATAGAGGGGCAAGAAGAAACAACCCATAGCACAACACCCGACAGGTGGGTACCCACCTTCATCACTATCTCCACCCACACCACTCTTCTCTCTCTTCATTTTTCTCTCTCTCTCTCTATATTTCCTCATTTTACCTACTTCTTTTCCTCTCGTTAGTTTCTTCCTTTTTTCTATTCTACATTTCTTCTCAGAATCAAAACACAAACAAAAATACTCCAAAGAAATACCCAAAATTATTAATCCGTTTTTTTTTTCTTTCTTTGTGAATTTCAATTTGCTCAAAGTTAATATAACTCAATTTTGTTAGGTGGGTTTGATGGAAGGTGTAATGGGTGGTGCTACAAGTGGCGGGGGCTCATCGGAATCAACGGTTGTTTCAAAGGAAGAAGTTGTGGTTGAGCAACTTCCCTTTGAAGTTTCTGATGATTCTGAGTTAGAATTAGGACTTGGGTTAAGCCTTGGTGTTACTTGTAAGACTCACCATCATCATCAGAATAATAATAATAATAAGCAAATTCCAAGGTTTTTGACTGCAAAAGACTTGAATTCTTCTGGGAATGTTAATGGAGGTTCGCCTTCTTCTGCTTCTTCTTGTTCTTCGCTTGGTTTAAGGCCCGCTCCTTCTTCTAAGCTTTCTAATAACAATGTTTCTGCTGGTACTAAGCGTGCTGCTTCTCCTACTGCCGCTAGGTATCTTAATCCCTTTTGTTTTCCATTTTTTAAATATTATTAATTAATTAATTTCTTATGTTCCTTCTGTTTTTGGTTAATTTGTGTTTTAATTTCTCCCATGGTTTTGGTATCATAATTATACTTGGGTGATTTTTTGTTTATTTTTATATTTTTTTAACAATTTTTGTAATTGTGGGATTTGTGTTTTTTGCTTACCCATTTGATCATAATTTGGGTTTATGCCCTGGTGTAATTTTTATTGGATGAATATTATTTTTGTAGAATTATATATATATATATATATATTTTTTTTTTAAGTTATAAAAACCGATTCCAGAGCTTAAATCTTCCTTACTGCTATCTGTTTTGTATAATTCCTGAATAACAGCTTTTGGGCTTGGATTGATTTTTTTTTTTCCTGGGGTTGGGGTGGTGGTGGTTGTTGTGGAGGGTCTATTGTTGATAAATTTGATTTTTGATGAGGGAAACTGTGTTTGGGTAATGAATTTTGATTGGGTTGTTTCTTGCTGTGGGTATGGATTCAATTAGTTTGAATTTTTTTTGCATGTGGGGAACTTATGTTTTGATAATGAATATTGATTGGATTTGTTTATTGGTGTGTTATATAATGTTGGAGAACAGTCAAGTTGTGGGATGGCCTCCTATAAGGGCATACAGGATGAACAGCATGGCTAACCAAGCAAAGTCAGTTGCAACTGGACAAAATGACTCAGAATTTGATGAAAAGAAACAAAAAGATGGCATCTATGGTGCTGATGAAAAGGGCAGTGCCAACTGTAAGGAGAGAGCTCCAACTAAAGGTTGCTTGTTTGTGAAAGTGAATATGGATGGAGTTGCAATTGGAAGGAAGGTTGATCTTAATGCACACTCGAGCTACGAGTCCTTAGCACGGGCGTTGGAGGAAATGTTCACCAATAGAGCTGTTGAGAGTATGTTGCTGTTTTCTAGTCTTCATATTGTTTTGGTGATGATATAGTACTCAAAAAGAGATTGATTGCTTAGTCTAAGGTGGTTTTGGATGAAGGGATGAATTGGTTTGTTTTTTCTTTTAATGCTTATATTTTACATGTTAATGGGTGCTATCAGCTATGTGTTTGCTTGATATAAGGATATTGTCATAAATGGGTACAAAATTCTTTAGAAATTCTTTGGTGAGACGGTCTTACCATTAGACCAAGTTTCACAAGTGAAAAGTTTCGGAAAAATTTGTAAAAGCTATGGAAACATTTAAAAAGTATACATATATATTCTTAATATCCATATGTTTTCAGTAACTTATGTTGATTTTCCAAAGAATTTCTACATTTCTTAGCAAACAAATGAGGGGAAAAACAAAAGAAAAGTTTTATGGCGTTACTTGAAACAATCTTAAGATTGGTTCTAATGTCAAGTCTTAAGGATGAAATTCCTAGGGTCATACTGCTAGTAGGCTGGAGTAATAAGAATCTTTTAAGCAACGTCGTACATTTGTTTTTTGATTGTTGTTTGGTTTATGTGAAATCAGAATCAAATGAAGAGGAGCTTATGTTGATGCCAAAAACGACTAGACCCTCTATTTTGTTAGACGGATCATCAGATTTTGTGCTTACTTATGAAGACAAAGATGGAGACTGGATGCTTGTTGGAGATGTTCCATGGGGGTATGTATTATCAACTCGCTTCATTCTTTCCATGGATTCATGATGCTTATAAATTCTGATTTTGTTTCTATAGCAACTATTTGGTTTCATGCTTATAACTCTGGACTTCTTGTATTCTAAATTTCTTGTGGGTATCCATTAGCCCCTTGGCTAATCTTACTTGGGGCTTGTTAGTTGTTAGCCTTGAACGAAAGTTAGTTAGCCTAAAACTTGAACATAGCCTTTTATTGTGTTTTGTTTCTGAATTTTTTTCTTTTTTATGAGGTGGAAAGTACAGGGTTGTATTTCTCTTTCGGGCAATTTGGTACACCTTAATTAGGTAAAGCTATTGTTACCAAATTTGTTGCACACATTAATGAAATTCGATAATTGCCAACTTGGCATGTTGGATACATTTACTCTCAGATTTTAAGTGATGTATTAGTGTTGTGGACTTGTGGTGGTCCTAAAAACTTTACAATGCATTTAATTAGCTAGCTAACACCAACATTAGTACACCTATACAACTATTCGCATCGACATAATATATGTCAAAGATGTGCTTGCTTGATTCATCATACTTCTATCATATTGTGGGTCTTCTTGAGGTTTTATGTCAACTGGTGTTTTGTCTTTCAATTCAAGTCTGAACTTAGGAATAAAAATCGTATTGTCTACAATCGTGTGGTTAGAAAAAGGATCATATCTAATGATACTTCCTATTGAACTCCCGCGGCCCGTTTGGTACTCAGTGATAAATGAAAGTACTGGAATGATTTTGTGTATAAATTTGCAAGGAAAATCCCCTGATTTTCTTCACAAATTTCCATTTCTATCCAATATCACCCTTTCAAGTGGGGTAATGGATGATAATAAAAAAAAAAAGAGAAAATAGTAGTTTCGGAATGAGATTTATGTTTCCTATAGTGATGATAAAGTAGTTTCCCTTGCCAAATTATACTTAGAATTCGATTTTTATTACCAAAATTTATTATCAACTACTAAACGGGCCGCTAATGTAATCAGATTCCCATACTTCATTTGAATAAGACTGACAAACAGCATCCTTCTGTTATTACCATGACAGCATGTTCATCAACTCTGTGAAGCGGCTTAAAATCATGAGAACTTCCGAGGCTAATGGACTTGGTAAGCTGATGATTTTCATGTTCATTGTAAATTATCTTTTTTTTTCCGTATCTTCACATTTTCTAGTACTCAATTAATTACTAATTTCTCATCATGCAGCTCCAAGATCAGAAGAAAGAAGCACAAAGCAAAGAAGCAGGCCGATATAGTCAGTTTCTTGATCATGCTCTATCATCTACACAGAAGGAAAAAAAAACCAAAAAAGGCCGAAGCAAAATACTGGAAAAAGAGTACTACGACACAGAATACTCGTCAAAATGCACGTCTTTCCCTAGTAACGATT
Organism: Salicornia ramosissima; assembly: GCA_951394345.1. Classification (NCBI taxonomy): domain Eukaryota; kingdom Viridiplantae; phylum Streptophyta; class Magnoliopsida; order Caryophyllales; family Amaranthaceae; genus Salicornia; species Salicornia ramosissima. The sequence continues at coordinate 16,967,894 of OX596235.1, forward strand.
GATCGTCTGCCTCTCATATATATGTTCCGTCATCAAAAATCCTCTTTCGGGGTTTGCTCCTTTTTCTACCACAAGGTTTTGATTTTTTTTTTTTTTTGTTAAATTAATTTAGTAACACATATTTGGCTTACTTGGCCGAGAGCGGTTTTCAGATTAGTGTAAATATATATGGTGGAGTGCTAGGGTTTGTTTGGGGTCAGAATATGGAATGAAGTTGGGATTCTTGGCATTGTAAAAGAAAGGGGGTTATTATATGGTTTCTGTTATGTGAGACCTCGTTTTCACTTTCTGCATCAATGTCACATACTGGAATGGTACCTTATAGTTTCTTTGGTTATTATGAATTTTGGTGATTGCTTTGCTTTATTCCAAACTTTCCAAGTGCTATTCTGATCTGTACTGTACGCGTAGCATTTATCAATGGACCACTTCATTTATTTCATTTTTAAATCTTTGTTTTGATGGTAAAAAAAAGGTTTATGTTTATTATAAAACACAGCATATAGTTTTGAGTGTCATTCAATGCTTGCAAAGGGTCATACATCTGGTCATCTGAGTGTATGTAGAGGTATGTATTTTAATGTAGTGTTCATTTTAAATAATTTTGCTCATTTTAAAATTTGAAATGAGCAAAATGATGTTGTTTTGCTTGATATTTCTCCCTTGCTATTATTATTAAGGTTTTTTTTTTATTTAACCCCAACATGTATCCCATTTTTTGAAAAAAAATCCCAGTAACTTTTATTTTATTTTATTAAATCCCATGATATTGTAAAACGTTTTTATTGCACCCCCAAAAGCAAACTCCGTTGAAAAAATGTCGTTAAGTAGGCCCACATACTCGTTTTCCTTATTAATTGCATGTTTATCGCTTCATCAAGGGTAACATCATCTTCTTCTTCGTTCAACAACATCACCATAATCATCAATCCATCATTAACCATTCATCAATAAAATCATAACCATTCATCAATCCACCATTAATACCACCACCACAAATAATTTCCACCATGATCAATCTTCCCACCACACCTCCACTACAACACCACCCTCTTCCACTACCCCTAAACAACACCACCCATGACCCCTAATTCAAATCACCACCCAAAATTCTTCGAACCAACCCCAATTCGAATCAACACCTAATTCAAACCAACTCAACCAACCCCTACCTTCGGATATAGTAGCACCATGCCAAAGTCGTCGGCGACCTTTGAATCCCCACCACAGCCTTCGAAATTCCAGCAACATCTTAAAACAACAATTTTCACAATTTCAATTTGACATCCCCAAATCTGCAAAAACCTAATTCAAAAAATCTCCAAATTGATTTTTGGGTTCATCAATTAATGGTGGCTTCAAATTGTTGGTGGTAGTGGCGTCGAATTGCAGACTACCCAAATCGCCGCCAGCAGAGGATGTGCCTTCCATTGGGAGAGAACGACGGTGATGGGCGGTAGTGAGGGATTGATTTAGGGGCGGTGATGAGCGGCATTATGGGCTCTATTATGATGATAATGATGATGATGATTGATGAGTATTTAAGTGATGATTTGATGAATTATTAAATGATGGCATGGTAGATGGAGGATTAAAAAGATGATGATGATGATGTTGGGAAAGTAAAATATTTTGGATTGAAAAAGGATTATATAAGATTAGAAGGTAATTATAATTAGGTGGGGGCATTTTAGTAATTTCAAAGTGTTTTAAGATGGAAAACGGGTAAGTGGGCCCCACATAACGATGTTTTTTTAACGGAGTTTGCTTTACTGGGTTTTTTTTTTAAAAAACGGAGATACATGTTGGGGGTTAAATAAAAAGGAATAATTAAATTAATAGGTACCAACTATTGCACTTTTTATTTTATAGATACCAACTTTTGATTATTCACCAGCAGCACGAACTATTACATAAAGTTGCAATGATAGGTATATGACCTAAAATATTGTTGCAACTTATAGGTCATCCATACCTATCGTTGCAACTTTATGTAATAGTTCGTGCTGCTGGTGAATAATCAAAAGTTGGTACCTATAAAATAAAAAGTGCAATAGTTGGTACCTATTAATGTAATTATTCCAATAAAAAATCCTTATTATTACTAGCCTTATGTGCACGCTATGCGTGCTTTAATGTATGAGTATCTTGTATAATGCATATTTGTATACATTATTTATGAGTTTGTTAAAAAAGATTATGATTGATTAATTGAATAAAATTTAATTTTATCTACTACACTATCTCTGATCAAATTTTCACTGTAATTAAAAGATAAAAATTTAATGTGAAAAGCTATATAAATATGGGTGTCCCATTTGTAAGAAAATTAAAAACATTAATTTTGCTGCTTTTATTTATTTTTGTAAATTATTAATTTTGTCATATTTTCATTTAAAAAGATAAAAATTGTTATATTTTTTTGTGGAATAAATAATTATTTTCTCTTGATTGATAATTCCTTATTTGTTATTGGTTGATTGAATTTAATTTATTTTTTAATTATCTTTATTTTATAAGTAAGGAAAGATTGATATTTTAGAGATTTTTATATAATAGAGATTTATGCTAATAAAAAAGAAACTATTTGTGTGAAAACTATACTATTATGGATATCTAATTGTAGAGAATTTAAAATATGAATTTTAGTGTTTTTGTTTTATTTTTTGAATTATATATTTTGTAACATTTTCATTTTAAAAAATACAAAACTTTCCTTTTTAGTTAATATTATATAGTTTGAGTATTTAGAAAAATTTTGAAGGGTAGTTTAAACTTTTTGAGGGGGGACACCATGACTTCCCCTTGGCTTATATAATAGAATATTTTTTTTTTTTTGAGGAGACTCTTGCTGTTATCTCGATCAATTAATCAGATTGGTAAAAAACTTACGCAAAATCACCTTTGGTGATTTTTAAGCCTTAAAATTATAAAAATGTCGACAAAATGAGTGTGTGTTGTACAAATGAAAAACCATATTATTACTTTTATAATTGGAAAATCTTTTTTAGCTTATTTTTTTTATTCTTTCACCCAAAAAAAACAGACTTCCTTCCTTTTTTATAATTATTTTTAAAAACCATGAGCATAATAACAAGAATAATTACTGTAACAGAGGCACAATAGCAGAATTCAAAGATTAGCAAACGAGTTACGAGTCTTACAACTCAATCGGCTTCTGAAATCGACATTCTTTGTAATAATAAACTATAAAACTAAAGTAAGTTTACAAAGGGTGTAAGGTAGTAGTAATAAAACAATATCCTATGATCCAATCAAAGCATATATCACTTAAAACCACAAATAAGTTCCATAGTCGTATATCTTATTATAAAAGAGAGTGGAAGGAAGTCTGATTTTAAACTTTCTAGTATACCTATATACCAATGGGATTTTTTCAAAATATTTTCTAATTATAAAAATAATAATATGGTTTTTAATTTGGAAATTCTACAACATGTACTCATTTCATAGGATTTTTTTTTTTAAATTTCATGGCATGACTTAAAAGTGGCCGGAAATGATTTTAACTATCAAATTGTCGCTGACACAGGTTTTTTTTTTTTGTTTTTTTAATGAAATTGTCGACTTACAACCACTTTTTTTTTTTACCATTCTGGTTAATTGCCCCTATTATCTCAAAGGAGATCGAGAAAGAAGCTCATCACGACTTTAGTAATAAGAAGATGCGCCATATTTTCTCTTAGTCGTAACTTTAATCTTGTTCTATTCCTATCCTTTTCTCCTCTTTTTAAATGAAAATTGTTTTTCTTGATAATTTTCTTCCATACTTCCCTTGTTCTAATTTATTTGCTATATTTCTTTTAAGGCATTGTTTGTTTTGAGGAAAAATACTTTTCATAAAAAAATATTTTTCGGAGGAAAACTCAAAAGCAATTTCATTTTCTGCTATTTGTTTGTATGGAAATTACCAAAAGAGAAATAAGAAACTAAAAGGAAATAACTACTCCCTCCGTAACATAAAGATTTTTCAACAATTGTTTTTTCACGCATTTTGAGGAAACAATTTGAGGGTGTAAACGACCAAATTAATCAAAATAATTTTGATATTAGTAACTTATAATTACATTCTAGCTTGTATTAAAACCATTTTGATTAATTTCGTCGTTTAGACCCTTAAATCTCTTCCTCAAAATGCGTGAAAAAACAAATGTTGAAATCTTTATGTTAGGGAGGGAGTACATTATTCCGAAAATGGGTTTAACCCCCTCCACCCCAAAAATGCCAAAATCATCCCGACCAATATCAATCCAATCAATCATCATCCTCAATGTCACCTCCTCGAACTCCGGTGGGCGTCGGAGCCGGAGCAGAACCAAATATGGAAGGTATAATGTCAAATTAATTATTATGAAATTATAGTTTTTTAATTTATCATATTCATGCATTTAGAAATTAAATATTTACGTAAATAATGTGGTATCTTTGTAGTCTAGGTACAACTTTAAATTTATTAAATACTAATCATAAATTATTTACATAAACGTTATAATGGACTTATGATTATAAATGTACATTTAGAGATTTATTATTATGAATATATTATGAATTATGGAAAATTGACAACTAATACATCAAATACTCAATTCACCCCCACTTGTGTATATTCAACCCTTTAGTTCATTTTTTATTAAAAATTTGGAGGGGAGTTTAATTATTTATTGAAATTTAGGGGGGAAAGTTAATTTTTTATTTTTTTTTATTGAAATTTGGGATTAGTTAATCAACAGTTTTCAGTTCATTTTGGTTAAGTTAACCAATATAATAATTTAAAACATTTTTCGGTTCATTTGGTTTAGTCTAGTTCAGTAATATCCAATTTAAATCAGTTTCGGTTCAGTTAATTTCAAATAGTTGATTTTTAGACTAGTTTCAGTTCAGTTAAGTTATTTTCAGATATTTAGCACGCAATTAACTTCAGATTCAATTCAATTTAGTTTGATATTTTTTAGCTATCATTTCATTTAGTTCAGTTCAATTCAGTTTCATTTAACTTCAGGTCGACCCACAATAATTTCATTTCAGTTGATTCAATTCAGTTAAATTATTTCTGACCACCACATAAAAAAAAAAAAATCAATTATGACCCAAGTAGATAGAGCTAGTTACAATTCTGAGATTGATAGCTGCATAGTTGGTATCCATATATACTAAGTAGATGACAAAATCAAACTTGCTTCTAGTATTTTTATTTTTAAAAATGGGAAATAGGTTTCTACTTTAAAAATTTTGTATGATATTATTACTATTATAAGTTTTGTCATGTTTGTGGCTCAAGTCTTGTCTCAAGTACAGAGTGTTAGATAGTGATTTTGGCACACTCCAAAATCATTTTGACACTTCTCTCTAGTGGTGTGCACCGGTCTAGAACCAGATCCGAATCGGTTGGACCGGTGGACCGGAATCCACATTTTTTGTGGACTGGGGCCGGACCAGTTTCTAACCTTTTTTTTATAGGAAAAAACTTTTCCCTCTAACCCGGATCGGACCGAAATTTAAATACACTTTATATATATATAATATATATATTATTTTTTTTTTCAGATTTTGGTCTAAACCGGTCTGGACCGGAATCATTATTTTCATGGACTGGGGACCGGACCGATCCGGTTCTGGTCCGATACTGGTATAAATTCCGGAACAGTTTATGAACACTCCTACTCCTCTCCCTCTCACATAAATAGTAACATGATTTTATTGTGTCCAAAAGTAGGAAATGTGACAAAAACTTATATATGGTGCTACCAGCCTACCATGTTATATATGTTTTAACATATAATCCGTATGACTTAAGTGTTGATTTAAGTGCTGAATGTTTTGTTATAAGTTGGTTTTATTGTATCAAACAAAAGAGTTTGTGTGGTGTAAAAAAATTAAAAAAATTAAAATAATTAATTTACCATTAGTTTTTTTTGGTCCTCTAGTGTTATGTATGTTGCTCATATTTACCGACTATGCACTAATAATTTCTCAAGATGAAGGAAGTAAATAAGAGCATCTATAATGGTGGGCTACAACAGTTGTAGTTTTGATTGACACATCGTAACTCTAAACTACTTCATTTTTAAGCTACATGTAACTACAATGATAAGTTTGTAGCTTGAATGTAATGCAATAGTGAAAAAAACAAAAATATATAAATAAAGTGTGCGTAAACCATTATAGCTTTGTTGAGTTACAATGCATGTGCATACTACACTTTCACTTTCTCAGATTGGTTAAGCTTGTAGCTTACAATTTTCTAAATTTGCAAGCTATTCCTTGACCAAGATGTTCTAAAAAACACAGTCGTGAGAAACCCGAAACGAGGGATGCCTAACCCCTCAGTTTTGTTTGACTTATTTATGACAATGCCATTAAAAAGTTTGATTTATTTACGAAAATGTTATTTTAGATCTTTTCTATCATTATGATTCAAAATGTTAGGCATTTTCCAAAGAATAGTTCTTGTGTGTGGCCAGCCACATGTTAATGGTATTGTGTGGCCACATGTGATGTAATGCACGTCCATTTAGTTAACAAAAAAAAAAGCACAAATTGAAACCAACACACGTTATTTTCAAGTCATAAACAAATGTGAGTATGACTTTCTCTACACATTTGACCCAACTATATTAGAGAGAGAAATATATATAATTTTTTTTACAAATGCATGTATTACAAAAAATGCAACTCGAAAAAATAAAATAAATATACCAAAATTAATATTTTTTTAATTCTCTACAAATAGAGACCCATATTGATATAGTTTTATAATAAAAAAAATTTAGCTTATTTTAAAACATTTAGTAACCCCCAAAAAATAATTAGTACCCCCAATAAAATACTTAACCCAATATAAATACTTGGTAACCTCTTATAAACACACTTGGTTTTTTTTACAAATATAAACACACATTGTAAACCAATATAAATATTTTATCATCACATATAATTTATTTAGTAACCGCATATAATTAATTTAGTAAAGCTATAGAACTAATCAATAATCGTACCCATTAAAACATAATAACTGACTCATGCTTAATAACTCTAATGACTCACACTTGATAACCGGACTGACTCACACTTGTTACCCTACTGACTCAAGCCTAGTAAGTAGTAACCCCACTGACTCAAGCTTAGTAACCCCACTGATTCAGCCCTAGTAACCCTACAGACTCACACTTAGTAACCCCCACTCAAAGTTAGTAACACCCCTAAACTGTAATATAACACCAATGGTTTACACTTAGTAACCCCTCTATACCACGCTTAGTAATCCCATTGACTCACACTTAGTAACCTCACTGAATCAAAGTTACTAACCCCATTGACTGACTTACACTTAGTAAACCCACTGAATCATAATTAGTAACCCCATTAAATGACTCACACTTAGTAAACCCACTGACTCAGAGTTAGTAACCCTTCTAAACCATGATAAAAATCCCACTGATTTACACTTAGTAACCCCTCTATACCACACTTAGTAATCCCACTGATTCACGCTTAGTAATCCAATAAATCAAAGTTAGTAACCCCAGTGACTGACTTAGAGTTAGTAATCCCACTGACGTATAGTTAGTAGTAACCCACTGACTCACACTTAGTAACAACACTCACTTACACTTGGTAATGTATAACCCCACTAAGTCAAACTTGGTAACCCCACTAAGTCACACTTGGTAACCCCACTGACTCAAGCCTAATAACATCATTGACCCAGGCTTAGTAACCTCATTGATTCAACCTTAGAAAACCCCGACCCACTGATTTTCACTTAGTAACTCGTCTATACCATATTAGTAACCCATTAACTCACACTTAGTAACCCCCGCTAACTCAGAGTTAGTAATCCCATTGAATCAAAGTAGCAATTCAGTGACTCACACTTAGTAATAACACTCACTCACACTTAGTAACCCCACTGACTTATACTTAGTAACCCCACTGACTCAGAGTTAGTAACCTCACTGACTCAGAGTTAGTAACCCGACTCACTTATACTTCTTTCATTATTTCTTTTAAAATTAAACAAGTCATTTTGCATGCATTTTAAAGAAGAAATTAAAAGAGATAAATTTACAAATTAATCAATGCAATTTTAAGATAAGTAAACTATAACCTTAAACTTGCTTGTATTAAAATTAAATTGATTAGGCTACTCATTTACACCCTTAATTCTATTCCAAAAAATGCGTGTAAAATTATATAATCCCACTATATGAATAAAATATCCTCTAGTAACACTTATATTGATTAAGTAATCACCCATCGTGCAAATCAGTAACTTAAACGCTTCTAATTAGTAATAACCATCATCCAATTAAGTAATAAAAATTAGTAATAAGAAATACCTCCTCCGCCTCAAATAAAAATTGGAACGTTAGCAATTTGGGCACTGTTCATAATCACTCATATAATTCACTTTTGTGTTTTATACATGTAAACAAATACTCCCTCCGTAACGAATTACTAGCAACAATTTCCATTTTTAGGTGTAACAAAATACTTGCAACAATTTTTTCCAATTTCATTTTATTCCTTTTTTGGCAAAAAAAAAAAAACACAATACCCCACTTACTTTTCTCTCTCTTATTTTTATCATCATACCACATAATACCCCATTTATTTTTCCTTCTCTTACTTTTCTCTCTCTTAGTTTTATCATTATGCCACCTAATACCACAATTAACCTATTTCATCTAGGAGTCCGTGCTAGTCCAAATGTTGCTACTAATCCGTTACTGAGGGAGTATTATATAGTCACGTGGGGATCTAATTTGAATCATCTCAATGTAACCCTATTGACTCACACATAGTAACCCCATTGACTCACACATAGTAACCAAACTGACTTAGAGTTAGTAACTCCTTTAAAACATAATAGTAACCCCACTGAGCAACATATATAGTGACTCCTAAAGAGTTAGTAAACCCTTTATAACTTACTAGCTAGTAACCCCACTAACTCACACATAATAACCCCACAGATTCAAACTTAGCACCCCTAGTGGCTCAAAATTTGTGACCCCATCATTCAGAGTTAGTAATCCCTCTAAAATATAATAGTTATGTACCCCATTGTTTTACATTTAATAAGCCCACTGACTTACTGTTACTAACCCCACTGATTCATAAAAGATTCGTGTTGAACCATGTTTGATTTGAATGATGACAAACCAATCCTCCATACTTGATGTCTATACGTGTTTGTACATCCATATGTATTGGTATATCTATATGTATTTGTATATGAACAGGTTGAATCAAGTGAGGACTCTTCAAGGCAACCATGAAGGCCTTGAGATACTTGAAGATCAAAAGCCAAGAGCTTGGAGCTTTTTATTTTTCATTTCTAGGATCTTCTTGTAAAATAGGCTTAGGAAAAGTATTCTTAGTGTTTTTAATTAAAGAGCGAAAGACCTTAAGTTTACATCCAGTAAAGAGAACAGGCCAAGAACAAGCTGAGAACAGGCACAGAACAGGCTTGGAACAATTCCCTTTACCAGATGTAGACTTAGTAGTACTGAGACCACTGTGGGAACATACCTCAGTATTACACACGTGATCCGTACAAATTTTGGTGTTCAAAATTATTTTTGAAAGTTCATTTAAAAATTGGATCACTTGTACTTTGGAAATCTGCCAATTTGATTTACAAAATCAGCTTTGAAATGTACTTGTTTGGACTTTAGTGTACTTTCCACTACATGTAGTGGAAGGAGACAAAGGTCTGAAATAGATACCTTTCTACTTGTGTCAGCAAGGCTGGTTTGTGCAAATTAGGCAAGTCTCCAAGCACACTTCTAGAGGACGGTTTTTTCCTTGTCTATATAAACTATCTTTGCAAAAAACCCTAGAAGACTTTTGCTCTCCAAAGAAAACCAAGTAATATTTTCTGAGAGTCTATCCCTAGTGCAAAACTATCTCCATATCCATCTTTAAGAGAAAAACTTACGGAGATTTAAGTTTGTAATATTTGAACCACTTAGAGGGAAGTGGTTGGGGAGTGTTCTGTGAACACTGAGTGAACTGTTAGAGTTAACAGTTGGGGAATTAAGTGTTACATAGTTGTAGCATTTAATTGAGTGTGTAACCTTGTTATTATTCTGAGTTGATTAATAATATTGGTGAGAGAGTGGAGGACGTAGGCTTGTTTAGAAGCCGAACCTCGTTAAATCTTTGTGTCCCTACTCTTTATTTACTGTTCTCTCGTTGTTCTCTCAAAAACATAAACAAACCTTGAAAACGATTGAAAAAACACACATACTCAATTCAACCCTCCTTCTTGAGTATACATTGAACTAACAATTCGTGCATGCTCTTACTCAGCCACTAAGGAGATTTGTAACTTAGCTAGAATTTTTCATGCTTGGTGTACTGTATTATTAAATCAACTAAAGCTAATGTAGATAATGCCCATAAACTTGCCACATAAACAAGAAAAGGCATATCTATGTTAGTTTACTACTCCCTCTGTCCACATTTAATTGTTCCAAATTGATTTTGACAATATTTACATTGTTACTTTGACCTTGTTTAATTTGATATAGGTAATAAAAAAGTATCGTCATCATGTGGGATCTCGTTTGATTCGTGTCGGAGCGTACTTTCCAAATATATAGTTTTATAAATTTTTCCTTATGTATAGTTAGCGGTATTAATATTTAAAATTATGTCTTGGAAGATGTGAAAAAATAAATGGAACAATTAAATATGGACAGAGGGAGTAATTTATTTGATAACTTTGCCCAAAAAAAATTGACCAAATCCTCAAGCAAGTGAACCAACGAACAAATTTATTTTTTTAGGCCAATTATCACGCAACAAAATATACCCAAATTCTCCTCTATATAGTTTTTATAATTTTTTCTTATGTATAATTAGAGGTATTAATATTTAAAGTTATGTCTCAGAAGATGTGGAAAAATAAATGGAATAATTAAATATTTACAGAGAGAGTAATATACTTCCTCCGTTTCGAAATAAACGCAACAATTTCTATTTTAGGAAGTTTCAAAATAAATGCAACAATTTTAATCTTTCCATTTTTGTAAATCTTTTCTTTTTATCTCTCACATCATCACATACCCCACTTTCTCTCTCTATTCCTTTTACTCTCACAACAAAAAATGGACTAGGAGTCTGTGCCATCCAATTTGTTGCGTTTTTTTCGAAACGGAGGAAGTATTTGATAACTTTGCCAAAAAAAAAATAAATAAAAGTGAGCAAATCCTTAAGCAACTGAACCAACGAACAAATTTATTGTTTTTGGGGAAAATATCAAGCAACAAATTATACCCAAATTCTCGTCCTTCTTTTCTTCATAAAACAACACACCATAGTATTTAATCTTTGAGATCAACTTCCCCAAAAATATTTGAGAACAATTTAAGCATTATCTCAATCAACATCAAAAGCCAAAGCTTGACAAAAGTGAGGTTTCTTGAGGGTCCATCAATGAAGGATGAAAATTAGCACTAAAATTGAAATAGGGAAATGAAGCAACGATGGTGGTGGTAGTGAGGAAGCACCAATGGTGGTGTTGGTGAAGAAGCGACGAAGGTGGTGGTAAAGAAGCAACACACGATGGTGGTGGAAGTGAAGAAGCAACAATGGTGGTGGTTGTAGACTATATTGTTGATGGGTTTCAATTTCTTTTTAATAAACTGTAGAATTCAGAATATTGATATTTTATTTGATTTTTTTTTAAAATGTGGCCACACCATGAGTTGGTGTGTGGCTGGCCACATACAAGAATTTACCTTTTCGAAAACATTATGATTCACAATTTCACACAAGTGAGTGACAGAAGGGACTACACGTCTACACATACACTAGGTGTATGTGGACCCAACATACATTGCTGAGTTGGACCAATAAAAATGCCTCATGAAATTAGTAATGGGAAGGAAAGTAGAGAGGTTTGGGGGGGGGGGGGGAATTTTGAGGCTAAGGTCCATTTTGGGGGGGGGGGGAAATTCCCTCCTAATTTAGTGTTTATGTTTTCCCTCTGTTTTTTTCATCCATTTTTTTAAGACACCTAAGTAGTAAACTAAAGCACACCATAGCAGCAACCACATCCCTACCGCCTCCCTGAGTTCTGCTGTCATCTCCGTCCGGCGACATTTTTTCCGGTAAAAAAAAAATTCCGGCGAAAAAAAAGCCTTATTTTTCAGCGAAAAAAACCCATATTTTCCAGCAATTTCTTCATTAGCTGCGTTGAAAATCCCGACGAGTTTTCAGGCGAAAAACAACCTGATTTGAAGGTATGTATCACAAATTCTTGATTCACAATGAATCTAATTAATTCTAAGTTTTTTCTAAAATAAATGTTTTCCTTAATTTGTACGGTTGCTTTTGTAAATTAATTTATTTCTATAGAGTATCAAATATTTTGATTGAATTTGAAGTTTATAGTTGCTTTGATAATGTATTGTATGACATCGACCGTAAGTTAAACAGAGTATTATTTTATAAATGAAATTATACTTGAGCATATTTGCTTGATCTGGTTCTGTTAGCTATTTTAAAAAATTAGGATCATTTTAGAACATATAGAATTATACTGCAAGAGGTATGGTCAATTCACGATTTAGTTTATAGTTGATTTGAATATGTATTTTAAGTAATGTACTTTTAACTTTTTTAGGATTATTTTATAATATATAGAATATTTTAATTTGTGGATTGGAATAGGTATGGTTGCAGAATATTTAAATAAGTGGACAAACGCCACACTGGCCGGGAACAAAAAATAGAAAACTTCACCCATCCGAAAAGGGTGCGAGCGCGAAGAAGAGGAAAAGGGGGAATGCTAACGAACATAGGGATGAAGATGATGATATTGGGGACTACACAATAACTCAAACACAAGAAGATGTTGTGCAAAGGAACACACATAGTCACCCATCCTATTCTGCAAGGCATTATGAAGATGCAGATGCAATGTTATTTCCTTTCTAGTGGATTGGCTCAAAAAAGGAATTTTTTTCGTTGCGTAATTGATCCTACTTGTATTAAATCCCACCTTTTATTTATTTTTTTGATCCTAATTTATTGTTGATGCATACTACTGAATGTTTTTTAAAAAATTGAAGTGTAAGTAAAAACATCTCCTCTAAATGAAAAGTTATGATTTCTGGTCGTTTAATCATTTTTATGATCCTGATTTAATTTGATGATTATACGTGCAATGCTTGGAAAAGTATTATAACAATAATCCTTTTAGAAGATGAATACTGTAACGACCCGACCTTTTAGCTTGTCGATTTACGAAGGGAAATCGACAATTCGGATCATTAATAACTTAAATAACAATAAAACGAATTAATTGAAAGAATAGGTTATCTTTTATTAGGTAAACTACCAAAAATCCAAGATAAACCAACAAACATTATTACATATAAGGTCTGGAAATACTGTCCCAACATGCTGGGATCATAAGATAAACTAAATTAATGTCTCAAACTGTTCTGGGAATACTAAATACTCAAAATAAAATACTAATCTACTCAAGCCCATCCAGCGAAGCCCGCTCTATTCTGCAGCATCGTCACCTGAAACTGAGGGGGGGGGGTCCACCGTCAGTGGCGAGTAACTAGGCTGTCCCATTTAATCGAGGGACCACCAAACACATAATAGCATAGAAATACACATAAAAACTGTAAAGAAATCTAATACATGCTTTTACTCTATCATACATAATACGTATAAAAGTACGTATAAACATACGTATAAATGTACATATAAAATACGTATAAAGGTACGTATAAAAATACGTATACAAATACGTATTAAAATACGTATAAATACACCTGCAGTGATACGGTTAGAATACGTATAATTTACGTATAATGTACGTACAACAGTCCTGCAAATACGGTTAGAATACGTACAAAAATACACTCAACATCCGTATACATACACACGCATACATACTTACATAAATACAGAAATATACACAGCGGAAGTCTTAGAATATACCATACTTATACTTTATATTATACAACTTAAACTAACTCAGAACCTTAGCTTATACTATACTCATCTTATATTATACTTATCATCTCATATTCGTACTTGTCATATTCCTTCTTAACTTATATAACATATCTTATCATATATAAACATATCATATCTTATATCATACATAAATCTTATAATAAGGACATAATAGCTTCTTATCTTAACATATGCACTTATTATATCATTACATCATAACTTATCATAAATCTTTGCGGACTGTCTTCTTCAGCTCGTAGCGAACCTTTGCGTTCGCAACTTTCCTAAAACATGTCGGGGTGAACCTTTGCGTCCCACCCGTAGCCCTCCTTTGCGAGAACTAAGCCTAAGCTATGGCCATAACTCCTAAATAGTCCTCCTTTGCGAGAACTACCTAGACAACTCCATATTCTAGAACCAAGAACTGCGCGGGGGAACCTTTGCGTCTGACCCATGTGAGCAGTGGCATCGACTAAACCCAATTGATAACCTTTGCGTTATCGCAAGGGCGTCCTATCTTATTAACCCGATTGATGACCCTTGCGTCATCGCAGGGGCGATCTTTATATTATATCTTATATCTTTATTTAATCATATCATATCATATATTGGGAAATACTAGGTGTCCGTAATAGGAAATGAAATGTTCGGAGTCCCAGGAAAGGGAGGTGCGGCACGTATGTTGGCCACCTTAAATACCAAGCCTTTCCTAGCCAGAGACCGAAACATAACATGTATAGCTATTACTCTGTTTCCTTTCTTATCCCTAGTAATATCTTATGCAATTCAAACCTTATATTATACTAACTTTAATATCATATCATATTCTTATAACTTATCCTTTCGGATACTATCCTTAATATTATTACCAACAACATTGCTAATATTAATTATAATACCCGATAATATTTATATTATTATTACTAATATTATTCGAACCCTATTAGCCATAATAATAGTAATATCTTTTATCCCTTCACTTTACAACTTATCCCTAATGATAATAATTATAATTCCTTTTAATAAGTAATAATAACAATTCCTAAAATTATGCTAATATTGTTATCAGTCAAAATAACTAACCTTAAATATTAGTCAATAATAACTAACTGTTCGACAAATTAGGGGTAGGTTAATAACAATAAATAATTTATCAGTTTAATGACTAACCAGGTCAATTATAATAATAATAATATAACTAAATCATAAAACATGATAAAAATTCTACCTTTCCTTTTTTTAGGCCACTCGACATTTCATACGAAAATACCAACATTTATAAATTAAATTAAGTAAATACAAACAATAATAATTAATTAAAATAGCTAAACAATAATGATTAAAGTCATGCTTAAACACATAATCATACATAAAACAATAAACAAAACTCATGCTTGCTATTTCAATAACCTCACGGATATATTCAACAATTCAATTAGCATTAACAATAATTAAAGACCCAAACTTTGCTTACTAGACCCACTCGCATAAACAAGATAATCAAGCATTAAGTTTATACTTGGATACTCCAACCTACACGCATGATCTAGTTACAAAATTCAACAAAGAGTACATACATCATGACAAGATTACATAGCTTAAAAAAAAAAATAAAAAAAATAAAATAAAATAAAAGGGTCAATAATACTACCCATACATGCATATACACGGTTATTCATATCAAGCAAATACACCATCCAATCATAATCATATCAAGATCATCAAGATCAACATGAAAGGAAAGTAAAATCAAACAAGGCTCTTGCTTTCAACACCATACACATACACGCAAATAATACATAAATAATTTCATCAAGTTGTT
This sequence comes from Salicornia ramosissima, assembly GCA_951394345.1. NCBI lineage: Eukaryota > Viridiplantae > Streptophyta > Magnoliopsida > Caryophyllales > Amaranthaceae > Salicornia > Salicornia ramosissima. The sequence continues at coordinate 16,983,726 of OX596235.1, forward strand.
CGACATTTTCAAGGCAATACATAACATAATTCCTACAATTTTCATGATATAATTCCTAATTAACTATGTGTTCTTTCTACCTAAGATTAAATAGGAAAGCGAAGTTACCTGGATTCGCTATTAAAATTCCAAGGCAAAAATTCACCAACAATGGTGAATATGGCACGGTTTTTAGAGAGGGAAAAAGGAGAGGAGAAAATGTGTATTTTACTTTAGGGTTTAATTAAATTGGCAATTAGGACCTAAAATAAAACAAGGGGTCCTATTTATAGAAAAATAGAAAAAAAACAAGCAAAACCCTAAAGATGATTTAGGGTTGCCGTGAGGTAGCAAACTAGGGTAAAAACTAGCTAGTTTGTTACAACTAATTTGAATGGGTTTGAATATTTAATTTAATTAAATCAATTATAATAATTAATTTAATTAAATAAAAAAAACAATGTTGGCCCATAAACAAAAAGAACCGGCCAAGGTTACTAAAAGAAGAGAATTGGGTCTTTGGCCCAATTTGGAAGAGAAAAGATTGGGCTAAAAATACAAACAGTCCAAAAATAATGGGCCTTTTGGACTTAGAATTAAGACATATCATTAATAACCGCGAAATTTTCTGGCCCAAAATTCCGGGTCGTTACAAATACGATATCAATTCTTGTATCGTAGAAATTTATTGTTTAAGATATCAAATTCTTTCAAATAATAATAAATCTTTATTAAATTGAACTTAAAAATTAGTATATATTATTAAATTCATGCTTATAATTGCAATGCTTGACAAAATAGTAAAAGAAATATAAACATTCATTTTTTTTAGACTATTAACATTTGTGTAGTTGCATAGGACCCCTAAAAATAAACATTTAGCCTTTGTCTATTTTTTTATGTTTAAAAATTAAAAGTTGCGGGTTCGGGTTGTATCATGTCTGGTGTTACCGGATTCCGGTCATTATAAGCTATTTAATAACCCAAATTCTTCGGGTTATGTAAAATAATCCCTATAAACTTTAATATCCACGTGTCATCATTCATATAATTTTATACTTTTTTGATTTTGCCTTTTTATAAAAATAAAAATAAAATAAATTGGTCTATTTCTCTATTACTTGGTATTCTAATTTTTCCTTATATGTTTCAATTTCTCTCATTATTTACGCTTCATATCTTTTACTTTCCTATCATCTGTTCTTCAAATTCAATTTCATGATTCATGTCATTCAATTAATTGATGCCTTGCAAGAGCGATAATATATAAATACAAATATTTTTAATTGTTTTTGTAAAAAACAAATATCCGTGCATAGTACGGTGTTAAAACTAGTTAAGTTTTATACGTGGTTTATTTCTCCAAATAACATTATTTTTTTATTAAAAAAAAAATAGTATAAAACAACTATTTCAATCTTATATGTTTCAAACAGAATAAACAATTAAAAATAACAGAAGTTCATTTTAATATCATTTGGTTTTAAATGGTATTTCAAACATTATTAGAAAATGGGGGAAAAAGCTGAAAATGTTTCATTTTTCCATGCGCCAACCTAATTAATGCAATTGTTAGTAATTAATTAGTTTTATTAATTACGTTTCTTCGCATTCCAGACACTAAACACAACTACATTAATTACTTCACGCTTTTTCCTACCTTTATGAAGTCATGCATACTTTCTTCTTATATGTTTTTCCATCGTACTAAATTGTTTTTGATCTCGTAATTGTTAAATATACAGAACAATTTTTTTTTCTAACTTACATTTTTTACAAAATTATATTATGTTACAGAGCAAATAAATATTTCTTCATAAATCTTCAACCAAAAAAAAAAAACATTTCATCTTTTAAATCATAAATCTTCTACAAAAGAGAGATTGTTTTCATCATTGAAAAAAAATTACAGAGCAAACATTTCATTAAATAAAATAAATCTAATCTACTGTAATTATACCATTCTTCCTAATATTGAATACAAATGGGCAATCAAGATTTTCATGCTTCACTTGACCCCCGTAAGTATTGATCAAATATTCCTTAGCTTCCAAGAACATTGCTTGGCGAATATGAACACTCCACCCACAATGACGACATTCTACAAACTCAATCAAATTATTATGCACCGCATTGCATAATTCAAGAATAGGCTGTGAGAAAACCTTCTCAAGAGCAATCCACTCGACATTAATATTCTTGTTAATCCTCTCACCAACCATTCGAGCAGACTCTATACTTAAAGTTTGACATTTGAGCAAATCAAATATTCCATTAACCTTTGGAAGTATATCACCTAAAAAAAATCCTCAACTGTTTCTTTAATTTGCAATTAACCATTTTTAGTGTCCAAGGTAAAAAAAATTATATGTGTATTTATAGTAATGCTGATTGATCTGAATATATGTCCTAGGTAGCAAATATTAATAAGTAGGACTAAAAATCAACCAAAAATCCCACTAAATGGATATTAAAAAAAATCAACCAAGAATACTAAATGATACTAAATATATTATCCTAAATAAATAGGGGACAAAGAAATAAAAAAAAACTTAACGTCCAATGCTACATAAATCTACATTAATGTTCAGATAAATGATCTTAAATAAATACCCACAAGTTTCATATAGCGTGAAACACATAATTATTAGTTTATTGAACAACAGTAACATAAAAGATCATATATTAAAGTTAAGGATCATTAATTCAACTTTTCAATAACCCTAAACCCTCTTTCCTAAACCCTTTTTCCTAAACCCTACACCCTCTTTCCTAAACCCTATATCCTAAACCATAGTATTAAATACAAATGGGCAATCACTAACAAACTATTCATCATACTCATTGATCATCACAAACAATGTATTAGTAATTCATCATAAACAATACTACACGATCATCATTCGTCATCATAATCCATCATCATCATCATCATAGTAAATCATCCATTATCCTCCTCCTAATCATCAACAACATCATAGTCAATCATCAATATCCTACAAAATCATCATAGTCATCGGTCATCATAATCAATGTATATGTATATTATTAATCATAAGTTAAATAACTATTAAATTTTTATAAATGATAACTATATTATTGTCATTGTAATACCCCGAAAATTTGGGATATTTTAAAATTTTTATTTATTAATTAAATGTATAATCAATTGACTATTTAATTGATTATTATTTAATTAATTATTATTTTGCGTAGCAATCTAATCATTTTGAGCCTGGCCTTAACTTTTTTATTTTGCCAAAACCCGAGCCCAATTGTTTCCTTTGATCCATATGTTACGCAGTCCATCCTTTTATTCTTTCTTTGTTCCATTAATTTCTTTTATTTAATATTATTAATTTTTTTTTATCTATTTTGGCCCTATTCATTTTCTGTTTTCCTAAATATTTAATTCTAAGTCCAAAAGGCCCATTAAAGTTGGACTGTTTTTAATTTGATCTGATCTCTCTTTTTCTTAAATTGGGCCAAATGACCCAACTTTCCCTTTCTCTTTGAAGCATGGCCGGCCTCCTCCCTCTCCTTTGGGCCAAGGATTATTTCTTTTTGGTTTTAATTTAATTGATTAGATTATTCTAATTAATTGATTTATTAAATTAAATAATTAATTTAAATCAATTAAACCTAGTCTTCTAAGCCCTATTTGCTAGGTCCAATCTCCCCTATTCTTCCTCCCTTTTCACGGCAACCCTAGCATTTGTTTAGGGTTTGTTTGGTTTTTCTTTTCTCTATATATACTAGCTTAGCAATTGTATGTGTTCTATTTTGCTAAAGCTTTGAACTCCAAAAAAATATATTTTTCTTCCTTTTCTCTCCAAATAGCCGAACTAAATTCACCAAAGGGTGAATATTTTCTTTGGATAATTTAAGCGATTTAAGGTAACTATGCTATTTCGTTTAATTTCGGTACTAGTTAATCACATAGTTTATTAGGGTATGATCATGAAAACTGTTAGGAATAATGTTCTAAAACTTCCTTAAGAATGTCGAGCCATATGAAATTTGTTCATGAATGTTTCTTGATTATTTCATGTATTTTCTTGAATCATTATTGTTAATCTTGATTATTTAATTGCTATATTAAAGTCTTGAATTAAAAAGAATTAATTTTTTTTCTTGTTGTTCTAAAATTTCGAGTGTCTTGGAATAATTTTAGAAGCTTCCTTACTGTTTGATATTTAATCAAGATTTATTTCATGGCAAAATTCGTCCTTCACTTGCTTGAAACAATTTAATCTTTCAAACCGGTAAAACTGTCCAGATTTGGTTTACGAATTATTTAAGGAACTTAATCAATTCGGATGGCTACGAAATTTTAGGTGGAAGTCCTTAATAATGTTTTACATTGTTTGTTAAATTTTCGTAATTTTTAAAGTTCGTTTTCTATGGCAGAAAAATATGAAACTGATTTCAGACTAATCTGATTTGTTAGTTATAAAATCACTTAAAAATAGTAAACAACGTTATTTTTGGACGAAATTTATGCACGTTAAACCTTGAACTCATTTTTAACTCCCATAAAAATTTCCAGTTTATTAGAGATCTTTAAATGGACGTTCCTAATTTAATTCTTTAAAATCAGACTGTGTAAAATAGTGTGATTAAATTATTAAAACATGTTATCATTGAATTCTTGAATCTAATCTTGATAATTTTAATGTTTGAAGTATGATCTTTAATTAATATTATTAAGTGTAATTGCTAACCATTGATAATTGTATTTAATTAATTGTGTTAATTTTCGGTATTGTTGACCTGGAATTTTCGAGTGAATTAAAATATGGAAGGTAGGATTTTTATCATGTTTTAAGTAATTTTTATATGATTGTTTAATGAAGTTAGTTTAATTATTGTTATTTTACAAAAATGTCGAATGGCTTAGTTTATTATAGATCAACTTTAGTTAATTTTTGACCTATAATAATATTAGAAGGTAACTTTAGGAATTATTATAATAAAAGGAATTAAAGGATTTATCAGGAATAAGTTGTAATATGAAGGGATAGGTATTATTAATATTATTATTACTAATATTATTATTATTAGTATTATTATTAGTATTATTATTATTATTAAGGAATTAGTAGGGACAAGTTATAATAAGATGTAATCAGATATTAAAAGGGTAAGAAAGGAAACAGAGTAAAAGGAATTTGAATTGTTTCGATCTCTGGCTAGGAAAGACTTGGTATTTAAGGTGGCCAATATACGTGCCGCACCTCTCTTTCCTGGGATTTCGAACATTTCATTTCCGATTACGGCCACCTAGTATTTCCCGATTCAAGAAGTTATAAGATAAGATTTAAGATATGAAATATAAGATAAGATAAGGACGCCCATTCGATGATACACGAGTCGTCGGATTGGGTTAAGTCGATGCCACTGCTCCATGGGACGAACACACGAGTTCCCCCGCGCAGTTGGTTCTAGAATATGTAGTCGTCTAAGTAGTAGTACACGAGCTGCTATTTAGGGGTTATGGCCATAGCTTAGGCTTAGTGGTGCACACGGGATCCACTAAAGGTTGAATACACGAGTTCACCCCGGCATGTTTTAGGAAAGTTGTGGTGCACACGGGATCCACAACGAGTTATAGTGACCGGTCCGTTAAAAGATAAAGATGATATGATATGATTATAAAGTTAAGATGAATGATATAATATGATTATAAAGCTAAGATGAACGATATGATATGATTATGGAATTAAGATAATATAAGGTATATTATGATAATTGAAGAATAAGATGGATTAAAGTATAAGTTAAGTATTGGTTGTAATATAATATGTTTGGTATAAGTCTTCCGCTGTGTATGTCTGATCATGAAAGTATATGTGTATCTCGTATGTATGCTTGTTTGGTGTACGTATTTAGTACGTATCTCTAACCGTATCTTGCAGGTATTATTATACGTATTGTATACGTACTCTTATACGTATTTTATACGTACCTCTAACCGTATTTTGCAGGTATTACTATACGTATTGTATACGTATTTTTATACGTATTTTTGTACGTATTTTTATACGTACCTTGTATGTACATGTGTTTGGAATATTATTTGTTGGCATGTTTTCCGTGTGTTATCCTATGCTATTATGTGTTTAGCGGTCCCTTACTTAAACGGGACAGCCTAGTTACTCGCCACTGACGGTGGACCCCCCCTCAGTTTCAGGTGACGATGCAGCTGCTTAAATCGGGCTTCCGCTGGGTTGGGCTTTGTGCAGCAGAGACCTGTAGTTTAGCCTTTGTTTTCTTAAGTTATTTAATAAGATTTCTATGCAATTTAGATTATCCCAGCCTGTTGGGATGGACTTTATTTAACTCATGTAATTTAAGTTCGACCTATGTAGACCTTTGGAGTTTTAGTTTATTTATTTAATAAAAGATGTTTAGTTTTGAACTATTAATTTCATTTATAGTTTAATTGTTTAAGTAATGATCCGTTTGTCGATTTCCCTTCGTCAATCGACATGTCCAAAAAGCCGGGTCGTTACAGTCATTATACTTATACATATATATTTTAAAAAAGTAGATGGATTACTCATTTTTATAATTGGGGTTTAAACTTGTCTTTTGAATATGTCTATTTTTTCTTATTTTGTTTCATGACTTAGTCTATTTTTTTTTTGGAAAAATGGAATTTAATGATCGCACCTTTTGGTGGTCTGTTCAAAATAATCCCACCTTTAATTTATTTCAAAATAATCCCACCTTTATACATCATCTGCTTAAAATGGACTATATCACCCAAAATCGGTCCATTTTGAGAAAAAAAAAATTAAAGGTGGGATTATTTTAAGCAAATGATATATAAAGGTGGGATTATTTTATATTAAAGGTGGGATTATTTTTAGCAGAACACCAAAAGGCGGGATTATTAAATTCCATTTTTCCAAAAAGGAAGTTCTTTTTTCTTTTGCCTAACTGGTTTTTCAGGATATAAGGATGAAGAATAACAAGTAGTTTCATGCTTAGACCAAATATGGTGCTTTTAAAAATTTGTATTTTTGTATACTTCATGCAATGTAATTAAATATTTGCAATTGTACATTTTATTGAAAAAATTTGTTTGTCTTATATTTTTCAACATTAATAATACAAATTATTCTACAATTACTCAATTTGGATTTGTATTAATGTTAATTTGTTTGTTAAAAAAACCAATTATAAGATCAGAAATAATTATATATAAAAAATTCATATGTCAACTTGTAATCCAAATAAAGTAAAAATGATCCTCATATTATGATGTACCACGATCAATTGTCCATTTTGTTATCCAAACTGTGAGTTACATTTAAAATTTTATTTAAAATGCAATTGGAATTGCTTTGAAGATATAATACAAACAAATTTAAACAAAAAATAAATTCATTTCACTTCATCAATTACATCTACATAAAGAACATCAAAATTCAAGTTGTAAAATAATGTTCTTCATAATTCAACCAACACTTGAAAATTACATACTAATAATTTTAACTAAATAACTTCATAATAACAACTGAGATTATGACATAAACAATCACATGAAACCAAATCCCAGAGTGCTGGTTTTCTTTTTCAATCTTTACATTTTCCATCTTCTTCTTGTTTGTCATCTTTGTCAGCTCATCCATTAGTACTTGTTTTTCAATTTCTAAACATTTAAACTTGTCATTCCAAGAATTAACCTCATTTTGCAACTCTGTTTTCACACTCAAAAGTGTATTAATCTGATCAGTTTACCACTGATTGTTTCCTTCATCTATCCATCTCCAGTAATTGCATCCATTTCTTACACTAGAACTACTTCTTTGAGCAGTCGGAATGTAGTATTTGCAGCGTACGAACCTCCTACCAGGATTTATGGATGTCCAAGACACAAGCTCAACAGGGGGAATTCCACAACGGCACAAACCTCTTGGTTCACTTCCTACTGAACCCTCACTTCTTACATACATTTTAATGCTATATATATTATAATTCTTAGATTCTTAGATTTTGAAATTTGAAGAAGAAGAGAAGCAAAGAACAGATAAAATCTAATTAAAACAAAGAACTAGAGTATGTGAGAGGATAATTAGGTATATAAGAAAAGGGGGGAAATATTGAATTTTGAATTTCAAAACTAAAATTGAAATTAATTATCAAACTAGACCCCAATCTTGATAGATACGAATTCTTATATGTAGTCAAAAATAATTTTATCTTATAAATAGGAATATCCTCAAATGACATGAAACATCATAAACATTATTATCCACCACAATCAATTGTACGTTCTTATGATGTTCAATTTTATAGAGGTGGTAAACGTGTCGTGTCGTGACAAGTCCGCGTCGTGTCATTTAATTAAACGGGTTCAAACCCCTCAACCCTAACCCGACCTGTTTAATAAACGGGTCGTGCCGTCTCAACCCGTTTATATTAAACGTGTCGAAATCGTTAACCCAAACTCATTTATTTCGTGTCCAGTTTCGGTCGTGTTGGCGGTTTATGTTGTTTTTTCACGCTGAAGTTGAAAATCAAGTAAAATTGTGTCTTTTAAAAAGATTTGGCTTTCTTTGTTGCTTATTTAATTTTATTTTAATTGAAAATTTTACACTCGATATTTTTATAATATGGTAGGTTGTTTTATTGTCATATTTAAAATGAAGTTATATATTAATTTTATATCGATTAGTAAATATAAACATCATTTGCACAAGTACTATTTATAAAATTTTGATCTATTATATTAGATCGTAAGATTTATAGGATGCAAATTAAAATACAAAATGTAGACAATATATATGATCGTAATAAAACATATATACTCCGTAACCCAATATGATCCTAATAAAACATAGGATTCAAATTAAAATTTTGATCTATTATATTAGAACGTAAGATTGAATTAACACATAACTTCCCGCAGCTTAACTTCTCACTTCTCCACTTCCCCCACTTACACCTACCTTTATGAAGTCATGCAAATTTTCTTCTTATATGTTTGTTTATCCTACTAAATTGTTTTTGATCTCGTAATTATTGAATATACAAATCAAATTTTTTTCTAACTTACATTTTTCAAAAAATTATATTATGTTACAGAGCAAATAAATATTTCTTCGTAAATCTTCAACAAAAAAAAAAAAAAAATTTCATATTTTAAATCATAAAGCTTCTACAAAAGAGCTAAATGATCATATATTAAAGTTAAGGATCATTAATTCAACTTTTCATTAAGCCTAAACCCTCTTTCCTAAACCCTGCCAAAACCCTCTATCCTAAACCCTCTTTCCTAAACCCTATACCCTAAACCATAATATTAAATACAAATGGACAATCACTAACAAACTATTCATCATAGTCATTGATCATCATAGAGGTGATCGTGGGCCGGGCCGGGCCGAGTTCGGGTCGGGCCGATGCATAAAAATCAAGCCTATAAAGCGGGCCGGGTTCGGGCCCAAATTTCTTAGCCAAAGCCCGAAAATTTAGTGCAAGCTTTTCGGGCTGGGCCTAAAAAAGTAACCAAAAAGGCTAATTTTAAATGTCCAAGGCCCGCACGAAAAAATAAAAAATCGGGCCGGGCCGGGCCCAAATTCGGGCCTAATTTTCATGTCCAAAGCCCGCAAAAAAGCGGACCGGGTCGGGCCGGGCCACTTTTGATCATCTTTAGATCATCACAAACAATGTATCAGTACTTCATCATAAACAATAGTTACAATACTAAACGATCATCATTCATCATCATCATCATCATCATAGTCAATCATCTATTATCCTCCTCCTAATCATCAACAACATCATAGTCAATCATCAATATCCTACAAAATCATCATAGTCATCGGTCATCATAATCAATGTATCAGTATTTTATCAAAAACAATACTACACGATCATCATTCACCATCATCATCCCGAATCATCATCATAATCCATTCCCTTCCTCCTCATCCTAAAAAACATCGTAGTCAAGTCATAACTAACAACTTATTAATCATAATTATCGTTCATCACAATCAATGTATTAGTACTTCATCAGGAACAATACTACATAATTTACATTAGTCATCATCATCCATCATCAACATCATCATAGTGACCATCCTCCTCCTAATCACCAACAACATCATAGTCAATCATCAATAACAACCTATTCATCATATTCCTATCATCGGTCATCATAATCAAAGTATCAGTAGTTCATCAGAAACAATATTACATGATTATCATTCGTCATCCTGAATCATTGTCAGCATCATCATCATCATTAACATCCATTATTTTTCTTCTCCTCGTTGTCATCATCACAAACAACCTATTTATCATAGTAATCGGTCATCACAATCAATGTATCTGTTGAACCATGTTTGATTTGAATGATGACAAACCAATCCTCTACACTTGATGCCTATATGTACTTGTATATCTATATGTATTTGTATATGAACAGGTTGAATCAAGTGAGGACTCTTCAAGGAAACCTTGAAGGCCTTGAGATACTTGAAGATCAAAAGCCAAGAGCTTGGAGCTTTTTATTTTTCATTTCTAGGATCTTATTGTAAAATAGGCTTAGGAAAGTATTCTTAATGTTTTGTAGTAAAGAGCAAAAGACCTTAAGTTTACATTCAGTAAAGAGAACAGGCCAATAACAAGCTGAGAACAGGCTCAGAACAGGCTTGGTACTGTTCCCTTTACCAGATGTAGACTTAGTAGTACTGAGACCACTGCGGGAACAGACCTCAGTATTACGTACGTGATCCGTACAAATTTTGGTGTTCATAATTATTTTTGAAAATTCATTTGAAAATTTGGATCACTTGTACTTTGGAAATCTGCCAATTTGATTTATAAAATCAGCTTTGAAATGTACTTGTTTGGACTTTAGTGTACTTTCCACTACATGTAGTGGAAGGAGACAAAGGTCTGAAACAGATACCTTTCTACTAGTGTCAGCAAGGCTGGTTTGTGCAAATTAGGCAAGTCTCCAAGCACACTTCTAGAGGACGGTTTTTTCCTTGTCTATATAAACTATCTTTGCAAAAAACCCTAGAAGACTTTGGCTCTCAAAAGAAAACCTAGGAATATTTTCTGAGAGTCTATCCCTAGTGCAAAACTATCTCCATATCCATCTTTAAGAGAAAAACTTACGGAGATTTAATTTTGTATTATTTGAACCACTTAGAGGGAAGTGGTTGGGGAGTGTTCTGTGAACACTGGGTGAACTGTTAGAGTTAACAGTTGGGGAATTAAGTGTTACATAGTTGTAGCACTTAATTGAGTGTGTAACCTTGTTATTATTCTGAGTTGATTAATAATATTGGTGAGAGAGTGGAGGACGTAGGCTTGTTTAGAAGCCGAACCTCGTTAAATCTTTGTGTCCCTACTCTTTATTTACTGTTCTCTCGTTGTTCTCTCAAAAACATAAGCAAACCTTGAAAACGATTGAAAAAACACACATACTCAATTCACCCCCCCCTTCTTGAGTATACATTGAACTAACAATATCAGTTGTTCATTAATTCATCATCATCAACAACAAGCATAATGAAATTATTAAGTAATATGAACAATATTAAGGTTTTCGTATATGGAAATTATTAATTATAAGTTAAATAACTATTAAATTTTTATAAATGATAAATACATTATTGTCATTATACTTATACATATTTTAAAAAAGCAGATGGATTACTCATTTATTGCCCTCCAAATATTTTTTTACTCATATCTCATCCATAGGATCAAAAGCACATGGATCACTAATCCTAACCTTTAGATTAGTATTAATTCCAATATCAGCCCTAGGATTAAAAGAACACGGATCACTAATCCTAACCTTTAGATTAATATGAATTCCAATATTACCCCTTGGATCAAAAGCACATGGATCACTAATCCTAACCTTTAGGTCTATGATTGATTAATCTGAGCCATTAAATTTGGTTTGATATAACAATACAAGAACTAAACCCTAAACTAATTTCTAAAATAAAAAAAAGTGCAGCTGTTCGTCCTCTCTCTCTAACGTCTTCAAGCAGCTTCAATTTTTTAAGTTTTATATTCAATTTTTTGAAGGTTAGATTTCATTTTAGTTTAATTATGTTTTGGTTTTTTGTTTATATTATGTTCAGTACTAAATTCGTTTGACTTTTCTTTATCAGGCACCTCAAGAGTCGTCGAATACTTGGACAACAATCCAGAAGTAGCAGAAGCTAAAGAATGTATAATTCAAGCTTCTATTTTTCATTATTTTTAAGTAATTGGTTTGATTTTTTTTTTTTGCTCATTATGTTGGAGTTTTTTTTGGTTATTGGATTTTTTTTTGTTTTATTTGAGGACTTTGTTTTTTTTAAGGACGAATCTTGATTTGGTATATTTTAGGATTTCAATCCATAATTTTTAGTATTATTTTTGTTTTTTTTTTATTTTTGGTCAAAATTTTAACTGTGTTTGTAATTTTTTTTTTTAATTGGGGTTTAAACTTGTCTTTTGAATATGTCTATTTTTTCTTATTTTGTTTCATGACTTAGTCCTTTTTTTTGGGTTTTTCAGGATATAAGGATGAAGAATAACAAGGAGTTTCATGCTTAGACCAGATATGGTGGTTTTAAAAATTTGTATTTTTGTATAGTTCTTACAATGTAATTAAGTATTTGCAGTTGTACAATGTCAATTTTGTATCCAAATGAAGCATAAATGATCCTCATATTATGATGTACCACGATCAATTGTCCATTTTGTTATCCAAACTGTGAGTTACATTTAAAATTTTATGTAAAATGCAATAGAAATTGCTTTGAAGATATAAAAACAACTTCAAACAAAATCTAATTAAAACAAAGAACTAGAGCATTTGAGAGGATAATTAAGTATATACAAATAAGGGGGAAATTTTTAATTTTGAATTTCAAAACTAAAATTGAAATTAATTATCAAACTGGACCCCAATCTTGATACATAAGGAATAATCCTCACACTATACGAAGCCAAATGACCGTACGAATTCTTATATGTAGTTAAAAATAATTTCATCTTATAGATAGGAATATGATCCTCAAATAGCATGAATCATCATAATCGCACTTATCCACCACAATCAATTGTATGTTCTTATGATGTTCAATTTTATAGAGGTGGCCTGGTAAAAGTGTCGTGTCGTGAAACGTTCGTTTCATGTCATTTAATTAAACTGGTTCACACCCCTCAACCCTAACCCCACCCATTTAATAAACATGTTGTATCGTATCAACCCGTTTATATTAAAAGTGTCGAAATCATTGACCCAAATTCGTTTATATATAAATGGAGTTGGGTTTAGGTCCAATAACATCAGCCCACAGGAAAAATATCGTTCTTGGCCCAAATAAATTGCCCAGGTATCACATATACTATTAGCCTATTAAATCGATAATTAATTATTAGCGAATTTGATCGAATAATATAGTTGTTTGCAACATAAATCGGGATTGGTCAGATTAATACATGCATTGCCTCTTATTCAGACAATCAAATTAGATCGAGTAACTTCATTTAGTAGAAACATTACTTGTATTAAATAGATACATATATATATATATATATATATATATATATATATATATATATATATATATATATATATATATATATATATATATAGCGTCAGGATCTGCTAAAAACCTATGTTAAGTTGAAAACTAAAAACTTTTAGTTATGACCGTTAGATGTAGATAAAGGGTTGTGATTAATTTTGGGGTAAAAAACACTAACCATCCAAAGTTACCATTTAAAAAAAAATAGTTTCGCTCAGGTTTATAAAAAAACTACTTGATAGAACCAGTTTATTCATGCTAATTTCACATATTTCACGCTAATTTCAAGCAAAAATTTAGGTTTTTGTGCATTTTTTAATAAAGTTTGATTTTTTTTAAAGTGTAGTTCTTCGTATTTGATTTTGTATGTACCCTTGTATCTTTGCATGTACCCCTTTATTAATTACATGCACCCTTTTAATTTAATATGTTTTTGTGCATTTTTTTATAAAGTTCGAATTTTTTTAGTGTAGTTCTTTGTGTTTGATTTTGTATGTAATCTTGTAATTTTGTATGTACCCCCTTAATTTAGTATTTTTTTGTGCATTTTTTTTTATAAAATTCGAATTTTTTTTAAAGTGTAATTCTTCGTGTTTGATTTTGTATGTACCCTTGTATCTTTGCATGTACCCCTTTATTATTAACATGTACCCTCTTATTTTCGTATGTTTCTATGCATTTTTTTAAAGTTCGAATTATTTTTAAGTGGATTTTTTCATGATTGATTTTGTATGTACCCTTGTATCATTAATTTGCATGCACCCCTTTAATATTAACATGAAACCCTTAATTTAGTATGTTTTTGGGGATTTTTTTTTGTAAAGTTCATTCCAATTTTTTAAGTGCAATTCTTTGTGTTTGATTTTGTATGTACCCTATCATTGCATGTACCCCTTTATTATGAACATGTACCCTCTTAATTTAGTATGTAAGATTTGAATTAATTTGGAAATTAATATGTATCTCCTTAATTTAAAATGTACCCCTATAATATTAACATGTACCCCTTGATTGTACTAACTCCTTTTTTTAATTGTACTCAGTTTGACTTTGTCACTATTCACAAAGTCTACTTTGACTATCGTTTGTGATTTAGACATAAGATAAAACATAGTCATGTGGGGTCTCGTTGGATTCGTTTCAACATGTAGTTTTTTAATATCTAGTTTTTATAATTTTTACAAACACACAATTGAAGATATTAATCTTAAAAGTTTTGCCTCGGCAAGTGTGAAAAGTAAAAAGAGAAAATTAAAAAAAAACAGATTTTTTTTCTCTGATTTTTTGTAAAATTAAATCGACAATCAAGATGAGCTAAACAAAAATCAATGGCTAGGATATCTAGTTTTTAGGTTTTTAACTTCTTAGGAGGTTTTTACATGATCCTGTTCCTATATATATAATATATATATATATATATATATATATATATATATATATATATATATAGTAATATATAAATTTATGTATTTATGTCATATAATTCCTAGTTTTCCTTCCTATTTACAATCGAAAAATAACTAAAATAAATAAGGTAATTAAGAATAATCAAAACGTGTCAAATGTATTAACTGAGACTATATCAAATAAATGAATAATATTAGAATTGTGACAACATTTAAAATAAAAACAAGATAAAGTATGAATAAAATAAAATAAACAAGATCACTAAATGATATATTTCATCTACATTATTGTTTCAAACGCAATTTTGATTTAATAATAATTATTATATTTATGCTATATTTGTCTTTAAGAATAAATTTCATTCTGTATCAAAAACTTATAAAAGGTATGAAACTTATTAAAGGTATGAAACTTATTTATGCTATATTTATTAAAGGTATGAAACTTATTTATGCTATATTTATTAAGAGAAGGTATTGTGTCAGACTCGTCTAACACTATTGTTATTGTTGTTGTCAGACGAGTCCATGTCAACTGGACAAAAACTTTAACTTGGACAATCCTGGACAAACCTAAACCTGGACAAACCTAGACCTAGACAAAACTGGACAAACCTGGACCTGGACAAACCTGGACACATTTGTAAACCTGGAAACAGAACTGGACACATTTGAAACCTGGACACAAATTGTAAACCTGATGAAAAGTTGTTAAACCTGGACAAATATGCACTAACCTGGACAAATGTGCACTAACCTGGACAAATATGCACTAACCTGGACAAATTGCACTAACCTGGACAAATGTGCACTAACCTGGACAAATATGCACTAACCTGGACAAATTGCACTAACCTGGACAAATGTGCACTAACCTGGACAAATATGCACTAATCTGGACAAATGTGCACTAACCTGGACAAATGAGCACTAACCTGGATTAAATCTGGGCAAACCTGGACCTGGACAAACATGGACATCAATTGCTGCAAAAAGATGTCGACTACAATCGTTGAATATGCTTCACTCTTTGTTGGAAAGGAGAGAGGCACATGAATACAATCGTTAATCAATTGTTGAATATGCTGAATAAAATTGTTTGTTGAATACATCGTTGAAGATGAACATCAATTGCTGAATACATCGTTGAAGATGAACATCAATTTCCAGTAAAGAGTAATTTAAATACCTTAATCAATCGTTGAACATGGTGAAGATGAACATCATTGCTGAATAGATAAACATGAGATTCAAGCGAATGTGAATAATGGACCTGAAGATACTCTGATGTTCAATTGAAGAAACTCTGAAGAATATGAAGATAGCTGGAGATGAAACTCTGATGTTTGATTGAAGTTTAATCTTCATTTGAAATATCAACGACAGTATCAAAGTCAATTGAAGATTGGGATGATTTTTTCATTTGCTGGTGTTGTTGTTTTAGAAGACGAAAGAGAGGTTTAGGGTCAATACTAAGCCCGTCTGACAATTTGTATTGGGTCAGACGGTCTGACCTAATACTTTCACATTGGTATTGTGTCAGACGCGTCTGACACAATACAAACTGTCGGACGAGAGACGCCAACCTTAGGGCTAAGACACGCGACAAAATAATCCCAATTAACACATCATAAGGCACAAATAAAATAACAGAAATAAACAACAAAAAAAAAAACACGACGCAGTAACTCCATTTTAATCTCCATTTCCGGCATTAAAATCATCAACTACTACTCGATAAAAAAAATGCAGATGCCAGATTTTGAAGACTCAACTTCAACAAGTTTTCACGATCAATATACATTACACATAGAAGATCAAACAAACGGTAATTTTTGGCAAAAAAATTTCTATAATTAATTAGAAAAAAATAAATTTACATTTCAAATATTTACTTTTTCCAGATAATTCAACAGAATGCAACAACAAAGAAGATTCAAGATTGAAATCATCTTTCACAAATCCTAATAAAGGTATGTCATACATGGTAAAACTAGACACTCATTTTCAAACCTAGAAATATAATATAAAACTTGTACAATAACATCCTGGAAAACATATTACAAGGCCTGGTCGTATGGTATTAAACATGGGAATATTTTTTGCAATTTTTTGCAATTTTTTAAAAAACATGGAAATATATTTTAACACCTGGGTACATAATTTATATAACCTAGACATATGTTGAATAACTTGGACAAGTATTTTAAGACCTGAACATGAATATTTAAAAATGGACACATATATTAAGACAAGGACATATATTACTTAAACCTGGACATATTTAAACACCTGAACATGAATAATTGTAACATGGACATATATTATGAAACCTGGACAAAATATGTTCCATAAAATAAAACCTGGACATATAGCACAAAACCTGGACACTAAGGAAAAACCCTGGACATATTTTCAGAAACCTGGACAAGAATTAGAAGACCTGAACATGAATTATATTAAAAATAGACAGAAATTATTAAACCTGGACCTGGACATATATTATGAAACCTGGAGACTTACTTATAAAGCTGGACAAATGTTTTAATACCTGCAGACATAATGCTAAACCCAGATTCCACAAAATATGTCTAGGTTTTCCATTTATTGTCCAGCTTCCACGAATTATGTCCAGGTTTCCCATTTAGTAGTGTACAAAATAATGCTACAAAACAAGTTTCAAGGTTTAAACATGGGAATATTTTGTGGAACCTGGACATATGTTTCAAAACCTAGACATATTTTAAAACTTTGAAAAAATTTTATGCAACTAATATTAACATGTAAACCTGAACACATGACATCTAACATTTAATGCTAAAAACATGAAATGCAGAAGACGAAGGATACTTGGAATACTTTGATAATGCAAACATAAAGGACAACCTTATTGGAAGATCAGTGAAGGACATGAAAGATGGATACAACTTGTACCAAGCACATGCAAGGGCACTTGGTTTCAGCATTAGGAGACAGACAATGCGAAGAAGAGTGCATGATAAAACCGTGTACGAGTTTTATTTAGTATACTCAAAGGAAGGGGCATCCAAATCATCAAAGGGCAAGGGCAAGAAGGTGGAAGAAGATAATGATGCCGAAAAACTTGAAATACCAGACCTGGAAAAGGACATGCCAAGTAAAAAGAGAAAGACGAGAACAGTAAATGAGACAAGAACAGGTTGCAAGGCAATGGTCAGGTTCAAACAACAAAAACCAGGTGATGATTTTGTGGTTGTGACACATGAACTCCAGCACAACCATGACATGATAATTGAAAAGGAGCGACATCATCTAAAATCACAGAGGCAAATAACAGAGGAAAAGGCACAGCTGATTAAGAGCATGGTCGACTCTGGAATAAGACCCATGGAAGCCTACAACTTCTTATGCAATGAGGCTGGGTCTGAGGAAGTGGTAGGCCACACAAAAAGAGACCACCTAAACTATGTAACGCAATACAGGACTAGGATGGTGGATGGAAAGGACATGCAGAGTGTCCTTGATCTGTTGCAACAACGGGCTGATGAAGATCCCTCGTTCTTCTACAGACTCAAATTTGGAGAGAGCAACAATATTGTAAGCTATTTTTGGAGTGACTCAATGATGCTCGAGGACTACAAAGCTGGACATTAACTACTAAACCTGGACATATATTACTAAGACTTGGAATTAAATTACAAAACCTAGACTTACATTACTAAGCCTGCACTTACATTATTAAACATGCACTTATATCAGTAAACATGGACATTGACTTCTAAACCTGGACACTAAGAATTTAAACCTGCATTTACAATTTAAAAATTGAACAATAACTATAAAACATGGAAAAAAGCTTTAAAACCTGGACACATGTGCAAAAAAAAAATGGACTCATATTAAAAGACCATGAAATATTTTCCATAACAAGTATATATTTTAAAACATGAAAGAATATATTAAAAACTGGAATAATATTATAAAACCTGAACAACTACCATTAAAAGCTGGACAGTTATTGATATATTTTTTTAACTGTAATCTTAATAGGTACTCCCAAACACTAGGCATACACTCTGGCCCTCTTCAAGGATTTCGAGATTGAATACGAATGGGCAATGGCATCTTGCCTTAGATCCTTCGAAACAGAAGCTCCTGGACTCAAATTGTTTGAAGTCTCGTCTGAGGAAGACTTCTCCTACTCCCACAAAGTGACGTATAATTAAGACACCACTGAGTTCTTTTGCTCGTGCCAATGCTTCTTCGAAACCGGAATGATCTGCTACCACATCATAAGAGTGATGCACTTGTACAACATCTTCCAGATACGTGAAAGATATATACTAAAGAGGTGGACAAGACTGGCAAAGTCTACAATTTGGGCTACCGAACAGAGTAAGATAATGTCGTTTCATGTGCTAAACCTTTGTAATTTTCTACAAGAATCATAATTAACTAACTAACCTGGCTATGCTTTGCAATTTCAGATGATAACGAAACAAACCAAAATCCACAGCTGTGGACGCCATGGAGGCACGCAATCACGAGGAATTTCTACAATTTCGCTTCAAAATGCCAAGGAGATGAGGAAGCGAGGAAGAAGTTTAACAACAACATGAAAGAGCTTTACAAAATAGTCAAGGAGATCTACAAGACGGACGAACATAAGCTAAAGGAAATCGAAGAAGAGGAGACGGGCCTAGAAGTAGTCCAAAACCCAGAAATAATAAAGACAAAAGGAAGACCTCCAAAGGGGAATAGGAGAATAAAAGGACACTTTGAGAAGAGAAAAATGAGGACAAGGCATCCAAATGAATATGGAACAAAAATGCCAAACATAGAAGTTGAAAACAACTCAAACCCTTGAACCATCTTATTATATGTATAATTTTAAGCATGTACAAACATTGATGGTTCATATATATATATAAAAAATTCTTGTAACATGGAGAATTATTGTTTAAGCCTGCACATATTTTATAAAAAAATAGTTATATGTTGCTAAAGAAGGATATTATAAATTATTGAACCTAGATATATAATAATGCAACCTGGACATATACTAGTTAAAACTGGACATATTTAGAAAAATCTGGACACATATCTTAAAAAACCTGTACACATATCTTAAAAAATGGACACAAATGAAATTGTTAAACCTAGACCTGGACATATACTAGTTAAAACTTGACATATTCAGAGAAACCTTGACAAGTGTTTTAAAACCTGAACACATATCTTAAAAAATGGACACAAATGAAATTGTTAAACCTAGACCTGAACATATATTATATTAACCTGGACACTTACTTGAAACCCTGGACAATTGTTTTAAAACCTGGACCTGAACAAATTTTATATTACCTGGACATTTACTTAAAACCCTGGAGAATTGTTTTAAAACCAGTAGAAATAATGATAAACTTATATTACTACTAAGACCCTGGACATTAACTACTAAACCTGGACATATATATTACAAAACCTAGACTTACATTACTAAGCCTGCACTTACATTATTAAACATGCACTTATATCAGTAAACATGGACACTGACTTCTAAACCTGGACACTAAGAATTTAAACCTGCATTTACAATTTAAAAATTGAACAATAACTATAAAACATGGAAAAAAGCTTTAAAACCTGGACACATGTGCAAAACAAAAGATTTGACATTATATATATATATATATATATAAAAGTATAAAATTTCGAAAATACTTAAAGAAAATTCAGAAAATTCAGAAAATTCTTCAACAATCCAAAAGCATAAACATTACATTCCAAAAGCATAAAAATAAAAAATAAATAAAAATGTTTTCCATCACCATTTTTCTTCAATTCAGCCTCCACTTCTGCCCATAGCATATCAACTTCCACTAGCTTTTTTCTCATTCTTAACCACTAGGAAGCAATGCCTCTTAGTATCTAACTCCACCTCTGAGTTAGAAGATCCACAGAAAGGGATTTCAGGAGTATGATCACTAAGTCCAGAATCAATTTCCTCATATACATTAAATCTTATCAAATCTGCAGCATCATCATCACCCTCATAAAACAGATCATATTTTGGGAAGAAGCCATCCTCAAATTTCACATGCCTAGTGCCTTTTACAGGGTGGCAGGTTTGTTCGGAATCTGCAGATAAGAGAGGACATACAATCTGACGAGGAGGTTTTTCATGATTTATGGATGTACCAGGCACAACATTCTTCTCAGGGACTTCATCATCACTAACACAAGCCTTCTCTTTTCCCTTTCTACTCCTTGTGATTCCACAACTTTCTTCGACAACATTCTTAGAATCCATTTTTGACAAAGTAAAACCAAAAAAAAAAAAGATGAGAGATCAGAGAATCAAAAGTTATAAAAAAAACTGAATTAATGCTCTATTCTATTAAGAGAGAGGAGTAACCAAATATAATGGAAGTTAGAGTTTTAAATTAAAAGCATGTAGTTGAAGATAATAAATGTTTAGTAAGTGGTTGAAGATCATTTATTAATACCACTTGGAAAACGTATTACTCATACTATAAATACAAGTATTGAATAAACTTGGACACATAATTACTAAACCAGAATTCTATTAAACCTGCATTTATATCAACAAGTCTGGATATATATCACTTAACCTGGACATATATTATTAATCCTGGAAAAAAGTACTAAACCTGGACTTTTATTATTAAACATGGACATAAATTACAAATCCTGGACTTACATTATTAAACCTAGACAAATAGTACTAAACGTGGACTTATATCTTTAAAACTGGACACTGACTTCTAAACCTGCACTAACATTATTAAACCTGCTCACATACATTAATAAACTTGGACGCATATTACAAAAACTAGACAATAATTAACAAGGAAGTGCTTGTATAAATTTTTTAAAATAAAATTTTACATTTATTTACAAATGTATACATATATATAGGGACAATGTGAGAAAAAAAGTTACAAAAATTATTTACATAAACGATAAACTATATAGAAACTACTTCATCTTTGAATTATGAAGATCTTCTTTCTTCTTTTTATCGAGTTCAATCAGGCCAGCCAACTTGGCAAACCTTTGTTGCTCTTCTTGGAACTTGAATCTGGCCTCATACAACTTCTTTTCGTCTGCCTTCCTAAACTTCTGCTTCAAATACAGGGCAGTTTTTTCTTTCGACCACGCAACACAAGTCTCACGTAAAGAACGCAGCGACTGGTTGTAGGGTGAAAAGGCAAGTTCATAGGCAAGATTACTGTAACGACCCGACTTTTGGACATGTCGATTTACGAAGGGAAATCGATAAACGGATCATTACCAAAACTATTTAAACTAAATATTAAATTAATTAATTAAATTAAACTACCTTTATTGAATTAAATAAATAAAACTATATCCAAAGTCTAATATTCTCAAAAGAAAAGCAATTACATAAGTTGTCCTAAAAACTGTCCCAACATGTCGGGATCATAAACGAATAAATAAAGTAAAATTGTCTTAAAACATCTAGGAAACTCTAAGGTAAAGCTAAAACTCTGCCACGCTTAAGCCCAACCATCGGAAGCCCGTTCTAAGCCGCAGCATCGTCACCTGAAACTGAGGGGGGGGTCCACCGTTAGTGGCGAGTAACTAGGCTGTCCCGTTTAATCGAGGGACCGCTAAACACATAATATCATAGAATATCGCATGAAAACCATACAAAAATCTAATACATGTTATACAGAATTCAATACGAGGTACGTATAAAATACGTACAAAAATACGTATACGATTACGTACAAAATACGTATAAGAATACCTGCAGAAATACGGTTAGAATACGTACAAATCTACGTATAATGTACGTGTAATCATACCTGCAAAATACGGTTAGGAATACGTACAAATATACACTTACTATACATACGTTCATACATACTTACACGTATACATACATGGATACATACATACGTACATGCTTACATACAATCTTATACGAATACAGAAATACACAGCGGAAGTCTTATACCATTCTCAATACATATACTTATATAATTATACCCTTATAACCTAACTATCCCGAATTCATTCGATCATAACCTACATCTTAAATTATACATCTTATGTCATATTACAATATATGTCATAACTTATGTTACTCATCATCATCTTATCAAAACATATCATCATATCATATCTTATCATTCATATCTTTCATATCATATCATTATCATCTTTCAGCGGATCGGTCACTATAACTCGTTGTGGATCCCGTTTGCACCACAACTTTCCTAGAACATGCCGGGGTGAGCTCGTGTACTCAACCCGTAGCGGATCTCGTTTGCACCACTAAGCCTAAGCTATGGCCATAACCCCTAATAGCAGCTCGTGTACTACTACTAGACGAATACATATCCTAAGACCCAGAACTGCGCGGGGGAACTCGTGTGTTCGTCCCATTGAGCAGTGGCTTCGACTTAACCCAGTCTGACTACTCGAGTCATCAGGTGGGCGTCCTTATCTTATCTTATATTTCAAAGATTATATCTTATCTTATATCTTTCAATATTATATCTTATCTTATATCGGGAAATACTAGGTGGCCGTAATCGGAAATGAAATGTTCGAAGTCCCAGGAAAGAGAGGTGCGGCACGTATATTGGCCACCTTAAATACCAAGTCTTTCCTAGCCAGAAATCGAAACAATTCATATTCCTATTACTCTGTTTCCTTTCTTACCCTTTTAATATCTTATCGTATTTTATATAACTTATCCCTACTGATTCCTAATATTAATAATAATACTAATAATAATCGTAATATTAATATTATTAATAATAATACTCGTGTAATTGTAATAATAATAATAACAATATTATTATCTACCCCTTCCTGTTACAACTTATCCCTTTAACTGCAACTTTTATAATTAATTATTCCTAAAATATTATAAGTCAAAATTAAACAAAAAAATTGACTAAATACTTTTAGGCCACTCGATAATTCTAGTTAAACAACTTTAATTAAATAAATTCATAAATTATTTTAATTAATCAATTAATCACTAAAATTACTTAAAACATGATAAAAATTCCATTTTTTATTCCTTTTTTCACTCGACATTTTTCACTCAAGAACACCAATTTTATCAATTAATTTAAATAACTACAATCAACAAGATTCAATTAATTAACCAAACAACAATAATAAAAAGGAAAAATTGCCAAGAATAAGCCAACCTTTGGGCGATCTTCCACAAATAAGTCAAACTTTTGAAAATCCAGAAATAAGCTAACCTTGTTATCATTTAAGCCAAAAATAGGTCAAATGATTATTTAAAATGTTAATTTCTATTATTTTTTATCACTATTTTAAAATCATTCAACCTATTTTTTGCTTTAAATGATAACAGTAACTTAAAACAACATATAACTAATAGATTAAAAAATCGTTTAACCTATTTTTGGCTTAAATGATAACAAGGTTGGCTTATTTCTGGATTTTCAAAAGGTTGTCTTAATTTTAGAAGATCGGCCAAAGGTTAGCTTATTCTTGGCAATTTTTCCTAATAAAAATCATGTTTTTAACATAAAATCATCAAGATTGAATACAAAACAAGATCAAAAAATCATCTTTTTATTCTTCAAACCACTCGACACATTTAAAGAGCAAAACAAGATTTAATCTTCCTCCAAGAATTCGAAATAACTTGTTTTAATAATTTAATTACACTATTTTACACAATCTGATTTTTAAAGAATTAAATTAAGAACGACCCTTTAAAGGTCTCGATTAATCTGGAAATTTTAATGGAAGTTAAATATAGGTTCAAGGTTTAACTTGCATAATTTTCATCCAAAAATAATGTCATTTACTATTTTTAAGAGATTTTATAACTAACAAATCAGATTAGGCTGAGATTAGTTTCGGATTTTTCTGCCAAATCAAACGATCTTTAAAACTTACGAAAATTTAGCACAAGCTGTAAAACACTATTACTGACTGCCACCTAAAATTTCGTAGCCATAAGATTTTATTAAGTATATTAATAAATTTGTAAACTAAATCTGGACAGTTTTACCGGTTTAAAAGATTAAATTTTTATAAGCAATAAAAGGACAAATTTTGCCACGAAATAAATCATGATTCATAATCAAACAGTAAAGAAACTTCCACGAAAAATTCATCAAGAAATAACGAGATTTGATTAATAAATAAATTCATACAAGTAATTATTCAACAATTAAAGATTTCAAGAAACTACATAAAATAATCAAGAAAATACATAAAACAAATCAAAAATCAATTCATCATGTACTCGACATTTTCGAATCAATACAAACATAAAATCCTACAATTTTCATGATCAATCCTAATTAACTATGTGATTATCTATCCCAAAATTAAAAGAGAAAGCAAAGTTACATCGGATCGCTAAATTTTCTAAGGCACAAAAATAATTCACTACTTGGTGAACTTGTGCTGTTCGGCTTTTTGGAAGGGAAAGAGGAGAAAAATATAGTTTTTAGGGTTTAAGAGTATAATAGTAGATAGGAACCAAATGAAAGGGTTAGGTCCTATTTATAGAAAAAAAAGAAAACAACAACCCTAAAAATTGTTAAGGAGGGCCGTGTAAAAGGGGGACAAATAGGGAAAAGTTGAGCTTAATTTGGGAGGCTCAACAAACTAGTTGGACTAGGTTTTAAAAGATTAAATTATTTATTTTAATTAATCTAATTAATCCACAATATCTAATTAATTAGATTAAAAAAAAAAAAAAACAACGTTGGCCCAAAAACAAAAAGGGGACCGGCCAAGTTTATAAGAGGGGAAAAAGATTGGGTCATTGGCCCAATTGAGTTAAAAGAGAGGAAAATAAAATAAAACAGTCCAAATAAATGGGCCTTTTGGACTTAAAATAAAATAAAATATTTAGGAGAAAAGAAAATGAATAAAAGGATGGACTGCGTAATATATGCATCAAAGGAAACAATTGGGCTCGGGTTTTGGCAAGACAAAAAAAGAAGAAGTTAAGGCCAGGCTTAAAATGATTAGATGGCTACACAAAATAATATTTAATTAAATAATAATCAATTAAATAGTCAATTGATTATACATTTAATTAATAAATAAAAATTTTAAAATATCCCAAATTTTCGGGGTATTACAATTACACCTGACCAAGTTCCTATCACTCGCCTAAGAAAACAAAAAAATAATAAAAAATTAAAATCCAACAATTATTGTGACGACCCGACTCGCTTAAATCGGCGCGGAAGAAACCGACGAGTCGAATAATCATAACTAACAACTCAAAATACTTAAGAATTAAAACTAATACCTCAAAATATTATTATTAAACTCCAAAAGTACAAATACCCACAAGTTCGTACATTACTAATCCAAAAGTCAAACTAAAAGGTCTAATATACGATGAAACTCCAAACACATGTCAGAGTCCAAACCAACGTATACGAGTCCAAATTACAATAGTCCAAAACTATCTAAAAACAATAACAACAGAAAATACAACAAAGCATAAAAACGCCGCTCGCCCAACCCAAAGCTAAGCAAGAACTTCGTCATCAGAATTACCTGTAAAATAAACAACAGTCCACCATCAGTGGCGAGTAACATAACTGACTCACCCTAATGGGAATACACATGAACATAGCACAAATCAAATAATCAAACCAATAATCCAAAACATGCGAGAAACATCCAAATCATGAACTCGAACTCAAACATCCTAACCAAACTATCTTTGGCGCAATCATTCATATACTAGACCGGACTATGCACGTACGAACGCATCTTACGCGATTGAACTTTCTACTATGCTAGGATTGAGAATCTTACTCCCAACCCCATGAAACCAATCTTACTGGAAATTCATGTCCCGTGAAACCAATCTTACTGGAAATCCACATCAAAAGATAACATAGTAGGACTCCAACTATCCCAATACCGCGGATGGAATAGGGGCAACGTCTTAACCCAAAAACAAAGAATCTTACTCTGAGTCTTAGGTGTCTAGCAACGAAATCAAGCTAATCTTAAATTAAACATCTTTAAACATATTCATCTTAATCATAACATAATTAAATTCAAGAATTGCCTTTGCGCCTTGATTCTCAAAAATAATCAGTTAAACACGAAGTTATTCTCAAGATTGCCTTTACGCCTTGATCTTGAGTCTAACCGACATTTAACAACATTCTTCAATTCAATCTTTAACTTTCTTTAACTCAATCTTTAAGTTTCTTTAACAAATTAACCATTTTCTTTAACTTCCAAGACTCAACCAAGAACTCATCAAGACTCATCAAGAACTCAACAAGAACTCAAAGAACTTAACAAGAACCTATAAAGAACTCATTCAAGATTCAAGAACTTCAATCAAGAACTCAATCAAGATTCAAGAACTTCAATCAAGAACTCATCCAACACACTTCAATCACACGCATAACTCAACTTTGAACCATGGATTACCAACTTACTATTATCCAAAATTAATCAAACTTAAACCCAATCATCATGATCACAAAAATCAATATATTTCCATCATCATATCCATCAACAAAACATCATTAAAACAACATAAAATCAGATTTGATACCATACACAAATCCTGATCAAAACTTCACAAATTAACCCATACAAGCATTTAATTTATACTATAATCATAGTATACCAACTAAGTTGAGAAAGTATGTTACCTTATTGAAGATTAACACACCAATTCAACACAAGAAGCTGCCCGGAAAATCGACCCACACGATCACACAACACGGCCCAAAACACGTTGCACACGGCTTGACTTCGAACCACACGAACACGGGCAAACCCACACGGAACCACTGCACGGCTGCTGCACACGGCCACCACCACGGACCACCTTGATCAACACGGTCCACCACACGAACCCACTCGAACCACACGGCTCCCACACGAACCGACTCGAACAAGACCTTAAAACCATACCCAACTAGTGATCTTGAATGCAAAATATGAAAATTAATGAAGGTTTAATCACCTAAAGATCAATGGGATATGAATCTTTAAGTTTTGGGTTTGAAAGATGATGAGCAAAATGATTGGACTCAAAAGCCAAAAAATGGCGTGCGAAGAAGAGCAAATGGGAGAGAGTTTGTGTTTTAAACTTTTGATGGCAAGAGATGGCAAATGAACATAAGGGATCATCAAGCCTTACTAACCACTCTATATATAGAGATTAGTGAAGGTGTGAACATGAAGCAAGTGGCAAAATTTGCCATCCAATTATGAGGAAAACCGGCCAAAGGGACAAATGGGCCTACTTTGGGCTTTCGTAAACAATTGGGCTAATTTATAAAAATTACATGATTAATCATGCATAAATCAATTTAGCCCAAAATATTAAATAATTAATTAGAAAATTAAATAATAAAAATTCTAATTAATTAAATAATAATTAACATAAATAATAATAACTGCAAATAAAATAATTCGAATTAAATCGAAATTATTCACATAAAATAAAATAAATAGTTCAAAAATAAATTTGAACTATACATAACATCACATAAATACACATAAATCATGGCAGAAATATCATGAAAATTAGGGTCGTTACAACCTCCCCTCCTTAAAGAAATTTCATCCCGAAATTTAAGGCAAAGGAGATCGCTCACCCTCAAACAAATCCGGATACTTCTGCCTCATGGACGCCTCTGTCTCCCAAGTCGCCTTCTTATGGTGTTGATTTCTCCACAACACCTTGACGAGCTGGACTTGCTTACGCCGCAGGGTCCTCACTTCCCGATCCAAGATCTGGACGGGTCGCTCCTCAAAAGTCAGATTCGGCTCAAACGTGGCCGACTCCACTGGGATAATGTGGGTAGGATCATGTACATATTTCCTTAGCTGGGAAACATGGAATACGTCATGCACACTAGATAAACTAGGTGGTAAAGCCAATCGGTACGCCACCTCCCCAACTCGTTCTAGTATCTCGTAAGGTCCCACATATTTCGGTCGGAGTTCCCCCTTCTGACCAAAACGTGCCACTCCTTTGAATGGTGACACCTTAAGCAAGACTTTGTCACCTACCTCGAAAGCCAGCGGTCTACGTCGATTATCGGTGTAGGATTTCTGACGACTCTGAGCGGCCTACATCTTAGACCGGATGACTCGGACCTTCTCGATAGTATCGCGTACCATCTCAGGTCCCAAAGCCACCGAATCACTGATATCATTCCAACATATACGACTCCGACATTTCCTGCCATACAGGGCCTCGTACGGAGCCATCTCAATGCTGGAGTGATAGTTATTGTTATAGGAGAACTCTATTAAGAAAATCATATGTACCCAAGACTGGTGATACTCCAGAGTACATGCTCGAAGCATATCCTCCAAAGTCTGGATGGTCCTCTCAGTCTGACCATCAGTCGCCGCATGAAAAGCGGTGCTCAACTTCAGTTTCGTCCCAAAGGCTTCCTGAACTGACTTCCAGAAACGAGATAGAAACCTCGGATCCCGATCAGAAACAATCTCCCTCGGAACTCCATGAAGTCGGATAATGTCCTGAGTGTACGCCTCCGCTAGGCGCTCCATCGACCAGGTCATCTTCATCAGAATGAATCTAGCGACCTTAGTTAACCTATCCACTATGACCCAAATAGCATTCAAGCCATTACAAGTGGGTAAGCTCACTACGAAGTCCATAGATATCGACTCAAATTTCCAGGTCGGAATAGGTAGTGGCTGCAACAGACCTCCTGGTCTCTGATGCTCAATCTTGACCTTCTGACAGGTCAAACACCGAGCTACAAACTCCGCTACATCCCTCTTCATCTTAGGCCACCAGAACTGGCCCTTAAGATCCTGGTAAAGCTTGTTACCACCGGGATGAACAGAGTAGGGCGAGTTATGTGCCTCAGACATGATTCTGTTCCTAAGATCATAACAGTCCGGTACACACCACCTCCCTCGAAAGTGCATACCACCATCGGAAGGGATCTCGAAACCTACGGCTTTGCCTTGCCGCAGAGCCTCTCAAATCCTAGCTAGCTGCGGGTCGTTCTGCTGACCCTCGCGCAGTTCCTGAATTAAATCAGGTTCGACACTCATCGATGTCAGACAAAGTCTGACGGAACCACGGCTTCTACTAAAGCTCAAGCGATGCTTGCGACTCAGTGCATCTGCGACCAAGTTCGCCTTGCCCTCGCAATAGTTTAGCGTCAGGTCGTAGTCCTTGATCAGCTCAAGCCACCGCCTCTGCCTCATATTGAGGTCTTTCTGAGTGAAGATGTACTTGAGGCTCTTGTGATCCATGAATACTCTACACGAACCGCCATAGAGATAGTGCCTCCAAATCTTGAGCGCGAACACTACAACCGCTAACTCCAAGTCATGCGTAGGATAGTTAAGCTCATGCACCTTTAGTTGTCTCGATGCGTAAGCGATGACCTTCCCACCCTGCATGAGCACACAGCCTAGGCCACTCTTCGAAGCATCACTATAGACCTCGAAGCCCTCCTCATTGTTCGGAAGAGTAAGAATCGGAGCAGAGACTAATCTCTGTTTCAACTGCTGAAATGCTTGCTCGCAAGCCTCCGTCCAAACGAATCGGACCTCCTTCTGTAGGAGACTAGACATCGGCCTAGCAATCTTGGAGAAGTCCTGGATGAATCGTCGGTAGTATCCGGCCAAACCCAGAAAGGCTACTTCGCGAAGCCAGACCTCCGCCACATTTCTCGGGCTACTCCAATCCACTACAGCCTTAATCTTAGCTGGGTCTACCTTAATGCCCTCTCTACTGATTAAGTGACCTAGAAAGGCTACTTCGCGAAGCCAGAACTCACACTTGGAGAGTTTCGCAAACCACTTATGACTCCGCAATATCTCGAGTACTATCCGGAGATGTTCCGTATGCTCAGACTCATCTCTCGAATAGACTAAGATATCGTCTATAAATACTACGACACATTTATCGAGTAAGTGGTGAAACGTCCGGTTCATCTGGTCCATGAACACGGCTGGCGCATTAGTGAGGCCAAAGGGCATCACCTCAAACTCGTAGTGGCCGTATCGAGTACGAAAAGCAGTCTTCGGAATGTCTTCTTTCTTGACTGGAATCTGATGATGTCCAGACCGAAGATCTATCTTCGAAAACACTCCTGCTCCTCGCAACTGATCGAACAGGTCCTCAATCCTAGGCAGCTGGTAGTTATTCTTGATAGTTACCCGATTCAACTCTCGGTAGTCTATGCACAGGCGCATACTACCATCTTTCTTCTTCACGAAGAGCACAGGTGCTCCCCACGGAGAAACACTTGGCCCAATGAAGCCCTTATCGATCAAATCCTGGAGTTGCGTTTTCAACTCTAGCAATTCAGATGGTGCCATCCGGTACGGTGCCTTCGAAATCGGCGTTGTCCCGGGTACTAAGTCGATGTGAAACTCGACATCACGCTCAGGTGGAACTCCTGGTAGCTCATCAGGAAATACGTCTCTGAAATCCCTCGCACAGGCATATCGTCCAACAGATGCTCCTCAGTCAAGTCTCGTACCTGACATAGATACACCATATCGCCCTTCTGGCGATGCTTTCGCATTTTCAAGGCAGAGATTACCTTTACTCCTTTCTTAAGGACGAACCCAGAGTACGTAACTCGGTTGCCCTGAAGTCCTCGGAATTTCACTGACTGATCTCGGCAACGAATAATCGCTCGATACCTCGACAGCCAGTCCATAACAAGTATGACATCGAACTCCATCAGCGGGAACTCCTTTAGATCGGCCGTCGCTTGCTCCCCAGCTATCACGATAGGCACTCCTCGGAACTCGCGCTGACATACAAAATCCTCTCCGGAAGGGAGAGTAATAACTGAACTAATAGGAAGGCTGCCACGAAGATTAGACCTCGAGGCAAAACTACTAGCCACAAAAGAGACAGTAGCACCAGAATAAAAAAGAACTAAAGCTAACACACCAGAAACAAGAAATCTACCTGATACGACGTCAGGCTGAACCTCGGCCTCCGCCTCGGTCATACAGTAGACTCGGTTCTTCACCGGAGTCTTCGTCGGTGCTGGAAGCTGCTTAACCTCAGAATCTGGCTTCCTCTCAGGGCATGTCGACGCCTAATGGCCTTCCTTTCCGCAAATAAAACATGTAATGGGCGAACCATCGCACCGCTTCCCTGGATGGAAGTCTCGGCCGCATCCTCTACACTTCGAGCCATCACCACCCTTACGCTAACTCGTGGTCGGAGGGGTACTGCTAGGTGCGCTGAAATGGGGCTTCTTAAATGAAGCTGTAGTCGTCGGAACCGGAGCTCTCTTCTTGCTCGAATCCTCCTCAGTCATGGATGCCTGTATCTCGAGTGCTACCTCGTACGCCTACTGGAACGTCGTCGCTCCACTGCTGATCACGTGAACTCGAATCCTCGGATCTAGCTTTTTGATGTAGCGCTTGACCCGATCCTTCTCCGACGGAACCACAGACGTAGCAAACCTCGACAACTCCGTAAATCGATCGGTGTACGCCTGGACAGACATCTTACCCTGTGTAAGAGTAAGAAACTCCTCCTGTTTCTGCCACCGCAACTCGTCGGGGTAGAAACGCTCCTGGACCTTATCGATAAACTCGGTCCAAGACATCGAATGCAACGGCTGGTACGCGTCCTTAGCTAACGTCCACCAGTTATCGGCCTCTCCACGCAAGTAGTATGCGGCGATCTGCACCTTCTCGTGCTCGGGACAAAACGTCGCGTCGAAGAGCTTCCCCATCTCGCGGATCCAGCTCTCCAAAGTAGTGGGGTCGGCAACCCCGTCGTAAGTAGGAGGTCGATGACGTGCGATACGATCGAACGTCGACTGCGTACTCGGCGTATGACGACTATGGTGCGCCAACGTAAGGATCGCCTCCTCGAGTGCCCGCAACCTCTGTCGTCCAGTACTCAACCGGCGAGGTGTAGACATGCTGCAACGCATCACAACAAAAGACATAACAAGGATAAAATGTTAGTCAAAATACCCCACCAAGGTCAAGTAAACAAAGTAAGGAAAGAAAAGAAATAGAAAGGATCTTATCCCGGTCTTTCTACCCAACTCTTCTCCCTTCACATAATCTAGAATTTGGTTTAATCACTCGGGAAAAGTAAAGCTCTCAACTCCCGGGTTTAACTCAAATCCTAAAACTTCGCTTAAAACCTATTCGGCTCTGATACCAACTGTGATGACCCGACTCGCTTAAATCGGCGCGGAAGAAACCGACGAGTCGAATAATCATAACTAACAACTCAAAATACTTAAGAATTAAAACTAATACCTCAAAATATTATTATTAAACTCCAAAAGTACAAATACCCACAAGTTTGTACATTACTAAACCAAAAGTCAAACTAAAAGGTCTAATATACGATGAAACTCCAAACACATGTCAGAGTCCAAACCAACGTATACGAGTCCAAATTACAATAGTCCAAAACTATCTAAAAACAATAACAACAGAAAATACAACAAAACATAAAAACGCCGCTCGCCCAACCTAAAGCTAAGCAAGAACTTCGTCATCAGAATTACCTGTAAAACAAACAACAATCCACCATTAGTGGCGAGTAACATAACTGACTCACCCTAATGGGAATACACATGAACATAGCACAAATCAAATAATCAAACCAATAATCCAAAACATGCGAGAAACATCCAAATCATGAACTCGAACTCAAACATCCTAACCAAACTATCTTTGGCGCAATCATTCATATACTAGACCGGACTATGCACGTACGAACGCATCTTACGTGATCGAACTTTCTACTATGCTAGGATTGAGAATCT
The DNA here is from genome assembly GCA_951394345.1 of Salicornia ramosissima. Lineage (NCBI taxonomy): Eukaryota > Viridiplantae > Streptophyta > Magnoliopsida > Caryophyllales > Amaranthaceae > Salicornia > Salicornia ramosissima. The sequence goes on from OX596235.1 coordinate 17,017,467, forward strand.
TACTCCCAACCCCATGAAACCAATCTTACTGGAAATTCATGTCCCGTGAAACCAATCTTATTGGAAATCCACATCAAAAGATAACATAGTAGGACTCCAACTATCCCAATACCGCGGATGGAATAGGGGCAACGTCTTAACCCAAAAAAAAAGAATCTTATTCTGAGTCTTAGGCGTCTAGCAACGAAATCAAGCTAATCTTAAATTAAACATCTTTAAACATATTCATCTTAATCATAACATGATTAAATTCAAGAATTGCCTTTGCGCCTTGATTCTCGAAAATAATCAGTTAAACACGAAGTTATTCTCAAGATTGCCTTTACGCCTTGATCTTGAGTCTAACCGACACTTAACAACATTCTTCAATTCAATCTTTAACTTTCTTTAACTCAATCTTTAACTTTCTTTAACAAATTAACCATTTTCTTTAACTTCCAAGACTCAACCAAGAACTCATCAAGACTCAACAAGAACTCAAAGAACTTAACAAGAACCCATAAAGAACTCATTCAAGATTCAAGAACTTCAATCAAGAACTCATCCAACACACTTCAATCACACGCATAACTCAACTTTGAACCATGGATTACCAACTTACTATTATCCAAAATTAATCAAACTTAAACCCAATCATCATGATCACAAAAATCAACATATTCCATCATAAAATCATCATATCCATCAACAAAACATCATTAAAACAACATAAAATCAGATTTGATACCATACACAAATCATGATCAAAACTTCACAAATTAACCCATACATGCATTTAATCTATACTATAATCATAGTATACCAACTAAGTTGAGAAAGTATGTTACCTTATTGAAGATTAACACACCAATTCAACACAAGAAGCTGCCCGGAAAATCGACCCACACGATCACACAACACGGCCCAAAACACATTGCACACAGCTTGGCTTCGAGCCACACGAACACGGGCACACCCACACGGCACCACCACGGACCGCCTTGATCAACACGGTCCACCACACGAACCCACTCGAACCACACGGCTCCCACACGAACCCACTCGAACAAGACCTCAAAACCAAACCCAACTAGTGATCTTGAATGCAAAATATGAAAATTAATGAAGGTTTAATCACCTAAAGATCAATGGGATATGAATCTTTAAGTTTTGGGTTTGAAAGATGATGAACAAATTGATTGGACTCAAAAGCCAAAAATGGTGTGTGAAGGAGAGCAAATGGGAGCACTAGTGGAAAAAAAGCCTTTTGCTGCGGTTATTTAGGGGGTATTTGTTGCGGTTATTAACCGCAGCAAATCAAGGGTGCAGCAAATACCCACCTTGTCAGTTGCTGCGGTTGAACCGCAACAAAAAATAATTTATTTGCTGCGGTTATAAGCTACAACAGCAGCAAATAGGGTTCTATTTGCAGCGGTTATAAGCTACAACCGCAGCAAACAGGACTCCTAAAAAATAAAAAAAAATGAATAAAATTGGAACCAATTTTGTTCCAATTTTATTCATTTTTTTAATTTGGATTAAACAAGGCTTAAAAAAAATCAAACATATAATTTTATTCAACTTCATAAAATTCCAATCATACATCAAAAATTATACATACATCCAAAATTAAAATGAACTAAATAAACATAAACTAAAATCAAATACAACTCTTCCTAAAAATTCAAAACAAAAAATTAAACATACGTCCAAAATGAACATAAATAAAAAAATTGAACATAAATAAAAAAAAAGAACTAAATGGTGCAGCGAGCCAGCACCGTACGCCTGTCAGCAACCCATCAGGCAGCCATGGTGCAGCAGGTATTACAACAGCATCAGGCCAGCAGTGGCCGAGGACAGCCTCGCAACAGCCCTGCTAGGACAGCAGGGAGCTAGAGCTCGCCTCTGGAAAAAAAAAGGTCATTAATTTCTATATTCTCATGGCAAGCATCAAGACGAGGCAAAAATCAAAACTTTCACTCTTTTGAAGGTTTTATATACTTTGCTAAATTATAGAAATAAGACAAGGCATTGAATATACGCCGTAAGAAATACAAACCACAGTATTTAGGATAGAATCTGCAAGGGTGGGGGGGGGGGGGCAGCAGGGGTGGGGGGGAGAGGGCTGGGGAGGGGGCAACAGGGGTGGGGAGGGGGCTGGGGAGGGGTCTGCAGGGGTGGGGGGGGGCTGGAGAGGGGTTTGTAGGAGTGGGGAGTAAGGATAAAATCTAAGAAACAAAAGGCTGACTTAGTCACTAATATGTCCATAAATCCACTACCAACTATATTTAGGCTTTTAGCCAAGGATACCACATCACAAAATTCACAGATAACAGCAATGAAATGCATCACCCAAGCAAGTTAAAGAGAGATACTCACAACACTGTCGATGAAAACACCAAGAATTTCCGTGTTCAACTTCTCAAATTCACCATGACGGTCACTGAAAGCAGTGATCTCTACAAGAAGAAAAGCAATATAAATAAGGAAAAACTCAAGCAATCATAAAACTCAATTCAGCCCTTCTTAGATTAAGTAATACTCACCAGTTTGGCAAACAAATGTGAAGTCCAGAGGATAGAAAAACAAAATAACATATTTCTTTCCCCTGTAATTAGAAAGTTTAACCTACCTGCAAGAAATAAAAAGGTTGCGTTCAGTAATGCTACAACTATGTACTGCTCTTTGCAGTAGCTATTCAAGTAAAATGTGACTCTAAAAATTATTATTATGTGAAATACAAACCATTGTTACGTTATTGACTTATTATTTGCACTAGCTTTTTATTATAAGCTAGAACGACTTCTTCAGGTTAGAACTCCACACAAGACAGTAACTATAGAACAAAATTCTTAATTGCATGTTATATCCAACAAGAAAGGAAAACAAGCAAAACCCAGAAAAAAAATCATCAAATAAAGTGAAAATATAATGGAATTCTTTACTCCAAATCAAAAATCCATAAAATAGAGTAAAATTCTTAACAACAAGCAAAAGCAAAAACAACTAATATGCAAACTTTGTAATCAAATCTACTATATTTTGGGAAGAAAATTTGATTTTGAAACCCTACACTCGAGGAGGCGATCCTTATGTTGGCGCACCATAGTCGTCATACGCCGAGTACGCAGTCGACGTTCGATCGTATCGCACGTCATCGACCTCCTACTTACGACGGGGTTGCCGACCCCACTACTTTGGAGAGTTGGATCCGCGAGATGGGGAAGCTCTTCGACGCGACGTTTTGCCCCGAGCACGAGAAGGTGCAGATCGCCGCTTACTACTTACGTGGAGAGGCCGATAACTGGTGGACGTTAGCTAAGGACGCGTACCAGCCGTTGCATGCGATGTCTTAGACTACGTTTATCGATAAGGTCCAGGAGCGTTTCTACCCCGACGAGTTGCGGTGGCAGAAACAGGAGGAGTTTCTTACTCTTACACAGGGTAAGATGTATGTCTAGGCGTACATCGATCGATTCACGGAGTTGTCGAGGTTCGCTACGTCTGTGGTTCCGTCGGAGAAGGATCGGGTCAAGCGCTACATCAAGAAGCTAGATCCGAGGATTTGAGTTCACGTGATCAGCAGTGGAGCGACGACGTTCCAGCAGGCCTACGAGGTAGCACTCGAGATACAGGCATCGACTACTGAGGAGGATTCGAGCAAGAAGAGAGCTCCAATTCCGACGACTACAGCTTCATTTAAGAAGCCCCGTTTCAGCGCACCTAGCAGTACCCCTCCGACCACGAGTTCGCATAAGGGTGGTGATGGCTCGAAGTGTAGAGGTTGCGGCCGAGACTTCCATCAAGGGAAGCGGTGCGACAGTTCTCCGATCACTTGTTTTATTTGCGGTAAGGTAGGCCATAAGGAGTCGACATGCCCCGAGAGGAAGCCAGATTCAGAGGTTAAGCAGCTTCCAGCACCGACGAAGACTTCGGTGAAGAACCGAGTCTACTGTATGACCGAGGCGGAGGCCGAGGTTCAGGCTGACGTCGTATCAGGTAGATTTCTTGTCTCTGGTGTGTTAGCATTAGTTTTATTTGATTCCGGTGCTACTGTCTCTTTTGTGGCTAGTAGTTTTGCCTTGAGGTCTAATCTTCGTGGCAGCCTACCTATTAGTTCAGTTATTACTCTCCCTTCAGGAGAGGATTTTACTTGTCAGCGCGAGTTCCGAGGAGTGCCTATCGTGATAGCTGGGGAGCAAGCGACGGCCGATCTGAAGGAGTTCCCGCTGATGGAGTTTGATGTTATACTTGGTATGGACTGGCTATCGAGGTATCGAGCGATCATTCGTTGCCGAGATCAGTCAGTGACATTCCGAGGATCTTAGGGCAACCGAGTTACCTACTCTGGGTTCGTCCTTAAGAAAGGAGTAAAGGTAATCTCTGCCTTGAAGATGAGGAAGCATCGCTAGAAGGGCGATATGGTGTATCTTTGTCAGGTACGAGACTTGACTGAGGAGCATCTGTTGGACGATATACCTGTAGTGAGGGATTTCAGAGACGTATTTCCTGATGAGCTACCAGGCGTTCCACCTGAGCGTGATGTCGAGTTTCATATCGACTTAGTACTCGGGACAACGTCGATCTCGAAGGCACCGTACCGGATGGCACCATCTGAGTTATTGGAGTTAAAGACACAACTCCAGGATTTGATCGATAAGGGCTTCATTAGGCCAAGTGTTTCTCCGTGGGGAGCACCAGTGCTCTTCGTGAAGAATAAAGATGGTAGTATGCGCCTGTGCATCGACTACCGAGAGTTGAATCAAGAATAAGTACCCGTTGCCTAGGATTGAGGACCTGTTCGATCAGTTGCGAGGAGCAGTAGTGTTTTCGAAGATAGATCTTCGATCTGGATATCATCAGATTCCAGTCAAGAAAGAAGACATTCCAAAGACTGCTTTTCGTACTCGATACGGCCATTACGAGTTTGAGGTGATGCCCTTTGGCCTCACTAATGCGCCAGCCGTGTTCATGGACCAGATGAACCGGACGTTTCACCACTTACTCGACAAATGTGTCGTAGTATTTATAGATGATATCTTAGTCTATTCGAGAGATGAGTCTGAGCATACGGAACATCTCCGGATGGTACTCGAGATATTGAGGAGTCATAAGTGGTTCGCGAAACTCTCCAAGTGTGAGTTCTGGTTTCGCGAAGTAGCCTTTCTAGGTCACGTGATCAGTAAAGAAGGCATTAAAGTAGACCCAGCTAAGATTAAGGCTGTAGTAGACTGGAGTAGCCCGAGAAATGTGGCGGAGGTTCGTAGTTTTCCGGGTATGGCCGGATACTACCGACGTTTCGTCCAGGACTTCTCCAAGATTGCTAGGCCGATGTCTAGTCTCCTGCAGAAGGAGGTCTGATTCGTTTGGACGGAGGCTTGCGAGCAAGCATTTCAGTAGTTGAAACAGAGATTAGTCTCTGCTCCGATTCTTACTCTTCCGAACGATGAAGAGGGCTTCGAGGTCTATAGTGATGCTTCGAAGAGTGGCCTAGGCTGTGTGCTCATGCAGGGTGGGAAGGTCATTGCTTACGCATCGAGACAACTAAAGGTGCACGAGCGTAACTATCCTACGCATGACTTGGAGTTAGCGACTGTAGTGTTCGCGCTCAAGATTTGGAGGCACTATCTCTATGGCGGTTCGTGTAGAGTATTCACGGATCACAAGAGCCTCAAGTACATCTTCACTCAGAAATACCTCAATATGAGGCAGAGGCGGTGGCTTGAGCTGATCAAGGACTACGACCTGACGCTCAACTATTGCGAGGGTAAGGCGAACTTGGTTGCAGATGCGCTGAGTCGCAAGCATCGCTTGAGCTTCAGTAGAAGCCGTGGTTCCGTCAGACTTCATCTGACATCGATGAGTGCCGAACCTGATTTAATTCAGGAACTGCGCGAGGGTCAGCAGAACGACCCGCAGCTTGCTAGGATTCGAGAGGCTATACGGCAAGGTAAAGCCGTAGGTTTCGAGATCCCTTCTGATGGTGGTATGCGCTTTCGAGGGAGATGGTGTGTACCGGACTGTTCTGATCTTAGGAACAGGATCATGTCCGAGGCACATAACTCGCCTTATTCTGTTCATCCCGGTGGTAATAAGCTTTACCAGGATCTTAAGGGCCAGTTCTGGTGGCCTAAGATGAAGAGGGATGTAGCGGAGTTTGTTGCTCGGTGTTTGACTTGTCAGAAGGTCAAGATTGAGCATCAGAGACCAGGAGGTCTGTTGCAGCCACCACCTATTCCGACCTGGAAATTTGAGTCGGTGTCTATGGACTTCGTAGTGAGCTTACCCACTTGCAATGGCTTGAACGCTATTTGGGTCATAGTGGATAGGTTAACTAAGGTCGCTAGATTCATTCCGATGAAGATGACCTGGTCGATGGAGCGTCTAGCTGAGGCGTACACTCAGGACATAATCTGACTTCATGGAGTTCCGAGGGAGATTATTTCTGATCGGGATCCAAGATTCCTGTCTCGTTTCTGGAAGTCAGTTCAGGAAGCCTTTGGGACGAAGCTGAAGTTGAGCACCGCTTTTCATGCGGCGACTTATGGTCAGACTGAGAGGACCATCCAGACTTTGGAGGATATGCTTCGAGCATGTACTCTGGAGTATCACCAGTCTTGGGTACGTATGCTCTGCTTGATAGAGTTCTCCTATAATAATAGCTATCACTCCAGCATTGAGATGGCTCCGTACGAGGCCTTGTATGGCAGGAAATGTCGGAGTCCTATATGTCGGAATGATATCAGTGATACTGTGGCTTTGGGACCTGAGATGGTACGCGATACTATCGAGAAGGTCCGAGTCATCCGGTCTAAGATGCAGGCCACTCAGAGTCGTCAGAAATCCTACGCCGATAATCGACGTAGACCGCTGGCTTTCGAGGTAGGTGACAAAGTCTTGCTTAAGGTTTCACCATTCAAAGGAGTGGCACGCTTTGGTCAGAAGGGGAAGCTCCGACCGAAATATGTGGGACCTTACGAGATACTTGAACGAATTGGGGAGGTGGCATATCGATTGGCATTACCACCTAGTTTGGCTAATGTACATGATGTATTCCATGTTTCCCAGCTAAGGAAATATGTACATGATCCTACTCACGTGATTACAGCGGATCCGGTCGTGATTGAGCCGAATCTGACTTATGAGGAGCGACCCGTCCAGATCTTGGATCGGGAAGAGAGGACCCTACAGCGTAAGCAGGTACCGCTTGTCAAGGTGTTGTGGAGAAATCAACACCATGAAGAAGCAACTTGGGAGACGGAAGCGTCTATGCGGCAGAAGTACCCGGAGTTGTTTGATGGGGAGCGATCTCCTGCACCTTGAAATTTCGGGACGAAATTTCTTTAAGGAGGGGAGGTTGTAATGACCCTGATTTTATTGGTATTTTTGCCGATAATTTGTGTGCGTTATGTGTATTTTTGTGTTAGTTCAAATTTATTTTTGAACTATTTATTTTATTTTATGTGAATAATTTCGATTTAATTCGAATTATTTATTTTCAGTTTTTATTATTTATGTTATTTATTATTTAATTAATTAGAATTTTTATTATATAATTTTCTAATTAATTATTTAATATTTTGGGCTAAATCGATTTATACATGATTAATCATGTAATTTACGTAAAATAGCCTAATGGATCACGAGAGCCCATTTTTAGGCCCATTTTCCCTCTTGGCCGGTTTTCTTTAGTGGCATGGCAAGGCTTGCCACTTGCCTTGTGTTCACATCTTGACTAACTCTATATATAGGAGAGTTAGTAAGGCCTTTGCTCATTTTGCCATCTATTGCATTTGCCATCTTAATCAAACACAACTCCCTCTCATTTGCTCCCATCTCACACGCCATTTTTGGCTAGTAAACCCATCCAATTGTTCATCCATCTTTTGAATTCCAAACTTAAAGATTCAAACTCTATTGATCTTTAAGTGTTTAAACACAATATCAAACACAATCATTTCATTCAAGATCACTAGTTCGGGTTGGTTTTGGGTCTTGTTCGTGTTCGTGATCAAGTGGGTGACCGTGTGGTGGCTCGTGTGAGAAGCAGTGCTGCAGGGGTCGTGTGCACGTGGTGGACGTGCTACAGAGGTCGTGTTCGTGGTGGTGCAGTGGTGCTCGTGGTGGTGCCGTGTGTGCAGGCCGTGTGTGTGTGTCGTGTGGGTGCAACTCGTGGAGACCGTGCCGTGTTGCTTGAAGTCGTGTGGTGTTAGTTTCCGGGCTGCATTTGTGTGTTGATTTGTGTGTTAATCTTCAATAAGGTAACATACTTACTCAACCTTGTTGGTATACTATGATTATAGTATAGATTAAATGCATGTATGGGTTGTTTGGTGATGATTATTCATGATTTCATGTATTGTTACTATTCTGATTTTTATATGGTTTTCATGATATTTTGATGATGGTTTTTATGATTTTATGATTGATTATATGTTGTTTTATGATCATGATAATTATGTCAATGTTTGATGAATTTTGGATGAGTTTAAGTGGAATTTTCGAATAGATTGTGATGTTATGCGTGTGGCATGAATGTGTTGGATGAGTTCTTGATTGAGTTCTTGAATCTTGATTGAGTTCTTGATTGAAGATCTTGAATCTTGAATGAGTTCTTTGAGTTCTTTATGAGTTCTTGATGAGTTCTTTGAGTTCTTGGTTGAATCTTGAAAGTTAAAGATAGTGGGTTGTTAATTAAAGAAAGTTAAAGACTGAGTCTTAATTGGTTAAAGAATGGAATTTAAATGATGGATTATGGTTGGTTAGACTCAAGATCAAGGCGCAAAGGCAATCTTGAGGATAACTTCGTTGTTTAACTAGTTATTTTCGAGAATCAAGGCGCAAAGGCAATTCTTGAATTTAATTATGTTAAGATTGAGTTGAATAAGATAATAAGATGATTAATTAATAGTTAGCTTGATTTCATTTCTAGACGCCTAAAACTTAGAGTAAGATTCTTTGTTTTTGGGTTAAGACGTTGCCCCTATTCCATCCGCGATATTGGGATAGTTGGAGTCTTACTATGTTATCCTTTGAATTTCCAGTAAGATTGGTTTCACGGGACATGGATTTCCAGTTTGATTGGTTTCATGGGATTTTTGGGAGTAAGATTCCCGGTCCTAACATAGTAGAAAGTTCGATCGCGTAAGATGCGTTCGTACGAGCGTAGTCCGGTCTAGAATATGAATGATTGCACCAAAGATAGTTGGTTAGGTTGTTTGAGTCGAGTTCACGTTTTGGGTTGTTCTCGCGTGTATATTTGGATTACTGTTGTTGATTATTTGGTTTGTGCTATGTTCATGTGTATTCCCATTAGGGTGAGTCAGTTATGTTACTCGCCACTGATGGTGGACTGTTGTTTGTTTTTTACAGGTAATTCTGATGACGATGTACTTGCTTAGCTTTGGGTTGGCCGAGCGACGTTTATTGTTATTGTTGGATGTATTTTCTATTTCTGTTGTTTATAGATAGTATTGGTATATTGTATGGACTCTTATACGTTGTTTTTAGACTCTGACGTGTGGTTGGAGTTACTCGTATTTTAGTATTTCTAGTTTGACTTTTCGGACTAGTTATGTACAAACTTGTGGGTATTTGTACTTTTGTGGTTTATTAATAATATTTCGAGGAATTAGTTTTAATTCTTAAGTATTTTGAGTTGTAGTTTATAACTATTCGACTCGTCGGTTTCTTCCGCGCCGATTTAAGCGAGTCGGGTCGTTACAAACCTGGACACTCACTTCTAAACCTGGACACTAACAATTCAAAAATGGATGTAAAATACAAAAATTGCATAAAACAATTACAAAACCTTGTCATCAGTTACTGGAAACTTCTCAGATGTCAGTCCAGCACCAGGACTGAGAACCATAATAGTGTCATGAATTATGGTGGTATCAGAATTGGACACTTCAACAGTTGGTGTGATCACAGCAGAAGTAGGTCTTGTTTGTTCACAGGATACATTACTACCTTCCACCTAAAAATTAAAGAAAAAAATGTGGTTAAGAATTAAAACTAAATAAACAGTTAAAAAGATTGAACTGGACATAAAACTTTAGAACATGGACAACATCACAACTATCATAAATTAAAAATAAAATAATGAAAAAAAGCAAGAAAAAAAAAAGACAAGAGGAGGCATATACGCAACTGAAATCACTTGAGGTGTCGAACTCTCAGCAACGCTCACAACTAATGTAGGTTCATCAATGGTAGAAGTTGTGGCAGTGGAAACTGGAGGACTTGGTGTGAGCAGCTCAAATGAAGGAGAAGGACCAAGAACTGGAGGAGACATAGGGCTATAAGGTTTTCCAGGTCTCAAACGCTTATAAAATTGATAGAAAAATCTCTTCTCCAATTTACTATAAGATTTTTCCTTATCACCAACAATAACATCACCATCACCAACATCACCACCACCACTACTATCACCACCACTACTATCACCACCACTACTATCAACAGCACTACCATCACTGTTTTAGGGTTTTTTGAGATTAAGGAGAGGACTAATACTTCTATGCTACACACTTTTTCCAAAGATATGATAATTAATGCAGAAATAAATAATTAAATGTGCAAAAGATAATAATAACTCAATTAGCTGCTAATTAGGATTTGATTAAGGTTAATTGACAATTACGAGTTATGTGTTGTCAAATCAGCCAATATTGGGATCTGCGTTACAATCATTGCATTAATACCTTTATACAAGAATCGTTTCATATCCCAAGGTAAACTTTCAATGTGGGATAACTATACATATATACATAGTTCAATAAGTGAAATTTTGTCTGCTTCAAGTCTGAAACCCAAGTTGCCACGTGTCTGAGTAGGGTGGTGCCACGTGGCCATTTTCTATCTTGCCATGTGAACCAATAGAGCCTTGCCACGTGGGCCTTCACCCAAAGATTCAGTTGGGTCTCCGGGGGCCTTTTGGATGATTTATAATGGACTAACCAATCTTGGGCTATCGTTTGTGTAATACCCCGAAATTTAGGGCCAGAAAATTTCGCGGGTTATTAATGTTATTTTTCTATTCTTAGTCCAAAAGGCCCATTTGATTTGGACTGTTTTATTTTATTTCTCTCTCTTTTATCTCAAATTGGGCCAATGACCCAATTTTTCCCCTCTCCCTTATGACTTGGCCGGCCCCTCCTTCCTTTTTGGGCCAATGTTACTTCTTTTGTTTAATTTAATTATTTAAATAATTTTAATTAATCAAATTAATTAAATTAAATAATTAATTTAAATCTTTTAAACTTAGTCTTCTAAGCCCTATTTTCTAGGTCCAACCTCCCCCATTTTTCTCTCTTTTCACGGCAGCCATGCATTAGTTTTTAGGGTTTTGTTTTGGTTCTTCTCTTCTATATATACCTAAGCTTAGTAACCTTTTGTTCCTAATTTTTGCTAAAGCTTTGAACTCCAAAAAAAATTATATTCTCCTCCTTTCCTCTCAAATAGCCGACTAAATTCACCAAAGTGTGAATATTTTTACCTTGGATAATTTAAGCGTTTAAAGGTAACTATGCTATTTCGTTTAATTTCGGTACAAGTTAATCACATACTTAATTAGGATTAAAACATGAAAATTGTTAGGAATTAGTGTCATGATCACCTAGAAAATTTTGAATCATATGATAGGATATTATGTAATTTTTCTTGATGATAATATGTAATCTTTATGAATTATTATGAAATTTTCTTGATTATTTTATGTAGTTTCTTGAAATCTTTAATTGTTGAATAATTACTTGTATGAATTTATTTATTAATCAAATCTTGTTATTTCTTGATGAATTTTTCGTGACAGTTTCTTTACTGTTTTATTATAAATCATGATTTATTTCGTGGCAAAATTCGTCCTTTTATTTCTTATAATAATTTAATCTTTCAAACCGGTAAAACTGTCTAGATTTGGTTTACGAATTTATTAAGATACTTAATCAATTCGGATGGCTACGAAATTTGAGGTGGAAGTCAGTAATAATGTTCTACAGCTTTTGTTAAATTTTCGTAATTTTCAAAGTTCGTTTGATGTGGCAGAAAAATCTGAAACCGAATTTAGCCTAATCTGATTTGTTAGTTATAAAATTCCTTATAAATAGTAAAAGATTTTATTTTTGGACGAAATTTATGCACGTTAAACCATGAACCTACATCTAGCTCCCATCAAAATTTCCAGATTATTCGAGACCTTTTAATGGTGGTTCTTAATTTAATACTTTAAAATCAGATTGTGTAAAATATGGTGTTTTAAGGATAATTTTAATGTTTATTATAAAGTTCGCTATGATTTATTGGTTATTGAATTTAATTAACTAAAGACGTAATTTTTGGTATTGTTGTTCATGATTTTCGAGTGGTATAAAATATGAAAGGTAGAATTTTTATCATGTTTTATGCAATTTTTGGTGATAATTATTAATTATTCGAATTATTGTTAATTGAACTGATTTTGTTAATTATTATGTTGATGAATTTATCTAATTAGTAAACTAACCCTAAAATGTCGAGTAGGTTAGTTATTGTTGACCAATTTTAGTTTAATTATTTTGGCTTATAATAATATTGGAACAATTTTGGGAATTAGTATTATTTTTATAATTATTAATATTTATAATTAGGGATAAGTTATAATATGAAAGGGTAATAATAATACGATTAAAGGACTTAGCTATTATTATTTATTATTATATTATAGTTAAGGAAGTCGGTAGGGATAAGTTACAATAAGGATAATAAGATATTATTAGGGAAGGGTAATTATTTGTTTCGAACTCTGGCTAGGAAAGACTAGGTATTTAAGGTGGCCAATATACGTGCCGCACCTCTCTTTCCTGGGACTTCGAACATTTATTCCCGATTACGGTCACCTAGTACTTCTAGTTATAAGAAAGATAATAAGTTAAGATCGCCCCTAAGATGACGCAAAGGTCATCAATCGGGTTAATAAGATAGGACGCCCTTTTTGATGATACACGAGTCATCAGATCGGGTTAAGTCGATGCCACTGCCCCATGGGATGAATACACGAGTTCACCCGGGCAGTTCTGGGTCTTGAAATATGTAGTCGTCTAAGTAGTAGTACACGAGCTGCTATTTAGGAGTTATGGCCATAGCTTAGGCTTAGTGGTGCACACGGGATCCACTACGGGCTGAATACACGAGTTCACCCCGGCATGTTTTAGGAAAGTTGTGGTGCACACGGGATCCACAACGAGCTATAATGACCGGTCCGTTAAGAAATAAAGATGAATGATATGATATGATATGATATGATTACAAAGTTAAGATGGACGATATGATATGATTACGAAGTTAAGATAATATAAGGTTCAATATGATAATTAAAGTATAAGATTGTATAAAGTATAAGTTAAGTATTAGACGTAATGTATTATGATTGGTATAAGTCTTCCGCTGTGTATGTCTGTATATGTATAACTCTGGAATGTATGTATGTATAAATGTATTTCGTATGTATGCTTGTATTGTATACGTATTTTTTGTACGTATCTCTAACCGTATTTTGCAGGTATTGTTATACGTATTGTATACGTACTTTTATACGTATTGTGTATGTATTTCTAACCGTATTTTGCAGGAATTATTATACGTATTGTATACGTATTTTTATACGTATTTTTGTACGTATTTGTATACGAACCCCGTATGTACTTGTGTATGAAATGTTATTTGTATACATGTGTTTTCGTGTGTTATCCTATGCTATTATGTGTTTAGCGGTCCCTTACTTAAACGGGACAGCCTAGTTACTCGCCACTGACGGTGGACCCCCCCTCAGTTTCAGGTGACGATGCAGCTGCGTAGTCGGGCTTCCGCTGGTTGGGCTTTGTTGAGGCAGAGTTTTAGTTCCACCTTAGTATTTCCTTTCTAGAATTAAATAAGACAATATTACATTATTTCATTTATGATTCCAGCATGTTGGGAAGACATTATTTCAGTTTATGTAATTCTTTAAGTATTTTACCTTTATTGACTTTTGGGATTAATTTCAGACTTTTAAGTTAATAAAAGATGTTTCTATTTTAAATATATAATTAATGTTTAATTTAATGCTTAAGTAATGATCCGCGAGTCGTTTTCCTTCGTCAAACGACAGCTTAAAAAAAGTCGGGTCGTTACAGTTTGGGTCTTCTTGGATCCTCTCATTTGTTGGGCCTTATTTAGGCAAATAGGTCCTTATTTTTGGTATTAACATTTGCCCCTCAAAAGGAGAAAGATTAGCATAATTTTTCCCTTTTTGAACTGTTTCTTCTTGATTAGGATCCCTAATCTGCTTCTGGAGGGAAAATAAGGAAAGTTTCGGATTTTGAAATGATTGGGGGTCTATAAATACCCCCTAATTATTTTCCAAAATCATTTCCCAAATCTTAGAGAGACGTTAGAGAGAGATCCTCTGGGTGAAAATTCAAAACTTCGAACTTTTTGGTGGATTTTGGATTGAACTTCAGGATTGCAGCAAGAACTAACCTTGGTTTGATCCGAAGTTGTTATTTGCAGGAACCCTTTCAACCTTACCTAACCCGAGTCGTCAATTCTTCAATCAGGTATTCGTTTCTTCCTCCTTCCCTTTCTTTGTGTTTTATCTTTTGCATTCGGCCTTCTAGTCCCAATAGTATGGCCGAGTCTTTGAGTAGCAAGGAATCCAGGGTATCCGGACCCGTCTTCTCTTGGTCGAGCTGTAAGAACCATTCTATGAATATTCCTCCCTTTGTACCTATGCAGGGTACTATGGCGAGGTTGAAGCAGACAATGCGATACAACCCTTCTCCGGAGGATTCGGTTGGGATATCTAACCAGGATGAATATGAGGAAGGGACGACCGGTCCAGGACTTGAGAGTTCTGAGCGGCCAGAGGTCGACATAACCGAGTCCAAATTGGACGAGGAGGAGAGATCTGATGTCCCTGGGTCATCTAGAAAGAGAGCGGACAAATCTTATGACCCGAGCATGTGTGGAATGTTAAAGGTCTGTCATCACTTATATGCTTCTAACTTGCTCCAAACAAGGGCGGCCTTCGTTCATTGTGAAGGTTTTGAGATCATTGTGCCGGAACCAGAGGCGACTGTGAGGGCATTACCTAAGAATGATTTCCCAGTCTATGAGGTTGTGTTCGAGCTTGGGCTCCGTTTCCCTCTTCATCTCGTCATACTGGTGGTATTAGAGGGGTATGAGCTCGGCATCTGGCAGCTCACTCCCAACTCCTGGGCGAATATATTTCGTTACATGGCCACCTGTAAACTGAAGGGTTATCGGATGTCCTTCGGCATTTTTTCTCATATGCACCATCTGAACAAAGCTGAAAACAGCTGTGATGCCTGGTATATCCTTAGCACCCGGCCTACTTACCAGATGACTGTTTCAAAAAATAACAAGTGGAGGAATTGGAGGAATTGGTTCCTTTACGTAACAGCTGATGACGAGGATCTTGCCGAGAGGCTGAATCGTATGAATACCGACCCCTATCTTTGTGGTCGTGACGTTGATTTGCCCCCCAACCCATTATGAGGACGACGTGGTACTCAAAGGAGACCACTTTAAAACAAGAGTTGTTTATACAACTGGCAAAAAATGCCAGTTCCCGGTGCTTTGGCTGCCGGATTGGACATTTTTTAAGGACAATAATTTCTTGTCCGCAGCTGGCCTGAGCCAGGCCATTAATAGAGGTAGCTTGTACTTCTTTATTTTCCTGTGTTTTATCTTGCTTTTTATCTAACTCTCTTTATATATATCTTTTTTAGAGAGAGCTATGTCGAAGCTTACTAAAGAAAAAACGGGGGAGGCCACGGGCGACGACAACCTCGACGAACTGTACCATGCCAAGTCTAAGTCTTGGTTAGAGAGGAAAGAAGAAGCAAAGGTATATATTTACATATACTCTTCTCTCTTTTTTTTTTTTTTGCCGAGTAGGTCGTTTTTCTTTGTGGTTTGCAATACCCTCACTCGCCCCATATCCATTTCATTCGACAGTTATATGGGCCGAGGAGACTGTTTTTTGGAAGTTGTTTGCAGCAGCCCCCCTCGGTTCTTTTGGTAGCCGGGAGGTGGTGTTGCGAATCATTTCAAAATATTGCCCCACTCGGCTACTACGTGTGCCGAGGGGGACTTACATGGTAGGTTGTTTGCAGCAACCCCCCTCGGCTCTTTTAGAGGCCGAGAGGGGGTGTTGTGAACAACTTCAAACTATTACCCCACTCGGCCATTACATGTGGCGAGGGGGGTCTTGCATGGTAGGTTTTTTGCAACATCCCCCCTTGGCTCTTTTGAAGGCCGAGAGGGAGTGTTGTGAACAACTTCAAACTATTACCCCAGTCGGCCACTACATGTGACGAGGGGGTCTTGCATGGTAGGTTGTTTGCAAAAGCCCCCCTCGGCGCCTTTAGAGGCCGAGAGGGGGTGTTGTGAACAACTTCAAAATATTGCCCCACTCGGCCACTATGTGTGACGATTGGGATTGTTGTTGGTTTTGGAAGATTTGGCTAATGTGTGCAACTTTTGCAGGCCAAGAGGAAGGGTGTCAGGACTTCTGGCACCAAGAAGAAGGCTAAGACTCCCCTACTTCCTGCTGATAAAGGGAAGCAGGAGATGACTCCTGAGGAGCTCAAGGAGTTAGAGACCAAGTTTACCCCTATCCTGGGGAAGGGACCGACTGCTGCCATGTCGGTTTATTAACCAAGGATTACTGAGACCCCCGGAGTTATGGCTCCGCCAGATGTCTTGGCCGACCTTTCTCATTCGGATTCTAAGAATATCCCGCCATCCATCAGGGACTTGGCGAACAAAATGGGAGGTAAAAACTACCCTCACCGTGTTAGGACCCTGCGGTCTGTGTCAGGTAAAACTATCTCGTCTTAACCTTCTCATCCAGACTCAATAGTGCTTCCCATTTCCGACCCTTCAGGAGGGCCTACCAATGAAGGGGCCGAGAGCTTGCCTGGCGGCTCTTATCTTCCTGGCTACTCCGGGAAGGAGAAGCTTGAGATTGTCCGAGGGATGCTCAAGGGAGCTCCCAAGGAGGTAGCCCACAATATGAAGGGCATTCATGATGGGCACATCATGCCCATTTTATACAACTTGGCCGAGGTATGCTTTAAGTACTTGTTTCAGTTTTTTATCGTTGAGTTAACTTTTGTTCGAATCTAATACTCTTATTTCAGGCCATGTTGAGACTGGATGGCGCCAGACAGTGGCGTACTGCCATGGTAAACGAAGTTAGTGAAACAAAACATGCAGCTATGTTCATTACACTTCGACAAGACCAACTAACTGGTGCTATTGTGGAATCACAGGCCGACACCATCGTCAGCCTCAAGGCCGAGTGTGCCAACCACCTGGTCAAGATCAACACCCTCATCGCCGAGTGCAATGAGTTGAAGAAGGAGAAGGAGTAGGTGGAGAAGTAGGCCGAGAAGGCAAGCTCTTCTGCCAAAGCGGCCCTTAAAGCGGCCGAGGCTCAGGTCACCCTGCTCCAGACTGGAAAGAAGGAGCTAGTGTAACGACCCATATTTTAGCAACGTTGTTTTCGGAGAAAACAACAATACGAGTCTTCAAATAATTAAAAGGTTGCAACAATAAATTAATTAAACACAGCGGAAGCTCTAAACTTAGTCATTTTATTTAATAAACATTAATGTCAACCCCAATTAATGGAATCGACATGGTTCTTATTACAACTTAAGCTACTAAAATAAGAGAATAACTAGGGAAAAATAATAAAATAAATAGGAGTCTAATATGCTCGCCAAACACTCAACCCAACTCTAAACTCTATCCAGAATACCTGCAAAATAAAAGTTGGGGTCCACCGTCAGTGGCGAGTAACTAGACTGTCCTACTTAGAAGTAGGACCAAACCACATAGAACAACAGGTTAGAAAACACGGAAACAATACGATACCACGACGATCATACAAACATGCAACTTAATTATCAAATTACGCAGCGGCACGACATAATCGTAACCAAACATCATCATTCCACAATTCCATCATAACTCAATAACACGACAACTCAAGATCAATTCAAAAAACCGTATCAAGACTCCGCTCGGTCTACAACCGATAACATGACCAACAACAAACAGACTTGCCTCGCTCAGTTCATCACCGATAAACCGATAGACCCGCTCAGTTTATCACAGATAAACCGATAGACATGACCCGCTCGGTCTTCAACCGATCGACACGATCCACTCGGTCTTCAACCGATAGACATGACACGACTCTGACTCTCAAACAATCACACAAAACTTGCCCCGCTCAGTTCATCACCGATGAACCGATAGACCCGCTCTGTTTATCATCGATAAACCGATAGACATGACCCGCTCGGTCTTCAACCGATAGACATGACTCGACTCGACAAGGACTCATAGAACACCATTTATATCATCACACGAATTCAATACACGCGTCATCTCACAATCGTATCATCTAACCATCAATCATCAAGCTAACTTTCATCAATAAATTTCACAATCAACAACAACAATTAGGCAACCCATACGTTTATCGTCAATATCAAAACATACACTTCAAGATTCTCAATCCAAGACCAAGATTCATCAAAACAACAGCTACACAGTTCATATGATTCAAGAATATAACATGGGATATCAAGATACACTTAAACTAATAAAGATTCATGCTTAAACACATAATCATACATAAAACAACAAACAAAACTCATGCTTGCTATTACAATAACCTCACGCATGAAATACATAACAAAAATACAAACTTGCTACTACCACTAAAAATATATGATTTCAAGGTCAATGCTTTAAGTTTAAATAGCCAAAGTCATGCTTACGTTAACCAAGTTCTATGCTTGAATATCTACATCATGTGCCATCAACCACATCACCCAAGATTAAGTCAACAATTATAGCAAAACTTTTGTATCAACATCAAAAGAAAACAAACGGTGCAATGCTAGAAAGTTCATCATGATTTGGAGATCATGATTATAAAACGAAAACAAAAAAAAAACAAAAAAACTATGCTTTGACTCCTCATGTTCACGCACAAAACAAGAAGCAAGAATGATCCAAGAATCGGTCAAAGCAACAAGATACGAGAGAAACATCAAAAAAAAAACTTAACAAATTAAATTAAGATCCATGCTTTCACGCATTACATAGTCAAGAACCAAACAAGAAACCATTGATTTGCAAAGAAATTCATACGAGATTAACCGTTAAAGATCATATAATATATGGGCATGAAAGAATTAAACAAGATACATCAAGATTCGAAGAAAAATCAACAAAGAAACAAGATAAATCACCCTAGAACTACACGGCATATACGCATGAATTATCAATCAACAACATCAAACTATCTAACCTTATTATCCTATGTAATCCAATCCTATTCCTAAGTAGGAGAGCTAGTTACCTATTGGAAGGAAGACACAAAACCACGCACAAAACGTGACGCTCGAACTCGCCTGAGACCACGGTTTCACACAGCCCAAATACAAAGCATGGTCAATCTTTTACGAACTTGATCAATCTTCAAGAAAATAGAAGGTTGATTGATCTTTGTGGTTTGGATTGGAAGGAAAAGAGAAGTGAAATTTTTTTTTGGAAGAAAGGCTTGATTGCCGTGAAAGAGGAGCAAGGAGAGAGGAAAGATGTTTGAGTTTTAAAGTTATAATGAAATAAAGGAAGAGAAGTGTGGGCTTTGGTATATAAATAGATTAAGGAATTACTAGATAATAGGATGAATATTAGGTATTAAATTAATGGGTAAAACAATCATAGGGCCGGTTAGGGAAGGTTTAAAGTAAGGATTTGGGCTAGCTTCAAATAATAAAATTAAGTCTTTTGGGCCCAAATCGGATGATTCGGACTTTAAGGCTTAGTTTGACACGAAATTTTACGGCCCAAAAATCCGGGTCGTTACAATCTCCCCTCCTTAACAAAATTTCATCCTCGAAATTTCATAAGGAAGCATACGTAATACGTAAACAAACAAACACAACATACTATGCTAGAAAGATTACCTGCGATGTCTTCGGGTTGAGCTACTGCTTCTTATGGGGTCATGCAGAAGACACGGTTGCGCACGGGGGCCTTGTGATCAGGGTCAATTCCTTGCTTCTTCGGACAGAAAAATGACTTGTGACCCGGTTGACCGCACTTGTAACACACTATGGGGGTACCATCACATCTTCTACCTGGGTGCAGAATTTGCTTGCAGCTGTTGCATATTTTCAGACGCGGTTCTCGAACGGTTTGACTGGCACGCTGAGGATCGTTGCCATCTTCATATCGGGGCCTCTTGGTTGCAGGTTGATGGAAGGACTCCTGCGACCTCTTTCTTGCTTCGTCTTCCTCCGCTATCGATGCGTGGATCTCGAGGGCTACTTCATAGGCTCGCTGAAAGGTCGTAACACCGCTGCTGATTACGTGAACTCGGATGCGGGGATCCATCTTCTTGATATACCTCTTAACCCTTTCTGATTCCGAGGAAATCACTGACGTGGCAAACCTGGATAGTTCAGTGAACTTATCCGTATAGGCTTGCACGGACATCGATCCTTGAGTCAAGGTGAGGAATTCCTCTTGCTTTTGCCATCGGAGCTCATCGGGATAGAATCTCTCCTGAAGCTTCTCCACGAATTTTGTCCAGAGGACTAACTCTCCTGGTTCGAGCCCTGGCTGGATCGTACTCCACCAATTGTCCGCTTCTCCTTTGAGGTAGTAAGTAGCAATTGGAACCTTCTCCGACTCGGGACACGCAGTAGCCTCGAACAGTTTCCTCATCTCTCGAACCCAGCATTCTAGCACCACCGGATCAGCAGTGCCCTCGTAGGTCGGGGGTCGATGATGGGCGATTCGGTCAAAGGTAGACCGTTGACTGGAGGGTTGAACGCCTCGTTGTGCTAAAGTGAGGATTGCACCCCTTAATGTGCGACGACGGTTCCGAGCATTGATGAAACGAGTTGAATACGCCATCCTGCAAAAGAGTAACCAGATTAAGAAAGATAACACAACGACACAAGAAACCTAGGAAACTAAAGAATAAAATCATTCTTAACCCGTGGATTGACCGTTCTCGTGGTATAGCTAACTATGTTAACTCTCGGAATAATTAAGCACACAATCTCTCGGGTTACTTATGGAGAAGTAACCTAAAGTTTGGCTCTGATACCAACTGTAACGACCCGTATTTTAGCAACGTTGTTTTCGGAGAAAACAACAATACGAGTCTTCAAATAATTAAAAGGTTGCAACAATAAATTAATTAAACACAGCGGAAGCTCTAAACTTAGTCATTTTATTTAATAAACATTAATGTCAACCCCAATTAATGGAATCGACATGGTTCTTATTACAACTTAAGCTACTAAAATAAGAGAATAACTAGGGAAAAATAATAAAATAAATAGGAGTCTAATATGCTCGCCAAACACTCAACCCAACTCTAAACTCTATCCAGAATACCTGCAAAATAAAAGTTGGGGTCCACCGTCAGTGGCGAGTAACTAGACTGTCCTACTTAGAAGTAGGACCAAACCACATAGAACAACAGGTTAGAAAACACGGAAACAATACGATACCATGACGATCATACAAAAATGCAACTTAATTATCAAATTACGCAGCGGCACGACATAATCGTAACCAAACATCATCATTCCACAATTCCATCATAACTCAATAACACGACAACTCAAGATCAATTCGTAAGACCGTATCAAGACTCCGCTTGGTGTACAACCGATAACATGACCAAGAACAAACAGACTTGCCTCGCCCAGTTCATCTCCGATGAACCGATAGACCCGCTCAGTTTATCACAGATAAACCGATAGACATGACCCGCTCGGTCTTCAACCGATAGACACGACCCGCTCGGTCTTCAACCGATAGACATGACACGACTCTGACTCTCAAACAGTCACACAAGACTTGCCCCGCTCAGTTCATCACTGATGAACCGATAGACCCGCTCTGTTTATCATCGATAAACCGATAGACATGACCCGCTCGGTCTTCAACCGATAGACATGACTCGACTCGATAAGGACTCATAGAACACCATTTATATCATCACATGAATTCAATACACGCATCATCTCACAATCGTATCATCTAACCATCAATCATCAAGCTAACTTTCATCAATAAATTTCACAATCAACAACAACAATTAGGCAACCCATACGTTTATCGTCAATATCAAAACATACACTTCAAGATTCTCAATCCAAGACCAAGATTCATCAAAACAACAGCTACACAGTTCATATGATTCAAGAATACAACATGGGGTATCAAGATACACTTAAACTAATAAAGATTCATGCTTAAACACATAATCATACATAAAACAACAAACAAAACTCATGCTTGCTGTTACAATAACCTCACGCATGAAATACATAACAAAAATACAAACTTGCTACTACCACTAAAAATATATGATTTCAAGGTCAATGCTTTAAGTTTAAATAGCCAAAGTCATGCTTACGTTAACTAAGTTCTATGCTTGAATATCTACATCATGTGCCATCAACCACATCACCCAAGATTAAGTCAACAATTATAGCAAAACTTTTGTATCAACATCAAAAGAAAACAAACGGTGCAATGCTTGAAAGTTCATCATGATTTGGAGATCATGATTATAAAACGAAAACAAAAAAGACAAAAAAACTATGCTTTGACTCCTCATGTTCACGCACAAAACAAGAAGCAAGAATGATCCAAGAATCGGTCAAAGCAACAAGATACGAGAGAAACATTAAAAAAAAAAACTTAACAAATTAAATTAAGATCCATGCTTTCACGCATTACATAGTCAAGAACCAAACAAGAAACCATTGATTTGCAAAGAAATTCATACGAGATTAACCGGTAAAGATCATATAATATATGGGCATGAAAGAATTAAACAAGATACATCAAGATTCGAAGAAAAATCAACAAAGAAACAAGATAAATCACCCTAGAACTACACGGCATATACGCATGAATTATCAATCAACAACATCAAACTATCTAACCTTATTATCCTATGTAAACCAATCCTATTCCTAAGTAGGAGAGCTAGTTACCTATTGGAAGGAAGACACAAAACCACGCACAAAACGTGACGCTCGAACTCGCCTGAGACCACGGTTTCACACGGCCCAAATACAAAGCATGGTCAATCTTTTACGAACTTGATCAATCTTCAAGAAAATAGAAGGTTGATTGATCTTTGTGGTTTGGATTGGAAGGAAAAGAGAAGTGAAATTTTTTTTTGGAAGAAAGGCTTGATTGCCGTGAAAGAGGAGCAAGGAGAGAGGAAAGATGTTTGAGTTTTAAAGTTATAATGAAATAAAGGAAGAGAAGTGTGGGCTTTGGTATAAAAATAGATTAAGGACTTACTAGATAATAGGATGAATATTAGGTATTAAATTAATATGTAAAACAATCATAGGGCCGGTTAGGGAAGGTTTAAAGTAAGGATTTGGGCTAGCTTCAAATAATAAAATTAAGTCTTTTGGGCCCAAATCGGATGATTCGGACTTTAAGGCTTAGTTTGACACGAAATTTTACGGCCCAAAAATCCGGGTCGTTACAGCTAGAGGAAGAAGTTTCCTCCTTCAAAAAAGGGTTGGTACAAAAGATTTTGGAAGCCAAGCAGGCCTACAAGGAGAAAGTGGCCGAGGCCTGGGAAGTGGCCTACGCTGGTTCGTCTTTTAACCATCTTAGTCGCGCCATAGACTGGGTGGATATGAAGAACTTGGCCGAGAAAGTTGGTCGCCCCCCTCCTCCATACCCGTCTGATACTGAAGACGAAGGAGGAGAGGAGGAGGAAGAAAATGAGGGCCAAGACAATTACGAAGATGGTGCTGAGGCCTGATTAGAAGAGACTAGTTTAGTTTTTATTTAGTTTTTAGTTCCTGTAGGCGGTTGGTCCGCCATGCTTTGTAATAGTTTAAACCTATCATGAATAAAACTAGTCTTTATTTTCATCATCTCTCGACTTTTGAAATTATTTCAGCACTCTGAATTTACTTTTTAGAAGTATATTATGCCCCTGAGCAATGCAGTCGGTTTACAAAGTCTGACTGATTGTTCGGCAATTTATCTTGGCAATTGTTCTTTGCCAAATAAGTTGGGGGGCAATCAATCAGATACCTGATTGCCCTTAAACCGAGTGTATTGCTCAATGTGACATTTACACATTTTAGGGCTCGTCCCATCCTGGTTGGGTTATCATTTGACTTGGGAAGCCATTATAAAATCTTAAAATTGCCATGTGGAATTTAATTTCCAAAAATGAGTCTTTATTTTGGGCCTAAAGTGATAAAGCCAATTTTTAGGATTTTTTATAGCAAACTACTTATATTGGGCCCCCAACTTGCTTTTAGGAGCAATAAATGCTATAGGGGTAAAATTGGAATAATGGAATTATGCGGAGCGCTTATAAATACCACTTGCTTTTCTTTCATTTTTCACAACATAAATTGCAATTTTTTGAGAGAGAAAGAAGAGAGAGAGAAGTTTAGAAGTCTTCCCAACTTCGTGAAAAAGAATGTCTAACGACAGCAAGCTTCCAAGGGAGAAACATGAGGGCGAGGGCTCAACTCACATGGGCACGCTGCCGGTCGAAGAATATATATGAAGGTTTCATAGATGAGGAGCGCTTCCTGAATCTGAAGTATAATGCGCGGTTGAAAGAATGGGAAGAGATGAAGAAGTGCCTTCCTGATGGAGAGGGCTTGACTCGAGCTGAAAAAGGGAAGAGGTGCCCCAAGAAAGGGAAGAGACGTCCGCGGGAGAAGAATAACCGAGGGGTTGTGATTCGGCCGGTCTCCAATGAGGCGGAGTACAGGCACAGAGTTGAAGAGGCCTGGAATAAAGCTTATCCATCCATGGATTTTGGGTATCTTCGTGAATTTCTGGACTGGACCGACGAGAAGAGCTAGTGTGAGCAAACTGGTCGGCCTTGTCCTTCGACTCCTGTGGTACCTGATCCAGAGGAGAGTGATTAGGCTTAGCTGCACTTAGGAGTGCAAATTTTTTTTGTTTTATATATAGCGTTTTAGCCATGGCAAGTGCTGATCCTTGCCCATTTTGTATTGCATGGTACTTAATTTATAAAAGGTTTTATTTTATGGTTTATTTGAATCATTGCCAATTTGATTATTTGCATAATGGCTCAGTCTTAAAAAGCCGAGACCCCTGTTTGTTAATAACACAGGTTTTTCGAATGGCTCGGCCAGTTCTGGCCGAAAAACCCTGTAAGGAATCATTTAAGATTTTTAAATGGCTCGGCTAATTACAGCCGAA
Organism: Salicornia ramosissima; assembly: GCA_951394345.1. NCBI lineage: Eukaryota > Viridiplantae > Streptophyta > Magnoliopsida > Caryophyllales > Amaranthaceae > Salicornia > Salicornia ramosissima. The sequence continues at coordinate 17,042,772 of OX596235.1, forward strand.
GCACCACTTAGTGAATCATTTTTGATTTTTGAATGTCCCAACCAGTTACAGCCGAGACATCCTTATTATGAAACACCTGGAAATGTATTAGGGGGCATGGGTGGCCACCCTTCATCCTCGTGAACCTAGTCACTATTGCCCCTTTGTTGGGGGCCAATTAATGGGAAATGGAAACTTGGTGCTTAGATTAGCAACACAGGCATTTGGTCTTATTACTATAAACGAAATAGTTGACACTTGCCTTTAAAATATTCACTTTGAAAGTGATGGGGCCTTTTGGGACCTGGTCCTGCCCTTTTTCATTAATATGAAATTTGATTACATTGTTTTTAACCGAGATCTTTTATTGAGATATTAAAAATAATACTTCCTCAGGTGATCCATATTCCATGAACGTGGCACAGCCGTTCCTTGCATTGTTTCAAGTCGGTATGTACCATCGTGCACTGCTTTAGTGACTTTGTAAGGACCCTCCCAGGTTAGAGTAATTTTACCCTCTTCGTTGGCTCGGCCTTGTGCCTCCATCTTTCGGAGCACGTAGTCGCGAATTCTCAGTGGACGATTCTTAACCTCTTTTTGTACTCCCGAGCCATCCTTAATTTATAGACTTCTTGTCTTAGCAGGGCATTGCCCCTTGTTTCTAGCAAGAAATCCATATTCAGCTTCATTGCCTCCCAATTTGCATTTTCGTCATAGAGCATGACTCGAAGAGTGGGCTCGTACATTTCGATGCGAAGAACCGCCTCTGCCCCATATACCATCATGAAAGGGGTTTCGCCAGTTGAGGACTTACTTGTAGTTCGGATAGACCAAAGCATATTTGGAAGTTCATCTGCCCACAAACCCTTGGCCTTTTCAAGTTTTTTCTTAATCCCATCCGAGATGGTTTTGTTGAAGGATTCAACTTGGCAATTTGTTTAGGGACGACCCACCGAGGCAAAGCAGTGTGCAATGCCTTGGTCTCGTAACCAAATCTTGAGCTGGGGAGTCTCGAACTGTGGACCATTATCAAACACCATAGCTTGCGGCACATCAAATCTTGTGATTATGTTTTTCCAGATGAAAGACTTGACATCACTTGTTTTGATACCCTTGACTGCCTCGGCCTCAACCCATTTAGAGAAATAGTCGACTGCCACAAATTCATAGCGTCGCTGGCCAGTTGTCGGAGTCTATGGACCGAGGATGTCCATTCCCCATTTAGCAAAGGGAAGTGGACTGGTAATAGGGACTAGAGCATTGGAAGGGAAATGTATAAGCTTGGCAAACCTTTGGCATTTGTCGCACTTTCTTACTTTCCACATAGCATCCTCTTTCAGTGTGGGCCAATAGTAACCGGTCCGAATGGCCTTTTCCGCAACAAAATCTGCAAGTGCTTGGCCTTTGATTGTTTTTCTAGGCTCAAAAGAGATGTTAAAAGCGTTGAGTTCCACCGCCCATTTTAACATTCGGCCGGAGGACTCTAACTTAGTGAAAGGTTGTTTCAATGGCTGATCAGTATAAACCACAAGAGGATGTGCCTTGAAATAAGGCCGGAGTTTCTTGGAAGCCATATACAATGCGAGCCCAAACTTCTCTATGGGGGGATACCGTAGCTCGGCATTCCTCAGAATATGGCATAAAAAGTAGACTGGATGTTGGACACCTTCTCGAACGGCTACCAGGACCGCACTTAGACAAAATTCTGAAACAGCTAGGTACATATACAATATTTCTCCTGGGATAGGGCTTATCAGCCTAGGCAAAGTGTGCATATGCTCCTTTAGCTTGGTAAGGGCCAATTCAGCGTCTTCTGTCCATTCAAACTTGGACTTTTTCTGACATTTATCCCCTGACCGGGACAGAAATCGACCTAGAGCAGCCAAACATTCGGTCAGCCTTTGAGTTTCCTTGATCGTCCTAGGGTAAGCCATGTCACTTACCGCCTTTACTTTGTCAGGATTCGCCTCTATGCCCCGTTGATCAATCATGAAACCTAGGAACTTGCCTGAGCCAACCCCGAAGACGCACTTCTTAGGGTTTAATTTCATGTTATATTTTCTAAGGGAATCGAATGTTTCCTTTAGGTCGGCCAAGTGATCAACCGACTCCTTGCTTTTGACGATTATGTCATCTATGTAAGCTTCTAGGTTTCGCCCTAACTGGTGTTGAAACACCATGTTTACCAACCTCTGAAAGGTGGCAGGGGCATTTTTCAAACCGAAAGGCATCACTGTATAGCAATATATAGACCCTGAGAAGTGATGAAAGCCGTTTTTTCTTGATCATCAGGGTTCATTGGAATTTGATGGAAGCCTGAGTTGGCATCCATGAAACTCATGAGAGCGTGTCCTGCTGTGGAGTCGACCAATTGGTCAATCTTTGGTAAGGGGAATCCATCCTTGGGGCAGGCCCGATTCAAATCTGTGTAGTCGACACACATTCGCCAACCCTTGTTAGGTTTGGGGACCAGTACAACATTGGCCACCCATTCAGGATAATAACAAGGGCGAATAAATCGAGCCTCCAAAAGCTTTTTGACCTCCTCAGCTGCTACTTTGTCCCTAAGTTCCCCGTGATTCCTCTTTTTTTGTCTGACCGGCTTCATGCCTGGTAGGATATTCAATTCATGACATACGATGCTCGGGTCAATGCTCGGCATCTCTTGAACAGTGAAGGCGAATACATCCTGATACTCCCTTAGGAGTGTTTCCAACATTCGGCTCTTATCATCCTCCAAAGACGATCCTATTTGCACAACTCGTTCTGGTCGATCGGCGTCGAGTATGACGTCACGAAATTCACCAACAGGCTAGGGCCGCGGCTCATCTGGGTTTGCTGACCCAATCATACAGATTTCTTGGTGCGACCCCTCGATCTATTTCTTTCTTCTCTTGGATAATGGTTGGACCTTGCTTTGTTGGTCTAGTGTGGATGAGGTCTTTATAGTGGCGAGGTAGCACTCTCGTGCAGTCTGCTGAACACCGTATAACGCCCCCACACTCCCATCATTATATATGAACTTCATTAGCATGAGATGTGGGACAATAACGGCTTTTGATACAGTTAATGTTGGTCGGCCTATGATGATATTATAGGTCGTCAGTTCTTTAACCACTAAGAACTTCGCGAACATATGTCGTGGCAACTCCTTGCTCCCCATACTGATAGGCGAAGTGACAACGCCTACTGGGTGAATAACACCTCCTCCGAACCCTATAATGGGGTAGTTTATAGGCTGGAGTGCATTGTCCTGGAACCTCAGCTTCTCAAGGCAAGAAAAGCTGATGGTGTCTGTTGAACTGCCAGTATCGAACAGGATCCTTTTAACCTTCAAATTTGCCACTTTGAACTCGACCACCAATGGGTCGTCATGAGGGGTTTGGATGATTGGTCGATCCTTCTCACCAATCAACACTTCTGGTAACTTGTCTTCCTTTCCCTCGGTATTCATGACCTATGAGAGGCTACGAAGGTGATCCTTCGCACCTGACAGGGCATCGCAACCCGCCAAAAATAACCTATATATCAATACTAGTGTAGCAGTGATAAGTAGGGTCAAAATCCACAGAGAAGCAAATTAATTTCTTTTATTACTAAAAAGTATGAATTATATAAAGGGCCTTTGTGATTGAATTATCCTAAATAACTAATAACTAAAGAACAGAAAATAAAGATTGAATTTTTATAAGAATAAACTGAATGATGGAAATTCTAGGGTTTAGGGTTTTGTGAGTGAAATCATAAACTAATTGAATTCCAATGTTCAATAATTCATTAACAAATTCTAACCAAGATCTAACAGGCTTTCGCAATTTATTAGATCTACAGATTTACATAACAGGCTCTCGCAATTTATTAAATAAATCTGACTAAAATCTTAAGTCTTAATGAAGTTTTCACCTTTCGGCTACCGACTAGATTATTACTCAAATTTATATGTTCAAACAGATTTTAGGGAATTAAAACTAGTCATGAATTGAAGAACAAAAGATTCACTTAATTTAAATCAATCAAACATAAGTTTCCCAAACCCTAGATCTAAATAACTACTCACACATATTTAAAAGAATCAAAGCAATAAATTTTATCATGATCAAAAGCATAAATAAAATACAGAGAGAAAAAACAATACCAGAATTAAAGGAAGGAAGATCTTGAATTGAATACTTGATTAATTGAATTCAAAAGAACTAAATTGTGTTTACAAAAGAAAGTTTTAATTTTTAAACCCTAGAAAACAGAATAAAACCCTAAAGAAAGCATAAGAAGTTACAAGGGATTCTCCTAGGTATTTATAAGCAAGCTGGGCTCTAAACGGAGCCTCGAACACCGGCCCCGGTACGGGGTACATGCACCCCGGTACCGCAGTTGTCGCTGGGGCCAAATTTGAGATTTTTTTGAAATATCGAGCATATCGTCGTGCAACAACCCCGACCGGGGTACATGCACCCCGGATCGGGGCAGACGCTGGCAAAATTATGTTTCATGTTTGAAAAGCAGAGGTACAGGGGCAGCAACCACCCCGGTACCGGGGTACATGCACCCCGGACCGGGGTTTGTGCAAGGTGGCTCAGCAGCAGCTTGCATTTGCCAGCATTGGCCCCGATACCGAGGCACATGCACCCCGTACCGGGGCACGTGCACCCCGTACCGGGGTTTGTGCAAAACTCTTCAGAAGTGCTCCGAAGCTTGCAAAAACTGGAAACAATCTCTCCCAGATACAGCTCGAACTAATTTTATGATTTTCAGTCCTCTTAGAGCGGATTTTAGCTAATTCTTGTCAAAAACAAGGAAAAGACACAAAACACTCCAAACCGACTTATTAGCAGCAAAAACGGCTTCTAAGAGCACGGTTAGCACAATAAAACTATACAAAATAAGGAGGAAAAACACATAATAAACCAAATTATCAAACTCCCCCAAGCCAGCCTTTTGCTTGTCCCCAAGTAAAACAAGCGCAGAAGTACCAAACAAATCATGCCCAAGTTTTCAAAAACAAACTCAATGACTCAAAGTATCAATACATTGTGCAATTCAAAGCTAGCTATATCAAATCCACTAGAACCACTCATTGGCCTGTTCTAATTATTCAATCTCAGTCAACCATATGTGTATCAAGAATTTAGTTTAGCTATACTCACGGGCCACTCCACTCTTTTGTGGTGGGCTCAAAGTACGCCCAAGCGCTCTCCACCCATCAAAGAATGTCAATGTAATGCAGCATAACCCTCCCAAACTCACAGTCACTCATGTGTTTATTAAGGGTTAAATGTCACTCTGCCTGATAGTCGACTCGGAATGTAACTAATGCCTCATCCTTGACAAGTGATTTTATTCATCTAACTAGAATACAATTTCGGATTATCAAAAGGTCTTTTATGAGTTTAAATCGTGGCTAGGGATAAGGGTAAGATACATTTCGGCCATGTGGTGGTGAAAATCCAACAAGGGGAGCAGAAACAAAGTGAAATAAAGAATAAGAAAACTGATGTGGTTATCTAATTCCCCGACTCCTACAAAACAACCAACACTAATCACCAAAACAGTTTTTCCAAATCAACCCAACATTTTAAAATAAAGTTCAAACAGAGGAAGAATACATTTAAAGTTAACATTATTTTCATTTTTCTTCCTCTTTTATTGACTTTTATTCACTCTTGTATACTTTCATTCATTTTTATTCATTTATATATATATATATATATGTATATATATATGTATATATATATATATTTTTCTTCATTTTTTTTATTGACATTTAAATCGACATGGAGTACTTAATAAACAATCATTTCCATGGGCTTTGTAAAAGAGCACCCGAAAACTAAAGAAATAAGATTCCCAAAATCAACTAGAGATGTACCCGAACTCCACACCTATCATTCTGAACTAACCTCCCCCAAGCCAACCTAAGGAATGTTGCAAATTTTAGGCTAATCAGGGTTGAAATGTGGTTAATCAATAAAATGAAAGTTAAGGCTGCAAATTAGGTATCAAGGGATAAATATTAAATCTAATGTTGTTCGGGAAAACCTAAAGAAGTGAATGCCTTTATCATCCAATCCGAAACTGTACCTAAATTAGACTACTGGTGTAAGAAGTTCTCACAAGGCAAGGAACAAGGACCTAGGTTAAGGCAATTAGTCACACTAGGAACACACAAGAAATGAATCGAGCAGGCTCAAATCCTCACAATTCAAGCTATACGGTCCAAGATCCACACATAGTTGAACAGAGCTAAACACTAGAGGGGATAAAGTGATCAAGCATCAAATCAACAGCCACTAATCCATGCATATGAAATCAACTACCAAGTCAAAGTTTTCTAAAACAATCAAGGGCATGAATCATCGGCTAAAATCAAGGCCGAAGCCTGCAACTAAAACCAGTCAAAAATCCCAAGTAACTAAAACCAGTCAAAAATCCCAAAATAAAATTAAGAGTAAATTACTTAGTGGACTTGTATTGGACTATTAATAATGTGAGGCTTAATTTGAACCTGCAAAGTACCATACAATGTTAGGCATAACTTATATTATAATATTCACCAAATAAAATTATAAAAGTTATGGAAATATTTTTCTAATAAAATTAAGTTGATTAGGTTGAATACTCGTTCAACAATTTCTGCACAAGTTATTTTAAACATAAAACCTTTTCATCTTAACTTAGTAAAAAGATATTATTTTATAAAAATCTTTCAACTCCATAAAAAAATATTATTTTATCAAATAAAAAATATTTTTTTATTTGCATAAATATTTCTAAGATGAAATATATTTTTCCCATCAACTCCATTTTCATAAATATTAATTTTATCTTTATTTATTATGCCTAATAATATAATACTTATGTGTCCTTACTCCTTTTGTGATATTCCTTTACCTATTCTAATATACTAACTTGAAGAAAAATAAACTCTTATTTTTCTCCTCAATATATTTGTGTTCCGACTATGAAACGTCTTCTCCATTTGCTTCTACTCTGAAGCTTCTCATAAATAGACTTTTTCTCTTTGAAGTTATCACTCAATAAGAACTTCATTTATTCATGCATGTTGTATACAACGTCTCGTGTTAGATCAACTTCATATGACTTGTCCAATAGAATATAATATGCACATCTTAAACACATGTTAGTTAGATAATCATCATTTGTTTACAATCATCAAAACCATACATAATAACTCATCATTTTGGATGTATGATTCATTTATCTAAGCATGAGGAAGCTTAGCTACAATAATCTTCATCACTTTTGTTTTTAAAACCATTTTTTTGATAGAAAATGATTGATTTTTGAAACAAATTAAATTAAGCAAAATAACCTATAATTATAAACAAAGTTAATATGTATGAGTGGAAGTTTGGGATGAACATAAACATGTTCACCCTCATTTCCTTCCACTCTTGACTTGAAAGATCACACTTTTTTTATTGTTTGAAAGGGAATTTTGAGTGGTTAGAAGTGTTTAACAAGTTAAAGCCAAGTTAAACAAATAAATGACTAATAAAAACAAGTGATTATCTTTATTTAGTCACTAGTTAAAGAAAATTAATTAAAGTATAACAAATATAAAATTAATGGAATAGTAAAATTGATTTTTTAAGGATCTCGGTTTATACCTTAAACGGTTGTTAGGTATGATTGCACTTGATTAGGAGAGTTGATTAACTTGAATTTAATGATTTATGATTTTTTGTGATTTTGTGGATTTTTTTGTGATTTTTTTTTTTTTGTGAATTTTTGAGGGATGTTTATGATGGAGAAAGTTGAAGGAGTTTGAGAAAAAGTTGAGAGTGTTAAGAAAAATCAAATTTGCAAAAGTTTTTGAGTTGGTAAATGTTTTGGGAGAAAAGTTGGAGAGAAAGTTTGAGAGTTAAGGAAAATCAAATTGGTAAAAAGTTGGGAAAATGGAGGGAGTAGAGGGGTATTTATAGGGGAGTTTGGTTGGAAAAATAGGGTAGAATGAGAGAAATCCGCCCATAGTGAGTCATCAACGGCGGCAGACCGCCTGTCAGCCGCGGGGTCCACCTCTCAGTGGGCGAAATTCGCCCAGCCAGGGTCTTCTGCGCACAAGTTGACTCATATTTTGACCATAACTTGAAGCCCAAGTATCGAAATTGGACGTGTGAGGTACCGTTGGAAAGCTCTTGAAGTCTATGTTCCAATGCAAGTGGTCCCGCATCATAATTCCTTATACATTAAGAGATATTTCCAGTTTAGTGAAGGGTGGTCAGTTTCAAACTGTGTTTGGTTTCAGTGTTTTGGCCATAACTTTGTGCTCGGGACTCAGATTTGGGCATACCGCAAGGGGTTGGGAAGCTCTTGACGAGGCCTACGTAACCTTGTAGGTTCCGTAGATGGCCAGGGTTAGGCTCGGGAAAGAGGTTTTTGGACTTTGATATGGGATTGACCAGGGTTTGACTTTGGTTTTAGGGTTTGACCTTGGCTTTGGGGTGTAGACGAGATTGGTTTAAGCTTGGCTAGAAATTAATCAGGAACTTTTGAGAAGTATTTATTATTTTTGGAATAGTGCAATCATATCCTAACCCGAATGAGAGTGTTTAACTCGTCATCGATCCTCTTTTGGGGAGACACCAAAATTAGGTGTCTACAGAAGCCCCCTCTTTGGCCGAGTCCGCAGAGACGTAAGTCTCATAGGACGTTTGTCAAAGTATTATGAATGGGACGGAGGGCGGCTGTAATGTTTCTGTGCTTACAACCTCCCTTTTCCCCCTTGTCCTGCAAAGGGGAAACAAAAAGAAAGATAGCCGATGAATTTTGAAATCATTGGATGATGCAAACCTGTGGGGTCTTCTGGGTCATCCAAGGTGACTTTTTGAAAGTGGTACGGGGTTATAAGCTGTCCCGAAGCTGCATCTGAGAGGGTGTGGGGTTATAAGTTGTCCCGAAGCTGCGTGCGGGGTTTTTGAGCTGTCCCGAAACTGCATGCGGAGTTTTAAGCTATTCCGAAGCTGTAGCGGTAGGGGAGGAATTTTAGGCTAGAATCCCGAAACTAGAGATAATTGCTTGTGTGGGAATTTTGGGCTACAATTCCGAAACTAGAGATTGCTTGTGTGGGAATTTTGGGCTAGAATTCCAAAACTAGATAGTGCTAGGGGGAGTTTTGTCGGTCAGAACCCTGAAAACTGCCATTAACATTGAGAGGGAGTTTTGTCGGTCAGAACCCCGGAAACTGCCTCAGCTTCGAATGGTGGAGGTTTCGACTGAGAGATTTTGATTGGATTTGAACTTGTAGCTTGACTCTTGGGATTCTGAATTTGAATTTTTTACTCTTAACTGGGGATTGAATTTGAATTTTGAATTTGAATATATGATATGGTGCGATATTTAATTTCTTTCTTAGAGGTTTGAAAAAGGTTTTTGTGATGAAAGGTAAATTTTTGAGTAAAAGGGGCTTATTATCATTTTTTGAATTTTGGATTTTGGTTTCATTGGGGATCTGGTGAAGGGTAAATTTTCGAGTACAAGGGGGCTTATCATTTTTTGAATTTTGGGTTTTGATTTCAGTGGGGATAATTTTGAACTCTTTCTTTTTCATTGGGGATGGTTTGAATTTTATGTGCTTCATTGGGGATTGGTGGGATTTTTAAACTAGAACCCTCAAACTAGATGGGAATTTTGTGCTAGAATTTCGAGACTGGGAATTGACTGAATAAGAATTTTTGGCTAGAAATCTGAAACTAGAGACTAATTGTGTAGGAGTTTTGGGCTAGAATTCCAAAACTAGAGATTGACTGTGTAGGAATTTTTGGCTAGAATCCCGAAACTAGAGATTGACTGAATAAAAAATTTTGGCTAGAATCCCGAAACTAGAGATTGACTGAATAGGATTTTTTGGCCAAAATCCCGAAACTAGAGATTGACAGGATAGGAATTTTTAGCTAGAATCCCGAAACTAGAGATTGACAGAATAGGAATTTTTTTTCTAGAATCCCGAAACTAGAGATACTTATCGGATATCGTGTTTGGGCAGGGTGCTTTTCTCTACGTGACCAGAGAAGGCACTAGCTCAGGCTTTGGAGGAGGATGAGTCTGATCAGGACATCGATGACATATCGGTGCACCGTGCTGTGCCGGCTCGCCGAGACGACGGGCATGTCTGGGGCACGCGTGACTTTGTTTAGGGCTGGGAGGAGGCTGGCCGCCCTCTGGTGCACTGGCCGGGGGCCCATTCCTCCATTAGCCCAGGAGGGGCATGGTATGCTGCCTTTTCTTTGTCGTGCAGGATTCGGGTGATTGAGCATATGTTGTTACTAACTTGTTGGGTTTTGCTTTTGCCTTCTCAGGATGACCAGCAGAATGTTGTGGTGCTTTCTTGTAAAGCATTGGTGCGCTTGCATGGGGTGATTATGCAAGCGCAAGGGAGGCTCCTGCGTTGGCAATTATAGCTTAATCAATTTTCTTTTACTGTTGAACATATACAGGGATCAAAGAACTCTCTAGCTGACAGTCTAACTATAGATTAGCCAATGGCATCATCATCCAACCTAAAGCCAATTTACAAGAAGATGAAACAACAACCTTCTACAGAGATAAGGGGACTCTTGACTATAGAACGGGAAACTCTAATTAAAGAAACACAAGAAGAATTTGTGAGGGTGTCACCCACCACGAAGGCTTTGATGCAGGCCTTAATATCATCAGCAAAGAACAGATGCAGAGATGGATTAGTAAAAGGATGCCATGGAACTGTCCGAAGGTTTCTTGTGTTAGAAATACAAGAAAACCTACAAAAACTTAACTATGATCTACAGAATATAATTCTTGATAAAATTAAAGTTAATGATTTCAAAGCATGGTACTTTGAGGTCGTAACAAGAAATTATAAGTTCTACGATATATTCGATATGTGGGGAAGCCACATACGCTATGTTAAAAATTTTGGTGTAGGAACCATGGTAATAGATATGAATCCTATTTATCATGATTGTGGGTATGCTAGAGCAAATCTTCAGGCTTGGAAGTATGGCATGATACATGGATGTCATTCTATACCATTCCCAGGAAGTTACCTATTTGAGCATCTCACCAAGTTCCAGAAGTATATATTTAAAAGGGTCGAGGATTACAGAAAAGAATATCTCCGGACAACTATGGAAATACAATGTGCAAATATAGAGGTCAGAGAAGGAAAGATTGATCCTCCCCATTATCTCATAATGCTAAACCAAAAGGTTCGATATGTCAAGAGCCAATAAGTAGAAGGCAACAAAGAGTAGATGATCCAGTAAAGGGAAGAGCATTTGGGTTCTTCTATATTGCTCAATATATCAATCGAGCTTTGGAAAGGCAAAACAGTCCAGAACATCCCATTGAAGCTCCTATAATATTCCATGTTGGAAACACCACAGTAATAGCACCAGGAGAAATGCAACCATATTTTAGAGAATGGCTAGTTCATACAGAATCCGTCCATGACTACTTAGAAGAAGTTGAAGCTGGAAAATTTTTATCAGAAGAAGGAAGAGGTTATCTGCTAGACACTTTTCTAACTTGGGATGAGACTTATGCAGCTAGATATTTTGGAGATATTTTCATGGAAGAAGATGCTGATGATCATGAGAATTGGGAATCCAATGTTGGAGATGAAGGGATGTACATCATCAGAATGGAGTAGGACCGGCAAAAAATAAGCATGTGACTACTTTTGTAAAATAGTGTCTTTACTTTTGCTTTTACTTTTACTTTTAGTGTGTGGTATGTAGTTGCTGAAGTCTTGTAACCATTCAGAAGGGATTCAATGCTTGGATACTCCTTCTATAAATAGAGAGCTTAGGAAGCTTAGTAGAGGCAGACTTGAGCTAGAAAAATTTAGAGAGAGAAAAACTCAAGTCATCTAGAGAAAAATAGCCTTAAGAGAAAGAATGAGATTCCATCTCTCATAAGAGCAAAGCATATCTAGAAATCATTCTGAGTGTTTAAGTTTGTAAAATTTCTTTAAATTAATAAAAGTTTTTTTTAGAAGGGAATGTTATCCTTTCGAACCTTATATCTTAAATGATTAATTATTCTGTTTAAACTCTTATCATCTAAACACAAAATATTATAGAGTGAGACTATGGTCTAAGGTAGGAAACGTATTAGATCTGTGTTGTGTCTGATCTAAGGGAAGCAAGGTTGTGGTTAGCTACCACAATAAAGCCAGAAGCTTAGGAACGCCGGAGGATCCAGTGCCGACTAAGTTCAGGTATCGGTCAAAGCTCTCTATCCGTAATTATTTTGCGAAGCATGGTGGACTAATGAGCAACTAGAATAACTTATATAGATATAAGTAGTAGAATAGTGATAATTAGTACCATAAAAGTTATCAAAAGGTTAATCGAATATTAATTTGCATAATAATAATCTGCATATTATTAATATTGTTATTGTTGTATTAAGTAAGCAAAGCTTAAAATCACTTAATTTTAGCACAAGTACTAAATCATAAATAGTAAAAGTTGAAGGATAATATTAGAAATATTTTGGTGAGGTGGACATTATTTATGTAAATAGTTTTGAAGTAACATTAGATTTGGTAAATAAATTTGTGGGAAGCATTATTTATGTTAAACACTCTCTTTTTAATATTAAATCCCACAGATAATTTCAGAATTCCCCTCCGTTTTCGGTCATGTTATATTGACAGAGTCAAATAAGGGTGTGTTTGATTGGGGGTAATAATCAAAAGGAATGAGAATCAAGTGCCCCCATTCCCTTTGATTGTGTTTGTTAGACCACTTTTACCATTCACATTCCCTTACCCATTCCCCTAATCTAACACTTTTCTAAACCCTCCTCCCCTCTATCTTTTGCATTCCCTTTCCTCACCCTTCACCTAACCACCACCCAACCACCCCACCCACACCCACACCCACGAACCCAACCTCTCAGCCCCACCCTACTAACCCTAACCACCCCAAACACCCAAATTAAAAAAAACTCCCAACCACCTCCACCACCACCTACACCACCCCCCGCCGAACTGCCTCCCCCCGCCGCCCCTTCGCCACCCCCTTTCCCCACCCTTCACCTAACCACCACCCCAATCCAACCCAGCCCCACCCCCACCCACACCCATGAACCCAACCACTCAGCCCCACCCTACTAACCCTAACCACCCCAAACACCCAAATTAAAAAAAAAACTCTCAACCACCTCCACCACCCAAATTAATAATCTGCATATTATTAATATTGTTATTGTTGTATTAAGTAAGCAAAGCTTAAAATCACTTAATTTTAGCACATTTGTACTAAATCATAAATAGTAAAAGTTGAAGGATAATATTAGAAATATTTTGATGAGGTGAACATTATTTATGTAAATAGTTTTGAAGTAACATTAGATTGGTAAATAAATTTTTGGGAAGCATTATTTATCTTAAACACTCTCTTTTTAATGTCAAATCCCACATATAATTTCAGAATTCCCCTCCGTTTTCGGTCATGTTATATTGACAGAGTCAAATAAGTGAATAAGTTAAAATTCTTTCCTCTTGAAAACTGAGGCTGTTGAAGGTGACTCAATCTGGTTTATATTCTTTGCCACAGTATTTGTTTGAACGGCAGAGATTGTAAGGAGACTCTTCTTCTCCGAGAGAACTTAATACCAGCTTAGCGGCATCAATTTGAGGTAAAGATTCGATCTTTGTTAGGTTTTCTTCTATTATGTTTAATTATAATTATAATGATGGAATATATATGAATTTAATTGGAGTATTTTGTTTGTTAGTGGTTAATTTGATTGAAACTAGGGTTTGATAGTCATTTGAATTTTTAATTGGAGTATTTATTTGTTTGATTTGATTGGGTGATGAGTGACTGAAATTAGGGTTTGATGCGATTAATTTCAGGGGATGGAAAGCACCAGCAGCACCACCGTCTACTTGTATATGTCTCATACTATGGGAACCATAGCGAATACCTTGTTTGCCATTCCATTAGACCCCTCTAATTTTAATTATAAGCAGCAACAAAAAAAGAAGAAGAACGGGATTGAGACTGATAATGATTATGATTATGATAGTGTTACTGGTTTACAGAAGATAGAGCCAATCATAGAGTTTCCGAGGTCAGAATTCCCTCGACAGATGGCCTGTGAAAAGCTGGGTTCCAAGTTCTACTTCTTGGGCGGAGAGCGCTTTCCTCCTGACCACCCCGACGATCCCGCTACTCGTATTTATCCTCCCCATGTTTATGTATTCGATGAGGACCTTTATCAAAGCCAAGGCAAGGCGGTTGTTCGGAAATTAGAGGTTGGGATGGCCTCAGGGAAGCCTAGCCCGATGACATTTACAGCCGATGGAAAGCTCTTCATCTTGGGCAGTTGCGGGGGACCTTATCTCATTAGCCACATGAGTATCTTCCCCACCCGCTTACCCTCTTCCTCTTTCCGCTTTTTTGAGGTCTATGACCCCGCCACCAATCAGTGGACCCTCCTCGACGACCCCCCTGTCACCACTCCCACCCTTTGGGTCTCAACCCCTGTCATCATTGGCCGCCTTGTTTACTTGTATGGACAATTGCTCGGCCATCGACGATCTGGGGTTTTGGTCTGCTTCGATCTCGATTCCTTCAAATGGGTCCAAACTTCTAAGGATGCCCATCTCCAACTCTGCCGCCATAGGCCTGGCCGCATTCTCATTGGGGACACCTACTATGGGCTTGACGCTCGTGGTGCAGGGGTGGTGCGCCAGAGCTTATTAGCCCAACAGGAGGATGACCATGATCATGACCGTGACCGTGACCAACTCTTATTCAGCTTTCCTATGGATCGCAATCGCCTCAGCAGCAATGACTTCTGCCACCTTTGGGACAGGCATTTCTGTGCAGTCGTCACTGGCTCTTTCCCGGACCCTCATCTGCCCCTCCACTTTGGAATGCTTGACCAGCGTCGCCGCTATTTCTCTATCCTGGTTTTCCGCGAGCTACCCGCCCAGGAGGGACCGCAATCCATCCCCTCATCACAGTTGTTGTATTCTGCTGATTACCTCTTCCAATCCAGCTACTCCAGCTTCGGTTCCCTCTTTGGATGTTACCCTTGTCACACAACCCAGCTTCCTGTGAGTTTTTCTTTTCTTATTTCTCTTTCGTCAATATTGATCTGGATTTCCTTTTTAATTTCTGAGTGAATATTTCGATGTTTGTTTTGAAATTTCAAAGTTCATGTTTTTAGGCAAAATTACAATTTCATTGCACATATATTACATTATTACCTCAATGAGTCATAAAGGTGGAGTCTTTTTAATTCATATCAGTTGTCCATGTAAAAATCTTACTAAGGTTTCCCATATAGTTGTCTAAAGACAGGGTTTTTGGGATTTCAACATTCTTAGCAGGCTAGCAGTTATCATTCGTAGGATTATAGGTACACGTCACTAGTAAAATAGCATGCTAATTGTCCAAATTCTAACTTTACAAGAAGTTGATAAACCTTTTAAGTAGTCTGGATGTTGTATTTTTCGGGATCTTTTAATTGGTTTAGGTGCTACTATTCATAGGGACGGGTGGGAATTTTCAAATGACTTTATAGAGGGGAAACAGAGTTACACATGATTTCAATATAAAATTATCACTGAAATGGACTACTCCGTATATATGTTATTCCTTTAGAGCTTCGTCTAATATGGCTTTGGAGATTCTAGTTATACGGGTCCTTATATAATTTAAAGGTTACTTTTGTTTGGAGAAAAAATGTGTTTGTTTTATAATTTCACTCAAAAATTATTACTTTAATTGTTCATAAATGTTGAGTTTGTAGAATCTAGAAGTTGTTTCATCAATGAAAGTAACAATAATAAAAAGTTTTATTATGAGGGTTATATAGACCTCTCTTCGGAGTTGTACTAGTTCAGAATTTTCTCAATTTTCTCTTTGCCATGTTTGTTATGAGAGGCTAACAATAGTACTGGTCTATTATGAGAGGTATATAGACCTCTATTAATTTCCCATGCTTGGATTAAATTTTCTTTGTTCTCTCAAATTCTTACAATTTTGAGAGGGACAAAGTAATAATTTGTAAAGAGTCTTCCTTTTCATTTCCTATCACTTAAAGTGTACTTTTTATGTTTTTAAAAGTTGTTCCCGCTTTGACTCTACACATTAGTCAAAGCAATACTTGGACCATCAATATCTTTAATTGCATTATTGTAAGATTTATAAAGATTGAATAATAGTAAATTATTCATTAAGATGAATCAAATAAGATCCACATGACCATATATTTTCTTATATATGGTGAATAATTTAGAAGATTCTATCTGATTATATATAGTGTAAAGATTCTAGATAGGAACAACTTTGGGGAATGGATGGGGTGTTTGTGAACCTAGCATTGTAAACTCTATTTTTTTTTTTTTTATTTATTTATTTTATTATTATTATTTTTTTTTTTTTTTTGCTTCCTTAATTCCCTTTCAAATCTTTTATGCCAAACATGCTTTCTATAGTAATGTTTATTTTGTTCTTGCTTCTCTTCTCTAACTAATGTTTATTATGTGCGTTTAAGCTAGTGATTTATTTATTTATTTATTTATACTTTGCGTATCTATATTATATTATAGGGAAATTCTACCTGGTAACCCTCAACTCTTGCAAAATCTACACGGTAACCCTTAAACTTAAAAATTCTATCAAATAACCCTAAACTAATGAATTTGTTCACACCGTAATCCAATTGACTAAAACCGATAGTTTGACCGTTAGAAATAAGTAAAAAAAAATATGAAAATTGAAAAGAAAAAGAAGCGAAAAAAAGTCTGAAATTTTTTTTAAAAAGTAAAATTTTTTTAAAAAATCTGAAAATTGAAAAAATAAAGGAAAAATTAAAAAAAAAAAAAACTGAAAATTGAAAAAAAAAGGGAAAAAAATCTGAAAAATTAAAAAATTGATTTTTCTTTTTTCTATTTCCTGATTATTTTTAAAAAAAAAAAAGTTCTGATTTTTTTTTTTTATTTTTCAATTTATTTTTAAAAAACTAACGGTCAAACTATGGTGAAACTAACAAAATTTAGCAATTGGATTATGGTGTGGACAATTTAATTAGTTTAGGGTTATTTGGTAGAATTTTTAAGTTTGAGGGTTACCGTGTAGATTTTGCAAGAGTTGAGGGTTACCAGGTAGAATTTCCCTATATTATTATATGGGAATTTCTATCTGGTACCACTTTTCAATTGGCTTTTCTAAGTGGTAACACTTTTTAAAGTTTCCTCCATCTGGTACCACTTATTAATATCACTAATCTATACCATGACACTTCCGTTAATCAAACGTTAATTTGTACAAATCGAAGCGAATCGTAAACGCAAATTATGGTTAATCGGATCTTTTTTTTTGCAAATTTCACCCTCGAATCGGGCCCCATAAGACTAAATATGACCGCAAATTAAGGTCCGATATTACGGGTCATTTTAAGCCTTATGAGGTCCGATTTGAAGTCAAAATTTGCATAAAAACGATTCGATTAACCCTACTTTGCGTTTACAATTCGCCTCGATTTACACAAATTAACGAAATAAATAACAAATTAACATTTGATTAACGGAAGTGTCACTGTATAGATTAGTGATATTAACAAGTGGTATCAGATGGAAGAAACTTAAAAAAGTGGTACCACTTAGAAAAGTCAATTGAAAAGTGGTACCAAATAGAAAATCCCTTATTATATAAATGAATCTAAGGTGTCCTATAATTCAAAACTTGGGTGACATTCATGATCCTATTTCTTGATGAATCAATTTTAACATAAATCGTCAAAATTATAATCTATTTTAAGAGATTTTCCCTTTACATATATGACTTGAAGTTAGTGTCAGCTCAATAAAAAAAAAAAAACTATATATAAAAAAAAAATTATAACACACTGAATTTTTGAACTACAAGTCACCTAAATGTATTTATGTAAACCTCAGGCATACTATCTATAGGCTTGTACCTAGCTAGAAGAATGAAACTATTAAATGTCTCAGCCATATTATTGTCTACAACATCGCGACAAGAATGAGTCTTAAACTTTGATTGGCAAAATGTTCAGCGTTCCTTTTCTCAAAGTCAATGTATGCTTGTTCAGAAATGGATTTATGCTTAGCAATATTTCTTTCATACTCACCTGCACTTGTAGCCTTGACACACTTCCAGAATTGTTTTTCCAATTTTTTTCCCTTGTGTTTTTTTTTTCTCCAAGTAGACAAGATGTGTCGAGCACATTTTCTATGATCAATTTCAGGCCACAACCCATGTATAGAATCAAGAAGTCCCTGAAATAAATAGATGTGTCGATAAGATTCGAGTGAAAGAAAAAATGATGTTTTCAAAAAAGAATGACATTGATGTGTTGTTAAGATTTGGGTGAAAGAGTAAAAATAATGTTTACAAAGATAATGAATGACACTTACCTTTTGCTGATCTGAAATAACAGTCCGCCCTTCACCATCCTCCATTTGCAAATCCTCAGATATCAACCTTAAGAACCTCTCCCATGTTTCTTTATTCTCTCTCACAACAATTGCCCACCCAATTGGAAACATATGGTTGTTTCCATCTCTAGTTCTCTACCGACAGCACATAACAATTGTCCTCTACAAGCATGTATATGGAAACAACCATCTACCCCTATGATTGGCCGACAATTTTCCTTAAAGCTCTTTTTCAAAGAGGCAAAGCAAGCATAGAACCTGAGGAATTGTTTTGGTTGATGAGGTTCACCCTCAAATGTCTTGAGTACACAGGTTGTACCTGGGTTGGACTTAACAAGCTCAACCAGGTACGGTTTTAGAATACTGTACTGCTTTTTCACGAGGTTCACAACGACATTTAATGCTTTGACCTTTTCCATTTGACATTGTCTCAATCCCACAATTACATCATACCTTTTTCTCATATCAATTTTTATCTCATCAGCTTTTATTAACGAAATTTCTCAAAACTCTATCAAGGTATTCATTCACTAGCCATTTCACAGTAACAAGCCTGTTTTGAATGTCCTTATGCACCTTTCATGTAAGGGCTGCATTGATATAATTTGCCACACTGTTCGATCATCGAGATCAGGTCCAGAAGTTAACTCCCATCTACAATTTGCACAACCAAGACTGATGAACCTCTTGTCATTTTTCAAGTACACCAAATCTTTATGTTATTGGATTGATTAAGCAGCAATGGCTTCCTTGAAAATGGCCCTAGAATTGAACTTCATCTCAACTGAAAGTTCAACCCTTTTCATTTCAGTCTTCTCATTGAAAACATGGTACTTAACACTCTTCTTCCTTTTCTTGGCACTACTCTCCTGAGCTACGACTTGAGCATCCTCATGGTCCTCATCATTAGATGAAAATGGCTCTTCATTGTCTGAATCTCTTTGTTCGGACTCATAGCCACCCTCATAAGTTGTCCAAAAAGATGGTCAACGTGTTCTGTCATTTTGATGTTGAACAACCAGATCAGTCCGCTCCTTGTCCCTTTCATTCTCGTTAGATTGATGCTCATTCATAACTTCAGAGTTTTTCATATTAGATTGATGTCTTTCACAATCTTCTGTCCATTTCAAAGATAATTGTTCTCTTCTCCTCAATAGATTATCCTCCCTTATTGACATTAATTCATCATCATCATAGCCAAATTCATCCTTTAATAGGTCATCCATGTTTAAAGAATCGTCAGACTCCCAATGGTACTCTGCATTTTGCATCACTGCTATCATCCCCATCATCTAACCCATCATCATCATCATTTGTACCATTACCATTATCTCTTCCAACACTTTCCTCATCTATTGGCTTCTTCAGCTCCTTCTCTTTTATTAACTTCTGCACCCTTGTACTCGCTTCTTCATCATTGTCAACATCATCCCTGGGGTCTATCTTGTAAGTCTCATCTTCGGCTGTGTCATCACTAGAAGTCCTTGATGAACAAGAAGCATGACTTATGGGATATGATTAAGGTTCTATCATGGGTTTGTCATTGTCAAAACATATCATTTCCCTTAGACAAATAGGGCGAAGTTTTGGGTTTGTCTTGTTTAGGTGCCCTTGTCTCTTAGGTGTTAGTTTCTTCCTCAGACCTACTGGTCAGCTATAACCTCCACCCGATTGACTTCCACAGGTGTTTCCATCCTCTGCAGAGAGTATATGCTTATAATTCCTTTCATCAAACACATGCTTCTGCAACACTTTAAAATGTTTTTCATTAAACCAATCTCTATACCAAAACATAACGACATTAACATATCCTAACTCCCTTATCTCCTTTAATACAATTGCTTAATCATTGATCATACATCACATCACTAGTGGAAAATTTGCTATTTGTTGCCCCTTATTTGTTCCGCTTATATAAAAACAGGAACAAATAATGCGTATTTGTACCGGTTTTAACAAAAGTGGTACAAATAACTACTTATTTGTATCGGTTAATTCAAAACCGGAACAAATAAACAACTATTTGTTCCGGTTGTAATTAAACCGGTACAAATAAGTAGTTATTTGTACCGGTTTAATTACAACCGGAACAAATAGTCAATTTTTTTTTTAAAAAAAAAAAACCACGGCAGATTATTAAACAAAGCAAACCCCAAATACTCCTTCAAATACTCCTCGACTTCTCATTTGCACCAAAACCCCAAATACTCCTCCACCACCAGTGACACCGCACACCCCTCCACCACCGGCCCAACACCGCTGCTCGCGCCGCTGCTCCCCTGGTTCTGTCTCTGCTCGTGCTGCCTCGAACCCTAGGCCAGGGCTTCGTGAATCCTCTCTGCCTTGAAAGCTAGGGCTGCCGCGCCACCACCCAATCCACCGCCGGTGTCTGCTCGCGTCCTTGCTTGCTACACACTGAAGGTATTATGTTGTTGCTTTAATTTAATTGTTGAATTATTAGGGTTTAGTGTTGCTTTAATTGTTGAATTGTTAGGGTTTAGTGTTGCTTTAATTGTTGAATTGTTAGGATTTTCATTTGATGTACATATAGTATAATTCTTTTTGATTGTACAATGCTAAATATATATATCATATGTTTAAATTGAAATACTTTGAAACTTGAGGCTATTTTTTAGTTGATTCAAAGTTAAGATTATCTAAAATTAATAACAATGTTAAGCTTTTGATAATATCTTATTTTAGGGCATAAACATATGAAAAATTGCTTATGCCTTGCAATGTGATTGTAATTTTGTTATAAATAGCTTGAGAAGAAGATAAATGGTTAGTAGAGAAACACTAATTAAAAAGCACAATAGAAAAATAGGATGAAAGTCATTGAGATTTTGTTTTATATTGAAAGGACATTAGGAAAAAAATAATGTGTTTATCATCCAAATCAAAAATTGACATTTGATGGTGGCTTAGCTTTGTTATATGATTCTTGCTCTTCTTTATGTGGTTTGTTTTATTTGCAGGCCAGGGTTTATCGCAATGTATGCAACTCTAGCTAGTTGAGATGTTTATGTTTCTTAATTCCAAAGTCACACTTTTACCTTGAAGGTAAGGGTAAGGGACGTCTCTTTGGCTAAACCTAAGAATTGAAATTAGATTAGGGATTTTGGAAAATGTTTTGGTATGTAAGTCACATGGAAAAAATTACTATAGATTCTCTAGGATAAGATTGTGTATGTATATCTTGTTTTTTGCTCTAACACCTTGTTTAAGGCAGTTTCTATACTGTTAGTTACTTAGTTGTTTGAAATGAATATAATTGCATAACATGATGAACGAAGCTTAGTAGGTGTTATTATATCAAGGATAGAGAAAAGGAACATGACGAGATGAATTGAGGTGTGGTCTCTAACTAATTAAAGGAAATGGATGAAATATTTGTGCTTTTGAAACATCCCAATTGAAAAAAAATGGTATGTGTTTTTGAGATGTTGCATGAGTTGTTACTGATGAAATGAACAATATCTTCCAAGTTGTTTAGATTCTCTTGCCTAATTTACTTGCCTTGTGACTTGATTCTCTTGATTTGTTTAGATTCTTTTGAATTACTCTTGTTTTATTTTGTTTTTGTTTTAGTTTGGTTTCGGTTTTGTTTCTTTTGTTTCCCCTGCTTTGCTTTGCTTTTGTTTTAATCAATGTTATAGGACGACGTTTAATTGGATTTCTTACTTTTTGTTTTATTGAAAGTTTTTGCTTTTGAAAATTATAAGACAAAGAAGTCAAGCATATTAGTTATATAATTTTGCTTATTGCTGAAAATAAAAAATCTCACTGTCACTTGCGTGGGCCGTCTCAAGGATCTAAATCTAACTATGTCGAACATGAATGGGGATGAGTGCCCATTTTGCTTGATTGACATGGTAAGTGATTAGACACTTAAACGGAGGCGTAGTTGTGGCATGAGATCGCAATCGCATCACTCTAATAATTAATAAATATATAACTAATTATTTGCTTCTAATTTTACACACTCTTGCTTATCGCTTTACACAATCTCACTGTCGCTTGCGTGGGCCGTCTCAAGGATCTAAATCTAACTATGTCGAACATGAATGGGGATGAGTGCCCATTTTGCTTGATTGACATGGTAAGTGATTAGATTCTTAAACGGGGGCGTAGTTGTGGCATGAGATGATTGAGATTGCAATCTCATCACTCTAATAATTAATAAACATGCAACTAATCACTTGCTTTAAATTTTAAACACTCTTGTTTATCGCTTTACACAATCTCACCGTCGCTTGCGTGGGCCATCTCAAGGATCTAAATATATATTTCTTGATTGTCTTAATCTTTAGAAATTCTACAGTTTAACATTTAGCTTTTCAACAACTTTAAAGGTTTTGACTCAAATTAAAGGTTATGGTTTGGGATTTTTTTTTGTTAGTTGGAGGCTTTAGGTTATAGTTTGGGATTTTTTGTTGTTAGTTGGAGGCTTTAGGTTATAGTTTGGGATTTTTTGTTTTTAGTTGGAGGCTTTAGGTTATGTTTTAGGATGTGAATGAACCTTAAAACATGAACTAGGTTGATCGGTGCCAAGATGGGAACGAAAACAACCAAAACGAGCCAAAAATGACCTATTTTTGCCTAAAATCATGCAAATAAGTCATAGAATGCTTACATGAATGTTATAGGACATGAATAAACCTTAAAAAAATCAATTTGATTCATTAGTGTGAGGATGGGAGAAAAAACACCCAAAACTAACCCATAATGAGCTATTTGGTTCTTTTCCGTTCCAAAACGCCCTATCTTTGTCCAAAATCATGCAAATAAGTCATAGAATGCTTAAATGAATGTTGTAGGACATGAATAAACCTTAAAAAAATGAATTTGATTCATTAGTGCAAAGATGGGAGCAAAAACACCCAAAACTAACCCAAAATGAGCTATTTGGCTCTTATCAGTTCCAAAATGCCTTATCTTTGCCCAAAATCATACAAATAAGTCATAGAATGCTTACATGAATGTTATATGACATGAATAAACCTTAAAAAAATGAATTTGATTCATTAGTGTGAGGATGGGAGAAAAAACACACAAAACTAACCCATAATGAGCTATTGGCTCGTTTTGGATCCAAAACGCCCTATCTTTGCCCAAAATCATGCAAATAAGTCATAAGATGCTTACATGAATGTTATAGGACATGAATAAACCTTAAAAATATAAATTTGATGCATTAGTGTGAGGATGGGAGAAAAAACACCCAAAACTAACCCAAAATGAGCTATTTGGCTCGTTTTGGATCCAAAACGCCCCATCTTTGCCCAAAATCATGCAAATAAGTCATAGAATGCTTACATGAATGTTGTAGGACATGAATAAACCTTAAAAATATTAATTTGATTCATTAGTGCAAAGATGGGAGCAAAAACACTCAAAACTAACCCAAAATGAGCTATTTGGCTCTTATCAGTTCCAAAACGCCTTATCTTTGCCCAAAATCATGCAAATAAGTCATAGAATGCTTACATGAATGTTATAGGACATGAATAAACCTTAAAAAAATGAATTTGATTCATTAGTGTGAGGATGAGAGAAAAAACACCCAAAACTAACCCATAATGAGCTATTTGGCTCTTTTTGGATCCAAAACGCCCTATCTTTGCCCAAAATCATGCAAATAAGTCATAAGATGCTTACATGAATTTTATAGGGCGTGTTCAGTATTAAAAACATGAATTAGAT
The DNA here is from genome assembly GCA_951394345.1 of Salicornia ramosissima. Lineage (NCBI taxonomy): Eukaryota > Viridiplantae > Streptophyta > Magnoliopsida > Caryophyllales > Amaranthaceae > Salicornia > Salicornia ramosissima. The sequence goes on from OX596235.1 coordinate 17,066,881, forward strand.
TGAGTGTTGCAAAGATGGGAGCAAAAACACCAAAAACTAACCCAAAATGAGCTATTTGACTCATTTTCGTTCCAAAACGCCCTATAATCATGCAAATAAGTCATAGGATACTTATATGAATGGTATAGGACATGTTCAAACTTCAAACCTTAAAAGCATGAATTATATTGAATGGTGTGAAAATGGGAGAAAAAACACCCAAAATGAGCTTTTTTGGCTCGTTTTTATTGTTTTCTTTATACTTTAACGATTATGTACTTACATTACTTTTTTTTTTTTTTGCAGAACATGTTTACCAAACGATCTTCCTCGTATAGAGAAAAGGAATTTGATGAAGTTCTAGAAAAATGGGCGGAGTATTTTAGGTTAAATTTTTTATTGTCATAAATTTAATTCATTATTAATTAAATTTTTTAATTTGTAGTTTTCTTTTGATGACAATTTTTATGTGCTTATGTAAACTAAATTTAAATTAATAAATAGTGCAAAAGCTACATGATGTCATTATGATGGAGGAAATAATATTTTTAATTTACTATTTTTGTATGTGGTTGGATGAAGTTGAATCGGTAAAGATCTGTATGTTCGCTGTATTTTTGTTTGAATTTTTTACAATGATATGGCAAGGGGGGTTGAGACACCGAGACGAAGCTTACATGAGGTTGCAGGGCTGATGTTGGGGCAAGGCATGGGGTGCAGGCTGATGTACTTTGTACTTGGAATGTATGTTGGGATTTCTATAAAAAAATTATATATAACAATTAAAAAACAAAGAATTCATTACAATGGAAATAAAAGCTATTTGTACCGGTTATAATAAAAAAAAAACGGTACAAATAGTATTTTTTTTAATTAAAAAACTCCTATTTGTACCGGTTTTCTACTAAAACCGGAACAAATAGTAGACTATTTGTATCGGTTTTAGTAGAAAACCGGTACAAATAGAATTTTTTTTTAATAAAAAAAAGAGCTATTTGTACCGGTTGTTACTGAACCGATACAAATAGTCTACTATTTGTTCCGGTTAATATAACCGGTACAAATAGTAATGCTATTTGTATCGCCTCTATTTGTATCCATATTGAACCGATACAAATAGGGCTAAAAAACCGGTACAAATAAGGGTTTTTTCCACTAGTGCATGAATGCAAGACCAACCGAACATGCAACATTGAACCAAGCAAGATGTAAACAAAAAAGGAAAAAAAAAAACAAAAATAAATTCAACAAATATACAAACTGACAACAAGTTTGGAAGAAAATCAAGCTAGACCCAACAAGTTAGTACTTAATGACAGATGACAATTTATCCAACAATCCCAATTTTAGAAAAATTAATTGAAAAAGATAAATTGCGTGGAGTATTATTTGGATAAAGTAATTGACAAAGACCCATCATGTAAAACAAAAATGGTAAGATTTTTACTTCATTTTAACCTTGAAGAATTCATGTGATGAAATTGGGAAATAGAAAGAATCTCATCTTAAGAATTCAACAAAGCATTCGACATTTAATTCTAAATATTACAGCAGAATCTAGTTTAGTTCAACAGAGCATTCGACAATTCTACAAACAATTCATGTTAAAAAGGAAACAATTACAGCAAAACCTAATTCTAAATGCCCAAATAACAAAACTACTTTAGCAAACAAGTAATTGAACGAATTAAGTCAGCAATTTCACATAATTAAAAGCTTGGAAATAGGTATTTTTGACAGCAAAATGTCTAGAGTTGAGGTCACTGATGCTTTAGAGATTCTTTAACCTCCTAATTTAGTTCACTCAAATGATAGCAGGCAAAAGGACAAGAAAAATAGGAGGGAAATGAAATGGACATAATTAAAATGGAGTGTATAATTTTTAATTAATAACGACATTAATCACCGAAGTATTAGTAATAAAATAAGAGTGTATTACACACATTGACTCAACCAGAAAAATTGTGTAAAATGTCACCTGTGTCCTTTTTATTTATGCATTTGTCGCCATGACACTTTTTTTTACCAAATTGTCGCAAGGGTTTCACTTTTTTTACAAACTTGGTTAATTGGCTGAAACCTATTACAAGCTAAATGACAAAAGGCTAATTTTATTATACAGACAAGATTTCTCTCTCTTTCAGTGAATGAATCCCACAAAAGCACAGTAGCACATATATATAGCACCATCCATCCTTATTCCTTTCCTTTTTATTGGACCAGTACATCTCACGATGCAATTCCATCATTGCCTTGCTTCTTGTGGCGAGAATCAGTGACAGAATAAGTGACCTGAAATGAGACTTATGCATGATATTCTTGAGGACTGACTTAGAACATTACGTTTAAGGTGGTCCATTCCCACTATGAATGTGTATTATTAGAGTTGTTTCCATTATATCGAAGATAATATTGAGAAAGTAAACTCCATGCAAAAGGCTGAATAGCTAGTGAGGCAGACCACCTCCCTGTCTAAAGTTTGGGTTGGGCTTAAGCATGATGGTTGACCCTTATTAAGGATATATAGTTTCCTTTTTTGCCAAGTTTTTTGTTTTGTAAAGATTATCATAACTCAATCCTTGCATTGGTTGTCTCTTCTCGTTGCATAGGTCACCTAAATCTTTAATCCAACACCAAAGGTAAATCATCAAGTGGGAGAGAGGTAATAGGAAACTGTAGTTACACAATTATATAGGGAGTTGATCTAATGAAAACCATGAAAATGATGAGAACTGTTGGGAAAAAAGTAATGTCTGATTTAAAGGGATTCGTGTGTTTTTATAATTAATTGTCAATATTTGCAAAGAATGTCATTAATGAAATATGCGTACCCCTTATAGTTTGGTTTTCGCAGTTTTCACACGATCCTCTTCCTCCCTCCCCCTCTCACACCCCCCAAGTTTTCAATCTGCACATATTACATGTTATCCTTGATAATTGTGATGTACTTATTACTAATTTGTCTTTAAATATATATAATAAAATAATGATTTCCTTGCTGATCACAGATTGCTAAGGTACCTCAACAAAAGGAAAAGGATGTTGAGGAAGCATGAGAAGCAGAATTAGACAACAAAAGCTTTACACTTTGTTTGGATAACATAGAAGGGAAGGGAAGGGAAGGGGAGGGAGACAAGCTCCCTTGTTTGGATAGTATGTTGGAGGATGGAAGGGGATGGGGTAGGAGGGATCCAATTTCCCCCCTCCTTTGATAAAAGCAATCCCTCCGAAATTGGAGAGATTTGGAGGGAAATGAAGCTCATCATTTCCTCCACTTCCCCTTCCCTCCCCCCTCCCTTTCCCTTCCAATTTGTCATCCAAACATAGTGTAATCAAATTACAAGAACATTTTGAGTATGTTGTAGTGATCCAAGTATGAAGTCCCCTTGAGTTTGAATTATGTGGAGTGGTTTTTCCCATTTTAGGCTTGGGTTTCAGTTATTTGATGTGTTTTGATTTTACTGTTTTGTTTTTGTTTTCATTTATTGCCGGATTTAGGAGTGATGTTAGTTTCAATCCGGATCAAAGTATATATTGTAATCTTATATAATGTGATTTGGAGTAGCATCGAAAATAGGATTGGATTTTGAGCTGAATTAGGAGCCTTTAAATCGTGGGCTGTACGATTTGGTTAGGAAGTTTGTACCAACCTCTATTTAAGGGCTGCAAATCGTAACAAAATTTTCAGAATGTGAGATTATTATCTTAAACTTTAAGTTCATATTTTTGTTAAATTTAACACCCCTCTCTATCTCTCTCCCCACAACCACTACTAGAATGCTCCCTCTCTGCATATTTCGTTGGTGCCATTTATCACTAAGGATGAAAATGGATGATGGATCATACATCATTCGCATAACCCGATTTTTTAAGTGGATGAAACACCCGAATTATATTGATGGTGGACACTGGACAGGTGATGGATGAAAAGAATATTCACCCACCAACTGATCCATCACCCGTTTAATCTCTACTCTATCATCAATATATTAATTTTTACATGTAAACTTACCTAATTTTTATACAAATATTTTATATTTTGTGTATCACATCACAATTTTTAATAGAAAACTAGTATTTAGGCACGGGCGCTGCCCCGGGTCATACATTTTTCATCATCTTCAATATTTTTTATGATTTAAAAGTAATATGGTATAATGAGGGTTGTAAAATACAGAACGAAATTTTGAAAGATAGTACAATATAAAACTTGATACTTTCACTAACATATTGAAAATTGGTTATCAACATCATCATGGCTTCCTCCGTTTCGTTTTCAACACAACAAACGAATATTTTATATTTCACAAAAAAATACCCCTTTCATGCGTTTAAAATGAAACAGAGGAAGTATCATCATCATTAATTTGATCGAATGATACACTACGTTTTTGATTTTGAGACTCAAGTCTAGAAAACAAAGGCAACAAAAATTTTTAACAATGAAATTTATAATACTTCTTTATGGAATAATTGATAATGAAATTAACATGGATTAGTGGTTAAGTTGTGACTTTTGTACTTAAGGGATTATGGGTTCAAGTATGCTTATAAGATGTGTTTTAGAAGAAGAGTATAGATTACATGGCATAATTAATAATTGTAACGTTATGTTGTGGCGAGTAATTACATAATATTTGAAATGAAAAAAATGCACATCATTTTTCCTTTTGAAGAAAATTTGTGCGAGTCTTTTGAATTTAAAAAATATTTGTAAAATGAAAAAAGTATTGTTATCGGTATTGTTGTTCTTACTACCATTGTTTCTCTTGATTTAAATATGACAAAAGATATTTCATAATGATGGTAAAACTTGTAACAATAATATTAATATTTTTTTATAGGAACAATAATATGAATAATTATTATGGATTAGTGATTTAAATTTAACTTTTTTTGTCAAATAGTTATCATGGAAGGTAAGTATTATTATTAAATCTTATCCAACGCTCAGCTTTTGCCTTATTAATAGCAATATTGTCGCTTTTGTTTGCGTCTAAAAAATAAGGGATCTAGAAATTTATTAAATTTATTGTTAGATAATAAACTAACATTAAGTGTACTCGAACAATAAAACAATAAGTTTTAAAATAGTGAAATTTGAGATAATAATGAATGTTGGGTGAGTTGGTAAGTGTATACTATTAATGTGCTATAGTCTCGAGTTCGAACCTCACTATGAACATTTTTTTAATAATTAAATACCCAAACTAAAATCCTACATGGAAATATTGCATATGTGGCGAAACTCAGGCGAGAGATGATATGATGCTTGTGTGTCGGCTATGTGCCAGCTTACGTGTCGCATAACTGGTGCTTCGCGCACCTTTTAATATATTGTATAGATAAATGTATCAAATAGTGTCACCCGTTTAACTCTTGACCCACCCATTTCATTTGGCAGATGACGGATGGACAGTTGCGGATGGATGCCGGTGATGGATGCGAATGATGATCCACACGCTCCGAACCTGGTCCATTTTATAATAGTGTAGACACCAAATTTTGTCGTATTAATTTGCCTTACTTTTATAATAATTAAGTATTACTTCAAATAATTACGAATTCTTGCCTTGGAGCAAATATTTAATCATTAACCATTTTTGCTATTTTAGTGAAAATTACCAAAAGTCATTCTAGCATTTTATGACGATAATATTCATTTTAATATTATTGGTTGTGTGCCAATTAGCCACTACACTAATTGTGCACGGGCGGTTAGTCCGGGTTTTAGTGATGAGCTTATCACTGCCAATTCGACGAATCGAGACACGCAGAGTGGAGACCTTTTGCCAATATTCTATTCTAATCTATTTTAATATCATTTTGATTAATTTAGTATCATTTTATTTTAGGAAATTTTGTCTAAAAAACCCTGAAAGTTCTAGCGTTTTGTGAAAAACACTCTAGAACTTTTCTTTTTTAATTTAACAGCACAAAGTTGTAGAAATGTTTTAGTAGCACAACTTTTGGATAAAAAATGGGAAATATGGGGGGTAAATGAACTTCAAAATGAGGATTTGATCAATTAGAGTTTCAATTGTGTTCTTCTTTCCAATTATTTTTCTATTGAATTGTTCCTAAAGGCTAAATCTTTAGAATAATTGTCTTATATTTCAAAGTTTCTGTCCAAAAGTTGTGCTATCAAAGGTTTCCTACAACTTTGTGTTGTTAAATTTTTTAAAAAAAGTTCCAGTGTGTTTTTCACAAAATGCTAGAACTTCTAGGGTTTTTTAGACAAATTTTCCTTTATTTTATTTAGTATCATTTTATTTAATTTAGTATCATTTTACTAAATTTAGGATCATTTTTATTTTATAAAATCAATTTTCGAAAATCCCAGAAGCAGCCCATTGGGCCAGAGGCACAAGTGGGACCCACGCCTAGGCATAGTAGGGCGTATGTGGGACCCACGCCTGGCCAGCCCAGTTAAGCGTGGTTGGGACCCACGCCTGGGCCCACTTAGTGAGGCGCACATACTAGGTGCGCCAGGCCCACTTTGTCAGGCCGGCCTGTTTCCGCGTTTTCTTGTTTTCGTACAACTTGTTTTCTGATTATTTTTCAGATAAGATCGTTTTCTGATAAGTTTTCGTACTCCTATTCCATAAAATAAAGATTGGTTTTCAAATCAAATTATCTTTAAGAAAAATCAGAATTTTTTAGTTGTATTTTCTATTTTTTAAAAATATTAGGAATCTTTATGAGTCATAGATGTCTTTTGATTGGTCATATTGAGTCATAGATGTGTTTTCATTGGTCAATAAAAAGATGGAATCTCTACTCCTAGTTGGAAATTGATGACATCGAAGTTTTCAAAAATAAAAATTAGCTTTTATTAGTTGTAAATTAGTTTTTACTAAATAAAAATATTATTTTTATTAGATAAGATCTGTTTTCTTCTATCATCTTTTTCATGACGACTTTACCTAAAACTAAGGGTCGCCATCTCTTTTCAAAAAAAAAACCTTTGAATCAACTTTCAATTATCATAGAAAATTTCTCTCTAAAAGATTGGTCTAACTCATTTGATGTTTGCTGATGATCTCCTTCTATTTGCAGAGCTGATACCATGTATGTCCTTCTTTTGCACAAGGCTTTTGCAAAATTCTCCTCTGCATCTGGTCTTTCAGCAAATCTTGACAAAAGTTCAGTATATTTTGGGGGTACAAATGAGGATATCCAAACTGAAATTTTGAACATCTTGCATGTGATGAACGATACACTGCCCTTTAAGTACCTAGGTGTTCCTCTAACATCTAAGAAACTTACTATTAGGCAATGTAAACCTCTTGTTGAAAGAGTGGTTGCAAGAATTCAAACCTGGGAAGCAAAGTTACTGTCATATGCTGGTAGATACCAGCTTATTATCAAATCTGTTTTGTTTGGGGTCCAGACTTATTGGGCTCAGATTTTCAAACTCCCAAAAAGTGTTGAAGGATATTGAACAGATATGTAGGATTTTCTTATGGACTGGTAGGGCAAACCCTTCTAGAAGAGCTCTTGTTTCTTGGAAGCAAATTTGTTTCCCTAAAGCCTCTGTGGGTTGGAATGTTACTGATTTGGTTACATGGAATATTACAGCAATATCCAAAGTCTTGTGGTCTATTGCAAACAAGCCAGATAGTCTTTGGGTTAAATGGAACCATGCCTATTACATAAAGTAAGTCTTTATGGGATATTAAGGTTCCTGCTAAATGCACTTGGAACCTTAAAAAGATCTTGAAATGCAGAGAGTGGATTGATCATGTGGGGGGTTTTTGCAAGGTTGAAAATAAAGACAAATTCTCTATTAGAGCAATGTATAAAGCTATGCAACCTAATGTCCCCAAAGTGCATTGGAGAAGGGTTATATGTAACAGCAGAGCTAGCCCAAGCAGTGTCTTCATTACCTGGTTAGCTATTCAAAGAAGGCTCGGCACCAAAGACAAGCTCATGCTTTGGAACCTAGTTGATGATGACAGATGTGTTCTCTGCAACAATGCTACTGAATCTGCAGATCATCTTTTCTTTCAGTGTAGTTACTCCTTTGAAGTCTGGTCTAAGATCTTACAGATGCTTCATATTCAGAGAGGGCCCAAGAGTATGCAGGAAGAAGTTCAGATGGGTTGTACAGTTGCTAAAAAGCATACAACTCATTGCAAACTCCTTGTAATGTATTTTGCTGAAACTGTGTATGCTATTTCGAGGAGTAGAAATAGAGTAGTCTTTGATAGCATTCTCAAACCTTGTAATCAGTTGATTAGAGAAGTAGTTTTCAGGGTTTCTTGTAGACTTAAAGAGGAAGAAAGAAGTAGCTTGATGTTGTAGTTAAGGTGCTGCATATGATTGTGGTTATCCTAGTACCCTTCCTAGAAGGTGCCTAGGTTAACCTAATGATGCTTTTGCACCTTAACATAGGGCAGTTGTACTTCATTGGTGTGTGTACTTTTGTTCTTTTGGTAATAAAAATTCTCTTTATTTTCCAAAAAAAAAAAAAGGAAAAGAAATTTTCTCTCTAAAAACTCTCTAAAATATTAGTAGCTTAAATTATGGTAAAGAAGAAGGTCAAGGAAACTTGGATAAGGCGTGCTCAATCTCGATTTCCAAGGCGAATTTAATATGTTATTCTGAAAAACCCCCTAATCACCATATTCTTGTTAAAGGCTAAAAAATTAAAAATTTATTGTTTTTATTGTTTGATCACATTAAATTAAGATAATTCTTTAATCTAAGCATGTTTAGGTTGTTTTGTTAAAATTATGTTCTAATCATGTTTGGTCTATAAAAGTAGTCTTTTGTTGTGATCACTAAATAAAAGATCTAATTTTTATTGCATTAATATTGTTATTATATTGTCATTGCATGGTTTGTAATTGTTAAATAGTTATTTGAACCTTAAAGTAGAGGCCTCTTAAAGGGCTAATGCACTACCTTTACTGCATTAGTATCATCTTCCCCAAATCCACACTTTGGTTCACAAGACCATTAATTGAGTCATCATGGGAATAAACCACACAATTAAGTGTTTATGAGTTTATTCCATAAAAACTCATTGGCGACTTCTACTTTGTTATTTTTGTACTATTGTTTTCATCCTCCAAATAGCTACCATGCCTACCAACACACAAGATAACTAGGTGTGGGGCCTCCGTGAGGTGGTACCCCTAGCAATGGCCCCTTACACGTAGCCACCTCAAAAAAGCCAAACCCACCCAAATACCACACCTCGAAACCACCTGACCCAACCCCACCCCACCTTTAGCCACCATTGCCCAAATGAATTCAATTACACCAAGACCATCAATTTTGAATCTCTTTTTAAAATCATTGCCTCCTTTCTCTCTCTCCTTCGATCTCATGTCTCCTTCTGTCTCGATTGTGGTTGAGTTATTAAGGTTTTGGCGGGATCGTTGGCTATGAGTTTTGGAATCTGCGGTGATTTTTAGATTGGATTAGATGGTGGTATTTGGTTGTTGTGAGATTCAGATTTGGGGGTGCTTTAGATATTTGTGGTGGGTAGCAGGTTGAGCAATGGTGGTGCAGTGGGTGGTTGTGGTAGGTCCGTTGTTGGGGTGGTTGTGGTTCTTCCATTGCTTGGGTAAGTATGGTTTCTCCATTACTGGTGTAACACCCCAGATTTTGGGCTATTGTCTTTGTAATTATTTTTATTTTTGTGCATGGTCTAAATTTATTTGGACTATTTTTATTGCTTGAATGTGATGATTTTATTGTATGATTTAGTATTTCCTTTATTTTATTATGTTTTTATTTTATTTTAATTAATTAGAATTTTATTTCTTAATTTTCTAATTAATTAATTAATTAATTTTGGGCCAAGTGCAATTTAATCACGATTAGTCATGATTTAGTGCAAATAGCCCAAGTGATTATTTGGCCCATTTTATTAAGCCATAGCCGGCCCCCCTTAAGTAGAGTGGCATGATTTTGCCACTTGCTTCATGTTCACACCTTAACCACTTCTATAAATAGAAGAGGTTGTAAGGCTTATGTCTCATTTTTGCCATCTTAAACACTTTGATCATCACTTCAAAAGCCAAACACTATCTCCTTCATTCACCCCATTCCACACGCCATTTTGGCTTCCTAAACACTTATCATTTGTTCATCCATCTTTTCAAACCCAAACTTAAAGATTCAACCTCCAGTGATCTTTAAGTATCAAAACACAATGTAAACATCAATGGTTTCGTTCAAGATCACTAGTTCGGGTTTGGTTTTTGGGCATGGTTCGTGTGGGTTGTTCGTAGGTGCTGGTGTGAAGGCGTGGACGTTCATGGTGGTGTGCGTGGTGCTGCACGGGTTCGTGAAGGGATGTCGTGGTGAAGACCGTGTGTGCCGTGGTAAAGCTGTGAATTTGGGTCGTGTGGTTTCGAATCTGGGCAGCAAGTTTTTGTGTCCTTATGTGGTTGATTTTGATCAAGGTAACATACTATCTTAACCTAGTTTGTATACCTTGAATTATAGTATAGATTAGATGACTAAGTTAGATCAAAATTTGATGTTTATGTACCATTTTATGCGTGATTTATAATCTGATTTTGGATGATGATATATGATGATTTCTACTTGATTATATGAATTTCATGATTTATTATGTTGATGTTATATTTGATGTTGTTCATGTTCAAGTTTTGTAAAGTTTCGATGATTGGAAGTTGATGAATTATTGTTGTATTATGTTATGATCATGCGTGTATGTTGATGATGAGTTTGGGATCGAGTTCTTGAATCTTGATTGAGTTCTTGATTGAAGTTCTTGAATCTTGGATGAGTTCTTTATGAGTCTTGGTCAGATTCTTTATGATTCTTTATGATTTCTTTATGATTCTTTATGATTTCTTTATAATTCTTTATAAGTTATTTTTGGATCTTGATTATGTTATGATGAGTCTAGGATTCTTTATCATAATTATGTAGTTTAAGTATGGGTTATATGTGAGTCTTGGTCAAAGAAAGTTAAGATAAGATTAAAGAAGTTAGATGAGGTTCAAAGAAAGTTAAGCAAAGTTAAAGAATGATTAAGATTGATTAAAGAAGTAGTAATGTTTATGGTTAGACTCAAGAAAAGGCAAAGAAAGGCAATCTTGAGGATAACTTCGTTTGTTTACATGTTAGTCTTAAGTCAAGGCGTAAGATGCAACTTAAGATTAACTAAGAATGTAAATAAAAGATTAAAGGTTAAAGATTTAAAGATTAGCTTGATTTTACTATTAGACGCCTAACCATAGAGTAAGATTCTAAGGCTTGGTGATCTTACTATGTCGTATTCGGATATGGATTTCCAGTAAGATTGGTTTCATGGGGTTGGGAGTAAGATTCTCAATCCTGGCATAGTAGAAAGTTCGATCGCGTAAGATGCGTTCGTACGTGCATAGTCCGGTCTGATATGTAAATGATTGTGCCAAAGATTAAGTAAAGATAAGTCTAAGTCGAGTTTTGGGAGTTAGTCGAGTTTTGGATAATATTGTTGAATGGTGTTATTAGTAACGTTATTGTGGTTGGTTATTGTTGATTTAATATGTTGTTTTACATGATCGTATGTGGTATGTCTGGTTTGGTTGTTTGATGTATTCTATGATCATGTGTATCCACGTTAGGGTGGGTGATCGGTCCATTTAGGACCTATTTCTTAGCTTCTTTTAGCTTGAGTTTTGGTCGTTCTCGTCTTTGTTTTATAGTTTTTAGGGTGTTTCAGCGTAGTTTTGAGTTTTTCTTAGGTTTTATTTGCTTTTTGTGTTAGTTTGGTTCTTTTTGCTAATAATTGGCTAAAATATATGTTGCTTGAGTTGTATCGTGTTTTGTGCAGATAATTTTGGGCTTTGAACGGGTCGTGAGAGGTCCCGAGCGGATTCCGAGGAGCCGGGATTGGCACCAAGGTGACAACGGGGCACTTAGGGAGCACGAAGGCCTAGATTTGAAGGCTACACGACCGTGCAGGCTAGCAGTGCACGGTCGTGCAGATCAGCAACCCAAGAGCATGGGTGCACGATCGTGCAAAGTATAAATGCACGATCGTGCAACCCCTCTTTCCCATGTCCCTTTCTGATCTGCACGATCGTGCAGGCTATCCTTGCACGATCGTGCAGATTTCACTTCGTTTCGCCACGATCGTGCAAGGTTCAACTGCACGATCGTGCAGCCTATTATTGCACGATCGTGCACAGTGCAGCTCGTGATTTTGTTTAATTAGCCGTGTGCTTTGTAATTTTTAGTATAAATAAGGGGCTTAGGCATTGTATTAAAAAAGTTTTTTCTGATTTTAAAATAGTTTTTAGCTAGCATTAAACACACTCTCAAGTAGTAGATTTCTCTCTCAAGATTTGAATTCAATTCCAAGTTTTAACATTGTTCTTAGTTCTTGTTTCCAATCCTTGTAAACCAAGATTCCATTAGTTTCAATTAAAGTTCAAATCAGGTTTTGTTTTAGTTTTCATTGTTAATTTTGTTAAGTTTCTTAATTTCTTGTTATCATTTCAGTTTCATTAGATTTGGTTTTGAATTCATAGAATAGTTTAATTTGAATTTCATGATTTTAGCTTTACTGGATTGCATTAGTGAGTAGTTCCTTTTCTAAGGATTGGATGACTTGATGTTATAGATTTTGGGGGTTAATCATTGGATTGTTGGTGTTTGAATAATCTTGATTGTAATTTCTTGATTGCTAGAGGTAGTAATTTGGATTTTGAATTGATGAAAGTATTTGATGAACTTGGTTTTAGGTTTTGCTAATTTGACTATTCGAGAGAGGTTATCTTAGCCGATCCTAGAATTTCCTATCACCTAATCGAGAGAGGGTGTTGGGATTAAGTCCGTTAAGTGCTTTTGAATGTTCACATTGCAATCGAGATAATCGAACATGAATTAATTCAATGACTATAATTCCTCTGATTGAAGTAACGTTAGGAATTCCAATCTTTAGAGTTTTTAAATCTTGATATTTCCATTTGCATCATTTCGTTTCTTTTCGATTAGTTTTAATTCTTGTAGTTTAGGTCTAATTAGAACTTTCAATCAACAATTAAGATCCTTGGATCATTCTAAATTCACGACTAATTCCGCATTAATTCCTCGTGGTTCGACCCTAACTCCACTAATACTACGTGTTAGTTGTTTAGGTTTATAAATTGTATATTTGATAGGCGTCTAGGGCCGCGACACCCTAGAGGCCGGTCAGTGGGGCAGCTATGTTACTTGCCACTGACTGTGGATTGTTGTTAATTTTTCAGGTAACTCTGATGATGTCGGTGTTGCTTAGCTTTGGGTTGGGCGAGTGCCGATGTCCTTTTTATTTGTTTAGATTGTATTTCGTTTCTAGTATTAGACTATTGTAGTGGCATTCGTAATTTCTAACTCTGACATCTATTTGGAGTTTATATTGTTAGTAGTATTAATAATTACATTTGGGATTAGATGTGTACAAACTTATGGGTATTGTACGTTTTGGTTTTTTAGTAACAATATTTCGAGGTTTTGTTTTAAATTTTAGTAAGTTTATTTGTTAGATCGACAATTCGACTCGATGGTTTTTTCCACGCCGGTTTAAGCGAGTCGGGTCATCACAACTGGGGTGGTTGTATTAAGCTCATTGCTAAGGCGGGTTGTGGTGGTGTTCAATTGTGAGGGTATTGGATTGGTTTTGGGTTTCAATTATGGTGGTTGTGTGATGTGCTGACGGTGGAGGAATAGGGTAGCAGGATAAGGGAGGGTGAGGGACGAGAGAAAAGCATGCAATATAAAAATAAAAATCAATAAAAAAAAACACAAGCGAATCAAGGAATGACATTTGTTAGCTCCACATTGATTCGCTTGTGTTTTAGTAGTATAACTAGTATGTTGGCCCAGCGTTGCTCGAACTTGAAGTATTATATACCTCTATGTTGGAAAAACCCTAAGTTTGTTGTAGTGTTAGAAACTTAGAACTTAGAAGTAAAGGACTCAGCGAATCAGGTTTTGCCAATAACACAAATACTTCCAATGTGAAATTAAATCTCACACTCAATTCAATTTGTTTAACTTTTCTTTAAAGGATAATTAAGCACACATAGACTTCATCAACTATAAGTGTAACGACCCGACTTTTCGACTTGTCGATTTACGAAGGGAATCGACATTCGGATCATTACTTAACCAATTTAAACTATAAATGTAAATTATGTACTTAAAATAAATCAACTTTTATTATATAAAAGTAGTCCCAAATCTGAAGTCAAAGGCATCTAGCCCAAAAAGTTACATAAATAAAATAAATGTCTTCCCAACAAGCTGGGATTATAATCAAAACTAAAGTAATGTCTCAAACTGTTCTGGATAATCTAGAACTCAAAGAAAATAACTAAGCTACTCAAGCCCATCCAACGAAGCCCGCTCTACGCTGCTGCATCGTCACCTGAAACTGAGGGGGGGTCCACCGTCAGTGGCGAGTAACTAGGCTGTCCCGCTTAATCGAGGGACCGCTAATCACATAATATCATAGGAAGTGCACGAAACATCCATAGAAAAATAGAAGAACGAAATACAATAATTATACGAATCTCGTATAAAAATACGTAAGAAAGCACGCATACATGTACGTATAAAGTGCGTATAAAATACGTATACATACACCTGCAGAAAATACAGTTAGAAATACGTATACAATACGTATAGATATACGTATACCACACGTATAATAATACCTGCAAAATACAGTTAGGAATACGCATACAATACGAGTACAACTCAGACATATACGTACACAATACATACGTTTACAGATACATATAATCATACAAATACAAATACATACATTCCATCATACGATGTCATACATACATAAAATGTGCCCGCTCATATCATATACTTAGAATCATACACAGCGGAAGACTTATACATTAAATACTTAGCTTATACTATATGGTTCCATACTCTCGTAGTTATATCATAACTTAGAAATATCATAGCTTATCCTTTATCAGTCATATCTTATATTTCCATAACATATCTTATAATCATTTCATATCTTATTATATCATATCATTTCAAATCATCTTCATTATATCAAATCATATCATCTTCATTGGACCGGTCACTATAACTCGTTGTGGATCTCGTGTTTCACCACAACTTTCCTAGAACATGCCGGGGTGAGCTCGTGTACTCAACCCGTAGCGGATCTCGTGTTTCACCACTAAGCCTAAGCTATGGCCATAACTCCCAAATAGTAGCTCGTGTACTACTACTCAGACGACTACATGTCCTAAGACCCAGAACTACTCGGGGGAACTCAGCCTGACTACTCGGGTCATCAGGTGCGTTCGTCCCATTGAGCAGAGGCTTCGACTTAACCCAGTCTGACTACTCGGGTCATCAGGTGGGCGTCCTTATGGTATCTTATATCTTCATTTAATCATATCATATCATATATTGGGAAATACTAGGTGACCGTAATAGGAAATGAGATGTTCGGAGTCCCAGGAAAGAGAGGTGCGGCACGTATATTGGCCACCTTAAATACCAAGTCTTTCCTAGCCAGAGACCGAAACATAACATGTATAGCTATTACTCTGTTTCCTTTCTTATCCCTAGTAGTATCTTATGCAACTTTAAACCTTATCTTATACTGTCCTTAATATCTTATCGTATACTTATAACTTATCCCTAATAATTATTTTATAAGTCCATAAAATA
Source organism: Salicornia ramosissima (assembly GCA_951394345.1). Classification (NCBI taxonomy): domain Eukaryota; kingdom Viridiplantae; phylum Streptophyta; class Magnoliopsida; order Caryophyllales; family Amaranthaceae; genus Salicornia; species Salicornia ramosissima. The sequence goes on from OX596235.1 coordinate 17,082,526, forward strand.
TACTAAAATCCCTTTTAATAAACTGTCCAATTCGACATTTGATGTATACTTAAGTATTGTTGATCTAAAATTAATTAATTATAAACTCTAACTAACTAATTATTCAAAATAAAATATTTATTCAAACTTGTTACAACTACCTCCTAAATTCATGGTCAAAAACCCTAACTTTGATCTAATACTACTCGACATTTTAGGGAACAAAACCAGAATTAATATCTTTTATTCCTTTAATTATTTAAATTAATTAATCATGTAAAATACATAAAAACAAGATAAAAATTCTATGCTTTCATACATTTGACATACTTGACATATATATATATATATATATATAATTTAGCAAAATTTCATACTTTAAATTAATTAAACACAATCATCAAAAATTAATAAATCAATTTCAATAATTATTTGAAATAACAACTAACAACAATAATTAACTAAAACATGATAAAAATCCTATTTTTATTTATTCAATCTACTCGAAATATATATATATAATACCCAAAATTCATGCTTTAATTTAATCAAGTACAATAATTATCTATTAATCATATAAACTTATATAAACAATTTAAATTACACTATTTTACGCAATCTGATCTTAAAGGATTAAATTAAGATCAACCATCTAAAGGTCTCTAATAGTCTGGAAATTTTAATGGATGTTAAATATAGGTTAAAGGTTTAACGTGCATAAATTTCGTTTAAAAATAACATCTTTTACTATTTTTAAGTGATTTTATAACTAACCAGTCAGATTAGGCTGAATTCGGTTTCAGAATTTTCTGCCATAGCAAACGATCTTTAACAATTAAGAAAAAATTACACAAGCTTTAAAACAGTATTACTGACTTCCACCTAAAATTTCGTAGCCATTAGATTTGATTAAGTACACTAATAAATTCGTAAACCTAATCTGGACAGTTTTACCGGTTTGAAAGATTAAATTATTATAAATAATAAAAGGACGAATTTTGCCACGAAATAAATCATGATTAATAATAAAACAGTAGAGAAACCTACACGAAAAATTCATCAAGAAATAACAAGATTTTATTAACCAATAAATTCATACAAGTAATTATACAATATAAATTTAAATAAATCAATCCATGCATAAAAATTAATTAAAACATTTAAAGATTCATAAAGATCACAAGAACACATCAAGGATGACATGAAAAGTATTTCACATGGTTCGAAATTTTCAGAATTAAACATCTCCTAAATTCTACAAATTTTCATGATACAACCTAATTAACTATGTGAATTAGTAAGTACCAAAATTAAACGGAATAGCTAGTTACCTGGATTCGCTTAAATAATCCAAGGAAAACAATGAAGGGTTCGACTTTTTTTTTTTGAGAGGGGAAGAGGAGAGGAAGATGATCTTTAAAAATTGGAGTTTTATGTGCTTAATTGCATAATGGCAAAATAAGGGACAAGAGCCCTATTTATAGAACAAAAAGAAGGGTTGCAAGTCCTAAAATAAGGGGAAGTGGGAGCTTAGCCGTGTGGACCAAAGCAAGGCCAAGCATGGGCTTGGTTGATAATTTACTTAGGCCTACTTAATTGGTAATTAGCATAATTACCCAATTATATTAAAAAAAATACCATTAGCCCAAAAGAAGATTAAAATCGGCCCAAATGAAAAACAATAGAACAAATTGGGTCTTTGGCCCAATTTTATGAAAAAGGAATGGGCTAAAAATAAAACAGTCCAAACATAAATGGGCCTTTTGGACTTAGAATTAATTAAATACAATTAATAACCGCGAAATTTTCTGGCCCAAAATTTCGGGTTATTACAATAAGCATCTTAATTGGAAGCCTCAAAAGAAACTTAAAATAAAATCCTCCTCCAATTTAAGTGTTAGATTATATGACATGAAACAAAACAAATAATATTCTATATGATAATTAAGATTACAAATTCAACAAACTAACATGGCAAAATTTATGTAGTAAATCATTTATCCGAGAAAACAAAACAAAACATGATTCAATTAACTAACATGAATGATGAATGAGATAAAAGAAAGAAGAGGGAAAAATAAAGTTAAATTCATCATATCGTAGAAAATAAAGGAACTGAGAAAGCATATATGAATAATCACCTCACATCTAATTGAAACTAAACTGTTCTTTAAAAAAAGATGAACCTAACTTATTATAATTCAAGGGGGTAGTGGCACGTCGACTAAAGACCGCTACGCGGCGGAGTTGGTTTTGGCATATAGCCAGATGTTGGAGGAGGGAAAAAGAATAAAGAAGATAGAGATTTTTTGGGAATTTATTTATTACTTAACAGTCAAGGAAATGCCTAAAATTCGACTTGGGAATAATCAAATGTGATTTTGCAACTATTGCATGCCGCCATGCACATTCCAAAATCAACATTAAAATCTTACAGATTAGCACTAATGATGCATAGTAGAGTATTCATTAATCATTAATCATTAATCCACTATTATATGTAACGGTAATTAAGAAGCATAAAACTGATGATATAGGCCCCATAATAATATTATTCAATTGGATCTTTATTTGTCTTATTGTTACTGTTACTGTTACGTTTTCATGATATAGTCATTGTCTAGATATTTATGAATTGATCTTAATAAGCATTAATATGCTTGATTTATGTATTTGATGATGTGGCGAGTAATTAAGCCCGCTGATGTGTCACTCCAAAATGCATAGCTAACTATGAATATCATGCAAGGAGATGTGGTTTCGTGTTTTAAATACTTACAAGAGACAAGAGATGAGTAATTGTTTTTGTGTGTGCGCGCGCACGCGCGCTCAGAACTAGTAATTGTTTATGAAGTATTAGAATAGAATGAGTAATTGTTTAGGAAGTAAAGAGTAAATGATACTGACAGTAAGACAAAGTATTTTTTTTGTTTTTTTTTGTGCGCTTAAAATGAGTAATTATTGTTTATGAAGTATTAGAATAGAATGAGTAATTGTTTATGAAGTAAAGAATAATTAATGATACTTCTTACAGTAACTCAGTCAGGCAAAGTATGGATTGATGGTTGTGAAACTTTCCCCATTTCTCATGGTCACGGGTTCAATACTTGTATCTAGTAATTTTTTTTTTTTGCCTTTTACGTTTCATTATTGGGTTAAAGCAATGCCACATAAGCATGCATACATCTCGCGGATTCTACACGTGGCAGTGGAATGAGAGATTACGCGGCGTGACACATGTCGCATGGTGAGGAGGGTGGAGAACTTTTAGAAGAGAAGAATAGATAGATTGATGATTGATGATTGATGATACTGATGATTATTGATTTTTTGAATGATTTATATTGATGTTTCACTTTTGGGCACTGATAATATTGTTTAAATATCATTAGTTTGTAATTGTAATAAGAGAAGGTATTGTGTCAGACTCGTCTGACAGTATTGTTGTTGTCAGACGAGTCCATGTCAACTGCACAAAAACTTTAACCTGGACCTGGACCTGGACAATCTTGGACATAACTGGACAAACCTGGACCTAGACAAAACTGGACAAACCTGCACCTGGACAAACCTGGACACATTTGTAAACCTAGAAACAGAACTGGACACATTTGAAACCTGGACACAATTTGTAAACCTGATGAAAAGTTGTTAAACCTGGAAAATATGCACTAACCTGGACAAATGTGCACTAACCTGGACAAATATGCACTAACCTGGACAAATGTGCACTAACCTGGACAAATGTGCACTAACCTGGACAAATATGAACTAACCTGGACAAATATGCACTAATCTGGACAAATGTGCACTAACCTGGACAAATATGCACTAATCTGGAAAAATATGCACTAACCTGGACAAATGAGCACTAACCTGGATTAAATCTGGGGAAACCTGGACATGGACAAACATGGACATCAATTGCTGCAAGAAGATGCTGACTACAATCGTTGAATATGCTTCACTTTTTGTTGGAAAGGAGGGAGGAACATAAATACAATCATTAATCAATTGTTGAATATGCTGAATAAAATTGTTTGCTGAATACATCGTTGAAGATGAACATCAATTGCTGAATACATCGTTGAAGATGAACATCAAATTCCAGTAAAGAGTAATTTAAATACCTTAATCAATCGTTGAATATGGTGAAGATGAACATCATTGCTGAATAGATAAACATGAGATTCAAGCGAATGTGAATAATGGACCTGAAGATACTCTGATGTTCGATTGAAGAAACTCTGAAGAATATGAAGATAGCTGGAGATGAAACTCTGATGTTTGATTGCAGTTTAATCTTCATTTGAAATATCAACGACAGTATCAAAGTCAATTGAAGATTGGGATGATTTTTTCATTTGCTGGTGTTGTTGTTTTAGAAGACGAAAGAGAGATTTAGGGTCAATACTAAGCGCTTGACCCGATCCTTCTCCGACGGAACCACAGACGTAGCGAACCTCGATAACTCCGTAAATCTATCGGTGTACGCCTGGACAGACATCTTACCCTGTGTAAGAGTAAGAAACTCCTCCTGTTTCTGCCATCGCAACTCGTCGGGGTAGAAATGCTCCTGGACCTTATCGATGAACTCGGTCCACGACATCAAATGCAATGGCAAGTACGCGTCCTTAGCTAACGTCCACCAGTTATCGGCCTCTCCACGCAAGTAATACGCAGCGATCTGCACCTTCTCGTGCTCGGGACAAAACGCCGCGTCGAAGAGCTTCCCCATCTCGCGGATCCAGCTCTCCAAAGTAGTAGGGTCGGCAACCCCGTCGTAAGTCGGAGGTCGATGACGTGCGATACGATCGAACGTCGACTGCGTACTCGGCGTATGACGACTATGGTGCGCCAACGTAAGGATCGCCTCCTCGAGTGCCCGCAACCTCTGTCGTCCAGTACTCAACCGGCGAGGTGTAGACATGCTGCAACGTATCATAACAAAAGACATAACAAGAATAGAATGTCAGTCATATACCCCACCACAGTCAAGTATACAAAATAAAGAAAGAAAAGAAAATAGAATAGATCTTATCCCGGTCTTTCTACCCAACTCTTCTCCCTTTACTTAACCTAGAATTTGGTTTAATCACTCGGGAATAGTAAAGCTCCCAACTCCGGTTTAACTCAAATCCTAAAAACTTCACTTAAAACCTATTCGGCTCTGATACCAACTGTGACGACCCGACTCGCTTAAATCGGCGCGGAAGAAACCGACGAGTCAAATAGTCATAACTAACAACTCAAATACTTAAAAATTAAAACAAATACCTCAAGATATTATTATTATAATCCCAAAAGTACAAATACCCACAAGTTTGTACAATACTAAACCAAAAGTCAGACTATCAAATCTAATATACGAAACTCCAAACACATGTCAGAGTCCAAAACAAACGTATACAAGTCCATCCTACAGTCCAAAACTATCCAAAATCAATAAACAATGAAAATACAACAAAATCATAACATTGGCGCTCGCCCAACCCAAGGCTAAGCAAGAACCTCATCATCAGAATTACCTGAAAAACAAACAACAGTCCACCATCAGTGGCAAATAACATAACTGACTCACCCTAATGGGAATACACATTAACATAGCACAAATCAAATAACCAAACCATACATCAAATATGCGAAATTCAACCCGAAACAAACTCGACTCAATTATCTTATCCAAACTTATCTTTGGCGCAATCATTCATAGACTAGACCGGACTACGCACGTACGAACGTATCTTACGCATTCGAACTTTCTACTATGTTAGGAAATGAGAATCTTACTCCCAAGTCCCGTGAAACCAATTTTACTGGAAATCCACATCCGAAGACAACATAGTAAGACCACCAACTGTCCCAATACCGCGGATGGAATAGGGGCAACGTCTTAACCCAAAAACATAGAATCTTACTCTAAGTTTTAGGCGTCTAGTTACGAAATCAAGCTAATCTTTAACAAATCCTTAATTCTTTAACATCTTAAATCATAACTTAATTAATTTCAAGAATTGCCTTTGCGCCTTTATTCTCGAAAATAATCAGTTAAAAACACGAAGTTATTCTCAAGATTGCCTTTACGCCTTAATCTTGAGTCTAACCAACACTAAACCACTTTCTTTAATCCATTCTTTAACTTTCTTTAACATTATCTTTAACTTTCTTTAAATCAATACTACTTTCTTTAACTTCCAAGTGTAGGGATCGTTTTTACCCGGCCGCCTACGTCTCACGAGTTGACTTGAATGCTCGTTAACGCCGTACGTGAATACGGATTAGTAGGAGTCGCCACCATGCACTTATACGGTCCACGGACACCGAAGAAGTACCGAAGCCAAGAGCGATCGGTCCCATATGGTCGTGCACCAGAGTATGTGTTCGGGGACAGGTTACGAGCCAATCGTGCATTGGGCCTGCCCGCCTACAAGCGGTCTCTACTAGGTCTCTTTTGTAAGATCATTGTTCAATTTAAAAGCAACAGAGATAACTCAATTTTAGCCCTAATTTGCGAATTACTAAGTCGGTTCAGATTAATGCACAAATCAGCCTAAAATTGTTTTATGACCACTTTGGAATTAATCAATATTATTATACTAAAATGAAGTCAAAAGTCCAGGATAGATCAAGAGTCAAATCACATAAAAAGTTCATCATAGCAATGGCACGGAGAAAATGAAAATGAAAGTGCGAACGTACCTCGAATCCCGTGCAATTAGAAAATCAAAATAAAATAAAAAATAAAAATAAAAAAATATAAAATGCTACGTGGAAAAATGCAAAAATAAACATGATTTGAAGAGCATAAAAAAAATTACATGGAGACATCATGAAAATGCAAAAAAAAAAAAAAAAAAAACTAACGGCGACATGAATTAAAATGAAAATCAAAATAAAAATGACATGAATGCAAAAACAAACAAAAAACGCATGACATCATGATGAAAGCAAGTCGTAAATTAAAATGAAAATTAAAATGAAATTAAGCATATTAACATTTAATAAAAAAGGGTCTCAGAAATGTGTACCGGAGTGTGCGGCGGTCGATTACGGCCTTGAGATTAGCACGCCAAATGCCAACTGACAGAGTTTATAATTGATTTTGACAGAGTTTTGAATTGATTTTGAATGAGTTTTGAATTGATTTTGACAGAGTTTTGAATTGATTTTGAATGAGAGAAACTGTGTATAGTAGAGAGAGAAGTAGAAGTTTTTTCGTATTTTTTTGTCGTGGTCCGAAAGGTTGAATGAAGGGTCGTATTTATAGGCGAACAGAGGGAAAAAATCGTCCCGGGATGGCTCCAGACCTGCGCCTAGGCGCAGGTCCAGTTATATGACCTGCGTCTATACGCAGGTCAGTATATGTGACCTGCGTCTAGGCGCAGGTCTTGTAATACGGACCTGCGTCTAGGCGCAGGTCCAGTTGGCATCTGGGTCGATTTTTTTGCTTATTCTGCGCGTGAATCTCCGAGATATTATGTGATTATGATACGATTACGGGAATCATACGTAATATTATCATAATATATGAGATTCCGGGAGATTTCGCGAGATTCCGGAATAATCCGGGCTAATCTGGACTGTTTTAGACTGTTTTCGGGATTTTCGGACTATTTTGAAAAATGTGCTAAAAAATGTCAAAAATTATGGAAAAATATGGGAAAATTCTAGAAAAATATAAATGAGTGAAAATTGGAGAAAAAGTTGACGATGCAAGTGTAAAATTACTAAAATGCCCCTAAGAATGGAAAATGCTTCAAAAATTCATAGAAAATGGATAAAAACACGTAAAATTGTGGAAAAATTACCAAAAATTCTAAAAAAATGTAATTAAACTAGAAAAATTATTTGATGCAATGTGAAGTGACTAAAATGCCCTTGGGAAATAAATATGCATGAAAAATAATGAAAATAAATTAATAAAAAATCCTTAAAATGTCTGAAAAATCCCAAAACGAGTCGTGAGCCTCTAAAACGCCTATAAATAGTGTGAGAGTGGTATGAGAGGGGTAAAGAGGTGGAATTTTGGCATACTAGCTCAAGACCGGACCTGTGCAACAGGGTACATTCATCATAGACCGTTGGGAGCTAACTGAGGTGCCAGAATTAAGTGTCTACACCAAGATTCAACCAAGAACTTATCAAGACTCATCAAAACTCAACAAGAACTTAAAGAACTCAACCAAGATTCATAAAGAACTCATCCAAGATTCAAGAACTTCAATCAAGAACTCAATCAAGATTCAAGAACTTCAACCAAGAACTCATCCAACACACTCAAATCACACGCATAACATCAACATCTAATCATGAAATTACCAACTTACTATTATCCAAAATCCATCAAACTTTAACATAATCACCATGAACTTAAATCCAACATATTCAATCATAAAGTAATCATATTAAATCATCAAATCATCATTTAAACAACACCAAATCAGATTACATTCATACTCAAGAATATGATCAAACTTCATTAAAATCAATTCCATTCATTTAATCTATACTATGAAACATAGTATGCCAATCAAGTTGAGAAAGTATGTTACCTTTTTGAAGATTAACACACCAATTCCACACAAGAAGCTGCCCGGAAAATCGAGCCACACGAACACCCAACACGGCACACACACACGGCCTGCTTTCGAACCACACGAACACGGCAAGGCACGGCTGCACACAGTTGCACCACCACCACACGGCTACTGCTGCACGACTGTTATACACGGCCACCACCATGGACCACCTTGATCAACACAGTCCACCACACGAACCCACTCGAACCACACGGCTCCCACACGAACCCACTCGAACAAGACCTCAAAACCAAACCCAACTAGTGATCTTGAATGCAAAATATGAAAATTAATGAAGGTTTAATCACCTAAAGATCAATGGGATATGAATCTTTAAGTTTTGGGTTTAAAAAGATGATGAACAAATGTTCAATTTGGGAACACCAAAAATGGCGTGTGAATTGGGAGCAAAAGAGAGGGAGTTTGTGTTTGATCTATTGATGGCAAGAGCATAAGATGGCAAATGAGCAAAAGGATCATAAAATGGCTTAAGGTGTGAATGCATGGCAAGTGGCTAATCCTTGCCATGAACAAGAGAGGGGTCGGTTTTTACCTTGCAAAATGGGCCAAAATGGGCTTTCGTGATCCATTGGGCTAATTTACAAAAATTACATGATAAATCATGCATAAATCGATTTAGCCCAAAATATTAAATAATTAATTAGAAAATTAAATAATAAAAATTCTAATTAATTAAATAATAATTAACATAAATAATAATAACTGCAAATAAAATAATTCGAATTAAATCGAAATTATTCACATAAAATAAAATAAATAGCTCAAAATAAATTTGAACTATACATAACATCACATAAATACACATAAGTCATGGCAGAAATATCATGAAAATCAGGGTCGTTACATATATTATTAAACATGGACTTACATTCTTAAGCCTGGACTTACATTATTAAACCTACAGAATATAGTACTAAACCTGGACATTAACTACTAAACCTGGACATATATTACTAAGACCTGTAATTAAATTACAAAACCTGGACTTACATTACTAAGCCTGCACTTACATTATTAAACATGCACTTATATCAGTAAATATGGACACTGACTTCTAAACCTGGACACTAAGAATTTAAACCTGCATTTACAATTGAACAATAACTATAAAAATTGAACAATAACTATAAAACATGGAAAAAAGCTTTAAAACCTAGACACATGTGCAAAAAAAAAGGACTCATATTAAAAGACCAGGAAATATTTTCCATAACAAGTATATATTTTAAAACATGAAAGAAGATATTAAAAACTGGAATGATATTATAAAACCTGAACAACTACCATTAAAGGCTTGACAATTATTGATATATTTTTTTAACTGTAATCTTAATAGGTACTCCCAAACACCAGGCATAGACTTTGTCTTTGGCACATAGAAAAAAACTTTGTCAGCCACTTTGGATCCCTAAAGAGCAACGAGGATTCCAAGAACATGTTCAAAAACTGCCTTATGGGATGCCACATGGAGGAAGAATTTGAGGCGTTGTGGGCAAAAATGATGGAGATGTATGGATATAAAAAACCAGACTGGTTTGACCAGATCTATGAGGAGAGGCACAAGTGGTGCACTGCCCTGAACAGGGACATGTTTTTTGCGGGGATCCTTTCCTCTCAGAGGAGTGAGGTGACAAATAAGGCGATATCCTTCAACGCAAAGGCGACAACAAACCATTTGAGTTCTACCACATTTTTGAGAAAACAGTCAAGAGGTGGAGGAGCACCGAGACCAGTGACAACTTCAGAAACACATCTGAGCGTCCTAAAACGATCAAGTCCAAATCAAGGCTGTTGAAGCACGGAGCAGAAGTATACACTCTGGCCCTCTTTAAGGATTTCGAGACTGAATACGAATGGGCAATGGCATCTTGCCTGAGATCCTTCGAAATAGAAGCTCCCGGACTCAAAGTGTTTGAAGTCTCGTCTGAGGAAGACTTCTCCTACTCTCACAAAGTGGCGTATAATGAAGACACCACTGAGTTCTTTTGCTCGTGCCAATGCTTCTCCGAAACCGGAATGATCTGCTACCACATCATAAGAGTGATGCACTTGTACAACATCTTCCAGATACTTGAAAGATATATACTAAAGAGGTGGACAAGACTGGCAAAGTCCACAATTTGGGCGACCGAACAGAGTAAGATAACGTCGTTTCATGTGCTAAACCTTTGTCATTTTCTACAAGAATCATAATTAACTAACTAACCTGGCTATGCTTTGCAATTTCAGATGATAACGAAACAAACCAAAATCCACAGTTGTGGACGCCATGGAGGCACGTAATCATGAGGAATTTCTACAATTTCGCTTCAATATGCCAAGGAGATGAGGAAGCGAGAAAGAAGTTTAACAACAACATGAAAGAGCTTTACAAAATAGTCAAGGAGTTCTACAAGACGGACGAACAAAAGCTAAAGGAAATCGAAGAAGAGGAGACGGGCCTAGATGTAGTCCAAAACCCAGAAGTAATAAAGACAAAAGGAAGACCTCCAAAGGGGAATAGGAGAATAAAAGGACACTTTGAGAAGAGAAAAATGATGACACTTTGAGAAGATGGAACAAAAACGCCAAACATAGAAGCTGAAAACAACCCAAACCCTTGAATCATCTTATTATATGTATAATTTTAAGCATGTACAAACATTGATGGTTCATATATATATAAAACATTCTTGTAACATGGAGAATTATTGTTTAAGCCTGCACATATTTTATAAAAAAAATAGATATATGTTGCTAAAGAAGGATATTATAAATTATTGAACCTGGATATATAATAATGCAACCTGGACATATACTAGTTAAAACTGGACATATTCAGAAAAACCTGGACACATATCTTAAAAAACCTGTACACGTATCTTAAAAAATGGACACAAATGAAATTGTTAAACCTAGACCTCGACATATACTAGTTAAAACTGGACATATTCAGAGAAACCTTGACAAGTGTTTTAAAACCTGAACACATATCTTAAAAAATGGACACAAATGAAATTGTTAAACCTAGACCTGGACATATATTATATTAACCCGGACACTTACTTGAAACCCTGAACAATTGTTTTAAAACCTGGACCTGAACAAATATTATATTACCTGGACATTTACTTAAAACCCTGGAGAATTGTTTTAAAACCTGTAGAAATAATGATAAACTTATATTGCTACTAAGACCCTGGACATTAACTACTAAACTTGGACATGCATATATTACAAAACTTGGATTTATATTACTAAGCCTGCACTTACATTATTAAACATGGACACTGACTTCTAAACCTGGACACTAAGAATTTAAACATGCATTTGCAATTTAAAAATTGAACAATAATTATAAAACATGGAAAAAAGCTTTAAAACCTGGGCACATGTGCAAAACAAAAGATTTGACATCATATATATATATATAAAAGCATAAAATTTCGAAAATACTTAAAGAAAATTCAGAAAATTCTTCAACAATCCAAAAGCATAAACATTACATTCCAAAAGCATAAAAATAATAAAAATAAAAAAGTTTTCCATCACCATTTTTCTTCAATTCAGCCTCCACTTCTGCCCATAGCATATCAACTTCCACTAGCTTTTTTCTCCTTCTTAACCACTAGGAAGCAATGCCTCTTCGGATCTAACTCCACCTCTAAGTCAGAAGATCCACAGAAAGGGATTTCAGGAGTATGATCACTAAGTCCAGAATCAATTTCCTCATATACATTAAATCTTATAAAATCTGCAGCATCATCATCACCCTCATAAAACAGATCATATTTTGGGAAGAAGCCATCCTCAAATTTCACATGCCTAGTGCCTTTTACAGGGTGGCAGGTTTGTTCAGAATCTGCAGATAAGAGAGCACATACAATCTGACGAGAAGGTTAATTTTTCATGTTTTGTGGATGTACCAGGCACAACATTCTTCTCAAGGACATCATGACCACTAACACAGACCTTCTCTTTTCCCTTTCTACTCCTTGTGATTCCACAGCTTTCTTCAACAACATTCTTAGAAGCCATTTTTGATAAAGTAAAACCAAAAAAAAAAAAAAAAGATGAGAGATTAGAGAATCAAAAGTTATAAAAAAACTGAATTAATGCTCTATTCTATTAAGAAAGAGGAGTAACCAAATATAATGGAAGTTAGTGTATTAAATTAAAAGCATGTAGTTGAAGATAATAAATGTTTAGTAAGTGGTTGAAAATCATTTATTAATACCACCTGGAAAACGTATTACTCATACTATAAATACAAGTATTAAATAAACTTGGACACATAATTACTAAACCAGAATTCTATTAAACCTGCATTTATATCAACAAGTCTGGATATATATCACTTAACTTGGACATATATTATTAAACCTGGACAAAAAGTACTAAACCTGGACTTATAGTACTAAACCTGGACTTTTATTATCAAACATGGACAAATATTATTAAACATGGACATAAATTACAAATCCTGGACTTACATTATTAATCCTAGACAAATAGTACTAAACCTGGACTTATATCTTTAAAATTGGACACTGACTTCTAAACCTGCACTAACATTATTAAACCTGCTCACATACATTAATAAACTTGGACGCATATTACAAAAATAAGACAATAATTAACAAGGAAGTGCTTGTATAAATTTTTTAAAATAAAATTTTACATTTATTTACAAATGTATACATATATATAGGGACAATGTGAGAAAAAAAGTTACAAAAATTATTTACATAAAAGATAAACTATATAGAAACTACTTCATCTTTAAATTATGAAGATCTTCCTTTTTTTTTTATCGAGTTCAATCAGGCCAGCCAACTTGGCAAACCTTTGTTGCTCTTCTTGGAACTTGAACCTGGCCTCATACAACTTCTTCTCGTCTGCCTTCCTAAACTTTTGCTTCAATACAGAGCAGGTTTTTCTTTCGACCACGCAACACAAGTCTCACGTAAAGAACGCAGCGACTGGTTGTAGGGTGAAAAGGCAAGTTCATAGGCAAGATTACACGCACCTGGCCAAGTTCCTATCACTCGCCTAAGCAAACACAAAAATAATATAAAAAATTTAAATCCAACAATTATGAATGAGAATTAATAAAAAAAAAATTATATTTCATATATTTACTTTAACACATAATTCAACAGAATGCAACATAAATATTTTTTTAAAACTTGTAAATATATTTCAACACCTGGACACATACTATGAACCCTGGCCATTTATTATGTAACCTTGACATATTTTCAGAAACCTGGACATGTATTTTAAGACCTGAATATGAATTATTAAAAATGGACATATATCTTAAGACATGGACACTTACTTCAAAACCTGGACACTTGTTTTAAAAACTGGGCATTTACTTCAAAACATGGACACTTGTTTTAAAACCTGCAGAAATAATGCTAAACTCAGGTTCCACAAAATATGTCCAGGTTGTACAGTTATTGTCCACAAAATATGTCCAGCTTCCACAAAAAAACAATAAAATACAAAATTAAATAAAATTAAAACACTTACACTGTTAAGATCCTTCATTGCTTGGTCATTTTCATTTTCGCCGGTGAAGTGCTCCATTGCCTTTATTGCAAAAACACCACAGTCGTGGATGTTCGTATTGTTACGAAATGGAAACATAAGTGTCCTTTGATTCCAAGAACGTAGTGTGCTGCAGTCTTTCCGGCTAATGGAGTTCCCGCGCAAAAATTCCTCAAATATATTACACTGATAATAATTATAAAAAATAAAAATAAAAAAATCAAAACAAACAAATAACAAAAAAAATACTAAAAAAGTATGTAATTAGGCGGAAATAATATAACGTAAAGCTTACAAATTCAATTAGCGTTCCACCATATCGTGTGAAACCTTTATGATCGCTACGGTTCTCGATATCTTCAATTTGCGTATATTTCATATTAAAAAACGAGAACCGTAAAGTGATTGTCTCTATGTACAGGAACAAAAGTCTGGATCAAATAAATAAATAAAAAATTTAAGTCACAAAAAAAAAACTAAAAGAAGTGTAATAACAAAAAAATAAATCAAAGTATATAAAAAAAAATTACTCCCTTACGTAATCAGTATCACGAATAACTGATCGATTGAAGAACGCACTCCAACTGCTGAGTGATTGCCTACATTCTCGTCCATATTTAGCAAGAACTATATTGCTGAGTTCTTGATAAGCTTTTTCAACTTTTGCAAGAGCAGTTTCTACTTGGTCGTCTTCAGCATTATTCGCATCAACTTCCAATTGTGCAATAAGTTGTTCTAGCTTAAGCTTCTTATCTTTCTTCTCTTCCCATAAATTCAAGCACGTCTATATGACACACAGAAAAAATAAACAAAAAGTTAACCTGGAACAAAAAAAAATAATTGAATAATAGAAACAAAACTGCACTTAAATTATTAAACCTGAATATATATCACTAAACCTGGACATATAAAATTAAATCTGGACATATTAAACAAAACCTGGACGTAGAGTACTAAACCTGGTCTTATTTTATTAAACATGGACCTTTAGTACAAAGCCTGGACATATATTGCTAATCCTGCCTTTACATTATTAAACCTCAATATATACTATTAAACCTGAAAAAATACTATTAAAACTGGACTGGTATTACTAAACAAGGACTTATGATGTTAAACCTGGACTTATATTACTAATATTGGGCATATTTTCAAATTACAATTATATTTCATATTTATTTAAAACTGGACTTACAAGGCTGCACATAATAAACCTGGACATATTTATTCAAATTACACTTACACTATTCAAATCAAACCTGGATGAAATAACAAGCCCGGACATATTAAAACAAAAACACCCAAGTAAAAAGCAATACATTCCACAACAAATAATACAAAAAATAAACAAGTGTAAATATATAGCATAAGAAATTTTTTTTAAAAAAATCTTTTAATTCATTTTGAATTAATAGCTAACACTTACATATGGATACGTGCTGAACCAGAATCTTTTAATTTACCGTGAAGCCTGCTCCTCTTTTCTATTAAATATGAATGCAAAAGCATCCACAATATTACTTGTGAGCCAAGATTTAGGAGCCATGCTCCAAAAATCAGCCTTCTGAAGTAATATATTTGGATCATCATAACCAGCTTGATGATGATCAGGAGTTCCTATTACTGCAAGAACATCCCCTAAAAGAGACAAAAACAATTCACATTGATTAATATTAACATAAAACTCAAGCTGTAACAACTCTAAAACTCATTCAAGACTCACATAAAAATTTATCGCATTTCCTCTAGCTCTACATTTTTTTTCTCTGCCTCGCTGTCATTGACATCAGCAGGAATCTCCATGACCTCTAAAAAAGGATCGTAGAAGAGGAAATCCACCACTGACTTGACATTCGGTTGAAGCACGTCCATGAATTGAAACCCCGAGCTGGACCCCTGAAGTGACCTCGCAAGAATAATATCATTGTGCCAGGTGCCCGTGTGCCCCTGAAGTGACCTCGCAAGAATAATATCATTCGGTAGAAATTTTATCACCAGACTGATACCACGAACGATGCTTAGGATCCTTAAGCATGTCCATAATATCATAATGAACTGAAAAACTACTACCTTGAACCTAAAAAAACAAACAAAATATCTAGATAAAAATTTAAAATAAATAAAACATAAAACATGTTCACTTAACTTAACAACATGGATAACTAAGCACAAACATGAACATGAATTAAAAAAACTTGACACAAGTTAATAATTCTGGACATGAATTGCCAAACATGGACATCAGTTAATAAACCTGTACATAAATTACCAAACCTGGACATTAAAAAAGAAACCTGGACATAACTAAACCTGACCATAAATTATTGAACCTGGATACCTATAAAAATTACCTGGACATAAATTATTAAACCTGGACGTATTTTATAAAAGCTGGACATATATGATTAAAAGTGGAAATTTGTAGTTAAACTTGAGACTACAAGACCTGGAATTATATGCTATAAAAACTGGACATATATAATTAAAAGTGGAATTATATGCTATAAAAAAACTTTTTTGAATTATATTGAATTATATAATTTTTTGAACTTTTTTGAATTTTTTTTTTGAATTATTTATTTATTTACTTTTTTGAATGGGCACCATATGACATAAAATATGCAATGTATATGAATGGAAATACCTAAATGAGGAGTGGACCTAAGCCCATTTAAAGGAACGACTAAGGTTTTGGGCCAAAACCTATGGTCAAACTAAGGTCAAAGCCTATATGGACTATATACAAGGACACTAAGGCCCAACAAAAAAATGGACTATATGAACTTGAAGATGACCATGACTATGAAATGTGAGTGAATAGTGAAAATTAAAATGGCTAGAGCCCACAAAAAGGAGAAAAAAAAATTAAAAAAAATGCACACATAGTCACATAAGCACACTAACCTAAAATAATATGAAAGGTCTCTAAAAGTCAGTCTTGGGTGGTCATAAGGTACTATGGCTAAAGAAAAATGAACCGATATGATCATTCTTCATTTTGAATGACACACGGTTAACAAATTCCTTATTATGATCTCATCGGGCATGATGATCACGCGCCATGGCTGGGATGGGCCGGATATGGTCATTGTGGTCGGGCACCAACAAGTAACCATAACCAAACCTCTCGGGGTCGGTATCGAGCATAGAACATACTCATATGAGACAGGGTCCTATAGTGCGACACCTATTCATAGGGCCACATGCAATATGCCTAAAAATAATTCGGGAATAATAATAATAAGACCACGAGACTTTTCAAGTTTGTCAACAACACTAAGGAGTGATATTCCCCAGCGGAGTCGCCAAACTGTAGGGGTCGTTTTTACCCGGCCGCCTACATCTCACGAGTTGTTTGAATGCTTGTTAACGCCGTACGTGAATACGGACTAGTAGGAGTCGCCACCGTGCATTTTATACGGTCCACGGACACCGAAGAAGTACTGAAAGCCAGGAGCAATCAGCCCCATATGGTCGTGCACCAGAGTATGGGTTCGGGGACAGGTTACGAGCCAATCTTGCATTGGGCCCGCCCGCCTGTAAGCGGTCTCTACTAGGTCTCTTTTTGTGGTCAAATTATTATCGATCCCGAATACATAAATATCTCTGTATTATATCCTAAAGAACGCATATTACTAAGCGGGTTTAATTTATATACAAATCAAGACTAACTTTTGTGATCACTTTAAATTAAGTCAGTATTAAAAATCCTAAAAATTGAAAACAAATAAAAACATGAACGAAAAACAGAAATAAAAGCAATAAATACATAACAAAATAAATATGTGCAGATTCAAAGTGTGTTGCAAGAGAAGTGGTTTGATGTGCTGTTCGACTACACTAAATATACTAAAAGAGAATACGATTAAAATGATGATTAAGGTACAAAATTCTGATTTGATTTGCACACTTCAATTGGAATATTTAAATTGATAATTTTAATCGTCATTTATTATTATTTAACCAGATTGGGCTTTTATGTATGACTCTTGAATTTTATGAATGAAATAATAAATTATATTTTATATCACATTATTTAATGATCTGAAAATTCGGATAAAATATAGTGGTTATTTGGTAATATGAAATTTAATTAATAAATTCATTTTGCCATGACCGCATAAAAAATCAAGATCCGACTATTTAAAGTGATAAAATTAAAAAATAAAAAATGTAGCGACCTTTTATGACATGAGATCTAATAAAAGAAATCATATAATATAGATCGCATAAGAAAAAATGAATTACATAATTATTATTATTATTTATTGTCAGATCTATAAAATATAAAAACAGATCTAAAAAATATGAGAACAGATATAAAATATAAAACCTTTTATGCAATTATTTATTTTTGAATTTTGTATGAAAATATTATTTAGGAGAGTATGAGTATAGTGTAGTAGTAATGAGATGGATAATATGCTCAGAATCTGTGTGTAAAGCTCGTATAAGCTCAGGTATTTATAGGCCAAAAGGGCCAGCTGAGTGCCACGTAGTATTACAGGGTTGCGTCTAGACGCAAACATTGTAATATGTCTTGCGTCTGGACGCAGACCCCGCTCCATGATCTGTCAAGCTTAGGCCAGCTGGAGAAAAAATCGCCCTGGATGACACCAGACCTGCGCCTAGGCGCAGGTCCAGTTACATGACCTGCGTCTAGGCGCAGGTCCTGTAATATGGACCTGCGTCTAGGCGCAGGTCTAGGCTGGATCTGGGTCGATTTTTTTGCTTGATTTTGCGCGTGATTTTCAGGATTACGATCCGATTTTATTCGATTGCGGAAATATTCTGTAATATTTTGATATTCGGGAATATTCTGGGATATCCCGAGATGTCCCGGAATGTTCTAGAATGTGCCGGAATGCCTAGAACGTTCCGGAATGTTCTAGATTCCTCCGGAAGCTTCAAAGAATTACAGAAAAATTATGAAAAAATTATGAAAAAATATGAAAAGTATGAGAAACAATAATATTCTTTGCGGAACAATTTTCAACATTCGGAAATGACGAAAATGCCCCCAAGCATGTAAAAATCCTAAAAAATCCATAAAAAGCTCTAAAAATATGATAAAAAATATAGAAAAGTATGAATAAATTATAAAATTATTTTTGTGATTTTTAAAGATATTTTGTGATGCAAAAAGACATTTTTATTATTTTTTATGAATATAAAACATTGAAAAAAAATTTAGAGATGAAGAAAAATTACGAATAAATCCCGTAATCATCGCAAAACCTAACATTTGCTCCCAAGGCACTTTAAACACGGTTTAGACAAATGGTTGAGGTATATTGTGCATTTTCATCGCCAATTCTACTTAATTGGACTTCTTGGTGTTTTCATAGTTTCATCATTAGTCTCTATGTCGGGGAGACACATTTAGGTGGCTACAACTATGATTACTTTCATTCTCCAAATGAGGCACATCATCATTTTTTTCAACATAATGATTCTCATTCTCTACATGAGGCACATCATAAACGTCTTCAGAATGATTACCTTCATTCTCCACATGAGGCACATCATCATTTTTTTCATCATAATGATGTTCATTCTCTACATCAGGAACATCATAAACGTCTTCAGAATGATGAGAACACTCAAAACCAGTAGTCCTCTGAATAACAATTGGAGTGGCTTCCTTCTCATACTCAAACACTTCATTCTGATCCGTATCAAAGGTGCCTTCCTCACAACAGGACTGGCTTTTGCTGGTTCCATTTTTTTTGGCCTGATACATTTGTGAGATGCAGCTAGCAACGATGACATCAATCTCAGCGAAGAAATCGTCATTCATCACAAGATCATCCTCTTGGGACATGCTTTCTTGGGAATGCTGCTTTGTAACAACGGTAACTTCTTTTACGAGTGCTAAATTATGCTCGCACATAGCAATAGAATTTCTCTGAACCTTTATCATCTGCTTTGAAAGCTCCTGGAGAAAAAAAATTAAAAACATAAAAAAAAAAAACATTATAAAACATGGACATTAAAAACAGAACCTAGAAATAAAAAAAAAACATAGAACAGTAAAACATAAATATAGAAATATACTACTAAACCTGGACAGATTATTCTAAACATGGACATATACTAATAAACCTGGACATATACCAATAAAGCTGGACATATATTATTAATGTAACACCCCGCATTTTAGCAACGACGTTATTAGTGATAATGTCGTAAACAGAGGACTTGCCCCGCACGATTCATCACTGATGAATCGATAGACCCGCACGGTTTATCACCGATAAACCGATAGATGCACGATTGTTAGACAGTAGATGAACAATACAAGAGGGGGGTGAATTGTATTGTAAGGAACTTGAGCAAATTTTCAAAATATGTAAAGGAACTGAACAGAATAAAGATTGCAAAAGAGATTCTCAAACACAGAAACCTCCTTGTCACTCAACAAGAGGAAAACTGTGACCCTCCTCAGGGATTTACTCTTTTATTGATTTGGAACTCACCTAATACAATCTACTCAACTCACTCTATCAAGTTCCTCAACGAACTTGAACTACCCTTGCAATCAATTCCCCAATCGATTGCACTCCCAACTCTACTGTCTTGCTCTCTTTCTCTGATAATCTTCACTCTAAGATTATACACTCAAACTCAAGCTCACTCCCTTTACAACTCAATTAAGAACTCTATGAATCAAGGTAAAGTAGGATTAAGTGGATTATGAATATATCAGTGTTTCTTTTTCTCAATGCTCAAGTGTGTTTTGAAAAACCAGAAGAGTGGAATATTTATAATGCATTCACCCATTGTCAGTCACTTCCTCCACTTCCTAAAGTATAGGAGAAAATGGCAGTTAGTGACTTGAACCTCAAGAATTTTTAGAACGTGCAACAAAAATATTTTTCTTCTCCTCCACTAAATAGATCGTGGTTTTTGGAAAAACCTTTGCTCAAGAAAACGTGTAGATATATATCAGTTTCCCTCAAAAGCTCCTGATTTTTCTCAACTGAATAAACCAAGTCAATCAGACTTATTTTTCTTTCAAAAACTGCTAAAAGAAATAAAAATTATTTTAATCTCTTTTTTTTAGTTAATTTGAAAAAGATACTTTATTTATTCCTAAAATAATGCTAAAAAGATATTTACAGTTACTTGTTTTATTTAAAAAAACAGAAACTAATAAAAGATAGAATTTTTAATTAAATCTTTTTCAAATAAACAAAACAGATTTTGGAAAGAAAATCTTTTTGGAAAAATATATTCACTGATAATTTTTATCCACTTAATAAAATTACTTAAGCCAAGATTCTTTACAAGATGTACCTATACATCGACATTAAGTCTGGTGCTTTACTCCAAGCAACCAGTTCCTCTGATAAGATCAAGTTTCTCTTCAAGTTCCTCTACTTGAGATCTGAGACTTCAAGTTCCTCCAGCAACTCTACTGGAATTAAGATTGCAGTTGTTGATTTCCTTTATTTACTTCTATGCTGCTTCTTCATTAACTTGAAATTAATGCTTCAATCATCTTTGAATCATCCATGCTTAGTTCTTATTGAAACCTGATCATCAAAGCACTTACAAACACACATTAGCAACATAATATAGTTTGACTAAGTTTAAGTCATCATCAAAACCTAAAAGGATCAACAATTTCCCCCTTTTTGATGAATGACAAACTTAGGCAAACTCTCAAATAAAGTATTAGGAAATCAATAACTAGAAATGCAAAAACTACACTAGATGTAAAAATGTAAAACAATACTATAATGCTATTATACTACTATAATGCTATATGATACTAAAACTAAGCTAAAAGAAACTAAATGTCAAAAATATAAAGTAAAACTAAAGTAAACCATTACAACCTTTGATTTTCTCAAAGTGACCAAGTCAAGATCAAGACATCATCCATCGTCATTTGGAGTTTGCTCATGCTCTTCCCCCTTTTGTCTTTCATCAAAGATTGAAACAAATATAGCAATATTCACATACACACCACCCAAGGACATAGTAACGAAGACTATGAGGCTTAGGTATGAACCTTTGGTAATGCAATATCCATACACACATATATATAAATAAGTCATGCAATAAATTGAACACAAACACAAACACTTGCCATAAAACACAAAAGGGTCCATAAGTTCCAAACACAAAAGAAAATCAAATATCCAAGTTCAACAAAAGTAAGGCAAAGCAAAATAAATGATCCAATTACAGACCAAGATTAAATTGAGAATCAAATTAAGTGTTTAAAGGCTAAAGGAACTGGTAAGAAAAGAGGGATCAGGATTCATCATCATCATGGGACTTCTCTTCTTCATGAGTCTGGACCTCCACAGCTAGACTATCAATCTTCTCAACCAAGTTCTGCTGTTCCTTGGATAAGGAGCTCAATCCTGTGGTCATCCTCTGATCCAGTTTCTTCAAAGAAAGCTCCTGAGCCTCCAGTTTCTCCATAATGACATTTTGTTTCTCCAAAATAGTAGTCTGCTTTTCTTCAATGCCAACCAACACATCTTTGAGTTTAACCATCTCACTGTGCAAAGAAGAAGAACTGAAAGCACCAAAACCAAGAGAAGAAGAAACAAATCCAGTGAATTTAGGTTGCTCACTCTTCACTTCCTTTTCCTCAGCATCATCCTCATCGTCAACTTCCACAGCAACCTCTTCTTTGTCTTCTAAAATAGGCTCAACCTCTTTCACACCACGTCCTTCCTCTTCTGCATCCAATTTCTCCTCAACTTTAGCACCCTTTTTCTTTTTATCAATAAACACAGTTTTTCCATCAACTACACCAAGACTTAGGCCTTCAAGAGTTTTAGGTTGGACAAAGTGGTTAGTTTGAAGTTTGAGGAATTCACAAGTTCCTAAGGAAATGTCAAAACTCTCAAAAAGAGTCATAAGCAATGTACCATATCCTCTATAAAGCTTAGGAAAACAATGGTTCATATGTTGGATCATGAGAGAAGGGAAGTTGATTCGGATTTTGTTTTCAAGGCAATAAATAAGTAAAGCATCCATATGATTTGCCTCACTTCTCTTTTGAGGCCGAGGGATAATATTATGCCAAACAAAATTAAAGAGCAATTTTTGTAGTGGTGAAAGATTGTGGTGATTAGTGAGAACATGCCCTTTCTTTCCTCCAATAGATTTAACAATTTCATCCATTCCAACACCATTCACCTCACCAACATACTCCTTCTTAATATATTTATCAAAACCAATATTTGGAACACCAAAAGCATCACTCAAAAACTCAGCATCAAATTCAATTTCTTTCTTCTTAATTTGACTCTTGCATGTGGTACCATCACATTCAAAATTATCAACAAATGCATTCAATAACTCATATGCTATCACATTATTGAAGTGAGAACTAAAGAGGCTTACCCAACCTTGAGCATTCAAAATATCAAGCAATTCGACATACTCAATTGCATTACACCAATCCAAGTTAATGCAAAGAGGTGGAATGTACTTCTCACACCTATTTTCAATCCTCTTTTGAGATGCAGACTTGTTCTTGAGGATTGGAGCACCAAGTTCCACCCAATTTTCTTCTTGTTTCACCTCCTTCAATTCGGCATCAAGTTCCTCAGTTTCTTTGGATGGTTCAACTTCCATTGGTTTAATTGAGGAAGGTGAGGAAGAAGGAATAATTTCAGTGGGGTTTTGAGGGTTAATTGAAGCAATTGGTGTGATATCCATGGGAGTAATGTCGGTTGGGGTTGAATTTTTGTGGGGGTTTGAGTGAGTTTTTTGGAGAAGAAGGAAGAGTAGTAGTTGTGTTTGGTGAAGTGGGAGTAATATCTTCCATTGGAAGATTAAAGAAGGACGGTTAATGGGAGTAGGTGGGGCCGGTTTTTGGGGGTAAATTAGGAGAGTTTTGTGTGGTTGGGGTGAAAAGTAAAATACTTGGTCTACAATTTTACTTATTTACCTTGCTTATATAGAAAAGGATTCCTTGGATAAAAAGAAAAAAAATATCTAGTAACTGATTTGAGAGATTTTAGGAGAGTTAGGTTTTAGGAAATCAGTTACTTTTATTTGATAGAAAATCTAGAAACAAAAGATAAAATTTAAATTTCAAATTTTAAATATTAAAAGAAAAAAAATTGTTGGCCATATTAATAATACAGCCGAAAAAAAGGAAAAAAAATTGTAACTGAAGAATAATAAAGGAACTCATCAACAAAGCAAATTGGACCTTTCATGCTTTATAACAGGTATTAATATGGTGCTAAATTAATTTCATGAAATAAATACACATTGCATGCAAAAGATATCACAAAACTACTTATGATCAATGCTTTTCACACCATGGTTGTGTATGAAATATTGTACAGTTATTTCAAAATTTAAGGAAATACCTGGGTTGGAGCATGAGTTCCTCTTTAATGAAGCTGAATCATGCCAAGTTCCATCCTCAGTCTTTCATGTTTCTCCCTATTTAAAGGCTTTGTAAGTATATCTGCAATTTGATTGTCAGTATCACAAAATTCTAACTTTACTAAACCCTTTTCCACATGATCTTTTAAAAAATGATGCCTAATATGAATATGCTTAACTCTTGAATGGTGAACTGGATCTTTAGAGATGTGAATAGCACTAGTATTGTCACAATATATAGGAACACAATCAAATTTCATACCATAATCTCTCAATTGTTGTTTGATCCATAATAATTGTGAGCAACAACTTGCAGCAGCAACATATTCAGCTTCTGCAGTAGATAAAGCAACAGTATTTTGTTTCTTGGATGCCCAAGAGACTAGACATGACCCAAGGAACTGGATAGTTCCAGAAGTACTTTTCCTGTTAACTAAATCACCTGCATAATCAGCATCTGTAAAACCTTTCAAATCAAATGTATCACTTCTAGGATAGAAGAGACACAAACATTCAGTTCCCTTGAGATATCTAAAGATCCTTTTGATTGCTGTCAAGTGAGATTCCTTAGGATTAGATTGAAACCTTGCACACAGACCAACACTATAAGAAATGTCAGGCCTACTTGCAGTTAAATAAAGCAAAGAACCAATCATTCCCCTATATAATTTTTGATCCACAGAAGTTCCTTGAGGATCATCATCCAATCTAGTTCCCACTCCCATAGGTGTATGATTAGTTTTAGCTTGATCCAAGTTATATTTCTTAAGGAGTTCCTTGACATATTTTTGCTGATGAATAAAATTCCCCCTCTCAGTTTGTTTTATTTGCAAACCAAGAAAGAAATTTAATTCACCCATCATACTCATTTCAAATTCACCACTCATTAAGTTAGCAAAATATTTGCAGAGATTATCATTTGTGGCACCAAAAATTATGTCATCAACATAGATTTGAACAATTAGCAGATCAGTTCCTTCAGATTTCAAAAACAAAGTTTTATCTACTTTTCCTCTGACAAAATCATTTTGTAACAGAAACTTTGAAAGCCTTTCATACCATGCCCTAGGTGCCTGTTTTAGACCATAAAGGGCCTTGTCCAACTTGAAAACATGATTTGGAAATTTTGGATTTTCAAAACCAGGAGGTTGTTCAACATAAACATCCTCTTCAAGAAAACCATTTAAAAAGGCACATTTCACATCCATTTGATACAGTTTAAAAACCCATAAAAGAAGCAAAAGCAATCAAGATCCTTATAGCTTCTAATCTTGCAACAGGTGCAAAAGTTTCTTCAAAATCAATACCCTCTTGCTGATTGTAACCTTTTACTACTAATCTTGCCTTATTTCTTATTATAGTTCCATGTTCATCTAGTTTATTCCTAAAAACCCATTTAAGACCAATAACTCTTTTTGATTTAGGAATAGGTTCAAGATGCCATACCTTGTTTCTTTCAAATTCATTCAGTTCCTCTTGCATGGCATTTATCCAATCAGCATCCTTGAATGCTTCTTCATGATTCTTGGGTTCAATAATGGACAGAAATGAATAAAAGGCACAGAAGTTTCTCAACTGAGATCTTGTTTGAATTCCCTTGTGGATGTCACTGATTATTTTATCAATGGGATGAGATTTCTGATGTTTCCATGGTTTAGGTTGGAAACCTCTCAAAGGAACTTCCACTTGTGTTGTCTCAGCTTGAGTTCCCCCTGTGTCTATTGCCTCCTCTTCAGGTTCCTCTTTTGCACCTTCTTCATTTTGAGGAACTTCAATTTCAGCTTCTTGTTCCTCATCTTGAGTTGGTGTGAGTTCCTTGGTTTTTCTAGGAATTTCTTCATCTGGATCTTCTTTCCTAATAAGACCAATTTCAAAATCATAGTCATCAAGTTCCTTCACACTAGAATGAGAGTTAGTTTCATCAAAGATTACATGAATACTCTCTTCTACACACATGGTATTCTTGTTATAGACTCTGAATGCCTTGCTATGAGATGCATAACCAAGGAATACAGCCTCATCACTTCTTTCATCAAATTTTCCTAAGTTTCTTTTACCATTATTATGTACAAAGCACTTACAACCAAAAGCCCTAAAATGAGATATGTTAGGTTTCCTTCCTTTAAACAATTCATATGGAGTTTTGTTGAGAATAGGTCTCATCATAACTCTATTAATGATATAGCATGCAGTTTTAACAGCTTCTGCCCAAAAGTTCCTTGCAAGACCACTTGAGATTAACATAGTTCTAGCCATATCCTCAAGTGTCCTGTTCTTCCTTTCAACAACTCCATTTTGTTGTGGAGTTCTTGGGGCTGAGAAATTATGATCTATACCATTTACCTTGCAAAACTCATCAAACTTTGAGTTATCGAATTCAGTTCCATGATCAGACCTAATATGAATCACTTGAAATCCACTGGATTTTTGTGTCTTAGCTACAAAGTCAACAAACTCATCATATGTTTCATCTTTAGTAGCTAAGAAAATAACCCATGTGAATCTAGAATAATCATCAACAATATCTAGAACATATCTTTTACCATTTCTACTAGGAATTCTCATAGGGCCACATAAATCTATATGAATTAATTCCAATGGTTTAGAAGTGCTTACAAAATTTTTGCTTTTGAATGAACACCTGACATGCTTTCCTTTCACACATGCATCACACACATGATAAGCAGGGAACTTGACCTTTGGCAGGCCAATGACCAGTTCCTTTGACAATAATTTATTCATGAGTGAAAAGCTAGCATGTCCAAATCGATTGTGCCATAATAAAGGATCATCATTAATAACACTTAAGCAAGTCAGATTATTTCTAGGAACTGAATTGAGATCAACAGTGTAAGTATTCCCCTTTCTAGTTCCTTCTAAAACAACCTTTCCACTATTGTTATTAGTGATTTTGCAGAAATTAGAAGTGAAACTAACAGAATTTCCTTTATCACAAAATTGAGATATACTTAACAAATTATGTCTCAAACCCTCGACTAAAAATACATTATCAATGCAGTAGGAACTGGACTTACCAACCTTACCTTTGGCAATGATCTCACCTTTCTTGTTGTCTCCAAAAGTCACAGTTCCTCCGGGATAGGACTCTAGTGAGAGAAATCTTGATTTATCTCCTGTCATGTGCTTGGAACAACCACTGTCGAGGTACCATGTGTTGTTCCCCCTCACTAGATCCTGCAAAAGAACTTAAGGGTTAGGTGGAGGAACCCAGGTTTCCTTGGGTTCCTTTGATAAAGGGATAGAAACAGTTTTCTTTACCCATACTTGTTTCAAGTTCTTCTTCAAAGAAAGTTCCTTCTTAGTACAAGTTTTGTTATAATGACCAGTGTTACCACAAAAAGAACAAACTTTGTTACTAGGTAAGTCAACATATTTCTTTTGTTTCCCTTTTCTTTTGTTAAGAACATAGCCTAATCCTTCTGTTCTTTTCACTTGAGCATTTTCAATCCACTTAGGTATAACATACTGACTTTTCATTTTATAACCATCAAGTTCCTTTTCCAACAGAGATTTTTCAAGCTTTAAGTCCTCAAGATCTTTCTTGAGTTTTTCAAAATCTTTGTTAAAAACATTTGTGGAGGAACTTGAGCCATTAAAGTCAGTATTCATTAACCTGTACTGAGTCAATTCTACATTAGCCATGATATTTTCATATTTCAATTTTTCAACATGTTCCTTGAGAATGAGATTCTTATCATAAAGTTCAAAAAATCTGCCTTGAACATCAATTCGATGGTTCTCAATCCAACTACTATGTTCCTTGGTGATCTTAAGAGCTCTTTCAGTTTCTTTTAATTGAACTTGAACTTTTTCAAAAGTCTTATTCAAATCAGTTAATTGTTTAACTAGAGATTCTTTAGGAAGATTATTGAGTTCCTTAGGGTCAAGGAGTACCTTATGTTGAGTTTCTTCAGTTTGTGCCATCAAGCACAAATTGGAAGTTTCTTCCTCTGGTTGCTCAACATCTTCTTCCTCACTATCAGAATCTCCCCAAGCTGCTATCATGGCCCTTCTCAAGTCAGTTTTATTAAATGGAGCTCGATTTCCTCTGCCTTGTTCCTTGGCCTTGCCTTTGCCTTTCTCAATATCCCACTGAGGACATTCTCTGATGAAGTGATCCGGAGCACCACACTTGTGACATCCAGAAGTTGCAGTCTTCTTGTTCTTGAATGGATTTTGCTTGTTCTTTCTGAACATCTTCTTGAGTTTCTTCACCATAAGTGCAGCATCATCTCCATCATCTTCAGATTCTTCCAGTTCCTCAGTTTTCAGAGCTAAGTTCCTTGGCTTAAAAGCTTCACTACTGCTTGTTCCCAAGTGTAACTCATGAGTCATGAGGGAACCAGCAAGTTGTTCAATATTGAACTTAGTGAAGTCCTTTGTTTCTTGTAAGGCTGTAACTTTGGCCCTCCATCTTTCATCTTGAGGAAGACTACGAAGAACTTTTCTCACTTGCTCATCTGTAGGAATATTCTTACCAAGAGAAACAAGCTCATTTATAATGTTAGTAAAACGAGTAAGCATTTCCTGAATTGTTTCTTTTGGTTGCATTTCAAATCTTTCATATTTTGACATCAGTAAGTCAATTTTAGATCTTTTTACTTCATTAGTTCCTTCATGAGTGATTTGAAGTAAATCCCATATTTCCTTTGCATTCTTGCATCCCATGACTCGATTATGTTCATGGGGTCCAAGACCACAATGGAGCAATTTAACAGCAAGTGCATTAAGTTCCATTTTATCAAAATCCTCTTTTTCATACTCAGTTATAGGTTTAGTGACTACCTCATTGTTGGCAGTTGTTTTGGTGATTTCAAAGTCACCGACTTCTATTACTCTCCATACCTGATAATTTTCAGCTTTGATGAAAATTTCCATCCGGTTCTTCCAGTAGGTATAGAACTTGCCATTGAACATAGGTGGCCTCTGAGTAGAATAGCCTTCTTCAAGTTTCTCATGGTTGTTCATCTTTCCTTCCAGGTTCCTTGCTCAACAGGGTTTCCTGTTCTACGTGAGTAACCTGCTCTGATACCAACTGTTAGACAGTAGATGAACAATACAAGAGGGGGGTGAATTGTATTGTAAGGAACTTGATCAAATTTTCAAAATATGTAAAGGAACTGAACAGAATA
This sequence comes from Salicornia ramosissima, assembly GCA_951394345.1. Classification (NCBI taxonomy): domain Eukaryota; kingdom Viridiplantae; phylum Streptophyta; class Magnoliopsida; order Caryophyllales; family Amaranthaceae; genus Salicornia; species Salicornia ramosissima. The sequence continues at coordinate 17,112,164 of OX596235.1, forward strand.
AAGATTGCAAAAGAGATTCTCAAACACAGAAACCTCCTTGTCACTCAACAAGAGGAAAACTGTGACCCTCCTCAGGGATTTACTCTTTTATTGATTTGGAACTCACCTAATACAATCTACTCAACTCACTCTATCAAGTTCCTCAACGAACTTGAACTACCCTTGCAATCAATTCCCCAATCGATTGCACTCCCAACTCTACTGTCTTGCTCTCTTTCTCTGATAATCTTCACTCTAAGATTATACACTCAAACTCAAGCTCACTCCCTTTACAACTCAATTAAGAACTCTATGAATCAAGGTAAAGTAGGATTAAGTGGATTATGAATATATCAGTGTTTCTTTTTCTCAATGCTCAAGTGTGTTTTGAAAAACCAGAAGAGTGGAATATTTATAATGCATTCACCCATTGTCAGTCACTTCCTCCACTTCCTAAAGTATAGGAGAAAATGGCAGTTAGTGACTTGAACCTCAAGAATTTTTAGAACGTGCAACAAAATATTTTTCTTCTCCTCCACTAAATAGATCGTGGTTTTTGGAAAAACCTTTGCTCAAGAAAACGTGTAGATATATATCAGTTTCCCTCAAAAGCTCCTGATTTTTCTCAACGGAATAAACCAAGTCAATCAGACTTATTTTTCTTTCAAAAACTGCTAAAAGAAATAAAAATTATTTTAATCTCTTTTTTTTAGTTAATTTGAAAAAGATACTTTATTTATTCCTAAAATAATGCTAAAAAGATATTTACAGTTACTTGTTTTATTTAAAAAAACAGAAACTAATAAAAGATAGAATTTTTAATTAAATCTTTTTCAAATAAACAAAACAGATTTTGGAAAGAAAATCTTTTTGGAAAAATATATTCACTGATAATTTTTATCCACTTAATAAAATTACTTAAGCCAAGATTCTTTACAAGATGTACCTATACATCGACATTAAGTCTGGTGCTTTACTCCAAGCAACCAGTTCCTCTGATAAGATCAAGTTTCTCTTCAAGTTCCTCTACTTGAGATCTGAGACTTCAAGTTCCTCCAGCAACTCTACTGGAATTAAGATTGCAGTTGTTGATTTCCTTTATTTACTTCTATGCTGCTTCTTCATTAACTTGAAATTAATGCTTCAATCATCTTTGAATCATCCATGCTTAGTTCTTATTGAAACCTGATCATCAAAGCACTTACAAACACACATTAGCAACATAATATAGTTTGACTAAGTTTAAGTCATCATCAAAACCTAAAAGGATCAACAACGATCTTAAACCGTTCGACGTGACTCTGACTCGCAATCAAACACACAAGACTTGCCCGGCACGATTCATCACAGATGAACCAATAGACCCGCACGGTTTATCACCGATAAACCGATAGACGAACGATCTTTAATCGTTCGACACGACTCGACTCAACAAGACTCTAAAAACTCCATACAAGATCATCACACGAATTCAACATCACGCATATCATGCTACTCGAGTCATCACAATAACTTTCATCAACAAAATAACTTGAAACAAGCATCAAGATTATAAAGCAAGATCATAAAACGAAATAAAAATCAAAGCTTTAGTTCACCAAAACCACGCATGAGACAAAGGCCAAAAACTAAATCAAGAATCCAAATATTGATCAAGAATGACATAAAAATCCATACTTTGGCAATATGTACACAAGCATAACACTAGTAACAAGAATCAATCAAGAACTTCATGGCTTCACAAGATTATTCAAGATTCATAAAGAAATGTCATAAAACGTTAAGACATGAAAATATTCAATCAAAATTTATCAAAGATCAATCAAAGAATTGGAACCGCAATCCTAAACCACTCAGCCAAAACACGCACAACAAGGACAATAACTGCAACATTCTAATCCTATTATCCTACGCAATCTAATACTATTCCTAAGTAGAATAATCTAGTTACCTTAGAAGAACAACAAAACACACGCATAAACCACGCCCAAAGACGCCACCTTCCACCACCAACGCGCGACCATGAGCAAGGCAAGCTTTGATCTTCAAAGGCTAAAGGTTGAACTTTCTTTGATGAAGGTGTTTGAATTGATGAAGTGAAGGAAGTATCTGTGGTGGAAAAATGAGGAGTTTTTATTTGTAGTTTAGTTTTTATTTGTAGTTTAGGATTGGAAAAAAAAAGAAAACAAAAACAAAGGGGCCGACTATGGAGATGTAAAGTAAGATTTTTTTGGATATTCCTAAAATGTAGTAGGGTGGTTAGAAAAAATAAAAATAGAGTTTTTAGGTTTTAAACAAAATAGATATGGATTGCTAATTATGGAAAATAAAAAATTGATTAAGTAAAAGGAAAATATAGCAAGGGGTCGGTTTTAGGAGGAGTCAAACATGGGTTTTGGGCCTGATCAATTAAATAAAAATTAAGTTTTAGGGCCCAAATTGGATGATTTGGATTTAAAGGCTTAATTTTACACGAAATTTTACGGCCCAAAAATCCAGGTCGTTACAATTAAACCTGGACATATACTACTAAACCTGGACATATACTACTAAACCTAGACAAATACTACAAAAGCTACACATATACTACTAAAGCTGGACATACACTTAAATTACTAAATCTGGATATAATACCAAGCCTGGACATATATTACTAAATCTAGACATATATTACCAAAACTAAACTAATATTACTAATGCTGGATTTCTGTAATTAGCAAAGACTTATATTAACAAACGAGCTCCCTACCAGAATCACCTTCAGCCCTAGAAAGATCAGGGGACTTCTGAACAGGCTTAGGGGTAATAATGCTAGCATACTCCTCATGAACCCTCTTTTTGGAAACCTTCTTACTCGTGCGATCGGTTGCGGATACATCATGCCCCAATACAGACCTAACAAGTGCAGACACATCAACTGCTAGTACTGTACTCTTGATATTCTGACCGAAAACCCTCGCAACATCAGCTAATTTAGACCCCTCTTTCCAGAACAAAATATACGGAGTAGGGGCCTTAGATAAGTCCATATCCCGAACCTTAAACTTGTGAACAACAGCAAGAACAAGGGCTAGCATACAACCCTTGACATTGAGTTTTGTCTCAAGCTTCTTCGTTGCCTCTCTCTTCGTAGACTCGTTGTTCGATTGCCTCAAAGAAGGATCCAGAAGCTCCCCTGACTTCTTCCTAGATAGGAGTGACTCATGTATTTTCCTCACCCCATCACAAAGATAATTTGCAACCTACCCACTCCAATTGTACGTTGCAATCTCATCTGCCTTATTCAGACTAGGGCAGTAACTGATGGATGGACAACCATCAGTCTGTGTGCACAAGAACATAGTCATGGAGTACATTACAAACAGCTGCTTGAACGAATCACCGCTAGGATATGTTGTAAAAAGTGACTTCCAGTGATCCTTGCCCAAGTAGTGACTACTATTCCTAGCTCCAATGAACTTGTTCCACTTCACACGATCCTCTGACATAGACTTCCTAACAAATGCCTCCATCTCAACTTTTCTGTCAGTGAGAGGAAGCCCTAAAACATCTCTAATGGTAGTGCTATTAATCAAAACGGTTTCCTTCCCGTTTGAAAAACTCATCGCACTACCATTATAATTCAGCAGCAATGGAACGAAAAGGTTGTCCTTGATGTCTCTATCACCAAGATCCAATAGACATCCAAAACCTATTTTCCCTCACAGCCTGTTTCTGCTCAGCACTAAATGCAGAAACTACTTCAGTTTTGTATTTGCATTGAGAAATCATATGCAAATGTACATTTTGCAGAAGCTCAAGTGTGACATCACTGAAAAAGATGACATAAAAATTACAATCATAACACAAACCAACACAAGTAAAAGTAAACATGGCCAAAAAAATACAACAATAAACCTGGACATATATTACTAAACATCGAAACATAGTACTAAACCTGATCACATATAATTATTAAACCTGGACAAATAGTACAAAACCTAGAAATATATTATTAAACATGGACTAATAACACTAAACCTGGACTTATATCACAACATCTGGACACATAGTACAAAATCTGGACACATAGTACAAAAACTGGACATATAGTATCAAACATGGACTTACATTACTAAGCCTGCACTTACATTCTTAAACCTGGACGCATATGACTAAATATGGACTTAAATCAATGAACCTGGACACATATTACATAACCTGGACATATATTATTAAACATGGACATATTTTATTAAACATGGACATAAATCAATAAAACTGGACATTGACTTGTAAACATGGATACTGACTTGTAAACATGAACATAAATTATTGAGTTGGACTAAATTCATACAAAAATACATGCAATTATGCATAAACCTGAATATAAATTATCAATAACCTAGCCATTTAGTATTAAACCTGGATATTGATTCATAAATCTATACATGCAAATAATACTTGCACATCAAAATAATTAAATTCGACTAAATTAAAAAAAAAATACAACAATTATGCATAAACAAGCAAAGAAACTAAAAATACCAAAAAAAAAAAACAAAAAAAATTGCATAAAACAATTACAAAACGCTGAAAACTTACTTCAATTGAACTCATCACTTTTGTTGGCAGTTTTTGATGGCCTAGCCTTCTTAACCTTCGCAACACGAGAGCTAGAACAAATGGAAAAAACACAAACAACAACACACACAAAATTAATCACAAACAAAATTTAAAAAACAAAAAACAGAGTTAAAATAGAGATGAATTACAACGCTACCCGTCAGCAGCATCTCTTGACCTTTTGGAAGATAATTGAGATTTGGAAGTTTGAGATTTTTGAGAAGCCATAATATTTGAACGAAAAATTGAAGAACAATGCAACAATTTAATGTAAAATTGTGAATAAAATTCAAATGCAGAGCAGAAAAATAAGAAGAATGGAGAGAAGAGAGAAAAATCGCAAATAGGTTTGAGAAATCGCAAATGAAGAATGCAAAATGGTTACTGAAGGAAATAGGAAGAGAATGAAGAAGAAAATAATTTGAATTGAAGTGGAAAACAAAAGAATAACGGACTAATATCAAAATAAAACTTCGCGGTTTTGATGTTTAAAAGCCCGAACCCAGCCCAGCCCAATAAGACGTCCGACGGAAACTATTGGGTCAGACGGTCTGACCCAATAGTTTCACATTTATTAAAGGTATGAAACTGGGCTTTTTCTCCATTATATTAGAATTGTGATTATTTGCTTATTTAAAGGTATTAAAAACTTAATGTTCGTTTTAAAGATATCAAATAATTTCTTTAGGATCATTTTTATTTTTTTAATAAAGTAATATGAAGGGTCATGTTGAATACTATTAATTTTTTATCAGTTTCAACTTATTAAAAGTTCAATTCCTCGTCGGAAGGAATGTTGCTGGCCTCACCGGAATAAAGGAAACCATTTTATTCGTCAGATGGGAGGACAGTTGGAGACGCCGGTGGTCGGAATTTCTCGCCGGCAGGATTCATTGGGCTGACCGGAATAATGAAGGATTCTTAATGATCGGAATAAGTAGTCCTTTGGCTGATCGGAAAAGGTTTTCGTTGCCAAGAATTCCGGCGACCGGCGGCCAAAGTGGCGGAATCCAGCTGGAGAGTTGTGGAAATACCTAACAACAAAAAGAAAAAAAAATAAATTAATTTGAATTTTGAATTCAAAATTTTCATTTCAAATTCAAATGAAAAGTTGTATTAAATACTGAAATTTTCAACTTTATAACAAGCAATAATATTATGCCAACTCATAATGTATGTTGGGTCCACATATACACCTAGAGTGCGTTTGATTCGTTTGAAATTTTCTGATCTGATCTGATCTGGTCTGATCTGATCTTTTCTGATCTGATCTGAAATTTTCTGATCTAGTCAAATCTGATCTGATCTGAAAATTTCTGATCTGATCTGGTCTGGTCTGATCTGATCTTTGGTGAAATTTAATTATACATTATTATAAATGTAAAATATTATTAATATTGTTTAAAATAGAAATTAAAATAGTAATAAAAATAAAAATAAAAATAATAATAGAACTAAAAAATAATAAAAATAAAAATAAAAATGAAAAAAAGTAAAGAAAATAAAAAATTATAAATAAAGATTAAAAAATATAAATAAAATAAAAATGAAAATACTTGTAAAAAAAATAATAATAAAAAAATAAAATAAAAATGAAAATACATATAAAAATAAAGTTAAAAATAAAAATAATAATAAAAATAAAAATAAAAATAAAAATAAAAATTAAATTAAAAAATAAATTAAAAGCAAAAAAAAATAAAAAATGAAAAATAAAAATAAAAGTAAAAATAAAAATAAAAATAAAAATAAAGATAAAAATAAAGATAAAGATAAAAAAATTAAAATTAAAAATTAAAATTAAAATAAAAAAATAAAGATAAAGATAAAAATATAAATAAAAACTAAAAAATAAATTAAAAGAAAAAAAATACAATTAATCATTAGTATGCATAATATTATAATTATATTATTTTATTTTATTATAAAAATAGAAATAATATTAATTGATTTATAAGGAACAAAGAACAAAATGCTGATCTGATCTGATATATTCTGATCTGATCTAAATTTTTCTGATATGATCTGGTCTGATCTGATCTGATTTGAATTTTCTGAAAATAAGCACAGGAGAGCTTATATAAGCTGAATCAAACGCACATGTAGACTTATCCATGAGTGACACAACATTTTTTTAAAACAAAAAACAGAAAATAAAAAAAGAGCAAAAAACAGAAAATAAAAAAAAGAGCTCACTGCTGTTCTACAATTGAATGAAAACAATAAACAGAAGCATTCAATTCAAGAAAAAAACAAAAACAGAAAACATTTCACCAAAAAAAAAAAAAAAACAAACAATTGATTCAAGTTGCATTTAAGCAAAAATCATAAAAACAAACGATTGAAGTAAGGAGATCTGGAAACAAAACTGTAAACCTCAAAAGCCTAAAATTGAAGGTCGAATGTATCTGGAGGCTCGACCAACAGTAAAAGCAGTAGCATCGTCTCCGGCGCCGACGAACGGCTGAGCTCCGACGGGTGTTGGAGCACCGCCTGATAGGAGGAGAGATAAAGAGGGGGAAATAGCAAACCTAATTGCGCTGGAAAATCATCAATTTCTCTGTTTTAAAGGTATTTTTTTTTTTTTTGGGTTTTTTTTTCTCTGCTGGGGATGTGCGTGTGAAATGCCGCCGGCCCCAATAAGCCCCCAACATGGTCAACGCAGTATAAGTCAGCCGTAACCCGAAAGTCAACGGCGTCTCCAATATGCCCCTACCGTCTCTCTCCAGTACCGGTACCCATAAAACGATGTTAGGATAGAATATTAGCGGTGAAATTAGGCTATCGGAGCTTATTGTTCAATGTGTGTTGTGCTTTTGACTTATTACTCTTTCATGGGATTCTCAATTATCTGTAATCGGTGATTTGTTGGTCATGGTATTTGCTATTTTTGTCCTTTGATTTGATTTTCAATTGTGATATGCAATAGCTTGCTTGATGCTAATCCTGAGATGCAATGGGATGTGTAGTTAAATTTTTCTGATGACAAGCCGAGAGAGATGGTGTGTGGTTACTGGAGGAAGAGGCTTTGTTGCCCGGCATTTGGTGGAGATGCTAATTCGCTATGAAATGTTCTATGTAAGAGTAGCCGATTTGGGTCCCTCCATTAAGCTTGATCCATATGAGGAGGAGGGAACTCTTGGGAAAGCTTTGCAATCTGGTTGTGTTCAATATGTATCTGCTGATCTAAGAGATAAGGCTCAAGTACTCAAAGGTTTAATTGATTCCTTTTAGCTAAAGTTTTAGATGACATACAGAGCTTACTGTATGTCATCGTCTATTGTTCATTTCGAATTTGAAATTTTGGATGCTTAATTGTTGTATTTTGCAGCATTTCAAGGAGCTGAAGTTGTTTTTCATATGGCTGCTCCAGATTCATCTATCAACAATCAAAATCTTCATCGCTCTGTCAACGTTGGAGGTGAATTCGATTAGTTGCTAATTAAAATATTCAAATTGGAAGTCATTTTTGCATACCTTTAGATGATATTCATTTTCTTACTTTGCTAACTCTTCACCGTATGACAGGTACGAAGAATGTGATTGAGGCATGTGTTGAGTTGCAAGTAAAGAGATTAATCTATACCAGCTCTCCTAGTGTAGTCTTTGATGGGGTACATGGAATTATCAATGGGGATGAGTCATTATCCTATCCAATTAAGGTATCATTTCATAATCCTCTTTCACTTCTTCGTTAATAAATACTCCCTATTTTAACGGTTCCTATACATTTATTCACAAATTTTTAAGGGGAAATATCATTTGTATTAAGATAGAATTGGTTTTTATAAGAAGATTGTCATTTTGTGAGGCACAAGTGACAAGTATCTTGCTTTCTTTTTACAAGGAACTTGGGTTAGAACCTTGACAATTGGGGAGGGGGTTGGTTTGGGTGTATAATTGTTGATATTTTAATTTTGGAAAATTCTTTTCTTTAAGTGGCTTATGAATAGAAATTGAAAAGGCGTTCTTATTTTTAAAAAAAAAAAGATAAGGATTTTTTATTTGTTTAAAGAATTAAGTACATACTTTACCCAAAAAAAACCATTGCTGCTCTTTTTATTTTTATTTTTTTATAGGGTAAGGAAACCTGATTATCCTCTCTTGAAAGGGTGACCACAAGCATCTTTTCGAACAATTAGGCAAAGATTATTGTGACAAGCCTGTAACTAGTAGGTCATTGTTGGTATAGTTGTTGGCCTGGTTGGTTGTGGGCCCTAGGTGCTTAGTAGCATCTGTGTAAATTTTACTTGTGGAAATAAAATCTTACCTTTTAAAAAAAAACTAGTAGGTCATTGTTTTTTAATTGTTGTTCTTGTTTTATTTTCCTAATACCCCTCTTCTATATATATGTTGTCACATAAATATTGTCTTTCCTTCACACTCACTCTATCTTTTTTCTTATATTAATAAATTCTTGCTCAGTATAAACTATTGACGCAGGCTTCAATTTTTGTGCTTTTTTCCATGGCCATGATGTTGATGGGCAAATGAAATTTAAAATTATATAATTATTTACCTTCTATTATGTTTGAGAGTATTTTTTAATTATTCATACTAATTTGATGGAAATAGAGTATGTGCTTTTCAACTTATTTTTGCTTATTCTGAACAGGTGTTACACTGTTACCATTATCGATTACATTGAGTTATTTATTTGTGTACCTCTATGTTTAAGTGCTAGGTAGTACTAGTACCCGAGCAATTGTCGGGGTTTTTATTTTTTGGTACTGTATTTTTTATAAGTAGCATAAGGGTAAAAATTGAGCATCTGATTCTAAAATTCAAATTTAGTTGATGTTCGTGAAAACCATTGTTTATGTGTTTATGTTCTCAATGCACTTATTTATTAATAATTGATGTATATAATAAAGGAGGAATTAGGAGGAAAATTTGGAAGGGAAACTATATTTTAATATCTTCCACTTTAGTGTAGAATATAGATATAGTCATATTGTGCAATGGAGAGTTGGAGACTAGCTTATTCTTAGACAGATCACTTACAATGTATTTGAAGGCAAGATGTATATGTTATTTTGTCGATGTGCTAGATGTGTGATGATGGTCTTGAAATATAACTATAGTTTATGAAGGAATTTTGTTTTTGTGAAGCAGCTGTTGTTTTGTAGTTTTATTTTCCTGTTTATCCATTCTATGAATTTTATTACCAGTCTCTAATGAACCTACTGACTTCTTCAATGCTCTCATGGCTTCTATTAGCATAATGATTTTTATTCAGCCACCAAAGCTGAGGGAGAAGCATTGGTCTTGAAGGCAAATGGTGAAAAGGGACTTCTTACGTGCTGTATACGTCCAAGCAGTATCTTTGGCCCTAGTGACAAGTTACTAGTTCCATCTTTGGTTGATGCTGCAAGGGCTGGGAAGTCTAAGGTATATGTGCTCCTTATGATTTGAAGATATTTGCTTGTATTTCTTTCTATAGTCAAAGGTGGGAAGTGATTTGCTGCAGTCACCTGTAGGAAGGTAAAAGGGTGATATACGGATAGACAAAAGAGAGATAGATGTCCTACAGAGTCATTCTAGGCATAGAAGGGCCCTGTGCTATTATAACACGCCGCCTAAATATAATACAGTATTAAGGGACTTTGAATATTTAAAATTTTTTTATTGATAACTTTTTTTGAATATTTCACTTTTGAAGTTTATCACGGTTATCACTAAATTAAATAAGCAGAATGTCAAGGTCAGCGTTACATTTCATTAAGTTTTTTGAAAAACATTAACTACCGTTTTCAATTAAAAAAAAGAACTGGTTCATACTCTTGCAACATATACTATCTAAACATATCTTAGAGTCTTAGACTCATAATAGTGAGCTTACTCCTGCCATCTTTTATTTTTATTTTTTTTATGTTGGCTTTTGCATTTTTCATATTTCTTATTTTCACCATATATCTGTACTAGTATACAAAATTAAGTCTAATTATGTAGGATTAATGTGTTTGTCTCAAAGTTTGTTTTTAAAATATCATTGATCTGTTTTAGGTAACAAAATATATAGACCAAACTTGTGTATTGACTAATGTGAAAGTCAATATGGAACAATTAAAAATACGAAGGTAGTATACTAGTATATGGAGTAATTCTAAAGATATTTTATTATAGTTTGTAATCATGCAACCTCCAAAGTTTAGAGATTACAATTAGTTAAATAAAATAGTTGATATATTACATACAATATAAACCAAGTCTTCATCCTAAAAAAAAAGTACTAATAGAAACAACTAATTAAGATTTGAACACCAAGCTTTGCTCATCATGTCCACAATGGCTTTTGAAATTGGATTTGAAACCAACTTGCCAACCCACTCGTGTGTGTTCATTACTGCACGCTTTAACCAATTGGTCTTTTTGGACATAACAATGCACTGGCCAACAAAACTTGTGCTAAAGCTCCTATAGGGGATTGTTACTGTTTTTGCAAAAGTTGTTTATTCCTAGCTTGTAATTCTAGTTTGCATGATCAATGTTTTGTGTACTACTGTTAAAATTTGTTAAAAAATTTAGATAAAGAACCTTTAAACTTTTCTTTACTTTTTCCATGAGCTCTTCAGAGGTACAATTTTCAGCTTAGCTCCATATTTCTTTGCAGCATTAATTTGTTGCATCTTTTCTAGTTTTGTATGGCTGTTGATGTTTTTTGTTATTTAGAGTTTTACACTTGGTAGCATCAGACAGACAAATATACATATCTTAGTGTTAAACATTGCCATGCTTTAAAAAATTCACATGTTTTTGGTCCAAAATGAAGTTCATATCCATGCTGGACTGTTGAGAATTTGACTTGATTACTTGTGGTGTACTAAAGAGGAAAAAAAGTAGTACCTTAGCTTGTATATGGTTTTAAAATTATTTTCCAGTTTTGACTAATTTGCTTTGCACATCATATGAGCCCATCCTATCTTTGCTTGTTTCACAGAGCTCTTTTCTAGAACCATTTCTAAAAATTAGTCCTGCCTATTATGTCCTATTTTGTTGGTGTGCAGAATCCATTATGATCTTTTATCTACTGTGTGATCTATTTTGGGTGCAGTTCTGGTTCTGTTGTTAGGTTTTTCTGCTTATGCCATCTTTTGCTCACGACTTCTTTTCTGGTTGTGGCTCACTATGAATTGGGTTGTATTTTTGCTTTTATGTTTTCTTGTGGTGTTAAGTATAATAGAATTCTCAGATATCAGTCCACTTGACACTCTGCATGTTGCCATTTGATTTTCTTTCTAGTACCTCAAATGCTCTTGTTGTGCAGGCTGCAAATTGAAATTATGCTAATGAACTTGTATTGCAGCATCTTGAATGTTTTGTGTGATTGTTTTTTGTTGTTGTTAATTTAGATTTCTGATAATTATAGTAACCAAAATAATGATGAAAATAACACTCCCTCCGTATCGGTTTGATTGCAACAAATGGGTTTGCGCGGTTCCCTAGGGACTTTTTCTTAAAGTAAGGTTAGGAGAATATTGAAGGGTAAAATAAGAGAGAAAAAAAATGATATGTAAAGTACTTTCGGAGAATGTGTAAGATTTAGGAGGGTGTGATATTTGTTTAAGTTTTTAAGTTGGGTATTTTTGTCATTTTGGGTCTAAAATTTTACCTAATTTAGAAAGACATAAATTGTTGCGGTCATTATGTTACAGTCTTATTTAGAATAGTTGAAGATATACCGATACAGAGGGAGTACAATGTAATAACGATAACATCAACAAAAAGACCAATTATTTTTGTTTGCAGTTAGGGTGCGTTTACTTCAATTTATTAGACCTGAACTTATCTGAACTTATTAAACTTGATTGGAACTTATCACTACTGATTTGACATGACCAAACCTTATTGAACTTATTCCTCCCATGGAATTAAATTTCGGCCGTTCCGTTAAGTAACGGCTGTTCTGTAACCTGTTTCTGAGATGCCGATACGCGGAAATGCCGTACTTTCGCAGGGAGTTGGAATTCACACAAAAATCACCGCGATGGCGTTCTGTAACGGTAGAGCGCCCGCTCTATAACGCGTTTTGGCAAGAAACGCCCGTTTTTATAAAATAAAATAAAAATTAAAAAAGAAAAAGCTAAGAGAAGCCATATTTATACTTTGCAATAGTTTAAAATTTTTAATAAGCTGGATTATTAAATAAATTTTAATAATAATAACTAATAATAATTTTTTGACATAATGAGATGCAAAAACAAATAAGAATGAATGAAGATTGAAAAAGCTTAATATTTAGCTTATGTGATTTTTTTGATAAAATTCACGCCGCGACAGCCGCGAAACGTTCTTTTTTGCCGTTACAAGCGATTCCCGCGACAACGCGACCGTTTCCGCGAACGTGACCGCAATTTTTTTCCATGATTCCACCTACTTGACCTTATATGAATTGAAACTTATTCTTTTAAGGTGAACAGAACAAACCCTTATTTGCTCTAATTTGAACATGCTTTTGTTTCAATTTACTTTTTTAATGTGGTTTATTTTATGCTGTCCGTGTGAAGCTACTGGACACTATTGACTTTTCTTTGTGTATGTTGAAACATAACAGTTTATTATAGGAGATGGCAATAATATGTATGATTTCACCTATGTTGAAAATGTTGCTCATGCCCATATATGTGCTGAACGAGCTTTGGCTTCTAAAGGATCAGTTGCAGAGAAAGCTTCAGGGCAGGTATTTAGAAATCAGTTCTGTAATATCAATAGTCTCCGCTTCTAACTATATGCTATTAGAGAAATTCTTTGATTTTCGAAACTGATTACTACTACCTCCGGTCCCAATTAGTTGCAACAATTTTGGTTGCACGTTTCCCAAGACAAATTTCTTAGTCGCTAATTAGGAGTAAGAGAGAGAGAAAAGTAAGAGTGAGATAGAGAGAAAAATAAAAGTGTTACAAGTAATGTGAACCTTCCTTTTTTGGCAAATATTGCAACTAATTGGGACCAGAGGTAGTAGATATTATTTCTGTCCAGAAATTCTTATTCCTATGGTTTTTCTTGCAATCACTTGTCTTTTCTCACCCTCCAAAAAAATCATCATGGCTATGACGAGGAATTATAATTATCAAGTCTTTCTCTTTGGTTCTTTATTGTTGCTTTGTTCCCTTATAGCTGTACGACTGTACCTAAACTTCTTATTCTTAATTTCAAATGGTTCAATTTGATAATTGTTTTGCAGGCATATTTCATTACAAATATGGAGCCAATCAAATTTTGGGAATTTATGTCACTCATACTTGAGGGTCTAGGTTATGAAAGGTATCTCTCTCTTCTTCCTTAAGGTTCTGTTTGTTTTGAAGGAAAGTGTTTTCCTCAAAAACCATTTTCTCATTGTCCTTTGTATGTTTTGAAAAGAAGGAAAAAATAGTTTTCCCATAGGTGGAAAATGGTTCTAGGGAGGAAAACATTTTCCTCTCCTCAAGGAAGGTATGCCACATTTTCCATCATATTTCCTACTTCCATGCTTTTCTCCTCCCACACATCCTTTTTCTTCCATTTCTTCTTTTTCCCCTGCTTTTTTTTCCATGGAAACAAACAATGGAAAATTAATTTTTAATTGTATTTTCCTTTGGAAACTCCATGGAAAATCATTAAATCAATTTCCTATAAAATTGTTTCCATAAAAAAAAAAAAAAACAGAGCCTAAGTTCTTCTTGGTTTATTTTATGTTTCTTTTGTTACTGAATAGGTTTCCCCTTATGTTCTTTCTTTGACAATTAAAATTTCTTTTTTGGAGTTTATGAAGTGCAAAAGTTTTTTTTTTTCCTACCAATGTTGGTTTGTCAGCTACAGATGTGTTCAATTGCTTCTACCTTTTCACATATGGTGGTGCATGTGCAAGGATTGTGCTGCATGAAATGGTCGTGAGGGAAGTAATGGTAAATTTAGAAAAATATTTAGGTATAGTTTAACGAAATGCATATACCTGTTCAATGTAGGTGAAATTAACGGCATAAACCAGTTAGGCGTTTACTACGGTGTAAACCATTTTCTTGTAAAATTATTTCCCTCTATTTTGAATTTTACATTGTTTACTTTACAAAGTAGTGTAACATTAGGGGCAAAATATCTCTTACAATGATGGAAAACCATTTTCCCTTCAAAATGAAGGGAAAACTATTTTAATTTCTTTTCCTAACCTTACCTCCTTAATTTCCTTTCATTTTTCTTATTTTCCATCATTTTTCTTGCATGACAGTAAACTATAGAAAACTTATTTTGCATTTGTGTTTTCCATGTAAAGTGTTTTCCATGAAAATCACTGTACATTGAAAATGTTTTACAGCCAAGTAAGCGGAGCGTTAATCTTATTAGTGAAGTATTAAGAAGAGAAGCTTGGGAAAGTGGTGGCAAAATCCTTGTAAACAAATGTGTGTTCCGATTTATCCACTTTGCCCACTAACTACTAAAAAAGATTATATTCTACTATGAATTAACATAGCTATGGACTGAAATCAAGAATCAAGGAAGAAAAACATAACCCACTCAATAATATTCACCATAAGGATTTCTTTCTCTGCTCTCCTCTATATATAGAAAAACTTACTAGCTAAGTTATTCCTAAATCCACTACTAACCAATATATTTTAGCATGCCTAAACTACCCCTTCCAACTTAGCTATTTACAAAAGATTCATGCTCTAATTTTACTCTGAATCAAAGTCTGAGTGACTTTTTGCAGCTAGCTCATGATCGATAATGGACACTATTAATAATTTGGTGGAAATTTTGGTAAAACATTATGAAATATATATGATAAGCAATAACTTGATATAAGAAGCAAGCAATATAAGTTATGGACTTGACTCAAATTGATCATTAAGTGCCTCTTATTGTGTAGGTGGGGTACTAAATTCATCTCATAACCCTTGTTTAAAAAATAATTGTAGTCATTGATATACAAGGAAGGTGGGGTAACAAAGAATACACCCAATTGAGCTACAACAGAGCAACATGTTGGAGTGGCTGCTCTTAGGGAGCCGAGGAGTGCCCACCCATTATTGGAGAAATGGAGAATCAGTCTCGTCATTGCACCTCCTCTGCAGAGCTGATGCTGCAATGTGAACAAGTGGGTTTAGCTTACTGTGCTTTGTTTGACTTGCTTCAATTTTGATTGTTGGAGATGCAATAGTGCCCTCACTCAGATTTAGAGAACATTCCTACATCACAGTGGCTAAAACTTCCACCACCAACTGTCTAAGTTCTTCCCAGATCTTGCTAATGTTCATAAGATTTGTTTACTACCCCTAATCACGGACTCACTCAAATACCTTTCATTTTACCATGAAAACCCTTCGAGATTGTCATATAAAAAGTGAGAAGAAATCCTGAAATCTCAAGATTGTTGCCAACCATGCTCCTGCATTAGTACAACACAAAAACTTTCTGATCTATTTGAAAATCTGCATCTATAATTTAGGTGTCAATTGTCAAATGACATGGAAAAATTAAACATTAGGCTTATTCATTTTGGATGGGATACCATAATTTTTTTAGTGAACCATTGGCATTGTGGCATTTCTGATGCTAGTGGCTGAAGAAAGAGGTGATTAAAGTGCAAGGATAAGCTAAAACAAATAATAAGTGAAAGAGGGAGGGGGTGGAGATGAGAAGCAAAGGAGGGTAGAAAAGGGAGGAGGTAACAGGAGGGGAGGTGGAAGCAGTCAAAATGTAATGGATTTTGTTTTTATTCTAGTCTCCTCCTGTATCATTAAGATGTCAGCTATCTTTCTTTTATCTGCATCTGTTGCGGTTTACTGATTCCCGTGACAAGAAGACTAAGATTTTTGTTTTCTTAAAAATAAATGTATACTTGCGGACTTTTATTGAATAATTTTCTGAAAAATTTTAAAGGACCATTTGTCCAATTCATGCATTGATATTCCTGGAATTGTGTTTTATATAATATTTTAGCAGAAATTGTTATTTTTTCTTCCTTTTTTGGATCCATTCGTGTGTCTGCTTCCATTAATTTGCAATATATCTATGCTGTCTTGGTATTCAAGGATCGAGCAACTTTAACAATTTCTACTTGTATGTTTTATGATCTAGATTGTAGCTGCTGAGCCTTCCTAATAATTATGCATTTCCAAAAAGTGAAAAATCTTCTAGATGCCCTTCTTATGCGGCTAAGTTGGTGTAATATGTGTAAATATATAAATTATGTTGTTTTAATGGAGTTAATCCCTTTGAGTAGTTTGAGAGTCTTGATTATTAAATTAAGCGTAGTGAGTAGTGACTGTTGTGAATCTCTATCATGTAACAAGTTTAGGAATAATTTTCTTTCATTTCTATTACCTTTCTTGTTATTCAATGATGGATTTTCAAGTTAGCTGTTGCTTATTGGTTTGATATTATTTGTTCTCAGGCCAAGAATAAAGATTCCTGCATTTGTTATGATGCCTATTGCGCACTTGGTTGAATTCATTTATAAACTATTGGCTCCTTACGGTATGAAAGTTCCGCAGCTAACACCTTCAAGAATCAGACTTCTTTCTTGCAACAGAACTTTTAATTGCTCTAAAGCAAAGGATCAACTTGGCTACACTCCTATTGTGTCACTTCAGGTTTCATTATTTTCTTTGGGTGATTTCCATCTCTTATTTTTAAAATTTGCAAAATCTTTAGTTCATGTGTTATTTGATACCAGTAGACTAATATTTTGTCGTTTTGTGAATCTTTAACCTCAGAATTCAAGCTCCTATATAAAGCACCTAGATAATGAGCAATATAGACAACTAAATGAGAAATCTGAAATAATTTCATAAGCAAAACAACATATTAAATGAGCAAAATATAAACCTGGGTGTACATAAACCCGGGTCTAGGATATAGATTCTATCCGAATTTTGAAGCCATGCTATATAAGGGACTCGATGTGAATTCTAAAGATGTTTTTTTCTCCTTATATTGATACTGATGTAAAAAGGACTCCCAATTTACCTTAATGCAATTTATGGCCTTTTGGTTGTTGATAATAAATTGTGGTAATGTGAATGAACCCAAAGTGTAATTTAGCAAGGGAAGAAATCTTCTAATCTCCATGGAAACATATTTTCATTCCTAAGCTTGAATTTTCTTCATATGTTTCATTACCATCCATTACTATTGGTATTTGATGGTAATGGATATTGTGAAGAAAATTAGATGTCTTATAGGTAGACTAGCACCGCCATGGGAATGTATATTGCTTTTCTTTCCAAATTTAGTTATAAATTTGTCCCCATTACCATCATTTATAACCGGTTATTAAACAAACCGTTACTATTCGGAGAAAGGTAATTTGTGTCACTAAATGGCTTTTTCTCAATTATCTTACATTCTTATTCATGCCTTTGATGAAGTTAATAAAATGGATGCCGCTTCTTAAAAGTTGCTAATTACTTTAAACAAGTTCCTCAGATTTGCAAGAAACTTGTTCACTCCTTCTGTTCCTTGTGATTTTCTACTTGTGTGTTTGAGACTTCAAGCCTAGAATCCAATTCATTTAACTTGACATGACAATTTTTTTTTAAAAATCTGTGTAATAAATACTTCTATCTGTTTCAAAGGTCCCTTCAACTTCTAAATACGGGATTGTAATTTTGCTGGTTTTTGATTTCACAGGAGGGCCTTGAGAGAACAATTGAATCCTACTCACATTTGAGAGTAGAACACCAGCCGAAAAGAGATGGACCTTCAAAAGTGCATAAATATCTTGGAGGTGGAAGAGGTAGTAAGTTGCTACTTTTTTAATATCTCTATGTCTTATTCTGTGAGTCTGCTGTTATATTCACTACAAGTACGAAGACATGGCTATCTTGTAAATTTCGTAGAAATGTTTCAGTTGAAGATGCTAATGATATTCCAATACTTGAATCCTAGTACAAATATACTATGAAGTATGAACAAATCGGAAGTAACGTTTGGTAGATTTTTGACTTTATAAATAAGGCTCTAATGCTAGTATCCAAATGGAGCCAATTAGGTAGATATACACATTATACAGATATACTCGCTTGACCTTTTTTTTTGTTATTTTAAATTTTTAACTATTCACAAGTGAAGGGAATCTTCTAAACAAATTTCGATCAATTCAATGTATAAAAGTAAGCATAAATATGCATTAGGAAACATTTGAACAGTAAATGTCCACAATTTTGAGGAACAAAATGAGTATATCTACACATATACATACATACATACATACATACATACATGTACATACACACACACACACACATGCAGACACGCACACACGCACACATGTATGTATGTATATGGTTTGTTAATACTTTTATTCACCAATTTGCCATCTTTACCTAATTTTTAATGTTTTACTTTTTTTTTCTAAATATAAAAAAGTGATGTCATATTCACCAATTTGCACATGTATAGTTGAACTATTATTTTTTAACACAAGAATTGCTGATTGAAACATGGGAATTTGTATATTGGGGTTATGTGGAAGATGGGCAAATCACCATTTTATTTAAAAGTCTTATAAGGTAGTAACTGACAAGTTTTTTTTTTTAATTTTTTTTTCCTGGGGAAAGGCTATAGTTTACAAAGTGATATTTTCTAGGTATTCATTGGCAATTTTACGTATTTTTAATGCTCCCTCCGTTTTTATCTAATTTGCCTAATTTCCTATTTTAGTTGTATTTTAAATTTTTTTTTTACTTACGTCTTACATTACCTAAAATCTACATATAGTAAAATTTTATTCTTTTACACTTAATACATTTATGGTTCCCAAATACTTTTTGCATACTCTCTTATTTTTGAGTAATCTTAATAAAAATACATTTTTTTTTCTCTTTTTTGTTAGTCTCACTTTTGTGCACAACTTTTTACCATCATTTATTGTTTTCTTCTTCTCCCTATTAGTTTCTTGGTATTGATGAAAACTTAAGTGAGCAAATTAAATAAAAATGGGGGGAGTGATTAGATACGAGCTCTATAAGTGAGGTTACTTTTTTGTATGAAATTTGTCTAGGTAGTATGCAATGTGGTATGCTGGTTGTACTCTGGAACCACTTGCAAATAAGTCAGCCCGAAAACAAGGCTAGCGCTTTAGTTTGTTGGAGTTTACAACAGTGAGGTTGAGGGGTGCAAACATTTGAGTAACTTTTATTTACTAATTTACTATGTCATAACCCACCAGTCACACAACTAAAGAAAATTATGATGCAACAAAAATCTACAAAAATGATATTCAAGTTTGATTTGAAAAAAACTTTTAAACAAAGTTTTCAAACTCTTGACTCATTTTCTCTGTTCTTTATTCATCACAATCAATTTTAATTTTAATTTTTATCTTTCAAAAGGTACACTTGAAGAAACTGGGCTTTTGCGTGAGGATATTATACAGAATGCTAAGGATAAGGAGGCTTAGAGGAAGGGGAGGAAGAAGATGAGGGCGGGGGGCTCAAAGCGTTAAATTCATTTTCTTAGTTGAATTCTATTGTGACACAAGTTTTAATTTAATAAGATTTTCAATGTGCAAAGAGGTGTATTTACATTTTCCAATAAGATTTTCCAACGACAAATGGACAAGTGACTGTGCTTATGTTTGCTTTTTGGCTAGTTTGTTACTGTAACAATTGTAGTCGTTAATCTTGAAGGATTGTTTTTTTGGTGTTTATTGTCAGCTGCACTTAGTGCTACCTTATAAAGTTGAAAGGTTGTTTATAATTAATTTGTTGCACTTTTACATGTTTTTCTTCTCTTGTTCTTAGATATAAGAAGCAATCACTCATTAATGCAGACTGTAAGTTCAGGTAGAATTCCCTGGGAAGATGTTGCACATATTTGTGACATGCCTTATCCTGTATTGGCATATCCCATTTCAAATTAACACATATTTACAAGACAAGCCATGTGCTAGTTTTTAAAGGCATAGCTAACTATAAATATAAGCTTCCACCAATATCCCTGATACTAGCCATTGGTAACTATTTTTTCCATCAGAAGAAGATAGCATCAGTGGAAATAATACTGTTGTAGTTTTTCAATAATTTGGTTGCTTAAACTGATAACATCTGCTTCAATCACCCAATATTCAATAGGTATAATTAACTTTATGTGACAAGATCTTTCCACTTATTTATTGGGCGATGAAAAAAGTAAATCAAAATTAGAGAACTACTATATTATTTTTAGTTTTCTTTTTATATTTTGCTAAATTGATATGGAACAATACCTGAGCATTCTTATAAATCTGAAACTTGTGATATTTTAATGATCAATCCATCTTATACCAGGTTTCAGTGTTCATGTTACTGATAATATTATATTGGTACATGACCTGCAGTTGCTGATGTACTCCTGTGGAAGGACAAAAAGCGAAGCATAGCCACCATGCTATTTTCCGTTGCATTTTACTACAACTTTATTGCATCTGGATACACCATTGTCACAACTATTTCCAAGCTCATCTTATTGACAGCGGTTTTCCTCTACATCCATGCCAACTTGCCTGAAAGAATGTATGCTTGCTTTTTTCTCTATTTTTGTTACAGCCTTCCCCTTTCCCTTCGTCAAACTTGCCCTTCATAACCCCCTCCCTCCCCAACTCAACCATTGAAAAAAGAAGAAAACTATGCGAAGGTAGTTGTTTCTTGTTAAAAAGATTAGACATTCATGGGTAGGGGTTCAATGTGGATTATTTGGACTAATTTTGCTAATAAAATTATTCACTTTTTGGATTGAGTTCAAATCTGAGCTAAAAAAATTAAACCATGTAAGTCTAAATTTAAAATATATTTGGAGATGGTTTTTAATTTTTACATTCGTACTAATTATTCCCTATTCACATTTCTATATTTGGAAATACTCCACTGATATTTTCTTATTATCTCTCTTCCCCACTACTAATTTACTAAAGGGCAAGAGGGTCCACACTCTCACTTACAAAAAAAATAAAAATTCTATGAGTACTATTTTCTACACATTTACCTTTTTATTTAGAAATATTGCACTAATTCCTGTTGCATCTACTTTTTAGATATACAATTGTAAACCACTCATTTACTTATCACCTAAGACAGGCTAATTGCGGAAAATTAGGCAACTAATAGGCTGTTACAGGCTTATAGCAACATAACGGCTTCTACTTGTGGAAACAAGTGGAATATATCCAAATACCTGTTTAACTTGCGACTTAGAATATATTTAAAATTTAACCTTTAGTACAAGTTTTGCAAAAGTAAACAAATCTGTTTATACAACTGTTAAGAAAATACGTCCTTGATTCACAGTAGCATGCATAATGAAAGCTTGATGTTCATCGGTCACTATAACACTGCCATGGGCCCATGGTTCCCTTATCTTGTTCCTGAAATCTGTCCCAGCAGGACATGTTCAAAGAACAAAAAATCAGCGAAAACGCTTATTACACATTCTCTAACATGACCAAATAATATGTTGGCTAAAAATAACTGTACGATGAAATCTTTCATAAGCTTTGTTCAATATCAATATAGTTCATTAGCACTTCCATAGGAACAATGGAAGTTTTAAACATGAATAAATCAATGTAACAAGTTTAGTTTCTCAAAATTCCTTTTGTTTCAAGTATACATACATACTATAGTGGGGAAGGAAAACATGAGCAAGCAACCTATCACTAGAGATTACATGTAACTGGCAGATTGGATGAAAAAAGGAAAAATATGCAGGTGACTTTGAAGTAAGATAGAAATGGCTTGCTATGAACTGACATTAGGGAGGAGAAGCGATTTAGGTAGTGCATTATGGTATGGAACTTCAGTGAGCTCCTGTTTATGGGAAAAAATGTTACACTTGTAATAAAATGCTAGCTTTAATGTTTGAAGTTAAAACTTCCATTCATCAACTTCAATTTCATCAGCATTTATTAATGAAAAAAGCAAAATTCATGCCAACCCAAAACAAGTAGCTTAAAGTTGCCAAGTGAATGACAAAAGAGAGTGAGGTTGGAATTGGAAGGAGGTTAAAGAAACTGGCGTGAAGAGGAAGAATAAAAGCAAGTAGAAGAGAGATGAAAACAGAGTATGGAAGAAAGAGGGAAGTGGATAGAAGGAAATAGAGGGAAAAACGTAAAAAATAAAACGGAGTTGAGCTGCCTCAATAGTAAATTTTGTCTAATAACTCAAACCTTGGTGTTACCTATGGTAATTCCCAAACCATGGGGGTTTATTGGCTATTTGGTCAAACTTAATAAATTTTCCAGTTGTTAATGAAAAATGCTAAACCTCACTGATTAGGTCCAAATTGTTGATTTTGCTTTCTAGTTGATCTTATCAATAAGGTCAAGCTGGCCACTTTGTTTTATCTTAAGCATAAATGACCTAAATATGTCACATTCAGGCGCATTGTTGGACTAGAATAGTACTATGATGGGTGACCTCCTGGGAAGTCCTTGTGTTCCCATGCCGCTGACCCCACCGACCTCGTGGTTGGCCGAGAATAGTACTAGAATGGGCGACCTCTTAGGAAGTCCTCGTGCCATCGCTTTGGGATTAAGGTGCAGTGCAAGAAGAAGAAGATAAATGACTTAAATGAAGAATCTTTATTTGGACTTTGGAGGTGACGTTCATCCCTTCATTACTCAGCGACATTACCCCTCACCAGGATGATCAAAGCAACATATCTGAGTTAAAGAGTTTTTTGAGTCTAGCTAAGCTAGTTTCGGCAAGCTTAATTAAGTGACCGTGAACCTTGACCGCAAGAAGTTGACGATGATGGTTTCATAACACGGAACTTCAGAAGATGGGATAAGCAAGCACCTTTTGAGCAAATAGAAACAAGTAGAAAACTGCATATTTGGGTATAAAAATAGGAATTTTGCAAACACCTTTACACTTTGTAAACCAGGTCTCTATGTAGAGTCATGGCCCACACTGTAAGATGATTATTTTAGTTATTTGTTGGATGGAACGGAGCAACTGACCCTAAGTAGCTAAGTCTTATTGATCCAGCTTTCGCAAGGGATTGGTAAGCAAAAATTCATTAGTGAATTACCAAGCCTTAAGCCTAATTTCCCATCATGAGAAATCAAAAATTGTTCGAACCACCTTAAGCGTTCTGAATTGTCGAATTAGTATTTACATTTCATAGAATTGAATGACAGACTTAGGTCCCCGCTCCCCCACTTGTAATGGCCCAGTGGTGGCGCATTTGCATATCCTGCACGTGTCAGCTTGGTAAATGTATTGAGTCCATTGCTAGACCTAGACCAGTGACATACTTTTAGGATGTCCCTACTAACTTGGGCTGTAAATTGCATTGAGTGTCTTGTATAACTCTATCTTTGGTCAATGTTATATGCTGTTATCTTCCTCTCCGTTGGACTTGGGGGAGTCGGTTGTTATTTGAGTTGAGAGTTTGAGACTGATGAGATTTTTTACTTGGAAGGATGCATTTTATGGATTGGAGAATAAATGCTTTGAAAAGTATTTAACTGGAATTCTAAAATGCCTTTATTTTGAGCAGACTTGGATGTGCTGTGGAGAAAGTTCCTGTATCAGATTTCCACTTTTCTGAGGAGAAATCACGAAGAGCTGCTCTTTCAGTTGTCTCACAATGGAATGCTGCAGTTGCAGTCTTAAAATCAGTCTGCCAGGGTAATGACTGGATACTATTTCTCAAGGTACTAGTTCTCCTTTATGAATTAAAGTTAACCCATAGTTTAACTTTTAACTTGCATTAGTGAGATAATTTGTCATCTTTTTCAAATGTTTTATTTCAATTTTATAGTATAAATTATCTACTTGGGTCGTAAATAGGTATTATGTGTGACTTTTTCTAGCCTTCTAGGTTCACCCCTTATCTCAGACCTTTTCTTCTCTATATGGGCAATTGAACACCAATATCAGAACCTTAATTCCAAAAGAATGTTGGAAAGGGAAGGAAAGATTTGTGTAAAAGAATGTTATATCTGTGATATTTAGGCCAGGAGTTCTGACATAGAAACAAAAAGACAATGTGACTCAATATATACGTTGTAATTTATTAATCATGTCTGGAAGCCATACCAAATAGGTATTGGATATTGATATAGCCATTTTTATTAGCAAAGTATCTCTAAACAGAGATACACTTTCTTGGTCGAAGACTCGAAGTGTAGAAATGGAAAAGTAAAAACAGGTAAGTTCCTCGCATTCACGAATAACAAAACATGAAAGAGAAAGGAAAAAAAACCTTCATTCATTAGGAATTGTTTAGCAGATTCCTATGTGTTACGTAACTCTTTCCAACCTTTTTATTTGTAGAACAGCAGTAGGTTTTTAGACAGTAGATTTGAGACTTGTGCTTGTGTTGCACCTTCTTAGCAAAATTGAGGTCAGAATGGGATCTGGTTTTTTCACGTCTCACCATAGTCCATATTTTATCTTCATTGGCTTGTATGCTTTAAGAAAAAAGAATTTCGATGAAACTATTTTGCTTTCCATATTTTTAAGGTGCTTCTCAGCTCTTTACTGTAAGGAAGCTTTAATCCTCCCTTCTTGAATGGAACAACGTGAAGTTCTTTTTCCGTTCTGCAGGGACTAAGAGATTGATATTCTTGCCCTTGCAATTATGGATTAACCTCAGACATTTATCTGGTACCTGTATTGGATACATCATATTCACATGGATTTATGGTTCTTATCCAAAAAAATGGTAAGAAATTGCACAAAAGTTTCCTTTGCCCATGCCAGATTCTTCTAGCTACTCATCATGCATTCAAAAGTATTGGAGCAACTCAGGAAAGAATGCTAAGTGGGTCTTTGGTTTGACCATTTGTGATGAGGTTGTATTACATAGATTTGCAAAATATGCATTGTTCCAGTGCTAGTGTTCTAAGGGCCTTTTTGCAAATATATTCTCTTGAGTTCATAATGCAAATTCAGGAATACAATATACCAAATTCAATACAAAAAAGAGTATTGTTGGAAATCATCCCCATTGGTTTATTTATAATTTCTGAATAAAAGCTTCAATCGCCCAATCTTGGACTCTTCACTTGGTTAAGCCTTCATTTTATGACCAAACTTTTCATCTTTAGGGTTAGATTCTTTATGATCACATTGAGGCATGTCATGAGGAATGCTTTTGGGTTCTAAAGGCTTGTGGCCAATCAATTACGTTGGAAGTTACAAAGTGACTAATGATTGTATGTGCTGAATATGTGCTAGATTGTAATGGCTTCTTTATAGTGAGGAATGCTTGGTGGCAATGTTTTATTAATTGTGAAGTGATCCTTGGCGAGAGTTTGGGAACTCAATATAGGTTAGTGGTGCTTGATTTTTGAGGCAAGGAATATATAAGGTGACGAAGACCATAAGTGGAGCCTCAAATTATGTGGTAGAAACTTCAACAATAGAAAAAACAAGATTTTGTGGATAAGATATCAAGTGCAAATATTTAGCCCACAAACAAAGATTTAGAGGTAGACTTGGTATGGACAAATATGGTACATTGTGTAAAACAAGTAGCGTAGGAGGTTGTAGCCTTGTAGGAGAATCTAAAGGACTACACATGGCATCAGATTAGGACACATTATGGTGGAATGAAGAAGTTAAGGAAGCAGTAAGAGAAAACAAGAATGCTTTAGAAGGTTAGGGACATGTTGCAGTGATGAAAATTATGAGAAATATAAGGAAGCTCGAATAAATGCCAATAAGGCTTTTGTGACACTAGAGCTAATGTATATCATAACCTCTATATTAGATTGGATACTAAAGGAGAAAGACATTTACAAAATTGCACTTATGAGAGACAAAATGACTCAGATATTGGGACAACCAAGTGTTGAGAAAGATAATTAAATAAAAGATAGATGGAGATTGTTCTTCAATAACCTATTCAATGAAGGTGTGACTAATTCAGGAGGAGGAAGTTAAAAGAGAATTGGGAAAGATGGGATCCATAAACATAATTGGACCCGATGGAGTTTCTGTTGAGGTGTGGAAGAGGAATTGAGTGACTGGCAACTCCTTTTAACAAAATTTAGAGATAATCAGATGTCTAATGAGTGGAGGAAAAATATTATAATCCCAATGCATAAAAATGAAGGGGTTGTAAAGGATTGTGCCCATTATAGACGGATCAAATCAATGAGTCATACTATGATGCTATGGGGGTGAGTGATTGAATTAAGGTTAAGAACTGTGCGGATATAGGAAAATCAATTTGGATTGATGCCAGGAAGGTCGTCGATGGAGGCAATTTAAGGATAAGAAGGATTTGCACATGGTTTTCAGTAATTTGGAGAAGGCGTATGACGAGGTTATCAGAGAGAAGGTAGGGCCAACGGAGTAACTGCTATGGAGGATAAGATGAAGGAAAATTAACTAAGGTGGTTTGGTCATGTGAGACGGAGACCGATTAAAGGAGTGCCAAACGGATGGGAAGTTTCATATCGCCATTAACATGCCTCATCTATATTTTCAACTCTAAAAACTTCAAACTGGCTCAGTGTCATGTTCTCTAACTTAATATTGAAATGACAAATATAACAGATTTCTTGTGTTTGCTACTACTTCCATTGTTACCACTAAAATATGCAAATTCACCAAATTGTATACCATTAGGTTCAAATTATTGTCAACGGCTAATTACAAACTTTAATTTTGACTCAGCAGCAACTTTGCTATTAAATTAACATTATTATTTTGATCACACTATATAACCCCATGTTATTAACATACTAATAGAATAGAATTCCATAATAAAAAGATACTTCGATCAAATTGAACCTCTTCATATTAATGTACTTTGTTGGTACCAAACCCCATTTTATCACTTTTATTAATCAAAGATGAAAGTTGGATGCGTTCTATGCAATAACCCTTACTGGTGACACTGATAAATTGTAAATATAGGGTTTCAGTAACATCAAATTACCTTAATATTGTCATAGATGTTAATTAATAACAAACAGAAAATAGTAATTCTACACAACATTGAGGTTAATCTCGAAGTTTCAAGTCAATTATAGTAATTCTACTATCTTAAACCTTTTAAAAGTTGGCGTACAATGTATAAATTCAATAAACTTCGTTTTTTTTTTTTTTTGTCTTTAGTATTTTGGGAGAAATGGGTAGAGAAATTGGTTGGACCCAGGAATTTAAACTTAACGGGCCAATAATGTTTAAGAGCTACTATATATAGGGCTGTCAACTTGCTCGGATTGTAGGATGGATATGTATCGGATTCGGCCAGGTTTTACTAAAGATTAAGAGAAAATTAACTTATAAAAAATCAATGAAACAACAATAAACCTACCACTGAAATCAAATAAAACTTTAAACTCTGATTTAATTTCAACACATGTAAGACTACTCTAGGTCATCTAATTGTGAGTCAAATAATTTGGGATTTTTTTTAAAAAAAAAAAGAAAAGAAGAATGGTCAAAGACTCTGTGTTCCATTGCTCTTTAGTAAGGACTAGAAAGTAAACCCTATTTAAAAAAAAATACAAAGTTACATCTAGCATAATCGAATTTGTGACATGGCCAACACAAAAGTAATAACTTTATTGAGCAGCCATGAGAATATGAGGGGTTTAGTAATATTCAGTGTGATGCCTTAATGTCTATCATATTTTATAATTCAATAGGGGTCCAATTAAATAAATTGTATCGCGGGGTTCGGCCACAGGGGTCAAGTCCTTGCCACTGCTAGCCCTCCGCCCCTATAGAGAAATGACCCGTGCATAACCGAGTTTGGGGTCTCCCTAACGGGGATAAATTTGTAATTTTACTTTGTTCATACTCAACATGATTACAAATTTACAGTAGTATATAGTAATGTTTGTGTTATGTAGTATGGTATATGTTAGTTTCATATTTAGTAGAATCTGATGTTAAAATTGTAATTTGGTTTTTTCTTAAAAATACCCGTCAGGTTTATTCTACTTTGTTCATGCTCAATATGATTTACAGTGGTATATAGAGCTCGTTAAATCACTGTGTAAATCTGATAAATTGTAATTGTAAACAGATTTAACGAGCTCTATATACCATTGTAAATCTGATGTTAAATCACTAAGCTCCCTAACGACTATGCGCCCAATAGAGCTCGTAATGGATACAATGAGACTAGCCATTATTGATGTCTAGCTTAGTGATAGCACCAAAGCTTCTAATGTCGAAGTGAGTCAAGTGGCCAATAACCTTAATAGCTTCATTTGTTTTTAAATTTGATTAAAAGACTACTTGGATTATATAGGCATTCTAATTGATCTATTATCAATACAGGTTGTCATTACACTTCTGATATTCAGTTTATTGGGATTCATCTCTTTTCAACATTTATATGTTACAGGTTTGTTTCTTTCTTTTAAAGCTCACTTTATAATCTGTGTACTGTTTTGTATATTACGCTTTGCTATCTATTTTCTTGTTAATTTGCCGCTATACTTTCATTTGCAATGTAGGAATGCTAACAATCTTTGTCGCATTCTACGTCTATGAGAAGAAGGAAGAAGAAATGGATCACCTGATTTCAAGGATTACCAAATTCGGTAACAATTTAACATCAGGCACGAAGAAGAAGGATATATAGAGCCGTACTGGTGGTGGTTGTTTTCCGTCCTAGGATTTTTAAGACGTACGTCTGTTTTTTGTTCGTTTTTGGTGTGTTTGTAGGATGGTAGTATTACGCTTGCAACTTGTGCATTATGCAAATACCAGCAGGCAATTTTTTATTTTTTTTTTTGCTGTCAAATGAGAATGAATGTTCTTTCCAATGTTTTTTATGGCTATGTTGTAATTTCTCATTTAATTACTCTAACTATATTATAGATGGTAGGCTTGACAAAAATCAATGCGGCCCGAAATCCATTACCAGCCCAACAACGATGGATTTTGACAAAAACATTACAATCCGAACTTGCTTTTAACCCACCTCGATCTGAAATTCACAATACTTAAAGTAAATGTATAATATTATGTGAAATATTACGTAATTACAACTCTCATTATTGTTACTTTGAATATTGTATCATTCTTATTAGAATGCAATGTCAGTTTTTAGCTTTGAATTGGCTTGTTCCAAAGTTGTTTGACTTTGCTTAAATTAGGATTAATAAATTAGTAGGTTTGTTTGTAAGGAATGTATTTGACCGTGATAATAGAGCATTGTAGTCTAATATTTAGCATTTTTCGTTATTTGATTTTTTTTATATATATATAGAGAAGGCAAGTCTAACCCAATACATTCTGTCAGACACAAAAAGATAGGAATAAAAAAGATACTCGCATGACGAAATAAAAAAGATAGGGAAAATAAGTTTTTAACCTGAAAAAATAAGGTTTGACTTGGAAAAAATAATGTTTGATCTGGAGAAAATAAATAGTTACATGGACAATAAAAACTCACATGACAAAATAAATACTAACTTGGAAATAATTACAACTAAACTGGAAAAAAAAGACCTGGAGAAAAAAAAAATTAACTTGGAAATAACTTGAAAATTATAACTTCGATTACCTAAAACAAAAACTTCTATTATCTCGACAAAAAGTTCCATTAAATTGAAACACTAACTAATCACATTCTCATTCACCATAAACTAAGGTCATTTTGTCTGCGTATCTTCAATTTGGTAAGTGGAGCTTCGATTGGCCTGGTGCTTTAGAATTAATGAGATTTTTTTTCCTTTTGAAGGGATTAAGGAGATTTTAATGAAGCTTTGATTGGTTAATCTGAGAGTGCATCGTGCTCCCTCTATCTTCATCCTCCATATTCTGATGGCCGTGTAGTGGACCTACAATTAGCGTTGAGTCCCGGTTTGGACGTCAAACCGCACCAAACCGTAAAATTACGGTTTGTCATTTTCTAAAACCGCACCAAACCGCACCGTAAAATACGGTTTGGTGTGGTGCGGTTTGCGGTTTAACCCACTTTTTAAATTTTTTATTTTATAATTAGTAATTGATAAGGACAAAAAAACCCTAGATTTATTTTTTGTTAGAGTCTTAAAGAGTTAGAGAAGCCTTAGAGCGTTGCGGGTTTAAACAACTAGGTAAGGACCAAGAAAAAATAAAAGGCATAATTTCAGTATGGTAGTAAGCCAAATAAAAAGTATGAAATTAAATATTTTAGAACAATTAAAAAAAATACGGTTTCAAAATTTTTGAAAACCGCACCGCACCGCAAAATTACGATTTGGCAAAATTGCAAACCAAACCGCACTTTTCAATCCGCAAACCAAACCAAACCAAACCGCACAATTGCGTTTTGGTTTGCGATTTGGTGCGGTTCAGACCGCACTCTACTCAGCCCTAGCTACAATGAGGTTTTTGTAGTGTGATGGCCATTTGTTGAAGATGATGATAGAGCAATGGTGAGGATGTGGTTGTGTGATGAAGATGAAGAACGCGAAGTGTTGGGAAAATAAGTGCATCCCAAGTCCCACATCAAAACAATAGCAAAAGAAGGAGTTATTTATATAGTAGTGCTCAGTATATACTAGTACAAGGACTTTTGGGAAGGAGCCCAAAAACAAAGTCGTGCGGGTTAAAAGCCCAAAGCGGACAATATTGTACTAGTATGTGTATGAGCTTGGTTTGGCGGCCCAAGAAATTGTATCAGAGCCGGGCGGTTCGGTCTGAGGCAGGTGGCCGTCGTGTTGGTGTATGGGGTTGTCCCTCTTGTGTGCCATCGAAGTTGGTGATCTGGTGTGCCCTTATATCGAATGTCCTCCTATGTATGTTCAGAGATGGCCTTAATGCTGGTAGATCGAGTTTGGTTCGAGGGAAGGCCATGGTATATGGTCTTTGGTCTGAGGAAAGATTTTTTGGGAAAATTAGTGCATCCCAAGTCCCACATCGAAAGAATAGCAAAAGAAGGAGTTATTTATATAGTAGTGCTCAATATTTACTAGTACAAGGCTTTTTGGGAAGGAGCCCAAAAACAAATCCGTGCGGGTTAACGCCCAAAGCGGACAATATTGTACTAGTATGTGTATGAGCTTGGTTCGGCGGCCCAAGACGAATAATAGTGAAGAAGGAGACCGACGAGGGAGAATATGAGTGTTTTATGTATAATTATATTAGGTCGGGTTCTGTATGTACTTTGAGTAACATCATGGAAAGAAATTATGAAGTAATATTTTTGCATGTCACTCTCCTCTGATCTCATGCATCTATTTTTAGTTTTCACATGGTATCCGAAAGTCAGTTTTGATCCTAGGCAATGCACGTCAAAAAAATGTTGTGTTCACCCTTGCTCCTCCTGCATGGAAAAGTAAAGTGAGGGAGAGAAAGAGTTTGTATAAAAAATGATTAAAAAAAATCAAGAGTGAATGAAACAAGTATCGTAGCTTTTTTTTAAAAAATGGAAAAAAAAAACTCAGAAGTGTTTAACCATGCGATTTGTTAAAAATTGCACCTAGGGTGAAAATTCTAATTGCTTGCATCAACAAAATATGAGCATGCGTGCTCAAATAGCCTACATCCAACATCTGATACTGAACGAGATGGTGGAAACAATAAAAAAAGATCAAAAATCTGTATGCAAGATTCAACCCAACAATATCATCAACAAAACTTCATATAAACATGGATATGGACTTGAAATTATTTCACTAAGGTAAGGACTAACAATCAAGAACTAAACATAATTTACTCAAAAGACACTGTAAATAAGGAGATTATGACTTACAATCCCTAAGTTTGTAAGATTTTGTCAACCACAAAGAAAGGAAGAGTTCACCAAAGACTCGAAGGGAGGAATTCTCAGATTTTCATTCATTAACAAGTTGATTACAAAAGAGGCAAAAGAAGACTATTTAAAGAACTTAAACCTAGAGGGGAAATGATTAATCCAAGCCTTTTGATTAGGAGGGTATCAAGGGTAAGATTATCCTTAGCATTGAACCAAAGAGGAGAAAGAAAACTCATAAAACATAAGGCCGTGGAGTTATTGCGGACAGAGGCCAAAGTGTCATGCCCGCGCCAGGCTTGCTATTCGATAAAGGGGATTTTCATTCTCAAATACCAAATACAACCCCTGTCGTATTATGAGTGGGGGCTATTGAACACGGGAAAGATACATCTCACAAATCGGCATAGAGAATTGAACAAGTTAAGTCGTTGGATTGTCACAGGAATGTTGGAGAGAACTAGGGGAACAAACTAAAACAAAACTATGAAAACAGTCTTGGGATGGGATTCACCGCTCACAAATAACCATGGAGGTGCGAATCCGACTAGAATTCAAGTTATAGGGCCAAAAATTGGGGGAAGTCATTCTAAGGACCATATTTACTCTTTCGAGCTAGTATGGAGACCAGAGAGATGCATACAACTAACTTTCATGGTGCATAAACCTAACGAGCCGTTGAAACACATCACAAAGACCAGTAATGTCCCTTGACCTAGATGCCTACTCTCATTTATTCATTTAATGTTAATACAATAATGAAAAAACATTGGGAAGCATCGAACTAGGCTGGTGTTGTATGATATGTATGCCCCCAAGAGGTAGAGTTGAGTTCTAATTATTTATTTTATATTATTGTAGTACAATATTGTCCATATAATAAACAAATGTATGATGTGTGAGATTATTTATTTTAAAATATGTTTGCTTGCTTCCTTAAGAAAGAGGAGTTCTTGCAAGTTGATCAACTTTTGCACAGTAGTGATAGAGTATAACTCAAAGAATGTCAAAGCTTTATATCGTCGGGCTTGTGCAGCTATTGAGCTTGGAAAATATGACTTCGCTTAATCGGATCTGGAACAAGATAGGGAGTTGGAGCCTAATAACCCAGAGGTGGTGAGAAAGCTTGATAAGGTGAAGGGAGTTGGAAAATATGACTTCACTTAATCGGATTTGGAACAAGCTATCTCCTGTACAATACCTCCTCATTGCCACTAAAAATTCCAGAATCTGAAGATTCTGGGACATGTTCCTCCATCATTGAGCCTAAACCAAAATTGTTAATCCTGGGTATAAGGAGGAGAAAGAATGAGCATTGCCAAGGGCAATCACGCAATGATGTGAGTGAGAGTAGGGATTCCACTATAATAATATAGGCAAGAGTGTTTCCTTGAGTCAGGATGCAGTGGAAATTAATTCCTCTAAAGTTGACGTTAGCATGGACCGATGTGCTTTGGAGGACGATGTTACCTGGGTGTCGTAGACTACAACAAAGGATGTAATTATGAAGGTTGTGGAGAACTAGAGCAAAACTTTTAATGGAGCTAGCCAAGTGGAACCCATGTTGCACTTCTGTAAAAAGAAAAAACCGGGTTCTACACTTTATCAATCTTTGCAAGGGATTATCATAAAGTAGCTCAAAGAAAGGCGATTCAATATTACAACAAGAGAACTTGAGAGGTATTGAGTATCACACTCAAGGATCCCCCTAAAAAGCCTAACGAGGGGAGAAGGGAGAACCAAGCCGTTCAGAGCACACCATTCACTTACTGGAAAAATGGTAAGGTTCAGAAGTTTGACGACTTTGGTGTCCAAGAAGTCACGATGAGAGGTTCAGAAGTGGTAATCAGGGAAGACCCCCTACCACATCTTGAAAGAGATGATGCTAACAACACTTCTTCCGTTAAATCAGAGCATAACCTCCCTATCTCACCTAGCAACTACTCTACTCAACATCTCATTGCTCAAGATGAAAGTGGCATATTGGTGGACCCCCCATGTAACGACCCGACTCGCTTAAATCGGCGCGGAAGAAACCGACGAGTCGAGTAGTTAGAAACTACAACTCAAATACCTAAGAAATTAAAACTAATTCCTCGAATATTATTATTAAACCACAAAAGTACAAATACCCACAAGTTTGTACATACTAATCCAAAAAGTCAAACTAAAAATACTAAAAATACAAGTAAACTCCAACTACATGTCAGAGTTATAAACAACGTAAAAGAGTCCATACAATACTACAATACTATCTAAAAACAACAGTAATAGCAAATACAACAGACAATGGCAATAACAACGTCGCTCGCCCAACCCAAAGCTAAGCAAGAGTATCGTCATCAGAAATACCTGAAAAATATACAACAGTCCACCATCAGTGGCGAGTAACATAACTAACTCACCCTAATGGGAATACACATGTACATAGTACAAATCAAATAAACAACATCAGATCAATAAATCAAAGTGCAAGATCAACTCAAATGTGAACTCGACTCAAGTCATCCTATTCAACTATCTTTGGCGCAATCATTCAAATTCTAGACCGGACTGTGCTCGTACGGACGCATCTTACGCATCCGAACTTTCTACTATGCTCGAATTTGAGAATCTTACTCCCAAACCCCATGAAACCAATCTTACTGGAAATCCATGTCCTGTGAAACCAATCTTACAGAAAATTCACAAAGATCACATAGTATGACTCCAACTATCCCAATACCGCGGATGGAATAGGGGCAACATCTTAACCCGAATACAATGAATCTTACTCAAAGTATCAGGCGTCTAAAAATGAAATCAAGCTAATCATTAATTAATTCATTTAATCATATTATTCGTTTAATTACCCAACATAACTAAATTAAGTTCAAGAATTGCCTCTAGCCTTGATTCTTGAATTTAACTAGTTAAATCATCGAAGTTATTCTCAAGAACTGCCTCTAGCCTTAATCTTGAGTCTAACCAAATCATAATTCATCAATCTCTAATCATTCTTTAACCATTTTAAACACTTTCTTTAACTTTCTTTATTCTTTAAATCAATTTCTTTAACTTTCAAGATTCAATCAAGAACTCAAAGAACTCATCAAGAACTCATAAAGAACTTCAAAGAAATCATAAAGAACTCATAAAGAACTCATTCAAGATTCAAGATCTTCAACCAAGAACTCAATCAAGATTCAAGATCTTCAACCAAGAACTCATCCAAACTCATACATACCACACGCATATCATCATCATCATTCGAAAATTACCACTTATACTAATCCAAAATTCATCAAACTTTAACATAATATTCATGATCATAAATCAACATATAATCAATCATAATATCATGAAAAATCATCATCAAAACACCATACAAACACATAAAAATCAGATTTAGAAATCGTTCATGAAATCATGGACAATCAACAATAAACAACCCAAACATGCATTTAATTTATACTATAGACATAGTATACCAAAAAGGTTGAGAAAGTATGTTACCTTATTGAAGATTACACACAAATCAACACAAATATTGCTGCCCGGAACACAAAGAACACGGCACAATCAACACGAGCAACACGCGGCCTTCAGCACGACACCACGAACCACGCACGGCTGTCCAGTCACTGCCACGCACCACGCTGCCCAGTCACGGCACACACCACCACCACGGTCCTCAGCCCAGTCAGCACGGCTGCCACCACGACCCACTCTTGCACGGCCCCTGCACGGCCCTCACGAACCGCACCTCCACTCGGGCACCACACGACCCAAACCCACTTGATCAAAGCACACGAACAAGCCCGGAATCAACCCAAACTAGCGATCTTGAATAAAATAAATGTATTTAGGATTGTGTTTGATCACCTAAAGATCAATGAACTTTGAATCTTTAAGTTTTGGGCTAAGAAAATTGATGAACAATTGATGGGTATCAATCATCAAAAATGGCGTGAAGTATAGGCAAATGGGAGGGAGTTTGTGTTGATTGAATTTTGATGGCAAGAGTGTTAAAAAGGCAAATGGGCAAATGAATCTCATGGCTCACTAACCATTCCTATTTATAGAAATTAGTTAAGTGTGAAAGCAATGCAAGTGGCAAAACCTTGCCATGCCATTAGAGGGGGCCGGCCATCATGGCTATAATGGGCCTAAATGGGCTCTCGTGCTCAATTGGGCTAATTTGCGAAAACCGCATAACTAATCATGCAATAATCGATTTGGCCCAAAATATTAGATAATTAATTAGAAAATTAAATAATAAAATTCTAATCAATTAAATAATAATTAACATAAATAATAAAAACTAAGAAATAAACATTTCGATTAAATCGAAATTATTCATATAAAATTAAAATAAATAGTTCAAAAATTAATTTGAACTAGCACATAAACAAACATAATTACACATAAATACCGGCAAAAATACCGATAAAAATCTGGGTCATTACACCCCACGCTCGATCAAACCCACCCACCATTGATTGTTCCTATCGGGCTCCCTCAATTCCCAATTCAGGATACCCTTCTTAACCAACGTGCTTTTTGCTTTCAGGCTCTTGATGTGGGTAACTACATTATGTCTTTGCAATCTACTATGGGAAACTATAATTTAACATGGGGGACGAAATGCCGAGGCTTCGACAAGGGGGTGTTGAAGGATCGTCAAAACGTGCATAAGGCTCCAAATTGTATTTCAACTAACAATATTTTTTAGTGCGGGCTCAAAGTTGAAGCGAGAACGACGCTTTGTGCTTTCTTCCCCGCAAGCCATCCAAGCTTATCAAGTTGTTGTTCAGGCACGAAACGCAAGCTCAGTTTACTCCAGGATTCGGATCAACCTCAACAACCAAGGAAACTAGTTATTATTGATAATGCTGTTTGTACTTATTATTTTAGTAGTTTTTCATGTACTTTTACTTCGGCTGTACCTAGGAAACTAGGAGCAGCATGTTTTGTTGTAAAAAAAAAAGTATTACGGAGAAAATGTAGATTATGCTAGTCTCACATACTACTCCCTCAATTTTTTTTTTTTTAAGTTTACACACTTGAGTTTTTATTAAAGCCAAGAAATCAATTAGGAATAGGAGAAAAAAACAAATGATGATTAAAAATTATATTAAAAAAAATAATAATAATAAGAGAGGGAGTATATGGAAAAGAGAGAAAAAGAGTAATTTTATTGAAGTTACTCAAATGTAAGAGATAGTATGTAAAAAGCACTTGGAAATCACAAATTAATAAATATATGAGAATAAATGTGAAAAATGGGTAAATTAAAAAACAAAACATCCAAAAATAAGAAGATGGGTAAATAAAAAAACGGAGAGAGTACAAAACAAAACTTTTGTACAAAACGAATCCAATGTTAGGCTGGAATAAAGTTTGCCAAAAATAGTCGGTTGGAAAAAGTCTGCCTGAAATCGTTGACGGAAAATTTGATCTAAAAGTCGGGCCAAAAAATTATAATCGAAAAGGTCGAAAAGTTGGTTGAAAAATTGGGCCCATTAATTAATCTATCTATCTCTATTATATAAGCCAAGGGGGAGCCATGGTGTCCCCCCTGGAAAAGTCCACTTTGCCCTCCAAAAAATTACAAAAAATCAACTTGCATCACTCCTCACCATTAAGGAAAGTTATTACAATTTTTTAACTTTTTAAAATGAAAATATTACAAGATATAAAATTCATAAAAATAAAATTAAAACACCAAAATTTATATTTTTGAATTATCTATAAATAAATACCCATATTAATATAGTTTGTCACATGAAAATTTGATCTTTTAATTATTGTAAAAATTTGATAACTGATAGAATGTAGTAAATAAACTTTTTTTTTGTTCATTGTTTTGGGGTAGCCAAATAAAAGGAAAAATGTTTGTTTATAATTATGTGAATGAATGTAAATTCGAAAAATATTTCAATTTTTCGAACACACCACATTCGTTTTTTTTTTTTGTTTAACAAATTAAAAGATACATTTAAAATATCATCGCACGCAAAGCGTGCATACAAGGCTAGTACTATATATTAAAACAAAATGTTACTGACATTATCCTCACCTAAAAATGTACACATGTCAATTTCTCAATCAAAAATTTCCCTCCAAAAATATTTATGACATCATCTTCTCTCTCTTTTTTTTTCCTTAGGATTTAACATACTTTGAAAATTTAAATATCATTAACTCCATTCTTCCATTTTACATATGCAATTAATTAATAACCAATATAATGTTTCTAATATCATAATATTTTCTTTATTTTGTCAATTTTCAAATCATTTAGAATTTATAGTAAAATCTTTTTATTGATGTAATGATTTTATATTATATATACTCTGTATTTGTTTTCAATTGACTTATAATCTAACAAATTTTCAAATTTATCAGATGTTATTTGATAAAACTGTGCTAGCACGGACTAATCTAGGACTTTAATAAATTGAACATGAAAATAAATCCTAAAGTGAATGGCTGATATTGTAACACACCAATGTCTAGATTCTAGTATCCACATGACCACATCGTCATCATCATCACTCCCAAATTAAAACATCCACTTATATTTTCTGTTTTTTTTTTCTCTTCTAACACCAGCAATTTCAGAAACCATGGTAGTAGCTTTGCAGTCTCTTACTTGTTCCTCTCCTCTTTCCCACTGCTCCTCCTCCCACAAATCTTCCTCTCATCCAGGTACCTCTTTTTTCTTGCATGTTTTTTCTACTTCTTTAATATCTGAGCCCTCATTGTTATTACTATTTATTTATACATGTATTGCATTTTTAATTTTTGATTTACAATTTCAATTGTTTTTGATGTGATTTTCGCATATTTTGAAGCTTTGAATTCCATTTATGTTGGCATTACACTATAATTGAACATGGGTTTTTCATAATTCATTGAAATTAACTGTAGTTGGGGACAAAAATTGATTTTCAACTGTGTAATTGGCATGCATTGGCAAATGAACAACATGGCCAAGTAACTATGTCATTCTTTAATGAGTGAAGGGTAGCTCAGGTGGTAAGAGCTTCCGTTTCAGGAGATCCTGAGATCGATTCTTATCCCTGTGCTTGTAGCTCTCTTAAAATATATATATTTCCTTAAATTTCAAAAATGGGTAAGAATGGGGAATATGTATACATCCGAACATAAGTTTTTAAATTTAATCAGACTCATGTTTTTATACTCCAATGAAACAACTTATAGGAATTCCATGGGAATTTTGTAATCTATGTGCTAGTTGAGGTTGTAAGTAATTAATTTTCATTTGCTTTTGGGGATAAGGTCCTTTGAATCTCTATTTTTGTTAATTTTTGTGTTATACCTGGTTTGAGTCATTTTGCTACAAGTT
This sequence comes from Salicornia ramosissima, assembly GCA_951394345.1. NCBI lineage: Eukaryota > Viridiplantae > Streptophyta > Magnoliopsida > Caryophyllales > Amaranthaceae > Salicornia > Salicornia ramosissima. The sequence goes on from OX596235.1 coordinate 17,151,723, forward strand.
TTTGCTAATTGTTCTTCAATGGAAGGTTTAGAAATTTTGTAATAATGAGGAAATGAAGTGTTGATAATGCTCTAGCTCAGGTTTTATAAGTTCTTAGTCCCTTTTCTAGGATGAATGATGTACATGTATGGAAACAAAATGATGAAGAATCATGGCTATCCCAAAATAATCTGATGATGTATTATCAACTGTTAGGCATATGTGGTTTCTCTTTGGCTACTCCCCAGCGCGTGCGCTCTTCTTTCAATGGGCTTCAATTGAGGTTTAGTAGGGTGAGATGGGCGTCACAAAGGTCGGTTTCTACACAAGTTGGCGGGATAGTGATGATGGTTCAACCAAAAATTCAGTTCATCCAAGGGACTGATGAACTAACAATACCAGATGTGAAACTAACCAAATCAAAGGACGGGACAAATGGCACGGCTTTATTCAGATTTGATGAGCCCTCTGTGTTTGACTCATCAAAGGAGGTTGGTGACATAACCGGGTTTTACATGATCGATGAGGAAGGTGTTCTTTCTTCAACCAATGTGAATGCGAGGTTTGTCAATGGGAAGCCTGCAGGTGTTGAGGCAAAGTACATCATGCGCACCCCACGAGATTGGGACAGGTTCATGAGATTCATGGAACGCTATGCCAACGCAAATGGCTTGGAATTCGTGAAAAGTTGAGGCAATGTACATCCTTTCTTTCTCTTAAACCCCATTTTACTTAGCATGGTTATATGAGTTAGATATAGCTCAAAAGGCTTGGCTTCTTTCTTGTAGATTGATTTTGTTTTGTGTCTTCTATTCTGTCAAGGTACATGTCTTGACAGTAAATCCATTAAGATTGCTGATTTGCTTCTTTTTAAAGATGACTACAATGCTCTTCCATGTCATGCTTTCTGCAGTAATTTCAGTTGACATAAGAGTGAAAAGGTAAATCATGTTACGTCAATTGTACTCCTAAATGAATGTACGACTCTTATATGAGATGGAGTGTTGGGTTTTCCTCTTTAGGGGTCTGGTTTCCTTCTCTAAGGAGGCTCTGCAAAACCTATGTTATTATTAATTTTTTTTTCAATTTAAAGACTGTTGTCCCACTAATATTTTAGAAAGAAAAACTATTTTGGGGGAATAGAATGAGCGAATGGCTTTGACAATCTTAGTTCTTGTTCTCAACTATGCCTTTTTTTATGTGGTCAAAATTGATCCTAGATTCCTAGGTTTCATAGAGATTAATATCTTAGTAACAGTTAGTGTCGAGCGAACCTGTATGCCATAGTATATTTGCTTATTAGTAGACTATTTGGTGTTACAGTGACTTCCAGTCATAATTCTAACAGCCCGTTTGGTTGCTGGTAATAAAGTGAGGTAATGGTAATGAATTTTAAGTGTAATGCAATAAGCTGGAAAATTCGAAGAGAGAAATCTGGAAAAAACAATCGAAGACCAAAACAAGAAGAAAACACAGTAGCAGCACTTGTAGTGTATGAGAAATAAAATAGAGAAATTTGAGTAGAAGATTTATATTTGAATACTTAAACTCAGGAAGATTAACAAGGGATAGTTAGCAACTTTAGGATGCCAATCTCTAAGTGATTTGGGTCACCACTCTCCAGCCAAAGCTTTTTGACAAAATATTTCTGGATGCCCTCTTCTTCCCTCCCCACTTCTTATTTATACTCCTCTAATTTGTCCATAAGCCACTACATATCACCCAAAAGGACTGAACAAATCAGCTAGTACACCCACTAAGAAAATACAAAAGCAAATAATGACAAAATACAAGTAAAAAGGACAAGAGTAAAAGTAAATAAAACAAAATAAAAAAGACATAATTCTGAAAATTAATTCAAATAGGTTGGTTCATTGCATGTAATTTGTTAAGGAAGAATTTCATAATCTTCATGGAATACATATTTTTTCATTCCCAAACTTGAAATTTCTTCTTACTTTCCATTATCATCCATTACCATGGGACAGGGTGGTATTAGATGGGAATGAATATTTGTGAAGAAAATTAGATAAATTAGAGTTAAACTAGCACCACCATGGGAATGAATTCTAATTTCCTTCATTCATTCCAATTATCACCATTTATAACCGGCTACCAAACGGGCCATAAGTACTGAAGCTCTGGAGCTAGCCTTCCGGATATCATTAGGGAGACTTGTGAATATGAGATTGCTCCAAGGCCTGTCTTTTATAATTAGTTTGTCATTTCTGCATGCTCAAGATTACCGCCAGTTAAAAGTCCTATAAATTAAGAAAAGCCGTTCAGTTTTGCAGCGACTACATTTTCTGGCTATTATATTTAGTTTGTATTATCCAAATTTTCATATGATTACATTGGCTCTGGCGGAAAATAATTTTGGCACCCCAAAATTGATTTTGCCACCCCTCCTCTCACATGATGGTTACTATTCATGTGAGAGGGGGAGGGGTCAGGGGTGCCAAAATCAATTTTGGGGGTGCCAAAATCACTACCCTTCTGGCTGAATGTATTGGTCTGCTGCTTTTACTTTGATAAGACTGAGAGAGTAAGAAAAAAAAAATACTAGAAGGCAGAAAATATAAATCATAGCTTTTGGAATCTAGAATCTAATTGAATTACCAACAGCAACTGAACAGTAAATTGTACTCCTAAGAAATTTTATAGCATAGATATTGGGAAATAACATTAAGAACATGTTAGAAATCCTTCTGAAAAAGTTACAGGTCAGAGGATTATAATCGTTTCCCTAGGAACTTCGACATTCAAAATAAATGTATTGCCTTGTCTCTTCCATATGATCATGGAGAAACATTCTTGGTTTGTTAAGATTATGATTTCTTGTTTACCCAAGACACTGTGATTGGGCTTCTAACTTTGTAGAGGTTTCGCCGAGAGTGCACCCATGCCAATTCTCCTCCTTGAGCTGAGCTGACTGGGTTTCCTCCTTTCTTGACTACAATATAGACTTTATAACTCAATGTTTGATTAATGTTTCGAAATACCAATCTCTTTGGTTTGACTATAATTTTGACTCCCTCTGGGCCTCTGACTTCCACCGAGTAAATGGAATTTGGTCTGCCCACATTTGTTACTCTCCTGTTGATGACTTGAACTGTCTCTGTCCCTTTGAAAACTGCAGAAATCGAAGGGTAATTTAAACTGAACCCCTTGTTTTCCTGCATTGTCTCTTTGCAGCTTATGTTTTTGCGACTAATTGTGAAAATATCGGATGTTGTGTATCCGAGAGTGCAAAGATGTGTAATGTAATCTGCTGGTCCGATATCATATATTAATCCTGGATCGACTGCTTTGCTGGGGTTGATGTGTCCTGACCCCATTGCATAATGGTCTGCCGGGGAATTTCCATCCATGATCGGCTTCCCGTAGTGGTCAGTTACATCTGCTGTCGTCATCATTGCAGACTTAACTGCAGCAGGGGACCAATTCGGGTGAGCCGAATGTATAAGAGCAGCAATCCCACTGACATGAGGGCAAGACATCGAAGTTCCGGACATGACAGTGAAATTAACTCTTCTAGAATCTCCGAGAATGCCAGTGGGGCCCAAATTTTGGGGCCAGGCAGCTATGATATTAACCCCTGGTGCGATCACGTCTGGCTTGAGGATTGAAGGGTTGTTTACGCTTGGCCCCCTAGATGAAAAACGTGCCACTGCTGGTGCTCGGGATCTTCCTATAGTGGTCCCGAAAAAAAGAATCCTTGCTGTTGGTCGTCTTGTCGAGTTTATGTAACTCTTTAGTTGAACTGATTGTGTGTAACCAATTAAGGTAGCAGGTAAGACATGAGCATCAACTGAATCTTCCTCTAGATTTATCTCTGTATTTGCTAGAATCATTGCTGCTCCCCCAACTCTTCTCACAACTTCACCTTTTGCTGCTCTTCCATTAACTCCTCTGTCACATACTACCATTTTCCCTGCTACTTGTGCTCGAGTGAGCGAACCTTCTAGGCAATATTCACTGCCCATGTCACCTCCGGTTACATACACTAGTTCGAGCTCTTTCTCGGTTGCCGGAAAATGATTTCCCGGGAACATTGATTCCCCGTAGATGTATTTCCCACTTCCGATTCTGACATAAGCCGGAAATCTTCTATCAAGGGTACTTGCACCCACAGTTGTGACCCAGGGAGCTTCATTGGCTACTGAATTTCCAGAAGGACCATTATTTCCTGCTGCAGAAATTACCGAAATGCCCTTTTCTGCAGCATGGAAGCTACCGATTGCGACAGTGTCGTCGTAGAAAGGAACCGGAAATCCTCCCAAGGAGAGAGAGAGGACATCAACACCATCTTGTATTGCCACATCCATTGCAGCTAGAATGTCAGAGCTATAACAGCCAGCAAACCAGCACACTTTGTAGATGGCAATGTGAGCCCCTGGTGCCATCCCTTGGGCCTCGCCAACCCCATTTCCAAGCACGCTCGCCATTTCGACACGCGACCCTGCGGCCGTGGATGATGTGTGCGTGCCATGCCCGGAAGAATCACGCGGTGATACATACTCCGGGCTAAGTTTTGGCGATATCAACTGCGAATTACCCACTTGGTGGCCTTTGATAAAGTACCGAGCACCAATGAGTTTCTTGTTGCAACTCGAAGCGTTGAAATTCAGCCCTTCTTGACACACCCCACGCCATTTCCGTGGAGGGGCTGGCATCCGTTCGTCGTTGAAACTTGGGCTTTCGGGCCAAACACCAGTATCCAAGACACCAATTATCGTACCCCTCCCAAACATGGTCCTAGACCAAGCCCCTACTCTCGGGGCATCAAGTCCTAGGAACTTATAAGAGTAGGTCGTGTGCACCTCAAGCCTTCTATCAGGCCTAATCGCTATGACATCATTCAATCCCCTTAGGAACTCTACCTCCGGCTCAGAGAAACGAGCTGAAAAGCCTTCCATGGCCGAACGATAAGAGTATAGAAAGCGAGTAGAAGGGTCGGCCTCATCCTCAGATGACACAGTTTTGTGGAGGAAAGAAAGGTGCCAATGAAGCCTCGAGGGGAACGAGGAAGCGGCTTCACTTTGTGGGTGTAGTTGTACAATGTAGGTTTGTAGAGGCAAATGAGCATTGTTAAAACAAATCAAAGAAATGAAAAGAATGGAAAGGAAAAGAAAATTTTCGGGTTGTGGCACCATTTTTCGAAATTTGTGGGTTAACTTAGCTAGAACTCAAGAAGTTGTGCTGGTTCATGGTGCTTAGTGGTGTGATTCTAGGGGGGTATTTGAAGGGGTTTACTAAGAATTCAAAAAAAAAAAAAAAAAAAAAAAATGAAATCCGTGAAATTACAAGGAAGGAAAGAGCTCTTTTCTCACGAGGGAACTTTGGAAGGAGCTGAGTTCAACTCATAATTTTGGTTTTGAATTGTTTTTTTTTTTGAAATTACATAAAAATCACGAGATATTATGGTTTGGTTTAATAACTATCATGCAGTTTTTTTTTTTGGAAATGTTTTAGGAATTAGGATAAACTTAATTTTTCACGCTCTAGGAAAATAGTTGCATGCTTGCATGGCTCTCTGGGCACGTGCAGCCTGTGTTGGGGAGCCCATTGGTTCCAACCAGAGCTGTAAAGAATCGACCCGACTCGCAAATCGATGCCAAGTCGACCCAAAAATTTTGGGTTTTGACAAAATAAATAATAAACCGAATCTGCTTCAAAATAATAAGGTTGTAACACAATAACTGTAACAATTTATATCTTTCTAAATTTGGTAAAATATTAGACCTAAAATGACAAAAATACCATTAATTTATAAACTTAAACAAAAATTATACCCTCATAATTCTTACACATTCTCCAAAATTAATTTACACATCATTTTTCTATCTCTTACTTTTTACCCTTTCAACATTTTTCCAATGTTACTTTAAAAAAAAGTCCTTAGAGAATCGCTCTAACCTATTTGCTGCAATTAAATAGATATGGAAGGAGTATAATTTAGTACATATATTGCATTAAAACATAAAAATTTAAGGGTGTTATAAAACTTCTCAGCCCATTGGGTCAACTCGAACCCGACGACTTTGGGTTATAAAAAAAGTTAATACCGACTTGAACATGTTTACACCCGAATCGTTACAACGCGAACCACAACTGTTTCACACCAACCCAACCAGTTTGAAAGGTCTATCGACTATGTCTGTCAAATAGGTTGAGTTGGGTTCTGTAACACCCCCAAATATACCTCTACGAAAATACTTGTATAAAATACCGTAGAGATAAATTTGGGCGTTTTAGCGCCATGTGATAACGTAAGGCTACTTTAAAGTAATAATTATTGTAACTAATGCAACGGAAAGAAAAAAAAATTAAATGTTCACTATTACAAATCCATAAATATTTATTCTAAATTCAAATTAAAATATGAAACCCTAATCTAGGTGATAAAACCCCATTGCCTCTCAATGCATCAAGTCCACATCTTCTCATCATCACCACCTACTCATCATAATGATAAGTAGGGCCAAACCAAAACAAAAAGGGAGTACGGATTAGCAAAATACTAAGTATGAATAAGTACAAGATAAGTAAAGTTTATTTTATTTTACAAACATGCCATTGAAAACATCGTTTATTTCCTAAAGTAACAAATCCTCAAAATCCTTTCCAAGACGTTCTATGAAATAAATATTTATTGAAATAATTCAAATTAAGAATTCATAATTATCAATTGCAAATCATATTGAAAATTTATTTCCTTTATCCCAAATTTCCTCTCCTAAGTGTGCACATCCCTTAAGTTAGTATCTTTATGTATAAAGGCTATCCTAGAGGAAAGACTAGGTCATACAAAATCCATAGTCTTATTAACCAAATCCATATAGCGGGATTACAAAAATAATAGCTCATAAAGCTTTATGGGATTATTCCAATATAAATTCAAGATAGTATTAAATATACATCATAAAATTGTTTCCAAAATTCCTTTATTGTTAAACAATATAAACATGCCCAATCCTTTAAATATTTCCATAAAGTATAAAATATGATATAGAAAATTTCCTGACAAATTATTTTATTACCGAAATAATAAAATACCATAGAGTATAAAATATTATATGGAAAATTTCCTGACAATTATTTTGTTACCAAAATATTAAAACACCAAGATGAGTAAGGGTGTCAACAAAACTTTAAAACCAATACATAATATTTCAAATCTCCAAATCATGTATACATATAGCACATAAGATTTCAAACAATTTATAAGATATCAAGCTACCTAAACATACTTCATTGGTCGGGTTGGACAAATAAACTTGAAACAACTTAAGGAATTCTACCGAGAGCGTCCTACACATAATTAATACAACCTTAATTAATAGGCAAAATTGACACCACCGGTCCATACTATTTGCCATCTACCCATATCAGTCCCAACAATTGATTATCCCAGAGTAGGCCCAACTATTACACAAACTTGCCAAAAACAGTCCGGCTTACCTATTGACCTATTGTAGCCGGTAATCCCCACTAAAATTCATGTGTTAGTTACGTTTTGTGGATTAATTATTTTCTAAAAATGATTTGATTATCAATTAATTATTTTCTTAAAATAATTTAATTAGCAATTAACCCCCACTAAATGTCATGTGCTAGTCAAGTGTTGTGGATTACCGACTATAATAGGTCAACAAGTAATCCGGACTGTTTTTGGCAAATTTGCATACTCTGGGATAATCAATTGTTCGGACTGATATGGGCAGATGGCAAATAGTATGGCCTGGTGGTGTCAATTTTGCCTAATTAATATAAGGTTATCAAGTATTCATACTAACAAAGTAAAGCCCTAAGATGTGCATGGCTACTAATACTTTTAAAACTATAGTATAAGTAATAAAATTCTTATAAGTAATAAGATAGTAAAATCATAATATTAGTAGTAGGGTATTAAAAACTTATAATATAAGTAATAAATATTAAAATTATATGACTAATAAGATATTAAACACTTATTAATGTTATTGTTTTTATCATTATTGTTACTAGTCATTATTTATTATTATTATCCGAATATTTTATTTTATTATTTATAAGTATAAGTATAAGTATATATATGTATTCATTTTTTTTTGGTATAAAATCCGAATTATTTTAATGTTTGAAATAAAATACTAAATCCCATAAAATTTCAAGAACTTATTATTAGTAGTGTGAAATATTATACATAATAACTTGATAATTTATAGTTTTAAGATTAATTAATATTTCAAAACAATAGTATATAACTTAATAAAATAATTTAATAAAAACAAGAGAGGGTCGGAAAACTTGCCGGTGGTGGTGGTGGTGGTTGCTGGAGCATGAAAATTTATTTATTTTTTTGAAACTACCATGAAAATTCATATATTTATAAATTTGGTAAAATGTTAAACCTAAAATGACAAAAATACGACTAACTTACATAGTTAAACAAAATTTATACCCTCATATAACCATCCAGTTCTATATAACTTACAACCATTTTGCAAATCTGTTTTTTTTTTTTTTTGAAGGATTTGCAAACATGCATGTTTAAATAGTAATGAAGTTAATAGGTTATATGATTATGATTGATTTAATGGTTACATGCTATAATAGTTTTTATTGTGTATTTAACTATCATTTATATTAATCTTAATATTATTAATATTAAATACCGCCATCGATATCATTATCATCACCAATAATCAGTATTATCATTAGTTTGCTATTAATATTGTTATCATCGTTATTGTTGTCAGTTAACTACAATCTATCATTGACGATATCATCATCCAACAATATCATAATCGTCGTCATATATAACCAGCCATCATCATCATCATAATCCATCACCATTATCGATGCCTTCATCAAGATCATCATCATCCATGACCATCCATCATCTTGGCAATCATCATCCATCATGATAAGTCTCACCATCCATAATCACCATTGTTATCACCCCTCATTGACGGTATCATCATCCATCCATCATCGTTGTAAGTTTGAAATCGTACATTATCGTCCTTATACATCCATCACGCCGTAAAACGATTCATCATTGACACCATCATAATCCATCTACGACATAATCATCATCCATCGATCATTGTCCCGTCATCATTGTCCATTATCTTCCTCATCTATTATAATCATCATCATCATTGCCATCTATCATCATCACCGTCGTCATCATCCATCATCGGCGACATCAACATCCATCATCATCGTTGTATGTCTAAAACATATTTTATATTCCTTATCATCATCCATCACCATTCTTCATTGGTGCCATCGATCATAATCGAATCATCTTCGAGGTCATCATCATCATCCATCAACGTCCCATCATCACGGCCTGTCATCATCTTCATCATCATCCATTATAATCATCATCAACAATGTTGACACCATACATTGTTGTCAGCATCATCATGCATTATCATCCATCATCATCATCATTCATCACCATTAATCATCTTCGTCAAAATCATGATCAACACCATATATAATATTATCATCATCATCTACCATTAGTATCATTGTCTTCATTATTACCATCCATCATCATCGTTATCATCACTCATCACTATCATCAACATCCATCACCAATGTCATCACCCATTATCATCATAATTATCGTCATCCATTGTCATTCATCATTGATGAAATTGCTATCTGCTATTACCATCATCATCATCCATCAAGTTTAACCATCATGGTCATCTCCATCATCCACTGTAGGCATCATCATCATCCATCATCATGAATATTGCATCCATGACCATCCATCATCAGCATCATCATTACCATTTATAAACATCATCATCACTCTTCACCCTCCATAATCTTCATCGTCAACATTTGTCATCATCATTGTCGTCATCAACACCATCACCATCCATATTCATCATACCACATCATCAATTCATCATCATCATCATTATCTATTTATGCTCTATCACCGTCGTCATTGTCATCATCATCACCATTGATCATCATCATTATGCCCAATAAGGCAATGATGACCAACTGATTAAAACATGTTAAAAATCATTTCAGATCAATTGTGAGTTTTGTAATTGACCGATTACGACTTGCATATTGATCGTGACCAACCGATTATGACGTGCATATCAATTTTGACCAAATGATTAGACCTGCATACTGATTACGATCAAACCACTCTCTACCCTATGGCGCCTGGCTTACTCTGGTTTTCCAAAGTAGGAAGGTCCATCTGAGTGGTGAGGTCAAGAAAATGTCTGTCCTCACCAACCAAATCCTAGGTCAGAAGGGGATGACCTTTGAGGGTGGTATGCTGAAAATGAGGGATGAAGAGAGGACCACAGGGTTCAGAAGAACAAGCAGTTCAAGGTCTGAGGAGGCTACTGGGTCACTGTCCAAACAGGTGCAAACACATGGGGAACTACTGCAACAGATGATGGCTAGTGTAAATGCCCTGTGCACTTCTCTGGATGGATCTATAAAGAACATATCAGCACGGTTGGACTCCCATGAAGAAAAGCTTGCCTCCTCTTCCAGCTTCAAGCCCAAGACCACCAAGAGACCAGTTCCCATCATTGCCCAAGTCAAGAAAAAGCAGCAGGAGGAGAGTGCAGAAAAGGAGGATGAGGATTCAACTGAGGATTCTGATGATGATGCTAATTCTAACTCCTCCTAGCTTACCCCCTACCCTACTAACATGTCTCTCAAACTATCATTTCTCTAGTTTCTCTGAACAATTCCTATCTCTAGTTTTTGACCATTTCTGCTAAACAATTTCTTTGCAAAATGGTCCTGGTCTGTATAACTTTTAACTTCTGTGTGCACTTAAACATTTGGGATTGTGAGTTGCAGGTACTCACTTTTGGGACAACATCTCTAGAATGTTGTGTTTATATTATGCTTATGACTTTACTTGTTGCCTTCTCCTAATTTGTGTGCTATGTTAATTTTGTCATTTGATGATGCCAAAAGGGGGAATAGGATAGGTGAAGTTCCTAGTGTCAAGTGGGGGAAAAGGTTCAGACCTTGTTAAGAGATGGCCCAGCTTTATGCCTAGGAGTACCTTGAATTCCGATCAAGTGCTCCTATCCATCCCAACTGGAAGAAACTCTTCCAAGTGAAATTGAAAATTTCTCTTGCTACATTTGATAATTGATAAGTCTTGCAGGTTACAGGTTTAATGCTGAAACTCAATAATAAATTGAGTAATGTGATGAGTGACTGACCATTGCAATCAGTCAAATTGTGCTTTAGTCTGCAGTGTATTTTTATTATTCTCTGAGATTATGAATCTGACTACAGGCACAGTGCAAGACCAGTTCCTCTGAACAGTTGTTTTATTTTGAAACAATTGGTTACTGTTCTCAGGGGGAACTTCATGGTTTGTCATCATCAAATAGGGGGAAATTGTTGAACCATGTTTGATTTGATGGATGACAAACCAGTTCTCTATACTTGATGTCTATGCATATTTGTGTATGAACAGGTTGAATCAAGTGAGGACTCATCAAGGCAACCATGAAGGCCTTGAGATACTTGAAGATCAGAAGCCAAGAGCTTGGAGTTATTTATTTTTTATATTTCTAGGATCTTCTTGTAAAATAGGCTTAGGAAAATATTCTTAGTGTTTTTAAGTAAAGAGTAAAAAGACTTTAAGTTTACATCCAGTAAAGAGAACAGGCCAAGAACAAGCTAAGAACAGGCAAAGAACAAGCTTGGAACAGTTCCCTTTATCAGATGTAGACTTAGTAGTACTGAGACCACTGTGGGAACAGACCTTAGTATTACGCACGTGATCCGTACAAATTTTAGTGTTCAAAATTATTTTTGAAAATTTATTTGAAAAATATGGATCACTTGTGTTTTGGAAATCTGCCAAATTGATTCACAAAATCAGCCTTGAAATGTACTTGTTTGGACTCTAGTGTACTTTCCACTACATGTAGTGGAAGGAGACAAAGGTCTGAAATAGGTGTCTTTCTACTTGTGTCAGCTGAGCTTGTTTGCACAATTTAGGCAAGTCTCCAAGCACACTTCTAGGGCACGGTTTTTCTTGGGTTATAAAAACAATCTTTGCAAAAACCCTAGTAAGACTTTTGCTCTCCAAAGAAAACCAAATCATATTTTCTGAGAGTCTATCCTTAGAGCAAAACTATCTCCATATCCATCTTTAAGAGAAAAACTTACGGAGATTTGAGTTTGTAATATTTGAAGCACTTAGAGGGAAGTGGTTGGGGAGTGTTCTGTGAACACTGAGTTAACTGTTAGAGTTAACAGTTGGGGAATTAAGTGTTACAAAGTTGTAGCATTTAATTGAGTGTGTAACCTTGTTATTATTCTGAGTTGATTAATAATATTGGTGAGAGAGTGGAGGACGTAGGCTTGTTTAGAAGCCGGACCTCGTTAAATCCTTGTATTCCTACTCTCTATTTACTGTTCTTTCGTTGTTCTCACAAAAATATAAACAAACTTTGAAAATGATTGAAAAAACACACATACTCAATTCAACCCCCCCTTCTTGAGTATACATTGAACTTACAGTTATGTTTTAATATAATTATTTGTTCACTGATTGATGTTTGAATTTGAAATTTTGGGGTTGTTATTGTTTAATTGTTGCTTGATTGTTTATGTTATTGGCTTATTGCTATGAATTAATTTGGAAAAACGTACTTGGCATTAATAGAAGGAAAGATGAAATAAAAACAAACTAATTAATCAAAACATAATAAATTAATAATAACATCAAAAGGGGGTAAATAATGGTTATAATAATAGTCAAAATATTGACAATGAGGTAAAAAGAGTACACAAACCGTTTTTTATTAGATGTAACATTTGACTTTTCATACTTGTTGATGCATAACTTTGACTGGCAATATCTTTATTTGTATAATTGAAAAAATTATAAGATATATATAATTGGATAGTTTGTACTGAGACGGATCCAATTGATAAGATCCCACTTGACTGTATTTTACCTTGTATATAAATTACAATTATTAGTCAAAGTATGTTTCATGAAAAGTGTCAAATTAAAAGTCAATATATTACATCTAATTAAAAACGGAGGGAGTATTAAATTGAATATAAACATAAAATATGGACTTTGACATACATGTTGTGATCGTTACTTATGGAAATAAGATAAAATTAAATAATTAAAATTATTATATTATCTCTATTATATAAGCCAAGGGGAAACATGATGTTCCCCTCCAAAAATTTCTAATAAATCAATTAACATCAATCCTAACTATTAACGAAAGTTATTACAATTTTTGACTTCTTAAAATGAAAATAAATGAAATATAAAATTCATTAAAAATAAAATAAAATAAACCAAAATTCATATTTTTGAATTCTTTATAAATAGACACCCATATTGATATAGTTTAATTTGTCACGTAAAAATTTAAGCTTTTAATTATCGTAGGAATTTGATAGGCGATAGAATATACTCCGTAATAGATAAACTTTTACGTTGTTCAATGTTGTGAGATGATCGGTTGAAAGGGAGAAAATTTTATTTATGATTATGTGAATGAGTGTGAATTTGACAAATATTTTATTTTTTCAAACAAAAGACCTTCGTTTTTTTGTTTACATAAATTAAAAGATATATTTAAAATATCTACAAGCTAATAAAATCAATAGTTAAAGAAGTCTGATCTACAAAACAAAATGAGAAATCTATACCTAGTTATCTAAAACTCACCCTAAAAACCCCAAATAACCTCCCCTCCCCCCCACAATTCACCACACAGGACTTTTCCCATTGTAGGCCATGTGTGACGACCCGACTCGCTTAAACCAGCGCGAAATAAACCGACGAGTCGAATAGTCAGTTCTAACAAACTGAAATACTTAAAAATTAAAACAAAACCTCAAAATAGAATATATACTAAATCCGAAAGTACAATACCCACAAGATTCTACATATCTAAACCCAAATGTCAATGTTACTACTACTAACAATATAAACTCCAAATGAATGTCAGAGTTAGAAAATTACACAAGTACTATACCACTACTAAAGTCTAATACTAGAAATCGTAAAACAACACAAAAGCTAAATAACATCGGCGCTCGCCCAACCCAAAGCTAAGCAAGAACCTCATCATCAGAATTACCTGAAAAATAAACAACAGTCCACCGTCAGTGGCGAGTAACATAACTGTCCCACCCTAACGGGGATACACAAGAACATAGCATAAAACAAGCAATCAAATCAAACATACAAGCATGTGAATCATAACAAGTAATCATGCTGACTCGACTAACTTTAACCAACAATTAATATACTTTAAACTTTGGCGCAATCATTTACACACTAGACCGGACTATGCACGTACGAACGCATCTTACGCGATCGAACTTTCTACTATGCCAGGATTGAGAATCTTACTCCCAACCCCATGAAACCCATCTTACGGGAAATCCATATCCGAAGACAACATAGTAAGACCACCAACTATCCCAATACCGCGGATGGAATAGGGGCAACGTCTTAACCCAATTCTTAGAATCTTACTCTAAGATTAGGCGTCTAATAGTAAAATCAAGCAAATCTTTAACTTTAATTTACATTCTTAGTTAGTTCTTAAGTTGCATCTTACGCCTTGACTCAAGAATAACATGTAAATCATTCCATCTTAGAACCTCAAACATCAATCTTTGACTTTCTTTATCTTTTCTTTAATTATCTTTAACTTTCTTTAACTTTAAAGACTCGACCAAGAACTCATAAAGAACTATCAAGACTCATAAAGAACTCATAAAGAACACAACCAAGATTCAAGAACTCATTCAAGAACTCAATCAAGATTCAAGAACTCAATCAAGATTCAAGAACTCATCCAAGAAATCAACCTTATAAGCATCATCAAATTCACGCACGAACTAGGCAATTAACAACAACAATTTCATCAACTTCTCAACATCAAAACTTCACCAAACTTGAACATGATCAACATAAAATATGAAACTAACATAATCAATCATGAAATACATGTAATCAATGAAAAATCATCACAAAAACATCACCCAAACCAGCCTATAATTCACGCATAAAATGGGGTTATAAACATCAAAACGGTCTAATCTAATCACTTAATCTATACTATTAATCAAGGTATACAAACTAGGTTGAGATAGTATGTTACCTTAATGAAGATTAAACAAATTACACACAAAAACTTGCTGCCCGGAAATGGAACCACACGGCCCAATAGACACGCACACGACACGAACAACACGGCACCACTGTGCACCACCACGAGTCACTTGGCAGCACCTCACGAGCACGGCCCCTACTGCACGGACACCACACGAACCACCACTAGCCACGGTCCTGCTGCACGGCTCACCACACGGACCACCACTTGCACACACGGCTTCCACACGACCCACTCGAACAAGACCCAAAAACAAACCCCGAACAAGAAATCTTGATTGAAAACTATTAGGATTATAGCGTTTAAAGTTACTTAAAGATCAATGAATGTTGAATCTTTAAGTTTGGGTTTGGAATTGAAGATGAACAACAAATGGGTTGATGAATGCCAAAAATGGCGTGTGAGGGTGAGGCAAATGGAGGGAGTTTGTGTTTAAGCTTTTGATGGCAAAGGATGGAAAATGAGCAAATGAATCCTCAAGCCTTACTACTACTTCTATTTATAGAAGTTAGTTAAGGTGTGAATGCATGGAAAGTGGTAAAACTTGCCACATAACAAGGGGGGCCGGTTTTGGCCTTGCAAATGGGCCAAGTTAGGCTTTCGTGATCAATTGGGCTAATTACAAATTTGCATGATTAATCATGCTTAAATCGATTTTGGCCCAAAAATATTAAATAATTAATTAGAAAACTAAATAATAAAAATTCTAATTAATTAAATAATAATAAAATAAATAATAATCAATCAAGAATAATAAAAACAATAACTAATCGAATTTAATCGAAATTATTCACATAAGATAAAATAAATAGTCCAAAATAAATTTTGGACCATATATAAAATCACATAAATAGCAAATAAATCGGTGACAGAAATACCGATAAATCTGGGTCGTTACACCATGTGTACATATCTAAATCTAAACCTAGTATATCTAAACACTCATCCAACATCCTACTTGGCACACCCTCATTCACTCATTGATCCTCAATACACACCAACCATTACTTTTTCCTTTCACTTCACCTTCTTCCGCTTTATTCCCCTTCATTATTGATTTATCTTCATCTCCCTATAATCAATTGAGGATGACTATCAATTACCTTCTAATTTCTTAGATTTAAGAGCACAATGCTCCAATTTCTTTGCTTCATTTGTTTCTTTGTGGATTTGGTAGGCTCATTATTTTATTTTTTCATTCTGTATGGAATCATATTTCGGTTATTGTTTCATTTTTTTTCACATTCAAATAATACAAGTTTTACAAGTATGGAGTAGATTTTCTTTAACCACGACCTCATTATTCTACAATGGTTATACATTTTTCTTGTCCCTTATTCTCCATCTCCCATTTGCTTCAGCTTGGTGGTTTTTTTTTATATTATTGTAATATGTTCAATGTTAAATTATTCATTATTGTTTCCCCTGTTGACTAAAAATCGGTTTCTTTAGATGATAAATTGTTTGATTTGGTTTGAAATCATTTCTCTAATGGTAGTTGCGTAGTACTCCTTATTTGGTTAACTTTGATATTTATGTCCCATGTAGTTATATGACCACTATGTTTATCTCTTAATTGAGTTGATTATTTGGTTTATGGCCACTAACTCATTTTGGGATGTTCTTCATTTATATATAGTTGACATTGTCAATTATTCCTTAATTTGATTTTTTATTGGGTTATTTTTTCCCAATTTATGGTTCGAGGCTTCTTCGTACAACCGCCATATTAATACAAATCATCACAACCGTCTCTTGCCATTGTGGGTTGGAATGTTGGATATTTATTTTCGTATAATCGCAACTTTGGTTCTGGTTCTTTTTCTAATTTCAAGTTAATTTTGTGAGTTGGATGCTCATTGTTGTATACTTATATAATTACCCATTTCAAATTTACAGGCGTTGCAACATTAATTTGCTTAAAGATTAAAAGTAAAATTAGAAATTTTGCACCAATAATATATACTTGGCATATAATTTATATTGATTAACATTATGTATACACCCATACATTGCTATTTGGTTTTCACTGACCTTGACCATGGGTATTCTATAAGTATTTATTTATAATATATAATGGTTTTAAATTCATGCATTTGTTACCAATTTGTTTAGGTAGTAAGTTTTGTCTATGTGTGCTGATTCGTGGGATTTATCCAATACAAGGTTGATTCATGGCGCATTTGCACAATCCCAATGTTTGCAACTTAATTTGAGAGATCAATATTATGTATCCAGATGCTTGTGATTTAACATTTTACCTACATGGTGTTCTTTGCTTTTTATATTAGAGATCGTAACTTGCATTAGGATGGATTTTATGCTTATGATTTAACGTTTGAGCTACATGGTGTACTAATTGTCAAACTAGATATGACTAACCGCTCTAATATTCACAGCCTCCATCTTTCCTTGGTGGATTTGTCATTTAATCATGTTTACTACCATCTTGTATCTTTCTTCCATATTTATTGTTGTGTTCCTGCTTGCGTCTTTTTTTAGTATTTTTTTATTAGAAAATTATTGATTTGTTCAAATGAAATTGAAATATGCAAGGGATTTTATTATTTCAGGATTACCAATATTTTAATGGACAATCTCAAATTAACAACATATAAAGCAATGAGGATGAAAATTTCATATCATGCCTATTCTCAAAAGGCATTGTAATTTGTACACCCCGAGCATCGCCGGGCATTAAACTAGTTCTTTTTAATAAGGTTTAATATAGAGATTGTGGTTTATGGCTATAATGATAAAGTTGTATATAGGGATGTCAGTTTGGGTTGAGACCCGTGGGGTTAACTGAACTGTTCATAACCTGAATTGATCAGAAAGTGACCCATAGCCTGAAATTGACCTGAACTAAAATGACCTGAACTGAAAGTGACCCATATATTAATAACCTGAACTGACCTGAACCCAAACTGAATATGAACTGAACTGATAATGACCTGTCTCGAACCTGAAAATTTAAGAAACTGAACTGAATTGAACTGAACTGTAATCAACCCGTTACATAACTTGACCTGAACTGAACTGAAACCTGAAACATTTTACTTGCATAATTCTATATGAAACATTTTTTATATAAGAAAGTGTCCGTTCACCTACATATGGATCACTCTATAAAATGGATGGAGTACTAGTTGTAATCAAATTTGAAAGTACTTTTCACCAAGTCTTAATAATCATTTGACTCAAATTTGAAGAAGGTTCGGAGGAAATATTGGAAATTATAAGATCTGATCTTGTTGATGAATGAATAAAATTACTATTTCATCGTAGAAAAAATCATTTGACTCGATTTATATGGACGTTAGTTTAAAATGCGATTTTTTATACATACATACATATGTACATACATAGATACATACATACGTTAACTCCAAAATATTGTCAAATTCCGATCTAATTGACACTCTAATAAAACCTGATACAAACTGGCTTCAACCCGAAACATACCGTTTCTTATCGTTGACCTGTATTAACCTGAATCGTTTTGGACTGAACTGATATAGGCCCGACCGTTAATGACCCGAACCTGAACTGAACTGTAACCGAGAAAAAGGCAACCTGTTATGACCTGTTACCGAAATAGCCTGACCTAAACCGAACTGAATTGATGGACGAGATAACCTGATTCAACCTGAACTGAAAATGTACCGAACCCGTTTGGGTCAGCCCTAACCTGTACCGTTAACCCGATTTGACATCCCTAGTTGTATAGCATAAAGATGCCTATATTTAGTTTTAGGATGTGGATGGTTGGGTTAATTTTTGTAATTAAAGAAAATGGAGTGTCTTATAATTAATTATGGAATGTGGATGGTTTTTACCGTCAGAGGAGTGATGAGGTGTCATTTAAATGAGGGAGTGATTTGTGAAGAGCGTGATCTAGGATGTGTGCAAATTATTATATGGTCCCAAGACTACGTAGGTTTCTGTGGTCCCTTGCCAAAACGACGTAGTTTAGGAATAAAAAAAATAAAAAAAAATTTAACAGACTTCCTACTTTCAAGGATCTTATTCTGCAAAGTAACTGCTTTTAATTACGTAAAAAACTAATTAGTAGGTAACAACTAAAATCTTCGCTTCCACTTCCCTAAGAACATCTGCAAATACATTCTATGGTTACCTGCACAAGCTAATCTTTTGCTTGTATTCATTATTAAAAAAAATGAATATTCAGTATTAAAAAATGAATAATCATTTTAGTTATCGCAAAAGTGAATGTAAATTTAGGTTCTTTGTGGTAAAATGAATATTTAGTATAACAAAATGAATATTCAGTATTAGAAAATGAATATTAAGTTTAGTTGGTGCAAAGTTGATAGTTGGTTCAGATTCTTTGTGATAAAATGAATATTCAACATTAACAAAATGAATATTCAGTATTAAAAAATGAATATTCGATATACAATAATTAATATTCATTTTAGTTGTTGCCAACGTGGATGTAAGCTAGGATATTTTGCGGTAAAATGAATATTCATTATTAAAAAATGTGAATTTAGTATAAAAAAAATGAATACTCAGTATTAAAAAATGAATATTCATTTTAGTTGTCAAAACTGACTCGCTGACGCGCGAGACCACAATTATTCTATGTGCTCCCGGGAGCATTGTATACTGTAGTTTAAAAAATTAGTTTTAAGAAAATGAAGCTTTTAGTTTTTTTTTTTTTTAAAAAAATTGTGGTAAAAAAAATGAATATTATAGTGTACCAAAATGAAGATTAAAGATTAATAAAATGAATTGTAGAGTGAAAAATGAAGATTCCCAGGAACACAAAAAGCTACGTGGTCCTGGGAGCACCATATAACAATTGTGCCATGTATGTTTCTAAGGGTGAGTTTTAATATAGTACCTAGGTATTGATGTTATATAAAAAGGAAAACAACCTAAATTTTACATTGAGACGCCATTCTATCCTCAAGATTGTATGTATTGGACATGATCTACAAAGCCCTTGAAGGGCTACACATAAGAAGTTAAAAGAGCAAAATTTGGGGAAAAAATAAACATTAATTATACCAATTTATGTGTGATTTTTGTGAAAAATTTCAAAATTTATACTATTTTAAAAAATATATTTAATTCCTATATATTGCCTAAGGGCTACATATAACAGTATCCAATTTACATTACTGCATCCGTTACTTTTTGTTTGTCTTATTTCCCGAAATGAAATTCTTAAGCCGAATTCATAATTCCTATGAGATTACTTAATTCACCCATTTCTAATAGTGTTTACTTAATTCTTTCCTCAATCAAACATTCAGAAGCCAACTCAGAGCTCTTTTTTAAGGGTACATATTGGTAAAATGACCCAAATTGATTGTCAACTTGTTGGGCAAATAGACCTTTTCTTTTAGGTTAAAAGAAGATTACAATCATTGAAAAGCTGAAAATTCCTATGAGATTCCTGAGCAAATAATAATACACCCATAATTTATTAATCTTTCACATGTCAAAACTTCATGCTCTGCACTTTCATTGTACCCTCTTCTATATTATTATTCGATCAAAGTCTATAAAAATGTATTAAATGAAACCAAAGGTTATGGAGACAGCAACATTACCATATAGTGGGAAATAAACTGATTATGTTATGCGCCCAGTCATGTCATCAAGGATAGATCAACGTTACCGCCGTATCTTTTTATTTGCAACAATCAAATAACCAACTTTCTATTTTAATTATTTCAAATTATTGCAAATAAAAGTTATGGACGTAATACGTAAACATGACCCCTTCTAGATACTTCTTCACTCAATAAAGTGTTACGTAAAATTTTCAAATTTGTCATTTTCCGTTCTCATACCAATACTTGGTGTTTAAACTTGTCCACAAGTGAATAGGATCGATAATGATTATAATTTGGGTGCATTCTTTTCAACTTATGAAACCTAATTTTATAACAATTGATCCAACTTGTTGTATTTCAAACTGCTTAGAATGGATAAAAATGATCATGGTTAAAATAAGACCTTATTAGCTCTGACCTAACCCGACTTAATTGCTTAGATCTAATAAAACCTTATCACTGATAAAATAATTGAAGAGAACAAACCTTATTTCAAAAATGTTTGCTCTATCCCCGATATATCATGTAATTTCATATACCAATATACCAGGGACTTCCTTAGAAATATCCAGTTATAAAGGCACATATGTGCAAATAATTTTTATATAGGATTTTTTTAATAAAGTATTAAATATTAAAAACCTAAGGTGATATTCAACTTGATGATGAGTATGATATTTAACTTCATGATTGTTATCTCTATTATATAAGTCAAGGGGGAAGCCATGATGTCCCCCTTAAAAAATCTGTACTACCCTTCTTGGCTTATATTATAAAGAAAACCTAAAATATTTGACTAATTTAGATCTTCAATACATTTAATTCAATATAAAATATAGAGAAAGTATTGGGTCAGACGTTCTGACCAAACAATCTGGTCAGACGGCTGACCCATATACCCAATTATAAAAGTGAAAAACTTCGGGAGGCTATAACTTTGCGATCGGGTGTCGGATCGGGACATATAATATGTCGAAATTGATTAATTTTTCGAGACGAACGCAGTTGCAAATGCCCGAAGGGGATTTAGCCACCGGGAATCGCCAAACGAGGCCTCTAAAGGCCTCAAAATGCAAAAAAAAAACGTATCCAGATTATATTTTGTCCAAGTTAGTTACAAAATGTGTCCAGATTTTACAATATGTGTCCATGTTTAAACAATATGTGTCCAGGTTTACAAATAAGTGTCCAGGTTTATAAATAGGTATCCAGGGTTAACAATATGTATCCAGGTATGTCCATGTGTGTTCAGATTTGTCCAGGTTTGTCCATATATGTCCAAGTTTGTCCACATTTGTCCAGGTTTGTCAATATTAGTCCAGGTTTATCTAGATTTGTCCAGGTTTTTCCATATTTGTCCAGGTTTGTCCACATTTGTCCAAGTTTGTCCACATTTGTCCAAGTTTGTCCACATTTGTCCAGGTTTGTCCAAATTTATCCAAATTTGTCTATATTTGTCTAGATTTGTCCAGGTTTGTCCATATTTGTCCAGATTTGTCAACATTAGTCCAGGTTTTTCCAGGTGTGTCCAGATTTTTCTAGATTTGTCCATGTTTGTCTAGATTTGTCCAGGTTTGTCCACATTTGTCCAGGTTTAACAACTTTTCATCAGGTTTACAAATTGTATCCAGATTTCAAATGTGTCCAGTTCTGTTTCCAGGTTTACAAATGTGTCTAGGTTTACCAATACATGTCCAGGTTTAACAGCATATGTCCAGGTTAAACACATATGTGTCCAGATTCAACAATATGTGTGCAGGTCCAGTGGACTAGTCTGACAGAAACGTTACTGTCAAACCGATCTGACACAATACATTCTCTAAAATATAATTTGACTTTTATCACTAATTTTCAATCAATTAAGCTTTTAATTGATTCATCAACATATGGTCAAATCTACACAAATCAATCTTCCATTAATTAATTTCTTGATTGATCCAATCAATCAATTCTATAATCAATTCACATATTATTCCCTAAATACATTAAATTAATTGGTATCTATATTTATCAATTTTCTCATTCATAAATCAATTAATTGTCATTATATCTATGTATAATTTTCTCATTCATAATCCAATTAATTGGTATCTATGCATATATTTCCATAAATACATTCAATTTACTCACCACTTCATGGATGTATAAAAATCCACCTTTGTTCTCATCTTATACTCTACCATTAAATCTCTTCTATTCTCATTCATTCGTGGTCTTCTCATTCTTTCCTTCTCAATCGTTATATCTACTTTTTCACTTTCATTAAATTGTGTATCCTTTTTTTTTTAACATTGTTGAGAAATTTAATGTATGTATTATTGTGTACTAAATATTCAATTTAAATTTGATCAATCTTTTTTTTTTTGTATATTAACTTTTTTTGTTTTTTTTTCCGTAAAACCTTTATTTTTCAATATTTTTTCTCTCTTTATATATTACTGTTTCTAATTAATTTAACTTATTATTATTACTTAAATTTGTGCGAAGTATATATTGAATTTCATCAACCAATATTGTTATTAATATTAAAATATCAGCGCACGCATGACGTGCATATAAAAGCTATATTCAATATTGTGAGTTCATTATTCAACGTTGTATGTCCAAAAAATATCACCTCCGTATCCCAATACTCGCTACAATGCAATACATACTTCTAGGCAAAAACTGAATTTAAAGAGAAAGATAGAGTGAAAAGTGAATAATTAATTAGGTCCATAACAAAAGTAAAGTTACAAAAAAAAAAAAAAACTACTACACATGAGTAATTTTTATACTAAACATAGTAAAAAAAATATATATGTTGCAAGTATTGTATTATAGCATAAAATGACAAAAGTTGCGAGTATTGCGATACGGGGGTAGTTCTAATATCGTAACTTAATACTCAACTTTAAACTTACAAAATTTGTGTTCAAGACTAGTTTTTATGTAATAAAATATTTTTATTTTCATAATATATAGTGCTTGAATAATAAATATTTGCATATGAACCAGATATATCAAATATACCAGATATGAACTTGATGGGCTCCCATTACTTGCATTATTGCATACAATGATGTACTTGCATACTACTCTACCTCAATTATCTTTTTGGTTGGTTTAGAATTGGTAAACCTTTTTCTAAAACCTAGCTTACTTCATGTCATCTCAATCCTTGCTCCATTTTAAAACTTACCTCACCTTAATTATCTTTATTTATTTTCTCTCCTACCTAAATCCTACTATTCTAACACCTAAATTACCATTATACCATCATTATTTTCTCCTTTTCTCTCCATTCCTTTACATGTTTATCTATCAATTACTTCTATTTTATATATTTTTTAATCAATTCCTTAGGACCTATTTATGTTTACTGAATATAGATGAACTGAACTGAATTATCCTCAACTAAACTGAATAAGTGAATACAACTAAACTAAACTGAATAAGTGAATACAACTGAAACTAATATGTTATAAAAGAACGAAATTGAGAGTTGAACTAAACTGAATTGAACTGAATCTAAGCTGAAGTTAACATTTCAAATGTAACTAAAAAATGATGCGGAGAGAGTACATAATTAACACAACAATTGGAGGCAGTCTAAGAATGAACCATAATGAAAATACAGTTCTGAATAAATTGCATTACATGGGAACAATATTATATATAATATCATACAACTCATTTTATGTATCACTAAGTAAAAATCATAAGGCAGAAGATGCAAGTGTTCTAATTAATCAACAAAATTATCATGATTGAACAAGATGATATGCCAGCAAACCACTCAAGTGGAAAGTTCTCAAGGGAAGCTGCCTATACCTGAATTGAAGCATGTTATGTTCTGCACCCTCCAATTCATGGGCTCTGTTTTTATCAGTCAGAAAAAAACAACTACAATAAGCTTTTCTTTTTTGATTGATGGCTTCTTTGCTCATTCTGCCATGAATTCTTAGCAGCTTCTGCAGCAGCACTGTTTGAATCTCCTCCTTCGCCTTCTTTCGGCTTTGAGAAGAAAGGATCCCATTCATGAGCTCCAACCACTCGTTCGCCTTCATCTAAAAGAGCGTATTTCCAACTGTTTTCCTCTATAAAGTAATCGTATTCCGTCCTCCCTTGAATGATGTTCTTTCGCAACCTCGTTACCTTGTCGATAACTGCTTGCACGGATACATCAAATGCATCCCGAAGTGTCTCTAACTTAGACCGAGGATCAGCATATATCAGCTTAGGTATCAGATTGATGACTGCTTCTCTCATAATCTCAACCTGTTCGGGAGGTATTTCCCGAAGCCTTTGTTCAATGCTGAGATTCTTCTTACGAACATCGTTCTCGGAAATGAAGACGGAATATGTTGAGAAATTCTTTGGGAGATGCCATGTATATTGGGTGTACGCTGAACCCGGGTGGAAAAACACCGGGATACAGCCTGCTAACATCGAGTCGAAAGCAGATCTTCGAGTGTATGAATCACCTTGTGGTTGTAAACAGAAAAGGGAACTCTGAAACATCTTCATGATACTATCAGGGGAATGACACTTGCTTTCCCCAAAATCACATTCCAAAAGCTTGCACACATTTGAGCTCTTGCATTGATCAATTATCTGGCCTCTAATCGATTTGGGATTATCCGGTCTTGGTGCCCCAGCAAATGAGAAAAGATACTTTCTCTCAAGCTTCCTCATTCGGTCTTGCCAAACAAAGACCTCGGCATCGTTTGCAGGATGAAAGTACGTAGGGTACGGAATTGCATAATCATTTGCATTCCAAGGGCTTGATTCGACCACTAACATAGACATGTTCTTAGCAGCAGGCAAAAATAAGAGCTTACTACCCCAGTCATTTTCCTCTTCTGATAATCTCCTGAAATCCCAAGTAATTCTTCCTGCAACTAGGAAATGATCCCTACCATCCATAATCTTCCACTCCGGCCTTTTCATTAGCCAATCAACCAATTCGAGTGAAGCAGCATCTCGCCTAGATATGTTATACCCCCAAAGATACCGGGCAATATCAAACCCGGCATAGAAGGGTACAAACACCGCAGCAGCAATCGAAGAATCCTTTGTTAGGCAATCGTACTGCTTCATCCGGTTATTGAAAATCACATCAACTGCAAATTGATTCGTTGCATACCACCCGGTATTCTCAAACACCCCATCAACATTCTCAAGTGGAGGACCAAGCCCGGCATTGGTAGTAAACTTGCACATGTTAGTCCAAAGACTAAGACTCTTACACTCCTTAAGCATGTCATCGTTGAATCTCGAGGGAAGATCATGGACATAAATGTACCTCCCTCCACAAGGATCGCTCGTATCCTCAGCCGTCCTCAAGGCTTTCATAAAGGGAAACTCATCTTTAGGAACCACATTATCCTTAGGGTTAGGATCACTACTCTTTGATCCAACATCTATCTTACGGTTACCCACGGACGAAATATCAGGCTCAACCACATTATTTACCTCAGTTTCAACCCCATTTCTACTAAACTCATGATTGATCTCATTATTTACCCCATTTTCAACACCATTTCTACTCAATTCAGAATCATTGGACAACGATGACTCCGTCGAGTCATTTGTTGCATCAATTTCACTAGCATTACTAGTTGACCTAGCATCATTATTCGAATTCGGAAGATTAATGGGTTCTACAGGCAATTGATTAAACGATTCGATACGAATTGGATTAGATTGCAAGGAAGCAGAGTCATTGACAGTACTACCACCTAGAACAACAAAATGGAAATACAAGAGCAAACCCCAAAACAACACACACAAAGAGCTCAACACACAAAGCCTGCGATTATGATTCTTTGGATTCCCTTTCTCCATTTGATAAGGAAAATTACCAACTGTCCACCTTCGTCTCATTACACACAAAAACACCAACAATCACTAGATCCCAACCCCAAAACCCTCTTTCCTCCTCTTACCCAAAAACTAATACAATCCATAAAACAACAATAAACCCACCAATAATCTCTAACTTATCTTCAAACCCCAGAAAGGATTCTTAACAATTAGGTATCAATTTGACTTATTTACTCAGACACAGTCAAAATATGCTCAAATCAAGCAGAAATCAAAGAGCAGATTTCAAAGTGGGGGACCTTGAAATCAAACTGATTACATCATAATTGCAAGAAAACGAAAAGAAATGAAAGAGATGTAAGAGTTTATTATGTTTGACAATTTCAATCACTCAGTTAAGGTAGTAGAGTAGAGAAGATCAAAGATCAGAGAAGAGAGGTAAACTTACAAGTTTAGGCAATGAAGAAGCAGAAGTTTAACGTGCTAAAGAAGGGACTACTCCTTACTACTTGCAGAGGTAAAATTTAGAGCAAGAAAATTCGAGAAAAAAAGAGGAAAAGAGTAGGAAAATGCAAAAGAGGAAGAGCGGAAGAAGTTCCAATATAAATATGGAAGCAAGTGCAGCTCACGTTAGATTTGTGCGCCGTATGAGGTTCGACTTGGAACATTGTCGGTAGCCGGTGAATTCGCGGACACGTGGCAGATGATGTCACTTGCCTTCCTAAATTTTTGTTGCAAAAATATAGAGTAAATAAATAATGGAGGGTATGTTTTTTTTTTTTGAAAGAAATAATAGAGGGTATGTTAGTGAGAAATATAAAACTGAGAGATTTTAATTGAAGTAATATATTAGTAGTAGATTGTTTTTTCATATCTGATTCCCAAAACTTAGATATATATTTATAGTAGTGAATTATATCACTATTTACATAGCATAGGACGGTAGAAAAATTTTGCTTGCATTTAATGGTTAGGCAATATAGTCAAGTATGGTAGACTATAATTTGACATTCATACATGCATCATAACACTCTCTCTTGAATGTCATATAGCTAGTAAGTTATAAGTAATTACTAAGTATATGCCAAGATTTGGACACATAATTTTAACAAAAACTCTTGGCTTTGGGGCATATAATTTTGTGGACAACCCAAGATTTGGACACAATCTGATATACATTCATTTCATCGCCATTTTCATTCATTCATTCATCATGTTTTGGAAGAGTTTTACAAGCTCATTTTTCTTCTGGAAATTCTACCTTGACAAACGCCATACCTAATGCCTAAATAGGATCCCTAAGAAATCCTTGCATCACCTAAGGACACGTGTTACAACACATGGTTCAAGGAAGATTTCACAGCAAAATATTCACAAAAATTATGGGCTAATAAAACAGTAACTACAAGGCAGTAAATAAAATAAGTTATGGGATAGAAAAAAAGCTTTGGGCTTTATATGACCGAAGAGTGGGCTAATAAAATAAGATCAATACCAAGATGTTTGGTTTTTTCATAGTAAACGGTTTGGGAGCAATAGCAAGGGCTACTTTGTTGTCACAAAGAATAGGTGAAGAACCTATATTTTTTACTCCCAGTTTCTTGAATAGCTTCTTGAGCCACATAACTTCACAAATAGTCATTGATCTGGCTTCTGATTCTGCTATAGACTTAGCCACAACTGACTACATCTTGGGTTTATAAGATATAGGAGAAGAACTAAATAGAACACAAAACCTGAGGTGGATTTTCTTGTGTTTGTACAGCTAGCCCAGCTCAATCACTGTCATAATAAGCAATAAGTTGTGCAGTAGAAGAAAATGTAAGAAAAATCCCTTGATTAACTAAACTAGGTAGATACCTTAGCAATATTTTTGCAGCTTGCAAATGAACACTAATTGGTTGATGCATGAACTTACTCAATACATGAACATGGAAGGTGAGATCATATATATCTTGTCCAGGTGAGATAAATATGCTTGCCAACAAGTCTCTGATAGTCTATAGGATCAGAGAGAGGAGTGCCAGCATCATAGGTCAGTTTTACATGAATGTCCAATGTATGGTAATCTCAATGGTTTACAACCTTCCACGCTATAAGCCTTACAAGATCTTGAGTATATTTTACCTTAGACAAAAATATTCCTTGGGAAGTGATGTTAATTAATATCTAACCCAAGGAAGTATCTTCCACCCCCAAGGTCTTTCATGTGGAAGTGAAAGACAACCTTCTTTTTTGTATGATCTACAAAAATGCCATTATTCCCTACAATTAGAAGGTCATCAAACATAGACCAAGACAATAGTGATATGATCATCCTTTCTTTTGATGAAGAGAAGAATCTGACTGAGATTGGTAGAATCCAATGTCTAGGAGAGCACTTTTGAGCTTTGCATACCATTGCCTAGGGCCTAGGCGCTTGTTTTAAGCCGTAGAGAGACATCAAGACTTTGCATAGTTTGTTTGTTTGATCTTAAGGTTGCACCCTAGCATCACTTTGAATAGAAATTATATGCCCAAGGCCATCATAACCAGGTGGAAGCTTCATGTACACTGTATCATGTAGATCACCATGTAAAAGGCATTCTTAACATCCATTTGTTCAAATCTCCATTTATATATTGAAGCAACATCAAGTAGGGATCTCTGAATGGTGAGTTTTGCAACAGGTGCAAATGTCTCTTCATAGTCAATGCCTAGTTGTTGTCTATTTCCCAAAATAACAAGCCTATATTTTTATCTTTCCACATTCATCTAGTTTGTATTTGATCTTATAGATCCACTACTTACAACCAATAGGTTTTTGCCAGCTGGTAAAGAGGTGATTTCCCATGTTTATTAGTTTCCAGAGCATCAAGCTTTTCATTGATAGCAATAACCCATTTTTACTTGTTACATCATGTTTGTAGTGGATTAGTTCTTTCTCAACCTCAAGTTTTTTAGACATGAAACACATGAATGGTTGTGTTAATTACTGATCGAGGTTTCTATCACCCCTTGAATTTTACTTACATCATTACATTCAACATGATTGCTCATTTGGTAATCTTTATGCCAACCAGGTCTAACATGAGGTATAATTGACCTTCTCTGAAGTGTTTGAATAGGAGAAACATGTTCTCTTGTTTCCTATTCAGTTTGTTCAATTTCATCCTCACTATCAACAACAATTTCATCTAGGTTGTTGAGATTTTCATTTTCAACACTGGCCAGTTCTGTTCCTAGGATCATTTCATCCCAAGATTTGTTTTTTACAGTTTCATCTTTCCCAGTTTTCCTATGTTTAAAGACTTCAATTCATAAGGAAAGACACTCGTGAAATTTCACATTTCTAGTCACAAAACTATGTTTGTTAAGAGATTAAGCAGCTTGTACCCCTTTTGATTTTGAGGGTAAACAAGAAATACACAAGGAAGTCCTCTGCAACCAAACTTTTCACTCTTCCTATCAGGATTTCTAGCTAAAGACAAGACAACCAAAAACTTTCACATGCTCACATTTAGGAAGAGTTTTATGAAGTACCTCATATGGTGTTTTATGACCAAGCACAACATATGGCAACTTGTTGGTTATGTAGACAACACCAACAACACAGTCTCCCCAAAAACAAAGGGGAAGATTTGCTTGAAAATTGAGACTCCTAGCCAGGCCATCTCCAATATGTTTATGTATTTTCTCTTCACTCTTCCATTCTGTTGTGGAGTTATCAACACAAGTTGTTTCATGCACTATCCCAAACTCATTGTACACCTGTCTTCAAGTTCTAGGGCATTATTACTCCTTATCTTCTTGATTTTTCCTTCATACTAATTTTTGGCCATCAAAACAAACTTCAGAAATACTAAGAAGGCTTCAGTTTTGCTTCTCAACAGATTGACCCATGTGACTCTACACTCTAGGCTTGCCATCAACAATTTTCATAAAAAAACATGTATCCACCCCTTGTTTTAATGTTGTATGCCCCCAGATGGATGAGGTAAAAAAGCTTGAGATGCCTGAAATAAATTGTTGTGATAGGGCTTTTTGGTGAACTTTGCCATTGTGCAAGTGATGCACAATTCAGCTTCTTGCTCCTTGATTTCCCTTTTTAAGGAGTCAATCCTTTTGATTCTGTCCATAGGTGCATGTCCCATTATTCTATGCCACAAGGTTGTTTTCTTAAATTTTAGATCGACTTCTACCTTTGGAGGGGATTTGCCTTCTTAAGTATGAACGGTTCACTTAATTAACCATAAAAAGTACTGGTTACATGGTTAATTATTAACGATTTTTTTTAACATCCCAAACCGTTGCTTCGACCCCCACCTTCGATGCGCCACCACAGCTCATATCTCTCTCTCTTCATTGATTTTAATTATATTAAACTAAAATCATTGACTTCAAACTAAGAACCCTAAACGTTAAACTAAGAACATGTTATGTGTAAGCGCGGCGACAACGGGGAGGTAAAGTAGAAGAGCAGCAAAGGAGCCGCATTACGGTGCCCCTATAGCGTTACGGTGGATTAGAGCAGAGGAGAGAGAAATACGAGAGAGAGAGATAATGAGATCGAGAAAAAAAGAGAAGAAGAAGTAGAGCAGCAGGGGCTGCGGCGGTGGAAGGAGGAGGAAGAAGTTGGTGGGTGTGGTGGTGGACTAGTCACCAGAGGTGGGTGGGTTTTGTGGTGGTGGTTGAATTGTTCGGAAATTTGATTTCTTTTTCCCTTTGTAAACAAATATGTATTTGATTGATGGTTTGGGAATTGATTTTGTGTTGAATTTTGTGGTGGTTTGTAGGTGGGGCTGTGGAGGGGTGGTCATGGTAGTGGGGTGGTGGCGAAGTAGTGGCAGTAGTGTTTTGACTGTGATGGTCATGTATGGATTAAGTTTAAAATTTAATTAATTAAATTACTACCAATCAGAGCAAAACACATGTCAAATTAACCAGGGTTAACTATAGTGTTGACATATTCCTTTATGTTTTGATGATGACATAAATCTCAAACTTAATTACTAATAAGTATCTTTGAGTTCTTGGAGAATTTTAGATCTTGAAGATAAATAAGCATTGAAGATTCAAGTGGAGGTTCGAATCATGAATCGAAGATGGTGCTATCAATAGGCTGCCAGTTTTTGAAGATGTGGCTGCCATCTTGAAGCTGCCGTCTTGAAGATGCCATCATGGATTTTACAACTGCCGGTTTAGGGTTCAAAGCTGCCGGTCTTGGACTTCACATGCTGCCGGTTTATGCTGCCGGTTTTACCTAACAAACTGCCGGTTTATGCTGCCGGTTTTACCTAACAAGCTGCCAGTTTATGCTGCCGGTTTTACTTAACAAGCTGCCGGTTTATGCTGCCGGTTATGAGAAGAACTTCAAGTTTTCCAACGAATTACTTGTTGAAGAGAAGAGAATCATCCATGAATGTTATAATGTAATGTTCTAGGATAAATGTAAGTATATTAATGCATTTAAATCTGGTTGGAACTTAGTCGTGTCAGTCAGAGGAACTCTAGGTCATGTTCCCAGAGGAACTTGTGTCGAATCTGTTAGTTACTTCAGTCCACGACAGTTGCTAATTTTTAGGGACTGTTTACATCACTCCTTGACTGTTTTAATCAGTTTAAAACAGTCAAACACTGACTGGATTAGTGTAGCCCAATTTTAGGAATAGTGGGTAGGTGTTTTTGAATTAGTTAATAGTCAATTTGGTGTCCTTAATTTTAGGATTAGGTTAGTTGTTTTAATTCTGATTTCTTTTTATTTTTCTAATTCATTTCTGGTTTTAAAAATCAATTAGGGTTTTGAGTTTTTAAAATAAAAAGATTTTGTTTTTCGAAAAAATTAAAAAAAAGAAAAAACCTGTTTTTAGTTTTTATTTTTATTTGTTATTAAGTTAGTGGGTTGTTTAAGTTAGTCAAAGTTAGTGGTGTGTGAGTGAGAGTGGTGGACGTGTATATGGGGTTATGGGTGGTTATTTAGGCTTCTTCTCCAAGCAATTTATAACTATTCATTCTATAAATACACACACATAATTCTGATCTAAAACACACAACAAGAGAGCTCACTTTCAGATTTATATTACTTAGAGTTTGTGTCAAAAGTTCCAAAGTTCCAATCCAGTTTTACATGCATTTCAATATACTAGAGTTGTTATTTGAGTTGTAATTGAGAGAAAAGAGAAGAGAAGTGTGTGAGAACTTAGAGAGAACAGAGAAGAAAGAGTCGTGAGAAAGAGAAAGAAAAAGAAAGAGAGAAAGAGAATAGAATCGTAAGTTCCTACAGGAACTCACGAGGTCCAGAGAGAAATTAGGGTTGTAATAGTTTACAAGGCCTTTATATAAAAGTGGAGTTTTTCTTCCGTGGGCCAGGAAGTTTTTCTCGTTGAAATTTGACTCTTTACATTTCGTTTTTACAAAGTTCCTTTAGGTTTTCAATTCTGACGAAAATCTGTGCTATAAGTTCCACACAACAATTCACCCCCCCTCTTGTAGTGTTCCTACGGGAATAACAATTGGTATCAGAGCAGGAACTCAGACCGTTCAAGACACCTTGACGAGAGATCCGGGCAGTATGAACACTTGCGAGAAATTGGAAGAAGGGTACTCATCTCAGAGACCTCCCATGTTTAATGGGAAATTTTATGCATACTGGAAAAATCGCATGGAGATCTACATCAAAGCCGAAAATTATCAGGTATGGAGAGTCGTGGAAGTCGGTGACTATCAGGTAACCAAAACTAATGCCAATAATGAGGTAGTCCCTAAGGAAATTTCTGAATATGAACGTGAAGACTTTGAAAAAATGGAAATTAATGCAAAAGCCATAAAATTGCTTCACTGTGGTCTTGGACCCCATGAACATAATCGTATTATGGGGTGCAAGAGTGCAAAACAAATTTGGGATTTACTACAAATAACTCACGAAGGTACTAATGAAGTTAAAAGGTCTAAAATTGATTTATTGATCTCTAAATATGAAAGGTTCGAGATGATGTCTAAGGAATCTATTCAAGATATGCTTACTCGTTTTACTATCATCATAAATGAGCTTGTTTCCCTTGGAAGAGAAATACCCATTGATGAACAGGTTAGAAAGATCTTAAGAAGTCTACCACAAGACGATAGATGGAGATCTAAAGTAACAG
Source organism: Salicornia ramosissima (assembly GCA_951394345.1). NCBI lineage: Eukaryota > Viridiplantae > Streptophyta > Magnoliopsida > Caryophyllales > Amaranthaceae > Salicornia > Salicornia ramosissima. The sequence continues at coordinate 17,185,395 of OX596235.1, forward strand.
CACTTATGGAATCAAAGGACATGACAAAGTTCAACATTGAACAATTGGCGGGTTCCTTGCTAACTCATGAATTACACCTGGGAACCAGCGGAGAAGGTTCTAAGAACAAAGGGTTAGCATTGAAGGCAGAAGAAAGTGATACTGAAGAAGATGACGAGACTGCTATGCTCGTTAGAAGATTCAAAAGAGCCTTCAACAGAAACTGAAGTTCCTTCAGGAACTCTGGAAAGAAACTGACAAGTTCCAAAAGGGACTTTGGATGTCACAAGTGCGGCTCCACTGATCACTTCATCAAGGAATGTCCACAATGGGAAAATGAGAAAACAAAGTCCAAAGGGAAGGAATCATTTAAGGAAAAGAAGGATTACAACAAAGAAAAATACTACAAGCCATCGTTTTCCAAAAATGATGTTCGAAAAGCGATGATAGCAGCATGGGGTGATTCTGAATCAGAAGAAGAGGTGGAGGAACAGCCTGAAGAGGAAACGGCCCAATTGTGTTTAATGGCAAGATCTGATGTGCCAGAGTTCCCTCAGGAACTCGACGAGAAGGTAAGCCTAAATCCTTATTATTTAAATTCTCTGCCTAAACAAAAACTTGTTGATTTAGTTATTGATTTTCATAAGAACTGGATGACTGTTAAGAAAGAAAAGAATGAGTGTGAAAACGCACTCAAAGTAAGTAGGGAACATAATGATTGGTTTAAAGGTAATAAAGTTGAAACTGAAAATAGATTCTTTGACCTATTTGATAAAAACAATGATTTAATGACTAAGGTTAAAAATCTTGAAAAAGAATTAAACCAAACAACAATGGAACTTAACTGCTATAAGTTGATTAATCTAAGTTTGAAATCTGAAAATTCAAATGAAAGTTCCTCTAGGGTTTCTGATCTGAAAGAACTCAAGACTGATCTGGAAAAAGTAAAATCAGATAATAAGAAATTGACAGAGGAACTTACTGAAATAAGAAGGGATAAAGATAATCAACGAGAAGTTCCACAATGGATTCTGAATGCCCAAGCAAAGAGGACCGAAGGTCTAGGTTTTAATTATAAACAAAAAGGGAGCAATCAGAAAAAGTATGTGGAACTTCCAAGCAGAAAAGTCTGTCTGTTCTGCGGGAACTCAGGTCATCTGAAAGACCAGTGTTCCAAGAGGAACAACAGCTTGAATCAGAATCATAGACATGTTAAATGGATTGAAAAAACTTATGATGATATGTCTACAAAGGAACCCAAGGAAACCTGGGTTCCTCAACCTAACCATTAATTATTCTTGCAGGAACTAGTGAGGGGGAACACCACATGGTACCTCGACAGCGGATGTTCCAAGCACATGACCGGAGACAAATCAAACTTTCTCTCACTAGTAGCCTACTCAGGGGGAACTGTGACGTTCGGTGACAATCAGAAAGGTAATATTATTGCCGTAGGTAAGGTAGGTAAGTCAAGTTCCCATAGCATAGATAATGTCTTTCTTGTAGATGGTTTGAAGCACAACTTGTTTAGTATTTCGCAATTCTGTGATAAAGGAAACTCTGTACATTTTACTAATGAGTGTTGTAGAATCATCAACAATGACACTAATAAAATCATTCTTGAAGGGAAACGCAATGGGAACACATACACTGTGAACCTTGAAGCAATTCCTAAAACTACTCTTACTTGTCTTAGTGTCATTGAGGATGATCCATTACTTTGGCATAAACGAATGGGACATGCTAGCCTTTCTCTACTGGATAAATTGAGAACAAAAGAACTAGTTGTTGGTTTACCAAACATCAAGTTCCAATGTGAAAAATTGTGTGATGCATGTGCTAAAGGCAAGCATGTTAGAAGTTCCTTTAAAAGCAAAAAGCTCGTGAGCACCACAAAACCATTGGAACTTATTCACATGGATTTGTGTGGGCCCATGAGAGTCCAAAGTAGAAGTGGAAAATTGTATGTCTTAGTCATAGTTGATGATTACTCAAGATTTACTTGGACAATGTTCCTTCATAGCAAAGATGAGACTTTTGAAGAATTTGTTTGCTTTGCTAAGAAGATACAAAAGTCGAGTGGTTATCAACTAATCCACTTACGATCTGACCATGGAACTGAATTTGAAAATCAAAAGTTTGATGAGTTTTGCAGGGAAAATGGCATGGATCATAACTTTTCTGCTCCTAGGACACCACAACAAAATGGTGTTGTGGAGAGGAAAAACAGGACTTTAGAAGACATGGCAAGAACAATGCTTATTGCAAGTGGATTACCTAGGAACTTCTGGGCTGAAGCCGTCAATACGGCATGTTATATAATCAATAGAATCATGTTAAGACCCATCACAAACAAAACTCCCTATGAAATAATGAACGGAAGAAAACCTAACATTTCTCACTTGAGATCTTTTGGTTGTAAGTGCTTCGTGCACAATAATGGTAAAAGGAACTTAGGGAAGTTCGATGAGAGAAGTGATGAAGCCGTGTTCCTAGGATATGCCACTGATAGTAAAGCATATAGAGTTTATAACAAGAGGACATTAAGTGTCGAGGAAAGTGTACATATTTTATTTGATGAAACTAACCCTTATGTAAATAGTGATACTAACTTTTTTCAGGAACTTGAGGACTTAGAGATAGGCTTGGTTAGAAAGGATCCAGATGAAGAAAAGTTAACACCCAATAATGAAGAAAGAGCAAATATCCAAGAAGAACGACCTCATCTTGAAAGACAAGAAGAGCCAGTTCCTGAAGGAACTCAGGGGGAAGTTCCAGAGACTGAGGGGAACTTAGAAGAAGAGATCAGAGTTCCTGAAGAGACTGTAGAAAGACAAGTTCCAATCAGAGACTTTGAACCAAAACCTTGGAAATATCAGAAGTATCACCCTCTTGATCTTATCATAAGTGATATAGGGAAAGGAACTCAGACCAGAACTCAAATCAGGAACTTTTGTGCCCATAGTGTGTTCCTATCCATCATTGAGCCTCGAAATCACATAGAAGCACTTGAGGACGCAGATTGGATACTAGCCATGCAGGAAGAACTCAATCAGTTTGAAAGGAACAAGGTATGGCACCTTGAACCAAAGCCGGAACACCAAAAGGTAATTGGATTGAAGTGGGTGTTCAGGAACAAGCTAGATGAACATGGCACGATCGTCAGGAACAAGGCCAGGTTAGTTGTAAAAGGATACAATCAACAAGAGGGAATAGATTATGAAGAAACATTTGCTCCGGTAGCAAGGTTAGAAGCTATTAGAATCTTAATTGCTATTGCTTCTTTCATGGATTTTAAATTATATCAAATGGATGTTAAATGTGCTTTTTTAAATGGATTCTTAAATGAGGAAGTTTATGTGGAACAACCTCCTGGTTTTGAAAACTCTAAATTTCCTAACCATATCTACAAGCTTGACAAGGCTCTTTATGGGTTGAAGCAAGCTCCTAGAGCATGGTATGAGAGGTTGTCCAAGTTCCTTTTGGAAAATAAATTTAAAAGAGGAAAAGTTGATAAAACTTTATTTTTAAAATCCAAAGGAACTGATCTTCTCATTGTCCAAATCTATGTAGATGATATAATATTTGGTGCTACTAACGAATCTTTGTGTCAGGAATTTGCAAATTTAATGAGCAAGGAATTCGAGATGAGCATGATGGGTGAGTTAAATTTCTTTCTTGGTTTGCAAATAAAGCAAACTGAAAAGGGAATTTACATTCATCAACAAAAATACATAAAGGAACTTCTAAAGAAATTTGGGATGGAAACATCCAAAATAAATCACACTCCTATGGGAACTAACACCAGATTGGATGAAGATCCCAAAGGAACTAGTGTGAGTGAAAAGCAATATAGAGGCATGATAGGTTCCTTATTGTATCTAACTGCTAGTAGACCAGATATTTCTTTTAATGTTGGTGTATGTGCTAGGTTCCAAGCAAATCCAAAGGAGTCACATCTCACTGCAGTCAAGAGGATATTGAGATATTTGAAAGGAACTGATGATCTAACACTGTTCTATCCTCATAATGACACGTTTGAACTCAAGGGATTTGCGGATGCGGATTATGCCGGTGATTTGGTGAATAGGAAAAGCACTTCAGGTATGGTTCAGTTCCTTGGAACGTGTTTAGTTTCTTGGAGTTCCAAGAAGCAAAACACAGTTGCTCTATCCACTGCAGAAGCCGAATATGTAGCAGCTGCTGCATGTTGTTCACAACTGCTTTGGATAAAACAACAACTAAGGGACTTTGGTATTAATTATAATTGTATTCCTATATATTGTGATAATACTAGTGCCATTTGTATATCAAAAGATCCAGTTCACCATTCACGTGTGAAACACATTCACATACGTCATCATTTTCTAAAGGACAATGTAGAAAAAGGTCTGATAAAACTTGAATTTTGTCAAACTGAAGATCAAATTGCTGACATATTAACTAAGCCATTGAATAGAGAAAGATATGAGAAATTGCGGATGGAACTTGGGATGATCAAATTAAAGTAATTTGCTAAGAAGTTCCTCCAGGTACGTCAACTCAATTATTAAAGTTCCTAGAATAATTTTCATTGCAATAATGGTGCGAAAGCATGTTCCTGATGGAATTTGAGATTTATACTCGTAAATGTCTATCAATATTACTCTTATTTTCATGATTGCTATTTGGATGATAAATTAAATGTGTGCATTAATATGTTCCAATAATTCTTATTTTCTTTCTTCTTTTTATATAAATTAATTTATTCCTCAAATTAATTTATTCTCATTTTATTTTTTCCACAAATTAATTTTACTTTCCACAAATTATTTTTCTTTTGTAGCCAAAGAAAACTACCCATTAAGTAAGTCCAATTAGAGTGTCACCATGTTTATGTATATATATCCATATTTCAAAAAAAAAAAAAATAAAAAAATGATGAACTCCTCACATGGGTTTTACCCACTATACTACTCAACACCACTCTACCAATTTCAGACTTCCAAAAACACTCAACCTCTTTTCTTCTCTCTCCTCACACGGCACCCCCTTTCATCTTCTTCACCAATTCTCTTCTTCTCCATTACCAATCTTCACTCTTCTTCAACAATGGCTTCTCATACTTCCAACACCCAATCAACCAAAGACTCAAATGCATCCCCCACTCACCAATCACCTCCCAAAATTCCACACTCCCAAACCCTAACGTCGAAAAAACGAACACGAAAAGAGGACGAAGGACCTTCATTTCTTGAAAACTTGGAGATGGGAGAAGTTAGCAATGATATCCCCAAGGAACTCGACCAATTGTCTAGTCACTTCGTTCCTGTACTCGTTCTCAACCGTGAATGGTGTTCTAAAAATGGGTATGACCAACTTTTGCATGTTTTTCAATTTCAACATTGGGATAAAATGCTTAGTGATTATATAGAGTTTATGTATCCAGAAGCAATGAAAGAATTTTGTGAGAATTTTGACTCACAACAAAGGATAATCAAGAGTCATGTGAATGGGGTTGATATTGAGTTCGATGTTGATGTCTTGGCTAATGTTTTTGAGGTTCCAAATGATGGATTTGATAAATATTTTAAGGGACCTTACAATTTGAAGATTAATGGGGTAGATAAATCTGAAATATTGTTAAGTTTAAATGGTGATTCTAAGAAAAACAAGATTGAGCTTAATTCTCTTCTGCCTTTTCACAAAGTATTGTTTAATCTTGTTTGGAGGACCTTAGTGCCACGGTCATATAAAAGAAATGAGGCAAATTTGCATGATTGTTCTTTGATGTATTGCTTGTCCAATGATATCCCTATCAACTTCCCTAGTTTAATGATTTCCCACATGCTTGATACTATCCCAAGTGGCAAGAAAGTGGGATATGGAAATTTCATGACTAAAATCTTTAAGTACTTTAAAGTGCCACTTGAGGGGTATGGGAAGTTAAGATTAAAGAAAGAACAATTCATTCAAGGAACTACACTTGCGGGTTGGCATTTGGGGGTATTAGATGGGTGTACGGCCACTCTTTCGGACATTAAACAAGCAAATGAGGCTAAAAGGAAAGCCAAAGCAGCGGAGGTCATGGGTGAAGGGAAACACACAGTTGGAGTGCAAGAGCCGGTGCGTAAAAGTCGGCGAATTTCATCCAAAACTAAGGTTCCGGGTGAAGTTCCACATGTAAATTTGGTTGATGATGAGGAGCTCAAGGATGATGGGACTGAGAACATGGATGCTAACACAGAAAACATTCTTCTTCATATTTTGAAGGAGATTCAACATTTTAGGGAAAGAATCGAAGTCTTGGAAAAACGAGCCACCGCCTCTCGCCACGAGGTAGCTGAGCTACGGGCATCTACTGATCAGAATCATGTCGAGGTTATGTCACGACTTGCGTCTCTTCAGAACTCAACATCTGTTCCTGTGGGAATTCCTGTCCGCTCTCGTGCCCCTAAACCTGCTGAAACTTCCTCTGCTGTTCCTAAAGGAACTTCTCTGGGCCACATTGCTGGATTTTATAGTGATGCTCCTCCGGACAGCGATTGATCTTGTTCTTTTCTCTTTCATTCAAACAATTTCGATATGGTTGTACTATTTTAAACATGGTTTAGGTTTTCTTTTATTTTCTTCTTTGCCATTTTCTTTCTTTCTTTTGCGTCTTAGTCGTCGGGTAGTAGCTACTTTCTATTTTTTCCTTGGAACATATCTATGCTCTCTTTTGCACTTTCATCCTTGATGCTATTATGATGACTAATATTGCTAGATTGCTACTTGAGTTGTTTTCTTATTCTAGAGATCAGGTATCTGCCATTACTGGTTTAATGGTGCTGTGATGGAAAATGTTTGCGGCGTGCTGATTTTGATTTTGATGATGCCAAAAGGGGGAAGAATAATTGGCAAACGAACTTTATTCTTTTTCGTCTTATTTTTCATCTTATTCTCATATGACATAAAGTTCCTAACTTGTGAATACTTGTGAATAATTTACTACCTTGTGAATAGTTAACTAAATTACTTTTCGTCGTATAATTTAGTTCTTAATTAATTAAATTAAATTACATTAAAAAAAAAACAAAAAAAAAAAAAAATTTAATTAAAAAAAAAATCCTTTTTTCAACGAGTATATTTGTTTTAGTTTTCAATTAAGTTTGCCTTGGTTTGTCATCATCAAAAAGGGGGAAATTGTTGACATATTCCTTTATGTTTTGATGATGACATAAATCTCAAACTTAATTACTAATAAGTATCTTTGAGTTCTTGGAGAATTTTAGATCTTGAAGATAAATAAGCATTGAAGATTCAAGTGGAGGTTCGAATCATGAATCGAAGATGGTGCTATCAATAGGCTGCCAGTTTTTGAAGATGTGGCTGCCATCTTGAAGCTGCCGTCTTGAAGATGCCATCATGGATTTTACAACTGCCGGTTTAGGGTTCAAAGCTGCCGGTCTTGGACTTCACATGCTGCCGGTTTATGCTGCCGGTTTTACCTAACAAACTGCCGGTTTATGCTGCCGGTTTTACCTAACAAGCTGCCAGTTTATGCTGCCGGTTTTACTTAACAAGCTGCCGGTTTATGCTGCCGGTTATGAGAAGAACTTCAAGTTTTCCAACGAATTACTTGTTGAAGAGAAGAGAATCATCCATGAATGTTATAATGTAATGTTCTAGGATAAATGTAAGTATATTAATGCATTTAAGTCTGGTTGGAACTTAGTCGTGTCAGTCAGAGGAACTCTAGGTCATGTTCCCAGAGGAACTTGTGTCGAATCTGTTAGTTACTTCAGTCCACGACAGTTGCTAATTTTTAGGGACTGTTTACATCACTCCTTGACTGTTTTAATCAGTTTAAAACAGTCAAACACTGACTGGATTAGTGCAGCCCAATTTTAGGAATAGTGGGTAGGTGTTTTTGAATTAGTTAATAGTCAATTTGGTGTCCTTAATTTTAGGATTAGGTTAGTTGTTTTAATTCTGATTTCTTTTTATTTTTCTAATTCATTTCTGGTTTTAAAAATCAATTAGGGTTTTGAGTTTTTAAAATAAAAAGATTTTGTTTTTCGAAAAAATTAAAAAAAAGAAAAAACCTGTTTTTAGTTTTTATTTTTATTTGTTATTAAGTTAGTGGGTTGTTTAAGTTAGTCAAAGTTAGTGGTGTGTGAGTGAGAGTGGTGGACGTGTATATGGGGTTATGGGTGGTTATTTAGGCTTCTTCTCCAAGCAATTTATAACTATTCATTCTATAAATACACACACATAATTCTGATCTAAAACACACAACAAGAGAGCTCACTTTCAGATTTATATTACTTAGAGTTTGTGTCAAAAGTTCCAAAGTTCCAATCCAGTTTTACATGCATTTCAATATACTAGAGTTGTTATTTGAGTTGTAATTGAGAGAAAAGAGAAGAGAAGTGTGTGAGAACTTAGAGAGAACAGAGAAGAAAGAGTCGTGAGAAAGAGAAAGAAAAAGAAAGAGAGAAAGAGAATAGAATCGTAAGTTCCTACAGGAACTCACGAGGTCCAGAGAGAAATTAGGGTTGTAATAGTTTACAAGGCCTTTATATAAAAGTGGAGTTTTTCTTCCGTGGGCCAGGAAGTTTTTCTCGTTGAAATTTGACTCTTTACATTTCGTTTTTACAAAGTTCCTTTAGGTTTTCAATTCTGACGAAAATCTGTGCTATAAGTTCCACACAGCAATTCACCCCCCTCTTGCAGTGTTCCTACGGGAATAACATATAGCAACACAATAAAACAGGTATAAATTACACTGGGACCAAAATGAGCAAATATGGTGATACTTGGGATATACTTACTTAAAAAAACATGGACCGAGATGAGCAACCAGGTAGAAGTTGAGATTAATCCCGTAAGATTTTCCTTTTCGTCTTATCTCTTAATATAAAATATTGCATATATAAGAGATTTGTCCACTTCCTCTTATCGGAGAAGTAGTTAAAAATTGTTTTGTTACGATGACTATTTTCATTCATTAGTTAAATTTAGCAAATTAATGTTTTATTAAATACATTTATTTTTTAAATAAAAAAATAAAATCGAGCAATTGCTTGAGCATTCAATAGCATAAATTATAATTAATTTGTTAAAACCGGTTATTGCAATGGTACTATTTTTTTTGGTAAAGTAAATGTTCTAAAAGAACTCTCTCACCATAAATCAATTTAGAATACTCAAAATGGATGGGCCATAAATTTGCACTATTGTTATCAATTATTTATTTATTTATATTTAATAATTTTGAAGGGATTGTTATCATTTTGTTTCACAAAAAACTGAATATTTTAATTTTTGATTGGAAACCGGAAGGGTGAAGTGTGGGGAAGTGGTTTGTAAGATGATAATATGATGAGATGGTGCGGAGCACGTAATACAAGTAATAGCACTGATTTTGATTAGCTTAAATGTTACATTTGCAAACATTTATGGCAATTTTGTATTTATTTATTTACTTGCTACTGTACATTTTAAAAGCTAAGATGGTTCATTTAGCAACTTGGTTGTTTATAGTTTTATGTATATAAAGATAAATTTAGGGCTTGTTTATTTTAGATTAAATTCAGTTAAGTTTAGTTCAATTTAGTTCATCTCTATTAATTTCAATTAATACACTTTATTAAGTTCAGTTTAGTTCAGTTCAGTTCAGTTTTGTTCAATTCATCTCTATTAAGTTCAGTTCAGTTCAGTTCATCTCTATTCAGTTAATGTAAACGAGCCCTAAGGGTTCGTTTACATTAGTTGAATAGAGATGAACTGAACTGAACTGAACTTAATAGAGATAAACTGAACTGAACTGAACTGAATAGAAGTGTATTAATTGAACAGAATTGAACTGAACTAAACTGAACTGAACTGAACTGAATAGATTAACTGAACTGAACTGAACTGAATATAATCTGAAGTAAACAAGCCCTTAGCCATGATAATTTTAGCTTGATTCGTATCAATATGTACTTTTCAAATATATGTATCTGGGGAACAGGTGAATGATGATTAAAAAAACTTTCATAGTTAGATTAATCTATTCAGAGACCTTTTGTCTGTTGATAGATTTTATCTACTTACAGAACCACTGAATCAAGACACTTCTTCAACACTAGTTCGTTACTTGCATGCATATATATCTACGTATATTGTTAAGAATATTTTTTCAGACAATATAGGGCTCTTGATCGACCAGGCATACAAGTGGGTCATATTCTTCATATATATTTGAGTGTTGTGCAATTTTATTTAAATAAACATTGTGATCAAGTAATTTGAATGCTTTGCCAAAAAAAAGTATTTTTTTTCTTTGATAACGAAAGGAAAACTAATTGACTTACTAAGGGGCCAATCAAGACTAATTGACTTACTAAGGGGCCAATCAAGAGCATCATTGCGGATGATAAAGGAAAATTTAAGCATCATACGGGTGCATCCAACGGGTCATGGAACTAAAGTTGTGTCTTAGGTTTGCAATGTAGTTTGCTGCTTTATTAGCTTCTCTACAGGAGTGATTAATAACAACATATTCTAAAAAATTAAGTTCTTTTTTAGAATCTTGAATGAGGTTATGGAGTTCCCAAGGATATGCCAAATAATGTTTCTAAGTAATTTGAATGCGTGGGACTACAAATCTATTATTCTATATATTTGTGATGGCGAGTTCATGATATAACAATCAGTAAAATATGAGGATGGATTTTTGTTTCCCTTTAATTGTTATATGGTCGTCGTCGTAGTTATATTATTCTTATATGATTACTATTACTATAATTATGTACATATATATTTTTTGGGCAAACAAATGTGAACCCTGAACTTTATGTTAGAATGTGTTGGTTGCATTGAACGCAAATGTACAAATAAAAAAGGGAAGTGGGTGTGCATTCCTAAATTGCATAAGAAGGTGGCCATGAGCCACTTTGGGTATATAATACAATATAATATAATGTAAGATATGAATGATTATTGAACCCTAGTAACTAGTATTATCAATTAATTTAATACACAAATTAAACCAAATAGTAGTAGTTCCTAACTGCTTGTTAGAGCATTGAATTGAGCATGAACTTACTTGATTCTTACCTTGCTCTATTATTAATTATAAGTACATATATTATATACACAAATACACACAAGTTATTGGGAAATTTTGTTCTGATCAATGATGATTGCTTCAAGAAAGGCTAGGTGTTATTTGGAAGCTTAGCAATTACATGTAGGGGTGTAAATGTGTTCAGAAAACTGTTTGACCGACCGTTATCGATCGATATCAAACCTGTTTTTGACCGTATTTTTAGTGACCGGATACCGATCGCTACCGAATCTGAATTATACCGAAACCGTTTCTGACCAATTTTATGCATACCGAAACCGACCGGTACCGAGTCCGTTTAAGACCGAATCCGTTTTCGACCAGTTTTTATTATACCGAGACCGACCGTTACCGAAACCGTATTGTACCGAATCCATTTTTTGACCAATTTTTGACCGACCGTTTTCGATCGACCGCTTTTGACTGACCGTTTGACCGAAATCTTATTGTACCGAACCTGTTTTTGACTGACCATTTTTTATCGAACCTATTTTGATCGACCTTACGACTGAAGTACGACTAACCCCATTTTTTATCGAACTTATTTACATGATTGATGAGTATCATCATCGTTATCATGATCAATTCGTTGTTGTTGCTAATTGTTATCAATATTGTTATCATCTTTGTTATCGTCAATTCATTATCATCCATCATCATCTTAATCGTCATCATAAGCTCATAACCATTTATTATTAGCGTCATAATCGATCCATCACCATCATCCATGTTGTCATCATCATCATCATTCATGACCATCTATCATATTAATCATCAACATCCATCATCGTCATCATGCATGCACATACATCATTGATGTCATCATCATCGTTGTCATCATATGCATCCATCATCAACATTCATCACCATTCATATACATCATCACCCATGATCATTATCATCCATCATCAACATTATCATCACCATACATAATTGATGCCATCATAATTCATTACCATCATCAATCAACATCCTTCATGTTGGCCAACATCGTGATCAACACCAATTCACCATGCATCATCCCCCATGATTATGATCGTCGTTGTTATGACCATCCATCATTATTATGATTGATCAATTGATTGTTTATGTCATTGACTCACCATCATATCATTATTACTATTGTTACCATATATGTAGTATATTGCTTTTATGATGATGATGACAAATTGACAACGATAAATCCCATCCTCATAGCCATTGGTATTCTAATGATATATATTTTTATTATAATCGTAGCCATCACACTCATCATAAATTGATATGGTTCATTGAGATTATTCTTTGATGTCCATGTAGAATATTTATATTAGTCACTTATTAACGTCGTTGTTATTCTCATAATTCAGGGGTGGGCATAGTTTTCGATCCCAAGATTCTAAGCCAGATATTCTGAGCCAACTAACCCGAAATATCAAAATCCGATCTAGAGTTTTGAATTGACTAATTGTATTGTGATTTGTGTTCGATCGTTTAAGACTAACAGGTTACGTCCTACATTTGACCTTGATCGACTGATTATGACCCGCATGCTGATTTTGACCAACCAATTATGACCCGCATACTGATTTTGACCGACCGATTATAATCCGCATACCAATTTTGACCAATCGATTATAACCCGTATACCGGTTACGACCTGTAAAAAACCGTTTTTAATTGACCAAATGTGACCTGTTATCGACAACGGCCGGACCGATAAGTACCGGACCGAAATCGACCGACACCTGTTTAGGAAAATACCGAATTTGACCGGATACCGAAGAAGTCCGACCGTTACCGACCGATACCGAAAGATCTCATATGACCTGTTTTTTGACCGACCGTTTTTTACCGAACCTGTTTTTGACCGACCAGTTTCCCACCGTTTGAACATTTTTACACCCCTAATCACATGTTCTTATTTTCAACAAAATTGGCAAGTTTATGGAGGTTTTTCCCCAAACTATACCCTACCAACTCCCCCCATTTTTAAAATATGACTCTTCTTTTTATAATTCCCAAATTATTATTGTCAATGTCACTGTGTTTATTTTTATTTTTATATCGTAGTTATTTATCTATTTTTTTATTTATGGTGTAGTCATGAGTTTTAAGAATACGTTGTTATTATTTCTAATTAATTAAGTTTGATTATCTTAGTGATTTGTATTTTAGAGGATAAATCAAGCAAACTATTTTTTGACTTTCAAAGTGATTCTTTTACTTAATTAAGAGTGATTATTTATTGCTTAATTCAAATTGTTACCGAATATAATTAGCTCCATTTTTAAGGCAGGTTATATGTAGAGATGTCAACGAGCCGAGCCGAGTAGTTATTTGTTCGAGCTTGGCTCGTTTTAATTTTTTCATGTTCGAGTCGAGCTCGAGCATAACCGAGCTTTCAAAAATATTGTTCGAGCTTGGCTTGTTTAATTTTTTCATGTTCGAGCTCGGCTCGAGCTTGCTCGTTTACGTATTCGAGCTCGAGCTAAGATAATTCATTAATTAGCGAGCTTTGTATATGTTTAAACGAGCTTTGTACATATTGTGATATTAATTTCTAATTTTAACCTTTTCCCAAGCATAAGTAATACAAGAAATAAAAATTATAGCCCAAATTTTAATTTGGTTAAGACTCAAGAAAATGAAAGTAAAAGCAGGATAATGAACTACTCCGTAATAATTAATTATGGATATTGGATAGCATAATTTCAGAAGAGATAAACTATAGTCCAAAACTTAGCTCATATAAATGGAAAAACATATATTTCTAAAATATAAATGATGCATACTATAAATAAATATATTTTAAAATTTGAATTATATAAACGAGTTTTTAACGAGCTTCTAACGAGTATTAAACGATTATGAACGAGCTTTTAACGAACTTGAACGAGTTGTTCGCGAGCCTTAACGAGCCGAACTCTACCTTGTTCGAGTAAAGCTCGTTTATTAATCGAGCTTGAAAATTTTGCTCGGACTCGTTTATTTATATTCGAACGAGCTTTGACCGAGCTTTGACCGAGCTTTGACCAAGCTTGTTCGCGAGCTGTTCACAAGTGTATCGGCTCGCTGACGTCCCAAGTTATATGCCAAGAGACCTTATACATCTTGGCTTCTTATGATAGTCACACTTTCTTATTGTAGAAGATCAAAGATCCGTTCCTCAAAGCATCCATTTCGTATCGTTACCAAGAAAGACAAGTTAGGGTTATAATTCTCTTCAAGCAAATCATAGTACTACCTTCGTTCTCATTTAATTGTCACAAATTGACTTGTTTTACTTATTAATATATCACTTTGAGTATGTGACCGTTAATATCTCTATTATATAGGCCAAGGGGGAGCCATGGTGTCCCCCTAGAAAAGTCTAAACTACCCTTCAAAAAATTTCTAAATACTCAAATTATATAATATTAACTAAAAAGAAAAGTTTTGTAATTTTTAAAAATGAAATATTACAAAATATATAATTCAAAAAAAAAAAAACACAAACACCAAAATTCATGTTTTTAAATTTTCTACAATTAGATACTCATATTGGTATAGTTTTTCACAAAAAATATTTTCTTTTTTATTAGTATAAATCTCTATTATATAAAAATGTCTAAAATACCGATATTCCCTTATTTAAGAAATAAAGATAATTAAAATATAAATTAAATTTAATCAATCAATAACAAATAAGGAATATAGTCAATCAAAGAGCAAATAATTATTTATTCCCCATAAAATATAACACTTTTTTTTTATAATCTTTTTAAATGAACATATCACAAAATTAATAATTTACAAAAATAAATAAAAGCAGCAAAATTAATATTTTTGATTTTTTTACAAATGGACACCCATATTTATATAGCTTTTCACATTAAATTTTTATCTTAAGTTTTACAGTAATTGATCAGAGATAGTGTAGTAGATGAAATTAAATTTTATTCAATTAAACAATCATAATCTTATTTTCAACAAGCTCACAAATGATGTATACAAACATTATATAAGATATTCAAACATTAAAGCACGCATAGCGTGCATATAAGTCTAGTCCATACGTTTTGATAAATAACCCAACACCATTTTGATAAATAACCCAACACCATTTTGATAAATAACATACGTTTTTTTTAATGTTTGTTGAAAATATGGTTAAAGTTAATATGTGAATAATGTATTAAATCCAATTCAAACATTGCAAGTAAAAGAGAACAAAACTTTGAACAAAACATCTTTGCTCAAGAGTAATATTGAAAGCATGGATGATGGTCATGTACATGTTTTTCCCTCTTTAAACAAAGCAACAAGAAGTGAAACAACAAGAACAACACCACACAGATATGATGCCATAAACCCACATTTTCTTTGAAAAAATGTACTCAAATTCCCCCTAGTTAGGTCTCTTTTCCACACAACATCTCCAAATGAAATACCAAGTCCAGGTTCTCCCAATTTAACCTCACTCCCAACCAAAACAGAGTTATTAACCCCTTGAATATTGTTGCTTACATATATATTGATACTGCAACCCTCCGGCATATCCTTCGTTACGCTCTTACGTATGTTCATCGTTGCACCGACATTGCTTCCGTCCACATTGACACCATCAAAGGTGGCATGCTCGTCCTCTGCTCGGCTCATTAGATGCTTAATTAGTCTTGTTATGACTTCACCAAGTTCACTATCTTGTTCATGAATTTGTTTGAAGTTTTCCATAGTGTGTGTGTTTTTTCTTGGATTTAACTTGTTTTGATGATAGTAAGTATTTGAAACAAATGGGAATTCTAGAGTTTGCTACACCAAGTTCATATCTATATGTGAATGAAAAGATCAAGTTGTTCACTTTTGTGCCTCTACAAGTAAGCCCACATTCCATAGGAATGACTTGAATGACACTCCATAAATACATGCCCTATCTAAGTTGCATAGATACGGATACGGGTTCGAGAATAGGTACAATACGGATACGTAATACGTCACTTTTAAAATTAAGGATACGGGTACACCATATAAAAATAATATATAAAATATATAAAAATATGAAATTTTATGAAATTTTTTAGTATAACTTGGAATTATATTTGTAAAAACACAAATAATCAAGTAAAAAGATAAATCTCTTTTCAAAGAATAATAATAGAAAGATGGACAAAATAGCTACAATTGGGTAAAATATTTTTTAAAAATCTAATTAAAAACTAGAGTAAAGTATCGGGTATCCGTAAAGTATCGGTATCGTATCGATATCCGACACGGATACGACTACCTAAATGAAATATCCATACATCCTAGTGCCCTATGTCTCACTAAGCTCTTTTCTTTGATAGTTGGATGACTACCGGTCTCAAACCCCCACAATCATATAATATGTCATACACAAATATAACGACGAACAAATTTCACCATTTAAATCTTTATACTTCATTATAAGATAACAGATAACTAGATACAATTTATATCGTACGCCCAATGCATGGAAAATGATAAAGGCACAACTAAAATTGATATGGGCACAACCCATTATGAGAGCACATCTTCTATGCTCCTCTCACAAAAGTTGTGCCATATCAAGTTTAGTTGTGCCAATATCAATTCCTCCAATGCATATATATTTAGTGTCTTTCGTTTGCTCATTTAAAATGCAATTTTGTTTACATGAAATTATTTCAAGTTGTTCAAAATTATCTACATTGTTCATTTTTAAATAGATGTACATACTTCGGGGATGTAACTAGTAAAATATAAACTTACTGCGAAGAATCTTTTAAAATCACATGTAATGATATTATTCATCAGTTTCGTTCTATTTGCAACAATTGCTTGAAATTTTTGTTTTCTATCTATATATCTTTCTATTCTATAGTCTATAGTATATATATATATATATATATATATATATATATATATTCAGAATCTGCTAAAAACCTATGTTAAGTTGAAAACTAAAAACTATTAGTTATGACCGTTAGCTGTAGATCAAGAGTTATGATTAATTTTGGGGTAAAAAACACTAACCACCCAAAGCTACCATTTTTTTTTTAAAGTTTCGCTCAGGTTTTTATAAAAACCTACTTGATTGAACTAGTTCATTCACACTAATTTCACAGATTTCACGCAAATTTCAAGCAAAAATTTAGGTTTTTATGCATTTTTTTAATAAAGTTTGATTTTTTTCAAAGTGTAGTTCTTCGTATTTGATTTTGTATGTACTCTTATATCTTTGCATGTACCCCTTTATTATTTACATGCACCCTCTTAATTTAATATGTTTTTGTGCATTTTTTATAATTTTTTTTAGTGTAGTTCTTCGTGTTTAATTTTGTATGTACGTACCCTTGTACCTTTGCATGTACCCCCTTAATTTAGTATGTTTTTGTGCATTTTTTTATAAAGTTCGAATTTTTTTTAAAGTGCAATTCTTCGTGTTTGATTTTATATGTACCCTTGTATCTTTGCATGTACCCCTTTATTATTAACATGTACCCTCTTATTTTAGTATGTTTCTATGCATTATTTTTAGGAAAGTTCGAATTATTTTTAAGTGCAGTTTTTCGTATTTGATTTTGTATGTACCCTTGTATCTTTGCATGTACCCCTTTATTGTTATCATGTATCCCCTTAATTTAATATGTAAGATTTGAATTAATTTGGAAATTAATATGTACCTCCTCAAATTAACATGTACCCCTATAATATTAACATGTACCCCTTGTTTGTACTACCTATGTTTTTTTAAGTGTACTTAGTTTAACTTTGTCACTATTCACAAAGTCTACTTTGACTATCATTTGTGATTTATACATAAGATAAAACATTGTCATGTGGGGTCTCGTTGGATTTGTTTCAACATGTAGTTTTTTAATATCTATTTTTTATAATTTTTACAAACACACAATTAAAAATATTAATCTTCAAAGTTTTGCCTCGGCAAGTGTGAAAAGTGAAAAGAGTAAATTAAAAAAAAAAAAAAACAGATTTTTTTCCTCTGATTTTTTGTAATATTAAATCGACGGTCATGATGAGCTAGACAAAAATCAATGGTCAGGATATTTAGTTTTTAACTTCTTATAAGATTTTTACATGATCCTGTTCATATATATATATATATACTACTACTACTACTACTACTACTACTACTACATTATATATTATATTATATTATACTACTACTAAAGTTCATGCCACTACTAAAAGCTTATTTTCCTCCCAATCACTCAAATTTCCCTCCCGCTCTCCCTTCATCAATAATTATGCTATGTTTTGGGAAAAAACAAAAAAAAGGCATTAGAATTAGCAAAATGGACCACCAAGTAAATTTAAATGCATAGTTGTATTAATTATTGTATTAATTATTGAACATTAAATGCATGGTTGCATTTAGTTTTTTCCTAAAACAATTATCATAACTTTTACTTTATTTTCCAAAAAAAAAAACTTTGTTTTCTTTCATTAGTAATTAGTAATTGTATATTATAAGTGCTCATTTTTGTTTCCGTTAGTAATTGTATATTCTTCGACTAAACTTGATTTTCTTCATCTTAGTTTTTGCCCTATTTTTACATGTTGAAATTTTAAAAACTTCTAAAACGAATGAAACATCATATTAAATATGTTTATTGTTTTGTATATAAGTTTCAAATAAGTCTTTTGATTGTTATTAGATTTTACTATCTCATGTCAAATCGTTGCACTTAAAAAAACAGAAGTCGTAATATATTATGAAATAAGTACTTATTTTTACCATTAACAAAATATGAAAGAGAAATTCATGAATACAAATATATGAAAGTGAAATACTTATTTTTTATTTTTTTTTTGTGCAAAAGTGCTTTTGATAAAAAAAAAGTAGAGAATTTCATTGTCAACGTTAGAAAACATGAAATTTATGAACATAAAGTAATTTCATCGATATCAATCCCAATTCAAAATCACTATACGAAAATTTATAGTATTTAGTGAGCTAATCTTAATGAATTTGAAAAATATGCATATTTCGGGTATTACTTATTCTCTATTGTCTAATATAACTAAAAGAAACCCCTTCAAATAAAAAATAAAAGAAAAACACTTAACTAAATTTTCTATCTACAATATCTTTTTACCAATTTTCGTATATAAAGTTTTAATTTAGATTTAATGATTTATACACTTACCTTATTTAAATAAATTGAGCATTTGTTCGGGTATTATTTAGTTTTTTACTAAATCAAATGCCCACTTTCTCTCTCTAACTTTTTTCCCATTCACAACTATATTTTGCCCAAAACACTATGCATATCCATTTGTTGTAAATAAAAATAAATGAAGGAAATAGATATTTTATAGTATCTGAAAAATATGAGTAAAACTACACACAAACAATAATTATATGAAAATCTCATATACAATAACCTTCTATTGGTTAATTCAAAAATTTCCCTTGCTCTTCTTCCTCTGTATTCCCATTTTTTTAAAATTCTATCGTTCATTGTAAATTACAATGGTTGTATTGTAAAATACAAATATACAATCAAAAGTTTGACTAATTGATTTCTAAAACGTTTCAAAGATAGTGAAAAAGATCCTTAAAGATAATGTCGTTCTCCATATAAAACATAAATCATGACCAAATGATATGTGACAACAGGTCCACACCAGAGAATCTTTTGTATACTGCGTAAATCAAAGGATAGTTAAGATGATGATATCTACACTTCATCTAGGTTGCACAAAAAATAAAAAGGTTACGGGAACACATTATCACGTGAAATAAACAATAAGAAAATATACTACCTCCGACTATTTTTAAATGCAATAATTTAACATAAAGCAGAGAAAAAAATGTCAAATTATTGCAATTAAAACAAAATAGAGATAGTATAAATTTCTACATAATTACAATAGAACACTGAGATAAATATTAAATTTGGTGATAAAAATACGATTATTTACTAATAAATTATTCAAAACCTAAAAAGACAAACAATTAAAGCGAAATAAATAACTCAAAAATCATAGGCTTCTTGAGTAAGCTTAACCAATTGTTTCAATACAAGTACGTGTGTCCAATGTGTGTAGATGTTGGACACAGAGTACAACAAATTAGAGATGTGTCCTTACTTCCTAGACTTCATTGATACAAAGCAGACATTTTAAATGTGGTTTACTATTTATTCTTCCTTGTTTCTTTTAGTCATTTCCATATGAAATCTTGACTCTATTTACAACCGGAGATAATCTTCAAAATTTCTTTTCACATATAAGGGCGGAAAATTATAATCACATGAGATGATGACATCTCCACTTCATGTGGTGCAGAGCAAACATTTTAGATGTAGAGGACTATTTATTCCTTCATTTCTTTCAACCAGAGACAACCTTCTAAATCCCTCTTCACATATTAGAAAAAACATAACCATTTAAGATCTTGTTCGATTGATCTATATGAATACTTTATTAATATACATTTTTTTTTATAAATTTTATTAATGCGTAATTATATATATTGATGTCCAAAAACGCACATTGACAAATATACACAGTCATAATGGAAACAACAAAATGAAACACAAATGAAAACCTAAAAGCACAGCTGGGTCTGGCTAAAAGCACAAGGGTAAGTTCAACTGGCCGACTGGTAAGCGTAAGTCATTTCCCACAGGCCACAACCCCTGATACCTTCTCCCCACCCAAACGTTAGCGATTTCCTCCATGTGATATGGTGGAAGCTGCAAGTTCGACACCCCATCAGTTATTTACTAGTTGTTTTAGTTCTTAGGAACTATCAGTATAAAACCGATTCCATGAAAACCAACCACAACAATGTAAAGTAATGTCAATTAATAAGAAAGGTGGCGTAACTACACGGGGAGGAACATCTCAAATACACAACAAAATTGTTCACCCAGCATGAACAGAGCCTTGGGAGAGATTGAACTAGCAAATGGTTTGAAAATTACAGAAGATGATAACCGTTTTCCGGATTGTACCACTTGATGACATAAAATCTTCATTATTATTTGAATATTTCCTTGTATTTTAATTTAGGTAGCAGGCATTCCAATTCTGAAAGAACCTATAGTAACCATGCCAAAGATGGTCAGCACTCAAAATTTATACTGTCCCACCTTTCTACAATAATTGATGGAAATCATATGCGGAAAAAAAATCAAGACAAAGTACCGCCTGCTGACTGAACATTCATGTAGATTTGAATTCATCACGTACCAATTACAAAAGATCCAGCAAGCCCGTCAGCAAGAAAGGTTGTCGAGGATGGAAAATCATTGCCAAGGTTCAGGTGTAACTTTTTCACTAATAGTAGACCCAAATTGCGGCCCACCCTTCCGGTAACATGAAAGATGTTCAACAGGATATCCCCTGATCTTGTGTGGAGCAATATCAAGATCCGCAAACGTCAAAGCTGTAATAAAATAAACATAAAAATCAGATCACAGTTTCAAATTATTGTCACTTAATATTGGTGCAAGCAAATTTATAGGCACCATGTTCAGTTTAATAAACTAACCCTTGTCTGATACAACTGTATCTACAGAGGCATGAATTTGATCCAGATTGAATATTGCTGGACTTGGTAACGGGAAAGGAACTTTGTTAATCAACAAATCTCGAGGAGTAGCAATGGCCTGAATTGTTCACACTTGGTCAGATAAATAAAGGCATAACACCCCCTCTCCCCAAAGAAAAGAAAAAAAGAAAAAGAAATAATAAGAATGTTGCAAGTTGCACGTTGACATGCCACATTCCTCTTATGAAAAAAAGTGCAGTGATTATCTAAAGATCATTGCAACAACAGAAAGAACAAATATGCATCTATTTTCTGTATTCTCATCTCTCCACCAAAAAAGGGTACTCAGGTGCAGGGATCCTTTAATGATCTTGCACATAGCTGCAATTAGCCATTGGCAGGCCAAAGCAAGATAATTGCTCTTGTCCTAACCCAAAGGTAACAAATGTTCTCGTCTTCTGCATTAAATAAATTACAGATAATATAATAAAATCTGCCTAGTCTGCCTTGTCTAATGTTTTTCTTCAAATTCTGAATATAATGAAATCTGCCTTGTCTAATGTTTTCGTCAAACTCTGATATCTTCTTAATGAACTGTGATATACTCTCAGGAACAAAGCTAACAGTAAAGAGTTGGGAAATGGTGGCAAATTGGGCTATGTAACCCAAAGGCAGACAAATCCCAATTTTATACTACTAGCAAGGAACATTTTAAAATACGAAGTACAAAGTTTATATCAAAAAAAAAAGACCAACCTGTCTTAAAAAGACACCTACAACTGGAGTAACTACAACTACGGTACACTAAAAATGGAAGTTGAACCATCAAAATTTTTGTACCATAAGCCCCAAAATTTGCCATGCCACAATCTAGTAGTGCAGAACTTTTATTCTTAAAAGAAAAACAATCTCATAAAACTGAAATCAAATTGAGATATTGCTAGAGAAAACTATTTCCTACTTTTAGGTATCATACTCCATATCAGTCAGAAGGCAAGCCAGTATATTTGGATATTTAAAAGTATTAATCTCCAAAGAAGAGTGGTTATTATAGAAAATGTATGTATACCCCAAAAAAGGTAAAGCAATGATGCACGCTCAAAAACGAAGCAAGCAAGCCTTAGAGTATATATTTACCTTGGCAATTGGCACTGGAATTTTTACATACCGAGGCCATTCACGAATCATCTCGAACATAAGTTCTGCCTGTTAAGAGACAAGAAATTCATTAGAAATCCAATCCATTGAACAAATGAAACCATTAAAAGCTTTAAATTATTTACCAACTGGTGCACTGTATAAATATCTGGCCCTCCAAGTTCATAGGTTTTTCCCATGCTAGAGGCATCATCTTTAAGAGCAGCAACAATTGCACCAGCAACATCAGCCACAAAAACAGGTTGTATTCTGGAGAGCAATATAAAATAAAAGATAGATTGAATTCAGGCAGCATAAATGAAAAAAGAAAAAGAAATTCAACATCCCCTTTTCCTGCAACTCTTCCCTCCATCTCCTCAACTCAACTAAAAAACAAAAGCCAATAATGCAGCAACACAAAGTTAAAAACAAGCTCAGACATACTTGGTAGATCCATCCCCAATTAAAGGAAGAACGGTAAAATTCTTCACAAACTGTGCCCAAGTATTTAAAATCCGATCCTCAGTACCAATCATAACAGATGGCCTCATTATAGTTGCCTGCAGATTAAAAATATTACAAGATATCACTGTCAAATTATGCAAACATCAGATGTTAATTATCTCAAGTTTAGAATTGTTTGCAAATGGTTTCTAGTAAGCCATAAAGTAAATCTATACCATCAAGCTATATTAGTTGGAGTCTCGAACTGCCCATTTCATCTCAATTATCTGTGTTGGACAATTGACCCTTGGATATTGATATGAGTTACGACACTTGAGAACTTCATTTTGAACCAAAATAATGCATTTTTTCATGAAATGGCCGTGTCACTTTGACACGGACCTGTGTCCGAAACATTGAGCAGAGTCCAAGAACGTAGCCAGCATGTAAGTTGTGCAACTACAGCAATGCTCAAACAATATACAAAATATAGTGCTATAATGCATAGCAACCACAACAAAACAAGATATCCTTGTTTGAAAAGGTTGAGAGTTTCAGCAAAGATCTTGAGGATGTTCTAGGTCGTGTTGCAATTCTGGAAAACGAGTTTGATCCATTAAAAAGAACTTAGATTTTTTTTTTGAGGGATAGAACTTAGATTTCTTGCCGCTGCTATTCTTTTGAAACAAATGATAGGGGTAGGTCAGAAATCTTTTTTTTTAAAAACCTTAGATTTCGAGTTGCCACACACAGACTACAGAGTATGGATTTAAGAATTCAAAAGCCCTAATGGCTTACTAAGGTAAGTATATTTATAAGATGCTTTTTGTTTACAAAATTATCAAAGACATGGGAAGTTCTGAGACCTGCAACAAGCTAGAACAGTTCTGCTATCTCTTTCAAAAATTCACGAGTCTCTTGCTCCTATTAAGGGTGTGTTCTCTTCAACTTATTTCAGAACTTATCAAGTCAGGTCAGGTTAAATAAGTTGAAGAGAATACACCCTAATCTTAACCTTAGTAGCAGAAACCAGATAAAATGGTAAAATGCAAGATGCTGCTTATTAATTAATTTTTTGTTATTTATCTTTGTATTTTTCTAGTACTAATATACCAGATAGACACTCTCGAGGGGAGGGCAAGCTTATCTCTTCTAATTCACCACCAAGTTCAAACTTTTCCAGCACTTGAGCAAGCAAGAAAATGCTATGAACCGTCTAATTATGTTTACAATGGCATTTTGGATATTTTGTTGTTATTTTGTTAATAAGGGTAGAATAGTCTTTTAATAATTGTTGGTAGGAGCATGTACTGTAGTTGCTGCCTTTAAATAAAGAATTGTAGGTTGTAATTAGGTTTTTAGGAAGTAATAAAATCAGTTTGTGCATTTAACTTGGGACTTGGGAGCTCCCTGGTTGCTCGAAAATCAAGAAAATCTATCATTTCGTTTGCGGTTCATAGCAAGTTGGTATCAAAGCGGTGACTCCTGGCGGGAACAATGGTGGCACCCTCGCAGTCACAGCGTATTGAGCAATTAGAGAGCAACTTCGCGAGTCTGCGGGAGACCATTACCGAGGAAATTAAGGGGCGTTAGAGAAGGCAGTGGCCACTCTACAGCAGACCGTGGCTACCCAGATCGCGGCAAGTATAGAGAAGATTACCTCTCCTTTCCGAACGGAGGCCCAAATAGCCTCGGAGAAGGTGGAAGAAAGGGTTGACCACGGCCTATAGGAACCAGGCTATCTACCGCCTTTAACCCGGTTTGCAAGGAGAGGCCTATCGATGTAGGCCTGTTCAGTGCACCCTTTCGAACTATGTCTCTCGGAGAAGTGCTCTTTCGGCTTGAAAAAGAATTAGGATTCCACCCAATAAAAATCCTGCCACAGCCACTATTGTCATCACAACCACTCTAACCCATCTTTAGGTGATTTCCTTGATCTTTTATTAAGTTTAAGTCATCTCATTTCTCCATTTGATTCCTTTTATAGCCTTAAGTCGTTTTTTTTGCGAAAACTCTTAATTTTGACTGAAGTATTATCATTCCATTATTATATATTTTTAATATTAATCTAGATACACACTCATATGTCGTGTTCATTTTAATTGAAAGTATACTATCACTCGGCCCCCGAAAGAATTTTACTCAAAATCCGCCACTGGTAATAATAATTAACAAAGGTAAGTGCACTTATCAGTTATAACTGATGGAAATAAAATAATAAACAAATAGAAAAGAAACAAATTAAATTATTAAGATAAAGAATAAAGAAATAATAACCAAAATGAAAAGAATAAAATAGAATAAAAAACCTAGAAAAAAAGCATTCAATCAAAGAATTACTACAAAAGTACACGCAAGAAACGGACTACACCTAATTAAGCATTCAAAAAAGAAAATAGATATGATCGATCGTGCAGAAGCGGCGGCGGAAGAGGAGGCGGCAGCAGACGAAGGAGAGCGGAGAAGTACGAAGCCAACTTCGTGAGAATGGTGTGAGCGAAAGGAGACAATGTGAATGAGATCACCGCATTTAAGATTGTTTTCCACCTTGAGTTCGGTCCATTGTCGCCCCTTCATCACATACCTAAACATCCCTTGGTTCTTTTTCTTGTTGTTTTCGGTAGTGCTGTTGGTGGTGATCCTCTTACGTTTCTTATTAATATTGTTTGATTGTATGATGAGGTTGTTGTCCGTAGTAGTAGTATTATCATGGTAGTTCCATCGGGAGATGAAGGGCTTGTACTCGTTGCCGACAACAAACCGGACATTAAACTTGTTATTTTTCACTTTAGCCGTCTTCCATTTAAGGTAAAGATCCTCCGAGTGAGTCAGAAATTGACTCAACACTTAGTTATTTGGTATCGACAGCCTTGCTTGGTTTTTGTTTACATCTGAAACCGTTAAACATTTACTAATTACTTGTTTCACTTGCTTTACATTCTCATACTTCATTATGTTTTTCAAGTGTTCTTCAACCTTGTTTAATTCCTCCATTGGCATAACACCACCACCACCACCACCAACACCCACCCAATTATAATTCATGTCATTATTATTCATCATTTTGATTAATTTGGGATGATCGAGGACTGTAATTAGAATGAGGTAGTCTAGCTAATGATGAGGTTGAATGAATGATGAATCATTATGTATGTATATATAGAAAAACAAAACCCTTTGAAAATGAATTATTTGCAGCAAATTATTCATTTTTAAACTTTGAAATAAATTGAAAAGGCGAAAATTATGCATCACAAAAGGACAAAAGGTAACAGAATGAAAAAAACAAAAAAGAAAACAAAAAAACAAAAATTATTAAGAAAAAAAAGGATAGATACACATGTCAATGGACGGTCCTATCTGACTTCTTTCTTTGGGTTTTC
The DNA here is from genome assembly GCA_951394345.1 of Salicornia ramosissima. Lineage (NCBI taxonomy): Eukaryota > Viridiplantae > Streptophyta > Magnoliopsida > Caryophyllales > Amaranthaceae > Salicornia > Salicornia ramosissima. The sequence continues at coordinate 17,211,901 of OX596235.1, forward strand.
AACGAGGACTTTATTAGAAAATTTCATTATTTTTATTAATTTTAAAATAAAGATCAATTTATTGATAAAAAGTCATACGACATATATAAAAGAGATCAAATTGAACAAATACAAATGAAATTGAATTAAATAAGATTGTAATTCTATAAAACTACGATCGTCGATGAGATATGAGATTGATGAATTCCCTAATAAATAAGAAAATTTCATTATTCATCCATTCATTCATTCATAAATAAGGTTTTTTTTTATTGATTTAATGTAATAAAGGAGGGAAACTCGATCCAACATCAATGAAAAACATGGGCTTTTCCCTAATTTGTTGCAACAGCTAGCTAACTTTGCTCAAACCTACTGGGGTTAAGTACAATACTAACAATAGTGGGTACTAAACTTTGGAGTTTGTTGCAGTTAGGGTACTCTAATCAAATTTCTTTAATTTTTGTGTTAAACTAATTCGATTAATAAATGATTAGTAGTAAATGCAAAACAATATTCAACAAATTAAAATGACAAGTTGTTCCAAAATTCTAAAAGTAAATAATTTTCGTATATGACAATAATCCTAATCTTGTTTATTGTTATAATTTTTTTAAGCTCAATGCGTCTACTCTTTTTTAGTTTTTCTTATCATCATATCCTATCATATCATATACGGATATACCCTACTAAAACAAAAACCACCTCACCCTCTTTTCTCCACGTGCCCTAACAAACATTTTCTTCTTCTTATTATTTTTAATAAAAATCCTATGTAATCAAGTAATATATTATCTATAAAATATTTTGCTCATTTGATTTTTTTACGTACAATATGATTCATCATTTGATTTTTTACGTAAACCACCTTTTGTCCTTCTGAGATGCATAATTTTCGCCTTTTCAATTTATTTCAAAGTTTAAAAATGAATAATTTGCTGTAAATAATTCATTTTCAAAGGGTTTTGTTTTTCTATATATATATATATATATATACACAGAATGATTCATCATTCATTCATCCTCGTCATTAGCTAGACTACCTCATTCTAAGTATAGTCCTCGATCATCCCAAATCAAAATGATGAATAATAATAACATGAATTATAATTGGGTGGTGGGTGGTGGTGTTATGCCAATGGAGGAATTAAACAAGGTTGAAGAACACTTGAAAAACATAATGAAGTATGAGAATGTAAAGCAAGTGAAACACGTAATTAGTAAATGTTTAACAGTTTCAGATGTAAACAAAAACCAAGCAAGGTTGTCTATACCAAGTGTTGAGTCAGTTTATGACTCACTCGGAGGATCTTTACCTTAAATGGAAGACGGCTAAAGGGAAAAATAACAAGTTTGATGTCCGTTTTGTTGTCGGCAACAACGAGTACAAGCCCTTCATCTCCCGATGGAACTACCATGATAATACTACTACTACGGACAACAACCTTATTATACAATCAAACAATATTAATAAGAAACGTAAGAGGATCACCACCAACAACACTACCGAAAACAACAAGAAAAAGAACCAAGGGATGTTTAGGTATGTGGTGAAGGGGCGACAATGGACCGAACTCAAGGTGGAAAACAATCTTAAATGCGGTGATCTCATTCACATTGTCTCCTTTCGCGCACACCATTCTCACGAAATTGGCTTCGTACTTCTCCGCTCTCCTCCGTCTGTTGCCGCCTCCTCTTCCGCCTCCTCTTCCACCTCCGCCGCCACTTCCACTTCCGCTTCCACTTCTGCATGATCATATCTTTATTTTGTTTGAATGCCTTTTTTTTCTAGGTTTTTTCTAGTCCGTTTCTTAATTACGTACTGTTGTAGTAATTCTTTTGAATGCTTTTTTTTTTCTAGGTTTTTCTTTGTTATTGTATTCTTTTTGGTTATTATTTTTTTATTCTATTCTTTTAATAATTTAATTTGTTTCTTTTCTATTTGTTTATTATTTTATTTCCATAATATCAGTGCAACGCACCTTTATTTATTTGTTTATTATTATGATTCCTTTGTTTTTTTTTCCCTCCCTGGCCTATTATATATCTAGCTAGGCATGTCAATTGGTCAATACACTCGTAAATAGCTCACATATAAACTCGGTCAAAACTCGTTCATGTATAAATAAATGAGTCCGAGCTAAGTTAAATTTTCAAGCTCAAACAAGGTAGTACTCGACTCGTTAAGGCTCGTGAACAGCTCGTTCAAGTTCGTTAATAAGCTCGTTCGTAATCTAGTTATTGGTTTTTTTAATGAAAAAAATAGTGCTAGTATTTAATACCCTCCCGTCTAAAAATAATTGTTTCATTTGTCTTTTTCACATGTCTTGATGTATAACTTTAAATATTAATATCCCTAATTATATATATAAGAAGAAAAACAAAATTAAAAAAAAAAAAAACTATATATTTGGAAAGAACACTTCAAGACGAATCAAACGAAATCTCATATGACTATATTTTTCATTATCTATATCAAATTAAATAATGTCAAAGTTACAATGTGAATAGTACCAAAGTCAAATTGGAACAATTATATTTGGACAGATGGATTAATATCTATTTATTTACCTATATTATTATAAGATGTTCTATTAGAACAGCTTGACTCGAATCTAGGCTATTTACTCCGTAATCTTTATTTTGTAAGCTCATGTTACCCCTCAAATTTTTTCCGAAAATTCAGTTTACCTTGCTTCAACTTATTATGGAAAGTTGTTACAATTTTTCACCTTTAAAATATTACTGAATATAAAAATACCAAAATTCGTATTTTTGAATTCTCTATAAATAAAAACCCATATTGATATAGCTTGTCACATAAAAATTTTACCTTTCAATTATCGTGGAAATTTGGTAGCCAATATAATAGGAGTATTGCTTTATGAACCGTCTAATTATGTTTACAATGGCATTTTGGATATTTTGTTGTTATTTTGTTAGTAAGGGTAGAATAGTCTGTTAATAATTGCTGGTAGGAGCATGTACTGTAGTTGCTGCCTTTAAATAAAGAATTGTAGGCTGTAATTAGGTTTTTAGGAAGTAATAAAATTAGTTTGTGCATTTCACTTGGGAGCTCCTTGGTTGCTCGAAAATCAAGAAAATCTATCATTTCGTTTGCAGTTCATAGCTGAAAACCTGGAGTTCATTTACTTCAACAACCGCAAAGACAGAAGCAAGTCTCCTTATACCTTTGAATGCCAGAGGTTGGGAAGAATGGAGGTGACTAGACCCTATGGCTGTCATAAATCGAGCAAGTTAGCACCTTGGCAAAGCTTGGTGACAGGTTGTCTAGCAGCTAAATTGGCAGGTCGAGACGATATTTACATAGAAACTACAGCTATCCAGAAATAGATATATCTGTTAGCTAGAGGGGGTGGGTTTTCATATGGTAGTCCCGCTGGCCCCATTAGGATGTAGATTGTAGACATCGAGGCCTATAATAGGAATTGTTAGTCAAGAATAATAATCGAACTGGAAGAGCTTGCCAGCATATACCTCCCCACAAATAAAGAGAGGCAAATAAGAATGACTAAACCACGTCCAAATGAAAGTACCAAGCAATTGCTTTAAATCCAACACGATAGAAAACACATATGGGGCCTAAAAAGTTCCGAATGTAAGAAAACAAGATATATCAAGAACAAAACACACCTTCAACCCACAGCAAGAACACATTTCATACGAGAACCCATACACATATTATAATCTAGATACTGAATGTGTTTTGCAAAAGATGCTAAATAAACGCATATTAAAAATATATGACCATCTAAACAAGACACACTTAAGGGGTACAAGACTTACTTCTGGCAGTTCTCTAAAAATACCTTCTTCTGCTGCAGCCTTAGCTTTAAGCAACCTGGACTCGGAAGTAGGAGATGCCCCAAGGCGAGAAACTTGGATGAATCTCATAATACCACCATGTTCCTTGGCAATCTACATAGAGAATGGTAATTAGCATGAGCAGGAGAAGAACCATTGCTCTTGTCCTCTAAAAACACCTACACAGCTTGCCATTAAGCGATACAGTGGATTAATGAAGCCCAATATTTGTAATTTAACATAAAAATTAGGTCCTTATGAAAGAACATGTTGAAGCACAGAATGCATTTAAACAAGACTTGGTGTATAGTATCAGACTTCAAGTACAGAGTCCAACGCTACAACACGGGGTTAAGAGTCCAATAACAAGGTGGCCCATCTACCAAACAATACACTCCCTTCGGGTTTTTTTTTTTTTATTATATAATTTGCTCACTTTGCTTTTGAGTGTTTTTTTTTTTCATTTTCTCATTTAGTAAAGTTTTATTCTTCTATAACATTATTTTATTAATGTATTCAAAATACCTTTTCCATACATTGTTTGTCTTGCTTTTGAGTAACTTTGGCAAAAATATTTTTTCCCCTCTTTTCCCCTCTCTCTCTCTCTCTTATTAGCATTTTTTTCCATATTCTTCTACATATTATTTTTTTTCCCCACTTTTAATCAGAATTTATTGTTTTTCCATCCCCCTATTAGTTTCTTAATATTGATGAAAAGTTTTATCATTAAAAACCCAAGTGAGCATAATACCAAAAAAAAATAAAGGAATGATAGGACTACTCACAACCTCATGGTTTCCAAGTAAATGGTATATACCTCAACCCCATTCAATGGAATCTCTTTATTTCACAATGCTTGTTACGTGTCCTTTTAATATAGCTTCCATTGCAAATATTTAAACTTAAATATCTTCCACAATTCTTTATAAAAAATTATTTAAAAAATATATAAAAAAAAAAATCATTTGGGCGAATATAACAACATTGAAAATGAATACGTTTTATTCTTATATATAATTAAGATCCAAATGCAACAAACATGGTAAAATAGAGGGAGAACATATTTTAAAATGACACACACACAACTTCCAAATTCTTTTTTTATTTGATATATATTTCATTTTTGAAAGTTACAAAATAATTGCAATGTTTCAATTTCCTAAAATGTCAAATTATGAATATCCTACTTACTCCGTCTCACATGATTGTAAACCTTGTCATACCTTAATGGAATTTGATTATCAAATAAATGGCTCCTTGAAAAGTGGGAAGAATAAATGGGACAAAGAATAACACAAAGGTTATGTTAATCAACAATACATTTAAATACAAGTAAAAAAAAGTACCCACCATGCTTCTTATTTCTACTAAATTACTTTCATGCTTGGCAAATCCATTACTTCAAACATTGCTATATTTAACAATCTAGAAGTAAAAATTATACAAAAATAATATTTTAAAATTTTCAAATCGAGACTATTTTAACAAAATGTTGTTCCCAGTGCTTAAAACCCAAGGTAGGCAAAATAAAGTGATAGTGCCAAAATTCAATATGGCACAAACAGATATCAAACAAAGATATATTCTTACAAAGTAATGATTAAATCGCCATACATTGAATATAAGAGGTTAAATAGGAAAAATAATGCACAACGTTAACAACAATTTGTCTAACATATAAACTTTCTCAAGACTAAAAGCTGATCAAGAAAACTTCAATAGGGAAACATTTAATATCAATTTAAAAGTATGCAATAAATTTTTCAAACATACTCCATACATTAGTCAAAATTGGGGACATTTACTCTGCATACGTTTCCCAATGCACATTTTGTACCGTAAATATCCACAATTGAATAACTTTAGAAATTATAATCATTCGATATTAATAATATACTTATTAAGACGAACAAAACAAGTCATGAACCACTAGAAACCACTCAAACACAAGTCACAAGAACTTGAAAATTGCTCAGCTGCTCCGACAAAGCTAAGCCACAGCTATGTTTGAGCTAAAGCAGAGCCTCACTGAGCATTGTGAAAGCTCAAGTGTCTAGCTGTCTACTATTATGGCTAGCTTGATAATTGGTAATGATGGTAATGGGAATGAATGGTAATATTGCAAGCCCATCCCCAAGCTTGTGTTTTCTTCATATTTTTTCAATTACCACCTTTGGGGTGCGGAGTATTATTTTATTGAGTGAGAATGGAATTTTATAAAGAAAAACTGACAATTGGGTTAAACTAGCATTGCTATGGGAATAAACATTTATTTTTCTTATAAATATAACATACAAATTCATTCCAATTACCAATTATGGTTGCTTAAACAGTTCGTTGAGGTTTTGCCTCTATAAACTCATTAATGATAAAACTGGGTTTGATCATGAGCCTTGCTTCCCGAAGTGAGGCGTCTATTCTCAATTTAACTTTATTTGATTATTCTTTTATTGGCATTAGATCAAAGGGCATAAAATTTAGAAAGCCATCAGATAAACTATATTAGATGCTAAAGTATTATTAAGTCCTAACATTAATTCCTATGTTATCCATTAAGGGTGCGTCTGATTCATCTGAAATTTTCTGATCTAATCTAGTCTGAATTTTTTTTTTTATTGCAGTTATTATTATAATTATAATTTTTCTGATCTAATCTTAACTTTTCTGATCTGGTCTGATCTGAATTTTCTGAAAATAAGTACAGAAGTGCTTATTTAAGTTGAATCAAACGCACCCTAAGTCATCAACGGAACAAGTCAACTCCTGGTTGGAACTTATGGCTTAGTGCAGGAGACCACATCAGGCAACTTTTAAAGTTCTTGCAAAACCTTACTTATACCAAACACTAAAAAAGAAACAAATAAACTATAATCAATACAAAAAGCAAAAAATATTTTCAAGAGCTTAGCCTTATCTTGTACACATCAAGCTTATATGATAACTTTTTGACAACTTCGTATAGTTTGATCCTAGTACTTCACTGGATCATAAACTGTGGTCACTAAATAAAATAAGACCAGAAACCGCTTGTTAGCTGGAGTGCACTACGGAATGCAGTATTGGCTGTCTTCAATGCTAATTACCACAATGAAGCTAAGCTTTATGTGTACCTTAGCCCTCCCTTTGTAAGTAAATGGCACAACAAAAGTTTCTTAATTGACTCCCAGAAAAAGAGGGGGGCAGGACAAACAAAAGGAAGACTGCCAGCAGACAGTATATAACTATAAGGGCATTAGTAATAAGAGGTTTGTTGAAAGGTTTGAGTTTACTTTTTCAGGTTTGTGAACAAGCCTCTCTATTGCTACCAAAAGTTACTATGCTAATGGTTACTAAATAGTAACCTAGGTTTATATGTTGTATATTTGTTCTAGTTGGTCCCAAATATAGATAATTGAATAGGTTTGTCTATTATTGTTGAGAGGTTCATTGTAAGAGAGGTTTGTAAATCGATGATGTGTTATATTAACAAACCTTCAATGGGTTTGTCTATTTCTAGTGCCCTAACACATTACAATTCTCTTGAAATTAGTTTCTTCACAGAAGCAAAAAAATACACGATACAAGTGAAGAAACCTACCGCAGCAAGTTGTTCAGCCATGTGGTGGTTGACTTCCTCAAAGCTAAAATTTCTGGTTTCATACTCCCTTCCTGCCCAAAAATAAATCATTAGTTTGACCAGGATACCCATAGTTCAATACTAGCAATTTATGCACAAGATGCATGCACTGGTATTATTCTTAATATAATTCCAATTTTTATAGCCATAAATAGGGGTAAAATTTGAAAATTAGACATTCTTTTAGCTAAATTTCATTAATGAGTTAATCTTTTGTTACCTAACCAGCCTTTTACTTTAATATTTTTTTTCCTTTTCGGTTTTTGAAATTAAACCCGGTGAAAAATGAATGTGTTAAGTGAATTTATTAAGGATCTGTTATGTGCCTATTAAATACATAGCCTTTTTTTGTTAATCATGTTATTTCACTTTGTTAACTGATTGCTGGGGCGAACCCAGTAAGGAACAACCGGGTACAACTATACCCCCATTTTCAAAAATAAAAAAAGTTCGAAAAAAAAAATACATTACCGTTTGCCAAACAGATGGTAATTCAGTTTGGCGGTCAGTAATTTTTTTGAACAAACAATTACCGACCGCCAAACATAAATTACCGACCGTTTGGCGGTCGATAATTTTTTTTTTCAATTTTTATTTTTTTTTTCAATTTTTTATTTTTTTAAAATGGGATAATTGTTTCTATGAATTGTTTAATTGCCCTTCATTGTTTGGTTAATTATTTCAGATGTTGATTTTTTTATTATTTGCTTTTAGTCATTTCTATTTTTTTGGATTATTCAATCCCCATTGGTATACCCGTGTATTAGCACATTCCCAGAGGTATACATGAGTTTTAAAAAATTCCAAAAATATACTTAAGTTGCTAATATATTTCAATTAACACCTCTAATGGTTATTAACTTATTATCGACCATTTAACCACCATGAATCAGTCCTTAGTTAAACATAGTTAGTGTATTTTGGGGAAAAATTTAAAAATTAAACATAAGATAAAATACATTAACTTTTTACATTTAGATTAACACTAACATAATTCTTTATAGTAGGTGTAAAAAGATACTAAATTGTATTTTTTGTTTAATTTTTAATTTTTTCCCTAAATAAACTAATTATAATTAACGAAGGACTTATTAGTAGCTTGGTTATTTTGTTTTTTTGGTTTCGATTGGTATATTAGCTTGGTTGTTTTAGTCAGGTTGATAAAATATATATGCTATTTTATTTGTTTTATATATGAATTTTTGGTTTGATTTTATCTTAATGTCCAACATTGGTAATCCGTACCCCAATTTTTCAAATCCTGAGTACGAAACTGATTGAGTGGACTTTTTGTTCTAATGAAATTTTTGAATTTAAATGATAAATTATTTGATTGATACACTTTTAAACCTTTTAGCATAAACTTGTAAAGTCTTATGACGAATTGTAATTTTTTTTGGTGGCTCAAAATTTACTTGATTGTTTTCAACATTTTAGAAGTTAAATACTTTATGCTATATTTGAGTTTAAGATTGCTTGGCCTTTTTTTTTTGAATCAGCTGATTTACTTGTGGACATTTACGTAATTTAGAAGGGGGAAACCATAGCTCTCCTTCCCTTACATAATAATAACTAGCCTTGTGTGCACGCTTTGCGTGCGACGATATTTTTAATGTATCTTAAAAAATCGAAGGTTTTTGTTTGAGAAATTCAATTTTTTTTTTAATTCACACTCATTCACATAATCGTAAAAAAAATTCCCCTTTCTTCCAGCCATTCCACTACAATGAAAAAAATTGGCTATCAAATTTCTACGATAATAAAAAGGTAAAAATTTTATTTAAAAAATTATATTAAAATGGGTATCTATTTATAGGGAATTCAAAAATACGAATTTTGATTATTTTATTTTATTTTTCCGAATTATATATTTTGTAATATTTTAATTAAAAAAATTCAAAAATTGTAATAACTTTCCTTAATAAATAAGATTAATGTTATTTGATTTTTAATAAATTTTTAAGGGGCATTATGGACTTTTCGAGGGGATGGCTCCCCTCTTGGCTTATATAATAGAGATAGGTAGAGAAGTATTGTGTTTCCACTTTTTATGGTAACCCTATAGGTAGTTTTTTTGGTAAATTTTAAAAAGAACTTACAAGTTTTTTAAGCAATTTTGTTTTCAAGAGAAGAATTTGGACATTTTAATGTTTGTGTTTGTGTGTGACAGTGTGTGTGTGTGTGGTGGGGGGTAGCACCATGGCTCCCCCCTTCCCTTACAAAAAAGATATAAAGCTGACAAATAAAAACATTTACAGTACCAATAAGATTAATTACAACATTAGCCTTTGCCATCACTGCTTTTATAGAACTTTCATCTCTTGGGTCGTATTTCATTGGCACAACCTGGAAAACAAAAGATATAAATCAAGAATCTACTTCAATGAACTCATTGCAGAAAAAACTTGAACCTTAATCAAATAACCTACCTGCCCAAGATCACCCATCAATTTAAGATGGCGCGGAGAATCCTCAGAACCTCGAAAAGGAACCAAAACTTGACTCCCCATCTTAGCTGCAGTAAACTAGGAAGTTGTCATGAAATGAACTAGTAAACTACATGCTAAACTAAAAATAGCATGAAGAAGCCTTTCTTAAGCTCAAATTGAATACTTCAAATACTCTAAGCCTCTGGCTCAGCTTTAGGCCTGCCAGTCCCATCACTACCATGTTGACAAGATACTTGCTAGGTAAGGACTAAGGACGTCACTATCATTTTATTCGGCCAGAAGACAAAATCCAACTAATTTACCAGATGAGAGAAGCAAGGAGAAATATTAGAGCTGAGCCTTGTAATCGACAATAGACCAAAATCTATACATCACATCAGAAGCAACTTCAAACACAAGGCTCAGATTTCACTAATAGATTCCTATATCTGAAATTGATGCATCAGATGATAAAAAGTGAGGAAAAAAGGACATGGCTTTTGGGAGGTTGGAAGACACAACTTGACTAGACAACAAATCCTTGTCAACAGTCTAAAAACCATTTACCAATAGGAGAGAAAGAACAAAATAGAGAACAAGAGAAGGGATAAGATAGCATGAAAACCTAAAGGTACAGAATATCTACGCTTGTTCTCAGTTCGTCACCATATATTCCGCATCTGAGATCTGACAAATCTCTCTACAATCCACAACACAATTTGACTCAATTAATCTTGTGGATTTCTTCCCATTAGCATAACGTAGCTACTTGCATTTCTACTGCCTCCATTGAGCGAGTTACCTGCACTATGGCTGGTTTAAAGTGCAATAGTGCAATACTCTCTCTCAAGCAGTAGATTCTGCTAGAACTCTTTCATCATGGCTAGTGTACAGTTCTCAGATACTCAAACTCATTACTCAGCACTTCTATTTTCAACTAGACACCTTAATTATCGCGAACAATATTTTTGGAGTAGAAATAAGAGGAAAGAGGAGAAAAATACTAGTATCTGCCCACTATAGGCTTGATATTTCACTACTAATCAAAACTAGCAAACATGTCAGCCTGAAATTGATTTGAATCAGCGTTAACTTTTTATAGATTGAAATTAATTAATTTAAATAAAAAAAATTGTTTCTTGAAGTTGGAGTCCCAAGATATGTGCCCAGTCTAACGATTCCAAGCCATTGCATTATTTCAACACTTCAATTCACTTGCGCACCAGTTTTGGACATTCAACATTGCGACAGGGGTAAGGAAAACTAACTCCCACGTTAATTGTCATCCCAACACTTGAAACTAGATAGGACCACACAAATTCATAAAGATTAATTTTGAATAATAAGGAAGGAGAATGGAACGTATTGAGTGTATTAAAAGGCATGGCCAAGGGTTTTTTCCACTTTTTAGTTTTTACTAAGTGCATGTAACTGCAATGAAGTGCACCATGGATAGGAGCAGCAAATTCCGTATCGCTTTGGTGTGCCTTAACCTTTTTCATACATTGAACATATGTTAGAGAAGTGTATCATGTCATAATTATTTCTAGAAAAAGTGATCAAATCAAACTAAAAAGTGTCTACATTTTTTACATGAAAATTACATGCAAAAGTCTTTACAATCATGAATATTTTCATAAATTCAATGTCCCCACATACATATCTAATTTAGCACATTGTCCATGTGTTTGAAAATTTATCCTTTGACGTGCCCAACATGTGGATATGTAATGAAATGTTTGCAATAGCTCTATGTCCAAACTTTTTTATGCTATCCCATGGAATTGATATGTAAAGAAATTTTTTAGCCTTTCACGTGTCCAAAATGTGGATATGTGACGAATAGTTTGAATAACATAAACAAGGAATATTTCAAATAGTGTTATCACGGATAAACAATAAACACTAGTGTACTTAAATATGCCTACAAATTGTAAGAGCAATAAAAATGTTGTCACCGACGGAAATAATCAAAAAGCTGAAACAGGAAGAACCAAGCATTCAGAGAATTTGCAGAGATCATTAATTACTTCAGTAAACAGAAGAGAAAGCTATTGAAATGGAGGAAATAAAAGCCAATAAGGGCTAGCACTACAAACAAGAGGGAGATCCAGAGAGATAAACAGCAAACTGAGCCAACCATCTCATCTCACAAGTTCCATACTCAAAGTCTATACTAATTAAGTAGTCATATCATTGTTCTGGGGCATCCTAGGGTGTAAATGACACATGACACAAGGAGCATGACTCACCAAGTTGTTGTACAAGGTAACGTCCAAGAAACCCAGTTGCTCCAAATACTGTTGCAACAATGCCACTGCAAGACAGAAATCCACAATTTTATGAGTGAACACATAACTACATTAGCAGCTGAATAACTTAAATTTCTTAATACAAGACAACTACGGTGCATACTCCTTAATATCTTCTATTGGAACAAAATTTCAACTTTCAAGTAACTAAAATTACCAGCTAGCAACCTACTACTGTATGATTTGTGCATTTTACATAACTTTGCTTTATACTTGCTGGCCTTTTCAACAACTTTTCTTAGTACTATTTATTCCATTCTCAATTTAAAAGAAACTTGAAGGTAAGCCAACAACATATGGAAGTTTGAAATTGGAGTGTTTAGCCTATGCCATTAAGAAACTTTTACAAATGTAACATGCAGAAAAGGAAGTTGAGAGGTGAGGGGAGGGGAGCTAAGCCTATTATGATATACACTCTAGGAAAAATTCATACGAATAATCCCAACTAAGTTGAGAGGTGAGGGGAGGGGAGCTAAGCCTATTATGATATACACTCTAGGAAAAATTCATACGAATAATCCCAACTATTGGACGTCTTCCAATATTAATCCCAACTATTAGTTATTATAGTATAATCCAAACTTTGAGGCTTGTTTTATGATATTAGTCCATAGTAACTTTTAAGTGACAACATGTGACTTTTAAGAAACACATCAAATATTAGAAAAATGCATCAGCTCAATTACTTTAATATCCATTAAACTTCCACGGGATTTCTAACATTAAAAATAATTGAATATACCGGTGGATTTCCAGGGGTTCAAGCTTCCTGTAATCCATTGTCTAAAAACCCTTCCCCTCAACGCGAATAAGCTTGAAATAAGGCCATCAAAGAACAAAAAACGATACTCATTAATGTCCAGCAAAAAAGGATAACATGCTTGTGCAGAAGCTAAAATTTCATGTATGGCAATTGGCAAGTATATGTACTGCAGCCAAAGGAAATGACTTGTTATACCTCATAACTCTATTGACTCACAAGAAGCAACAAAAACAAATACACTATTTGACCAATTACAGAGGTCGAAAGCAACTTCACTAAATCCAAATGCCTAACCCTAGCTCTGCCATAATGCATTTGAAAATACTTCCGGCGCTTCAAATTAATTGCAACATTTGCTAAATTTCTTCTTCTTCTTCTTGCGCTGCACCTTAATCCCAAAGCAATGGCACGAGGACTTCCCAAAAGGTCACCCATCGTAGTACTATTCTCGGCCAACCACAGGGTCAGAGGGGTTGGCGGTATGGCAACACAAGGACTTCCCAGGAGGTCACCCATCCTAGTACTATTCTCGTCCAACAATGCGCCTGGATGTGACATATTTTTACGCTGGCTGTCATAGGCCAACATTTGCTAAATTTGATTGCTTCAAATTATTTTTAGCCTTTTTGTTACTCAAAATGGTAATTTTTTTGACAAAATAACCTCACTATCGTCACCTACAAAAATATCTAACTTATCTTAATACCCTTTTCTTGTAGTCCTACTTTGGACCCTATTCTTTTGGACTTACTTTCTAAAATTTCAGTTCAATTCAGTATAGAGAAATTCAGTTCAATAGAATTCAACTGAGTCTAGGATTTAGTTCAAACAAATTCAATTCAGTTCAGTTTAGATTCATTGCTTCCAAAACAACATGGCATTTCCCTCTCATTTTGCTACCTACTTATAATTTATATACCCTTACTATTTTAATTACTCATTTCCAAATTTTACCTAAATATACGTGCCTATCAAACTCGATGCAAAATAATTCGAAGTGGAGAAAGTACAAAAAATTATTCTCCACTTCAAAAAAAAATATCATAGGCAGATCCAAGGTAAAATCAGGGTAAGATTGAGCTCCCATCTATACAATATATTAAAAGGTGCGCGAAGCATCAGTTATGCGACACGTAAGCTGACACACAAGCATCATCTCTTACCTGAGTTATGCCACATATGCAATATTTCCATGTAGGATTTTAGTTTGGGTGTTTAATTATTAAAAAAATGTTCATAGTGAGGTTCAAACTCGAAACTATAACACATTAATAGTATACACTTACCAACTCACCCAACATTCATTATTATCTCAAATTCCACTATTTTAAAACTTATTGTTTTATTGTTCGAGTACACTTAATGTTAGTTTATTATCTAACAATAAATTTAATAAGTTTCTAAATCCCTTATTTTTTAGGCGCAAACAAAAGAGACAATATTACTATTAATAAGGCAAAAGCTGGGCGTTGGATAAGATTTAATAATAATACTTACCTTCCATGGTAACTATTTGACAAAAAAATTAAATTTAAATCACTAATCCATACTAATTATTCATATTATTGTTCCTATAAAAAAATATTAATATTACTGTTACAAGTTTTACCATCATTATAAAATATCTTTTGTCATATTTAAATCAAGGGAAACAATGGTAGTAAGAACAACAACACCAATAACAATACTTTTTTAATTTTACAAATATTTTTTAAATTCAAAAGACTCGCACAAATTTCTTCAAAAGGAAAAATGATGTGCATTTTTTTCATTTCAAATATTAAGTAATTACTCGCCACAACATAACGTTACAATTATTAATTATGTCATGGAATCTATACTCTTCTTCTAAAACGCATCTTCTAAGCATACTTGAACCCATAATCCCTTAAGTACAAAAGCCTTAAGTACAAAAGTCACAACTTAACCACTAATCCATATTAATTTCATTATCAAATATTCCATAAAGAAGTATTATAAATTTCATTGTTAAAAATTTTTGTTGTCTTTGTTTTCTGGACTTGAGACTCAAAATAAAAAACGTAGTGTATCAATTGTTTTTGTGAAATATAAAATATTCGTTTGTTGTGTTGAAAACGAAACGGAGGAAGCAATGATGATGATGATAACCAATTTTCAATACGATAGTGAAAGTATCAAGTTCCATATTGTACTATCTTTCAAAATTTCGTTCGGTATTTTACAACCCTCATTATACTATATTTCTTTCAAATCATAAAATATATTGAAGATGATGAAAAAATGTATGACCCAGGGCAACGCCCGGGCCTAAATACTAGTTTTTTAAAAAAAAGAGAAAGAGAGTAAGAGATACAGAGAGTAAAACAAAAGCTATTTCCAATTCCTTTTACAAAAATCATTAGCCAACCCTAGAACCTTTATTTTTTTTCTTACTTTTGAGAGTAAGGAAATAGGTAAGAGAATTTCAGTAAAAGTAACAATTCTCATGTATTTTGGGATTGTGAATAAAATAGGATAAACATAGGAACACAAAGCATCCTATTCCATACAAACCATTACCGTGGAAGGGGATGACATGTATTAGCCTTGGAAATTCACTTTAGTAACAAGAACAACGCGATAATTAGTAAGAACAATTCAGTAACTACGTTATTTAATCCCAAACTAATCCAACTGCAAACCAACATATATTATTTCTTAATTCTCAATCACCAATACACAATCCCTTCCCATCTATATAATCGATAAATCTGTACTGCCACATATCAAAAACCTGTAAAGTTACTGCCATTACTAAACTGCTAAGCTTTTTTTGCAGGTTTAACTTATATTTGATCAACTAAAATAACATGTTATTACTTATTAGTCATCCTTTGGAACCCTTTCCCTTTCTCATTGCATCATTTTGAAACCCAAGATAAGAATTCTCACCTGACTCAATTTGTTGCTAAAGATTGAATTTGAAATAAAACGAGTCCCACTTTCCAACCCAAGATAAGAATTCTCACCTGACACAATTTGCATTGTACCGCGTAGAGTTTGAAAATGAAATCCAATTGAATACATAAATCAATAGATAAGTGATGCCAAACATAGATTACAAACCAGAAAACTACAGTACATTTTGGAGTCGACAAAATAAATCAAATGCAACTTCATAGCACAAAAATGCATTCCAATTAAAAAATAATCACATCAATTAAAGGTGAAAATTAACTAACCTCACAGATGATCTTCCACCAGTACCCTTTCTGACTATAGGACCACCAGCTCTAGCAGCGAGAGTAGATCCATACCTAGGATGATCAACTCCATGACCTAAATCATGCATAAATAATGGTCAGCAATTTTACATTTTTCCAACAAGCACGCTAAAAGAGCCAAACCCTAAAAAAATAATTAAAAGAAAGAATTGAAAGAGAGGGAGAGAGATTACGAGGATCAGAAATGGAGTAAAGCGATCTGAGAGATGAGATTGAAGAAGAAGTTTTGAATGAATGATGATGAGTTAATCTCCTAGAAATGGACTGCATATTGTTGTACGATGAGAAAGATGGAGGAAGAAGAATATTGTGTTGATGTTTCTCAGTCGATTTCCTAATTCACTGGCACAGAGCGAGAGCGGGGAAGACCGGAAGAGGGAAAGCTTTAGGAGGGTCCGAATATGAGCACCCAACAAAACCAAACCCAAATTCGTGTACCAATTATTTAACAATCGGGTCGTTTGGTTGTTATTAATAAATTGTGATAATGGTAATGAATTTAAAATATAATTTTATTTCCATAAAAAAAAATGTGTAGTCTTGTTAAAAAAATTATAATTCCCATGGAAAATATATTTTGCTTCTCAAGTTTGAATTTTTTTTATATTTTCTATTGGGAACTATGGTAGTATTGGAAGTGAATGAGTAATTGTGAAGAAAATTAGAGAAATTTGAGTTAAGTAACACTAGACCCAGTAAAGACAATCCGAAATCCAAAACCCGGTCCGAATACCAATCTGATCCGAACCACATTTGGTCCGAAACCCATCTGAATCCAAACTGATTCAATCCGAAAACAACTCAATCTGAATGCTTTTAATCCGAAAACAAATTGATCTGAACTCATCCAATCCAAAGCAAATCAATTTGTTGTTTACACAAACATTTATACACAGTAACGTGTTGGGAATATCCGCTCCCCTAAAGGAAGTGCTGGATAGATTTAATCTTCAATTGGAGTTGGTTAAACAAAATGCTACTTGCTGTACTTAGTTTTTCCTGCTGCTTTGATTTTCTATTTTTTCTTTACTTTATACATCTTATGGTCCTTAGAATTGTAATGACTTGTTGTTTATTTGCTATTTGCTATTTAAAAGATAATTAATATATGCTCCTTTTTATCCTTAAAAAAACCATAAAAGTAAACGTTTTGAAGAATCAAACAAGCACTGATGAAACGGTTTGATCTAAAATTGCCCGATCGGAATCGTCCGATCCGAGTACAATTAGATCTGAAACAATCTAATCCAAAATGGTCTCAATTCAATCTTGGTCCAAAACTTTAATCTGAAACTTAATCCGAATAATACGTTGGTCCGAACATAGTCAGAATCCGAAAGTGGTCCAAAAGTAAATTAATCCGAAATAGTCCAATCCGAATTTGATCGAAACAGTACAATTGTCAGGTCTTATGTACAAGTTGAGAAATTATAAACACTACTCCGGTAGATAATAAATTATTAACACTAGACAATAAAAAATAAGTACAAGTTGAGACGAATCTAACAAGACCTCACATAATACATTTTTCATTTTATGTAAAGTGATGAATTACTGCCAAATTAAAAATTATGAATAATGTCAAAAGTACAATATTTGCAAGAATTTGAAAAAGGAGAAAGTACAACATGTGTTGTGGACGATAACTAACCCAACTATTTGTAGATCTAAAATTGACATCCAATTCAAAGTCATACAAAATTTGCTCGACAAATTAATTCTTCCAGTAAAAAAACAAGAAGCCCAAAACTCTTACAAAGAGATATAAAACCTAGAGGTGTCAATTCAGTTAATCAGTTCAGTTATGGTTGGACCCAAATGGTTTGGTTGACTTCAGTTCAGTTGACTTCAGTTAATTTTTTTTCAAATTAACCAATGCAGTTTTAACTTTTCAGTTTCAGTTCCAAACCAGTCCAGTTATTTTTATTTTTAGTTCAAATCAGTTCAGTTATGGTTTTACCCATACGATTTCAGTTGTTGTCAGTTCATTGTGAACAATTGACATAACAGTTCCGATTGTATTCGGTTTACGTTATGTTTGGTCTTCGGTTTTACCCGTACAATTTCAATTGATGTTAGTTCATTGTGAATAGTTGATATATCGGTTCCGATTGTTTTCATAATTTTTTTCAATACTTCTAAGTCATATACTTATATGGATTACAATGATTATCTTATGAAATGGGTTGATTAAATACAATTTTTATCAATTAACTTTAAATTATAACAATACTAAATTATAACAATATTAAATTTTTATTAGTTAGTTTTAAATTATTTTCTCCGTAAATGAATTCTTGCAACAAAGGATTTTTCACGTATGTCGAGAAAAAAATTTGAAACTTCATATATCTAATTATGTACTTAAAAAAAATTATAATCATTAAATAATAAAAACTACAAGTTAAGACGAATCTAATGGGATCCCACATGACTATATTTCTTCTATATGTACAAGTGACAAATTACGATCAAAGACTCAAAGTGAAAATTGTGAATAGTGTCAAAAATACATTTGTTGCAAAAATTCATTTATGGAGGAAGCATAACAAATTAACAATTCAATTAACTTTAAATTATAACAATATCAAGTCATTTTGGTTCAATTGATCAAAAATTAATAACAGTTTAATTAACTAACAAACCCAAACAATTTATAAGTCATTTCGGTTCAGTTGATCAACAGTTAAAAACAGTTAAATTAAATAATAAACTAACAAAACCAAACAATTTACAGTTAATTTCAGTTATGGTTCAGTTATGATCAGTTAAAAACAGTTATATTTAATCAACCTTTTCAGTTCAGTTGATTTCAGTTCATCAATCAGTTCAGTTTCAGTTCAGTTAAGTTCAGTTCATTTTGTTTCAGTTGGAATTTCAGTTATCAGTCATTTGATTCTTGGTTCATTTTATTTCAGTTAAGTTCAGTTCAGTTCAATTAGGTTAACAGTTGAACCAACAGTTCCTAACCAAACTGACAGCTCTAATAAAACCCAGTGATATAAGAAGATATAATCAAATTTGTTATATGTATGTAGGGTTTAAACACAAAAATGAAACAACCAGTAAAACTCTTCGAGGCGTGTAATCACTTTCCTAAAAGCAAAACTTCGACCCTACGAAAGCACGGGTATCACGAATGTTTACTTTTGAGATACAACGAGGAAAACAATATTATTCTTGCTTTCAAAGAATAATACCCAATGTAACTCAGTATTTTAGTGAAGGTTGAAGATGAACTTTTGAGAGAAAACAAAACACTCTGACTCTTTTTGCAATTGTTGTAATTGTGTAAAATGAATTATACGTAGTCTTATAATTCAAAAAACCAACTACCCACTCACCACAAAGCCAGTAAAGGCAGTTACCACGTACAGCATATACCAAAGACCAAGCAACGTGCATTAACCGAGAAAACCATTAATTCAAACGTCTCAGAAGAATTATCGCGAACGCGCAAGAACAAGCCATCGCGGGCGCGACACCAGAGGCGCGAGCACGACGAAGCTAGGGCGCGGGCGCGCTGCTCACGTCGCGGGCGAGACGACCCTGGGGCGCGGGCGCGACAACCTGTTTCTCCTGTGCTGCTTGCTCTTCGTCGCGGGCGAACGAAATGGCGCGGGAATGCCCAAAACGTCCCTGTCCGCGACAACTTTATGCACATTCCTAAGTTTTACAACTTAGCTTATTTTTCACCGAAATTTTTTTCCGAGCTTGGTAATAAGTTCGTAATAGTACGTATATCATTATTATGCTAAATTATTTCACCCTATCCACATAAATTAGCATAAATAACCATGAGTGTATTCTTAATGCTCTAAATATATCCAACAATCCTCCCCCATTTAGAGTGTTAAAGAAATTGCAACATCATCAACAAAATTCCAATCTAATGCATAAATGAAAGTGTGTCATAACTTGAACTTCCACTTAGTACAATACACGTTCCAAAATCCCGAGTCGGAATAGTGTCGTAAATGATTGAACTACCAAAAACATAATGGAATAATGAAGATATCATACACAAAAGATCAATTACTTTATTACATTACATAACTTAACATCGTAACAGCCATAGTGTACGTATCTATTCATAAGTACATCAAAGCTTCGCCCATGAGCTTCTTGAAGCGGCCAAACTTTGTACTTACATAGGTCCGTCACTTGATAAGCATGCTCCTGTGACCAAGCACAATCAAGAGACCCACCTTACAACATCACAGCTTATTTGAACTTAACCTTGGATGAATAAACAAGTTCCCGAACATCAAGATAAAGGAATTAATCTTATTGAACTTAAGACCCAACGTTGTATTGGGCGTTAAGTTAAGATTCCCTTATTCGTGTTCAAATCAGGCTCTAATCTTAAACCGATTGCCATCCACTACTATACCGTATCTCTAGCTAAACCGCTAGTATCTTTTCATATATAGTCAAAAATTAAAGTGCACCATTGTATAAACTTGACTATAATTTCTTATAAAATCAACTCTTTACCAGCCAAATACATAGCAATAATCTCTATTGTCAAAGAGAAATCTGCAACGCAAGTTTGCTTCTTGAATACCCAAGAAATATCACCTATCCTATGGAGAAACACCCATCCAATAGAAGAAAAATAACTTTCAACTTGCATTCGAATTCCCCTTCTTCAATTGAAAATATTACTATAATACATGATGAATAATTAGCTTTCAGCGTTCCATACTAGTATTACTAGTAAAATTCCAAAATTTGCCCACCGCAAATACAATAACATTCGTCATTACTTACATTAACAACCTATAGCTTGCATTACCTTTCACTTGGTAATAAATTATCTAGTATACATAGGTGTTTAATTCTTATACCCAAGATGACATTAACCTCCCCCAGATCTTACATAGGGACAAAAAACCTTTTTAAAATAAAACATGTCATCTACATATAGTAAAATTATGACAACTTGACCATGATCATAGATTTTCTATATATTCACTTATTTGAATTGTCCACAGAAGTTCATTAGACAACACAATGTCATCAAATCCTTGATTTCATTATTGGTGCTTAAAGCCCATACAAAATTTAATCAACTTAAATTTTAAGTTCTCGACGTTTACACATCAAACTATACCATTTGTTGCATGTAAACCTTTTATAACGCATTACCCAAGAATGCAATTTTATCCTCTATTTATGGATCATAAGATTATAAATAGTTACAAGAACTATAGATAACTTATATTATATTACATATACTAACAATGGGTGAATGCCATTAACCGACCTTTGACCACATGAATAATAATTCATCAATTTCAATTTTCGTTGAAAATTCATTTTCACCCAATAGGTTTACCTTTAGGAGTAAATTAACCAAAATCCAAATATTTTCCTCATGATGAATCTTATCTCATCAATATTTTAATTTATTAAAATACCTTTAGACCTCATGGCCTACACAACATAAAGGATCACATCCCATAATGAAAACAATATGGAAAAATAAGCCTTTGGTCTTTTATTTAAACATACATGAAAACAGGCTAATTAATTTAATCTTAGCCATATTATCCTACCAAATTGTGATGATTTAAATGAATCATTCTCAATTTGAGTTTGATCATTTATTTCTTGATCATAATCACATTGATCAAATACTTAAAATTGGTACTTTGGAGTATCATCCTTTAATTTTAGGAAGTGATAAATAATAATTACCATCTGATTTTGCATCCCTTGACCATGTGGCGGCATGAACCGACCAAATATCATTTGTTCTATAACATAGAACCTATAGAATTTGCTATACCACATATCCTATATTGATGCGCTCAACTCCACTTTTATCCAAATTTTACATTTGGATTCCAAAATTTGAAGTAACTCAAGTTTGACTTCCCTTTGGTACCATAGTTCATATGGGATTACTTTATTCCTTTTTAACATAAATCATTTTAAAATATAACATGTCATTAAGACAACTTTTCCCATATACCATCACTTAAACCTGAATATAATAATATGGAATAAACCATCATTTTCTTTCAGACACACCACTATATTGTAGTGTAAAAACTTAATTCATGTATACTTTATAAACATTGACAATTTGGATTAAGTTATTCACTGCCTCTAACAAGTCTAAATCTTTTAATTGTCAAGTATCATTTTTGACAACATTCGTGAAATTATACATCACAAATCCTTTGTATTAAAATGCATAATCTTTGTCTAATATTTATATATATATATATAATATACATCCTTTAGAAGAATAATTATTCACAACCTTAATGAGGTTGTCACTATTCAAATGATTTGAATAGAATACATGAACAATAGAAACAAATAAATAATTCTATTATACCATAGATTACATCAATAATTAAATTGAACTATGACATGATTAAATAAATTACATAATCCTCTAAACCCAAGGATTATAACCTTCATGATTAATTAATTGCAGTATTAACCATGCAATATTTGCATAACATATATATATATATCTGATCTTATATCATGAATTTCAATTCATCCTTATTGTTCTATTAGACCATAGAATTAAATAATAACTTTAACCAAATTAATTATTTCTACATGTCGTTTGTCATTAACAACCACTAACATGAGAATCATATTTAATTAGATAAAACAATCTAACAAATTATTTTGTTATACACGTACAATTGTTTAAGCTAATTAAATAATCAACTCAAAGAAACTTATAAAATTTTCCATATGCTTGACCACATAAATATTTCGATTGGTTGTTAAAATTTAGTAATAATACAAAATATATATATATATATATATATATATATATATATATATATATTATCACTATGTCAGATCAAAATACATTGATCAAAATTTTATCGACATATAACTCATAATCCTTTATAACCATGAGATTATAATTTCATGATTAATTTAATTACTGCAATATATCATACAATATCCACACATTAGTGGATTTCATTGTAATCCTTTTATTCTATCAAGTCATAGAATATTAACTTTAAACAAATTAATCATTAATTGATGTCAATCTATCACTCCTTTATACCAAGAAGATTAGACCAAGTAAAGATAAATAATACTCCATGACTTTACTTATAGCACCCATACACATGAAAATCATATTTAACTACACATAACAATAATAATAATTGTTAAAACTAGTTAAATAATATCCAAAGTTACTAATTAAGCATTAACATTCATAATGTTTTTAATACAAACTCAAAATTTTTGACACCCAAAGCAACCATTACTGCATGTCTGCATTACACGCATAATGGACATTATCCCAAAGTTAACAAGTTCATGCAGTAAAATGCTCCACTATATGTAACCGTCAATCAATCTCTCTGCAACTCCAACAAAACCGGAAAAAAAACCCATACCAAACTACTTGTGACAAACACCATTAGTAGACAATGGCGATTAAATGAATCATTTGTATCATATTTGACAAATTTCTATGATTAAATTATCATAGTTTTAATTACACCGTCAAAATTACAAATCTGATATTATCAATTTACATTGACAATACATATTTCATGATCAATATATTTTGTTCATCTATTAACAACGTTAATTTACATGATCTTTAATCGACCGTTATGATTTTTACCAATCATCTTTATGACTAAACATGACAATACATCTTCTTTTAATTATCAAGACATCATCAATCAACCTTGATGTTATCATGTCTAAAAAATATCCATCATAAAAATAATTAATAATAAAACACATTATTAAAACAGAAATTCTTACTTGAAATGTCTTCATATTACTCACACTTTAACCATGAGAGAATCCCACCATGTTTGCTTTTCACACTTCGTCTCTTACCATCTTCAAAATACCAACACCCTCGAATTTGTCCAGCTTTTGAAAATTAGCCATCAAAACTTTGATTGTATACATTTTTGAAAGAAAGTTTTTTGCTTTTAGACTGTTATATGTATGTAGGATTTAAACACAAAAATGAAACAACCAGTAAAACTCTTCGAGACGTGTAATTACTTTCCTAAAAGCAAAACTTCGACCCTACGAAAGCACGGGTATCACGAATGTTTACTTTTGAGATACAACGAAGAAAACAATATTATTCTTACTTTCAAAGAATAATACCCAATGTAACTCAGTATTTTAGTGAAGGTTGAAGATGAACTTTTGAGAGAAAACAAAACACTCTGACTCTTTGCAATTGTTGTAATTGTGTAAAATGAATTATACGTAGTCTTATAATTCAAAAAACCACCTACCCACTCACCACAAAGCCAGTTACCACATACAGCATATACCAAAGACCAAGCAACGTGCATTGACCGAGAAAACCGCTAATTCAAACGTCTCAGAAGAATTATCGCGGACGCGCAAGAACAAGCCATCGCGGGCGTGACACCAGAGGCGCGGGCGCGACGAAGCCAGGGCGCAGGAAAACGTCCCTGTCCGCGACAACTTTATGCACATTCCTAAGTTTTACAACTTAGCTTATTTTTCACCGAAATTTTTTTCCGAGCTTGGTAATAAGTTCGTAATAGTGCTTATATCATTATTATGCTAAATTATTTCACCATATCCACATAAATTAGCATAAATAACCATGAATGTATTCTTAATGCTCTAAATATATCCAACAAAATTAAGGCAGCAAAACTCTCAAAAAGATAGAGAAACAAGTTTTTTTTTTTTTTTATTATTATTATTTTAGATATGAAGTAAGATTGATGAGGGGCTGCCACCGTGCCAAAAGGTGTATGATAAATTGATAACTAGAGTTTAAGGGTAGAGAAGAAAGAATAGACAGAGGGACTTCTACAAAATTATGAGGCATCACTGTTATACAAGAAGTGGAAATGTGGGATCAACAATAACAGTACAGTTTGTATGGAATGGGGCTCTTTACACATATGTTCTCTTTCTTTTCATTTCAGGCTACAGATGAATGTTAAGCATCAGTATCACTGAACCCGGTTCGATTCCATCTTTCCATCAACTCTTAATTGAGACGAAAATCCCAAGTAACACCTCATAAACACAGAAAGATCTTCGAAAAGCAGAGGTCGTGTCAGCGCAACGCAATAAGGGGTCGACGACCGTCATGGAGTTGGCACCTTCATTCTCATATGTCCATCATCGGCCGAGGGCTATAGCTTGATCAGTTTCTTTCAGGGGTGACCTGAAGTACACAACAGGTTCAACCTTGGTGAAGTGTGGCTGTACCTGTAATATTCAAGATATACCGCTTGATCTTGAGGTATATTCTCCTACCAATATTGAAAACATGGATGACTTGTTATCCATCAACCGTGAAGGACTGTCAAACTCTGCTACTCGACCTGCAATGATTTTGCGACCAGTGAATCAGCCAAGTTCGTGCTACCGGTTGACACATATTTTTCACTAATACTTGGATATCATAAATACTATTCTGATCTAAAAACACTTTTTGGAACTCAAGTACCATTTAGATATCATTTGTGCTACCGGTGGTCATTAGCTTTGAGTTGGCGTCAATTTTAGAATTTATCATAAGTAAGAAACTTTGTAACGCTCCCTAAATTTGCGTCTACGAGTGTAATTTTTGCCTTAATTTTATCCCACAAACATGATATGTAACGGCACAAAATGAAGTTTATAAGCAAAAGATTAAGCGGACTCACCATCACTAAGGACCAACACAAAATCACTGTCCATGACAGTAGGTATCCGATGTGCGATAGTGACCACTGTGCAGTCCCTAAACTCTGATCTTATAATCTTCTGGATAAGATTATCTGTAGCTGTATCAACAGAAGCAGTTGCTTCATCAAGAACAAGTATTCTTGCTTGCTTAAGCAAAGCACGGCCCAAAGATACAAGTTGCCGTTGTCCCACACTCCAATTTTCTCCATTTTCAAGCACTGCATAACATCCAAAATTCAAACATTAGACAAAACCTGGACATACATGCAATTTTATCAAGTACAGATCATAAAAACTCTGGCATACATGACTACACACCTAGTGAATCAAGTTGTTCGCCTCTCTGACGAATAATGGCTCCAAGCTGTGATTTATCAAGTGCCTGGACCAGAATATAAGGTGCAAGTGATTATAAGAAAACACAATCACATATTACAGACAAAACTAAGCATTTCAGATTGTTCATGCATCTGATTCATAATATATACTCCGTAGTTGGCTAGAAAATACTAATCATGGACCTAGAAGAGAAATTAAATTGTAAATTGAATAAGAAATAAGGATATACAATACAAGAGGAGTAGAGGACAATTTGCATTTACACAGAAAAACCATAACACTTGATTCATGTAAATATTTTACATTTTTATCTATGAAAAATTGCATACAGGAAAATATTAGTCCAAAAAGTAATATATTATACCAGTCAATCAAAGCCATCTCATTCTCAGCAAAATAATACTAGAACGCAAGCACAAACACCACAATGCAGGGGGGGGGGGTCTACCTGCCAAATTTCCATATCTGAATGTTCTTCCAGAGGATCAAGATTGCTCCTGATGCTGCCTTCAAATAAGGATGGATCTTGTGGAATAATACTCAAACGGCTTCGAAGATCATGAAGCCCGATTGTGCTGATATCAATGTTGTCGATAATAATTCTTCCAGCTACAGGCTCAACCATTCGAAACAGCGCCTGAATCATTGTTGACTTCCCACTGCCAGTACGTCCAACGATACCAATCTTTTTTCCACCAGGAAAGGTGCATGTCAAATCACGAAGCACAAGAGGAAGGTTCTCTTTATACCTCACCTGTTGGAACTCTAGGTTAGCATAAACAACTCACATAGGCTATTTTCATTGATCGCCTCAAAGAAAAAGCTAGCCACACTAACGTACACTCACCCAAAGTCAAAAATGAAAAAAAAAAAAAATTAAGCTCACACTAATACAGTACCACATAACATGCAAAAGGTAACAACTAACAAGTAACATCATGAAAAGAGCATCACTGAATCCAAAGCACTGTTATTTTGATTTAGCTAGGGTCCTGTAGATTAAAATCATTGCCAATGCTCCCCAGTTAAATAGATGATAACCACAAAGAATGATACAAAGATGGCACTTTTTTTTATTTGGGTTGAAATCTACAACACTATCCTACATATAATATTCAGAAACTGTTTCGTAGAATAACTCTATAAAATCAACCTTGTACCACCAAAGTCAGTAGTTGCCTTTCCGGTCTGCTAAGATCATCTGAGAACATCCTTATGTAGAGCAAAATAAGGGAGTAAAAACCTCTGGACAAATAAAATTAGGAAATAACACTTCCCCCTTCCCCCAGGCCAAAAAAAAAGGAGAATAACCCCTAGAAAAGATGAGTAAAAGTTCTTTCAGGGTTTAAAAGCAAGCCAAAACAAAAAAAAAAAAAAAAGAAAAGAAAGAAAGCACACCTTCAAATCTATCAGCTCAACAGTCCCTATTTCTGGCCATGCAGCTGGAGGACGACAATTCTCAACAACTGGTGGAGCTTCACTTTGGATGTCAGAATATTGATTAATCCTTTCAATGGAAATGATTTTGTTTTCAAGCTTGCAGAAGCTAAGTATCCACCGCGATAAACGTGCATTCAAATTTAATCCATATGTCACAGCAAGACCTGCCATACCTATTAAAAAAAAGAAAGAAAAGAAAATAAGCACTACAGATGATAAGCCCCCCACACCACACCACGGAGACAAGAAACCTTAAGTCTGAAATCATAAGTTAATGAAACAAGGACCAGATAATGGGTGAGTTCATCAAGCTACAACAGGCATTATTGTTCTGAACACTTTTTCATATTGCTAAGTTGAGTTTCCTTCATCCTATAAAGAAGCCATTATTCATGCTCCATCCAAGCATAGTATTAATAAGCGAGTATTGAATTGTAAAAAATAAATTGTACATACTTGGATCAATAGTTCCTTGTGGGAAGCTCACGAGTAGAACCATGCAGAAAGCAAAGACAAAAGTGGAAAGCAATTCCATGCGCAGGCAAAGCCATTCGATGGCAGAAATGCTGCAGAAAAATGGCCGGGAAAAGCAATCAAGAAGATAAAGATTTTTCTTCATAAAGCGCTTTTCTTGTCCAAATCCTCTTATTGTGGCAGCTCCTGCAATTGACTCACCGAAAAGGTTGATAATTGGAGACTTCTGGATGCTTACAAGGCGAACCAATTCCCGTGATGAAGCCATGTAGTATTTCTGCAATTAGACCAGGTAAACTTCAATACAAAGAAAAATAATACCACATAAATCCAGAATAGATTGAAAAATGAAAATTCCTCCAAACAAGAACATAATTCATAATATATACATGTCAGTCCCTAAATCAAAGAGGTAAACTTCCGTGCATAAATATGGTAAATGACAGTGCCATCTATACATTAGCTGATTAGCTATATTTTATGTCACATCTGATGCATGTATAGTTCAATCTTAATGCAGTTTCTTTAGACAGGGTTTCTCAAACTCATATTTTCCCTTCCCCCACCCCTAAAAATTCCCACAAACATTGTCTTCACCAATATGATCACCATTTTTCCTTCACCTCTAAAAATTCCCACAAACATTGTCTTCACCAATATGATCATCATTGACATTGTTATGCCCCATGAAAAACAGGGTGAGGAAGTCTTATAATTAGGGAGATGCCAGACAGCTTGAACTTACAATTCCTTAGGTCAAATTCAGACACAATGCATTACCTGCAACCATAAGCAAATAATAGCCATTGGAACAACAAGAAGCAACACTTGCCAGGTGACTTTCATCATTACGCCAACTATACCAAGAAGCTGTATCGTTGTAGAAGCAAATCCACCAAGTCTGAAAGGAATATCTAGATCTACAACACTTTGATCAACAGAAACCTGACAGATTGCAATAAATTTGTGAGACTAAATGCAGCAAAAGGAACCATTATTCACATAAGATTACAACTTACATGGGAACACCAAAAGTAAAAGAGAATGGAACAAAGGACGGAGAAATTTTCAGGCACTTGCAAAAACTTACACGATTAAGTATCCGCCCAGCTGGAGTAGAGTCAAAAAATGACATAGGTGCGCGAAATATACAAATAAGCATCTTTATAAACAACTTTTGAGCGGCTGCGAGCCCAAAGGTTGCCACTAAAAGAGCCCTCACAAAAACAAACCAAGAACTCCCGAATGCAAGAGCCATGTAAACAACAAGAAGGGTTACACTACTTGTCTTAGGAGTGTCCCCTTCTGTTTGTGGGTTTGCCCAAGCCATCCACCAACTACTAGCTATTTGCAAAATTTGAAAAGATGTTTGTGCAAGGACGATAAGCGGAATTAGCATTCCTTTATAAGCTGCTGCCATATATGACAGATACACCTTCATGCTGACTTTGCCTCTTTCTCTCTCCTCATCTTGAACAAGCTGCTTTTTTCTAGCTCGTTTTGCCTTCTTTTTCTCTTTAATTGTTTTTAGGTCGGAAGACGACATAGTAGCTTGTACTTCCTTTACCAGACTAACTTTACAGGTACTAGATTCAGGATCAATGTCATCAAAATCATTCTGTGGGCTGGAACCATCATCAGAGTCTTCAGATGTATGATGACCTATGTCCATCGCTTCAATTGCCTCATGGTGAGCATATACAAGGGCATTAAAATCTGTACCAGATTGCAAAAGATCATCATATTTTCCTGCCTGTACTATGTGTCCTTCTCTAAGTACCTGCAGAGATTGAGGAATAGACACTATATCATCATTATGCAAACCAAACAATTATATCATCAAAACCTTGTGACTGCAAAATACTTATATAAAGTTTTCGAGGAAAGTGATGTCCAAAGAAAAAAAAAGGGCATTTGAAAATTGATCTAGCATCCACATAAAAGTTCTGAAATATTATCATTATGTTTCAAACATGAAAGCATGGAATAAATTCAAGTGTATGTTAGCTGTCAGTAGTCCAATCCTTCCTGTAGAAGTTGGAAGGCAAAGTGGCAAACACAAGTTTCATATAGAAATTGAAAAGCTCCATTCGTTCACGACAGTGAAATTACTTCAAAACTAAGTATAGCTCATTATAATTGAAAGTTGATGGTTTCATTTGACTTAAACACAGATTAATGGTACATTTTCTTTACCATATGATGGCTGAATTTATCTAAACTTATTGAACCTGGTTAGAGCGAACTGAAACTTATTGAATTTATTGACTTGATTCTAAAAGCAATTGAAACTTATTAGGCCTAATTAGAACTTGTTGAACCTATGAGACATGATTATATCGAATTTCAACTTATTGTTTGTGAAACGTTTTTGAAGGGGAAGAAGATGCACCATAGTTGCCCTTTCAAGAGACATACAACCACAGAGAGTCCGTGAAGAAAGTTCATGCGATAAGAGAGCTATATCATCTCAAGTCTCAACTAGCAGAAAAGGCACCAGGAGCAGTCTAGAACTAATAGTTATAGTACCTCTAACCAAATGCAGTTATCAAAAACCACTTGTTTGAATTACACTGAATTCCCAGAGATCAAAATGTTTTACTGCATTATTTTCATGTCAAAATAAAGAAACCCACCCATCACCCACACCCACACACACACACACACAAAGGATGAACATAATAATTTTTATATGAAATGCAAAGATCAAGGAAAGTTGCTGTAAAAAGGACTATGTCTGAAACCAAAACTACAATAAAACAGAAATTAGGCTACCATCAATGATAAATTATTCTTTGAATGCTTCCTGAATTCCAGATACAGTAATAGAAAAGGCATAATCAAAGAGATGTTCATACCAATATCAGGTCAGCAGCGGGCAAAAATTCAACTTGATGTGTCACGAAAATCACAGTCTTTGAAGTCAGAGCAGTCAGTATGAATTCCTGCATTGATAGTAGATTTGTTTTTCAGATAATTTCATGTAGAATAAGTTTGACTCAAATATTACTCCAAAGGACATAGTACAACCTTGTACAGAAAAGATGCAGTCTGGGCATCTACAGCGCTAAAGGGATCGTCAAGCAAATAAATATCAGCATCCTGATATAGAGCCCTGGCAAGCTGCACCCTTTGTTTCTGGCCACCACTAAGGTTTATGCCTCTATCTCCAATGATGGTTTGGTCTCCGTGTGAAAGGTTTTCTAGATCCTTCTTCAATGCACAAGAATTGATAACACTCTTATACTTTGGCTTATCCATTGGGCTTCCAAAAAGGATATTGTCTTCAATAGTTCCAGATTGTATCCATGCTGACTGAGATACATAGGCTGCAGAACCACATACTTTGACCTGGTAAAAACCATTTAAAAACAGTCAAATAAACATAAAACTACCCTTAAAGATAGAAACTTCATTGAAATAAAGAGTCAAATAATTGTAAATTTTACTGGAGAGATCCTCAAAAATAAACTTAAGATACAAACTTCATTGAAATAAAGAGTAATAATTGTAATTTTTTTAATGGAGTGATCTTCAAAAATAAACTAACGGACTCACTTGACCACAAGTCTTGGGAATCTCTCCAAGGATGCAAGACAGAAAGCTTGATTTCCCTGCACCAACAATCCCACAGACAGCCACAAGCATCCCTTTCTCAACTTTCATTTCAATCCCCGACAAAGTCGGCCTAATAGACGAAGGATCCCAGCAGAATTCTCCATCCTTAATCTCAACGGCAGTCTCTGTGGTTCCCCTCGGCAGAACTGTAGTTGCATCCCCTGGAATTTCTTCCTCCAAGAGATATGTAGTAAGACGATCAAGAGACACTTTTGTCTGGGCCATCATTGACACTAGATCTGGGAAGTTTCTAAGTGGCTCTTGGAGAATTCTAAAGGTGGCAAGAGCAGAAAGAACGCTTCCAGCAGTGAGCTCGCCACCCAACAATATGGAAGTAGCAAAAGTGATTACTGCCACAAATATGGGAGAGCCCCAGAACATGAATGTGATACAAGCTTGAGAATAGAGAGCTTTCCGCAGCCAAGTAAATTCAACATCCCTCATGCCCTGCAGTTTATCCCTGTACTTATCCTCCCAAGCATGCAACTTCAAAATCCTCATATTCTTTAAACACTCTGAGGTTGACCTCATCCTTTCATCCTTTGCAGCCATTAACTTGTCCTGATATTCTTCTTGCATTCTTGCAATCGGCACCGTTATGAGAATGGAGACAATTGTTGCTACCAATGTTGCCAAAGAAGCAATACCTACATTCTTATAGAGAATAGCCAAAGCAAGTATGATTTGCATGGGTAGCATCCATATATCATGAAGATACCAAGAGTAATCCCCAACTCTCTGGACATCAACTGCCATGTAGTTCACTATCTCCCCACTAGTATGACTTTGCCTAGCAGAGTTAGATAGCTTAAGACCTTTTCTGTACACCATTGCAGTTAGAGCTGACCTTGCATGCATGCCTAAAATGTCAACCCCAATGTACCATTGACGAGTTGTAAAGGTCTCCACCAACTTAGCTGAAAAAAATATCCCAGCAAGTATATAGCCCTCATGGGGAAAAGTCTTTATCCCTCCCAAGTAATCAACAAAATAGCTAATCATGTATGGACCAACATATGAAACTACTGTAGTCAAGCCTGCAAAGATGGCATTGCAAGCAGCCTCCCTCCAAAATGACTTGAGTATAGCCCAAGCTAATGAAGGCTGCTTCCTAGGAAGTTCAGACTTCAACTTCTCCCAATTTAAGGTCAAAATTTTGTGGTTCGCCTTGGAACGGTCTTTAGGAGCAAGAAGAGGAATGTCCTTGAGCTCAAGCGGCCTCTTGGCACCGAGAGCAAGGAGTGAATTCAACCATGAAATGGTTGCCAAGCTAAAAAGGGTAGCACCACTATAAGGGGTAACTTTTAGACACCCTGCCTCTTCTTCAAGCAATGGTTCTTGGAGATCAGAGTTCCCAATAACTTGTATACCACTAGAACCCCCAATTGCTAGAAAGCAAAGGAAACCAAGGGCAGGGGTTGCAGCAAAATTCCCCACAACATGAGCAGACAAATACTCAGACCCTTGTACCAACAACTCCCTACCATCAAAGTACATGGTACACAAACAAATGACAAATGATGCAAACCACCAAACCCTTAACAACAAAGGTAATCTTTCTGAAGGCCTATATTTACAATGCAATATCATAAGGCACATCAGAAACCAAGCTAAAACTTGAGTTGCTGGCCAACATATATCAAACCAACTTGCTACATTACCATGAGATGCTTCCCTAATAACACCTACCCCATCAAATCCTAACAAAACTATCTCCACTAACAACACATAAAAGCAACTCAACACAGTCACTTTGTACCATGTACCAACTACAATTTCATTAAGATGTTCATAGTCTATCCCTTGGTGAACCGGGGCCGAATTCGGGTGAGAATCGTTCTTAATCAACCTCATACGGTGAATACATGTATTGAATTGCCTTGCTGATATCAGTAACAGAAACACAAGCAACATGGCCAAGTTTATGCAGATTGACAACAGTTCCAGTGCTGGAATCCCCAGAAACTCACTGGGTAAACCCTTAGTTGCCATTAATAACATTGTAACTTGGGATGAGACAATGAATTTGATTAATCAACTGGGTTATGACTAAAACAAGAGAGTGTCCTCAAGAGCAATGACTTGAGATCAAAAGGCAATGAATCTGTGATTAAAAGTGGAAGTCGGTAAAAGAAAGAGAAACCAATAAACAACAAAAACAATGAATTCAAGGGCATTTTGCCATCTGGGTATTTGAATTCAGGAATGAAGACACCTCATAGAAACAAAACAGAGAAAATACTACAGAATAACATGGGACACATGAAAACAAACAGATTGTTTTAGCATACCCAGAATTTGTTTGAATTCTTGTGTAGAATTAGAAGCAGAACATGACAAATAAAAGTAAAAAAAAAAAAAAAAAAAAAGCTCACTCACTCAAACATGAATTCAAATTCAAAATTAAACCCATAAAAAAGGACCACGAATTTGACCTGGGTTTATCTTCAATTAATCATTCATTCAACCAAAACAAACTTCTTTCTTTGTATATGAATTCCTTTAGAAGCACAAATTATTCTTTGTTTTTTTTTCACTCTGCAAAATAAAATGGTTTACTGCACAGAATACGAAAGTGGAAAAACATTCCTGGCAAAATGAAAGGAACAAGAAAAGAGAGATCAAAATTTCTCTCAGTTTTTTTATTGTGGTGTAAGTGGGTCTTCTTCTACCTAATTTGTATTCGTTGGTTTCACCGCCGTTGCCGTGTTAGGATCAAACTTTGCATTCAACCCACTCAAGGCTTCTTTTTTCTCTCTTTTTTTTTTTCTTGGGTGTTTCTGAGAGTTGCATGTGCCTCACTTTTGTCTGGTAATGTGAGTGTTATATAGAGTTGTACACACAACACTTGCTATCTTGGTATGAAATATTGAAATTTAATCTACAACTGTATTTTTTGTTATTGCATTTATTTTTAATAATTGTACCACATATATAATGTTTCCTTTTGCTTTATTTCCTTATTTATGACTATTTATACACATTTATGTGTACCCTCATGTATGAGAAAATAGAGGATAAGTATATTTCCACTAATATAAGAGAAAAGATGCAAACTAGAGAAGTAGAGAATAAGTGCTTTGTATTATTTTTCACATGTTGGATTGTATGAGTAAGAACATTTGACATTAGTTGCACCAATTATGGCTTCTGTGTCATGCCAACATATCTCTATTATATACGCTAAAAGGGGCTATGGTGTCCCCCTGGAAAAGTCTTTGTTGCCCCTCAATATTTTCCAAAAATTTAATTTGCAGCACTCTAACCTATAATGGAAAGCTGTTATAATTTTTCAACTTTTTAATATGAAAATATTACAAAATATAAAATTCGTAAAAATAAAATAAAAATACCAAAATTCATATTTTTGAATTCTCTATAAATTGATATCCATATTGATATAGTTTGTCACATAAAAATCTTACATGTCGATTATCGTGGAAATTTGATAGTCGATAGAAAATAATAAAAAAATCCTTTATTTTTGTTCATTGTTGTGGGATGGACTGATGAAAACAAAAAAGTTTATTATGATTATGTGAATTAGTGTTGATTTTTTAAAAAAATAAAATAATAATTTTTCAAACAAACAACTGAAACAATCTTTTTTTTGTTTATATAAATTGAAAGATACATTTAAAAGATCATCGCATGCAAAGTGTGCATAGAAGGCTAGTATGCTTTGATTGCAGATGATGCACACAGTCGTCACAATGATCATGAAGGCTATGTTCGTGCATTGTGGAGAAATTGGGCCCAAAATCTAACATCTAAATAAACTTCTTTAAAAAAATTAGGCGTAATCTTTGTTATATATGTGAAATTGCATATGCCATTTTGAATAAATAAATATAATTAAAACTCAAACCTAAACTTACCAGACCTGCATATTTGAGAAACATGGATGATACTTATTTATGTAATCTTTGTAAAATTCAAAAAGGTTTAGTTCAAGAACACTCTGAAGGTGTTAGATAATGCTTTTTATACATTAAAATGAAAATATATTATAATAAGTAACAATTAGTGGGTCAATTGACATGCAATTTTGGTATTCATTCCAAAACTAATATCATTTAGAAATTATAATAAATGTTTATTGAGAGAACCTAACAATGTTTATTTGTTAGTAAGATCCACACAAAAATTATATGGCACAAATAAAAAACCATATAATATATCAACATAACACTTATGTGTGAGTGATACAGATGTTAAAAAAAAAACGGAATGAAAAAGGTATGCGGAGCCTTGCATTATTGCCACTTGGATAAAAAAAAAGGAAAATCAAAACGAATCATTACAATGTGAGCATGGGAGAATCCAGGGGCGGAGCCAAGGGGGGCTGTTGGGGGCCCTGGCCTCCCCCTTGACCCAAAATTTCTAGTATATATTATATTTAAATGAAAACAAACAATAAAAATATATTAGCTCAATTGGTTTGATTGCTTGTTTATAATATTTTAGACTAGGGTTCAAGTCTCACTAGCTACAATATTAATATTTATTACTCTTTACCCTTTTGTTACTTTCATGCATGTGATATTGATTTCGACCCCCGTAATATAAAAATTCTATCTCCGCCACTAGGAGAATCGATCTTGCGTCTCTCAATTGTTCATATCACATGTGACCCATGCCCAAGCAATCTACCACATCTTTATTTTAATGTTTTCTGATAACATCATTAACATATATAAAAACTTTCAACTAATTAAGAGGGTGAATTTCAAAATGGATCGAAGACTGTAGATAAAGTTATTACCAGCTTGCACACCCTTAGGGACGAGCCTGAAGACACACACTTGATAACAAATGTTTGAGTGGATGCTGGATGATGATAAATAAATAATGATAAACAACTGAAAAATCAAGTGTTGGCATAGTTTTTAAATCTCTTTTTCGATCGCGATAGTGGGAACGGTTGCGGAAGCAAAATTTAGGGGTAATACGCATGGTTTGTGGCCGTTGCAGCCTCATATCTCGGTCGCGGTTAGCTAAAAAAAATGTGGTCGCGATGCGGTGATGCAGCCTTGATTTAATACCATGAGTGTTGGTAGTTGCAAAGAGCAACTTGAAATGACACTGAAATTGTTATAAAGAACTACCATGTAATACTACATATGTTCACACCAAGTCTAGAAGCTTAAGTCCTCTTGAAGAGTTTAAGGAAAATATAGTTCATGTAGGTTGATTCAATGAGAATTTTAAGACTTCATGTACATGAAAATGATTAAGATTATAACTCGCATCATTAGTGATTAAGTGGCGTATGCATGAACACATGAAATGAAGTTAGCAAATGGTCCATAAAAGAGCCAATGTTATACGCTTCTATATACCAGAATTTGTTGGAGCGATAAAGAACAATATCGAGTTAATAAAATAAAATGAAAAGTTTGTTGGTATAGTATATATACTCGAATCCTATTTGGTGTAACTACGACCAATATTTCAAGGTGAGCTATCTTGAACTTTAAAAAGTTAGCATTTTTGCACGTTATGCATGTGTGAATTTAAAGAATATATGAAAATCAACATAAAAAAAATTTATCATTAACATCATAACATTATTTTTGTATTAAGGTCATGTTCTTTCAGACTAAATTTCTTATTTTCATTATTGTGTTCTTTTAGACATAATGTCTTATATTTACTACTACTACTACTACTACTACTACTACTACTACTACTTCTAATACTAAAATGTTGTTACGACTGTTACTACCGTTTTTGCTACTGCCATTGTTGCTCCTACTCTTGTTTTTGCTGATACTACTACTATTAATTATTACTATTGATGCTGCTACTCCTAATACTAATGTTACTGCTACTTCTACTGCTACTGCAGCTACTCCTACCGTTGTTGTTACTGTTGCTATTGCTAGTACTGCTGCTATTGCTACTATAGCTAATAATGCTCCTGCTACAACTGTTGCTACTGCTATTGTTGTTATAACTGTTGTTGTTGCTGCTATTGCTACTACTCTTTTTGTTATTGCTACTGCTACTCCTACTACTACTACTTCTGCTACTACTACTACTACTATTTACTACTGCAACTACTACTACTGTTGCAAATACTACTACTGCTGCAACTGCTACTACTCACGCTATTGCTGCTACTGCTACTACTGCTACCGCTAATACGTACTACTACTGCAACTACTGCTGCTGCTACATACTACTACTACTATTGCTACTGCTACTATTGCTACTACTATATTACTCCAGCTAATACTGTTGTTGCTGCTACTGTTGCTACTACTGCTACTGCTACTATTGCTACTACTGCTACTGCTGCTCTTGTTGCTGCTACTGTTGTTCTTGCTGCTACTGTTGTTCTTGCTACTCCTCCTACTGCTCTTGCTGCTACTATTACTACTACTGCTGCTACTACTGCTATTGTTGTTGCTACTACTGTACTGGTTCTACTACTACTATTGCTACTGCTGCTACTATTACTACTACTATTGCTCGTGCTTCTATTGCCACTACTACTACTATTATCAATACTAGAGGAAGTACCTTAATTACAAATATCAATAATTGTAAGATTATGGTTGTCGATATAAATGGAGGAAAAGAGAAATTGTCATGCTAAAAGAATGTAATTCCGAAGAGCGTAGCGCCTAAGAACTAGGTTTTGGTTGCGATGCAATCTCCATTGTGACTTTGAGGAAATACACATGCAATAGTTGTTCCAATTTTTGCTGGCCTCTTAATCGTCAAATTTAAGCTTAATTGTTTCGGGAGGAGGGGGTTTTAAGGAGACCCAGATGGATTGTCGAGGGGATAGGGGGTAGAAATGATAAAAATCAAGGTTATTTAACAAATTTTTTTAGGAGAACTATTGCAAGAAAGCTTTAAAAGCTCCGGTAAAGGTGTGTATTATGGATAACATGATATTATCAAATTAAAGATGAGCGCAATTTGGGATTTTTGATTGCTACGTAGAAGTTAAGATAAGCAGTATGTGGGAGCATATTAGTAGCATATTGATTATAGGGAGATGATTAAGGAAGGGACCTAAAGATGTCGATAAGAGTCCAATAAGATGTTTTGGGCCTTTGGCATGATGCCAAACTAAGGCGTACTTATTAGGGAAATTCAAGAATAAGGTCTTGTTCTTTTGAAATTATTTTAAGTTGAATTAAATTCCCAGCAACAGTTTTCATAGATTTTTCCTGCAATAGTTTTCCAGCGACATTCTCTAGCAATGTATTTTTGGTGGCTTTTTTCAGGAATAGTTTTCAAGCATTGATTTCAATTTTTTTTAAATGACGACTCTCGGGAAATGTTTTTCGGCAACACATTTATGATGGATTTATTTAGAATAGGTTTCACTTTTTTAAAAAATTAAAATAAAAGCCTAAAAATAAAATAAGAGTAAAAAAGTAAAGTTAAAAATTATAAAATAAAATAAAAAATAAAAGCAAAAATTAAATTATTTAAAATATAAAATAAATTAAAAGTAAAAATAGTAAAATAATAAAAGATGGATATTAATTATTATTATATTGTTATTATTATTGTTGTATGTAGTAGTAGCAACAGCAATATCAGTTGCAGTTGTAGTACGTAGTTCAGTTTAGATGAAAAAAGGCCTAAGTGATCTTGAGTTTGGGCGTTGGGGGAGTAGATGGCACAATTGCCACAAAGAGACCTCGAGAGTTAAGATTATGCCAAGTAGGTAGGCTATTGTGAAAGAGTTGCAATAAGAAAATACATAATTTAGGAGGGACTAATGTCACCATATTCAAAATCAAATGTAATTCCCATTATATTAGTAGATAGATGTTGTGTTATAAAAATGAATTTAAGAAGTGGGAATTGTTTTGGTCGACCCAAGTGCCAGATGTACGTCATACAAGTTACCCCAGCCGCATGAGCTCGCTAGTGGCACGACATAACACGACAACACGCTCATGAGCTATGGGTTGTGCATGTACAAATTTTTTAAAACCTTGCACTGACATGATGGACAGACCCACCAGGTGGTGCACTAATTATGTGCAAAAAAACCATAAAACGTGAAAAATTTATGACTAAGGCATGCCATGAGTCAGCATGACACTAACCGTGGGATTAGTTGGGCATATACTCTTTTGTTTTAAACTTGACACGAGCTCGACATGACATAACTTTGTCTAGGCCCGTAAAAGACATAAACCGTCGGAACACGAGGCACATGATCTGCCCTGACACGGCCCATAAAGGGAAAAAAATGTAATGATGGTGTTACTACACCTTGAGGTTAATACAGGTCACTCAACCAATACAAGTATAGCCCAAACATTCAACATACATGTGTGTAGTACGGACAACAAAGATCCTTAATTATGAAATTCTTACGGAACTGAATTGCTAAATACCGCCTAAAATTACTGTATACCACCTGTATTTATACAAATACTTCCTATAATACCCCTCCCCATTTACCCAACCTAACTACACTTACCCCTCCCCATTTACCCAAGTGGTGGAGCTTGGCGTCGAGTAGGAGCTTGGCGTCGGATAGGAGCGAGTGGTGGATCTGAGAAAAAATGGAGAGAGAGAAAGAACATCTTTTTTTTTCTGAAAGATGCGTGAAATGAAGATTGGAGAAGAGAGAGGGGGTGAAAGATATTAATTGGGGTAATGGTAAAATAGGAAATGTCTATCAAAATACGGGCGGTATACGGTAATTTAAGGGCGGTAAATAGTAATACCCTTACGGAATGAGAGTCTTGTAAACTCGAGCTTATGCGAATGAACCTGGTTATTGGTCGGGTTAGGCCAGGGTCAATCCGGTGCGGGTCAAGTTAGGGGCGATTAAAAATGGTCAATACTCAATAGCAGGTTGGGTCAAAGCAGTTCGCGGGTCATTAGCGGGTTGTTAGTGGTCAGACCATTAAAATACTAAATATAAATAAATTCAAAGTAACCAAATTTAAAAAAATATATATATACAAATATATTAATGTAATTAATTTTGTTAAAACTTTTTTTTTGAAAAAATTATTAGGCTATTATTTCTGGCCCTGGTCGATCAGGTCATGTCCATTAAAGGCATTGTCCAGTAACTACCCTATAACCTTGACTTTAACCGCATTTCATTGGACTATCCTATCCAATAACAAGGTCTATGCGCAAGCATAAACAACATTTACACTAACTTTCCGCAGCCGCTGATATTGTCCTTCGGGACAATAATCTAGGGGAATGTCTCGCGGCTTGTTCCTTCTTTTTAGGCAACCGATCCCCCCTCGTTGTTGAAGCCTTGGCTCTCCGCAATGGTCTTCTTTTAGCTCGTGAGTTTGGTTTTTCTTCTATTTTTATTGAAGGCGATAACCTTACTGTTATCAATGTTTTGCAAGGTAAATTCTGTTGCCCCTGCAAAATTCAGCTTTTGATGGACGACATTCGGAACATCCTCCGCGACTTCCGCGACTATGCGTCTTCTCACATCTACCGTGAAGCTAATCAGTCAGCCGATTATATAGTATCTCTCGGGCATTGGGCTCCTACACACATCGATATAGATCCCTTTATGGATGCCAAATTCTCCTTTTTCTTAAAGAGAAGGTATTGTGTTAGACCGGTCTGACAATAACGTTTTTTTCAGACCAGTCGACTGGACCTGGACACATATTGTTGAATCTGGACACATATGTGTTTAACCTGGACATATGCTGTTAAACCTGGACATGTATTGGTAGACCTGGACACATTTGTAAACATGGAAACAGAACTTGACACATTTGAAACCTGGACACAATTTGTAAACCTGATGAAAAGTTGTTAAACCTGGACAAATGTGGACAAACCTAGACAAATATGGACAAACCTGAACAAATCTAGACAAACATGGACAAATCTGGATAAATCTGGACACAAACATGGACTATTGTTGACAAACCTGGACAAATGTGGACAAATCTGGACAAATATGGACAAACCTGGACAAATCTAGACAAACGTGGACAAATCTGGATAAATCTGGACACACCTGGACAAACCTGGACTAATGTTGACAAACCTGGACAAATGTGGACAAACCTGGACAAATCTGGATAAATCTGGACATACCTGGACAAACATGGACTAATGTTGACAAACTTGGACAAATGTGGACAAACCTGGACATATATGGACAAACCTGGACAAATCTGAACACACCTGGACAAACCTGGATACATATTGTTAACCCTGGATACCTATTTGTAAACCTAAACACCTATTTGTAAACCTGGACACATATTGTTTAAACATGGACACATATTGTAAAACCTGGACACATTTTGTAACTAACTTGGACAAAATATAACTTGAATATGTTTTTTTGCATTTTAAGGCCTTTAGAGGCCTTGTTTGGCGATTTTCGGTGGCCAATTCCCCTGCGGAAATTTGCAGTTGTGTTCGTCTCGAAAAATCAATCAATTTCGACATATTATATGCATCGATCCGGCACCCGAGCGCAAAGTTATAGCCTCCCGAAATTTTTTCACTATTATAATTAGGTATATGGGTCAGCCGTCTGACCAAATAATCTGGTCAAATTATTTGGTCAGACCGTCTGACCCAATACTTTTTTTTCTTAAATGCCCATAAGTCAGGTTGTTTGTTCGAGAGGAAGGGAACCTAACTTGACGCTGTTATATTTCCTTTAAAAAAAAAACATTTACATTAACTTTCGTTGGTAGTTATAAGGGAGTACTAGTAGAGTAGCAGTACATCAGATATCATATGAATATATGATCCAATTTTCTGTTGTACTTTAGTCCATTAATAAGTACTCTTTTCATTTCTTGACGCAATGACGCCTAATTGCATCTTAAATTTAACTTTGAAGTCAATATTTCTCAAGTCTCAACTACCCACCTTAGTCAGAAACTCAGAATTAATACCAACTGGTAATAAAAGTCTTAAAATTGTCATAAAAACTTCTGCACTTGATTGCTCTTAATAGTCTTAAACCACAAAAAGTTTTATATGCTTTGCCCATTTTTTAGTGGGATTGTATTCTTTTTATTTGGTCCAATAAACATGTTTAAATTGTTCTATACTTATTTTTAACTAGCTAAAAAGATGGCTTACTTTAAACCAAAATAGAAAAGCTCTTATGAATAGCTTTTTTTTTTTCTTTTTTTTTATTGGATTATTTTGGCTTGTTGACTCCAAAATTGAGTAATGAACAACTAACAATTATTCTTTAATGCATTTATAAAGAGCTATTTACAACTAAGTTATAAAGCTAACACGTTACACGTACATACACCCAATATTTTCAACTGATCAAAATATGTTAATATGCAAGTGAACCGGCAAACCACTAATAAATAACCATCAATTGGCAAACAACGCTAAACTTCTAAGATTTAGTTTTTGACAAATACATGTTTGTGATAGAGTTGTACATACATCCAATCCATGTGACATAACTGTTGTATTCAAATAATTCTAGTTTTACAATGATAATATACTAAGGGTGCGTTTGATTCGTCTGAAATTTTTTGATCTGATCTGGTCTGGTTTGATCTGATCTGATCTGAAATTTTCAGATCAGATCTGGTCTGATCTGATCTGATTTTTGGTGAAATTTAATTGTACATTATTATAAATGTAAACTATTATTAATATTGTTTAAAATAGAAATAAATATAGTAATAAAAATTAATAATAATAATAGAACTAAAAAAATAATAATAATAGAAATAAAATTAAAAAGAAAAAAAATAAAAATAAAAAAAAGTAAAGAAAATAAAAAATATAAATAAAGATTAAAAAATAAAAATAAAATGAAATGAAAATACATGCAAAAATAAAAATGAAAATAAAAATGAAAATACATATAAAAATAAAGATAAAAATAAAAATGAATATACATATAAAAATAAAGATTAAAAAATAAAAAATAAAAATAAAAATAAAAATAAAAATAATAAAAATAAAGATAAAAATATACAAAAACCAATTAAAAAATAAATTAAAAGCAAAAAAAAAAAATTAAAAAAAATAAAGAAAACAAATTAAAATAAAAA
Source organism: Salicornia ramosissima (assembly GCA_951394345.1). NCBI lineage: Eukaryota > Viridiplantae > Streptophyta > Magnoliopsida > Caryophyllales > Amaranthaceae > Salicornia > Salicornia ramosissima. The sequence goes on from OX596235.1 coordinate 17,255,654, forward strand.
ATAAAAAATTAAAATTAAAATAAAAATAAATAAATATAAATAAAGATAAAAATATAAATATAAATAAAAACTAAAAAATAAATTAAAAGCAAAAAAATAAAAACAAATTAAAAATAAAAACAAAAAACAAAATAAAAAAAATAAGGATAAAAACAAAATAAAATAAAAATAGTTGCTTCACACGTCTTCCATATATATAATGGTAAAGAATTAATATCATCATTATGTATTATGTATATAATTTTCTTTCAAATAAAAAATTATGTAAATAATTAATAATTAATATTATCATTCAAAATTGGTAGTAATTTTTTTTTTAATTTATGGCTATAGTATTACTTCCAAAATATAAGCTAAAATATCACAACAATTCAATTTTTTTTTTATCATCAATAAATATAATTAATCATTAGTATGCATAATTAATATTATAATTATATTATTTTATTTTATTATAAAAATAGAAATAATATTAATTGAGTTATAAGGAACAAATAACAAAATGCTGATCTGATCTGATTTGGTCTGATCTGATCTGATCTGATATTTTCTGATTTGATCTGAATTTTTCTAATCTGGTCTGATCTGATCAGAATTTTCTCAAAATAAGCACAGGAGTACTTATATAAGTTGAATCAAATGCACCTTAAGTCAATATTGAGGTTTGTGTCACAGTGGCATAAGTCTTTTGAACGTTAGGAGTAAGATCAGATCATTATTAGTTCAATTCTCACCATGTGTATATATTTGAAAGATTTATTTTCCTCCCCTTTTAAAATGTGTGTATACTGAAATAAATTTAAGTCGTACAACAACTCTGTCTCAACTCTCAAAGGTCAAAATTACACAAAAAAAAAAAAAATAAATAAATAAAAAATGAAGGACTCCTAGTTCTTGAAATTTCAATCCGTACTTGAGGTCGGTACTTTGAAAAGTTGAATGCATGGAGATGGCCTATATATATTATCTAAAATGGCCCCATAAAACTTTTTAGGCCATTTACCATTTAGAAACAAGTAAAAAGCATGCTCACAAATTAAATTAAACATTATTATTTATTTGTCGTCATCATTGTTGAGCCTCTATCATTTGAATTATTATATTATAATATGACAATCTTTTTATTGATTGTGTGACCATGAATATAATATAATATGATAATCCAAAGTTATATTATGGCCATGCAATGAGTTGGTACTTTTTTTCAAAGTAAAGCTGGGTTCAACTTTGCTTAGCTTGTGACAAAGCAAGATCTCGATCAACCAAACGTGGCCGTCAATGATTATAATAATGATATTTTTGACATTAATATATAATGCTTATTAATTTGCAACTAGCTTAGCTAGCTTACGGAAGCTGGGATAGAATGTGATTTTTTGCTAAGGTACCACAAGTCCACAATATGTCAATATATGTATTTAATTAAATAAAGTTATATATGGCCTATTGCATGGTCCAACCAAATAAAGGTTAAAAATAGGCAAAAGTTAGTCTCAGTTCTTTTGGACTTTATTTTCAGTGTTCAACTTACTCCAGTCTAAAAAAATATATGGTCTTAGTTAAGATATTGTGATCAGTTTGTATGTGACTATCTTTAACATGAAGTTTCAAATAATGTTCTTGGACATACTTGTATACTTATGTATTTCTAAGACCCTAATTTTTTTTGACTTATTATCAGTTCATGCATACTTAGATAAGTTCATTAATTCTATGTATTCAACAAGAATAAATGTGACACACAAACATTAGTTCCAATAAATTTATATTAGCTCACATAAATTTGATTTAGATATAGTCAGGAGCTTTTAGGCGAAGAAAATTTACCCTTTCACAAAATACTTTGAGTCATTTACTACAATTGGTATAAGTTGGCCCAGTAGAGTTGATCCGAGATTTGAAATACTACTCGATTTGAGATCCAATTTTGGTATGAAATGACAATCATGTTAAATAGTATGATAGTGATAGTATCCGAAATCTGAATCCCAATCTAATCCGAATATCACGGAAAATTGCTTGAAATAAGTCAACCTTTTCATGGTCTTCCATATTTAATTAGCCAAACTTTTGATAATCCAAAAATAAACCAAAGTTACCATCATTAAAGCAAAATTTAGGCTATATGACTTGCAACCTGTTGTGCAAGTTAAAGTATCTAACCATCACTAATAACTTCTAGCTCCACCATTTTGCATTGTCACTCAACCCTTTTTTTAACTCCTCATTCCTCCTCCCTAGGGGTACTTATCGAGCTGAGCAGCTCGCGAGCTACTCGAGCTCGACTCGGTCAAATCTCGGTCAAAGCTCGACTCAATTGAGCTCGGCTCGAGCTCGAGATCGACTCGGGATTGTAACGAGTCGAGTCGAGCAACAATGAACTCGACTCGATAAGCTCGCGAGACTCGATATATATATATATATATATATATATATATATATAAAGATATTTTTATAAAAAATAATTATATATTACTCCATACATTTAAATACATATATATAATTATAACATTTCAAAAAAAGTATAATTTTAAACCAAAGGCCTAAAATTTTACTATTGTCCATCCTCTAAGCTTAATTTTTAGCCCAAGGACCAAAGGCCCAAATACCCACCCTAAAATACTAAATGCCGTTCTCCTTTGTAAAAAAAAAAAAAAACAAAACACAATCATCAGCTGTTCACTTCTCTCTTTTCTCTACTTCTCTACCCCTCTCAACTTCTAACCCTAACCCTAAGTTATATTTCTCACAGCCGTTCTCTCACCAAATCTAAGCTTTCACTCATCCTTTGCCCTCCATTGAAGCCAAGCTCTGCAACGCTGCTCGCACTTTCTTTGCAAAACGACTTCTCGAACTTTGTCGCACCGCCTCTGCTTTTCGTCCAGTGAAGCAGAGCAATTTTTGATTTTTTTGAGAAGAAGTAGAGCCAAGATCATCTGTTTTGTTTTAATTTATTGTTGTTTTGTTTTAAGTGTTTTGTTTTTGATTTGGATTATATAATTAGCGTTAATATAATTAGAGTTTTTAATTTTTTTCGATTTTGTTTTGATAATTAGGGTTCGGATACTATTTTGAGCAATGATAAATAGCGGTTTGATGAATATATGTTATAAGATTTACTATATTGTTTTGTTCATTTTCTGTTTTTTTTTTTTTAATTTAAATCAATGTTTTGATACTGTTTTCTTGAAGGATAATAATTAGATTTAATAGAATTGTTTGTGTTGTTATTGCAGAATACAAATGAAAATTTAAAGAAATTTACATCCCAATACTTTATTAATGTTATTGTATTGCTTGTCTAGAAACAAAACGTATTTGGTACTTGGTAGTGATTTGTGTCATTGATATATAGAATTTGTAAGTTGTTTGGAACTATGTAAATTTGACATTAACATTGTCATTTCTCATTTGCTCTTTTTAAATAATTTTCAGTTTTTTTTATGATTCAGTTTTCCGAGCCCAACTCGAGTTTTAGACAATTTCGAGTCGAGCTCGAGTTCGAGTCGAGTTCAAAAAAATATTATCGAGTCGAGTTCGAGCTCGGTTTTTTGGAGCTCGTTAGTTTTCGAGCTCGAGTTCGAGCTTGAGTATTCCTTAACGAGTTCGAGTCGAGTTCAGCAATACTCGGGCTCGACTCACTCGATAAGCACCCCTACTCCTCCCTTCTCTCCGCCAGTCCGCCACCGTTACTCCTCATGCTGTCGTCGCCGCTTGTCATTGTTGCTGTCGTCACTCATCATATGTCGTCTTCATCACTGCTGTCATTGTAACGACCCTGATTTTCATGATATTTCTGCCATGATTTATGTGTATTTATGTGATGTTATGTATCGTTCAAATTTATTTTGAACTATTTATTTTATTTTATGTGAATAATTCCGATTTAATTCGAATTATTTTATTTGCAGTTATTATTATTTATTTTAATTATTATTTAATTAATTAGAATTTTATTATTTAATTTTCTAATTAATTATTTAATATTTTGGGCTAAATTGATTTATACATGATTAGTCATGTACTTTTTGTAAATTAGCCCAATTGATCACGAAAGCCCATTTAGGCCCATTTGTTCCCTTTGGCCGGTTTTTTAAGGGTGATGGCAAGGATTTGCCACTTGCCTTGTGTTCACACCTTAACTAACCTCTATAAATAGAGGAGTTAGTAAGGCTTGAGGATCCATTTTGCTAAATTGCCATCATTTGCTTTTGCCATCAAAAGATCAAACACAATTCTCTCCATTGCTCCCATTCCACACGCCATTTTGGCCAATTGAAACCCATCAATTGTTCATCATCTTTTCTAAACCCAAACTTGAAGATTCATCATCCTTTGATCTTTAAGTGTTCAAACACAAATTAAACTTCATTGCCTTTGATCAAGAATTATTGTTCGGGGTTGTTTGGGTCTTGTTCGTTTAGTGCTGGGTGGTTCGTGTGTTGGGGCCGTGTGAAGACGGTGTTCCGTGGTGGTGTGCGTGCATAGCAGCCGTGCAACAGCAGCACGTGGGTCGTGGATTGGTTCGTGCAGCCGTGCTGGGCAGCCGTGCAAGTCGTGGGTTCGAGTGCAAGAACCGTGGTGTAAGCCGTGTGTGCCGTGCGTGTTAGCCGTGTGGTTCTAGTTTCCTGGCTGAAATTTTGTATTGATTTTGTGTTATCTTCAATAAGGTAACATACTTTCTCAACTTGATTGGCATACGATGTTTCATAGTATAAATTAAATGAATAGGATTGGTTTAAATGAAGTTTGATCATGTTCTTGAGTATGAATGTAATCTGATTTGGTGTTGTTTAAATGATGATTTAATATGATTATTTTATGATTGAATATGTTGGATTTAAGTTCATGATGGTTATGTTAAAGTTTGATGAATTTTGGATAATAGTAAGTTGGTAATTTCATGATTAGATGATGATATATGCGTGTGATTCGAGTGTGTTGGATGAGTTCATGGTTGAAGTTCTTGAATCTTGATTGAGTTCTTGATTGAAGTTCTTGAATCTTGGATGAGTTCTTTATGAATCTTGGTTGAGTTCTTTAAGTTCTTGTTGAGTTTTGATGAGTCTTGATAAGTTCTTGGTTGAGTCTTGGAAGTTAAAGAAAGTAGTATTGATTTAAAGAAAGTTAAAGATAATGTTAAAGAAAGTTAAAGAATGGATTAAAGAAAGTGGTTTAGTGTTGGTTAGACTCGAGATTAAGGCGTAAAGGCAATCTTGAGAATAACTTCGTGTTTCTAACTGATTATTTTCGAGAATCAAGGCGCAAAGGCAATTCTTGAAATTAATTATGCTATGATTAAGTTGATTAAGATTTAAAGATGTAATTAATAATTTAGCTTGATTTCGTAGCTAGACGCCTAAAACTTAGAGTAAGATTCTATGTTTTTGGGTTAAGACGTTGCCGCTATTCCATCCGCGGTATTGGGATAGTTGGAGTCTTACTATGTTGTCTTCGGATGTTGATTTCCAGTAAGATTGGTTTCACGGGACTTGGGAGTAATATTCTCATTTCCTAACATAGTAGAAAGTTCGAATGCGTAAGATGCGTTCGTACGAGCATAGTCCGGTCTAGTGTATGAATGATTGCGCCAAAGATAAGTTTGGATAAGATATTTGAGTCGAGTTTGTTATTGATTGATTTTCGCATGTTTTGATGATTGGTTTGGTTAGTTGATTTGTGCTATGTTCATGTGTATTCCCATTAGGGTGAGTCAGTTATGTTACTCGCCACTGATGGTGGACTGTTGTTTATTTTTCAGGTAATTCTGATGATGAGGTTATTGCTTAGCTTTGGGTTGGGCGAGCGTCGTTATTATGCTTTGTTGTTGTAACGCCCCAGATTTTGGGCTAGTTTCGTGTTTACTTTCTTGTAATTAGTTTGTTCCGGTGCATGGTCTAAAATTTATTTAGACTATTTTAATTGCTTATGTGTAACCATTTTATTTAATGGTTTATTATTTCTTATTTTTATTTTATTTTAATTAATTAGAATTTTATTATTTAATTTTCTAATTAATTAATTAGTTTTGGGCCAAGTGCAAAATTAATCATGATTAGTCATGAATTAGTGCAAATGGCCCAAGTGATCATTTTGGCCCTTGTTTAAGCCCATAACCGGCCCCTCTTAGTGTTGATGGCAAGTTTTGCCACTTGCTTCATGTTCACACCTTAACTAACCTCTATAAATAGAGGATTTAGTAAGGCATGAGGATTCATTTGCTCATTTGCCATCTTTTGTCATTCCTTTGCCATCAAAGTTCAAACACAATTCTCTCCTTTTTCTCCTTCAAATCTCACGCCATTTTGGGATTGATGAACACCAAAATTGTTCATCATCTTTTCTAAACCAAAACTTAAAGATTCTATATCCTTTGATCTTTAAGTATCAAAACACAACCTATACTTTAATTGGTTCAATCAAGATCGTGTGTTCGGGATGGTTTGGGATTGTGGTTCGTGGTCCAAGTAAGGGCTGTATGGGCAGAAACCGTACGTGGGGAGGATGCATCCGGGGTGGCCGTGCTGGCTGGGCAGCGGTGTCAAAGCATGGTGGTCGTATGGTACGTCCGTGCAAGGCCGAGATGAAGCCGTGTTGAAACCGAGTGGTACCGTGTGCTTGGGATGTGTGAACACGAATCTGGGCAGCAGGTTTTGGAGGTTATTTTCGTGTTATTCTTGACTATGTAACATGCTTTCTCAACCTTTTTGGTATACTATGTTTATAGTATAGATTAAATGCATGTTTGGGTTGTTTAATGATGATTATCCATGATTTTATGTATGGTTTATATTCTGATTTTTATGTGTTTATATGATGTTTTGATGAAGGTTTTTCATGATTTCATGATTGATTATAAGTTGTTTTATGATCATGAATATTGTGTTAAAGTTTAATGAATTTTGGATAATTGGAATGGTAATTTTCGAGTGGTACAATGATGTTATGCGTGTGATGTTGTTGAGTATGGATGAGTTCTTGGTTGAAGTTCTTGAATCTTGATTGAGTTCTTGATTGAAGATCTTGAATCTTGAATGAGTTCTTTATGAGTTCTTTGAGTTCTTTATGAGTTCTTGATGAGTCTTTATGAGTTCTTGGTTGAATCTTGAAAGTTATAGAAAAGGGTTTAAAAGTTAAAGAAAGTTAAAGATTAAGTCTAAAGTGATTAAAGAATGGTTAATGAATGATGGATTATGGTTGGTTAGGCTCAAGATCAAGGCGCAAAGGCAATCTTGAGTATAACTTCGATGTTTTAACTAGTTATTTTCAAGAATCAAGGCATAGAGGCAATTCTTGAATTTAATTTAGTTATGTTGAGATAATAAAATGATTAAATGATTAAATAATTAAGTTAGCTTGATTTCATTTCTAGACGCCTAAAACTTAGAGTAAGATTCTTTGTTTTTGGGTTAAGACGTTGCCCCTATTTCATCCGCGGTATTGGGATAGTTGGAGTCATACTATGTGATCCTTTGAATTTCCAGTAAGATTGGTTTCACGGGACATGAATTTCCAGTAAGATTGGTTTCATGGGGTTTGGGAGTAAGATTCTCAAATCCGAGCATAGTAGAAAGTTCGATCGCGTAAGATGCGTTCGTACGAGCACAATCCGGTCTAGAATATGAATGATTGCGCCAAAGATAGTTGATTAAGTTAGTTTGAGTCGAGTTCACGTTTGGGTTGATCTTGTACTCTGGATTATTGATTTGATGTTGTTTATTTGATTTATGCTATGTGCATGTGTATTCCCATTAGGGTGAGTCAGTTATGTTACTCGCCACTGATGGTGGACTGTTGTATGTTTTTCAGGTATTTCTGATGACGATACTCTTGCTTAGCTTTGGGTTGGGCGAGCGACGTTTATTGTTTCTGTTATTTGATGTATTTTCTATTTCTGTTGTTTATAGATAGTATTGGCGTATTGTATAGACTTTATACGTTATTGTTGGACTCTTTATACGTGGTTTAGACTCTGACGTGTGGTTGGAGTTACTCGTATTTTTAGTATTTTTAGTTTGACTTTTGGACTAGTTATGTACAAACTTGTGGGTACTTGTACTTTTATGGTTTATTAATAATATTTCGAGGAATTAGTTTTAATTTCTTAAGTATTTGAGTTGTAGTTTATAACTATTCGACTCGTCGGTTTCTTCCGCGCCGATTTAAGCGAGTCGGGTCGTTACAGTTGTACTTTCCATTTTTATTTGATTTTGGATAATTTTTAGATTGTAGTTTGGACTTGTATACGTTGGTTTTGGACTCTGACATGTGTTTGGAGTTTTATCGCATATTAGACTTTTAGTTTGACTTTTGGTTTAGTATTGTACAAACTTGTGGGTATTTGTACTTTTGGAGTTATAATAATAATATTTGAGGTATTAGTTTTAATTCTTAAGTAATTTGAGTTGTTAGTTATGACTATTCGACTCGTCGGTTTCTTCCGCGCCGATTTAAGCGAGTCGGGTCGTCACAGTTGGTATCAGAGCCGAATAGGTTTTAAGTGAAGTTTTAGGATTTGAGTTAAACCCGGGAGTTGAGAGCTTTACTTTTCCCGAGTGATTAAACCAAATTCTAGGTTAAGTAAAGGGAGAAGAGTTGGGTAGAAAGACTGGGATAAGACCTTTCTATTTCTTTTCTTTCTTTATTTTTACTTGACTGTGGTGGGGTATATGACTGACATTATATTTTTGTTATGTCTTTTGTTGTGATGCGTTGCAGCATGTCTACACCTCACCGGTTAAGTACTGGACGACAGAGGTTGCGGGCACTCGAGGAGGCGATCCTTACGTTGGCGCACCATAGTCGTCATACGCCGAGTACGCAGTCGACGTTCGATTGTATCGCACGTCATCGACCTCCGACTTACGACGGGGTTGCCGACCCGACTACTTTGGAGAGCTGGATCCGTGAGATGGGGAAGCTCTTCGACGCGACGTTTTGTCCTGAGCACGAGAGGGTACAGATCGCCACATATTACTTACGTGGAGAGGCCGATAACTGGTGGACGTTAGCTAAGGACGCGTACTTGCCGTTGCATTCAATGTCGTGGACCGAGTTCGTCGATAAGGTCCAGGAGCGTTTCTACCCGGACGAGTTGCGGTGGCAGAAACAGGAGGAGTTTCTTACTCTTACACAGGGTAAGATGTCTGTCCAGGCGTACACCGATAGATTTACGGAGTTGTCGAGGTTCGCTACGTCTGTGGTTCCGTCAGAGAAGGATCGGGTCAAGCGCTACATCAAAAAGCTAGATCCGAGGATTCGCGTTCACGTGATCAGTAGTGGAGCGACGACGTTTCAGCAGGCCTACGAGATAGCACTCGAGATTCAGGCATCGACGGCTGAGGAGGATTCGAGCAAGAAGAGAGCTCCGGTTCCGACGACTACAACTTCGTTTAAGAAGCCCCGCTTCAGCGCACCTAGCAGTACCCCTCTGTAGGAGCCACGGCCGGCTCCCCACTTTTTTGTTCAAGGTAAGAAATAAAGTATTAAAATGGTCAATTATATTAGGAGTCGCCAATGAGTTTTAGGAATTAAACTCATAAACCATGTATTTAGATCAAAAGAACGAATGGGACACGATTTAGGGACGGATCTAAATAGCACGATTTTGCCCCTTCGATCCCACGGGGATGACTCTAAAGAATGGTCATGCGAACCAAAGATTGAATTCGGGGGCAAGGGTACTAATATGGCGGAATACGTCATATTAGCCCGTAGGCGGCTTTTACTAATTTCTCTCAATTGCTAATATACAAGTTATTCAAAAATAAATAAATAAATAAATACGATTTAAAAAAATAAAAAATAAAAAATAAATCAGCGCAAAATATTTTGACGCGCTGATATAATAGCACGTCCCAGAAAGTTACGCTGATATATCAGCGCGTTAACAAATTACTCGCTGATATATTAGCGTATCAAAAAATTGGTCGCTGATAAATCAGCGTAAAAAATAATTTGACGCTGATTTTTTAAATAATCAAATTTAATAAAAAAAGCATATAAAAAAAATTAAATAAAAAAAAAGAAATTTGAAACTTTTTTTTATATAAAAGATATCAGCTTACATATGAATAAAACGCTGATAAATCAGCGTAAGAAACAAAAACGCGCTGATACATCAGCGTAATGAAGAATGTCGCGCTGATATGCCAGCGCGTAATAATAAAACGCGCTGATATGCCAACGCGTAATAATAAAACGCGCTGATATATCAGCGCGTACCAGAATTTTATGCTAGCAAATTTGAATCAAATTTATTCATTTTTAACAAAAAAAATATAAAAAAATAAACTATAAAATTATGCACATATGTACAAAGAAAATAAATTAATTTAAGACTCTCAGGAAACGTACCACTTCTCGTTCGAAGATTTTTCCTTGAGTGTTAAGTTGGACAGAACTTCGCTCTATAAAACTTGATAAATTAAAACCTTTAGCCAAAAGATGAAATTATTTTCCAAGAACAGAAGTATTTTGATGAGTAATTAATAGTAGGGAGTTAGGAGAAGGAAACCGTGCCTTGTTTATGAAATTTGAGGGTTTTTATAGAAAAATATAGCAGCGTTTTCTTAGGAAAGTCGCTAACAAATCAGCGCGTTTTGGAAAGCAACGTTGATTCGTCAGCGCAAAATATTATAACGCGCTAACACAATCAGCGTAAGTTTCCAAAACACACTGATTTGCTAGCGTGTCGAATCAAAATACGCTCAAATAATAGCAAAGAAATCAATTAATGAGGAAATAAATCAGCGAAAATAAAGAATTGACGCTGAATAATCAGCGTATGAAATATATCTACGCTGTATCAGCGTATGAAATATATCTACGCTGATTGATCAGCGTATTCTAGTTGGACGCGCTGATTGGTCAGCGTATCCTAATTAGAATCGCTGATTCGTCAGCAATAAAATATTTAACCCAAATTTTTTAAATGCCGTAACTTTTGATCTGTAAGTCCAAATAGGACATGTAATATACCGTTTTGAAGCTCTTTCAGTCTACTATACGATTGTAATATAATTTTGAAATAATTTTTGGTTGAAAATAAAAAATGTTGTAATAAGGCTTAATAATGTCCAGTAACACACAATTAGTCAATCTTCTAGAAAAGTGAGTTTATTTATCATCATCGAGTCCTTCTCTCGGGACAGGGGACTAAATCTGGTGTCAACAGTTAGCCCCCACTTTGATTGAGTCTGAGTAAGACGTCAATCAAAGTATGCTCGAATCGCTTTTCGAGACTTTAGATTCGGAACCAAGGGCTCCTAAAAATACCGATGGGCGAGTGAAAGTTTTAGAAAGCGGGTGGCTTCCAAAACATAACTAAAAAATTATCCTTTAATTTTGGAAAACAAAAAAATCTTTTTCTAAGTAATCAATTTCTTTGAAAGAAATCGACAGATAGAAAATTTTATAAAAAAAAGAAATAGAAGAAGTAATAATTCGCTCATTTATTGAAAGAAAATTTAGCAGATTCGTTCATCTACTAAAGAGAGAAAAAATTTGAGAAAAAATGAGTAGACTTGCTTATAGTAAATTCGCTTATTCACTACAAGTTTTAGCAAAAGATAGTAAATTCGTTTATTTACTAAAAAGTTGAGCAAAAGATAGTAAATTCGCTTATTTACTATAAATTGTAGAAAAGTAAGTAAATTCGCTTATTTACTTAGAGTTTTGAAAAAAGGTAGTAAATTCGTTTATTTACTAAAACTTGAGCAAAAGATAGTAAATTCGCTTATTTACTATAAGTTGTAGGAAAGTAAGTAAATTCGCTTATTTACTTAAAGTTTTGAAAAAGGTAATAAATTCGCTTATTTAAAATTTTTAGCAACAGGTAGTAAATTCGTTTATTTACTATAAGTTTAGAAAAAGTTAGCAAATTCGCCTATTTACTAAAAGTTGAGAAAAAGATAGTAAATTCGCTCATTTACTATAAAGTAAGTAAATTCACTTATTTACTAAAAGTTTAGCAAAAGATAGTAAATTCGCTTATTTACTATAAGTTGTAGCAAAGTTAGTAAATTCGTTTATTTACTAAAAGTTTGAGCAAAAGATAGTAAATTCGCTTATTTACTAAAAAGTTTAGGAAAAGTTAGTAAATCCGCTTATTTACTTAAAGTTTAGTAAAAGGTAGTAAATTCGCTTATTTACTTAAAAGTTGAGCAAAAGATAGTAAATTCGCTTATTTACTATAAATTGTAGAAAAGAAAAGTAAGTAAATTCGCTTATTTACTATAAATTATAGAAAAGAAAAGTAAGTAAATTTGCTTATTTACTTAAAATTTCGGGGGAAAAAATTAGTAAATTCGTTTATTTACTAAAAAGTTGAGCAAAAGATAGTAAATTCGCTTATTTACTATAAATTATAGAAAAGTAAGTAAATTCACTTATTTACTTAGAGTTTTGAAAAAGGTAGTAAATTCGTTTATTTACTACGAGCTTAGCAAAAGATAGTAAATTCGCTTATTTGCTATAAGTTGTAACAAAGTGAGTAAATTCGCTTATTTACTCTTAAAGTTTAGTAAAATGTAGTAAATTTGCTTATTTACTAAAAGAAATTAGCAAAAGATAGTAAATTCGCTTATTTATTATAAGTTGCAGCAAAGTAAGTAAATTCGCTTATTTACTTAAAGTTTAGAAAAAATGTTGTAAATTCGTTTATTTACTAAAAATTGAGCAAAAGATACTAAACTCCCTTATTTACTAAAAGATTAGAAAAAAACAATTGTAGTAAAATTTGTTTATTAACTACGAATGTAGCTAGAAAAAAAAAATAATAATAATAATAATAAATTAGCTAATGGATATAGTAAGTAAAAAGGAAAAAAAAAAAAGAAAGAAAAAAAGTAATAATAATAATAAGGAGAAAAGGACAAATGAAGGACAAAATGAAAAAAGGAAAAAATTAAATAAAAAAATGAAAAAAGAAAAAAGAAATAAAAAAGTAAATGAGCATGCAGCAAGATAAGAAAGAACATAAGAAAGAAAATGAGAAAGAAGGAAAGAAAATGAGAAAGAAGGAAACAACCTGTACATTATCAACGCAAGTTTAGACCTTTTAGTCAGCGAGCAAATGTTTAATCCGCTGACGAATCAGCGCGAAGTACAAAAGCATGCTGAGTCATCAGCGTGTTCAAAAGATTTGCGCTGAAGTTTCAGCGATTCTTAATATGACTCGCTGTTTTTTTTTTTTTTTTATTTTTTGGAAAATCTAAATTTGTTATCTTCAACCTCCATTTTTCACCACTGTTGCTAGATTAAAGCTTTTGAGTTAAATTGTAAAATTCAACTAACAATTGCCCTTTTACTCCAATGGAGATTTTTAAGCACTACTTGTGTGTAGTTTGTATCTTGAACTTATCATGTTTAATTGCTCAAAAAATGTTGCCCCATGTATAAATAGGTTGAATGGATGAAGAATTTGAGGTTTATTTTGGCATTTTGAGCATTTTTAGACCCTTTAGCCTTAAAAATCCTATACGGGATTTTTTTTGGGCCTTTGAAAGTTTGAAGTAAAAGTGCTCCAAATCTTGTTTAATTGAGATTAATGATTTGTGTTGTGAAGTAAAGTGCTTCAAATCCCATTAAGTTGATATTAAAAAAAATATCTAAATTATATGTAACAATGTGCTACATGTAAATTAAATAAGAGGTTTAATTGTTTCTTAAATATTTAGAAAGTAGTGTGCTTTCTATATTTGCAGTAGGAGATGTCTACATCTTTTCTGGAGGAAATTGATCATAAAAAACCAAGGAAGATATCTGTAAAATTGTAACGACCCGACTCGCTTAAATCGGCGCGGAAGAAACCGACGAGTCGAATAGTTAGAAACTACAACTCAAAATACTTAAGAAATAAAACTAATTCCTCAAATATTATTATTAAGCCAAAAACGTACAAATACCCACAAGTTTGTACATAAACTAGGCCAAAAGTCAAACTAAAATGCTAAAATACGAGTAACTCCAACCACACGTCAGAGTCTAAACAATGTATAAAAGAGTCCAACAATAACGTATAAAGTCTATACAATACGCCAATACTATCTAAAAACAACAGAAACAGAAAGTACATCCAAAACAACAATAAACGTCGCTTGCCCAACCCAAAGCTAAGCAAGAGTATCATCATCAGAAATATCTGAAAAATATACAACAGTCCACCATCAGTGGCGAGTAACATAACTGACTCACCCTAATGGGAATACACATGCACATAGCATAAATTAAATAAACAATATCATTAAACAAAGTACGAGAACAACCCAAAACGTGAACTCGACTCAAACCAACCTAATCAACTATCTTTGGCGCAATCATCCATATTCTAGACCAGACTGTGCTCGTACGAATGCATCTTACGCATTCGAACTTTCTACTATGCTCGGATTTGAGAATCTTACTCCCAAACCCCATGAAACCAATCTTACTGGAAATCCATGTCCCGTGAAACCAATCTTACTGGAAATTCACAAAGATCACATAGTATGACTCCAACTATCCCAATACCGCGGATGGAATAGGGGCAACGTCTTAACCCAAATACAATGAATCTTACTCAAAGTATCAGGCGTCTAAAAATGAAATCAAGCTAACTGAATTAATTAATCATTTAATCATGTTAATCACGTTATTCATTTTATTATCTCAACCTAACTAAATTATATTCAAGAATTGCCTCAATGCCTTGATTCTTGAAAATAACTAGTTAAAATATCGAAGTTATACTCAAGATTGCCTCTATGCCTTGATCTTGAGTCTAACCAACCTTAATCCATCATTCAATAATCATTCTTTAATCATATTAGACACTTTCTTTAACTCTCTTTATCATTTAAACCATTTTCCTTAACTTTCAAGATTCATCCAAGAACTAAAAAAGACTCATCAAGAACTCATAAAGAACTCAAAGAACTCATAAAGAACTCATTCAAGATTCAAGATCTTCAATCAAGAACTCAATCAAGATTCAAGAACTCAATCAAGAACTCATCCAAACTCATTCAAACCACACGCATAATCAACATAAAAACCATTCGAAATCATCCTTTCAATTATCCAAAATTAACCAAACTTTAACACATTAATCATGATTATATTACAACATATAATCAATCATAAAATCATGAAAAACCTTTATCAAAACCTCATAAAATCACTTAAAAATCAGAATACAAATCATACATAAAATCATGAATAATCAACAATAAACAACCCAAACATGCATTTAATTCATACTATAAACATAGTATACCGAATAGGTTGAGAAAGCATGTTACCTTATTGAGGATAACACACAAAATTAATGCAAAATGTTGCTGCCCGGAACAAGGCACACACGGCCACGCAACACGGCAACCACACGCACACACGGCCTGCACCACCACGGACCACCTTGGCACGGCTGCTCAGCACGGCTGCCCACTGCACGGCTCCACACGAACCACCACCCTTGTACGGTCTTCAACACGGCACACCACCACGAACCCACACACGAACACGATCAAACCAAACCCGAACCAACGATCTTGATTAAAATAATTGGGTTTAGATTGTGTTTAGGATACTTAAAGATCAATAGACTTTGAATCTTTAAGTTTAAGGTTAGAAATTGGTGAACAAATTGATGGGGGTTTATAGCCAAAATGGCGTGTGAGATAGAGCAAATGGGAGAGAGTTTATGTTTGAATTTGATGGCAAGAGCATTAGATGGCAAAGTGGACAAAATGATCTTAAGGCTCACTAACCACTCCTATTTATAGAAGTTGGTTAAGTGTGAAAACAAAGCAAGTGGCAAAACTTGCCATGCACCAAGGAGAGGGCCGGCCATCAAGGGCAATTGGGCCTAAAATTGGGTTCTCGTGACCAATTGGGCTAATTTGCAAAAACCGCATGACTAATCATGCAATAATCGATTTGGCCCAAAATATTAGATAATTAATTAGAAAAATTAAATAATAAAAATTCTAATTAATTAAATAATAACTAACATAAATAATAAAAACTGAAAATAAATATTTCGAATTAAATCGAAATTATTCACATAAAATAAAATAAATAGTTCAAAAATAAATTTGAACTAACACAAAAATACACAAAAATACACATAATTATCGGCAAAAATACCAATAAAATCTGGGTCATTACAACCTCCCCTCCTTAAAGAAATTTCGTCCTGAAATTTCAAGGTGCAGGAGATCGCTCCCCATCAAACAACTCCGGGTATTTCTGCCGCATGGACGCTTCCGTCTCCCAAGTCGCTTCTTCATGGTGTTGATTTCTCCACAACACCTTGACAAGCGGTACCTGCTTACGCCGCAGGGTCCTCTCTTCCCGATCCAAGATCTGGACGGGTCGCTCCTCGTAAGTCAGATTCGGCTCAATCACGACCGGGTCCGCTGTAATCACATGAGTAGGATCATGCACATATTTCCTTAGCTGGGAAACATGGAATACATCATGTACATTAGCCAAACTAGGTGGTAATGCCAATCGATATGCCACCTCCCCAACTCGTTCAAGTATCTCGTAAGGTCCCACATATTTCGGTCGGAGTTTCCCCTTCTGACCGAAGCGTACCACTCCCTTGAATGGCGAAACCTTAAGCAAGACTTTGTCACCTACCTCGAAAGCCAGCGGTCTACGTCGATTATCGGCGTAGGATTTCTGACGACTCTGAGCGGCCTGCATCTTAGACCGGATGACTCGGACCTTCTCGATAGTATCGCGTACCATCTCAGGTCCTAAAGCCACAGTATCATTGATATCATTCCAACATATAGGACTCCGACATTTCCTGCCATACAGGGCCTCGTACGGAGCCATCTCAATGCTGGAGTGATAGCTATTATTATAGGAGAACTCTATCAAGCAGAGCATCCGTACCCAAGACTGGTGATACTCCAGAGTACATGCTCGTAGCATATCCTCCAAAGTTTGGATGGTCCTCTCGGTCTGACCATCAGTCGCCGCGTGAAAAGCGGTGCTCAACTTCAACTTCGTCCCAAAGGCTTCCTGAACTGACTTCCAGAAACAAGACAGAACGGTTTTAGGTGTGATGAAAATTATGTGGGCTATGTGATTGTGGAGAAGAAATAATAGAAGAAGTTTGGTGCAAGGATGAAACAAATCACTCTGTATAAATTGGTGGCTAGGGATTGAAATCCTAAGTTAAAGGAAAACAAATTTGGTCGTGATAAAACAGAAGGAGACAAAGAGGAAGCAAAAGAGGAAGAAGAAGAAGAAGAATAAAATGGAAGAAGAACAAATGCTACCAATATATATATATATATACAATGAAAAATGTCATGTTTAAATTAAGTGGTATTAATGTAATACTTTAGGACGTTTTTTATGCGCCTTTAATTAAATTGAACATATACAAGACTTAGGGTGAGTCTTGTGGTTGAAGGACCTTTTGTGAGCCCTTAAAAATTTGCTCAGTTTTTTTTTTTAATTTTATTTTATTGAAAGTCCTTAAAATGTAGGACAAGTGTGGCCGCACCTTATAGAAGGTTGCATACGTATCCAATTCGAGTTGGAATTAGGCCTTACGTAGCTCTTTCAATCTGAGTCATTTGTGATGAAAATTACGACACTTAATAAAGCACACCTCAAAGAGGGCTTTTCCAAGGTTGTATTGTGGCTAGGCTTAGGGTTTAAGAAAGAAATGGACAAAAAGGCTCAAATACCCTAAAATGAAACCCCAATGTGCTATACTATTATATCTTGATTGACTTTCCTTTGTTTAGAACAAATTTATTTTTTAAGACTTTAATGTTGAGGCTTTTTGCCACATACTTTGCATTTGGAATTAATTGAACATTGAAGCCAACTTATTTGATTTATGACTTTCCAATTGGAATTGTTGTCCAATAATAGTCCTAGCACAATTCCCATTCCCAGGTTTAGTATGATATGGGTTTAAAAGAATAGGCCATGTGTTTGGGCTCAAAAGGGCTTCCAAAAAAAAAAGTGGATCACAATGTAGGTTTAAAGTAGTTCAGATTAAAAGGTGACAAATTTGCCTCTTGTGTTGGTGTATTGTGTCATTCATCATTGTAGGTGGACTTAGAATGAGCCCTCTATTTTCAAGGCTTTAGTTAGGCCTAAATTTGGGTTTATATAGCCCACAACATACATTAGAGCATAATATTTGACCCAATAGAATGATTATTTGGGTCAATTTAATTGCTCTTTAATGATCGACAACTTTATTCAATGAAAGTTAGCGAAGATAATGATACATCAATATGGAGGTATGCGAAATTATTAACGCATTTTTATTAAGTTGCATTGTCTACGCTTTGCCGAATATTTGTTCTCAAACTCATTGCATTAATAATATTGATTTGTGTTTCAATTAAACAAGACAATTTTCCTAGTTAGATTTGAAAAGTACTTAGATATGAATCTCATGTTATGGAATATAGAGATAATTAAGTACAATTCTATTGGACTTGATAGCTTAAGAATATAGTATTTAAAGAATGAAGGAAAAAAGAAGGTCAGGAAAAAACAAATGAGGAAAAAAAATTGAAGTGAAGGAGGGGGTGGTCTAAGCTAGATTCGGCTTTCAATTTTTCTTGTGGTTGTCATTCAATTTTTTGAGCTTTCTCGAGTGTACATTCGAGTGAATTTTCAATTTAATTTGATAGCCAATGTTAGAAATATTATCTTTTAAGATTATCCAATCCAAAGAGTATGCATGTGGCACACTATTTTTAATAACCCAAATGGATTATTTAAAAGAAAATGAACCTTGGGTCCATTAATCTAAAACATTTTTGTATAAATGTTTTTTTTTTAAAAGTAGACCAAGGGTCCGTTTCATTCAACACTATCTCATAAAAAATGTGTTTATTGAGATAAAAAAAAAATAGACGAATGGTCTAAAAAAAATTATTGCATAATTCAAGTCTCTCGATGCATGGGAATGTATCATTTTTCATCGTATTGAGAGTGAATTTTAATTTGAAAGAAGAAAATACATATTATCAATTTCTTATGCAAACAATTTTATTATTTACATTAGGCATTTTTCAACATTTTTTTATGCCAATAATATGCCTGAAATAAAGTTATATCATGATGAGGCCGAACCAAAAAAAAAGTTGCCTACGTATCCCAAGAAAGGAATCAGGCCATGCGTAGTTCTAAAATGAAAATAAATGGTTGTTAAAGCCCATGGTGGTTCTATAATGAACATATTGGACTCATATAATTTTAGGATTATTTTAACGAAGAAATCATAAAATACCCCTAAAATGAAGATTACAATCAGCGTATAGAAAAAATGAACGCTGATTAGCTAGCGATAAAAGAAGATAGTCGTTAATCCATCAACGTAGCAAGAAATGAATCGCTGATCAATCAGCGTAGCAAGGAATTAAGCACTGATCAATTAGCGTAAATTTAAGTGTGACGCTGCATTTTTTTCTTCAAATTTATGTATAAAATGGGTTAAGACTTTATTTATTTAAGTTCATGTGCCTATATATACTGCAATACGGACATATGTGAGCCCATATTTTAAATGACTTAGAATGAGCCAATGACTTGAAAGACTTAAAATGAGTCATTATTAAATGATTATTGGATTGAATTTAAATTTATTTTTTTTGGAACAATTATAAAATATATATGAACAATTCTTGTAAATGAGCACAAGTGAATGTTGATTTTATTTGTAGCACAAAACAAGTTGGAGGAGTGATTTATTGCATTTACAAAGTTTAGGACCCCTTAAAAAAATATTAACAAGAAAAAAAAATGAGAAAGAAAAAAAAACAAAAAAAAATAATTAGCGCGTTTGAGTATGAAACGCTGACTCATCAGCGTTGTAGGGAAAATTACGCTGACAAATTAGCGCTCCAAACCCAAATGCGCTGACAGAGCAGCGTTTTTTAGGTGAAAACGCTGGTTTTGAATTTTTTTTTTAAAAAGAATTTTTTAATTTTTTTTTTAAAATTTGAATGAAAAAAAAAAATAATAATAAGAGGGAAAAAAAGTTGGATAGTTAGATTCATTAAAATTTTGGAATTAGG
The DNA here is from genome assembly GCA_951394345.1 of Salicornia ramosissima. Classification (NCBI taxonomy): domain Eukaryota; kingdom Viridiplantae; phylum Streptophyta; class Magnoliopsida; order Caryophyllales; family Amaranthaceae; genus Salicornia; species Salicornia ramosissima. The sequence continues at coordinate 17,275,702 of OX596235.1, forward strand.
CTAATTAAATCCTACCTAAAGGATGTACTTAGTCAAATTCTAAGTTGATTTAATTTGCATTAATAATTTCAAATTTCAATTGAGTTGTGAATTTATTAATGCAAATCAAATCCTTTTTTATTTATTGAATAAGGGAAGTATCAGTTAATTCCTAATTAGCTCGAGATTATGTTAACTAAATTAAAAAAAATGACATTTAAAAAAATCATTGAGATTCAAGTAATAAAATCCTATCGGGAGGGTAATATTAAGAAAATCTTTTTTTTTTTAACATATTCGAAAGATATTATTTATTTTAATGAAGTTAACATAAATCTCGTAATTATAAGTTAGGATCCTAATGTCACCTAGACAAACAAACATTACTAGGAAAAAAAATAAAAATAAAAAATAACAATCATATAATTTACAACTTTATGCAAAGTCTCTATGGTTATGGGGTCAAAAGTAAGGGTCCTACATCTAAGGAGTGTGCTTCAACACTTTGCGGAAAAAACCGTCAGATATGAAGTGTCTCCCATCCAAGCACCATGGACAGCTTGGAAATTGATGTAGTTGGGATAAGGCTCCGTTTTGCTCGGCTATTTAGAGGCCATGGGCCCCACCAAGTCAACAGTTCCTCCCCGAAAGGTTATAATAAAAGTGTAAAGCCTAAGACATATTTCAAACACATGGAGGCCAAGTGTTTGTCACATGTATGCAATAATATGAATAGATAAATAAATAAACAAACAAATGAATAAAATAAAATAAAATAAAAGAAAATCAAATCAAATAAAATCAAATAAAAAAAGCAATTTGTTTAAATATAACAAGTATATAAAATTGAGAGATAATTTTCAAGTCTTGCCCTCTATAGAAAATTATCGAAATAATTTCCTAAGTTGTCCCCAGTGGAGTCGCCACTGTAGCAGCCACGGCCGGCTCCCCACTTTTTTGTTCAAGGTAAGAAATAAATTATTAAAATGGTCAATTATATTAGGAGTCGCCAATGAGTTTTAGGAATTAAACTCATAAACCATGTATTTAGATCAAAAGAACGAATGTGACACGATTTAGGGACGGATCTAAATAGCACGATTTTGCCCCTTCGATCCCACGGGGATGACTCCAAAGAATGGTCATGCGAACCAAAGATTGAATTCGGGGGCAAGGGTACTAATGTGGTGGAATGCGTCATATTAGCCCGTAGGCGGCCTTTACTAATTTCTCTCAATTGCTAATATACAAGTTATTCAAAAATAAAAAAATAAATAAATAAATACGATTTAAAAAAATAAAAAATAAAAAATAAATCAGCGCAAAATATTTTGACGCGCTGATATAGTAGCGCGTCCCAGAAAGTTACGCTGATATATCAGCGCGTTAACAAATTACTCGCTGATATATTAGCGTATCAAAAAATTGGTCGCTGATAAATCAGCGTAAAAAATAATTTAACGCTGATTTTTTAAATAATCAAATTTAATAAAAAAAGCATATAAAAAAAATTAAATAAAAAAAAAAGAAATTTGAAACTTTTTTTTATATAAAAGATATAAGCGTACATATGAATAAAACGCTGATAAATCAGCGTAAGAAACAAAAACGCGCTGATACATCAGCGTAATGAAGAATGTCGCGCTGATATGCCAGCGCGTAATAATAAAACGCGCTGATATGCCAGCGCGTAATAATAAAACGCGTTGATATATCAGCGCGTACCAGAATTTTACGCTAGCAATTTTGAATCAAATTTATTCATTTTTAACAAAAAAAATATAAAAAAATAAATAAAATAAACTATAAAATTATACACATATGTACAAAGAAAATAAATTAATTTAAGACTCTCAGGAAACGTACCACTTCTCGTTCGAAGATTTTTCCTTGAGTGTTAAGTTGGACAGAACTTCGCCTTATAAAACTTGATAAATTAAAACCTTTAGCCAAAAGATGAAATTATTTTCCAAGAACAGAAGTATTTTGATGAGTAATTAATAGTAGGGAGTTAGGAGAAGGAAACCGTGCCTTGTTTATGAAATTTGAGGGTTTTTATAGAAAAATATAGCAGCGTTTTCTTAGGAAAGTCGCTAACAAATCAGCGCGTTTTGGAAAGCAACGCTGATTCGTCAGCGCAAAATATTATAACGCGCTAACACAATCAGCGTAAGTTTCCAAAACACGCTGATTTGCTAGCGTGTGGAATCAAAATACGCTCAAATAATAGCAAAGAAATCAATTAATGAGGAAATAAATCAGCGAAAATAAAGAATTGACGCTGAATAATCAGCGTAGTATATTATCTTGCGCTAGCTGTATCAGCGTATGAAATATATCTACGCTGATTGATCAACGTATTCTAGTTGGACGCGCTGATTGGTCAGCGTATCCTAATTAGAATCGCTGATTCGTCAACAATAAAATATTTAACCCAAATTTTTCAAATGCCGTAACTTTTGATCTGTAAGTCCAAATAGGACATGTAATATACCGTTTTGAAGCTCTTTCAGTCTACTATACGACTGTAATATAATTTTGAAATAATTTTTGGTTGAAAATAAAAAAGTTGTAATAAGGCTTAATAATGTCCAGTAACACACAATTAGTCAATCTTCTAGAAAAGTGAGTTTATTTATCATCATCGAGTCCTTCTCTCGGGACAGGGGACTAAATCTGGTGTCAACACCCTCCGACCACGAGTTCGCATAAGGTTTTTGATGGCTCGAAGTGCCGAGGTTGCGGCCGAGACTTCCACCCAGGGAAGCGGTGCGATGGTTCACCCATAACATGTTTTATTTGCAGGAAGGAAGGCCATAAGGCGTCGACATGCCCCGAGAGGAAGCTAGACACTGAGGTTAAGAAGCTTCCGGCACCGACGAAGACTCCGGTGAAGAACCGAGTCTACTGTATGACCGAGGCGGATGCCGAGGTTCAGCCTGACGTCGTATCAGGTAAATTTCTTGTTTCTGGTGTGCTAGCCTTAGTTTTATTTGATTCTGGTGCTACTGTTTCTTTTATGGCTAGTAGTTTTGTCTCGAGGTCTAATCTTCGAGGCAGCCTTCCTGTTAGTTCAGTTATTACTCTCCCCTCCGGAGAGGATTTTGTTTGTCAGCGCGAGTTCCGAGGAATGCCTATCGTGATAGCTGGGGAGCAAGCGACGGCTGATCTGAAGGAGTTTCCGCTGATGGAATTCGACGTCATACTTGGTATGTACTGGCTGTCGAGGTATCGAGCGATCATTCGTTGCCGAGATCAGTCAGTGACATTTCTAGGATTTCAGGGCAACCGAGTTACCTACTCTGGGTTCGTCCTTAAGAAAGGAGTAAAGGTAATCTCTGCCTTGAAAATGAGAAAGCATCGCCAGAAGGGCGATATGGTGTATCTATGTCAGGTACGAGACTTGACTGAAGAGCATCTGTTGGTCGATATACCTGTAGCGAGGGATTTCAGATACGTATTTCCTGATGAGCTACCAGGAGTTCCACCTGAGCGTGATGTCGAGTTTCATATCGACTTAGTACCCGGGACAACGCCGATTTCAAAGGCACCGTACCGAATGGCACCATCTGAGTTGCTAGAGTTAAAGACGCAACTCCAGGATTTGATCGATAAGGGCTTCATTAGGCCAAGTGTTTCTCCGTGGGGAGCACCTGTGCTCTTCGTGAAGAAGAAAGATGGTAGTATGCGCCTGTGCATAGACTACCGAGAGTTGAATTGGGTAACTATCAAGAATAAGTACCCGTTGCCTAGGACTGAGGACCTGTTCGATCAGTTGCGAGGAGCAGGAGTGTTTTCAAAGATAGATCTTCGATCTGGATATCATCAGATTCCAGTCAAGAAAGAAGACATTCCGAAAACTGCTTTTCGTACTCGATACGGCCATTACGAGTTTGAGGTGATGCCCTTTGGCCTCACTAATGCGCCAGCCGTGTTCATGGACCAGATGAACCGGACGTTTCACCACTTACTCGATAAATGCGTCGTAGTATTTATAGACAATATCTTAGTCTATTCGAGAGATGAGTCTGAGCATATGGAACATCTCCGGATGGTACTTGAGATATTATGTAGTCATAAGTGGTTCGCGAAACTCTCCAAGTGTGAGTTCTGGCTTCAAGAAGTAGCTTTTCTAGGTCACGTAATCAGTAAGGAGGGCATTAAAGTAGACCCGGCTAAGATTAAGGCTGTAGTGGATTGGAGTAGCCCGAAAAATGTGGCGGAGGTTCGTAGTTTTCTGGGTTTGGCCGGATACTATCGACGATTCGTCCAGGACTTCTCCAAAATTGCTAGGCCCATGTCTAGTCTCCTACAGAAGGAGGTCCGATTCGTTTGGACGGAGGCTTGCGAGCAAGCATTTCAGCAGTTGAAACAGAGATTAGTCTCTGCTCCGATTCTTACCCTTCCGAACGATGAGGAGGACTTCGAGGTCTATAGTGATGCTTGGAAGAGTGGCCTAGGTTGTGTGCTCATGCAAGGTGGGAAGGTCATCGCTTACGCATCGAGACAATTGAAGTTACACGAGCGTAACTATCCTACGCATGACTTGGAGTTAGCGGCTGTAGTATTCGCGCTCAAAATCTGGAGGCACTATCTCTATGGCGGTTCGTGTAGAGTATTCACGGATCACAAGAGCCTCAAGTACATCTTTACTCAGAAAGACCTCAAAATGAGGCAGAGACGATGGCTTGAGCTAATTAAGGACTACGACCTGACGCTTAACTATTGCGAGGGCAAGGCGAACTTGGTCGCAGATGCGCTGAGTCGCAAGCATCGCTTGAGCTTCAGTAGAAGCCGTAGTTCCGTCAGACTTCGTCTGACATCGATGAGTGCCGAACCTGATTTAATTCAGGAACTGCGCGAGGGTCAGCAGAACGACCCACAGCTAGCTAGGATTCGAGAGGCTCTGCGGCAAGGCAAAGCCGTAGGTTTCGAGATCCCTTCCGATGGTGGTCTGCGATTCCGAGGGAGGTGGTGTGTACCGGACTGTTCTGACCTTAGGAACAGAATTATGTCTGAGGCACATAACTCGCCCTACTCTGTTCATCCTGGCGGTAACAAGTTATACCAGGACCTCAAGGGCCAATTCTGGTGGCCTAAGATGAAGAGGGACGTAGCAGAGTTCGTAGCTCGATGTTTAGTCTGTCAAAAGGTTAAGATCGAGCATCAGAGACCAGGAGGTCTGTTGCAGCCACTACCTATTCCAACCTGGAAATTTGAGTCGGTATCTATGGACTTCGTGGTTAGCTTACCCACCTGTAATGGCTTGAATGCTATTTAGGTCATAGTGGATAGGTTGACCAAGGTCGCTAGATTCATTCCGATGAAGATGACCTGGTCTATGGAGCGTCTAGCGGAGGCGTATACTCAGGATATTATCCGACTTCACGGAGTTCCGAGGGAGATTGTTTCTGATCGGGATCCGAGATTTCTGTCTCGTTTCTGGAAGTCAGTTCAGGAAGCCTTTGGGACGAAGCTGAAGTTGAGCACCGCTTTTCACGCGGCGACTGATGGTCAGACTGAGAGGACCATCCAGACTTTGGAGGATATGCTTCGAGCATGTACTCTGGAGTATCACCAGTCTTGGGTACGTATGCTCTGCTTGATAGAGTTCTCCTATAACAATAGCTATCACTCCAGCATCGAGATGGCTCCGTACGAGGCCCTGTATGGCAGGAAATGTCGGAGTCCTATATGTTGGAATGATATCAGTGATTCTGTGGCTTTGGGACCTGAGATGGTACGCGATACTATCGAGAAGGTCCGAGTCATCCGGTCTAAGATGCAGGCCGCTCAGAGTCGTCAGAAATCCTACGCCGATAATCGACGTAGACCGCTGGCTTTCGAGGTAGATGACAAAGTCTTGCTTAAGGTTTCACCATTCAAAGGAGTGGCATGCTTTGGTCAGAAGGGGAAACTCCGACCGAAATATGTGGGACCTTACGAGATACTGGAACGAGTTGGGGAGGTGGCGTACCGATTGGCTTTACCACCTAGTTTATCTAGTGTGCATGACGTATTCCATGTTTCCCAGCTAAGGAAATATGTACATGATCCTACCCACATTATTCCAGTGGAGTCGGCCACATTGGAGCCGAATCTGACTTTTGAGGAGTGACCCGTCCAGATCCTGGATCGGGAAGTGAGGACCCTTCGGCGTAAGTAAGTCCAGCTCGTCAAGGTGTTGTGGAGAAATCAACACCATGAGGAGGCGACTTGGGAGACAGAGGCGTCCATGAGGCAGAAGTATCCGGAGTTGTTTGAGGGTGAGCGATCTCCTTTGCCTTAAATTTCGGGACGAAATTTCTTTAAGGAGGGGAGGTTGTAACGACCCTGATTTTCATGATATTTCTGCCATGATTTATGTGTATTTATGTGATGTTATGTATCGTTCAAATTTATTTTGAACTATTTATTTTATTTTATGTGAATAATTCCGATTTAATTCGAATTATTTTATTTGCAGTTATTATTATTTATTTTAATTATTATTTAATTAATTAGAATTTTATTATTTAATTTTCTAATTAATTATTTAATATTTTGGGCTAAATTGATTTATACATGATTAGTCATGTACTTTTTGTAAATTAGCCCAATTGATCACGAAAGCCCATTTAGGCCCATTTGTTCCCTTTGGCCGGTTTTTTAAGGGTGATGGCAAGGATTTGCCACTTGCCTTGTGTTCACACCTTAACTAACCTCTATAAATAGAGGAGTTAGTAAGGCTTGAGGATCCATTTTGCTAAATTGCCATCATTTGCTTTTGCCATCAAAAGATCAAACACAATTCTCTCCATTGCTCCCATTCCACACGCCATTTTGGCCAATTGAAACCCATCAATTGTTCATCATCTTTTCTAAACCCAAACTTGAAGATTCATCATCCTTTGATCTTTAAGTGTTCAAACACAAATTAAACTTCATTGCCTTTGATCAAGAATTATTGTTCGGGGTTGTTTGGGTCTTGTTCGTTTAGTGTCGGGTGGTTCGTGTGTTGGGGCCGTGTGAAGACAGTGTTCCGTGGTGGTGTGCGTGCATAGCAGCCGTGCAATAGCAGCATGTGGGTCGTGGATTGGTTCGTGTAGCCGTGCTGGGCAGCCGTGCAAGTCGTGGGTTCGAGTGCAAGAACCGTGGTGCAAGCCGTGTGTGCCGTGCGTGTTAGCCGTGTGGTTCTAGTTTCCGGGCTGAATTTTGTATTGATTTTGTGTTATCTTCAATAAGGTAACATACTTTCTCAACTTGTTTGGCATACGATGTTTCATAGTATAAATTAAATGAATAGGATTGGTTTAAATGAAGTTTGATCATGTTCTTGAGTATGAATGTAATCTGATTTGGTGTTGTTTAAATGATGATTTGATGATTTAATATGATTATTTTATGATTGAATATGTTGGATTTAAGTTCATGATGGTTATGTTAAAGTTTGATGAATTTTGGATAATAGTAAGTTGGTAATTTCATGATTAGATGATGATATATGCGTGTGATTCGAGTGTGTTGGATGAGTTCATGGTTGAAGTTCTTGAATCTTGATTGAGTTCTTGATTGAAGTTCTTGAATCTTGGATGAGTTCTTTATGAATCTTGGTTGAGTTCTTTAAGTTCTTGTTGAGTTTTGATGAGTCTTGATAAGTTCTTGGTTGAGTCTTGGAAGTTAAAGAAAGTAGTATTGATTTAAAGAAAGTTAAAGATAATGTTAAAGAAAGTTAAAGAATGGATTAAAGAAAGTGGTTTAGTGTTGGTTAGACTCGAGATTAAGGCGTAAAGGCAATCTTGAGAATAACTTCGTGTTTCTAACTGATTATTTTCGAGAATCAAGGCGCAAAGGCAATTCTTGAAATTAATTATGTTATGATTAAGTTGATTAAGATTTAAAGATGTAATTAATAATTTAGCTTGATTTCGTAGCTAGACGCCTAAAACTTAGAGTAAGATTCTATGTTTTTGGGTTAAGACGTTGCCCCTATTCCATCCGCGGTATTGGGATAGTTGGAGTCTTACTATGTTGTCTTCGGATGTTGATTTCCAGTAAGATTGGTTTCACGGGACTTGGGAGTAAGATTCTCATTTCCTAACATAGTAGAAAGTTCGAATGCGTAAGATGCGTTCGTACGAGCATAGTCCGGTCTAGTGTATGAATGATTGCGCCAAAGATAAGTTTGGATAAGATATTTGAGTCGAGTTTGTTATTGATTGATTTTCGCATGTTTTGATGATTGGTTTGGTTATTTGATTTGTGCTATGTTCATGTGTATTCCCATTAGGGTGAGTCAGTTATGTTACTCGCCACTGATGGTGGACTGTTGTTTATTTTTCAGGTAATTCTGATGATGAGGTTATTGCTTAGCTTTGGGTTGGGCGAGCGCCGTTATTATGCTGTGTTGTACTTTCCATTGTTATTTGATTTTGGATAATTTTTGGATTGTAGTTTGGACTTGTATACGTTGGTTTTGGACTCTGACATGTGTTTGGAGTTTTATCGCATATTAGACTTTTAGTTTGACTTTTGGTTTAGTATTGTACAAACTTGTGGGTATTTGTACTTTTGGAGTTATAATAATAATATTTGAGGTATTAGTTTTAATTCTTAGGTAATTTGAGTTGTTAGTTATGACTATTCGACTCGTCGGTTTCTTCCGCGCCGATTTAAGCGAGTCGGGTCGTCACAGTCATCATCTCTCCTTTTTTGATATTTAATCTCTTCTCTCTCTCTCTCTCTTCTCCTTTGATTCGATTGGTGGGTGAGGGTAGAGGTGGGGTGGTTAGGTTTGATGGTGTTCGATTGTAGGGGTGTTGGGTTCGATGGGGGTTCAATTCTAGGGATTGGGTTAGTTATGGTTGGATTATTAGGGTTTTGGATGGTGACTGGTAGCGGTTAGTTCAGTGGTGGCTGGGTTTGTGGGTGGGTTTTGGGAAATGGTGTTTTTGGGTTTGATTAGGGGGAGTTAGGTTTGGTGGGGCGAGGTGGTTCATTTATGACTTATGAGTGGGTTTGTGAGTGGGTTGGGCTGGGGTAAGGGGTGTTAAGGGTGGAGTTCAAAAAAAATCTCTAGTATTGAGGTGGGCTGGCCATGTTTCGGCGGGTGTTGGTGGGGCTGGGGTGTTTGGCTTTGCTAGGTTGGGATGAAGCTTTAGGGCCTGTTTACTTCAGCTTAAATTCATTAAGTTTAGTTAAGTTAAGTTGAGTTAAGTTCAGTTCAACTCTCAATTTCCTTCTCTTATAAAATATTACTTTTAGCTGTATTTAGTTAACTTAAGTTAAGTTAAGTTAAGTTCAATTCAAATGTATTCAGATAAAGTAAACAAGCCCTTAGGGTTTAGATCTTATGGGTGGTGGTTGTGTGGTGTTCGGAAAGTTCTGACTTATTTCTGGATTATAAAAAGCTTGGCTTAATTATGGAAGGTCACGAAAAGGTTGACTTATTTCAAGTAATTTTTCCGAATCTCATTTAGTTCAAAACTTATCCAATTATTATAGGTCCGATATGAATGCTCCCGATCTGAAAACAACCCAATCCGAACTCATCCAATCCAAAATAAATTAATTTGTGAGCAATCTGCTTAAAGATAAATTTGGGCCATTACTCAATTTTCACATCCAAAAATAAATTAATTATATATGAATCTATATTACTATATATATGAATAATAAATTAATTGGCAACTCAAAATAGTAACAATTATAATAATTGCATACACAATATTATTATTTACGGAGTACATATAATTGTTGAACCAAAAGTAAAGTTCTAATAATAAAAATCTTATCACCATTATCCTCGAGTTGATTAAAAATCACTTGATCCAAACCAATCAATCCGACCTGAAGCGATCTGGCTCGAGACAATCCGATCCAGAATGAATCCGATTTCTGTTTGAAACCTCAATACTAAATCTCATTCGGCCTGAGTAGGTCAATGATCCAAATTAGGTCCGCATCTAAACAAAATAGTCGAATTCGATCCGAAAGTAGCCTAAAATTAATATTAGTCTGAAATAGTCTAATCTGAATTGAATAGTCTTGCTAGGTCTAGGAGTGAAACTTATTAGACTAATATATAGATGATATGCTCTCATCGTTCCAACATAATTTAATTTTCTGACTATCATGTTGTTAATATATGAATATATATCATTAAAAAATATATAAATTTTCTAACATAATTTGTGAAACATACATAGAAATTTAATTTTCTAAAGCTCTAGCATAATTTTCTAAAGTTCTAGCATAATTTTCTAAGGTATGGTTAACATAGAAAATTATCTTGAGAGCATAATTTTCTAACTAAAAAAAGAACAAGATCATGTATTAGAAAAAATTCTAAAATTAAAGAATAATTTGTGAAAAACCAATTGGCTCTTAAGATAATCGTGTTAGACAAAATAATAATGCTAGATCAGTTATTAGAATAAGCTCTAACCTTAAAGTAATATAATTTTCTAACATATTGTGCTATTGCCAATTTTCTACTCCTTCCGTTCCACTTCATTCTTTATGTTTCTATTTTAAGTACAGTGTTTCATTTTGATATTTACATTTGCTTTATTTCCTTTTTTGTATGTACTTTATTCGCAGCCACTCATTTTACCACTTGTCATTCTTATATTTTTCTTTAATTTCATTATTCAAAGTTACAATTAAACCTCATGATTGAATAACCCACTTATTTCTCATTTTTACTTCATTTTGATCATCCAATATGTTCCTGTTCTGGAACTTCTCTTGAATAGTCAACGATCTCGGATGTGTTTGATTTGGACTCCGTACGTTCCTTGCTAGGGTTTTGACCTGCAAAACAGTCAAAGGTTGCTAACCCGGGGGTGGAACCCGGGAACGCCCCTCCGATGCTTAAGTCAGATATCGGGAGTAAGGAGTCAGAGTATTGTGAGTTTGCGAATTATGAATTGTGTACCTTTAGAGTGATTGGACTGACCCTTATACAGGCATTAGGTTCCCCGGCTAGGGTTTTAATGAACTAGCAGGGCCTGCGTGTGGGCCTGGCCCATGACACATCGTGATAACTTGGTCAAGGTTTTACCAAGTCAGATGACACGTGGCATCATCTTGTTCGTTGTAGAATATTCGGTGTAGACCTAGCCCTATTAGAATTGGGCCTAGGTTTTGGGCCCACTAATACGGGTTTGACCATCTGGGTGGGCCCGGAACACAAACAATTGCAATTAATATGCTCAATTCCAATAATAACTTATCTATATATTTGATTTTCCTTGATTCACTTGCAAAAGTCAAAACTTAAAGAATAAACTAGAAAAGGAGTAAAATAGTAAGACATATATAGCATGGCAAGAACTAAGAAGGATATTAGTACGTAGTACTTATTAAAGTTGAGGAAAAAGTCACAACAGAGCTCATAATTTTTTTTTTCTCTTCCTCTGTAAATGAATTCTTGCAACAAATGTACTACTTTTAATATTATTCACAATTTCCACTTTGATTGTAATTTGTCACTTATACATAAAGATAATATAGTCATGTGGGATCTCTTTGGATTCGTCTCAACTTGTAGTTTTTTATTATTTAGTGATTATAATTTTTGAAAATACATTATTAGAGATATTAATCTTCAAATCTTTGTCTCGGCATACATAAAAAGTCTTTTGATGCAAGAATTCATTTACGGAGTAAGTATCAAAATTTACTAAAACACCCAAATATATGGATATATAATTGTTTACATATACATTTTCTTTAATTATCATTATTTACAGAAAAGATGCATAAAACCCGCACAAGGCTCCAATCTCAGGAAATTACCTTGACTGGTTGATCGAGCCAGCAGGGGGTGTAGTGAAGATCGAACTCGGTTAATCACCCACAGGGAGTTGAGCCCTTACTCTACCACTGAGTTAAAACATCATTCTTATATATTTTGAAAATAAAATGGACATGGTCATCACATAGACATGGACATGTGGAAATAACATTGTTCACATATAGTTATTGCCTTATTGGTGTATCATCCTCCTAGTGCATCTTTAATTTGAAAGGCGTTGAAAAATGAAAAGATGGGACATGATCTAGGAAAGTAATGAAAAAGGATGTATAGGGGATATGATAAGAACATACGAATGAAAAGTGATGAACTTTAAAAAATATTCCAACAAATAAATTATGTTGTTGCCTAATAGTCATCAGTCGTCACTGAATAAGACATGAGAAAGAAATGCGAGTTTGGTGATCATAAAGTGTGCACTGTCGACTATGTGTCATCTGGTTGTTGACGGGAACCTTATTGGATGCTTTCAAGACTAATATGATATACTGTATACTGTATTTGAAATGAAAACATTAGGTTAAGATATTGTAATTATTTATTAATTAAATGTGTTGGAACAAATTCTAGAGTTTTAATTGTTGTTTATGTTTTCTAATATAATATACCATATACAAAATAAGATATACAAAATCTTCTGTGAGATCGTCTGATGGTCAGACATAAATTCACTACAAAAAATATGTTCAATAAAGAAAATTAAAATTGCCCAATTTGATACAAAATTTATCTTCTTAGGTTATAATGACAATTTTAGTATTGTATGTCCTCATGTTGCCCTTGTAACCCCATTGTATTAGGTTTCAAAGTCAATTTTAGATGTTTTGCCCTCTTTGATTCAATTCAAAAAGGGCAAACAAAATTGCCTTCATTGATCATCAACAAAGGCAATACATTTTGCGTTCCTTGATTTAAACACTTTATTTATTGTCAAATAGGGCAAAGTTTCAAAAGCCTAAGGGGGCAAAATAATCATATTGTCTTCATTGTTAATATCAATGAGTGCAAAAATAATTGCCCTTGTAGGCATCATTAAGTAAAACAATACTCATATTGCCCTCTTTAATCATGATAAGTTGCCCTCGTTGTGTGAGTTTTTTTGTAGTGATTTTAGGTCAAAAAAATACAATTTTTTAGTACAAATATTTAAATTTTTGTATAATCTGTTAAGATTTGTGTAAAAAGTTATAATTTTGTGTTAAAATGTTACCTTTTTTGGCCAGAAAATTACTCTGTCAGACGAAGAGACTTGCCGAATCCGGTATTGCATTTGAAAAATGATAATGACATCACCTCCTTTTTTTTAGGAGAAAAGGTTACAATGAAATTAGGAATTCTTACTCTCGAAGAAATGACTTGATTTATCTAGAGCTAAAAAATAAGAAAAATTAGCTTCCAAAAAAGGATCAATATCGATATCGATATGTGTAGGGGTCTAATGCCCGAGCGATGCAATATAGTCAGTAGAATGGTTGGCTTCTTGGAAGATGTGCGAAGAAGAGGCTATAGTGAAATCTTGGAGAATAGACCGAATATCATCCATATCAACAGTTGGATTTTCCAAGGACAACGGAAATGATCCTGCAAAACACTAATAATCGTTAGATTGTCGCCTTCAATGTGAATAGAAGTATAATTTAGCTGACAAGCTAATAAAAGACCATTCCGAAGAGCAGTCGCTTCCGCCACAAGGGGAGAAGTATTGCCTAAGTAATACGCATGGGCTGTGATACAGTCACCAAGATGGTTTCGAAGTACCACACCCGCGGAAGCAGTATTGTTGTTTGACGAACAATCAAAATTAAGCTTAATAGTACCTAGGGGTGGGGGGGACCAAGAGACAAAAGAGGAAGCCGAAGAAGGGGAAGCATGTTATTCAGAGTCATAAATCATGTTCAACTTATCTATGGAGAGGTGGGTCTTCCATTCTTGGAAAATAGGGTGAGTGAAGACACTAATTGCAGAAAATTGGGAGTTACGAAAAACTAACCTGTTACAAGCTTTCCAAATACTTCAAAGGATATGAAGGAATTTGCAAAGGGAGTCATTCCGCTGGTCATGGAGCAAAGTAAGAAGAGTGGGAAGGGTAGGGCATGATGGGAGCGAGGCAATCCAACGAATAGATTGAATATAGGACCAAATAGGATGAACCATCGGACAATGCAAGAAAATGTGATCTTGGGATTCGCCAGCTAAGGAGAAAAGTGGGCAGAGAGGGGAAATGGGCAAGCCTCGGTAGGTCAAATTTTGACGAACCTGAAGACCATTATGCAGGAATTGCCATGTAAAGATCTATATATAGTTTAGGTTTGATGTCCAATTTCCAAAGCCAATGAAAATCCCATTTGGGGAAATAAGGAGGGATAACATGGGCGAGCCACATAGCTAATTTGATAGTAAAATGACCATCAGGGGCAAGACCCCAACAAGGTTCACCCAAAACTGGGGAGGAAGGAAGCGGGATACCTAAAATAGTGCGGCAAATTTCTGGCGGAAGATACCGAGATAGAAGAGTAGTGTTCCTTGAGTCGTAGGCTATGAATAAAAGAAAATGGTAGAAAATAGTTTGAATAAAATAATGTTAAAATCTTAGCATTTTTTTTACACGAAAATACGAAATACAATGAGAAAATAAAATTAAGAACAAAGGAAAAAAAAAACGAAAAGCTATCTTTGAAGCTCCCAAATGACCCTACAAAGAAACCATGAAAGGCCCCAAATAGAAGATAGGCCAATAGCTGCAATTCTGCAAATGATGAAACTCTCTTCAACGTTAATTTTTGATGTAGCTGTTAGCTTTTGGACTAGGTTAAAATAATAGTTAAAAAAAAACATATTAGTGTTTTCAAATTAGTTGTTAAAATAGCTGTTAGAGGTTGAAATAACTTTTGAATAACTATTGTCTGAACCTAGCAAAGATATCTTTAATTTCAAGGTAGTTTGTGGTTTTTTTTTTTAAGCTTATGTTAACTATTTTTATCTTTGTATTTATTTTGTTTAGATATTTATGATTAATAACTCTATTAATAATTATAAAAATAAATATGATATACTATGCAAATATATTATTATTGTTATTGGACAAAATTATAAATTTTAGATAATGGCTTAGGGCTAGATGTGGAATACATGACTTGACCTGAAACCTGTAACCTATTTGATAATCAGTTTAATATTTTGATATGAAATCGATTCAACCGACCCAACCTTACTTGATTATAATATAAGTTGGGCAAAGTTGCTTGAGTATTGTATTATTATGAGCAAGTATATATACACGTACAATGATATTTAGGGTTTCCTAAATATGCTCACTAATTGATTTACATAATATTCTAATATGATCACTAATTGATTTACATAATATTCTAAAAAATTATGTACATAATTAGTTATATTCTATCACATAATTAGTGTGGGCAATATTGATAATAACGCCTACTTCTAATGAATCAATTAATCAAAGGCTCAAAGTAAGGTATTAGAAGAAATTCAATTTTTTCAACCGTTTCTAATATGGTTTATAGAATGAGTCATTTTTATGCAGAAAGTAATGATGCAATATTGCAATGTTTAACTATGGGAGTTGTCTTCCTAGTTAATCTTGTTTTCTACGTTTTCTAATTCTAGTATGATCTATAGAGTGAGTTATTCCATATGGAAGATAATATTGGCTTATTTATGAGTATTGTATACTATTCCTAGATGATATGATCTTCCTAATTGCTACTCATTAATTTAATTTAGGGCCTGTTTACGTTTACTGAATACAGCTGAACTGAACTGGATTATCCTGAAATGAACTAAACTGAATTATCCTGAAATGAACTGAACTGGATTATCCTGAAATGAACTGAACTGAATTATTATCCTGAACTAAAAACTGAACTGAATTGATTACATCTGGAATTAATATTTATAATAGAAGGAAATTGAGAGCTGAACTGAATTGAATTTAAGCTGAAATAAACAACCTTTAGAATCTCCATGGAATACAAATTTTCATTCCCAAGCTTTAATTTTCTTCTCATTTTTCATTCCCATCCATTACCATTGGGGAGGGTGGTATTTGATGGGAATGAATATTGGTGAAGAAAATTAGATAAATTGGAGCTAAGATAGCACCATCATGGGATTAAATTTTGATTTTCCTTCCAAATTTAGTTATAAATTCATTCCCATTACCATGATTTAGAACCGGCTATCAAACGGGCCGTTGGTTTTTTTTTTTTATTTGTTTTTGTTTTTTCTTTTAACTGTCCACCACTTCTAGTGGCATCTATTCATGCAATGAGTTGTTTCACCGAAAAAGTAATATAATAAATTAAGTACTACCTCCGTTTCTTATTATTTATAACGATGTGACAAGTAGAGAGGAAAAATGTCAAATTGTTGCAAATAATAAGAAACGGAGGTAGTATGAAACTATATGAGAGTTTTGTTTTTGATAGAGTATATGAAATAATTTTGGGTTTCAACTATCAACTTAAGCTTTTGGTTGAAATTATCATTTGACATGGTATCAGAGCCAACGTGACGCAGAGGTCACGCATTCGAATATGATCTCCTAGGCCTCAACTATCATATTAAACTTTAATTTTGGTTGAAATTGTCCTTTGACATCTTTCTAGTTGATATGATATAGTCACTAATTAAATCTATCTATTGATATATATATATATATTCGGGCTTTTCAAATATTATCAATCTTTAATTCTTTATAATAAAGGTCTATAGAATAATGGAGTTATTCCACGCGGAAAGCACAACAACCTAACTACGAGAGTAGTCTTCCAAGATTGTTGTCCATCTTTTCTAGTTTGACAATGATGAGTTTTTTTTTTTTGATAGAATGACAATGAGTTATTCGATGCTGAAAATATAATTTATTAGGTAATCTTCCTAGCTAATTAATATGGTTTCGCAAATTATTTAAATAATCCTATTGGAATAAGTTCAAGTTTTATTTCCTAATAATGCAATGAGTTATTCCATGTGGAGAATAATAATGACTTGACTAATCCATATCACATTTATCTTCCTAATCAACATGACCTTGCTTGATATTAATTAAATCAATTGGAATATATTCGTGTTTTTGAGATGTCGCCCACCTTAAAATTCTAGTATGATGTATAGAATGTGTTATTATATGTGGAAAATAATATTGTTTTTAATTTATATTTTTTTACAAAGGGTTGGAGTTGAAAATTAACGAAGTAATGAACTTGTGAAATAAGCGTGGGATAAATTGACAAATGGGAATGAGACAAGTGTGTTAGTTCGTTCTAAATCATGTTGATGAGATAGGTTCTTGTCTCTAATTCTAGGACAATTGTTACGTTGGTGGTGGTGGTAATGGTGATATTGTTGCTGGTGTTGTTACTTTGTTGATGTCGTTGTTTTTACCGGTGTTGCTGCAATTACTACTAATAAGGTCTTGAAATAATGTGAATTTATATTTGTTGGTCTAATCTGAATTTTTTTTTCTTGTTTGATCTGAACTTATTGATCTAAAATAAGAACAAAGTCATGAAATAAGGTGAATCAATTAAACATAATCTTAGTGTATATCCAATATTCACAATAGCTTTTCTTGTAAAAAATAAAAGTGTAACGATAAACCAAAGCAAGCAAGCAACGACCATTCTATCAAGATCCAAACAAAACTTGAGAGCCAAAATCCCGATCAGACTCCATCACTCCGTTTGTTGTTAGTAGATCTTTAGCCAGCCAACATCCACCACATCTACCCAACACTATGACTTTTCTTCCGCAAAACTAAGTTAATATATAGTTCCCATTTTTTTTCTTAATTTTGTTTTAGAAATTTTCATATTTTAAGAATTTCATAATTTCTTAAAACTCGTTTTTCATATAATTCGTCTCCATTTTAAAAATTCTGGCTTCGCCAATAAAGCTAACGACGACAAAAACAACAACAACAATGAATTAATAAATGGTAATTTTTAGTTTATCCAAATATTTATTACACCAATAATATATATACGTTATTAATATGTTATCCTAAACTTTATCATGAATCATACTTTATTAATAAGTGTTTTTTTAAGACACAGAAAAAAATTACGTAATTAATTAAACAAGAAGAGACATGAATATTTGATACGGAATTTCAACAAACAAATTACGTTGTCTCATCAAACTGAATAAGACATAAGAAAGAAATGTAAGCAAGATGCATGGTCATGATCATAATTGTAACGACCCAGATTTATCGGTATTTCTGTCGTCGATTTATTTGTTTATTTATGTGATTTTATGTATAGTCCGAATTTATTTGGACTATTTATTATTGAGTATTTGCTCGATTTGATTTGTTTTATTTGATTATTTATTGTTTATTATTTATTTTATTATTATTTAATTAATTAGAATTTTATTAATTTATTTTCTAATTAATTGATTTAGTTTTGGGTCAAGTGCAAATGGCTACGTGATCAATTTGGCCCATTTCATTTAGCCCATAACCGGCCCTCTCTTCTTTGGTGGCTTGTTTTGCCACTTGCCTTGTTTTCACACCTAACTAACTTCTATAAATAGAGGTTGTTAGTAAGGCTTAAGCACCATTTGCCCATCTAATCATCATTTGCCACAATCAAACCAAAGCACTTCCCTCCATTTGCTCTCCTTTTTCCACGCCATTTTTGGCTCTAAAACACCATCATTTTTTATCCATTAATTCAAACCCAAACTTAAAGATTCAAACCCCATTGATCTTTAAGTGACTAAAAAAAATTACATTAGCCTTCATTGCTTTGATCTAGTTCAGGTTTGGTTTCCGGGCTTGGTTCGTGTGGGTTACATGTGGGTTCGAGTGGTGGTGCTCGTGTGAAGACGTGTTGGTGCACGGTGGTGCTCGTGTGAGGACGTGGTGGTGCACGATGGTCACGTTTGGTGGGTTCGTGTGCAGCACAACCGGGTCGTGTAATCTGGGTCGTGTGGATTAGTTTCCGGACAGCAAGTTTTGTGTATATTTGTGTTTAATCTTCAATAAGGTAACATACTATCCTAATCCTAGTTGGTATACTATGATTCATATGGTAGATTAGATGATTAGATTAGACCGAAATTGATGTTTTGTACCCATTTCATGCGTGAATTAAGGGGTTGTTTTGGGTGGTTGTTTCATGATGGTTTTCCATTGATTCTATGTATTTTATGATTGATTATGATTAAGTTCATGTTTGGTTATATTTATATTCAAGTTTCATGAAGTTTTGATGCATGTAAGTTGATGAAAATCGTCGTTGAATGTTGATGGTATATGCGTGATTTTGATGATGATTATGAGGATGAGTTCTTTATGATTTCTTGATAATCTTGTTGAGTTCTTTATGAATCTTGTTGAGTTATTTATGAATCTTGTTGAGCTCTTTATGAATCTTGTTAAGCTCTTTATGAATCTTGATGAGTTATTTATGAGTTCTTGGTCGAGTCTTGATTAAAGAAAATTTAAGTTAAGTTTAAAGAAAGTTGAAAGAGGTTCAAAGAAAAGATAAAGAAAGTATAAAGAATGATTTACGAGGTTCCAAGAATGATGATTTACATATTAGTCTTGAGTCAAGGCGTAAGATGCAACTTAAGATTAACTAAGAATGTAAATAAAGATTAAAGATTAGCTTGATTTTGCTATTAGACGCCTAACCTTAGAGTAAGATTCTAAGGCTTGGGTTAAGACGTTGCCCCTATCCTAACCGCGGTATTGGGATAGTAATTACCACTATGTCGTCTTTGACATGGGTTTCCCGTAAGTTGAGTTTTATGGGGTTGGGAGTAAGATTCTCAATCCTGACATAGTAGGAAAGTTCGTTCGCGTAAGAGGCGTTCGTACGAGCGTAGTCCGGTCCAGTATGTAAATGATAGTGCCAAAGATTAAGTAATGTTAAGATAATAATCGAAGTTAGTCGAGTTAATATTGTTGCCCATTGGTATGGTGTCATTGTCGTTATGGTTATGTTTTGTATGTCACATGATGGTATGATTTGATTGTTTGATTTATGCTATGATCTTGTGTATCCCCGTTAGGGTGGGACAGTTATGTTACTCGCCACTGACGGTGGACTGTTGTTTATTTTCAGGTAGTTCTGATGATGAGGTTCTTGCTTAGCTTTGATTTGGGCGAGTGCCGAAGTTACTTGTATTTTGTTTTAGTTGTATTACGATTTCTAGTTTGGACTTAGTAGTTGTATTACGTATTTTTCTAACTCTGATTATGTTTTGGAGTTTAACAGTTTAATAGAAATATTTGGGTTTAGTATCGTACAATCTTGTGGGTGTTGTACTTTTGGATTTAGTAAATAACATTTTGAGGTTTTTCTTCAATTTTTCGTATGTTAGTTTGATTTAAATTGACAATTCGACTCGTCGGTTTCTTCCGCGCCGGTTTAAGCGAGTCGAGTTGTCACAGTTGGTATCAGAGCCGAATAGGTTTTAAGTGAAGTTTTAGGATATGAGTAAACCCGGGAGTTGTGAGCTTTATCTTTCCCGAGTGATGAACCCAAATTAAAGTTTAAGGGAGAAGAGTGTCGGGTAGAAGAACCGGGATAAGACTCTTTTCCCTATTTTTCCTTTTGATTGATGTACTTGACTGTAGTGTGGATGTTTGACTGACACTGTTTCTTTTGTTTGTCTTTGTCTTGCTACGTTTAAGCATGTCTACGCCTCATCGGTCGAGTTCAGGACGACAGAGGTTACAAGCGCTCGAGGAGGCAATCCTTACATTGGCGCACCATAGTCGTCATACGCCTAGTACGCAGTTGACGTTCGATCGTATCGCACGTCATCGACCACCGACCTACGATGGGGTTACCGACCCTACTATCCTGGAGAGTTGGATCCGCGAGATGGGGAAGCTCTTCGACGCTACGTTTTGCCCCGAGCACGAAGAGGTGCAGATCGCCGCCTACTATCTACGTGGAGAGGCCGATAACTGGTGGAGTGTAGATAAGGACGCATACATGCCCTTACGTTCGATGTCGTGGACCGAGTTCGTAGATAAGATCCAGGAGAGATTCTACCCCGACGAGTTGCGGTGGCAGAAGCAGGAGGAGTTCCTTACGCTTACCCAGGGTAAGATGACAATTCAGGCGTACACCGACAAGTTCACAGAGTTATCGAGGTTCGCTACGTCTGTAGTTCCGTCTGAGAAGGAGTGGGTCAAGCGCTACGTCAAGAAGCTAGATCCGAGGATTCACGTTCACGTGATCAGCAATGGAGCGAAGTCATTTCAGCAAGCTTACGAGGTAGCACTTGAGATTCAGGCATCGATTATCGAGGAGGATGCGAGCAGGAAGAGGACCCAGGTCCCAGCGACGTCGTCTTCTTTTAAGAAGCCTCAATTTAGTTCTCCTAGCAGTACCCCTCCGACCACGAGTGTGCATAAGGGTTTCGACGGCTCGAGATGCAGAGGCTGCGGCAGGGACTTCCATCCAGGGAAGCGGTGTGACGGTACGCCCATAGCATGTTTTATCTGCAGGAAGGAAGGCCATAAGGCGCCAGTTTGCCCCGAGAAGAAGCCATACACCGAGATCAAGCAGCTTCCGACACCGACTAAGACTCCCGTGAAGAACCGAGTCTACTGTATGACTGAGGCAGAGGCAGAGGTTCACCCCGATGTTGTCTCAGGTAGATTTCTTGTCTCTGGTGTGTTAGCACTTGTTTTATTTGATTCTGGTGCTACTGTCTCTTTTATGGCTAGTAGTTTTGCCTCGAGGTTCAATCTTCGTGGAAGCGTTCCTGTTAGTTCAGTTATAACTCTCCCGTCTGGAGAGGATTTTATTTGTCAGTGCGAGTTTCGAGGAGTGCCTATCGTGATAGCTGGAGAGCAAGCGACGACCGATCTGAAGGAGTTCCCGCTGATGGAGTTCAATGTTATTCTTGGTATGGATTGGCTGTCAAAGTATCGAGCGATCATTCGTTGCCGCGATCAGTCAGTGACATTCCGAGGATCGCAGGGTAACTGAGTTACCTACTCTGGGTTCGTCCTTAAGAAAGGAGTAAAGGTAATCTCAGCCTTGAAGATGAGGAAACTTCGCCAGAAGGGCGATATGGTGTTCTTATGTTAGGTAAGGGACTTGGCTGAGGAGCGTATGTTGGACGATATACCTGTAGCGAGGGATTTCAGAGACGTATTTCCTGATGAGCTACCAGGAGTTCCACCCGAGCGCGATGTCGAGTTTCATATCGACTTAGCACCCGAGACAACGCCAATTTCGAAGGCACCTTACCGGATGGCAATATCGGAGTTGCAAGAGTTAAAGACGTAACTTCAAGATTTGATCGATAAGGGCTTCATAGGCCAAGCGTTTCTCCATGGGGAGCACCCGTACTCTTTGTGAAGAAAAAAAGACGGTAGTATGCGCCTGTGCATAGACTACTGAGAGTTGAATCGGGTAACTATCAAGAATAAGTACCCGTTGCCTAGGATTGAGGACCTGTTCGATCAATTACGAGGAGCGGGAGTGTTTTCGAAGATAGATCTTCGATCTGGATATCATCAGATTCCACTCAAGAAAGAAGACATTCCGAAGACCGCTTTTCGTACGAGATACGACCACTACGAGTTTGAGGTGATGCCCTTTGGCCTCACTAACGCACCAGCCGTGTTCATGGATCAGATGAACCGGACTTTCCATCACTTACTCGATAAGTGCGTTGTAGTATTTATAGACAATATCTTAGTCTATTCGAGAGATGAGTCTGAGCATGTGGAGCATCTCCGGATGGTACTGGAGATATTACGGAGGAATAAGTGGTTCATGAAACTCTCCAAGTGTGAGTTCTGGCTTCGCGAAGTAGCATTTTTGGGTCACGTAATTAGTAAAGAAGGAATTAAGGTGGACTCGGCAAAAGTTAAGGCTGTAGTTGAATGGAGTAGCCCGAGAAATGTGGCGGAGGTTCGTAGTTTTCTGGGTTTGGCCGGATACTATCGACGATTCGTCCAGGACTTGTCCAAGATTGCTAGGCCGATGACTAGTCTCCTACAGAAGGAGATCCGATTCGTTTGGACAGAGGTTTGTGAGCAAGCATTTCAGCAGTTGAAACAGAGATGAGTCTCTGCTCCTATTCTTACCCTTCCGAACGATGAGGAGGATTTTGAGGTCTATAGCAATGCGTCTAAGAGTGGCCTAGATTGTGTGCTAATGCAAGGTGGGAAGGTCATCGCTTACGCATCGAGGCAGTCGAAGGTGCACGAGCGTAACTACCCCACGCATGACTTGGAGCTAGAAGCTGTAGTATTCGCGCTTAAGATCTGGAGGCACTATCTCTATGGTGGTTCGTGTAAGGTATTCACGGATCATAAGAGTCTCAAGTACATCTTTACTCAGAAAGACCTTAATATGAGGCAGAGACGATGGCTTGAACTTATTAAGGACTACGACCTGACGCTTAATTATTGCGAGGGCAAGGCGAACTTAGTCGCTTACGCACTAAGTCGCAAGAATCGATTGAGCTTCAGTAGAAGCCGTAGTTCCGTCAGATTTCATCTGACGTCTATGAGTGCTGAACCTGAATTATTTCAGGAGTTGCGCGAGGGTCAGCAGAATGATCCACAGTTGGCTAGGATTCGAGAGGCTTTACGGCAAGGAAAGGCCGTTGGTTTCGAGATCTCTTCCGATGGTAGTCTGCGATTTCGAGGGAGGTGGTGTATACCGGACAGTTCTGATCTTTGGAACAGAATCATGTCTGTGGCACATAGCTCGCCCTACTCTATTCATCCTGGAGGTAACAAGCTGTACCAGGACTTTAAGGGCCAATTCTGGTGGCCTAAGATGAAGAGGGATGTAGCAGAGTTCGTAGCTCGATGTTTAGTCTGTCAGAAGGTTAAGATCAAGCATCAGAGACCTGGAGGTCTTTTGCAGCCACTACCGATTCCAACTTGGAAATTTGCGTCGTTATCTATGGATTTTGTGGTTAGCCTACCTACCTGTAATGGTATGAATGCCATTTGGGTGATGGTGGATAGGTTGACCAAGGTCGCTAGATTCATACCGATGAAGATGACCTGGTCGATGGAGCGCCTAGCAGAGGCTTATACCCAGGATATCATTCGACTTCACGGAGTTCCGAGGGAAATAGTTTCTGATCGTGATCCGAGATTTCTGTCTCGTTTCTGGAAATCAGTTCAGGAAGCCTTTGGGACGAAGTTGAAGCTGAGCACCGCATTTCACGCGACGACAGATGGTCAGACTGAGAGGACCATCCAGAATCTGGAGGATATGTTGCGAGCATGTACTCTGGAGTATCATCAGACTTGGGTACGTATGCTCTGCTTGGTAGAGTTCTCCTATAATAACAGTTATCACTCCAGCATCGATATGGCTCCGTACGAGGCCCTGTATGGCAGGAAATGTCGGAGTCCGATTTGTTGGAATGATATCAGTGATACTGTGGCTTTGGGACCTGAGATGGTACGAGATACCGTAGAGAAGGTCCGAGTCATTCGGTCTAAGATACAGGCCGCGCAGAGTCGTCAAAAATCCTACGCCGATAACCAACGTAGACCACTGACATTTGCGGTTGGTGATAAAGTCTTACTTAAGGTTTCACCATTCAAAAGAGTGGCACGCTTTGGTCAAAAGGGGAAATTCCGACCGAAATTTGTGGGACCTTACGAGATACTAGAACGAGTTGGGGAGGTGGCATATCGGTTAGCATTACCACCTAGTTTTTCTAATGTTCACGATGTGTTCCATGTTTCCCAGCTAAGGAAATATGTACATGATCCTACCCACACCATCCCAGTGGAAATGGCCACGTTTGAGCCGAATCTGACGTTCGAGGAGCGACCAGTTCAGATCTTGGATCCCGAAGTGAGGACCCTCCGGCGTAAGCAAGTCCAGCTAGTCAACGTGTTGTGGAGAAATCAGCAGCATGAGGAGGCGACTTGGGAGACAGAGGTGTCCATGAGGCAGAAGTACCCGGAGCTGTTTGAGGGTGAACAATCTCCTTTGCTTTAAATTTCGGGACAAAATTTCTTTAAGGAGGGAAGGTTGTAACGACCCAGATTTATCTGTATTTCTGTCGTCGATTTATTTGTTAATTTATGTGATTTTATGTATAGTCCTAATTTATTTGGACTATTTATTATTGATTATTTGCTTGATTTGATTTGTATTATTTGATGATTTATTGTTTATTATTTATTTTATTATTATTTAATTAATTAGAATTTTATTATTTAATTTTCTAATTAATTGATTTCGTTTTGGGTCAAGTGCGGATTTAATCATGATTAATCATGAATTAGTGCAAATGGCCAAGTGATCAATTTGGCCCATTTTCTTTAGCCCATAACCGACCCTCTCTTCTTTGGTGGCTTGTTTTGCCACTTGCCTTATTTTCACACCTAACTAACTTCTATAAATAGAGGTTGTTAGTAAGGCTTAAACACCATTTGCCCATCTAATCTTCATTTGTCACAATCAAACCAAAGCACTTCCCTCCATTTGCTCTCATTTTTCCACGCCATTTTTGGCTCTAAAACACCATCATTTGTTCATCCATTAATTCAAACCCAAACTTAAAGATTCAAACCCCATTGATCTTTAGGTGACTAATAAAAAAAACACATTAGCCTTCATTGCCTTGATCTAGTTCGGGTTTGGTTTCCGGGCTTGGTTCGTGTAGGTTATACGTAGGTTCGAGTGGTGGTGCTCGTGTGAAGACGTGGTGGTGCACGGTGGTGCTCGTGTGAGAACGAGGTGGTGCACGGTGGTCATGTTTGGTGGGTTCGTGTGCAGCACGGTTGGGCCGTGTAATCTGGGCCGTGTGGATTAGTTTCCGGGCAGCAATTTTTGTGTATATTTGTGTTTAATCTTCAATAAGGTAACATACTATCCTAATCCTAGTTGGTATACTATGATTCACAGGGTAGATTAGATGATTAGATTAGACCGAAATTGATGTTTTGTACCCATTTCATGCGTGAATAAAGGGGTTGTTTTGGGTGGTTGTTTCATGATGGTTTTCCATTGATTCTATGTATTTTATGATTGATTATGATTAAGTTCATGTTTGGTTATATTTATATTCAAGTTTCATGGAGTTTTGATGCATGTAAGTTGATAAAAATCGTCGTTGAATGTTGATGGTATATGCGTGATTTTGATGATGATTATGAGGATGAGTTCTTTATGATTTATTGATAATCTTGTTGAGTTCTTTATGAATCTTATTGAGTTCTTTATGAATCTTGTTGAGTTCTTTATGAATCTTGATGAGTTCTTTATGAGTTCTTAGTCGAGTCTTGATTAAAGAAAATTTAAGTTAAGTTTAAAGAAAGTTGAAAGAGGTTCAAAGAAAAGATAAATAAAGTATAAAGAATGATTTACGAGGTTCCAAGAATGATGATTTACATGTTAGTCTTGAGTCAAGGCGTAAGATGCAACTTAAGATTAACTAAGAATGTAAATAAAGATTGATTAGCTTGATTTTTCTATTAGACGCCTAACCTTAGAGTAAGATTCTAAGGCTTGGGTTAAGACGTTGCCCCTATCCTAACCGCGGTATTGGGATAGTGATTATCACTATGTCGTCATTGACATGGATTTCCCGTAAGATGAGTTTTATGGGGTTGGGAGTAACATTCTCAATCCTGGCATAGTAGGAAAGTTCGTTCGCGTAAGAGGCGTTCGTACGAGCGTAGTCCGGTCTAATATGTAAATGATAGTGCCAAAGATTAAGTAATGTTAAGATAATAATCGAAGTTAGTCGAGTTAATATTGTTGCCCATTGGTATGGTGTCATTGTCGTTATGGTTATGTTTTGTATGTCACATGATGGTATGATTTGATTGTTTGGTTTATGCTATGATCTTGTGTATCCCCGTTAGGGTGTAACGACCCGACTTTTTAGAACTGTCGATTTACGAAGGAAATCGACAAATGGATCATTACTAAACATAAACATAGCAAAAATAACATATTCTAAATACAATTGATCTTTTATTAATTAAAGTAATAACTACTAGTCTCAAAATCCAAAAGTAAACTCTAAAGTACATATTGAAATGTTGTTTAATCCCAACAAGCCGGGATAAATAATTAATAAATAAATAGAAAAACATAAATAGACTCTGGGTTCACTAAACTAATCTCATCACATCTCACAACCCGATCCATACGAGCCCACTTATGCGTCTGCGTCATCACCTGAAATGGGGGGGGGTCCACCGTCAGTGGCGAGTAACTAGGTTGTCCCGCTTAAATGAGGGACCGCTAACCACATAATAGCATAGAATCGTACATGAAAACCATACACAAACGTATAACATCTCATACAAAATTTACAAACAGGATATGTATAAAAATGCGTACAAAATACGTATAAAAATACGTATACAATACGTATAATAATACCTGCAAAATACGGTTAGAAATACGTACATAAATACGTATAAAAGTACGTATACAATACGTATAATAATACCTGCAAAATACGGTTAAGAATACATACAACATACAGGTTCACATACGTATACACAAATACATACCACATACGAATACGTACTCATTCTTATACATACAACATACATTTACAATACATACGACGTACTTATACTTATACAGACGTACACAGCGGAAGACTTATACAGATCATCTAATACATTCCATTCATTCTTATCTTATAGTGTAAATATACATATTACTTAGTTATCTTTATACCAACATATCATACTATATCATAACTTATCATAACATAACCCTTCCCGCGAAATACTTATCTATCATATTTTACCCTTAAACCCATCTTTTAACCATCTTATCGGACCGGTCATACTGCTCGTAGTGGATCCCGTGTGCACCACAACTTTTCTAAAACATGTCGGGGTGAACTCGTGTATTCAGCCCGTAGTGGATCCCGTGTGCACCACTAAGTCTAAGCTATGGCCATAACTCCTGAATAGCAACTCGTGTACTACTACTTAGACGACTACATATTTTAAGACCCAGAACTGCCCGGGTGAACTCGTGTATTCATCCCATGGGGCAGTGGCATCGACTTAACCCGATCTGATGACTCGTGTATCATCAAAAAGGGCGTCCTTAAGTATTTTGTCTTTTCTAAGGCCATCGTGAGACCTCTAATTAACACGTCATATCATATAACATATCATATCTTATCATGTCTTAACATATCTTATCATGATCTTATCATATCTTATTCATGTTGTTACTTCATACTATAACTTATCCTTTTTATTCCTTAAAGCATATTAATTCCTAAAATTACTTTCTAACATTATTATAAGTCAAAAATTAAACAAAGATTGATCAAATCACATAAGGACTACATGGCATTTTATTAACAACAATAATAATTAAATAAATTCATCAGTCATCATATAATTAATTCAATAAATTATATAAAAATACAATTAACAACATAAATTACTCAAAACATGATAAAATTCCTACTTTTCATATTTTATACCACTCGAGAACTCCATGTCAGCAATCCCGAAAATTAACACAATTAATTAAATACAATCATCAATAAATAGAAATTATAACTTAATAATATTAATTAAAAGTCATACTTTAAACATTAAAGTTATCAAGAACCAGATCAAAATCAACACTTTATATACATGATATCACACGGCATTCTGGCATATTAAAATTATCAAGATTAAATCCAAGAATTCAATAATAACATGTTTTAATAATTTAATCACACTATTTTACACAATCTGATTTTAAAGAATTAAATTAAAAACCACCATTAAAAGGTCTCGAATAATCTAGAAATTTTAATGGAAGTTAAATATGGGTTCAAGGTTTAACGTACATAAATTTCGTCCAAAAATAACGTCATTTACTATTTTTAAGGGATTTTATAACTAACAAATCAGATTAGGCTGTAATCAGTTTCCGATTTTTCTGCCATAGAAAACGAACTTTAAAAATTACGAAAATTTAAAAAAAAGCTGTAAAACACTATTATTGACTTCCAAATAAATTTTCGTAGCCATCCGAATTGATTAAGTATCTTGATAAATTCGTAAACTAAATCTGGACAGTTTTACCGGTTTGAAAGATTAAATTATTATAAGCAATAAAAGGACGAATTTTGACACGAAATAAATCATGATTCATGATAAAACAATAAAGAAACTTACACGAAAAATTCATCAAGAAATAACAAGATTTGATTAAGAAATAAATTCATACAAGTAATTATTAAGCAATTAAAGATTTCAAGAAATACATCAAATTAATCAAGAAAGATACATAGATAAATTCATCATGTAGTTCGACATTCACTAAGAAAAACATGACATAAATCCTAATAATTTTCATGATCAAATCCTAATTAACTATGTGATTATCTACCCAAATTTAAGAAGGTAAGTCTAGTTACCTGATTCGATACAAAATTCCAAAAAAAATCACCCTTTTTGCTTATGGAGTCTCACGGTTTTTTTTTTTTTTTTTTGAGGAAATAAGGAGAATTTTATTTGAGAAAATTAAAGTGTAGAAAATTTTGTAAAAAAAAATAATCTTAGGGTTACTTCCCATATTTATAGAATACAAAAGAAATAAAATAAATAAATAAAAAAAAACAAATGGGGAGCCGTGAGGTAGAGTAACATTAGGAAAAGAGAGATTTTTTTTTGGGGAAATTAGTACAATAGTTGGTTAGGGTTTTACCAATTCCAACTAATTAATTAAAATATTATTAGTATAATAAAATCAACAATTAAAATCAATTACAAGAAAATAAACCCTAAATAACTAATAGGAGGGTAAAGGGTTATTGGGCTCAATTATTAGGCTTAGAAAAAGGTAGGAACAAAAAAGGGGGCCTAGAAGAAATAGTTAGGATTAGTTTCACTAATTCAAAATAATTAAAAATATTATTAATAAAATTAATAAATTAAAAAGAAGATAAACCTAATTGACTAATCAAGAGGGCAGGCCAAGAAAGGAGGAAAATTGGGTCATAGGCCCAATTTCAGAATAAAGATAGAAAAATAGGAACTAAACAGTCCAAATAACTGGGCCTTTTGGACTTAGAATATTAAAATAAAATTAATAACCGCGAAATTTTCTGGCCCTAAATTTCGGGTTATTACATAGGGTGGGACAGTTATGTTACTCGTCACTGACGGTGGACTGTTGTTTATTTTTAGGTAGTTCTGATGATGAGGTTCTTGCTTAGCTTTGGGTTGGGTGAGTGACGAAATTACTTGTATTTTGTTTTAGTTGTATTACGATTTCTAGTTTGGACTTAGTAGTTGTATTACGTATTTTTCTAACTCTGATTATGTTTTGGAGTTTAACAGTTTAATAGAAATATTTGGGTTTAGTATCGTACAATCTTGTGGGTGTTGTACTTTTGGATTTAGTAAATAACATTTTGATGTTTGTCTTCAATTTTTCGTATGTTAGTTTGATTAGAATTGACAATTCGACTCGTCGGTTTCTTCCGCGCCGGTTTAAGCGAGTCGGGTCGTCATAATAATCATCACCAATGATGGACCCAGGAATTGCAGGGCGGGGGGATAATGTTAATAATTCAACACAATTTTTTTTAATATAAAATCGAGTACACAATAAAAAAAAAGGTTTCATTACTAGTAATTAGATCTCCCATTTCTATATCCACATCAATTGGTTCATTCACATCATTAAGATTTGTCTCACTTTGTCCGGTTGAAGAACAAGAATTTTCTTGTGATTTCAATTTTTTAAACAACATTTGGTGAAGATCAGGTTATTTTACCATTGCCTTAGACTTTTTTGAAGAGCTTGAACTTGACATATCCTAATTAATTTAAAAAAAAATCAATAAATAATGTTTTACTTTATTTTAAACAATAGTTCACTATTTCACTAATCCTTGTTCTAAACTTCTCATAATCTTATTCACTAACTCACTAACACTAAATTCAATTCACATTTCACAAATAAAAAATTCACAATCACAAATTTATCCAATAATCCACAATTCCACAAATTTCAAACTAACATTAAAAATTAAAAAATTATACAAACTAAATACTAATCCACATTCCAGATTTCTAGAAATACCCAACAATAACAAAACAAAGTTATTAATTATTAATGCTATTGTTTATAGGGAAATTCTCAGTGGTATACCCGAACTTTTTCGAAATCCCACTGGCATATCCGAGTTTATTTTAATCCCTGTGGTATACATGAAATTATGTCTAATTCCTATCCGTTACATTTAGAAGGTATATTCCGTTAAATGTAATGGGATATGTCTATTTTAAGGTTAGATTTAACTTTGGTTAACAATTTTTTTAATTTTCTTTAAAAAATATAAAATTTAAAACTAATAATATATTAAATTAATGGGTTTTTGTAAAAAATGATCCGATTGCCCCCAATTTGCGTTCTTGATTCGCATCGATTTGCGCCATTGATCTACGTGGAAAAAATAGTCCGCTCATGGTTTTACAGATCATTTTTATCCTTAAGTGATCCGATTTGAGGTCGGATTTTACAAAAAATGATCTGATTGCCCCCAATTTACGTTCCCGATTTGCCTCGTTTTGCGCACATTGATCTACGTGAAAAAAAATAGTTCGCTCATGGTTTTACGGGTCATTTTTATTCTTAAGGGAACCGATTTGAGGTCAGATTTTGCAAAATATGATCCGATTGCTCCCAATTTGCGTTCCCGATTCGCCTCGTTTTGCGCGTATTGATTTACGTGAAAAAAATAGTCCGCTCAAGGTTTTACGGGTCATTTTTACCTTTAAGAGATCCGATTTGAGGTCGGATTTTGCAAAAGATGATCCGATTGCCCCCAATTTGCGGTTGTTTTTTCTTTATTTATTTTTTTTGGTTTTTTTCCAATTTATTAACCATGGTTAGTGTTTTTAACGATTTTTAACCAAAAAGTTACTTTTGGGAATTATGTTTAACAATAGGTACACCACTGGGATTAAAAAAAAACTCGGGTATACCAGTGGGATAGGGTTATTTGATTTCCAATAAAGGGTGAACTAGCTATGTGTCATTGTTCACAGTAGATAGGGTTATTTGATACTGTTATGGGTCAAGCCAAGTGTTGATAACAAATATATTTTATTGTGGTCTTTGTTAATGGGGCAATTGATTAGCATTTTAATTTTTACTTATTATTGTTAAGTCTTAATTGAGATTATTTTAATTTATTACTTGATAAGAAGTCTTTTGGTGTGCAATTTTGGCTGATTGACATCAGAATTAGAAGAGACACAAAAACACAAAAGGATGGAGAGAAGAGAGTAGAGTTCCAATTTTCGGATTTCTTAGGGCAGCCTTCAGTAATTTAGACGTTGCCAGAAATTTCACCGTTGGATCGTCTTAAAATTTTGGAAGCTTATTGTTAATATATAGGGCTTCGTTTTGCACGGTTGGATCGTCAGTGTGAGCTTTTGTTTGGTCGAACGAGTCTCTGGACAAACCTGTTGTTTTTGGATGATTTCTATACCTTTTTTTGATCTTTGTAGACTGATTTGGGTTCTTTTTTGCTCAATTTATCAATAAGAGAAGATTAATGGTGGACTCCTCAAGTGGTCCCGTAGTTTTTATCCTTCACATCGAAGGGTTTTTCCACTTATAATTCGTGTGTGTTGTTTTCATTTTTATTCCACTTATTATTGGGTTTTTTTTTTCTACTGCAATACTGTTGTCCACAATCTGATTTTCCTTGGTTGTTTGATATTTGTGATAATTTGGGTTGATTTAACGTTCTAATTAGTTAATTAATACAATCAATCCAAAAGGTAAAAAGAAAAAGGAAAAGAAACCGATTGGAATACATTCAAGTTTTTCATGTCGTCGTCCGTCTGGCAGCCTTGGGGCTTGTTTACATTAGTTGAATAGAGCTGAACTGAACTGAACTGAATTGAACTGAACTGAACTGAACTGAACTGGACTGAACTGAATAGAAGTGTATTAATTGAACTAAATAGAGATGAACTGAACTGAACTGAGATTAACTGAATTGAACTGAACTGAACTGAACTGAATATAATCTGAATTAAACAAGTCCTTGCAGTTTCTAACATCATAATAGATGGCTTAGCTTGCATGCATTGATTATCTCATCAAAGATAATTGTTTTTTCAATTCATTATCTCAATAGTAGTATTCTTCTTTAATAATCTTAAATAGATTTTACAAACTCCATGCATCGATTATTTGTATCTATATAATAACTTAGGAGTTGGTTTCGATGAGCGAGAGTCTCCAAAAGCCAAATGTCACAACTATAACAGATTGCAAGACTCCTTATAGAAGGCTACAAAGGACAGCAATGTCATATCTCTCATCAATATTTGTAGTTTTGTCGAAGTAGAGTTTTATTTGATTCAATTTACTTTGTATTTATTGGCTTTGATCTCTTTTGTAGATGTTGTATGACTCATTCATCAATGAATTGACCATATTTCCTTAAAACATCCTTTTTCTTGGGACCTAAAATTGATGTGAAACGTGTCATTTTTGAAATATTAGTAATTAAGTTTGTGTCAATGATGAGGCTATCGTTAACCTGCAAAAAATAAAAGTAGGGTTAGATCTACATGGAGATATTGCTTTTCTCTTAATTTTAAAAAGTTCAAATTAAATAAAAGAACTTAGATAGAAAGATTGCTAAGCTATAGAAAATAAATAAATAAAACTAAATATTGAAACTTTGAACCACCCTTCAAAAAAAAATTGAAACTGTAAAGATCTAGTGTTAGAGTTCACTATGATTAAAATTTTGAATTGATTAAAGATCAGTGTTCAATACGGAGTAATTCACATTTAAGTTTTAACTGAGTTCTAACAGACACTCACAAGTTATTAGATCTACATAATTAAACTAGTAGGCTCTTGCAATTTACCGATTAATTATGCCTAAAATATTAAGTATATATGGAGTTTTTATATCTTAGCTAACGGCTCGACATTTACTCAAATTTATATAATAAAGATTAGATTTTAGGAAGTTAAAAGCAAATCAAGAATAATTAAAAAACAAAGAAAATCAATCAACACATTCAATCAATTATAGATTTCCCGGCCAAACCTAAGAGAGAAATGAGATCTAATCATATAAAACAATAAAGAATAAATGCAAAGACATGATAACTAAATTAAACATGAACAAAGGAAAGTGAAGGAGGAATTAACAATTGCAAAAGGAAAGAACAAAACTTAATTAAAGAATGAATTAAAAAATTTAAATAACAAAAGATAAAAGAAAGATAAGAAAGCATAAATTCTAAAACTAAAATAGAAAAAAAATGGTCCAAAGACAGTTTACATGGGATTAAAAGGGGGTATTTTTTATAGGAAAAAAACATGATTCACAAGGTTTCAATATGAAAATTTTCTAGAATAATCTAATATTTGGATGGTGGTCAGGTAGGGATTGGTTCGGTGGTGATTGAGTTTAATTTGTGGATGGATATTTAGGTAATGTTGGTGCTGGGCTCGGTTATGAGTGGGTTCGTGGGTGGGTGTGGTTGGGTGGTTCGATGGGGTAGGCTGGTTTGTTCAGTTTTGGGTGGTGGTGGTGTTGGGTTCAAATAAAGGTGTTGATTTGGCGGGCTAGGGTTAGTTAGGTTGGGTGATGTTGGTTCGTTGCGGTAGGGTTTAGGTGGCGGTGGTGGTGATGTTGGTTTGTGGTGGTTTGGTATGGTTTTGTGTTAACGGTGCTGGTTTGTGTGGGCGTATTGGGTGGTGGTAGAGTGTGGTCTAGTGTAACACCCCAATAATTTTCAACAAATTATAAATGCTATTTTCAGAAAATACTGAGAATTATTAAAGTATTATCGCCACGTGTGGAAACGTATCGGCTTACTCAGAATTTTGCAGCGAAAATAAAGTACGAAAATTAAATTAAAATTTAATCTATTACAACTTGGAACCATTGAGGCCCTGGAATCATTAGATCAACTTAAATGAAAGATGTTGTAGAATTAATCCAACTTGGTAAAAAGAAATGTCTACAGTAAATCGAACTTAAATGTTAAATCAAACTTAGAAAAATATTTCTCAAAATTAATAATTGTTTTTTTTTGTGGAAATACCACTCATCACTCAAGCCCATAATCGTCTCTGTAATCCTGCACAAACTTACCTTGACCCTGAACGAGTGCTCACCAATATTGGGTCATCACAGGGTCTAGATATTAACAAGACCAAATTTGTATGACGTCAGCAAATCTGAGTACAGCAATTAAATAAACATACAGATCTATTGCATATAACAATCACATCAAATATTATCTGGCTATGGTGAGTAATTAGTTAATATTTCCTTGTTGAACACATTTATTATTAAGTGGCCCTCTAGAGCCAAAGCTGGTGTAAGCACCGGGCGAGTTGTCTATGCCTAGAAGGTGACAATGGGAGCTACCCACGTCACAAATAAAGGAATGAGCTCAATCCGCTAATGGAACACGTGGATCCTTCGGTTCCCTTAAAGTCATGAGTCCTGCCGTGACCCCAACCCACATCCATGCCAATACTCTAGACGTGCACTTGTCGAGAGTTTTAATGCTTACCCGAATCTTTCACTTTAAGTGATTAGTGTCTTGAGAGTTGTTACACATAACTAGCACACACATACAATTCACATAACACTTGTTTTAATTTGTTGTTCACATAAAACACACTGAACTCTTGTCTATTTAGCGAGATTCCCATTAAGAACTTATGCCTTAAGTGGTATCCCAAAGCTACTAAAAGGGCATGAAATATTCGGAGAATCTATTCATGCATTAATAATAAACTTAAAAGGGACAACCTGTCCATATGCAAAATAAATTGCTACTAATGAAGTATGAAATATTCAAAGAACTTATTCATGCAATATTCTCTTTTATAATCGGAAACATGAAATAATCCTTCCTATTCTTTTCTTGATAGGTTTGCAAACACAAGTTATACAAACAACTAAAAACACCATAAATAATCATGTTCCACAAAATCACATATCTTGACAATCATGATAGAAATATGCAAAGCCCTAACATGATACTACGTCTGAAAGCTTATTAATTACGCGTACCTTGAATAGATTTGGCGACTCTCCACCTTTTCCTAAGAAATTGCATAGGAAATTCTCCTCGCCTAAAAATAAAGTTTAAAATATAAAAATCGAGTCTTAAAAAAAATATTCCAGCAGCTCTAACCTACCTTAAAACCTCTAAAACATACTTAAAAAGACCTTTAACTTTCTTGTATTGTAAAACGTATAAACCCTTACAAATTCATACATTTAACCCTTAAAAAATCCGTTCCTTTAGTTATTAAAACATCTTTTAAAATATAAAAGAAATATTTTTTTACCCTAATGAGTAGTATAAATATTTTTATACTCTAAAATATATTTTTAGATATTTTGTAAATTTTGAAAATACCTTTTAATTATAAAAAATTCGTAACAGAAACTAAAACAGGCCGAAAAGTGGGTCTAGAGTCTGAATTTGGCCGTGAGAGGTGGTGCTCACTACCTATGGTAGTGAGTCTTGTTTAGAACGTCGTTTCCAGTCAGAAAACACTACTTTTTATCTAATTATGATCAGTTGAGGCAGAAAACGAAAATCTGATTTAATTAGTGTAATGTGAAAATTCTCTTTTGTAAATTAACACTTAACAAGGCTGATAATTTCTGAAAAATCTACATTAATAATTTTCGAGTTTGAAAACATGTAACTTTAGAGATTCGTTTCAAATCATAATAACATTTTTCATATAGATTAGCCCTAATTTTAAAAACTCAAAGCTTTATCTAAACTACTAATAATATAATTTTAGATCTGAAATATTTAACCTTTAAAATTTAATAAATCAATTAAACATGTTTTATATCAATTTTAAGGTTTTAGAATCAGATTAATTCAATAATTAAAATAATAGTAAAATTGAATTAAAAAATACAACTATAGTAGTAAAAATAAGTGAGAAAGAGAAGAGTCAAACCACAAGTGGTGGTGTCGGTGGTGCACCGGTGGCTCGCCGAAGGTGCGCTGGTGGCTCGTCAGAGGTGTGCCGGTGGTGGTGGTTTAATGGGTTTAAAATTATGGTTGAGAAAAATTAGGTTTTTTTCTCCTCCTTTTTCTCCTTTCTTTTCTTTTTTTTCCTCCTCTCTCTCTCTTTTTTTTTTTTTTTTGTTTCTTGGGGCTGCCTACCAGCAGCTCCCACTCCCTTTCAATTTATTATTATTATTATTTTTTTTTTTGTTCTACGATTAGGGATTTTGGTGGGTTTAGGCCCAATTATGGTTTAATTGGGTTTTATGTCACTTTTTAAGAATATTTTATGGGTAATTAAATATCTAACTTGCTATAATATATGAAATGTCCTCTATATAAAATATTTTTAATTTTGAAAGCATACATATTAATTTATTTCAATAATTAAATCCGTAGTATAATTTAAATACGTTAAAATCACTTTTAATTATATATGCAGGAAATGAAATTATTATTCTTTGAAAATACGGGGGATTACATCTGGTGTTGGCGGTTCAGTGGTGGCCGGGTTAGTGGCGGTGCCTGGTGTGGTTCGGTATTCGTTGGGTGTGATTAAGGTGCTCGCTAATTATAATTTATTATAATTATAATTAATCATAATTTTTAATATTAATCATTATAATAATAATTTATTACAAGTAATCATAATTGACCTGTTGCAACATGCGATAATAGTTAAACTCAAATCAATGACCTAATTTGGCCTTAATATTTCTAGATTTTAAATGGTGGTTTTGTGAAATATCTATCAAAAGTTGGCTTATTTAGGACAATTTTTTTCTTTTCAATGAGGCCCACACGGTTTCTCAGGCCTATGTATGACCAACAAATTGAAACAGCGGTAACTTCTACTCTTCAAGTCAGAATTAGGCGTGTGACATACGTTGGAAATCTATTTGAATCTAGTTTCCAACACCTCTAGAATCGTGTCAATCTGATGTGTGTAGCTCAATTTATATCTAAAATAGTGAGAGGTGGTCAAAATCATTTGAACCAAATCGAAACAACTTTGAGCCATTTCTTGGTCAATACTTCCCGCTACTGCTTTGGTGCTTAGCATGACCTACTTTGATGGTTTTTGGCGCATTTAGAGTATTTTTTAGCCAAATTCTATCAATAATATAAAATAGACACAAAATATAACTCCTATATAAGTGCATGGTCAACATAATAAAATCATACAAAATAAGAGGAAAATAAGTATAAAACCATATTGTTAGTCATTGCAGTATTCTTTTCTTCTTGTTGGCATGTTGGGTTTTTTTTTTTTAATTTTATTTTTAATATGTCATTGTAATTCAATTCTACATTATAACCATACGTCCATACCCATTCACAGATCCATTTTTTCGAGTTAGCAGGTCGAATTGGTTTTTGTATCATAATGAGTTGACAAAATGTACCTGTGTCATGTCTTGTCATATCATGTTACCTAGTTGTTAGAGCATCATTTACAATGACCCAAATATTGGGTTGGTCATTACTTGATTGGATCAAGTGGGAAAAAATAATGACTTTAAGAGTCATGAAATTGGGTCATTCATGACCTTCCCATGCTTGGGTCGAAAATGTGACCCAATTCAAGGAGAAGAATTGTGGGGTAGAAAAGCTGATGTGGCTATTTTTTGGACAAAAAAAACGACACCGTTTGCAAGGAAGCAGAAGAAAAAAAAAATTGTGATGATGACTCGCTGACACCCCCTGCAGTAGCCAATTAATGCACGCCACGTGTTTCTCTGTAGGCCAATCAAATTAAATAGCCGTTGCAATTTTTGCAACGGCTATTTCTTCAGAAAATATAATTTTTTTTAAAAAAAAAAATACCAAAATTCATAATTTTTCATGATCTATAAATAGACACTCATATTGATATATTTTGTTCAAAAAAAAAATTCAACTATTTTCTTCATTTCTTCTACCTATTTTCATAATTATTCTTCAATTATTTAAGTATTGTTGCTCTAATTTTCTGTTTTTTTTTTTTGTAATTATGGATCAAAATAATCCTAATTACCTACACAATACATCTATCCATTTGAATCGAAAAAATAAGCAAATCATGCAACAAGGTAGCTCTAATTTCTCAAATTCTTCTCCAAACTTCCCATCTAATCCACAAAATTACCCACCAAATTATCAACAATATCCACAAAATTACCACCTAAATCCTCAACAAAATTACCACCTTAATCCTCAACAAAATTACCACCTTAATCCTCAACAAAATTACCACCTTAATCCTCAACAAAATTTCCACCTTAATCCTTCACCATTTCCTACTTGGACTCAAAATGTTGGAACACCAACAATTGATTTCCAAAACCAACCTACATGCTATGATAATGAGTCAAATCGTGATATTCACGATGATAGCAACAATTCCCACGAGGATGGTGGTGATGAAGAGTTTGTTCCAAGTACTCAACCAGAAGACATGCCTGTTGTTCAATTAAACAACAAAGAAGGTGGCAAGTGTGTTGAAAAGAAAATATGGTCAAAGGCAGAAAAAGAAGCACTTATATCTGCATACATGAACACGAGTTGTGACAACATTGTTGGAACCCAACAAAAGAGAGGTGCTTTTTGGGCGAGGGTTCATGAATTATATGATCAAGCTCGAGAGTTTAACCCTAAAGATATTGCACCCCGAAGTCGTGATAGCATGAAAAGCCAATGGACCAGAATTAATGAAGCGGTTCAGAAGTGGTGCGGGGCATTCAAAGACGCGGATGAGAGGAGGCGAAGTGGCCAGAGTGACGATGATGTCATTAAAGAGGCACACACCATATTTGAAAGAAAGGGGGGTAAGTTTCACTATTTCGATGAATGGAAGGAGTTGCGAAAGTGGCCTAAATTTGCTTCTATGATATCCAACCCTGGAACTGGGTCAGAAAAGGGGCATCCATTGAAGACAAGTGGAATTGTTGATTCAACTGATAGCGGGAGTAGTGGCAAGAGAGCAAGGGCTGACAGTGATGGCTCAGAACCACCCACCCCAACAAGTGCAGATGTGGGTGATGGACAAATGTCACGTCCAGAGGGTGTGAAGAAGGCCAAGTCAAGGCTAAAGGGAAAGTTGAAAGCGAAAGACGCTTATGAATGCATCGGTTCATTTCAGGATAGACTCCAGCTAATCGGCGTTGCTCGAACAAAGAGAAGTGAAGTGGATGAAAGAAGACTTCAGTTTATGATGGAAAAGGAAGCTAGAAAGAAGCAACAGATGGAAATGATGAATAAGCAGATGCTAATGGATCAATACAAGATGAAATGGGAAATGATGCAATTTCTCTCCAATAAAGATAATCTCACATCACAGGAGCAGACTTGTTTGGATGAAGCAAGGGAATTTGTTATGAACTTCAAGTTTTAATTATATGTATTTTAGGAAGTTTTATTATTATGAACTTTTAGTTTATATTTTAATTAAATGCATTTCAGTTAAGTATTTTAGTTATCAGAATTTTTTATGTTAATGAATATCTTGTTTTCAAAGTGTTATTGATTTCGATTTAATTGTTTTTGATGATGATGATACTATAATAATAATGATAATAAATGAACCAGTAGTAGTAGTAGTAGTAGTACAAAGTTGTGAAGTCACTTTCAAAGATGAGACATGTCATGCATGCTTCACAATTAAATTTCCTTCACTCATTAAATGATAATTTAGTACAAAGTTGTGAAGTCACTTTCAAAGATGAGACATGTCATGCATGCTTCACAATTAAATTTGAGATATTATTTGATAAGACTTGTCATTCATGTTTCTGAATCATACCAACATTTATGTCATTATGAATATGAGTGGACTGAAACATTGATGTTCTCCATGTCTATAAATACAGTGACACATTTTCGATATATTTCAAACAACAATTGCTACAAGTATTCCAACTTTGTAGTCCTTCTTCTTTAGCCACTCCCAAATTAGTTTTATCATTCAGAAAATTGAATTACCAAATAATGAACTCCTCACGAGGTAAATCACACTACATCTTTCCAAGTTCATCTACTTCTAGTGATGACTCATACGAAGAGACACGAGCTAGAGAACAAGAAGAAGACGATGAACTGGATGACATGATTGCGGTTGTTGGTGACACTTGCATATCAGTCATGTTGGAAGCAACCACTGCCAGACCACGATCAACTGGGCGGAACGGCCCTCGTGCTGATAGAGAAAGAGAAGCGGGCGAGTTGAGGTTATACAATGACTATTTCGCTGAAAATTCCGTGTACTCAGGTACATTATTTCGAAGGAGGTTTCGTATGCAAAAACATGTTTTTGAACGTATAATGAATGGAGTCATGGAAAATGACCATTGGTTCCATAAGAGGCCTAATGCCTCCGGACGTCTAGGCATATCACCTCTACAAAAATGCACAGCAGCAATGCGCATGTTAGCTTATGGGTGTGCTGCTGATGCCACCGATGAGTACTTACGTATTAGCGAAACTACTGCAAATATAGCAATGCGGAGGTTCGTTCAAGCGGTTATACGTGTCTTCGGTGAAGAGTACTTGAGACGTCCAAATCAGGACGACTTGAATAGGTTACTTTGAATTGGGGAAGAACGTGGGTTTCCAGGCATGATTGGTAGCATCGACTGTATGCATTGGGAGTGGAAGAATTGTCCGGTAGCATGGAGAGGTCAATACCAAGGCAAAGAAGGGGTTGCTACACTTGTGCTTGAGGCTGTAGCAGACCGAGACTTGTGGATTTGGCATTCTTTTTTCGGAATGCCAGGGAGTCTCAATGATATTAATGTGCTTCATCGATCTCCTGTGTTTCAAGACATTCTTGAAGGCCGAGCTCCTGCTGTGAATTTCGAGGTAAACGGCCATCAGTATAATATGGGTTATTACCTTACTGATGGAATTTACCCCAAATGGGCTACTTTCGTGAAGTCCGTAACGAGTCCACAGTCTCAA
Source organism: Salicornia ramosissima (assembly GCA_951394345.1). Classification (NCBI taxonomy): domain Eukaryota; kingdom Viridiplantae; phylum Streptophyta; class Magnoliopsida; order Caryophyllales; family Amaranthaceae; genus Salicornia; species Salicornia ramosissima. The sequence goes on from OX596235.1 coordinate 17,317,431, forward strand.
AAGGATAGACTCTTTGCAAACCATCAAGAGGCTGCTCGAAAGGATGTGGAACGTGCATTCGGAGTGTTATAGGCTCGTTTTGCTATTATTAGAAAACCTTCACTTGTTTGGCACGTGACCGCGCTCCATGACATTATGTCTGCATGCATTATTATGCATAACATGATAGTTGAAGATGAGCGACATACATATCAAAATTACAATAATCCATCTGAATTCAATGCAGATAATACTTCAAGTCATCCTTCTCAGCAAAATGAAAGTGGAGAAAATGACACATTTGAATTCCACAGAGATCGAATTGTGGATATCAATATCTACTTGCAAAACAGAGCAAGTGTAGAAGAACAGCAGACTCATTTGCAATTAAAACGCGATCTAACTGAGCATATTTGGTCTAAATTCGGAGAAAATCGAAATGAAGTTTAGGGAATTAATTTATTTATTTTGGTGATGTTGTATTGTGTTTTACTTTCCATTTAAAAATTTTATGCATTGTTGCTTTTATTTAGATGTGTGTTATTGTAATTTCGATTTAATGTTAAATTCCCTTTATGTGCAATGTGATTTAATGTTCGTATAATTTACATGCATTAAAATGTTAATGATTTTTCTATTAATATTTTTTCGTTTTGTACTGACAATTATAATTATTTACTAATAATGAAACGTTAATAATTTAAATAATTATTTTATATTAGTTAATCATGATTATTTATTGTTAAACAAATTAACATAAAATAATTTCGTTAATTGGAATGGGATGGAGAGAGAAAAAGATGGGTTGGGTTGGTAAAAGTATGAGAGAGAGTGTGATAATTGGATTATTGTAAAAGAAGAGAAATGGTAATGGGTGGATCAAGTGATGTGGAGGAGAGAGGGAGATGACCAAACCCATTTGATCAAAGCATTGCAAATGATGCTCTTAACCCCTTCAATTATAAATTTATAACCCATTTATTAAATTGCGTTGTTCACTTGATTTAAAGGAAATGATAAAGTCATAATCCATTGTGAGAGCACTCTTTTTATGTTCCTCTCACAAAAGTTGTTCCTTTATCAAATTTAGTTGTGCCAATATCAATTCTCCATTAAATGGGTCAAATAATCCTTTGACTCATACATGATAATAACGGTGGATTTCATATCGGATTAGTGAGTCATGCTAACTTCTTCCACCTCTAATAATAACAAGTATATATGTACAATAGGTCAGTATATCTTAAGTTAATCAATTTTACAAAAATAAAAAAAAAATTGATCAAAGCGCGAAGCAAGTGATCATTGCTCCTCGCTCGGATTAGGAATGTCAAATCGGGTTAACGGTACAGATTAGGACAGACCCAAACGGGTTCGGCACATTTTCAGTTCAGGTTGAATCAGGTTATCTCGTCCAACAGTTCAGTTCGATTCAGGTCAGGTTATTTCGGTAGCAGGTCATAACAGGTTGTCTTTTTCTCGGTTACAATTCAATTCAGGTTCACGTCATTAACGGTCGGGCCTATATCAGTTCAATCCAAAACGATTCAGGTTAATACGGGTCAACGATAAGAAATGGTATGTTTCGGATTGAATCCAGTTTGTATCGGGTTTTATTAAAGTGTCAATTAGATCGGAATGTGACAATATTTTTGGGTTAACGTATGTATGTATGTATGTACATATGTATGTATGTATATGAATACATGTATTTATCTACATACGTATGTATGTATAAAAAATCGCATTTTAAACTAACGTCCATATAAATCGAGTCAAATGATTTTTTGTACGAGGAAATAGTAATTTTATTCATTCATCAACAAGATTAGATTTTATAATTTCCAATATTTCTTCCAGACCTTCTCCAAATTTGGGTCAAATGATTATTAACATTTGGTGAAAAATACTTTCAAATTTGATTACAACTATTACTCCATCCATTTCATAGAATGTTCCATATATAGGTGAACGGACACTTTCGTATATAAAAATGTTTCATATAGAATTATGCAAGTAAAATGTTTCAGGTTTCATTTCAGTTCAATTTAGGTTTCAGTTCAGTTCAATTCAGGTTTTAGTTCAGGTCAAATTATGTAACGGGTTGATTATAGTTCAGTTTCTTGAATTTTCAAGTTCGAGACAGGTCATTATCAGTTCAGATCATATTCAGTTTGGGTTCAAGTCAGTTCAGGTTATTAAAATATGGGTCACTTTCAGTTCAGGTTATTTCAATTCAGGTCAATTTCAGGCTATGGGTCACTTTCAGTTTAGATTTAGAACCGTTCAGTTAACCTAACGGATCTCAATCTAAAGTGACATTCCTAGCTCGGATCCTAACATGCATAATGCATGTAACATCACACATCCGTACAAAAAAAAAAGTAGTGCATGTCAACCAAGCAAGCAACGCAACGCAATCAATTTGAAGAAAGATAGTTATGAGATCGAGTGAACAAATGAAAATGATAAATGAGCTGAGCTTTATATGTCACCTCCAGTCCAATCTTATTACCAAACATTGCTTTCATACTCATACTCAAATATATATATGAAATGAAATTCCACTAATTTAAGCTAAGCTAATTTAAGACTATAACATGCATCATCTTAACATCATCAATTTAACTGTAAAGCACTTACTTTTTTTTTTTCTTTAATTATTATTGAGTTTTTTTAAAAAATAATTTTTATATGTACCCCTTTTTTTACGATTTCCTATGTGTACCCATATGATTTATAAAAATTCTCAATTGTAGCCAATTTTTTTATGATATATAGCAAACGAAGGTTAACATTACCCTTAAGTTAGTTGGAAAAGAAAAACAAAAACCAAAATAAATAAGTTAGTTTGATGTTTTTTAGCGGTTGATCGATGGGGCTGATTTGTGTCGTGGCTTGGACTTTTGGGTCGCTGCGCGACGTATATATGTTTATTAATTCTGGTTTTTGTTTTTTTTTTCCCAACTAAATTAACGGTGCTGCTAACGTCCATTTGCTATCATAAAAAAATTTGCTATAATTGATTTTATTTTTTGAAAATCTTATGGGTATACATAAGAAACCCTAAAAGTTATGGGTACATTTGAGAATTTACAAAATCTAATGGGTACTTTTAAGAAAAATCCATAATTATTATTTGGGAAATTCCCAGTAGTATACCCGAGCTTTTTCGAAATCTCACTGGTATACCCGAGTTTATTTTAATCCCAGTGGTATACCTAAAATTATGTCTAATTCCCATCCGTTACATTTAGAAGGTATATTCCGTTAAATGTAATGGAATATACCTATTTTAAGGTTAGATTTAACTTTGGTTATCAATTTTTTTTAATTATCTTAAAAAAAAATAAAATTTAAAACTAGTAATATATAAATTAATGGGTTTTTGCAAAAAATGATCCGATAGCCCCCAATTCGCGTTTCTGATTCGCATCGATTTGCGCGTATTGATTTAAGTGAAAAAAATAGTCCGCTCTTGGTTTTACAGGTCATTTTTATCCTTACGAGATCCGATTTGAGGTCGGATTTTGCAAAAAATGATTCAATTGCTCCCAATTTGCGTTCCCAATTTGCCTCATTTTGTACGCATTGATCTATGTGAAAAAATAGTTCGTTGAAGGTTTTATGAGTCATTTTTACCCTTGTGGGGTCCAATTTGAGGTCGGATTTTGCAAAAAATGATCCGATTGCCCCCCAATTTGCGTTCCCGATTCGCCTCGTTTTGCGTGCATTGGTTTATGTGAAAAAAATAGTCCGTTCTAGGTTTTACGGGTCATTTTTATCCTTAAGGGTTCCGATTTGAGGTCGAATTTTACAAAAAATGATCCGATTGCCCCCAATTTGTGGTTGTTTTTCCTTGATTTTAATTTTTTTTGTTTTTTTTTTTTAATTTATTAACCATGGTTAGTGTTTTTAACAATTTGTAAGCAAAAAGGTTACTTTTGGGAATTATGTTTAACATTAGGTACACCTCTGAGATTAAAAAAATCTCGGATATACCGTTGGAATTTCCAAAAAGTTCGGGTATACCACTGAGAATTTCCCTTATTATTTTTACTACTTTTAAAAATAAATGCTACTATAATAGATTGATACTCTTAGCTTGATTCTAGATGCTCAAAGAATATGCATTTGCTATTGGAAAGAATCTTTATCACTATATATCCCACTTTCTGTGCTGTTTTTGTTTTTGTTATTTGTTTATTTTATTCATAATAACACGATTCCGAGTATGTTCGTCACTTCATCTGTGTCCAGTTGTCCACAATATTATTAGTTTATTTATTACTCTTTTCTTTTCTTTTTCTTTTTACAAGATGTAAATTAAATGCCTATGACCTACTGAATACTTGAATAGGTCCGACAAATAATCCATCCGGATATGAATATATGATCATCCTTTTTTTAGGGAGAGATCAGAGATGTAAACAACTTAGGACATCTCTTCTGAAAAAGTAAAATCTGCTCTAAGAAAATAAGGAAATACAAGTAGAGGGAGTTTTGTATACTATATATTGATCTACTTGCATCATTCTCAAACTTACACTTACAAATTTATAGTGGTAAATTTGCACCACTGTTTATATTAGCTAGGCCGGTAGAAATTTTTTTGCTTTGCCTTAAATGAAGGAAGTAGTAGTCAAACTTGGTAGATTGTTCTGACATTCATATGTCACAACAAAATCTTTATTTTTTTTAAATTGTTATATATTCACCAGCCATCTTTATTAGAATTTAAAATAACATATATTTCTTACATAAAAACAACTCTATGAACTACGATCACCCTTATGCTCGGACCACCACCTACACTCCGGCCACAACTACTGCCACCATCAACACTGTAACGACCCGACTTTTAAGCTTGTCGATTTACGAAGGGAAATCGACATTCGGATCATTACTTAATCTAATTAAACAATAAATCAACATTATAAATGAAAGAATTAACTTTTATTAATTATAGCTGCTAGAATCCATAGTAAACCACTAATTGTTATTACATCAAATGTCTGGAAATACTGTCCCAACATGCTGGGATCATATAATAAACTAATAAATGCTAAATTGTTCTGGAAAATACTAGAAACTTAAGAATAAAGGCCTAAACACTCAAGCCCATCCGGCGAAGCCCGCTCTAATCTGCTGCAACATCACCTGAAACTGAGGGGGGGTCCACTGTCAGTGGCGAGTAACTAGGCTGTCCCATTTAATCGAGGGACCACCAAACACATAATATCATAGAAAAATATCATAAAAACTGTAAAAGAATTAATACATGCTTTACACCAGATACACAAATTCCATAAAAACGTACGTATAATATTATGTATAAAAGTACGTATAAAATACGTATACAAATACGTATAAAAATACGTATAAATACCCCTGCAGAAATACGGTTAGAATACGTATAATTACGTATAAAAATACGTACATTCAACCCTGCAAATACGGTTAGAATACATACCAAATACATACATCATCCGTATATACATACACACGTACATAATCGTATAATTTCAGGAAAATACACAGCGGAAGACTTACATTATACTAAACTTATACTTTATACTATACATCTTAAATTATCCCAATCTTTAACCTATACTTATCCCTTCTTAATTTATATCATTAATTTATCATCATCATTACATTATCTTAATCTTATCATATCATAATTCATATCTTATCATATTCTTAACATATCATATCATATCTGATCATAACATATCTTATCATCTTTGAAATCATCTTATACTTCATCTTATGATTTCATCTTATCAATCGTATGATCATAACATAACATCTTTGTTGGACCGGTCACTATAACTCGTTATGGATCTCGTGTTTCACCATAACTTCCTAGAACATGCCGGGAGGAGCTCGTGTACTCAACCCGTAGCGGATCCCGTGTTTCACCACTAAGCCTAAGCTATGGCCATAACTCCTAGTAACGGCTCGTGTACCACTACCAGACGACTACATATTCTAAGACCCAAAACTACTCGGGGGAACTCGTGTATTCGTCCCATTGAGCAGTGGCTTTGACTTAACCCACTAACGACTCGTGTATCATCAGGTGGGCGTCCATATTGTATCTTATATCTTCATTTAAATTAATCATATCATATATTAGGATAATACTAGGTGACCGTAATAGGAAATGAAATGTTCGGAGTCCCAGGAAAGAGAGGTGCGGCACGTATATTGGCCACCTTAAATACCAAGTCTTTCCTAGCCAGAGACCGAAACATGACTTGTATAGCTATTACTCTGTTTCCTTTCTTATCCCTAATAATATCTTATGCATCTTACTTTCTTATAAGTATACTATCCTTATAACATATACAACTTATACTTATAATCTTATCCCTTCGGATACTAACCTTAATATATATTAAATTGTAACAATATCCAAAATATAATTATGTTATTATACTCATACCATTCGGCCCTATTAAGGTTATATTAGTAATATTGATCCTTTTAATCCCTACACTTTACAACTTATTCCTAATAATTATTTTATCCGTAACCTTTATTATTATATTATCCCTAAAATAATAATAAGTCAAACTTTAATCAAAATTGACTAATTCTAGTCAAATTACACGGCATTTTCATATTTTATACAATAATTAATTAATTTCTTGATTTAACTAAATTATCAATTTAATTACTAAAATTACCCAAAAATATGAAATAAATTCTATTTTCCCTTATTTTTGATCACTCGACACTTACACCAATTATACCAAAATTATTCAATACATTATGTAAATTCAATCAACAACAAACAATTAATTTAAATATCATAACATTCATACCTAACATCATTTAACATGATTAAAATCAAGAATCAAGATTCAATTTAATCATGCTTTATCACACGGCATTCTCCAATATCTCAAGAACAAAATATAACTTCTAATATTTTTAATCTTTAGCTCACTCGGGAAAATCCCGAGAGTAAATAGATTTTAGTTTTAAATTAATCATGAACATGCTAACATAATTAATTAAAGATTATCATAACAATCATGCAATACTCGAAAACCCATGATTAAAACAAGAACAATTATACATTCAAGAATCAATCTTTATCATGATACAATTAAAGATTTAAATTAAAGATTACATACTTTATATAAATATAAACAAGATTAGTCATAAAGATTAGATTTTTTAATCCTCTCCAACTTGTTAAGTCACTCGACATTTATAGGAATAAAACAAGATCCAACTTTGTTATTCAAGATCTAATTATACTAATTAATTTAATCTTAATCATGCTTTAAATAATTCAAGAAAATATCATAAATTATATTGTACCACTTGACAAACATCAAGAAAATAATCAAGATTAAATTATCCAAAAATTCGAATACATGCTTAAATTTCATGATTTAAATTACAATAATTCTAATAATTAAATCATGCATAAACATACACTTAAATCAAGAAAAACATGAAAGAACACATCTAAATTCTTCATCACATTACTCGGCAATTTTGGCATAAAACAAGATTAAAACCCTACAATTTTCATGATTTTAATTCCCTAATTAACTATGTGAATTGCTACCCAATAATTAAATGAGAAAGCTAGTTACCTTAAATCGCAAAAATTCCAAGGTAACAATACTATGCTCGGCTGAATTTAGGAGGAGAAAGGAGGAGATGAATATTTTTTTAGGGTTTGGAGCAAAATAACAAATAGGACCCAAATGAAGCAAAGGGGTCCTATATAAAGAAAAGAAAAAAAAAAAAAAAAAAAAACAACAAACCCTAAGCAAAGCAATAGGGCTGCCGTGTGAATGTGCAACAAGGGGGGAAGTTTGTTGTTGGTCATCAACAACATTTGAATAAGTAATTTGATTAATTCAAATTAATTAATTTAGTTAATTATCCATAATAATAATTAACATAAATCTAATTAAAACAAAAATACATTTGGCCCAAAATGGAAGGAAGGCCGGCCATGACCCATTAAAAAGAGGAATTGGGTCTTTGGCCCAATTTTAGAAAAGGAAAGAGTTGGGCTAAAAATAAAACAGTCCAATTTAATGGGCCTTTTTGGACTAAAATCGAATAAATACTATTAACAACCGCGAAATTTTCTGGCCCAAAATTCCGGGTCGTTACAAACACCGCCACCGCCACCGCAACCGCCACCGCCGTCAATTGTTGTTGCCGCCATTAGAATTTTTTATATTTATTTAAATATATAAAAAAAAATGGATGGTGTACCATCATGGTTGTAATTATGGTGATTATGGTACAACACAATATATAGGATTTAAAAACGGATTAAATGATCGGTAACAACTTGTAAAAAACAGGCTTGGTAAAAAATGGTCGGTCAAAAGTACGTAGGTCATATGATCCCTTCGATATCGGTTGGTATCAGTCAATATGTAGGTCGTAACACGTTAGTCTTAAACGATCAGTAACTATACAGTTTGACCAATTCAAATTTTCAAATCGGATGTCGATTTTTCGGGTTAGACTAGAGTTTTTGGCTTAGAAGTCAATTTCATTCCGTTTGGGTCAAAAAGTAATTATATGTAGGTCGAGTTCATAACAATTCGGGTCAGGTAAGATTCAATTAGTTTCCATTATTCCTATGGGAAAAAAAATATTATTATGTTAGTTCCGTATAAGTCAAGGAGTTCGTTTTAGGCCGGTCTATTCAAGCCAACTAAGGCTGGGTTGTGTGCTATATATATATTTGAGTATATAGAACCATTATAACGAACATCATGAATGACATTAATACGTGACTAATATGAATATTATCTATGGATATCAAAGAATTATCTCAATGAATATATCAATGAATCATATTAATTATGATGAGTATTAGTGGTGAGCAAAACCGGGTACCCGGTCTTTTTCTATAGAACCGGACCCGGAACCGAAACCGCTGCAACCGGGTAATATGTTTTTGGAACCAGAACCACTGGGTACCGGTTCCAATACCGGGTACCCAATTTTCTTTAATGGGTGTGTATTCTGTTGAATTTCTTAAATTTAAATAACAAATCGGCTTAATGTCCAATAACTACTCTACTACATATTTAATTAATTTAACACTAAACATCAACAAATAAAGTTTCATTAAACACAAGTTTGCAAATTTAAATTAAAATATACAAGTTTACTTAAATTCATAAACAAGAGTTCACACACATTACATACAAGTTTAGTCATAAACATACAAATTTTGAATGAAAAAAAATATTAGGCTTATTATATTTTGGTTTAGTCAGTAGTCACTTCAATACTTCACTATTTACCATTGGATAAAATTATAAAACATAATTCAACCGGGTCAGGTATTGGGTACCCATTGAAAACGGGTTCGGTACTGGGTACCTGGAATTGGAATCGTTACAACCGGGTACCCACTGCAATATTCTTGGAACCAGAACGAAACCAGTTGTGACCAGATTGTAATTTTTCGATCCGGAACCGGAACCAGTTGAACCGGTTCTGGGTAATTACCCGCCGGTTCCTAACCGGGTCCGGTTCCATGGGTGGGTACCTAGAACCGTTGCTTGGCCCTAATGAGTATGATGGCTCTGAGTATAACAATCAATAGGTTCTGTACAATACATGTTCGATCAAAAACAAGTTTGGTACAACACAGGTTCGGTAAAAATGATCGGTCTAAAACAGGTTTTAAGTGGGTCGAAAATAGGTTCCGTTTGAAATAAGGTTCGGTATCGATCGGTCTCGATATAATAAAAACAGGCTGGAGATGGATTCGATTTTAAAACAGCTTCAGTACTGGTCGGTTTCGATATGCGCAAAACTGTCGTTTTAAGATTACATTCATCAGTTTTGGTAGCGGTCGGTATCTGGTCACTTGTATTCGGTCAAAAACTGGTTCAATATCGGTTGGTAACGCTCAGTCAAACAGGTTCCTGACCACATATACACCTCTACAACATAACTTGCTCGAGCTACTCATGATTGACTTGGTTAAGCAACTCACTACTCTACTCGAAAAGCTTGTGAGTAGCTCAATTAATTTATTAAATATATATAAATAATAATTTTTTAGAATTGAAAATTTGAACAACTTAACAATACCCAAACACGAAACTTATTAACTTAATTAGTTTGCATTATTTTTGGTCAATTCGACTTATTAAAAATCAGATAAAAAAAGAGAAAAAAATAATATAAAGATGACTTGAAAGATCATCAGTTGATGTTGAATTAGTCATATCTTAAGGTTATATATATTTTTTTTTGTTGACTATAGAGATGATATTATTGAGTTTAGCTATTTTAAGTTTTGCAATATAAATAATAAAAAAAAAAAAGTAAATAACCCTCTCAAACATCAGAATTGAAGATGTAGTATGGTTTAATATACCTATTGTAGGGTGTGGACCCTGCGTGTAGCTTACACATGTCCGACTACAGTTGCAAGCGTGAGGAATGTCTGGCATTTTCGGAAAATGATTTTGGCACTTCCCAATTTGATTTTGGCACTCCTCCCTCTCTTACATGAATAGTAACATTGAGGAGTGCCAAAATCAATTGGGAAGTGCCAAAATCACCACCCGACATTTTCATGTAGTTTGATGAGTACATGTTGTCAAGATAAGAAACACGTACTAATGAATCAAAGTAATTAAGAGTCACCCGCAAGTTATTTAGAGGAAGGTTTCGCACAACTCCATCATAAAAATAACTCCAAAAGCCTAGTCATGAGCTAGATATTCGTTGAATTTAAGGGCGAGGGTAAGGATCGGAATTGGTCAAAAATCGCATCCGCCCACGTATATAGCAGCCTATTCTCGATTTTCACAAGTATGTTTTCTTATAACGAGCAACAACCATATCCCGGTTTATTTTTTAATCTTATTAGGCATGAATACACTTATTAAGGCTTTGTAATAAAGCAGAAAAATAAAGGTGAGTAGAAAGCATAAAAATGTATATAAAGTAAACCTACAAAAAAGATGTTAGATAAAAAAAATAAAATGCACGCGGAGGCCGGAGATAAATATGCTATAATCCTTTTACATTATGCAATTTGATAAACAAAGATTAAACTAAAGTGGAAAAAGATATGAACCAATATGGAAATAAAGATAGTTTAGAGAGAGAGTCATTCAATATCAGTGAAGACATTAATGTCATATGAAATAATATGAATTAAGAGTTAGTTAACACTATTACAACTAACTATATATACTACAACACTTAACTAATACTCCGTATAAGACTAAGGTTAGGAGACCTAACCAAAGACTATTACCTCTAATAATATCCCCCTCCCAAGCTTGATAAACATTTTAGACCAAGCTTGTTACATAGAAGAACATGACTAGAAGACACAAGTGGCTTTGTTAAAATATCAGCCACTTAATTGGTCTTTAGAACTAACATGAAAAACACAAATGAAGCCTTGCTCCACTTGCTCTCGAATGTAATGCATATCTCTCTTGATATGTTTAGTCTTTTCATGGAATATGGGGTTGTTAGCAAGTTGAGCTTGTACTTTCAAGTCTTGCAAGAGACCTTCAACCCAAGACACCTCACTAGCAGCACTGGAAAGACTTTTATAGTCAGCTTCTGTGGAAGATTTGCTGATTGTAAGTTTCTTTTTGGTCTTCCAGGAGACTAAGCTCTCGCCTAAGAAAACTACATAGGTGCTTAAGGATTTGCTAGAGAAAGGACAAGTCCCTCAATCAGAATCACTAGAAGCTGTTAAAGCAAAATCAGAAGCAGCAGAATAGAACAGACCATATTCTATATATAGTGCCTTTGAGATACTTCAAGGTGTGGAGAACAACTCTCAAGTGAGGAACTCTTGGATGTTGCATGAACTGAGAAATATGTTGAGTAGCATATGAGAGGTTAGACCTTATGAAGTTGAGGTAAAGCAGCCTACCCACAAGCCTTCTAAACACTTCAGGTTTGTCTATTAAGTCACCCTCTTTTAATGAGAGCTTGAGACCAGTAGGTTATGGAGTAGCAACAGGTTCACAATTACTCATATAGCAACAAGAATAATGTCTGATATATACTTTCTTTGAGATAAAAAGGTTCCTTGTTTAGTTCTATTTACTTCAACTCCAAGAAAATAATGTATCTGGCCTAAATCTTTAATGGTAAACATTTGATCAAGGTCTTGCTTAACTTTGTGCATCTGATTTTGAGAAGTACCAGTCACCAATATATCATCTACATAAACAATTAAAACCAAGAATTCATTATTTAATTCTCTATTAAACAAGGAATAGTCTTGCTTAGATTGAACAAATCCATGAGAAATAAGAAAAATTTTAAGTTCCTTATTCCATTATCTAAGGGCTTGTTTTAGATCATATAGAGATTTTTCTAATTTGCACACTTGACAAACTTTAGCTTTAGTATAACCTGAAGTGGGAAGCATATAAACTTCTTCATCTAAGTGACCATGAACAAAAATATTATTCACATCCATTTGACAAATTGGCCAACCTTTTGTGGTAGCTAAAGCTGTAAAAACCCTAACCGTGGCAAGTTTAGCAACAGGGGAAAAAGTCTGATTAAATTCTTGACCCTCTCTTTGTTGATAGCTAGTAGCCACTTATCTGGATTTGTACCTTTCAATAATGGTACCATCAGGATTGAGTTTAGTTTTAAATATCCATTTAGAACCATTAACATGTTTTCCTTTAGGTAATTCAGTTAAAGTCCATGTTTTATTAGTTTCAAGAGCTTGAATCTCTGTGTCCATAGCATGAATCCACTCTTTACTATTTTTAGCTTGTCTATAAGACTTAGGATCAACAACATAAGAGGAGTCCACAGTAAAAGTTCTAGAGTAAGAAGAGTCAGGACAATCTATGTGCTTATGAGGCATGTAAACACATTCATAATCATCTAATTCAGTTGGAGGTTTAACAATTCTAGCAGAAGTCCTAGGGCCACAAACTGAATCATCATTCTGTTTATTTTGATTATTACCATCATGGATCATGCTTTCTATTTTAGAAGTTATAGGATATAAATTACCTGAAGGAGTAATCACATTCTGCTGTAAACTAGACTGTCTTTCAACAGAATCTGGAATAATCCAGTTCTGTTCTGTTACTTCTATATTTTCTGTACGAGAAACAGAATGCTCATGGTTCTGCCCTGCAATTTGGTTAGTACTAGGCACACTATTTTCAACAACATCATTGATAAGAAAAATATCCTTAGTATTAGCATTTTTATGCATTTACCAATTCTGTTTTAAGAGGTAAGTTCTTCACCTCATAATCCTCATCAGTTCCTAAAGAAATTAAAGGAGGATTCAAACCCTCCATATTGTTATTATCTTCTTGATAAGGAAAAATATGCTCACAGAAGTTCACATCTCTAGACATAAACACAGTTTTCTTGTTAACATCATAAATTTATATCCCTTTTGACCACTAGGATAGCCAAGAAAAATACATTTTCTAGCCCTAGAATCAAGCTTATCTTTAGTCTTATCACCATTAACAAGAAAGCACAAACAACCAAATATCCTAAGATGATTATAGGTTGGTTTAGTGTTAAACATAACCTGGAAAGGAGTCTTCCAGTTTAAAATTTTTGTGGGAATCCTATTTATTAGATATATTTTTTTTTGGTGTACCCACCCGGTTCACCCTTTTGGACTAATCCGGATTCGGAGCTCGTCCCGGGGTTAAGGTTTTAAACTCCTCCCAACGTGCTTGCGGGGGATCGAACCGTGGTTCTCCCTACCAAGTCTAGCCCCTGGCACCACTAGACCAAGACAACGTTGGTCTATTTATTAGATATATAAGTGGGTTAAAACACAATCTCCCCATAATCTTTTAGGCAAGGAATCATGAAACCTTAAAGCCCTTTTTACCTAAAGCAAATGTCTATGTTTTCTTTCCACTCTTCCATTTTTTTGAGGAACACCTACCATAGATTTTTGGTGAATAATCCCCTTTTTAGCAAAAAGTTTTAGGCAAGGTTCATTTAGGAATTCAGTGCCATTATCACTTCTAATAATTTTTATTTTCTTATTAAATTGAGTCTTAACATAAGCTATAAAATCAGCTATAATCTGCAACACTTGTTGCTTATTATGCAACAAGAAATTCGAAGTACAGTAACTGTAACGACCCAAATTTATCGGTATTTCTGTCGTTGATTTATTTGTTATTTATGTCATTTTATGTATAGTCCGAATTTATTTGGACTATTTATTATTGATTATTTGCTCGATTTGATTTGTTTTATTTGATGATTTATTGTTTATTATTTATTTTATTATTATTTAATTAATTAGAATTTTATATTTAATTTTCTAATAATTAATTGATTTAGTTTTGGGCCAAGTGCGAATTTAATCATGATTAGTCATGAACTAGTGCAAATGGCCCATGTGATCATTTTGGCCCATTCTCCTTAAGCCCAACCGGCCCCCTTGTGATTATGTGGCTTGTTTTGCCACTTGCTTCATGTTCACACCTTAACTAACTTCTATAAATAGAAGAGTTATTAAGGCCTTGTGATCATTTGTTCATTTTAACCATCACTTGCCACAATCAAATTCAAACACTCCCTCTTTGCCATCAATCCCACACGCCATTTTGGCTTCTCAAACCCCAAACCATTTGTTCATCATCAATTCAAACCCAAAATTAAAGATTCAACATCCATTGATCTTTAAGTGACTAAAATCACAAGTAGCCTTCATTGCCTTGTTCAAGACTTGGGTCTTTGGTTAGGTTTTTGGGTTTTGGTTCGTGTTTTGGGACGTGTTCGAGGGTGGTGCCTCGTGTGGTGGTGCTGCGTGGTGATCAAGGGCTGCACGGTGGTCCCGTGGTGGTTCGTGTGAAGCCGTGTGAAGGCCGTGCGTGTTGCCGTGTGATCTAGGGTCGTGTGGTTTGGTTCCGGACATCGAGTTTTTGGTATTTTTGTGTTTAATCATCAATAAGGTAACATATATACTATCCTAATCCTAGTTGGTATACTATGATTCATAGGGTAGATTAGATGACTAGATTAGACCGAAATTGATGTTTTTGAACCCATTTCATGCGTGAATTATGGGGTTGTTTTGGGTGGTTGTTTCATGATGGGTTTTCATTGATTCTATGTATTTTATGATTGATTATGGTTAATTTCATGTTTGATTATGTTTATGTTCAAGTTTCATGAAGTTTTGATGCATGTAAGTTGATGAAAATCGTTGTTGAACATTGATGGTGTATGCGTGATTCTTGATGAATCTTGATGAGTTCTTGTTGAATCTTGATGAGTTCTTTATGAATCTTGATGAGTTCTTTATGAATCTTGTTGAGTTCTTTATGAATCTTGATGAGTTCTTTATGAGTCATGATGAGTTCTTTATGAGTTCTTGGTCGAGTCTTGATTAAAGAATTTAAGTTAAGTTTAAAGAAAGTTAAAGAAAGGATAAAGAAAGAATAACGAATGATTTATGAGGTTCCAAGAATGATGATTTACAATTTAGTCTTAAGTCAAGGCGTAAAATGCAACTTAAGATTAACTAAGAATGTAAATTAAGACGAAAGATTAGCTTGATTTTGTTATTAGACGCCTAACCTTAGAGTAAGATTCTAAGGCTTGGGTTAAGACGTTGCCCCTGTCCTAACCGCGGTATTGGGATAGTGATTACCACTATGTCGTCCTCCTGACATGGATTTCCCGTAAGATGGGTTTCATAGGGTTAGGAGTAAGATTCTAAATCCTGCATAGTAGGAAAGTTCGTTCGCGTAAGAGGCGTTCGTACGAGCATAGTCCGGTCTAATATGTAAATGATAGTGCCAAAGATTAAGTAAAGATAAGTCTAAAGTTGAGTATACGGAGTTAGTCGAGTTTTGGGTGTTGTTGTTGGTTGTTGTTACCATTATCGTTTTTATTATGATTATTGTTAGTATGATATGTTGTTTCGCATGATGGTATGTCGAATGTTTGATTTGGTTGTTTGATTTATGCTATGATCATGTGTATCCCCGTTAGGGTGGGGCAGTTATGTTACTCGCCACTGACGGTGGACTATTGTTCATTTTTAAGGTAACTCTGATGAGCGCCGAGATTGTTTTTACTTGTTTAGTTTGTTTTACGATTCTAGTATGGACATTAGTAGTTGTATTTCGTATTTTCTAACTCTGACATTGTTTTGGAGTTAAGACTGTTTTTAGTGATAATGATATTTGGGTTTAGTATTGTACACTCTTGTGGGTGTGGTACGTTTTCGGGTTATAGTGATAATCATTTCGAGGTTTTGTTTTAATTTTTAGTAAGTTTGTTCGTTAGATCGACAATTTGACTCGTCGGTTTCTTCCGCGCCGGTTTAAGCGAGTCGGGTCGTCACAGTAACTCTACTAAAATTATCCAGAATAGTTAGAAAGTATCTAGCACCACTAATGGCCTGAACCCTATATGGTCCCCAAATTAAGGATCCATATGTATAATGCCAAATAAACCATCAGCCCTAGAAGCATTCATAGGAAAAGTCAACTTATGTAATTTAGCACTAGTACACACTACAATCATAAGATTTCAAATTAGAACAATTACAATCCTCATTGTATTTCATTATTGAAAGAGATATATATGACCTAATCTAGCATGATTCAAGTGTAACATATCATTACTTTTATTAGAAGTACTACTATTTCATAAAAAAAATTCTCACAGAGTTCTTCTCAATATCTATATTATTAGCACTAGCATGTTTATCCAGATTAAAATCTCTTAGACAATAGAGGCCTTGCATCTTCTGTCCTTTTGCCACAACAGCTTTACAATGGTCTTGTAAAACACAACCAGCTTCGGTAATCACAACGTGTAAGGTGGCCTTTTCAACAAGTCTACTAACAGACAAAAGATTGTGTTTAAATTCCTCAACCAACAAGACATCATGTAAGATAAGATCAGGACTGATATACACTATACCAGACCATTCAACTAACTAGTGATTACCATAAGGCAAGCCCAAGCCACTCTTATATAACTAGTTAATTCTCTTCTATTATGCAACAAATTAGAATCAAAGATCATGAGATCACTAGCCCCTGAGTCTATAATATAATCCATAGAGTCTTATCAGAAACTTTAAACATAGAAGAGTTGTTTGGATCCATACCTGCATAGTTAGCATAGGCCAAACCAGAAGGTTCAGATTGATTGTTGTTCTTGCCTTTCATGACCTTTATCACTTCTTTGCAAATAGATGTAACCATAATTGTATTGACAACATCAGTTTTAGTGTCATCCAAAGGGCTATCAGAATCAATTTCTTCAATAGTAACATTAGCAGCCAGCCCTGTCTTGTTAGCACAAATTTTCCCAGCTTTAAACGTATTATACCAATCTGGGAATCCAATTGCCTTGAAACATTGATCAGAATTATGACCTCTTACTTTGTAAACATCGCACTTCCTCTCCATCTTTTCCTTCCTCCAGTGTCTTTTCCCTTGAATCATGTTCCTACCATTACTGTTCTGACTCCTAGTATTACTATAGTCATACCTATGTGCAACAGTTAATGCACTTGATTCAGCTGATTCATTATTGAGACCACTTCTTTTTTGTTTCTCAACTTGTAAAACAATTGAGTAGGCTCTATGCATTGAAGGTAAGGGATCCATTGACAATATATTAGTCACCACATTGTCAAATGCCACTATTTAACCCCATAAGAAACTACGTTATTCTATCTTCTTGCTCAATATCACACCCAGTCTTAATGTAATAACCCGAAAATTTGGGTTAGAAAATTTCGTGAATAATCTGCTTCAGTTGTTCAAATCTGATTTGGGCTGGGTTCTCTTATCCTATCTTTATCCATGTTTTAACTTAGGCCCAAATTCCCATTAATGGGCTATGATGGCTGGCCAACCCATGGTTGATCCTTCCTTTATGGGCTAATAATCTTAATTAAGATGTAAGTCCAAAAGCCTAATTATTTCCTTGTCCCTTTAAGCCTACCCTTATTTATATTCCCTCTAACTAAATCAATTGATGAAATCACTCATTCAAACTCCCTCTCTCACGCCATTCATTAGTCCCCCTCCCTCTCAAAGTTTTTCCTTTTCTTTTCTTTTCTTTCCACCTCAAAGTGATTAAAGATTGTGCCTTTCAAAATCTTTAATCATAATTTCTTCTTTCTTTTTAAGTTTTTAGAACAAGATCTTTCTTTCTCTTGTGGTGCCGTGTGTGTCGAGTAATACTAGGGGTCGAGCTTCAATTTTTGTTCTTCAATTCTAGGTAACTAGACTAACCACTTAGATTTAGGATGATTAATTTACATAATTTAATTTGTTAGAATAGGATGTAATTTGTAGAATTTTGATCATGAAATTGTTGCACGACTTTCGAATCATACGTGTAGTATTATGATTGTGTTCTTGATATTTTCTTGAATTATTTACATGATATGATATGATTTATTTAATTGTTTAATATTATTTCATGATTTATGATTGTAAATTGCATGTTTTAATTTAATGATTTGCATAAAAAAATTGTTGCTTATGCTTCTTTTCCACTCGACAATCTTGAGAAATATGCAAGTATCGATTTTTATCATGTTCTTGATGAATTCTTATGTTTGCATGTAAACCTTTGATGATTACTAATTATAATCCATGATTTAATATCTGAATTTGCATGTTTCTTTAATTTTAATTGTGGAATTTGTTGCTTATTGTTTTCTTGAATTTCGAACCATATGAATATGAAAGCATGAATTTTTATTGAGTTCTTAAATTATTTCTTTATCTTTAAAGCATGATTAATTGATTTAATTAAGTTTTGAATGCTAATCTTGAGTTATATTTTGATCTTGATCTTTCTTGAAAATAGTGTGACCTTTATGATCATTATGGGTTAAAGCTTCAATTTTTTTATTGTTGAATTAATGATAAAAATCTAATCTTTAATATGTAAGTTTGATTGCATGATCGTTTTAAGTTATGATTTATTTTTGGCAGGATGAATTCTCGTTTTCTTGAAGTTCTATCTGTTGTTTCCTATTCTAGGCTTCTAGCATGGCCGAATATTTTTTTTAGCATTTAAGGGTTGGATTTTTATTTCTTATTTGTATTAATAAGCATGATTACATGATGATTACTTGATTACATGAACACTAGATGATTTGTTACGTGGCTTTGAGTATTATCTGGACTATTTACGTGGTAGAGTCAATTACGTGCCTTGCATGAGGACCGAATGATAAGTCCCATGAATACTTACCATTCATTCCTGAAGCAATACATTTTATGTGAAGAGTTTACGTGTTTAAATTTAAGCAAGAGTCTATTATGTGTTATCGACTTCGGTCGTGGCGATTATTTGTTATCGACTTTGGTCGTGGTGATTATTTGTTATCGACTTCGGTCGTGGCGATTGCTTGTTTAGATTACAGTTGAGTCGATTGTATGATTAGAATTCAGTTGAGTTGATTGATTTTTTAGAATTTGATTGAGTTATCATATGATTATTATCCTCAGTCGAGCCTTGATAAGCATGTTTTTTTAGGAAGTTATGATTGTTTTTATGTCTTTTGTTGTTAAGTCTTCCGCTGCACTTTTGATGTTTTGATTGAAGCATGATTGATGGTTGTTTTCCGCTGCGTGATTCTGATGTATGAGTTGAATTGTTATGAATAATTGGATTTCCCTGTTTTCATGGTTGATATGATATGATTGCCCTGTTCTTCCGTTTTATGTATTTTATGATTCCACTTCTAAGTGGAACAGCCTAGTTACCCCCCACTGATTGTGGACCCCATTTCAGGTAATGAAGGTGAAGCATGATTGGGCCTTAGTGTGGTTATGGGTTGAGAGCGGTGGCGAGGAGTTTAGTTTTTCTTTCGTTACCTTTAGATTTATTTACAGTTTTTCTTTATTTTTGCCCAGTCTGTTGGGCCAGGATTCCATAATATTGTTAAGTTTAGACCATTTTCCCTGATTAGTTGTTTTGAGGATTCCATTTATTTCTTTTCCATTAATAAAAGTTGGACTTTGAACTCAGATTAGTAGTTTATTTATTAGTTATTAACTTTTATGCAATTGGTAACGAATCGGTTTGTTGATGAACACGAGATCGACAACGTACGAAAAGTCGGGTTGTTACACTTGACATACCCACAAGTGCATTTATCAAGAATCCCACAAGATATAGGCTTCTTTGTTTAGAATAGATAATTCATCCCACAATCTTTTCATTTTACCAAAATAAGAGATCAAAGATAGTTTTTCTTGTTTCAAATTAGCTATTTATTCTTTCTTAAGTTGAAACACCAAAGGACCATTAATTTGGCCAAAACAATCCTTAATATCAGTCCAAAATTCAACAATTGTTTCAGCATAATCAAAATCCTCAGCAAGTTCACTAAACATAGAACTCAAGATTCAAGATCCAAGATCCAACCATGTAATCTGTCCTTTTGCATTTAGTAAAATCTTTATGAGTTGGTTCAGGTTGTGTAATAGGCCCATTAATTAGACCTAATTTGTTCTTAGCACCTAAACACTACATGTAATTAGATCCATTAAAGACTACTTTAGTTACAGCAGAAGCTGGATCATCAAAGGTTGCTACCAATAAAGGATCAGTAATACCTTGATTTTGAGCATCCTGAACTTCAAAATCAGCAGAAGACGAGGCAACCATATCTTCAAGCAATTCGCCACTTAATCTAAATGTTAATTTCGTTAATGTTACGTTATAGATAAGAGAATAAAGAGGAGACAATAAAGAGAATGCAGAGAGGGAAAAACTAAATGTTAGTATGTCTTATTCTATAAGTAAGTCACATATATATACATATTTAAATGGTACAATACTTCCAAAGTAAAGGATATAATAATTCAAAGTGATAGAATAGTTTCATAGACATCCATAATTATTTTATAACAGTTAAATATTAGTGATACTTCTTCCCATGTGTTTGATTTAGATGTAGGATTATCAATCACCTTTGCTAAGCAATTTGAAACTATATAATTAAAGTTACGGTATTGACTATATGATTGATTTTAAAAATATTAGGTTGATTTAATTGAATATATTAGCTGTTAGCCTGTTAGTTAGAGCCAAATAATTATATTTGTTGTTATTCATGCTTAATTAAGTACATTAGCTGTTAGATGAATATTATTATGTTATTATTGTTTTTTTTTTGGTGTAGCCGGTTCACCCTTTTGGGCTAATCCGGATTCGGAGCGCGTCCCGGGGTTAAGGTTTTAAACTCCTCCCAACGTGCTTGTGGGGGATCGAACCGTGGTTCTTCCTACCAAGTCTAGCCCCTGGCACCACTAGACCAAGACAACGTTTGTATTATGTTATTATTATTGATTGTGGTCTAGACTCATATTGTAAGAAATGTCATTCATTGAATATAAATATTGTACAGAGCCAACAGAGGTTGTTAGGGTTACAAGGTACTTTCCTAATTGGATGGTTTTCATTCGGTCCAAGGCATGAATAATAAGGGTATGCATGATTTTTGTTATTAATAGCAACAAGTTTGTAACTGTAACTGATTTTGGCATCCCCTAATTTGATTTTGGCACTCTTCAATGTTACTATTCACTATTCATATGAGAGGGGAGGAGTGCCAAAATCAAATTGGGGAGTGCTAAAATCATTTTTCCCGTTTGTAACATATATACGCTCAACTTTTGACAATTTTAGGTGCAAAATAAATAATTTTAAGTGTAAGTAAATGAAAAGGGTGTAGATAAAATTAAGCTTCCTAAACCTATGGCTGGAATTTTATTACCATCACCAACCATTATGTGAGAATTATATTTACCATCACCAACCAGGAAGTCCCGGTTAAAAGCTAGATAATAGTATTGTTGTAAATAATGTCATTTAAAAGTTGTATTTACTTTGCCAAAAAAAAAAGTTGTATTTATTTAGATCTTAGACATTTCCCGTGTGATTGATGAAAGTGGAAAAAGATCCCAAAACTATTGCACTTAGACGTGTTTGAAAATCCTTTCACATAAAAGTTAAAGTGATCAAATTCAACAAATAAATTATTATTAGTAGATTATTGGACAAAAATTAAGCTTTTGACAATTTAAAGTGCAAAATGAATAAGGGAAATTCCCAGTGGTATATCTGAACTTTTTCGAAATCCCACTGGTATACTCGAGTTTATTTTAATCCCTGTGGTATACATGAAATTATGTTTAATTCCCATCTGTTACATTTAGAAGGTATATTCCGTTACATGTAATGGGATATGCCTATTTTACGGTTAGATTTAACTTTGGTTAACAATTTTTTTAATTTTCTTTAAAAAAAATAAAATTTAAAACTAATAATATATTAAATTAATGGGTTTTTGCAAAAAATGATCCGATTGCCCCCAATTTGCGTTCTTGATTCACATCGATTTGCGCCATTGATCTACGTGGAAAAAAATAGTTCGCTCATGATTTTACGGGTCATTTTTATCCTTAAGAGATCCGATTTGAGGTTGGATTTTGCAAAATATGATCCAATTGCTCCCAATTTGCGTTCCCGATTCGCCTTGTTTTGCGCGCATTGATTTACTTGAAAAAAAATAGTCCGCTCAAGGTTTTACGGGTCATTTTGACCTTTAAGAGATCCGATTTGAGGTTGGATTTTGCAAAAAAAAATCGATTGCTCCCAATTTGCGGTTGTTTTTCCTTTATTTTTTTTTGTTTTTTTTTTTTTCAATTTATTAACCATGGTTAATGTTTTTAACAATTTTTAACCAAAAAGATTACTTTTGGGAATTATGTTTAACATTAGGTACACCACTGGGATTAAAAAAAACTCGGGTATGCCAGTAGAATTTCCAAAAAGTTCGGATATACCACTGGAAATTTTCCAATGAATAATTTTAAGGGTAAATGAAGGTAAGGGTTGAGATAAAATTAAGCTAGCTAAACTTATGATTGGAATTTTATTACCATGGCCAACCATCATGTAAGAATTATAATTACAGCAATTAAAAAAGGAGAATGTATCTGTATTATTCGAAAGATGCGAGGAAGCCCCGGTATTCTACCAAGTTTCATCAATATTAAGTTGAGAGTGGCTAAAATTGGACCGGGTGACCTACAGTAGTACCCGATTCCACAGTCCCACGCATTATCCTTAAAAAAAAAATGTTGAGAGTGGTAGGGATAGTAGTGGGCTGAAAAGGCTAAAAAGCCTGTCGTGTGAAGGCTGGCCACGTGGATTGGGCTGATGTTTGGCCCAACAAAATGCTGATGGATCAGGAAATGCGCTTGGAATGTGATTAAGAACTTGATAAGTACAAATGGTGCTGAATCCGATGTGGTCATCCCCAAACAACACATGTAAATATCTTATTTGATGAGTATTGACAATAGAAAAAAGATAAACACTAATAAGGTTAAGGGACTACACCTAGATAGATAAGTGATCCCTAATGTCTAAATTACTTGATTATAATATTCAAATGGAATTTCATAATTTTTAAATATATATGAATAGTATTCCTATCAAAAAAATATTCATATCATTGAACTGGATTTTTATATGCACATAACTTTCGACAATAGCCTAAAAAAAAAAGGTAGACATTATTATATTACATACAACACTATGCTAATGAAACAACATAATAGCAAGCTATATTGGCATACCATATGAAGGACAAACACTTCGACTTAAAATTTCTGCTCTATCTTGCACTAACGATAGATGAAGAAAAATCGTTTCCAGAAATGTCATAAAAGAGGGCATCACTCTTGCACAACGCGTAAACAACATCCACAATACTCGGCCGCTTTGAAGGATCTCTACTAACACAAGCAACAGCAACAGTCATCATGTTTATCAAGCCCTCAGCCGAATAAGATTCTTTTTGAAGCAATGGATCAATCCACCTCATCAATTTCTTCGCCTTCTCTTCCTCATTAGCCCCCTCCCAAATTTCTTGGGCACTAACCCAAAGTACATTTCCCTCCTCATCAATGGCTTCCCTTCCTGAAAGTATCTCAAGCAAGACAACTCCAAACGAAAAGACATCCATTTTGGGTGAAACAACACCATCGATCATATACTCAGGTGCAATGTAACCTTGTGTTCCAACAATGTGCATTGTGATAGCATTGCAACCTGTCCTTGCTAGCCCAAAATTAGCAATCTTAGCTCTCATGTTGGTGTCGAGGAGAATGTTGTTGCTCTTAATGTCTTTGTGAACCACTTGCGGTTGTGTATGCTCATGGATGTATTGAAGACCGTTTGCAACATCGATTGAAATTCTTAGTCTAGCTGTCCAGTTTAATGTTCCCTTGTTCTCGTGGAGCCATGAATAAAGAGAATCATTATCAACGTACTCGTATACTAGAAAACAACTACCATCCTCTGGGTCTATCGAAAATCCTTCCAACCTCACCAGGTTTCCATGATTTACCTGCAAAAGAGATGAAGAAATTGTTTCAATTGATAAACAATACTACCACGCCACGAATATTATTCACATCACTAGTTATTCAATAGAGAATAATGGCATAGTATAGATGTGCATTGTGCGAAAGTGAGACAATAATTGGAATTTTAGCAATATGAGCAGCTTAAGTGAGCAAAATAACTGAGCACGAGTAGTCGAGTGTAACCATTTAATTGAATAAAATGTTTTTCTTTTAAATTTCAAAATTTTGTAAGAAAGTCACCAACTCTTTACAGGCATGAAGATTTGAAAGTCAGACCATTAATATGCACCAAAGGTGGAGACGAACTGATGGAACCACTGCTCCATACCTCACTCCTTGACTATTATGTTTTTTGGGATGGCCTTTTTGATAACTTAGATGGACACTTACGAAATTTAGGGTGCATAAGCTCCCTTTATGCAACATAGTCATTGTGTAATGTGTACAAACCTGCTTGAACTACTTCAATCAACATATAAAGAGGGAAAATAAATAAATGCAGCAAACTTGTATGAGTAGCTTGCCTAATATATGAAGAAAAACCTGTACTAATGGTATATTCTATATCAACTCAAGCATTAAATAAACAACAAATTGTGCAGAAAAATTCCAAACATTCTCTCTCAAGCATTAAAAAACTGTTAAACAGCGAAACTTTCAAGACAAATGTTTCAAGAAGTTGAATAATGGCAACCAATTTGCAGTGTTATAACTTTATAATTTAGTCTGTGCTTGAAATATTACTCTGCACATCATCCCACACTGACGCTAGTTGTTACAACTTGTCTTTTCTCAATTTACAAAATGATTCAGCAACCATCATATCAATATTATAAGACAGCCTTCAATAATAAACATTCAACTTTAAATGGATTATAGTCAATGAGTCAACACTTCCACCAAACCAGCTTCTTTGCTAATTAATATGAGTAGTGGCATAGAAAATGCAAAACAAAAAACAACACAAATCAATTTAATAAAAAGGAATCCAGCCTTTATTGGCTATGTTACTTGGAGTTTCATTTAATTTCAAGTATTCATGTCAGGTCCTCAACACTCGGACATGGGTACAACAACTGGACACTTTATTTTCGGCCAAAATCACTGAAATTTTTCACAAAATAGCTGAGTCGGACACTTGGATACGTATCTGTGTCGGACATGGATACAGTCCGAGTAACACATTTTTATTGGAACATGAGAGGAGTTATACGAAATTACTAATGTGCAAAGCCATTATCTAAACTAGTCAAATTTCAATGATCCTAACTACACAATAAAGTATACTTTGTACTCATTGAAGATTTCTGGGCATGGGGTGGGCCATGACCTAGGAAGGCCCACCCTTAGATGTGCTCGGAATATGAGTCTAGTTATGGTATCCATGCTAGTCTATACCATCAAGGAGCATTGTCTCACTCATTCTATGGAAAACACACATGTTGTGTATGAGTGTATCCATTTGCATCATACTTTAAAGAAACTCAAGCTCATACATCTTCTCACTAATAAGGTAAAAGAACATTTCATACTCCAAATTTTTGAAATCAAAAAGGCTGATTCTAGCCTTAGGATGTTTGAGGCAGATCAACTCGATTTTTGGTGGTAAAGCGATCGTATTTTACAGATATGCTTGGTGGGGCGTTAAGCCGTAAAAAGGTTATTTGGTGATAATTTCTTGTCAAGTTTCAAATGTCATGGAAATCTAGGCTATGTTACAAGAACTCATTATTTCACCTAAGTATACATGTCATTACAATCTGGCATGAATATGAATATTTCATCATAAATATATTGATAAATTCATTGTAAAATCAAAATTTATCCATAATAAATCGTTCCAATTAAAATGTATGCCAGATTACTACATGAACTCATATAACATATCACCCATGCATTCAATAATTAGCATAATAATAGTAAACATATATTACCAGGTGGTTTAGGCCAATGTTTCATGGAAAAGTAAAATTTGAGTGCATAAACAAAAAGTCATAGAAGCCACAGACACATTTGTACTATAATATGCAGAAAAAAAAAAAAAACAGATTGAAAAAGCAAAGTTTGAGATTTACCTTCTGCAAGATCTTAAGTTCTTCATAAGCATTCCACTTCATCTTCTTAATAGCAAAAAACTTGCCATCAATACAACCCTTATAAACAGAACCCTCAATCACACACTTGTCATCAAACCCATCAGTAGCTTTTTTCAATTCCTCAATCTCATAAACTTTATACTTATCCAAAGTATCAGAAACATCAGCCAATAACAAATCCTGCTCTAATCCCTTCAAAAACTTTCTTCTACCATCTAACCCTACACTTTGCTCCCCCCCATTTATCACCTCAAAATCTCTCCCCTTCATCTTCTTCCTATGCTCAGATTCTCTAAAAATTAACATCCCAGACACTAAAACAAGCAACAAAATACTAATACCTAACCCCACGCTTAAACCAACAACAGCTGATTTATCATCACTCTTTGTCACATTAGTTTGATTAGTTTGAGTGCTATTACTAGTCTGATTATTAGTAGGAACACTAGCAGGCTGATTAAGCTCAATCAATCTCGAAATCGGAACGAAAATAGTCTCAAAAACTTGAGGTTTATCCCCATTAATATCAACAATTGACTGCTTAGTTACACCAAAGAAAGAAGCAACAGTATTCAAAGTATCATTAGGCTGAAACACATAAGAAACCAAGTAACTAACATTATTCCTCAACTGGGTATTGTTTGGGCACTTACATAATATGGGGAAATAAACATCACTCCCAATTGTAAGATTATAAACATCTAGAGTGGGGTTGACAACCATAGCAGCTTGATAAGTGGTAAGATTACCAAAATGATCAGTGGAAACAAAGTAAAAACTGTCACCTGATTTAATAGTGTAAGTAATGTTAGCAAAGGAGATAGATTTTAGGGTTTGATTAACAACAGAGTGACACCCACATGAAATTGGGATGAAAAGGGGTTGATTTGGGGAAAGAGATGAAGATGGGTTTGAAATGTTGCTGGGTTTTGAAATGGTTAATCTACTAACATTGAAAAGATCACCAATTGAAGCTAAATCACCAAATTCAGGGGGTTTAGCTCTGTATAATGCATAGGTTTGACATGGGTAGTGGTTTGTTGTGCTGTTAATTGGGCAAGTATGGCCATATGTTGCTGGTTGAGCTTGTGAGAAGTAGGTGAAAAACAGAAGCACAATTAAACAGCAGAAATGGAGATTTGGCAACATTTTTTGTACTTTTTTAAGTATGAATTGGTTGTGATGTTATGGAATGAAGATTGAAGGTGAAAATTTTGTGGGGTATTAATCTTGGTCAAGTCTGGTTTGTTGGCAGATAGTCTGATAGTCCGTAGAAAATTTGGATGTGAGCTGCATTTCTGCTGCCCCCCAACTAGCAACCATAAAGTTTTTGAAACTGAACTTATCAAGAGAGCTTCGTTGCGTCTTGCGTCAGTGTAAAAAAATTTATGAACTGACGCAATTACCCGACCCAATTACCCGCACCCAATTATCTGACGCAACAACTGTTGGGAAAATTAGAGCGAGAGCGGAAGCAAAATAAATAAATTGAGAAAAATCGATAAAAGATGGACAAGAAAAGTAGAAAAGAACACACAATATAACGTGGGAAAAACCCTCAAATGTGGTAAACAACTCACAAACAACGAGTATTGATATATCCAATATATGAAAAGGGTATGAGAGTACAACCCCGAAGGGCAAAAGAATATGGTTTGACTCTCCTAGAATATTGGATCAAGTTCTCATAGAGAGCTACGATTTCTCCCGAAGGAGCCGACAATCTCATGAATGAGATAATCTCTTAAAAAGAGATGATACAACTGATAATATCTTTATGAGCATGTATATATGTGTTTTTGTGTGTATATGCTAAAAAAAAATATGAGCATGATGGGTATATATAATACTACAAGAGATAGATTGGTCATTGAGAACCATTTAAAGAGGATAAGATAAGATAAGATAACATCATAAGACATTGAGGACCAAATAAAAAAGATAAGATAAGATAAGATGTCATCATAAGCCTTGGAGGCCAAGGGTCTTGAATTCCAAGAGTTAACTTGTAGTACTTAATTTGTGACATTTACCCAACAACAACTTGAGGTGTCAATTTTCGACCCGACTTAAAAAATTTGAGTAATCCGACTCGTAAATAGCGGGTTTTACAGTAAATAGTTTGAGAGCATTGTCAATAGAGTTGGTGGATGTGCATAAATTAACTCACCTAGAACTAGACATACTCACAACATGCAAAATCAAAAAATAAAATAATAAAGCCAACATTCAAACAACCGGCAGTGGGCCAATAATGGCGCCTATACCTATCACATTAATAACAAGTTTTTTGAATGACCTTCCATATCTAGGTTAGTCTTGGTTTGAATGCCTCGGTGTTGAAAGGACTTTTGGTCAATATTTACCGAATAAGCATCAAAGATATTTAAGTTTTCACATCTTCTCCCGTTGTGAACGAACCACCAGGGTACTACTTCAGTTTCCCTGTAGTTTAGCTGAGTTTAAAACATATGTCTATTAAATCCTCTGCCATCTGGCCGGAAACGTGGCTGATTTCGACGACAAAAAGGTCCTCTGTAGGTAGGATCTAATCTCACTCATGGTGAAAATCAAAGATAGAGTAAACCATAACTTGTAATCTCTAGTAGGGAGAGAATTAAAAGGAATGTAGGGTAACTTAAAAGAAAGTTTTAAAGAACATATAATTCCTCTATTAAACACTACACATAAATACATATGGTTGTAGTAACCTATGAATAAGTGGAACTAGCTTCCCATGTGACAATCTTAAAAGAAATTAGTTCATGTGGCATAACTCGATCTATATATAATTCCCCATGTATACATTCTTCATGCCACAACATTCTACAATTGGGGAAAACTATGAAATATATTGGTTAATAATTTATTATAGATTACAATAAAACATAAAAATCAACAACGTAATTTATTCAATACATAAACTATTCTCATTGAACCCTTGTTATATTACATATAACATTATGATTAAGAAACAACTACTCTCTTCCAAAAACAAAGCTAATTTCTTAACAATTGTACATAGGAACTTAAAAAACTTTGCATTATCTTGCAATAACTTGAGATGAAGAAAACTCATTTCCAGAAATGTCATAGAAGAGGTTATCACTCTTACACAATGTATAAACAACATCCACCATACTTGGTCGTTTTGAATGAACTCTATTAACACAAGCAACAGCAACATTCATCATGTTTGTCAAGCATTCAAATGAACAAGATTCATTTTGAAGCAAAGGATCAATCCACTCGATTAATTTCTTCGACCTCTCTTGCTCATTAGTCCCCTCCCAAATTTCGCAAGCACTAACCGAAAGCACTTTCCCCTCTTCATCAATGGCATCCCTTCCTGAAAGTAACTCAAGCAAAACAACTCCAAACGAAAAGACATCCATTTTGGATGAAATTACACCATCTAAAATGTATTCAGGTGCAATGTACCCTTGGGTCCCAACAATGTGCATTGTGATAGCATTACATCCAGATCTTGCTAATCCAAAATTTGCAATCTTTGCTCTCATATTGGTATCGAGGAGAATATTGCTACTCTTAATATCTTTGTGAACCACTTGCGGTCTTGTATGCTCATGGATGTATTGAAGACCATTTGCAACATCAATTGCAATTCTTAGTCTAGCTTTCCAATTTAAGTTTCCCTTGTTCTTGTGGAGCCATGAATAAAGAGAATCATTATCAATGTACTCATATACTAGAAAACAACTACCATCTTCTGGGTCTATCGAAAATCCTTCCAACCTCACTAAGTTTCCATGATTTACCTATAAAAGAGGTAAAGAATTCAATTCAAAGTGATTACCTAATAATGAATATTATTCATTATCACTGGTTACTTGTAGAGAACAATGGCACAAGATATATAGGTGTACATTGAGCAAGCACGACATATAATAATTTGAATTTCAACAATGTGACTATGTGAGAAACCAAAACACTTAGTACAAAATTTTCACTTTTTAATTTGCATAGTTTCATCTTGTAAAAACATACTAATATGCATAACACGTGTCACACATTCTAGTAAATTTGGTTTGTAAAATTGCAAAATTCACTACAAAAAATGTGTTCAAGAAGGACAATTAAAATTCCCTATTTGATATAAAATTTGTTTTCTTAGGTTATAATGACAATTTTAGTATTGCCCTCATGTTGCCCTTATAAGCCCGTTATATTAGGTTTCAAAGCCAATTTTAGATGCTTTGCTCTCTTTGATTCAATTCAAAAATGGCAAACAAAATTGCCTTCATTGATCATC
The DNA here is from genome assembly GCA_951394345.1 of Salicornia ramosissima. Taxonomy (NCBI): domain Eukaryota; kingdom Viridiplantae; phylum Streptophyta; class Magnoliopsida; order Caryophyllales; family Amaranthaceae; genus Salicornia; species Salicornia ramosissima. The sequence continues at coordinate 17,348,216 of OX596235.1, forward strand.
AACAAAGGCAATAAATTTTGCTTTCCTTGATTTAAACACTTTATTTATTGTCAAATAGGGCAAAGTTTCAAAAGTCTAAGATGGCAGAATAATCATATTGTATTCATTGTTGATATCAATGAGTGCAAAAAATATTGCCCTTGTAGGCATCATTAAGTAAAACAATACTCATATTGCCCTCTTTAATCATGATAAGTTGTCCTCGTTGTGTGAGTTTTTTTGTAGTGAAAATGTCAACGGATGATATTACACATTACAGTATAGAAATTTTAATGTTGATATGAGCAAGTTATATGTTTTTATTATGATGAATTTTAATTTAACAGCTATAGTCTTTAATTTAAAAGTTGTAATTTAAAAAATATCCGATTTTTTCGGATCGGATCAGTCGGATCGCGGATTGGATCGCTCGGATATAAGCACTTTGAGCAGCCCTATTTAGGAGTATTTTGTAAATACCACTCCTAAAAATCTTTGTGCTATGTTCGGATATAAGCACTTCATTTTAAATGATAAATTTGATCTTGAGTCAAATGGCATGTTTGGCAACTAAAAAAATTTGTAAAACTATATGAATTTCAAATACTTAAAAAAACAGTCATTTTAAATTCTAAAAACAACTCAAACATATAATTGAAATTTGAATCCTAACATTCTAATTTTAAAAATTGAATTCATCAATTTTAAATAAATTATACATATCCAAACGCTACCTTGATTTGTTGCATTTCGTACATAGTAGTAATTGCATGACACGTGATAATGATTTTACATACTTTAAAGTGAAAGAAACAGGACTTTGGCCATGTTCTTTTGGACTTAAAAGCTACAGTAATTAGATCAGATCAGTTCAGCTTTGTTTTAATTTTATACTCTCACAAAATAATACCCCCACCTAATCAGATCAGATCAAATCAGTCCTAAAGAATAGGGCCTTTGAAGGTTGAACAAGTCTTAAAGGAAAGCATGGACAGAAGGTATAACGCTAGTAGCGTCCTTTCAAATTAAAGGCTACTAGCTTTCAACTAGACCTAGTTGGACAATGTAGTCCAATGGCATGCGGTTAGGGTCAGGGTTATAGGGTATTTACTGGACATAGCCTTTAATGGACAAGATCTTATCAGCAAGGGTCAATATAGGGCCAAAAATAATAGGCTAATAAATTTTTCAAAAAAAATTTTTGACAAAAATAATTACATTCAGTTCAAAAAAATAATAATTACATTAATATATTCGTATACATTTAATATTTTAATGGCACGACCGTTAATGACCCGCGACCCGCTTTGGCCTAACCCTCTATTGACCATTTTTAGTCGACTCTGACCCTGACCCGACCCGCACAGGCTTGACCCTGACCCGCCCAATAACTGAGAGTCTACTTTCAACAAAAGCAAAGAGATAGGAAAGTGTAGCAACCACTGTTAGCGGGTTGGCCACCGCTAGTTTAGGTCCTCATCCTTAGACCGACTTAGGCCCTGTTCTATAGGACTGAGAAAATATGAACTTAAATTAAATTAACTGAACTTAAATTAAATTAAATTAAATTAAATTAAATTAAATTAAATAAAAAAAATTAAATTAAATTAAATTTTTATTTTTTTTTTATTTTTTTATTTTTATTTTTATTTTTTTTTTATTTTTATTTTATTTTATTTTTTATTTTTATTTTTTTATTTTTATTTTTATTTTTTTATTTTTTTATTTATATTTTTATATTTTTATTTATTTTTTTTATTCATATTCATATTTATATTTATATTTTTATTTATATTTAAATTTTTTATTTTTTTTAATTTTTTAATTTTTAATTTTTAATTTTATTTTTATTTTTAGTTTTGATTCTTTTTTTTATTTTATTTATATTTCAAAGTAAACCCTAAAACCTTCATTTTCGCCGCCGGAAAATCATCGTCAAAAAACTCGGCCGAATAATCACCGCCGGAAAAGTCACTCCGAAAACTGTCGCCGGAAAAGTCATCCCGAAAATTGTCGCTGAAAAACTCAGCCTGAAAATCGTCGCCAGAAAAGTCACTCCGAAAATCGTTGCCGGAAAAGTCACCCCGAAAATCGTCGCGGAAAAACTCGGCTTGAAAATCATCGCCGGAAAAGTCGACTCGAATAATCACCGCCGGAAAATTCAATCCGAAAGTCGTCGTCGGAAAAGTCGTCCCGAAAAATCTTCGCCGAAAAACTCGGCCTGAAAATCGTCGCCGGAAAAGTCGGCCGAATAATCACCGTCGGAAAATCAGTCAAAAATCGTCGCCGGAAAAGTCGTCCCAAAAAATCGTCGCCGAAAAACTCGGCTTGAAAATCGATGTCGGAAAAGTCGGCCGAATAATCAACGCCGAAAAATCAGTCCAAAAACTGTCGTCGGAAAAGTCGTCCCGAAAATCGTCGTCGAAAAACTCGGCCTGAAAATCGTCGCCAGAAAAATCGGCCGAATAATCACCGCCGGAAAATCTATCCGAAAACCATCGTCGAAAAAGTCGTCCCGAAAAATCGTCGCCGGAAAAGTCGGCCGAATAATTACCGCCGAAAAATCAGTCCGAAAACTATCGTCGCAAAAGTCGTCCCGAAAATCTTCGTCGAAAAACTCGGCCGAGTAATCACCGCTGGAAAAGTTAGTCTGAAAACCGTCGTCGAAAAAGTCGTCCCGAAAACCGTCGCCGAAAAACTCGTCCCGAAAATCGTCACCGGAAAAGTCGGCCGAATAATCAACGCCGGAAATGTCAGTTCGAAAACCGTCGTCGGAAAGTGTCGAGTGGAAAAACGATGGCCGAAACTAATAATAATAATAATAATAATAATAATAATGAGGCTTTTTAAGGAGACTTTGGTTGGGGATTCACCTTCTTGGGGGGATGTTGATGAGGACTTTGGGTCCGGTAATCGTAACATTAAGCAGTGCAAGAGGAAGATTCATGATGGCCATTATACTGCGGCAGTCCGTGTTCTTTCCTCTTCCGGTGTTGCTCCTTATAATGAGGCTACTCTTGCAGATTTACAGGCTAAGCAACCATACTCTACACCACCCTCCTTACCTGATATCTCTACTGATCACCATACACTACATGCTACCCCTGCCGTTGTTTTGGATCAAATTAAGAGTTTTCCACGTGGCACTTCATGTGGAAGGGATGGTTTGCGTGCGCAACACCTCATGGACTGTTTGGGTGGTGCTGCTATGGCCGTTTCTGATGAATTTGTTGACTCTATTTCTCATGTGGTCAATCTTTTTCTATGTGGGAAATGTCCTGAGGAATTGGGTGGGTACATAGCTAGTGCTCCTCTTACACCTCTTGTGAAGCCTGGAGGTGGTGTTCGACCTATAGCTGTGGGTACTGTATGGAGGCGACTGGTTTCTAAGGTGGGTGCCGCTTCAGCTGGCCCGTTGTTGAGTGGTTATTTTGATGATCTACAATTCGGTGTTGGCGTCCCAGGGGGTAGTGAGGCTATTCTTCATGCTGTTAACCGGTTAGTTGAGGATCGTGGGGACACTGTTGGTTTGTCTATGCTATTGGTTGATTTTAAGAACGCTTTCAACTTGGTGGATCGAGAAGTTATGTTACGTGAGGTGCGACTCTGATGTCCAACTATTTCGAGATGGGTTGAGTTCTGTTACACTAGTCCGGCTAGGTTGTATTATGGTGAGCACATCTTATGGTCTTCTCAGGGAGTGCAGCAGGGGGATCCACTTGGCCCTTTGCTCTTTGCTTTGGTTTTGCATCCCTTGGTGTGTAAGATTAGGGCCTCTTTTGATTTATGTCTCCATGCATGGTATTTGGATGATGGGACTATTGTTGGTGACACCTTGGTGGTGGGTAAGGTTTTGGACCTGATTATGGAGGACGAGCCCTCTTACGGCCTCCATCTCAATGTTGATAAGACTGAAGTGTTTTGGCCGACAGAGGATCCTCGGAGTAGGTTAGGTGGGTTTTCCCACCCAACATTGCTCGGCCTTTACGTGGTGTGAAGCTGCTTGGTGGGCCAGTTAGTGCAGAATCTGATTTCAGTAGTGAGCTTGTGGTGAAGCGTGTGGACAAGACTATTGATCTTATGGATGCTGTAGCTGGGCTTGAAGATCCGCAGTGTGAGTTGTTGCTTCTTCGTGCGTGCACTGGGGTTTCAAAACTTTACTTTGCGATGCGTACTTGTCCTCCTCGCATCTTTGCGGGGGCGCAGCAGAAGTTCGATGGTGCACTCCGCTCTTCTTTAGAGCGTATTGTCACTGCGTCTGGGCCAGGTTTTGGGGATTGGCAATGGAGGCTGGCCACCTTACCCTTTACTTTAGGTGGCTTAGGTGTCTATTCAGCTGCGGATGTTTTGTATTATGCTTTTGTTGCGTCGCGACTGCAGTTTGCTGAGTTGCAGCTTAAGCTTCTCCGTCGTGCTGGTGTTATGGATCCAGGGCCTGCCTTTGATGATGCATTAGGCACGTTTACTGGTTTTGTGGGTGAGGACATTCTTGGTAATCCTAGTGAGATCGCTGCCCCCAAACTCATGAAGAAATTGGCAGATAAATATTTCACAAAGGTTACTCGGACTGTTGAAACCTCTTATTCCTTATCTCCACGACAGGTTGCTCTTTGGAAATCGCAACAGCGGGATCATACTTCTGATTGGCTTAGGGTGGTTCCGATCTCAGGGTTGGGTCCGGTTATGAATGGTAGGACGTATCGGTGTGTGCTCTGCTACAGGTTGGGTGTTCCTTTATTTTCTGCTTCCGGACCTTGTTCTGCTTGTTCGAGGGTTTTTGTGGATGACATCTACGGGGATCATGCTGTGTCGTGTACTGGGATTGTGGGAGTCAAGCATCGTCATAATGTGGTGCGGGACACTCTTTATGATATCTGCAATCGCTCGGGGATTTCTGCTGGTAAGGAGGTTGATATTGGGATGTGCACAGAGAATGGGGGTCTTCGTCCTGCGGATTTGCTGCTTTACTCATGGGAGCATGGTCGCGATGTTTGTGTGGATTTGACGGGGTCTTCACCTTTGACTCAGTCTGGTATGGCTGATTTTGTTCCTTGTCGTGTTGTGCAGGATGCGGCTTCTCGCAAACGGTGTAAGTATGCAGATCGATGTACTGCTCTGGGGTATGGTTTCCTTCCTTTCTCTTTCTCTACTTTTGGCGAATTCGAGGAGGATGTTGTTGCACTGCTGAAACGGATTCAGATGTTTTCTAAAGCGCATGATATTGGTGCGCGTGCTGCTGCTCACATCTTCACTCGTATTGGCTTTGCTGTAGTTAGGGGAGTGGGGGCCCAGATTGTATCTAGGCTTCCCACTAACTTCTTGTAGACTTTTTGACTTTTAGTTTTAAATAATAAAGTTTTATAATGATAATAATAATAATAATAATAATAATAATAATAATAATAATAATGAAATGAACTTAAATTAAATTAAATTAAATTAACTGAATTTAAATTAAGTTAACTGAACTTAAATGAAATTAAATTAAATTAAGTTAATAGAAGTCCTAAAGAACGGAGCCTTATTTCCATCCTTTGCTTTATTCAAAATAGATATCTTTCTTATGAGGACGCTTTGCATAATGTCCTAGCTAATTGATATAAATAGCTTTAATTAGGAGATATAATTAGAGGTGGCCTATGGATTCTTCAATTTAAGATTTTCATTACTCAAATTTTATCATCTTCATTCTTCTTCTTCATCAATTCCATTAGAGGTAGGTTTCCTTTTATATTCTTCACTTCCTTTCCACATCTCATAGTTAGTTTCTAGTCTTAATTGTTGTTACATTTGAAGATTGTTGTTGGCGTTTCATGGTCTTTGTAACACCACTTTGATAGTATGTATGTATGTATGTATGTATGTTGTATTGATTTATGATTTGTTATTGGATGCATCTTTGTTTATAGATTGATATTTATTTGCTTAGATTTGCTAGGAGTGCTACTAGTTGGCCTCGATATCTAAATTATAGCTACAATTATGGTTCGACTTCTTTTGGGGCTATATATTCACTTGAATAGCAACTTTGGGTTTCGGTTTGCATGGTTTTGTAACGTACATGGAATTGAAACCGTTGTTGTACTAAGGATTCAAGTATGAAATCTGTATGTGTACAACAGTTATCTTGGGTTTTTCTAAACCTAATGCTGCTATATATAATTAACTTAGCTTATATGCGTGCTTTGTGGTATTTGTTAATATTAGTAAGGGTCCTATATGTGTGCTTTGTAGTCTTTAACTTCAAATAAAGAGATTAGTCAGTCTCTTATCTTTGACTATACAACACCTTCAAATTTAACAATTTAGTAAATATGGAGTTATAAAATGAATTAGCTCGTAGCGACACTTTCGAACAATCATGAATCAATTAATACCAGTTATTCTATGTTTTATTAGTAGTTGAAAGTAGGAAATGTAAACATACTTTGACCTTGGCTTATTTAGGTGAAAGAATAGCCCGCCCTCTTCAACGGCGAATATTTCACCTTAGTATTTTGGTAAATTCTCTACAATCTAACTTGAATATAAAAAATTTAGCACATATCCCTATTCCTATAATAATAATAATGCATAATAATTAATATCCCGGGTAGGCTTTTTTGTTTGGGGCCAACATTAAATTTATTGTATATTTATAACTTTTTTAAAAAAGTAACATATCTCTTCGATCATTCAAGGTTATAATAAAACAAAATCACTTAATATAGTTATATCCGAATCTATACATCAGATCTATACCCTAAATACACATTTATTTTTTCTCTCATCCAATCCATTTACCATCTTCCTTCTTGCAGTTATAAATGTTCACAACGATGACAACCATTAAGTTTATTAAATTTATTAATCTTAATTTACACAACAAAGTCTCCGATTGAGTTTAATATCAAGGGCTATAAGTAATGAATTTTAATCTACTTATTAAACTCACGGGTCATTTACTCTGCAAGGACTAATGACCATAATTAATCTAATACCATAGGCCTCTATCTTACCTTTAATTTAAAGTAGAAAGGCATACATACATGCTCATAATTGAGACTTTAATTAAAAAATGTTGGGCACTTATTTAATCATAAGTTTAATGTGTAATTTTTCAAAATTTATTTATTGTATTAAGAACAATGATTGTTATGAAGGTAATGACTAACAATATGATTTGAAAAATATGTAACTTGTATAGCAACATTTATATATTTAGTAAAAGTTTTAATAATTATAAACAATAAAAAGTATTGTATTTGTTTCATATAGAAAAAACATAATGCACATAATGCATTGTTTCATACCAAGTATAAAATTGGTAACTACTAAATAATATGTGCCTACTTTATAATACAATCTTATATTATTGTAGGTTTTTTTTATATAATATGTGAACTTGTGACTCATGGCTTAGTTAGCACGGGCTTAAAACTTACTTTTCTTGAGATGTTTGTTTTTCCATCCCTTATTGTTTTTCTTATGTTTGGTCATTACGTTCTCAGTTTCATGTGATTCTATTCAATAGAATCAATACTCAAAAACTTGTTTGACATTAATATCATACAATATATCTTACCACTAAACCACTAATAACGTGTAATTATTGTCTCATTTCTCAAACATGGACTTATAAAGGAAAATATCATTCAATTCGTATGATTAACAATTTGTTAGAATTGATGTCCAGTTTTGCATGCCCAAACATGGACTCGATTTGTTTATCAGAAAACCACTAGGTTAAAAATTTCGGGTTTATTTTGGTTTATAAGAGTCAAATTTGCAGTTAAAATCCGCAAATGCATCGATTTGTATATTAGAAAGTGTTTTGATTTATGTGTCTCCATTTTTGTAACGGAAATTGACCAATCAATTAAGAACGTAGGGTAACTTTTGCCCTTAATTCTAATGAAATTAACAATCTTTTTTCTCAATTAGATCATTTTTAAAGTAGGATAATAACTAAGGATTACCAATTAAAAAAAATAGCATTACCAATGATAAACGTAAAAAGTATAGGGTTACTATTCATAATTTTCCTTCGAAATAAAACAAGGAACATCATGTACCAAAATTTTGTGTGTGATAAGGATTATGCATGCATCATTGCTCAACAAACAGATTGAAAAAGTAAAGAATCATGAAATTGATTTACCTTCTGCAAGATCTTCAATTCTTCATAGGCATTCCACTTCATCTTCTTGATAGCAAAAAACTTGTCATCTATACAACCTTTATACACAGAACCCTGTATCAAAAACCTCTCATCAAACCCATCAGTAGCCTTCTTCAATTCCTCAATCTCATAAACTTTATACTTATCCAAAGTATCAGAAACATCAGCTAACAACATGTTCTGCTCAAATCCCTTCAAAATCTCTCTTCTACCATTATTCCCTACACTTTGCTGCGCTTTTATCACCTCAAAATCTCCCCTCTGCACTTTCTTCCTGTACCCAATTTCTCTAAACACTAACAACCCAGAAACCAAAAGACTAATACCTAACCCTATACTTAAACCAACAATAACCCCTTTATTATCACTCTTACTATCAACAATCACATTAGTTTGAGTGCTATTACTAGTCTGATTATTAGTAGGAACACCAGAAGGCTGATTAAGCTTAATCAATCTCGAGACCGGAACGAAAATAGTCTCAGAAACTTGAGGTTTATCCCCATTAATATCAGCAATTGACTGTTTAGTTACACCAAAGAAAGAAGCAACAGTATTCAAAGTATCATTAGGCTGAAACACATAAGAAACCAAGTAACTAACATCATTCCTCAACTGGGTATTGTTTGGACACTTACAAAAGATGGGGAAATAAGCATCACTCCCAATTGTAAGATTGTAAATATCAAGAGTAGGATTGACAACCATAGTAGATTGATAAGTGGTAAGGTTACCAAAATGATCAATTGAAACATATTTAAAAGTGTCACTGGGTTTAATAGTGTAAGTAATGTTAGCAAAGGAGATAGATTTTAGGGTTTGATTTTGAACAGAGTGGCACCCACATGAGATTGGGATGAAAAGGGGTTGATTTGGGGAAAGAGATGAAGATGGGTTTGAAATTTTGCTGGGTTTTGAAATGGTTAATCTGCTAACATTGAATAAATCACCAATTGAAGCTAAATCACCAAATTCAGGTGGTTTAGCTCTGTATAATACATAAGTTTGGCATGGGTAGTTGTTAGTGGTGCTGTTTATTGAGCAAGTATGGCCTGTTGTTGCTGGTTGAGCTTGTGAATAGTGACTGAACAAAAGAAGCAGAATTGAACTGTACAAATGGAGTTTTGGCAACATTTTTGTTTTATGGAGTATTTATGTTTTAATGGTGTTATGCTGCTATGACATGAGGAAGTAACTAAGTAAGGTATTAACCATATTAGTGTGTATTACGACAAATTACATCTTTAAGATATGTTGTATACTTGTTGTATTAATAAGGAATTGTTAATAAAGAAATATGATTTGGTCAATTTTTTTTTTTCTTAACAAAAAATCTGATTATGTCAGGAAATCGGTTCTTATTGAGCTACATATAAGTGAAGGGATGCAAATAATAAGATTCGAATCTCATATCCATTAAATACGAGCCGAGATTGAACACCATTAGACCTAGTTATTGGCTGTGTTATGTCAGGTGGTGCGGGTTGGGTCAGGATTAGATTCGCCTATAAAGGTCAATAGAAGTCCAGGCCAAGGCGGGTAGTAGTGGATTATTAGCGGTTGGACTAATAGACAATTAAAAATATATAATATTTAAGCTAGCCAAAAATCAAAATAAATATATACAAATATATAAATGTAATTACTTTTTGCCAATTTTAATTTTTGTTTTGAAAAATTTAAGACTATTATTTTTAGTCAAGTATTGACCATACTGATAATAACATGTCTATTAAAGATGTTGTCCAATAAATAACTTATTAACTTAACGCTAACCGCATTCACACTAGACTACCATTTCAATACTCAAGTTTACGCACCACTTTGCTAGTGCTCTTAATTTTTGGTCAAGTATTGATTGGTCGTAGTGCACTGCTTACTGGTCACACACAAATACACAATGGCCAGCAGTCATAAATAGAAATGGCAACGGGTCGGACTCGGATCGGAATATGCACAATCCGACTCCGATCCGACAATAGTCGGAGTTGGATTTTTTAAACGGAGTCGGATGCGGATTTTTATTTTTCAGATTTGGATCGAATTTTTTCTTACGGATCAGGTCGGACTCGGTCAGATCAGGAAAAATTATTATCCTCAAATGAGGCAATTGTCTAATATTACATTAAAATTAGTTTTTATTTTTTTATTAATATAACTTTATATATTATACTTTAATAAAAAATTATATTCCTACCAAATAATTTCTATAAAAATATATAAATTTTAATTAAAAACAACATAGAAAAATAAAACATCTAACAATATGTCGAAGTTGGACTAATTTGTCGGATTTTTTCCAACATCCGAATCCGACCCGACCCCAACTCGGAGTCGGATTTTATTAGACGGATTTGGATGCAAATTTTATTTTCGGATTCAAATCGGATTTTTTTCGTGCAGATCAAGTCAGACTAGGGTCGGATTCGGACTAAATTTTCGCAGACAGGAGCTCGGTTTTATAGTCCTTCTTGCCCCAAAAAATTAAAAAATAAATAAATAAAAATAAAATCGACGGAGTCAGACTGTACTGTATGATAAAACAACGTCAACATTCATCATAATTGTGAAAAGTTAAGGACACCAATGTTGACTATTAGCTTGGTAAAATGGTAAGCCATGAGCCACAATGACAAGCTAATTGGAATTCAAAGATAATTATGGAAATGTCTTGTTAAGCATATCTGAAAAGTAAAACCTAACCTAACACTCCCACCAATTAGAAATAAAGATAGACAAGTATAAAAACATTACTTTCTAATAAACATTAACTAGTTTTAACCTCGTGCAATCTGCGGATTTTTATTTTTCATAAAAAGTAATAAAAAATAGGAAATTTATTAGAAACTATTTTATAAAATATTTTTTTGTCAGAAAACCATGCACCTTTTAATTTTTTTACAAGAAACTACCTTTTTAAATTTTTTTTTTTGCAATGACCAACCTTTAGTTGAATTTCGGGTTTCGATTTTGGGTTATTTTTGACGTGATGGTTCAGGGGAGAAAAAGGGACGAAGACGGCTTGGGGAGGTATGAAGGGGGTTCGCCGAAATGGAAGAGGGAGGTTCGATTTAAACACCGAAATTAGGCTAAAGGTGGTTCTTTACAAAAAAAAATTAAAAAATTAAAATAAGATGGCTTCTTACAAAAAAAATAAATTAAAAGGTGGTTTTTTTTTAAAAAAATGTTTTATAAGGTTAAACAATTTTTCCTAAAAAATATTAGTATTTATATATTTTTCCTCTCATAAGACATCATTAAATTGAAAGACATGAATCATGAAATTAATTTTTTTTTAAAAATTATAGAAAAATAAAAGACATGAAACATAAATAATTGTGAGAAATTAAAACATTTATGGAAAAATTAGGAATACCAAGCAATAGAGAAATAATAAAGAAATTAATTAATTTTTTTTTTATTTTCTAATAAAACAAAATTAAATAAAGAGAAAATGATAGGAAGATGACATGTGGATATTAGAGTTCCTGTTTTAAATATTTAAGTATAGATATAGATTACACTAATTTCTACTGATTTTAATATGCATTCTGTAAATATAATTTATATTAGACTAGATAATCGTAAAATCCTGTTCCACATCCAAAACCCCCATTAGCAATATTGGTCCGTCGTAGTATTTTGTTTTTTACATTAGTTATTGTTTAATAAGACATAAAGAAGCTCAAAATCAAATGAAATATTCCTCACTTTCCTTCAAGGTTTAAAATACTAAAGGAAATAAAGTTTTTTTTTTGTGTATTGTATCTTCTAATCTCTTAACGGCTAAAAGGAAAAATAAAATATTTATATGTACATTAAAAAAACCCTCCTAAAACCCTCTTAAGGGAAGAGAACAGTTGTCAAGCTCGAGAATAAAGAAAATATAAATATACAGAAAAGAATTATGTACATCCAAATAAATTACAAATAGGAATTAAGAATAGAAAGTTTTCCATCCAAGAAACCATTTTTCTATAGCTCTTTGGATCCTTTAGTAAATCACCTTGATCAATAGATAATTTTGTCCCCTTAGGAAAAGGAAATCTCACTGATTTGCATTCTGCATAACTTGTTTCAGCTAATAGGTCCAGCACATACTTCCTCTGACTCAACATGGTCCCTTGTGTATTTCTAGTAACTTCAAGTCCTAGAAAGTATCTTAGTTCCCCAAGATCCATAATGGTGAATTCTTTGTGAAATTCTTTCAACTGTTGTATGTATTATTCATCATCTCCTGTGACAAATAGATAATCCACATAGACCAAGACAATACATAATTTTCCTTTTTTTCTTTGATAAACAATGAATAATCAATTTAACTGTACAAAGTCCCTTTGCAACAAGAAATTTTCAGTGCAATGTTACATTGTCTTGTACCTTGATGCATGTTTGAGCCTATAAACGCTTTTTTTCGACTTGCACACTTGTCCCTTTTTAGTTCTTTCATCTCCTTCAGGAACCCTCATGTAAACATCTTCCAATGTTCCATGAAGGAAAGCATTGTTTATGTCCAATTGATTGAGTTTTCAATCCTTCATGGTGGCGATTGCAATAAGAATTCTCAATGTGGCAAACTTATATTAGCCACTGGTGATAAGTCCTTCCCTTTCAATTGTTTGTCTTCTCTAGTCACCAATCTAGCTTTCAACCTTTCTACATTTCCATTAGCTTTGTGTTTAGTTTTGTATACTTATTTTTGTTCAAATGGCTTTATTTATAATTAGAAAGTCCACCAATTCCCAAGTTTTTTTTCTTTCTAATGCTTCTATTTCAACATCCATAGCCCTTTTCCATCCCTCATGTATGACTGCCTCATGATATGTTAAAGGATGCCATATACTCTGCATCATACCTGTGTTTACTTTCGGCATTAAAAGTTGGTGATACAGATCTTGATCTCTAACCATCCTTCTTGGATGGCAAACTCACTTTAAATTCCTCAAACCTGCTAGGTAGCTACCTGGATCTTTCTGGTCTTCTTGTTGGCTTATGTGCTTGTTCCATCTATCACTTCAACATGCTCCTGATCAACCTCCATATTCTCCGCATCAGAGGTTTGATCCTTTGTCTGATGATTTTGCTGATTCATCTGATCATGCTCAGTTTCTTCTATATGTTGCCCCATAACTGATGGTGCATCATTTTGAATCCTTTCATCTCCATAATTTTCTTCCTCCTTAATTTCACTTGTGTTTTCTTTAATAGATAAGTCATTAAGCATCATCTTCCATTCATCATTCTTTCTTTCCTTTTTCTAGAAGAGTAGTATCTCCTCCTTGAAAACAACATCTCTACTTATCATCAATCTCCTTTTACCTACATCAATCTCCTTCCCTTTAATTTGAACATATAGGAACCCCACAAAAACACATCTTACTCCCCTTGGTTCAAACTTGTCACTTTACTCCTTTATATCACTAGCATAACATAAGCAACCAATCAATCTTAAATGATCATAAGTTGGTTGTTTCCCTATAAGTCATTCATAAGGTGTTTTACACCCAATCACTGCATTAGGTAACAAGTTGAGTATATGTGTTGCAGCCAACACACATTCACCCAAAAGATATTCTGATAAACTAGCATGTATCCTCAATTCTCTGGCTGTGTCAAGAAGATGCATATGCTTCCATTGTCGTAGCACTCTAGTGACACTTATTTGATGAATTATCCCACTTTCTCTTATTATTCTAGCACAATATCCCTTCGCTAATTCAGTTCCATTATCTGTTTTGATGATTTTAATCTTACAATTATAATGATTCTCCACATGTTTTAAGAAATCATTCACAATAATTTTAACTTGTTCCTTATTAGATATCAAATAGGTCCAAGTGACTCTACTATAGTCATCCACTATAGTTAAAAATATATTTGGAACCACTTATGGCTCGAGTCCTATATGGTCCCCAAAGGTCCATATGAACCAGAGCAAAAATCACTGGAGCAATTTTTTTTACTCAAATAAAATGACATTCAATGATGCTTAGACATATTGCAAGTGTCACATATTCATTTCTTCAACTCTCTACTCCCACTTACATTTTCATTCCTCACATTATCTACTAAACTATTATTTTGTTTCTTCAAAAGTTCATTCCTCTTCCGTCCTTCTAAGTCAATTTTTTTACAATCCACATTCCTTCCTTGCAATAAATCCACTTCCTTCTCAGTTGTATGAAACTGCATCCGTTACTGGTAAAGATCGATAATTTTCAGTTCATGTGTTTCAAGCAACTTACTCAACAATAGCAAGTTGTGCTTGAATTGGGGCAAATACAACACATTTGACAGTCTTATATTTGGAGATAATATCACCTTACCGTACTGCTCAATCCTAATTACTGTACCATCAGGTAATGAAACCCTTATAGGTTGTCTAAAATTTCTCAAAGCATTAAAAATTTCCTTGCAACCAGCCATGTGGTGTGAAGCTCCAGAATCCACAATCCATGAATATTTGTCAAAATATTTTGATAAATATGATACATTATAATCTGTAATATTACTTGCCATGTTGATGATTTGTGATCCTCCACCTTGCTTCTCATTGAGAGCTTTCATCCCTTCTTGTACCACAATATTCACCAGATTTGGATCACCTTTTGTTCCTAAACTTCCTACGGCCCTCATTGTTCATTCTCTTCTTCATTAAAATCCATAAGTGTTTCCAGATTATCCTCAGCATCCTTTCCAACATTAGCTGCATACTTCATCCCCTTTTAGTTTTTTAGATTTTTGAACCACTCTAGATATCCATGAATCTTGAAAACACCCATCTCTAGTTTGCCTTTTCATGCCACAATAGTCACATTTTTTGTTCTATTTCTACTTCTTATGGTCACTCTTCAACAGCACCTCCTTGCTTGTTAACATCTAGAGCACTCATTTCACTCTACATCACAGTCTGTCCTCCCTCAGCTCAATAATTTCTCTCTGTTTTCCCACTTGTTAAACCAAGTGAAAAGCCTACTAACTGTGGGTATTGGGTCCATAGCCAGTATTTTTCCAATGATTCCTTCATGTTTCTTTTGATTTAATCCCATCAAGAAATCCATCACTCTATTATTTCCATTCATTTCTTCTAGCTTTCTTTGGATCTTCCATTTGCAAGACTCTGCAGCATCACACTTACAAACAAAATAGTTGAAGAAAATAGGGAACTAAATGTAATTAATATTTATTAATTCTCTGTATTTGTATTCTGTTATTTTCTGTCATGTTGCAGTAGTGTAGTGGGTAGATGTTTTTGTACAATTGTAGTGGGTCTATAGTGGGTGTCCTTTCTTTGTCCTTTGTCTGTAACGAATCCATTCTTCTAGGGATTGGTGACCTAGTGTATATATAGTAGTGTGAGGAGGTTGTGCAGCCATAACAAAAATAATACAAAGAAATCCTATTCCCACATCTCTGTTTACTCTCACTAAACTTTTTTCCATTTATCTTGCACCTATATTGCTTACTGCTGCACCTTCCAATCATCATTGTTGCAGTCTTTATGGTATCAGAGCCTGGTTATTAGCCAAGGATCGTGACTGTGTAAAGGTAAGCATCTACGATACAAGATTGAATCTGTTGAAACAAAGAAAGGAGGTAAAAAGATGTCAAAGGGAATTAGTCTTTTAGACATGGCTAGTCCGCTCTACCTACACCCATCAGATAGCCAACACTCAGTGGTTGTTGATAAGCTATCAGGCCCTGAAAACTATAGGGAATGGAAGAGGCAAATGGAGTTCACCCTAGCATCCAAAAGGAAACTTGGTTTTGTGACCGTTGCTGTCAAGAGGGATGCAGATGATGAAGTGAAGGCTGAGCAGTGGGATGCCTGGAACAACATGGTGATATGTTGGTTGACAGCCAACATGACTGAGATGATTAAAAGGTCTGTGATGTTCCTTGGTTCTGCTGCTGAGATCTGGAATCAACTAGCAGTGAGGTTCACTCATGCCAATGGAGCAAGAAAATATAGGCTGAACAGGGAGGTGTATGAACTGAGGCAAAGAAATGATTCCCTGAGTGAATACTACACAAAGGTTAAGTCATTGTGGAGTGAACTTGAAGGAATGACAGTGTACCCCCCTATTTCTGAGATCAACCCAGAAGTAAGTGCCTACATGAAGTTTAGAAATCAGGAAGTGGAAGAATAGCATCTCTTCCAATTCTTGAGTGGCATTAATGAAGACTATGCAGCAGTGAGGAGCCACCTATTGATGAGAATCCCTCTCCCAGACGTTGAAAGTGCTTTTTCAACCCTACTCCAGGGAGAAACTCAAAGGGAAACCCTCAACATGACTAGTGAGGCTAAAGCTGAGGGGGAGCCATCTTCCATGTATGGCAGTAAGAGGCAGGACTCAGCCAAGACAGTGTGTGGTGAATGTGGAAAGAGACGACACACAGAAGAAAAGTGTTGGGAGGTCATTGGCTATCCAGCATGGCACAACAAAGCCAAGAAGCAACATGGATTCAAAGAAAGCTCTGGTGGATCAAAGTGGGTAAAAGGGAAAGGAAAGAAACCTCAGAGGATGGTTGCAAATGTGGAAACACAAGATGGAAATGTGACTATTACTACTCAACAACTGGAACAAATTCTGAAGTTACTCCCAACATCAAGCTCCAAGCATAACAAACCTAGATATGATACGGATGAGGAGATTGACTTGAACTTCTCAGGTATGATCACCTGCTATAATGTCATAACTGATCTGAACTCCTGGATCATTGATTCAGGAGCTACAAACCATATGATTTCATGCTGTAATTACTTAGATAAGGCAGTAGCTGTAAAAGGAAATGCCAAAATTAACCTTCCTAATGGTGAAACTGCTAAAATCACTCACATTGGATACATGACAATCAATGGAGGGTTGAAGCTAAAAAATGTCATGTGTGTACCCACCTTTAAGCACAACCTGCTATCTGCTGGAAAACTAATACAGGATAATGAATGTGATGTAAAATTTGGTACTAATGAATGCACTATTCAGGACCAACAAACTCAGAAGGTTAGGGCCATTGGAAGGT
Organism: Salicornia ramosissima; assembly: GCA_951394345.1. Taxonomy (NCBI): domain Eukaryota; kingdom Viridiplantae; phylum Streptophyta; class Magnoliopsida; order Caryophyllales; family Amaranthaceae; genus Salicornia; species Salicornia ramosissima. The sequence goes on from OX596235.1 coordinate 17,365,380, forward strand.
TGAATGGAGGCCTGTATCATCTTGAAGAGGTAATTAAAGGTGCAAAAATGAAGGAAGATAGGAATGAAGTGAAGATGGCAGCTCAAGTTAGTAGTTGTAATAATGACAGTAGTAAGGAAGCTATTAGATTAAACAAGTGTAATGTGTGGCACAATAGGTTTGGACATGCTCCTATGAGTAAAATTGTTAAAACTGGGTGTGTAAATGTTTCTTGCAATGAAAAGAGTATTGTCTGTTTAACATGTCAAATGGCTAGATTTACAAAATTGCCTTTCCCTAAGAGTGTGTCAAGAGCAAGAGCAAAGTTTGAATTGATCCATGTAGATACATGGGGTCCGTACAGGGTCCAAAAAAGAAACCATCACAGGTACTTCCTTACTGTGGTTGATGATTTCTCGAGATCCACATGGGTTCACCTAATGAAGGTGAAAAATGAGGCATTTGAAATTATTAAAAGATTTATTCATTTTGCCAAAACCCAATTCGAAGCTGATGTGAAAATCATTAGGTCTGATAATGCACTAGAATATGATGACTCTAAGTGCAGGGAATTGTTTGGAAAAATGGGAATCATACATCAAACTTCATGTGTTGATAGACCCCAACAGAATGGCAGGGTCGAGAGAAAGCACAGAAATGTGCTTGAAATGTCCAGGGCCCTAAGATTTCAAGCTGGATTGCCCCTGAATTTCTGGGGGGACTGTGTGTTGCCTGCCACTTACATTATAAACAAATGGCACATGGTGTAATGACCCAGATTTTATTGGTATTTTTGCCGATAATTATGTGTAATTAGGTGTAGTATTGTGTTAGTTCAAATTTATTTTGAACTATTTATTTTATTTTATGTGAATAATTTCGATTTAATTCGAAATAGTTGTTTTTTTCAGTTTTTATTATTTAAGTTATTTATTATTTAATTAATTAGAATTTTTATTTAATTTTCTAATTAGTTATTTAATATTTTGGGCTAAATCGATTTATGCATGATTAATTATGCGGTTTTCGCAAATTAGCCCAATTAATCACGAGAGCCCATTTTAGGCCCTTTTCCCCTTGTTGGCCGGTTCTATAGTGGCATGGCAAGGCTTGCCACTTGCCTTGTGTTCACACCTTAACTAACTCTATATATAGAGGAGTTAGTAAGGCTTTTGCTCACTTTTGCCATCTAAAACACAAATGCCATCAAATGCTCTTGCCATCAATTCAAACACAATTCTCCCACTCAATTGTTCATCACTTCCACGCCATTTTTGGCATTTGATCATCATCAAATTGTTCATCCATCTTTCTAAACCCAAACTTAAAGATTCAACCTCCATTGATCTTTAAGTATCCTAAACACAATTTAAACCCAATTATTTCATCCAAGATTTTTAGTTCGGGTTTGGTTTTGGGTTCGTGTTCGTGCTCGTGTGGGTGTTCGTGGTGGTGACCGAGTGGTGCGGTGTAAAGGCTGTGCAAGAGCAACAGACAGGCCGTGCAGGAGCAGCAGCCGGGCCGTGCAAGTGCGTGGGCAGTAGCCGTGGCAGCGGGGGTCCGTGGTGCAGGTGCAGCCGGGTGGTGGTTGAGCCGTGTTGATCGTGTGGTACCGTGTGCAAGGTTCGCGTCGTGCGTGGTTGTGCCGTGCTAATTGGCCGTGTTCTTTGTGTATTCCGGGCAGCAACTTTTTGTGTTGTTTAGTGTGTAATCTTCAATAAGCTAACATACTTTCTCAACCTTTTTGGCATACTATGTTTATAGTATGAATTAAATGCATGTTTGGGTCGATTGTTGATGAATGTCCATGATTTCATGTATAATTTCTAAATCTGATTTTTATGTGTTTGTATGGGTTTTGATGATGATTTTTCATGATATTATGATTGATTATATGTTGTTTTATGATCATGAACATTATGTTAAAGTTTGATGAATTTTGGATGAGTAAAAGTTGGATTTTCGATTGAATTATGATGATGATATGCGTGTGGTATGAACATGTTGAATGAGTTCTTGGTTGAAGTTCTTGAATCTTGATTGAGTTCTTGATTGAAGATCTTGAATCTTGAATGAGTTCTTTATGAGTTCTTTATGATTTCTTTGAGTTCTTTATGAGTTCTTGATGAGTCTTTATGAGTTCTTGATTGAATCTTGAAAGTTAAAGAAATTGATTTAAAAAAAAAAAGAAAGTTAAAGAATATGTTTAATTTGATTAAAGAATGATTATATAATGATGATTTATGATTGGTTAGACTCAAGATTAAGGCTAGAGGCAGTTCTTGAGAATAACTTCGATGATTTAACTAGTTAGTTTCGAGAATCAAGGCTAGAGGCAATTCTTGAACTTAATTTAGTTATGTTGAATAAAGTGATTAAGATGATTAAAAGATTTAATTAATTAATTAGCTTGATTTCATTTTTAGACGCCTGATACTTTGAGTAAGATTCATTGTATTTGGGTTAAGACGTTGCCCCTATTCCATCCGCGGTATTGGGATAGTTGGAGTCATACTATGTGATCTTTGTGAATTTCCAGTAAGATTGGTTTCACGAGACATGGATTTCCAGTAAGATTGGTTTCATGGGGTTTGGGAGTAAGATTCTCAAATCCGAGCATAGTAGAAAGTTCGGATGCGTAAGATGCGTCCGTACGAGCACAGTCCGGTCTAGAATATGATTGATTGCGCCAAAGATAGTTGATTAGGTTGGTTTGAGTCGAGTTCACGTTTTGGGTTGTTCTCGTACTTTGATTATTGATATTGATTATTTGGTTTGTGCTATGTACATGTGTATTCCCATTAGGGTGAGTCAGTTATGTTACTCGCCACTAATGGTGGACTGTTGTATATTTTTCAGGTATTTCTGATGACGATACTCTTGCTTAGCTTTGGGTTGGGCGAGCGACGTTGTTATTGCCATTGTCTGTTGTATTTGCTATTACTGTTGTTTTTAGATAATATTGGAGTATTGTATGGACTCTTTTACGTTGTTTATAACTCTGACATGTGGTTGGAGTTTACTTGTATTTTTAGTATTTTTAGTTTGACTTTTGGAATTAGTATGTACAAACTTGTGGGTATTTGTACGTTTGTGGTTTGTTAATAATAATTCGAGGAATTAGTTTTAATTTCTGAGGTTTCGAGTTGTAGTTTATAACTATTCGACTCGTCGGTTTCTTCCGCGCCGATTTAAGCGAGTCGGGTCGTTACACATGGTGTCTAACTCAACTACCACCAGGAAAAAAGGCCATAGGATGCAAGTGGTTGTACAAGACAAAGTGGAATCCAAATGGATCAGTGGATAGGCACAAGGCAAGACTGGTCATCCTTGGTTGTAGGCAACAATATGGCATTGATTATGAAGAAACATTTGCCCCAGTGGCAAAACTAACCACTGTGAGATCTCTCTTAGCAGTGGAAGCCATGGAGGATTGTAAGGTATGCCAAATGGATGTAAAAAATGCATTTCTACATGGAGAACTACATGAAGATGTGATGGGAGGGGTTTTCTTACCAAATAAAAAACCCCTGTCGTAGTATGAGTGGACACGGGGAAGGTACTTCGCACTAGTCTAAGCGTGAGCGTTGAACAAGCTAGGTCGGGTGATGGTCGCGAGAGGCGAAGGGAACTAACTAAAACTACACTAAGGAAACAAAAACAAAAGGGACTAGGGTAAGAGATCCACAACTCATACCACCATGAATTATGAATCAATCGAAACTTAGACTTAGGTCGTGGATAAGGGGAGGTCGTTCTATGATCGTACCACTCTTTCGAGCTAGTACGATGACCGGAAAGACATATACAACTCACTTTCGTGCAGCGACACATCTAACGACTCCTAAGCACAAAATCACGAAGACCGGTAACTTTCCCTTGATCGAAGGCCCAACTTGCGTGGTGCTTCCATCAATCGGGAAAAGGAAGTCATCACCCACGTTCACCTTTCGGTCCTTCGGTGGGGATTCTTCAATGAATCCTATGCTAGCTAAACATATGACTCAACATTATTGAATCCTAAGGTACCGACAAAATCACAACCAAGCCTAAAAACAACTAAACCACAATCATGGAGGAATTGAGAAGTTTCACTCAAACCCTAGAAATTAACTACTCAAAATTATTTAATAAAAACATAATTAAAACTATAACTAAAAGCATAAATTAAACCTAAAACTAAGAACAACTAAATTAACAAACTAAAACCTAAAACTAAGAACAACTATCCTAACAAACTAACAATTAAACATAAAACTAAACTAACACCAAAACCTAAATAAACTACCAACTAAAATCAACTAAAACAAACATAAATAACTAAAACAACAACCATAAACAACTAAACTAACATTTAAACAACAAAAAGCAAGAAATCAAAGCAATAAAAGAAAGCAATAAAGTACCTTGGAGATTGAAGAACTAGCTAAGAAGAAGAGGAAGAACAAACTAGAGATTCATTGCATAAATTTAAGTGTTTGATACCAAAGAAATCTAAAGGGTTACAAGCTAAGCTAAGGTGAGAGAAGAGAGGCTCTCCAAGCCCTCCAATCCGGGGTTATAAGACGAGCTTTCAAAGTATATATACAATAGTAATTTACAAAGCAAAAACACGGCCAGAAAACGCGAGAAAACAGAGCTGCCAAAAGGAGCGGCCGTGAAAGAATTAGGGGCGACCGCTCCTTTAGAGGAGCGGCCGTGCAAAGAAGAGGAGCGGCCGCTCCTTTGGTCGGGTGCTTAATTCTTCATTTCAGAGCTTGGGCGCGACCGTGCTACTAGGGGAGCGACCCCTCCTTTTGTAAAAAACCTCTAAATTTGCCTTGGCTCAGATATCTGATGCTCGAACGACTCGTCGAATTCCGTGAAGTATGAGTTACCTACAAAAATGGGGAAAACGACCAAAAAGGAGTAGCACATAGCAAGAATACTGCAAAATAGCCAAAGCACAACTAAACTACAAAAAAGGAAATAAAAAACACAAAATGAAATAAGAAAAGGGAAAACTAAGCTATAAAACTAACATAAAAGCTAAGAAAAACACTAACAAAAAGTCGGTTATCAAGATGTGTACATGAGCTTGCCTACTGGATACTCAGGGTGGAAGTGCAGAATCAGGTCTGCAAGTGATCAGGCAACACATGGGACTGTGTGCAAGCTGAACAAAGCCTTGTATGGGCTCAAACAAGCACCTCGACAATGGTTCACAAAACTGTCCTCTGCCCTAAAGGAGAATGACTTTCAGCAATCCAAAACTGACTACTCCCTCTTCACCAAACCTCACAAGGGTAGGTTCGTAGCAGTACTGGTATATGTGGATGATCTGCTCATAGCAGGCAATGATGATAAACTCATCAATCATACCAAGAACTTCTTGTCCACTTACTTTCATATGAAAGACTAGGAGATCTAAAATACTTCCTAGGAATTGAAGTGAATAGATCATCACAAGGCTTCTTTCTGTCACAAAGAAAGTATGCTATTGATTTCATCCAAGAATATGGAATGCATAAGGCAAAGCCCCTTAAAGTACCAATGGCTACACATCAAAAATTGACAAGTGAGGGTGGCACCCCCTTGGATGAAGTTGTTCAGTACCAAAGACTGATTGGCAGGCTGATCTACTTGACAATAACAAGGCCTAACATATCTTTTGTGGTTCACACACTCAGCCAATTCATGCATAAACCCTCATCAATACATATGCAGGCTGCAAGAAGAGTTCTAAGGTACCTCAACAACAATCCTGACCAAGGGATACTCCTAGCTTCAAAGTCAGCAGCTCGCCTGACTGCCTACTCAGACAGTGATTGGGTAGGATGCCCAATGACCAGGAAATCCACTACTGGATTCTGTGTTCTACTTGGTGATTCACCCATCTCTTGGAAATCTAAAAAGCAGGGGGTGGTGGCTAGGTCCTCGGCTGAAGCTGAATACTGGGCATTGGCTTTAACTACATATGAAGTAATGTGGCTGAGCAATTTTCTAAAGGACCTGGGATTGAAGAAATTAAGTCATATCATTCTCAAGAGTGACAACATGGCTGCCATCTCCATTGCAACTAACCCTGTGCAACATGAAAGAACCAAGCATGTGGAGCTGGACTGCCACTTTATACGAGACAAGATTGCTGATGGAACTGTCCAAACCAAGTATACTCCCTTCAAGGAATAAGTAGCAGATCTCTTCACCAAGCCTCTGTCCATTCAACAGCTTGGACATCTCCTGTGCAAGTTTGGTGTTCACTCCTCTCACACCAAGCTTGAGGGGGAGTGAAGAAAATAGGGAACTAAATGTAATTAATATTTATTAATTCTCTGTATTTGTATTCTGTTATTTTCTGTCATGTTGCAGTAATGTAGTGGGTAGATGTTTTTGTACAATTGTAGTGGGTCTGTAGTGGGTGTCCTTTCTTTGTCCTTTGTCTGTAACGGATCCATTCCTCTAGGGATTGGTGACCTAGTGTATATATAGTAGTGTGAGGAGGCTATGCAGCCATGACAAAAATAATACAAAGAAATCCTATTCCCACATCTCTGTTTACTCTCACTAAACTTTGTTCTATTTATCTTGCACCTATATTGCTTACTGCTGCACCTTCCAATCATCATTGTTGCAGTCTTTAATAGTTTTCCAGCTGTTGGATTTCATCCCAAAGAGACTTCAACTTACAATAATATTCAGAAACAGATTCTTCTTCATGTTCAAGCTTGTTCAAATCCTTCTTCAACTGATAAAGTTGTGGGACATTTGATTGAGCATACCATTCTTGTAGTTCATCCCAAATATGTTTGGCAGATTCACACAACAACAAACTTTCACCCATCTTCTCAGTCATTGACTTGAAAAGCCAATATGTCACCATATGGTCATTCCTCATCCGATCCATCTTGAGAGATCCTTATCCCCCACTATAGGCTTCTTGCAAGACCCATCTATGAAACCTTGCTTGTTCTTTGATGCCAAAGACATCTGAATGCTTCTGCTCCAGTTCAGAAAAAAATTTCCATTGAACATCATGCTACTTATCTGCATAGAAGGATTATTATATGCAGTAAGGTATAATGGGTTTGCATCCAAAAATTGCATCTTCGTATTTTATAGTTGTTATTTTGATAACTCAAAGCTAGCCTATGGCTCTAATACTATAAAGAAGCACAAAATCAAATGAAATATTCTTCACTTTCTTTCAAGGTTAGAAATCCCACAGGAAATAAAGATTTTTGTGTATTGTATCTTATATTCTCTCAATGGCTAAAAGGAAAAATACAATATTTATATGTACATCCCAAAACCCTCCTAAAACCCTCTTAAGAGAATAAAATAGGCGTCAAGCTCAAGAATAAAGAAATTAAAAATATAAAAAAACAATCATGTATAGCCAAATAAATTACAAATATGAAGAGCATGATTAGGACCCGTATAATATAAAATTAGATATAAAAAACTATAAATTAAGACATATTTGATACGGAATTATATCATAAAGATTATATAATTATTGTATACAGACCCGTATACTATAAAATTTTCACGAAATTGATAAATCTTTTATAACTCTGATCCCAAAATAACATAAATTAGCAAGCAAAGAGAGACAAAGAAAATATTTTTAATATTTATTAAATCAAAATCTACTAAATAAAAACATATGTTATTGCTTATATGCCCTAAAAGAGAAAGTGAAAAGGACATATTCTCCTTGCTCCTATTAGAAGGGTTGTTTCAACTTTTAAGATTAATTTGTCAATTATTTTTTTTTGATATATATATATATTTTTTTTTCGAAAGTAGTTGGATACTTCTTCTGCTCCAGATTAGTTGCAACATTGGCAACTTGGACACTATTCATAATCACTCTTATAATTCACTTTTGTTCTTTATATATATATGTAAAAAATGATAGTCATGTGGAATCTCTTTTGAATCGTCTCAATGTGTTCTTTATTTTTGATTTAATTTTTGTAATTTTTTTGTTAAAACAGATGTAAAGATATTACGTATATAAATTATACATGGACAAGTGTGAAAAAGGGAGCGTTGAAACTAATATGGAGCGGAGGAAGTATTATTCTTTCGTCCATTCATTTTCCCTTTTATACAAATACTTTTTTCTTTTGTACATGCATTTATATATATATGAAAAAAGCTAATTGTATCCGTAAATGTTATATATATAAGCTAAAAGACAAAAAAAATTCAAAAAAAAAGTACTAGTTACAGTAAACATGCGTTTTTGTTATTAATTTATGAAATAATATCATTTTTAGAAGGGCGTTCAGATCAATACTTATATGCAGCCCTAAAACTATCTCAAATTTGAGATGTATTATGTCTCAAATTTGAGGTATACAAATTTACAGTGATATAACAATGGATTTTATATAAGACCTAAAACTATCTCAAATTTGAGATATAGATGGAAATTTTGGTCTCAAAGCAAAATTAGAGACGATATATATTTAATTTAATGCTTATTTTTGAATTAAAATGAACTAATTTGTTTCAAAAATTTTGAGAAGCTATCTATGGAGACATAATTTTTTTTGAAAACTAAAAACTAAAGATCCTAACCATTGATTAACCTTATTTTGATTTAATCCGTTGATCTGATTTAAATTAAAAGTATTTTATTTCCTCTGTCAACACAAACGCACTGATCTCTCTCCAGAAAAAAAATTGCACTCTCTCTTTCCTATAAAAAAAATCGCACCTTTCTCTCCTCCATTGAAGTTATCAGGTCTCAATATCTATATGATCACTACATCTTCGATCATCCTCCGTTAAAGCTGTAGTTGTATTCATTTATCATCATTAGTATCTTCGTCATCTGGTAACATAATCTTCCTCATCATTTAACATAATCTTCGACATCATTAATTATCAATATTCGAAAATAATATCAGGGGTACATATAAAATACCAGGGGTACATACAACATTAAAAGGGTACATATAAGACGCGAAGCATATAATTCGTAAAACTATATTATTCGAAAATATCAGGGGTACATATAAAGTATTAGGGTGTTTATTCTAGAAGTAGGCTCATGTGAGAAATGTAGTTTTGGTGAGAAATTTAGTTTTGGTGAGAAAGGTGAGAAGCAATTTCAACCCTTTGATCAACAAATGAATGGCTAAGTTTAAATTTGATTTTCCCTCCTTACTCTTTCTAGAGTTTGGAGTCAATGTATCTATGGCATAAAATCAATGTATTTTTACTCAATGTATTTATAGTATATTTTGAATGTACCTATAGTTGTTAATCAATGTACCTCTAGATTATAGTAGATGTATTCATCTTTTCTCACATTTCTCACGATAATAAATTTCTCACCGGAACCCAACGCTATATATATATATAGGAAGGATTGGCTAAAAACCAAAAGATGGTTGAAAACCAGACATAAAATGGTTTAAAGGGGTACATTAGCAGTCGCAGGGGGTACATTAGATTTGTAAAGGGGTACAAATGGTTTTTAGAGAAGGTTACTAACATTTACAAAAATTGCCATTAGTAATCACATCTGCACCCCCTTTAAGTGTTTAATGTAGGGGGTTGTAGGTTCAAAACGTTTTTAGTTGATCAATAGGTACATTGACTAACACCTATATATACGTGAGAAAACTAGTTATGGTGTGACTCATAAGAAAGAATGATGACCCTTGAATGAACAATGAAAGATCGAGATTAAATCAAATTGTTTCCTCTTACTTAGCTTAAAATTTGTAAGCAATGTATCTATAGTTTAAAATCATTGTATATATACTCAATGTATTTATAGTTTACAACCAGTATAATGGTTAGTCAATATATCTATATGTCATCGGTCGAGTTAAAAAAAAAAAAAAAGAAACTCATTTTTTTTAGTTTCTTAAAAAAAATACTCATTGTTAGTCCTAAGCTAGCTTTCTCATTTATTTTAGTTGCCGGTTTCTAGATTACTCATTTTCTGTGTTTGTTTCTCTATTGCTCAATTTATTTCTTTTGTTTACTCATTTCATTCGAAGCTAGCTGTTTATTGTCAATTTGTCATGCTGAATTTTGCTTATTTGCAATATTTTTTTTGAGGTATGTTACTCATTTGATGCTTATAAATACTAGTATTAAACAAGATTTTATAATTTTACTCATTTGAATGTCTAAATAGCTCATTTTCTTGGAACAAAATAACTTATTTAGTAGTTATGTTTTCAACTTTAATTTACAAAAATGTCTCGTTAAGTTGTCTGATAGTTTGACATAACTTTTAAATACAAATTTGCAGTTTTTTTACCATCCCCATAAACTTATAACTTTTTACAAAATTAGTTAAAATTTATATTAAAAGATTGCGATATTTTGCTAAAAAGTGAGAATGTGGTTTGACAACTTGCTTACTGTTTTGGACTCATAGGAGATTTTTTATGTCTCTGTGTGGTTTCAGCTTTTACTTTATTATGTGTAATAGTTAGTGTTGTTGGGTATTCTTTTATAGTTTTTCTATAGCATCATGGATGTTAAAAAATTCCATGAATTTACTTTTGAAACACTTTTTTAAATGACTTGAAACTGTAAGAAGGAGCAATACTAAAAACGACGTTGTTTACAACGAGAATTCCAGCTGTGAAAGTTACACTTCCTTATCTTTTGTAAGAATCTTATTTTATTTTGATTTTACAAATGAAAACAAAGTGTAATGACTGGATTTTTTTGTCATCAGAAAATTCCAAAACATGAAATATGAATTTTAATTATTATATTCTATGTTGGATCATAGTTACAATTAAGCGAGCCTAGTAGTAAGCTACAAAAAAAAGAAGGGTTAGCAAGTATTAATTTCTACACCGACCTGTTTATTTTCAGAGTGGACTGGCCGGACTGAGCCTATTAACAGATAAAAGTATTATGGGTCCAACCTAAGCTTTGGTAAAATGTTTTTATTTTTGGTCCTTTTTAATTTGGCCCAATCACTTACATTTTACTTGTGTGGTTTAAGTCCAACTTAGGGCTTATTTTTTTGTGGCTTATTGAGTAAGCTTTGGAGGTGTTATTTTTGGCTAGAGGATCATCAAAATAATTATGATTTTCAGAACACACAAAAACACAAAAAAAGATAGAGGGAGAAAACAAGGGTTTTATTTTCGGACTTTTCAGCGACAGTTTGTTCGAGCCTCAGACTGAAGGTGCTCTCGTGGTCTGATTTGGCTGAAACTTTGGGAGTTTGTTCCTAACATCAAGAGCTTCGTTTTCACTAGTTTTAATAGCCGTTTGGAGCTCTGGTCTGGTCGTAATTGCAGTCAGAACAGACCTGACTGTTTTAGGTGTTTTCTACACCTTTTGCTCTAATTTGTTCTCATATTGTTCTTGGTTGTTGTTGGTGGGTGTATGAACCTTTGTGTACTATTTTTAGGTTCTTTTTTCCCTCAATTTATCAATAAGAAAAGTTAGAGTGGACTCCATCCCGTAGTTTGTATCCTTCACATCGAAGGGGTTTTCCACGTATAACTTGTGTGTGTTGATTATGATTATTTGCACTTATCTTGGTGATTTAGTACTGTTTCATTGCTGAATTGGTATTGCGATATTGCTGAATTTTATTTGGTTATTCGTTGTGTGATGATTTTGGCTTGTTTGGTTGAATAATTGGTTGGTTGTCTTGTTTGGATGACATAGTGGGTGTCGTAATGACCCCTACCGATCCCTACAAAAAGCGTACAATGAAGACGGTTCCCTTTAGGTACTCATTTCCCATACATACCAATTTGTTAATAAAATGTGAGGCAATGAGGTGTGAAAAAAGCAATATACATCAGTTTTTTTTGTTTTTTTTTTTTTTTATAATGCAATATCCTAAAAAATTAGTAACCGTTTTTGCTTAATTTTTTATAAATAAAGGTAATTGTAAACTATCAATTATAAAAACTGTAAACTAATTTTTTTCCTAAAATAGTTAGAGGTTTTTCTTGCACACCCTTACACGTTGGTGGGTCAGGCTTAGTTTGACAACTAGTATATATATAGAGAGTTAGGATCTGCTAAAAACCTATGTTAAGTTGAAAACTAAAAACTTTTAGTTATGACCGTTAGATGTAGATCTAAGGTTGTGATTAATTTTCGGGTAAAAAACACTAACCACCCAAAGTTACAATTTTTTTTAAAAGTTTTGCTTAGGATTTTATAAAAAAACTACTTGATTGAACCAGTTCATTCACGCTAATTTCACAGATTTCACGCAAATTTCAAGCAACAATTTAGGTTTTTGTGCATTTTTTTTAATAAAGTTTTTTTTTTTTAAAGTATAGTTCTTCGTATTTGATTTTGTATGTACCCTTGTATCTTTGCATGTACCCCTTTATTATTTACATGCACCCCCTTAATTTAATATCTTTTTGTGCATTTTTTTTATAAAGTTCGATTTTTTAGTGTAGTTTTTCGTGTTTGATTTTGTATGTACCCTTGTATCTTTGCATGTACCCCCTTAATTTAGTATGTTTTTGTGCATTTTTTTATAAAGTTCAATTTTTTTTTTAAAGTGCAATTTTTCGTGTTTGATTTTGTATGTACCCTTGTACCTTTGCATGTACCTCTTTATTATTAACATGTACCCTCTTATTTTAATATGTTTCTATGCATTTTTTTTCTAAAGTTCGAATTATTTTTAAGTGCAGCTTTTCGTGTTTGATTTTGTATGTACCCTTGTATCTTTGTATGTACCCCTTTATTATTAACATGTACCCTTTAATTTAGTATGTTTTTGTGCATTTGTTTGTAAAGTTTGATTTTTTTTTAAGTGTAGTTCTTCGTGTTTGATTTTGTACGTACCCTATCATTGCATGTACCCTTTTATTATTAACATGCACCCCCTTAATTTAGTATGTAAGATTTGAATGAACCTGGAAATTAATATGTACCTCCTTAAATTAACATGTACTCCTATAATATTAACATGTACACCTTAATTGTACTACCTCCGTTTTTTTAAAGTTTACTCAGTTTGACTTTGTTACTATTCACAAAGTCTACTTTGACTATCGTTTGTGATTTATACATAAGATGAAACATAGTCATGTGGGGTCTCGTTGGATTCGTTTCAACATGTAGTTTTTTAATATATAGGTTTTATAATTTTTACAAACACACAATTAAAGATATTAATCTTCAAAGTTTTGCCTCGGCAAGTGTGAAAAGTGAAGTGAGTAAATTAAAAAAAAAACAGATTTTTTTTTCTCTGGCTTTTTGTAAAATTAAATGGACGGTTATGATGGGCTAGACAAAAATCAATGGCCAGGATACTTAATTTTTAGGTTTTTAACTTATTAGAAGGTTTTTACATGATCTTGTTCCTATATATATATATATATATATATATATATATATATATATATATATATATATATATATTTTGAAAGGTCACTTCTATATTGTTTACAGTCGGGCTAGCTTTAGCTTTGAGTGAGAAGTTATTACTTGCTTCTTTAAACTTCATTCTACTCTTGTATGTAACTTATCCGAAATTAAGAATTAATTTCACTCTAATTTATGTAACTAATTATTTGTTTTTTTCCCACACATTTTTTTTTCTACTTTTCATTTTACATAGTTAGATAATATTCTTTTTGTTATGATAGTATGAATGTCAAAGAAACTATACATGCAATTGATTGTATTTGCATTATTGTACATATACTACTATGCTAGACATGATTACAAATAGTGTGTGTATGTGTAGAGTTTTTCCCCTATAAATACCAATGAACTCCAACAATTAGATTGCACCGGAGCATTGTGACATACAACTTCTTCTTCCTACTTTTTCTTATTTTTGTATTTCTCATAACACGTTATCAGCACGAGAACTCTAAGAATAAAAAAGGTAAAGATACAAAGCAAGACTTGTGGTACATGGTTTTTCTCAAATGCCGGGGATCGATTATGATGAAAATATTCTTCAGTAGTTGATGCAACTACACTGAGGTTTCTGGTAATTAAGCTTGACTGTGTCAGAAAGACTACAAATGCGTCTAATGGATGTTGTGACTGCATATCTATACGGAACACTTGACACAGACATTTACATGAAAATTCCCGATGGACTCAAGCTACCAGGGAATCACAAGCCTAGAGAAATACTTTCCATAAAATTAAAAAGATCACTTAATGGGTTAAAGCAATCAGGGAGGATGTGGTATAATCGCCTCAGTGAATACCTCATAAAGAAAGGGTTAAAAAATGATCAAATTAGCCCTTGCGTATTCATCAAGAAATCACAGATAGGATTCACTATCATTGTTGTCTATGTTGATGATCTAAACATTATTGGAACTCTTGAGGAGCTCGATATGACTGCAAAATAGTTGATGAAGGAGTTTGAAATGAAAGAACTTGGAAAGAAAATTTTGTCCCTCAGTTTACAAATTGAACATCTAAAGGGAGGAATATTTGTTAATCAATCAAACTATACTGAAAAGAGTCTAAAACGTTTCTAGATGGATAAAGCGCACCCCATGAGTTTCCTCATGGTTGTTCGATCTCTAAACGAGAAGCATGACCAATTTCGACATCGAGAAGATGATGAGAAGGTTCTTGGCCCTGAAATACCATACTTAAGTGCCATTGGTGCCCTAATGTACTTAGCAAATAACACACGACCTGAGATAGTTTTTGCAGTAAATTTGTTAGCCAGGTACAATAATGCACCAACCAAATGACATTGGAATGGAATCAATCACTTATTCCACTATCTTTGCGGAACAAAAGATCTTGGTTTATTCTACCAATCAAGTGAAGGTGATACCCTTTTCGGATATGTAGATGCCGATTATATGTCAAACCCTCAAAAGGCAAAATCGCAAAATGGATATGTGTTCACTTTTAGGAGAACTGCAACATCGTGGAGGTCAACAAAACAAACATTGACTTCTACATCATCAAACCATGCAGAGTTGATCGCCGTATATGAAGCAGGGCGCGAGTGCGTTTGGCTGAGATTAATGATTAGTCATATTATTCAAGAATCATGTGGATTGAAAACAATTTCAGAAAATGCAACAGTAATCTATGAAGATAACACCGCATGCATCAGTTAAGTTAGAAAAGGTTTAGTCAAAGGTGATAGGACTAAACACATATCACCAAAACTCTTCTTTACACATGATCTCCAGAAAGAAGGGAAGGTTAACATCCAACAAGTTAAGTCATGCGACAACCTTGCAGATTTATTCACTAAGTCGCTTCCATCAAAGAAGTATGAAGAATAATTAGTTCATAAAATTTGAATGTGTCGCTTATAGAACATATGTTAGATTTAGGGGGAGTATTATATGCACTACACTCTTTTTCCCTTGTTCAGTTTTTTATCCCATTGGGTTTTTCCTAACAAGGTTTTTAATGAGGCAGCATACCAAAGCATATAATTACTTGTAACTTACCATGACATTCAAGGGGGAATGTTATGATAGTATGAATGTCAAAGAAACTATACATGCAATTGATTGTATTTGCATTATTGTACATATACTACTATGCTAGACATGATTACAAATAGTGTGTAAAATGTGTAGAGTTTTTCCCCTATAAATACCAATGAGCTCCAACAATTGGAGTTCACCGAAGCATTGTAACATACAACTTCTTCCTACTTTCTCTTATTTATGTATTTCTATTAATACTTTTCTTATATTTAATTAATTTATACATAATGGTTGCTAAGAATTTTTATTAAAGATAAGTAATATAAGTACTTAAAGTAAGGAAGTGGAAACCTATAAAAGAGTAGAACAAGCTTCCAAGATGACAATCTTAAAAGAAGCAAGCGCAACTGACAAAAATTTATCTAAAAATAAATTTAATTTCAACATATACATAGATTTTGAAATTCCCAAACACTATGAAAAACATTTGTTTATATTGTATTCAGAGGCGGATCCAAAATGTTAAGCTTGAAGGGACACCAAAGTAGTGATAATCTTTTAAAATACAATATACTACATTTAATTCGTATCGCAATATACTCACCACATAACTATGCGTTACAAACAATTAGGTCAAAAATTGGATTTAAAGAGAGATAGAGTGAAAAATAAATAATGAATTGGGCTCATAACAAAAGTAAAGTTAAAAAAAATAAAAAGATACACATGGGTAATTTTTATACTAAATTTAATTAAAGAAAATTTGTTGCAAGTATCGTGTTACAGCCCAATATGAAAAAAGTTCCCCGAGTATTGCAATACGGAGGTAGTAACAAACTAAATTATCAAATCCATAATTTAATAAAAAAGTTATTAAAATAATATAAAGTTAATCTTAGACTAATGAAAATAAGATTAATTGATATGAAAGGGGTGTAAACAGAGGAAGACATAGAGAAAAAAAGCTAGGGGAAATGAAAACAATTGGAAAAACAAAACACACACAACAACAATTGAACACTTAACCTATCGCTAACAAGAAAAACTTGCATCCCGACAGTATGAGGAGCAAGCATTATTGATTGCATAGTTGCACTTAGGAACATATATATTATGAAGCTATTGGTTAATGCCGAATTAAAAAAAAAAAAAGACTTCGCAGATTTGATGGGACTGGTGCCACCCAGGTCCCACCGTAGACCCGCCTCTAAAATAGAACATGCAAATTAAAACTAACACTATTTTTTTCTAACTATAAATCAATTATTCTCATTAAATCACTTTTTATTACACACAATAATTATATTAAATTAATGAAATAGACTAATAAATTTCTTTTAAAAAGGAATTTGTAATGTCATCATAACGTCTGCATGACATGCACTTTAACTTAAATAAAATCTCTTTATACTATCTTGCGGTAATCTGAGATAGATGAAGAAAACTCATTTCCAGAAATGTCATAGAAGAGGTCATCGCTCTTACACAATGCATAAACAACATCCAACATACTCGGTCGCTGTGAAGGATCTCTATTAACACAAGCAACAGCAACATTCATCGTGTTTGTCAAGCCTCCGATCGAACAAGATTCTTTATAAAGCAACTGATCGATCCACTGCATCAATTTTTTTGCCTTCTCTTCATCATTATTGCCTTCCCAAATTTCATGGGCTTCAACCCAAAGTACTTTTCCATCCTCGGTGATGGCTTCCCTTCCTGAAAGCAACTCGAGCAAAATGACTCCAAATGAAAATATATCCATTTTTGGTGAAACTATACCATCAACCATGTATTCAGGTGCAATGTACCCTTGGGTTCCGACAATGTGCATTGTGATAGCATTGCATCCAGACCTTGCTAATCCAAAATTAGCAACCTTACCTCTCATGTTGTTATCGACGAGAATGTTACTACTCTTAATGTCTTTGTGAACCACTTGTGGTCTTGTATGCTCATGGATGTATTGAAGACCATTTGCAACATCAATTGCAATTCTTAGTCTAGCTTTCCATTTTAATAAATCCTTGTTCTCGTGTAGCCATGAATATAGAGAACCATTATCAATGTACTCATAGACTAGGAAACAATTACCATCATCTGGGTCGATCGAAAATCCCTCCAACTTCACAAGGTTTCCATGATTTACCTGCAAAAGACAAGAAACGTTTGTTCTAAGTAATAAATTCGGATAAGATTATATCAAATAAAAAAATTCATATCAGATCGATTAGAAAAGTTATAACTATAAAAAATAACTGCAATAAAAAATCTAATTAGATCAGAAATTTCAGAAACAGATCTGAAAAGTTTGGATAAGATCTTATCAATTCATAAATGTTAAGTTCATCAAACCAGATAAGAAAATTTCAGTCAACGAACCAAACGCCCTTTGACATCCTAATAATTACTCTTAAGTAAACAAGCTCTATATGCATACGCTTGTGGGTGAAAAAAAGTAATGTTAGAGAGAGTAGCTCAAGTGCACTGGTGTTGTTGGAGTTCAACTCGCAATTGATAGGTTATGAGTTTGATCCTCTATCACCTTTTCCCACATATAAATAGTATTGTAGCCCGGGCGTTGCCTCGGGCCATACAGTTCTATTATGTCTGTTGGATTCTATCGTTTTTATATATATACATGTTTGTGATTTATAGAAAGTAATATAATGAAATCGTGGTTATATATAAAGATAGTTATGTATGTTTTGAAACATAAAACAATACAGAAATATCCTAAGGTAGTGTTTGGAAATGCGGAATTCATTTCAAATTGATAAATTCAATTTCTGAAATTGAAATGTTACAATTCAAATGACAATTATTTGTTTGGGTTTTTTTAGAATTTGAAATGACATACTTTGTGAAGTATTTGAAATACACAATATTTGCTTGTTAAGCATATGGGTTGGGAATTAGGTCAAATCCAATTCCAAATTTTTTTACTTGCCAAACATGTAATAATTTGGCCAAAATCCATCATTTCAAATGAAATGCTTGTATCCAAACATAGCATAATAGTATTTGTGAAGAAAGTTTTAAAAGTTAATACACTAATTAAGAATTTTTTAAAAAAATAAAATAAAATTGTAAGTTGGTTAAAAAAAAAGAGTTGTATTTTTAAGTAAATTTCAGTAATTGACCCAACTTTAAAAAATGACTTAATTAAGTTTGACTATGAGATTAAAAAAATACATTTAATATTTAATTTTGAATACGTGTAATAAGAATCGAAAAAGATGATTTAACAATAAATCAATATGTTTTAATAAAGAGGGATATATAAAACAACAATCAAAGTTAGTTAAGTTTGTAAGTGTATGTTATCTGGTAGGATAAAGTTATATTCAACATTTCTCTAACTATATTTCTTAATTATTATTAAATGATTTGACATAGTTGATGAATCTAACATTATAACATAACATATTTTAATTCTTTTAAAAAGTGCACACTTTAAAATCTATTCTCTTCTTTTAAAAAGCGTCTCCCTCCTCTCTTTGCGACAAGTGTCACGACACGTAAGCTCTCATTTCGCTGCCACTTAGACAAAGACACCCTAAGATGCGACACATGTATTCCTATGTTGCATGCTCTAACCGAATGGTGAATTCTAAAAAGGAGAAAAAAAAATATACAAGGTTCGAACCTGTGACCATGAGAAATAACTAAAGCTACACAAACACTACTCTACACTCTCACTTATTATCAATATTATTCATTCCCTCCACTATATACAATCAAATATCAATACTCTTTTTCTAAAACGCATTGAGCTTTTTCGCAATCTAACATGTGTCAGGACAACCGGACAAGTCATCTTTACATATGTCACCACATGACACCACATGTCATATTTTGTCATGTGTCACCATTTTTCATAAAAATAAATTTTACAAAAATAAAATAAAAATGCATTTACTATTAACTAAGATTTGAACTCACCATAACAATTTTTACAAAAAAAATGCGTTTACTAAGATTTGAACTCACCATCCCTATAATACCGTAACTCTACCATCTCATCTACACCATTTTATTATTCAAATTGACATATCAAAATGTATAATATCATGTATGAAAAAAAAAACAAGTTAAATTTTTTATTAAAGAATCATCCAATCGAATAAGTGTAAATTCACGATTTTCCATCAAACATATACACATACCTTCTTTCATCATCAATTCATCAAACCAATATATCTTAAACAAATTTATTGTCAATCTAACATTAGAAAAATTCAGATCTTGTAAGATTACATTAAAAAAATCAGAGAATGCACCAATAAAAGAGTTTAATTTTTAATTTTGCAAAATAAGAATATTTAAATTAAAAATTCATTCAGTGACCTGGGACATCGTCCGGGACAAAATCTAGTTACTTCCTCCATAATAAAATAAATGTTACACTTTAATAATAAATCATTTACGTTTATTATCAAAGTATAACATTTATTTTGTTATGGAAGAAGTTAAAAAATTATAAGATTCAATAACTTATTGATGAAAAATAATGATATCCTCTTTTATTTGTGTATCACAAAACCTTAATAAAATTTATATTTCGTATAGATTAGTGTGTCAAATCTAACACTTTTGTCAAAGGTCGTGCAACATATAATTGTTTTTAAGGGAGCCTTAAAAATAGAACAATATTCTTAAAAAGAGTGATTATTGAAACAATAATTAGAGTTGGTTGAGGTGGTAATTGTGTATGGATTTGATAGCTAAGTGTTGAGTTCGAATCTTAACGCAATCATATTTTTTAAATAATGTTTGTGTGACAATGCTTTGCGCACCTTTTAATAGTTGTTATAGATGTTGGTTAGACATTGTATTATAATAATAGGAGTTTTGTGATAGGTCCAAGTTACCATACATTTTAAGAAGACAATTCTCTAATTAATTAACTAAAATAAGATGTGATATTTGAAATTCCAGATGTTTTGTTGGAATTGAAGTACTCCCTCTATAACATAAAAATATCTATTTTTGTTTTTTCATGCATTTTGAGAAAGCGATTTAATTGGTGTAAATGAATAAATTAATCAAAATGGTTTTAATACAAGCAAGAATGTGATTATAAGTTAATAATATCAAATTTTTTTTTGATTAATTTGGTCGTTTACACCCTTAAATCGCTGCCTCAAAATGCGTGAAAAAAACAAAAGTATATATTTTTATGTTACGGAAGGAGTATATTTTTTTTCCCATGGAAAAATTTATCGAATTGATCGGAATAATCTCAATTTTGGCCATTCTGCTGAAATTGGTCCCAACTTTTTATTAACTAGGTATAATCCTAAGTATTTCCACTTCTTCTAATTTTGGCCCATGACGAGTTGAGAAGTATTAGTAACATGCTGTACAGATTAATTTGATACATATTTTGCTCTAATGTGGCTCAAATTTAATTAATGAAAGTTTAATTTAAGTAATATTACTTAAATAATCTATAATCCTATATTGAAAACAAAATCTTTAACATCCATGTGCCATCTTTCCTAATATTGATTTGATTTTGGCTTTTTAGAAAAAGAAAAAAAATGAATTGTACTATTTCTCTATTGTTTGGTATTCCCTAATTTTTCCCATAAAATTTTCAATTTCTCATCATTATTTACATCTCATGTCTTTTTCTTTTCTATCATCTATTTTTTAAATACAATTTCACGATTCATTTCCTTCAATTTAATTAATGATGTCTTGCAAGAGGAATAATATATAAATACTAATATTTTTAATTATTTTTTTGATAAAAACAAAAATTAAAACTAGTTTATTTTAATCAAAGATAAAATAAATTATAAAATTAAAGCTTAACATTAAATTAAACTTTTAGCATGCAATAGAAAATATTTCTATTTTTTTTTGCTAATTTCGACCTCAAATCCAGCCCTTAATGGTCAATCTGACCTTAATTTATGCTAAACTGAAAAGGTTTATTTCTCACAAAAAACCGAGACATTTTATGCACGCAAAACGAGACGTTTCTAATCATTTTTTGTCAATTCGATATAAAAATCCAGCTCATATGACCCTTATTATGCTAAATGAGAATTAAAATTATCATTTCTCATAAAATTTGAGACAATTTTTTTGCACGCTAAACGAGATATTTTCGATTATTCTTTTTGTCAATTATGACCTTAAATCCAACACTTGCGGGCCAAACTATCCATCATTATACTAAATTGGAAATTTTTATTTCTCAAGAAAACCGAGATATTTTTAGGCTCGCAAAACGAGACGTTTTTGTTTTTTTTTTTCTTTTCAATTTCGACCTTTAATCCAACCCTTAAAGGCTAAACTGAACCTCATTATACTAAATTTAAGAAAGCGATTTAACGATGCAAACGAACTAATTGATAAAAAATAGTTTTAAGATTAGTAACTTATATCTTACTTGTATTAAAATTATTTCAATTAATTTGTTCATTGGAAAAATTCATATAAATAAGGAAAATTTGATGGGAATAATCCCAACTTTCACACGTCTGCTCATTTTGGTCCCTACTTTGGATTAACTCAATATAATCCAAAGTTGCACAACATCTTCTCAATTTGGTCCAACTTTCACACATCTGCTCATATTGGTCCCTAGTTTACCTTAAGTTACTTGATTTAGCAAGTCAAAATTAGCATTGGGACCAAATTCAGAAGATGTTGTACAACTTTGGATTATACTGAATTAATCAAAAGTAGGGACCAAAATGAGCAGACTTGTGAAAGTTGAGATTATTCCCATCAAATTTTCCTATAAATAATCTCGACTATTGGACGTCTGCCAATATTAATCCCAACTAATAGTTATTACAGTATAATCTAAACTTTAGGGGTTGTTTTATGATATTAGTCCATTGACTTATTTAACTTATTGTAATCGCTCAACAATTCATAAATTATTCGTTATTTTTCCTCTTTTATTTCTTATTTATTGTACTTGACTATAACTTTCCCCTTTTTACGAAGGAAATCGGAGCCGGTCAAAAGTTAGTATGGACTAATATCATAAAACTAACCCGTTAGTTTGGATTATAGTGTAATAACCTATAGTTGAGATTAATATTGGAAGACCTGCAATAGTTGGCCTGGGATTATTCATATGAATTTTTCCTTGTTCATTTACATCCTTAATTTATTATATAAAAGTGCGTGCAAAGTAAATTGTTGTCATTAATATGTTACGGGGGGAATATTATTTAAGGGAAGAAAATGGGAGAAGGAAGGAGAGAGAAGAAAATACATTTTAACCTAAAGCCTAAGTCAGTGGTTATACACTTATACGAACCAAAATATATAAAAAAAATGTGGTGATACTTGGGATTATACCTAGTTAATCAAAAGTTGAGACCAATTTGAGCAGGCTAGCCAAAGTTGAGATTATACCCATAAAAATTTCATTTTTCCATTATGTTTTTTCATCGAATCAAAAATCTAACATTGACACCATATTTGTTGTAAGCTATCCAATTATGTTTTTTCCTTGAATAAAAAATAAATGATACATTTAATTTTTCACATACATCACCAAGTATATCTTTACAAATTAATAACTTTAGTTGTATATAATAAAAAAATTATAAAAAGCATATATTTAGAAAGTACGTATCGAGAATAATCAAACGAGAACGCACATGGCTTTGTTTTTTCATATATACAGAGAAAGTCAAAGTTATAAAATAAATAGTGTCAGAAGTCAAAATGTATCCTTTACTTTGAAATAAGTAAAGAATCATGAGATAAATTTACCTTCTGCAAGATCTTCAATTCCTCATAAGCATTCCACTTCATCTTCTTGATAGCAAAAAACTTGCCATCAATACAACCTTTGTAAACAGAACCTTGAATCACAAACTTGTCATCAAACCCATCAGTAGCTTTTTTCAATTCATCAATCTCATAAACTTTATATTTATCCAATGTATCAGAAACATCAGCCAATAACAAATTCTGCTCCAGTCCCTTCAAAATCTCTCCCCTGCCATTTTCCTCTACACTTTGCTGCCCTTTTATCACCTCAAAATCTCCCCCCTTTATCTTCTTCCTGTACCCAATTTCTCTAAAAATTAACAACCCAGAAACCAAAACAAGCAACAAAACACTAACACCTAACCCTACACTTAACCCAACAACAGCTGATTTATCGTCACTCTTTGTCACACTAGTTTGATTAGTTTGAGTGCTATTACTAGTCAGATTATTAGTAGGAACACCAGCAGGCTGATTAAGCTTAATCAATCTCGAAATCGGAACAAAAATAGTCTCAAAAATTTTAGGATCATCCCCATTAATACCAACAATTGACTGTTTAGTTACACCAAAGAAAGAAGCAACAATATCCAAAGTATCAGTAGGCTGAAACACATAAGAAACCAAGAAACTAACATTATTTCTCAACTGGGTATTGTTTGGGCACTTACAAAATAATGGGAAATAAACATTTTGCCCAACTGGAACATTAGTAGGATCAATAGTGGGGTTGACAGTCATAACAGATTGAAAAGTGGTAAGATTACCAAAATGATCAGTGGAAATAAAGTAAAAGTTGTCATTTGGTGTAAAACTGTAAGTAATGTTTGCAAAGGAGATAGATTTTAGGGTTTGATTCTGAACAGAGTGGCACCCACATGAAATTGGGATGAAAAGGGGTTGATTTGGGGAAAGAGATGTAGATGTGTTTGAAATATTGCTGGGTTTTGAAATGGTTAATCTGCTAACATTGAATAAATCACCAATTGAAGCTAAATCACCAAATTCAGGGGGTTCAGCTCTGTATAACACATAGGTTTGACAAGGGTAGTTGTTTGTTGTGCTGTTTATTGAGCATGTATGGCCAAATGTTGCTGGTTGAGCTTCTGTGTAGTAGCAAGTGATGAAAATAACAAGTACAATTGAGCAGTAAAAATGGAGTTTTGGCAACATTTTTCTTGTTTTTTTTTTTTTGTATTTGTAAAACTTGTTATTAATTTTGATGTTATGAGAAATGAAGGCATTGATGTAACCTTGTCAAGTAGTATTATCAATACCAACCACTGCACCTATGTCATTTATTTGTAAATCATGTTTTTTGTTGATATAAGATAAATAAATACTCACTAATTTTGACTCTTAGCCTTAAACATGACGAATTGCATAAAATAATGAACATATAATAATTGAGGGATAATTTTTTTTAAAAGGTACTAATTAAGTAGGGTATCCACCATAATGACATAACCTTTGATTATTACAAATTAAATAACATTATTATTTGATTGAATTAAAAAAAAAAAAAAACTTTTTGTATTTATGTCATGATCTTTTATTGGAACTGTATTATGGATCCTTCTATAATATAAATCTATTTCGATTATAATTTTGAAATATTGATGTAATGTAAAGTCCTTTTCAAAATTCTTCGACATCATCTGCTATCTAACAGTGGAAAGAAAAATAGCTATTTAAAAAATTAGCTATTTTCTAAAGTATACATATAAGTATATAACCTTCACAAATTTCATGCCATAACTTTCTTTTAATTTCTTTTTCTTCCTTAAAAATTATTAAAGAAATAAATTAAATGAAAAATCGAAGGTACAGCGGTATAATCCAAATCTTATCAAAGGAAAGAAATATCAACTTTATTTCAAAATTTATAAATTTTTTTATCAAGAATACTATTAAGATAATGGTATAGGCTCTTTTTTACGTATAATAAAAATATACAAATTACAATCATAAACTTCATATATATATTTATGAGTTTTATAAAATAATAGTAATATTTTTTAAAATAAATAATGATTACAGATAAATAGTCTGTCACCAAGTACAAAAATTAAAACTTAAAATTGATTGATTAAATTTAATCCTCCTTCCATTTCTAAAAAGTTATCCCCATATGCATGGTCAATGGATTTTGACATGTGTTTTTGAGGCTGTGTTATAACGTTGTGATTAGAATTTCGGAATTTATTTTTTTGTGTTAATTTTGGTATTTAAAGTATTTATTTTATTTTATTATAATTATGTTGTTATTCTTTTTTATAATTTTCGGATTTATTGGGCATGATATGTTTCAGAATTTTTATTATGAATTTTTATAATTTAATTATTTAAAATTTTGGAGTGTAATTTTAATTTGAATGGATTTTTGTCTTAATTTATGCATGATTTTCATATAGGTTTTCTAATGGGATATTTGAGTTTATTATTTGTATTTTGTGTACGTAATGTTGTCTATTTTGTTGTATCGGATGTCTAAGAGGTATAGCTCAGTTGGTGTGATCCTTAAGGTTATGGGTTCGACGCTTGTTCCCACTCCTCCGCTAAGGTATTTGTTGAGACAGAAACCTTGTGTGCGAGAACCGTATATCTTGCTTGTAAAAAAAATTTAAAAAAATAAATAAATATGTTGTAGCCACTTAACATTGTAAAGTTGCCTTAGGTCCCATGTAAATTTTGATTTGAGTAGTAGACAAGGAATTTTTTTTAGGGCAATGACAAGGATTCGTTATGTGTTATTTATTTTTTTGTTAGTTCTTGTTTCGTTATTGATCTTGCTTAACTTGATTGATACTCCAAAATATTAACTGCAACGATTTGACATTTTTTTCTAGATCTCTATTTTATGTCAAATCGTTGCACTTATTATGTTACGGATGGAATACAACGTATTATTTAGTGCACAAAGCTTTTTGTAGCTGCTAGGTTGTGTGAGTACACGTGAGGATTAGTCTAGTGCCTCCCTTACTTTGTGGTTCTTAAGAGTTAGTCATGTAATTAGGATCGTTCAGTAGCTGAGGGAAGTTGAACCAAGTGGGATCATGTGACCCCACTTGGGCCAATTTTTTTTTTTTTTTTGAATATATGTATTTAATTTAAAATGATATTAGCTTAAAAAAATTATTTTTTTATAGTATAATAAGAACCTCAGTTAATAGTGAAAAGTGACTCCCATAACGTAAAAGTTTAATTATAACCATGTCAACGTTGAGTGAAAGGTGCATCTTTTTATAAAGTAACCCCGTTATATAAAAATTCTAGATCCACCACTGGAATCGTTCTCAATTGTTTACTAAGGTCTATTTGGGTTTTATTTGAGTTATATTGTTGGTGATTAAGGATGAACTTCCTAATCTGGTTGGTTTGTGGCAACTGAAATCCTTCATTCCATGACCAAGAAAGGGGATAGATTTGGGTGGTTTGTGCTAAAGATTGATCTTGAGAAGGCTTATGATAGGATGGAGTGGGGTTTTCTGAGGACCACACTTCAATCCCTGGGTTTGGCTGCTCACTCTATATATTTCATTATGAGTTGTGTGTATAATGCTTCCTCTTCTGTTCTTCTCAATGGGAGGAAAGGTGAGTCTTTAATCATTCTAGAGGGCTTAGACAAGGGGACCCAATGTCTCCCTACCTTTTTAATCTGTGTCTTGAAAGATTAACTGCAAGTATTAATGAGAAATGCCTAAACAAATAGTGAAAATATTTTTATTTTGGAGCCGGGAATTTTAAATTACCCATTTCACATCTAATGTTTGCAGATGATCTTTTATTGTTTGGGAGAGTAGACCAAACTACTTCTTTTGCTGTCAAAAATACTCTTGATACTTTCTCCCAATTCTCTGGACAAAAAGTCAATGAATCAAAAAGCAAGCTTATCTTCTCTGCTAATACCACTGAAACCCAAAGGAACATGTTTGAGAATATTATTGGAGTCTTAAGTTCAAGTAACTTAGGGTCTTACCTGGGCATTCCAATTTCTGCTAAAACTCCCAAAAAAAGAGATTTGCAATTTATTGTTTCAAAAATCAGAACCAAACTGGCTAACTGGAAATCTCAATTCCTCTCCAGAGCTGGGAAATTGTGTTTGATTCAATCTACTCTCACTTCTATGACAGGTTATTATATGCAACATTGGACTCTTCCTAGGTCCATCATTAAGGAAATTGATCAAATAGTTGTGAACTTCTTGTGGGGTTTTAACAAGGAAGGGAAACCTAGAATTCATCTCTTGAGTAAGGAATTAATCTGCAAGCCTACAAGTTGAGTGACTTCTTGAGTGGCCCTTTTCTTCCTTCTGATGATGTCCTACAAGTTAAAGACGGCTTTGTTAATGGTGAATGGCATTGGGATTGGATTTCCTATCCTCTCCCTCCATATATTAAGAATTTAATTTCATACTTTTTCTACACCAAATATGACATTAAAAGTTGTCCTACCTCAACTTTTGTCACCCACTCAAAATTCTCTATCTCCCTTGCTTATGCCTCTCTTCAGCATCACAATGGGTTTCAGGGCAATATATCCTGGTTATGGAAGCTTGAGACTCCTCCTAGAATAAAAATTTTCCTTTGGCTTGTTTGGTGGGATAGACTTCCTCATAATGCTACCTTATATGTAAGGAAATTTCTTCCTGACATGTCTTGTGACAGTTGCAATGATCCTGTGGAATCATCCATCCACATTCTAAAGAATTCTATATCAAAGCTTATAGGGTTTGGAACCTTATCTCTCATGATACTTTCTTGAATCAGGCAAACTTGGCTGATTGGTTACAAGCAAATCTTGTATCCAAGGTTATTAGTTATGGCATTCCCTGGCCCATTTTGTTCCCTTTCATCTGTTATGGGATATGGAAAAATAGGAATAAGTTTGCAATCTAAAGAGTGGATCATGATCCCCCTCAGACTATTATTAAGGAGGCAATCCATCAAGCCATGGAATTTATGGCCCTTTCCCCCACTCCAGATGGGAACACTATATCTAGCAAGTGGCTTCCTCCTCCTGTGGGTTATTTATTATTAAATGTGGATGCTTCTTTCATATCTGTTCAAGAGTTTGCAGGGATTGCTGGGGTATGTAGGGATACAAATGGGCAGTGGAAGTTTGGTTTCATGAAGAATATATATGCTCCAAGCAGCTTAGGAGCAGAACTAGTAGCAATCAAGGAGGGATTGCAGCAAGCAATTAGCTTTTCAATTAGCAATGATGATCTAGTCTTGTAGTAGGGTCTGATTGTTCAAAAGCTGTGGATCTGATCAATACTACCACCTTTCATAACCGCTTCTTTTTCAATATCATTTCTGATTGCAGGGATCTCAAGAGGTCAATTCAGAGGAGCAAATTGGAGTTTCATAGAAGAGAGTGTAATGTTGTGGCTGATAGAATGGCTAAGGAGATTAGACGAGCTTCCTATGACTGTAATGATTTAGTATTTTATAGAGACCCTCCTGTATTCTGTAGGGATCTGTTGCTGAACGATTATCTCGTTGTAACGTAACTTTTATCTTTTTCTTCTAGTATCAAAAAAATAAAAAAGGATGAACTTCGCAAGTTTTATTACTCTTCTAGTCATTCTCTAATAAGCTATTTTGGTAGACTCCCTTCTAAGTTATAAATTCATTATTCTATACAGTTTTATCCTTTTCTATTAAGGGGTTGTTTGGTATATCAAAATATTAGCATAGGAAACGTAATCACAAAACATTACCATTACCATTACCATGTGTTTGCTATGTGTTTTGGGAAACGGAAACAAATTGGGTTATTCCTAGTGGTACACCTGAAAACTTAACAAATTAAATCCCACTGATACACCTAAGTTTTTTAATTTCTCAAAAATAAACCTGAAAATTTGCTCATTAACGATAGGTACACATTAATGACGGGCTTAAATCATGTCATTAATGTATATGTTTTATGGCGGTTTTTAGGCCCGTCGCGAAAATTCACCTAATACCTAACCAAAGCTCTATTAAAATTGACTTATTTACGACGGCATCATGATAAGAAAAATCAATTACAACAGGGTTATATTCCATTAATTGACCCTTTTTCTACGACGGGGTCACATTTTTACGACGAAAAAAATATTTATGACCCTTTTTTATACAACGGGGTCACTTTTTAACAACGAAAATTCCCATCATAAGTAGCATTTTTTCAAATAGTGAAAGTTACTTTGAATAATCCAATATATTTTATTTTGTTTTAACAATCGAATATTTGAATTATTTTATAATACATTTAATTTTAGCCCAAATTATTTTTAGTTGATCCAGAAAATTTAGCTGTCTCCTTTTTTTAAAGATATACCTTTACGAACTAACATTGGCTCTCTTCTCTTCAGCTTATTTGTAATTTGTTGTGTCGGTTTGATTAATTAAAGTTTTTTTTTTTTTCTTAAAAAATGACATTATATATTAACTTCATATTTGGTTTATTATTCAAACTCAAATTGATATAATTGGAAACAACTCATAACCAATTTTGAAATTGTTAAAAAAATCAGTTTTCAATTTAATTGTTTTAATTTCTTTTCAAATTTTGTGTTCATTAATATTTCCAATTTTTTTCTAATTAATTGACCCTTTTCCCCCAAAATTAATATTTTTAATTTAAATTTAAGTTAGTAAGTTCACAATTGAAATTTCTAGGTAGATATATATTTGTATTTTATATTTAAGTGAGTGTGTGTTGAACTTTATGGTTAGATATTAAGTATTCCTTTTTTCTTTGTAAAAAAAGTGATAATGAAATTTGATTGAAATATTTGAAACATATACTTCCTTTACTCCATATTAATTGTAGTATTGGTAATTTGTGCACTATTCATAATAATATATTACTCATATAATTTGCTTTTGTTCTTTATATATTTGAACAAATATAATCATGTGGGATCTCTTTTAAATTGTCTCAGATCAATGTGTACTTTATTTTGATCTAATTTTTTTAATTTTTTCTAAAACGGAATTAAAGATATTACGAGTTTAAATTATACATTGATAAGCATGAAAAAGTGAACGTTGCAACTAATATGGAGCGGATGGAGGAAGTATTATTTTTAACTTGCTTTGCATATATGGCGCAAGAAGTAAAAAGTAAAGGTTTTTTTAATTTAAAAAAATATATCTTCAATAATTCGTATTTTTTTAAACTCACTTGCTAAATACTGCCCAAAATTTGTGTATATCACCCTTATTTATACACTTATTTCCTATACTATCCCCCTTATTTACCCAACCTAACTCCACTCCCCCCTTCTCTGCTTTTACTTTCTTCCCTTTTACTTTCTTCACTCTCTACAAATTTTAGACTCTAAAAAAGATTGAAACTTCAAAATATATACTTCTTAATTCAAATTCAGGAAAATAAATGTGAGAAGTGAGTAAATTTAAAAAAATTCCCAAACAGAAAAGTGAGTAAATTAAAAAAAATGAAGGAAGTATAATAGAGATTATCTAAAATAATTAATCTGAATTTATTGATACTTAATTATTAGTACTTATTGATATTTATTTGTACTAATGGGTACTTATTTTTATTTATCAATACTTATTTGAACTGTTAATTAAAATGATACCACTAATTTTTGAGATTTCTATATGGTACCACTATATTTTAGTCTTATTCTCCGTCGTAGTATTTCATTAATCAAAATGTTAATTAGGGGTTAAGTGAGTTAGGATTTTGTCTTGGTTAGTATGTTTTGATCAACATTTGTACGGCGAAATTAGCTGGATTAAAGTTTTTAAGGGTCATTTTAACAAATATCATCATTGTCAATTTTGAGCATAAATTTAAGCTTTAAGGGATCAAAGTAACTCCCTAGACCTTATTCAAGTATTCAAGTATTTTTTTAGCAAGTAAAGCAAAACACGTAAAATACATTTCATCATTGTGACGGGTTGGGCTTGGCTAATTTTGTTTATTTTCACTTCAAAATACATTTTAAGATTTTTTTTTTTTTGAACGAATATTTATGATTTCTAGTTGATCCTTTATTGGCCCATTAATTAAGGACCATAGGCCCACTACTTTTATTTATCATTTCACGATAGATGTCGATTCATTATTATACTCTTATTGGGGGATACATTTGATATTCTTAGTTTCGTATAAGGCTGAACTGTCAAACCTATATTAATATGAGTCTATTCATTGAAGAATTTTTAAAATATGAATTTTGACATTTAAATCTTTTTAATTGTAATTTTGTAATATATATGTTTTTGTTTTAAAAAAAAAGTGTTTTTCTCTCTCCTACTATAAATGTTTAGAAAACACTTGATTTGTTTTTGCTGTGATTTTTATGTTGTTTTCTTCTGTGCAATTCAAACATACGGCTACACAAACTTATGTGTCCAACCACATAAAAGCCAGTTCTTTGTTACATCCATGTTTTGCTAGAAAAACTAAATGTTCATCTAAACCTCTAAAAAATTCATACTCTAGATATTTATTTACATACTCTAGATTATTGAAATCTATTTGTGTAATGAACCAAGACTTTAAATTCTAGATATATCTCATTAGATTAAACATACTTATATATTTTTTAACAAGGATAGCATTGTACGGGAGTGTGGGTAGCAATCAAACCTCCGTCTCAACGATGAATGTTTGATGCTTATGCCACTGCGATAAACACTCAATCCCTATCTTAGGGGATTTTTTTATATATGAAAAGGTAATGGAACAAAACTTTTAAGCTAATGGTCCATTTACTTGGATGTAAAAAATTTTCAATGTAAAATGGTTTTCCATCAAAAACATTTTACGATGAAAAACCCATTTATATAGAAATTTTCCAATGTTTACTCGAACAGAGTATACGTTTTACTCCCAAATTTGGAGAAAAATGTTTTTAATAGGGTTTAAAATGAGTTTTCAGCCCATATTTTACGTTTTAGTTTTTTACCCAAAGTAAACGATGTAAAATGGAAAAAAATATTTTCAGGGAAAACATTTTTCGCTCTAGTAAACGGAACTAAGGGTCCGTTTAATTGGGTGTAGAACATTTTCGATGTAAAATGATTTTCCGTCAAAAACATAGTACGTTGGAAAACTCATTTTCATATAAATTTTCATATGTTTCCTTGCACAGAAAATAAGTTTACTCCCAAATTTGGAGAAAAATGTTTCCAATATGGTATAAAATGAGTTTTCAGCCCAAATTTTACATTTTAATTTTTACCCAAAGTAAACGATGTAAAATGGAGAAAAGTATTTGCAGGGAAAACATTTTACGCTCTAGTAAACGGAATCTAAGTTCCACATGAACTCATATACTTTGAGAACAGGGAAATTAAACAAATTAACAAAAAGGTGAAAAAGAGAAGAGAATTATTAGCATAACACATTTTCAAATTGTATGATATCAACTTTTTAGTTGGTAACGTCTTGAAGACAGATATCCAAAACCTAAGATCAAAACTGGCCTACAATACTGTCCTGTGTAGTGAACTATACACCGAAGAGGAAAAAATTCGATCAAACGGAAATCGAAAGCAGGAAGTTATGACTGAAAGAGCTCAAAAATGGAACGATAGACGATCGTACTCTAACCAGAAAACACATTTTGACTTGTTGATAATTGTTCTTTTCTAAGCTAAAGAGAAATTCAACAAAACTATAACTAAATGTTTGGAAAAACATCTCTGTGACACCATTACTAACCCAAGCTTTGCATGGACTCAATGAAAAAGTCGGAGATTTTGTGGTCTGACTTCCAAGAAAAGAGCAACTCAGGCAGGTCACAATCTTCTGTATCCTATACAGTCTGATCCTCGTCAATTCTGCAATTCACCAGATAATTCAAGTAGGGCTAAAAAAGAAGCAAACTCTAGAGCTCATATTTTAAAAAGATTCAACTAATGCTAATTATAAAAAAATAAAAAAAATAAAAAGGTGAAAGGATTATACAAAGCTATTTAGAATGTAATTTATGCAAAACCCACAAATAATTAGCAAAAAGCAGGAGGAAAAATAGTACACAGAATCAGGAAAAGGTATTAATCAATTCTAATGACATCCACAAAAATATTTTTCCTCTATCACTCTATGTTGTGCTATATGCCGCTGTAAACTCATATTATAGGTATCAACTTTGAGAAGTCTTGTAGTGTATTACCAAAAATAACTTGCAAAATCAAAGAACTAAAACAAATGGCACCATTTCAAATTTACAATCACTACATTTTACACTCACATTATACCTGAATATAGATTTCATTTTTTTAAATGGTTGATTTAATAGATTGTTTTGGTTATGTAGTTTATGTACCCGTAAAATAAGAGACCTTTCAAAATTAGTACCTATGTAAAATACATAATTGACACCTTTCTAAAAGAAAGGCTTATACTTGGTAACTTTAAAATGATTTTTCCTACGAAGTATTTCTTTTAACTCCCTTCCAAATTCCAATCAATTGTGACCTTTCTCGACTTCTAAATTTGCATAATTCGTATCCACCTTCCTTATCGATTGATCTTCGGACAATGTTGCACATGCCTAAACTATAATCGCGGATTTTCCCCTAACCCTCCAATTACTCTCACAGATCTATATCAACATTCATGTCCGAAGGTCCAACATAGACGGATATAAAAGTGTTCTTCCAACACTCTTTATATTGGAACTACTACAGGCCATTTTAGTCCTCCACATTCAATTTGATCGTGTAAGCCACGTTATGAGTCAAACTTTTCGACGATATCCCCATATTTTCCTTAAAATTCCAAAATGCCCATCAATCTCTCCCTAATTTCGAGAAATAGCACTAGGACTCAAGGTGCTTAACAATTTCACTTCAAGCCATTCACTTCAAGCTATTTATTTTCTGTACAGCTTCACCTTTATCTACCATGATATTTATTTTCTGTACAGCTTCAACTTCAAGCTATTTATCTACCATGATATTGAAGATACTAACTTATTTCAAAAATAAAAGGATTTAATGCTTTCCCTCATGTGAACTATTTATGACCGCATAGTCCTTGATTCTTCCATTCTAGCATTTGTTTCCCTTCTCAAATTTGAATCGTTAAGAGCTTTTATGTATTCATGAGTTCTATCCCTCCTTTTCATTGGCAGCTAAAGCACAACAATCTCTATCAAAAATACAAAGTACTCTACTAAAAGTGACAACAAAAAATTTAAGAGCAGTAATCTCCACTTTTTCCATTCTTCGTTATGCAAGACAGCAAGAGTAAAATTATAACTCCCAAAGCTCTCTTTAAAAAAAGTTCCAAATAAAAAACTAAGGAATGATTATGCAACTCCATCAGTGAGTTTATCTCATCTGTGAGTTTACTCGTCTTATAATTGTTAGCATAAAAAATTGTCACAATCATGCACATGAAACAATATGATATTTTCATGAGGGTGTTCCCTATTCAAACAAGTACTACACTTGCAGACAGAAAATCAAGTCACAAAACTGGTTGTCACTGGATGGAGGGAACTAGTGTACTTGCATAATAAAATTGGACCACTATATCTAATTTACTAATACCATTGTATTTCCTGATCTTCAATCTGAAAAATACACAAATTGAAATGTGAGAGCGGCACACTTTTGGGTCCTAATCTAACAAAATTAGGTACCAAATTGCACTCCCACACTAGAGCATTATCCCAATCCATTTCTCGTATTCTATTATCTTAGAACTGATCGTAAGTCCAGAAATTCCAATAATCAATCGCATCACTTCCCATATTTTGATACCATTAATTGCAGAAAAGGCTGAAGAGTAGATAAGTTTAAAATTTTCCAACAGATTCTGACAAATTTGGAATCATACTAAAAGCAGTGTTTTACCTCCTAAAATAAAGATTTAGTTAGGCACTGCAATACCTAGAAAGAATATTGTTTAGTTTCTTCAGAGGATGAGAATGAATTAGTGTTACTATTCCGATTGCCAGAAAACAATTCCCCTCACCCCAGAATGAAACCAATAAAACACAGGGCTAATGATAAAAAAAACCAAGACAAATACAATAACATCAATACAAGATGCTGAATAAATAAAAGGTGCAAACTGCCGTGAATATCCTTAACCTCTCCTGCTTGGACTCTGTTAAAGTATCTTACGCGAATAAGTGTCCAAGTCTGAGAAACAAAAATTTTACGAAAAATATCATTTTGTTGGTTCAAAATGAAGAGTACAAGTGTCATACCAATGTCTAAGGGTTGAGTGTTTGACAAGATACTTGAGGTGAAATAAAGAATCCGAGTAACATAGCTCTAATACTACTATCCCCCGTTTATTGATTTATTTCTCCTATCTTGTAGTATCTGGTGATTAATCTCACAGTTGTTTGTGCTTATTACATAATTTTACTTGTTGTAACTCCCCTTAGGGTTAATTTTTAAAATTTTCCCTTAGGGTTAATTTTAAAAAATTTTAAAAATTAAAAAACCTCACAACAGCAGAAGGGCGGCGAACAACAAACATGTTCAAGGCATTAAGATAATAAAGAGAATAAAACTACAAAATGCATGGGACGCATA
The DNA here is from genome assembly GCA_951394345.1 of Salicornia ramosissima. Classification (NCBI taxonomy): domain Eukaryota; kingdom Viridiplantae; phylum Streptophyta; class Magnoliopsida; order Caryophyllales; family Amaranthaceae; genus Salicornia; species Salicornia ramosissima. The sequence continues at coordinate 17,401,033 of OX596235.1, forward strand.
CCTTAACGTGTATTCTTTATAGAGTAGTGCAACTCCAATCAAAGGTGACATAGTATACCTGCAAACACTAAATTGAGTTAAATGGACTTAAGCTTTTGACCTTACAGCTGCTGATAAAAACATGTTGAGAAAGTTATGATATAAAGTACGGCAAAAATTAAGAATCACAGTATTACGATAGAAAAATAATTTTAGCCCATTCAACATTCGACAGGCAAGCAAAAGAGCACACCTGTGCAGTCAGGATAGCTTTAGTAATCCATAACTCCAACCCAATGAAAGGAAAATGAGCAATATAGTAGTGGAGAAAAGCTTACTATAGGCTAATACTCCGTACAATATAATGTATTCTTTTCAAGCAACATGGAATTTTGTTTTAAGTTATATGTCCTTCATTTCCCCTTCACCTTTTCTCTACCAAGGCACTTTTGTCAATAAAGCCCATGGAGAAGTTTCACAGAGCTAAGACAGGCCAAGCAATTCTAGTTATTAAGACATTTTGAGGCTCTAGAAAGAAACTTATGCAGCTTAACAATCTATTTATACTTGCAGAGAACAAGCCACAAGAATCACAAACAACAAATTTTAGAGATCCAAGTTGATTATAAAGAATTATTCCTACCCTTATTAATTTTTCTTGTTGGCCTTCAACATGAACAGCAACAGTTTTTTAAAGACCTACTATTAGCAAACAATTAATAGTCCCTCTATCCCTTTTTCTTTTCCCTATTGGCGTAGGGAAATAGAATTAAAAGAGTAATAAGTAGAAAGGAAAAGTTATTGAGTTGGTGTGGCCTCTAGCATGTGAAAAAAGGGGCAAATAATAAGGAATTAAGGGAGTAGCATGTCTATAAGAATTGTTGGGAATAAAGTTAGTGTTGATATATGGTACCCAGACTCTTCATTTTACCTCAAGTACCCGTGTCGGATCCTTGAGTCTCGGACATGAGTACGACACTTGGACACTTCATTTTAGGCTAAAATCTTGGTTATTTTTCACAAATTAGCCGAGTCGGACACTTGGGACACGTACCCATACTGGACATGGATATACGAGTCCAAGTAACGTAGGTGTTGATAATCAAGTTTTCTCAAGGCGGACAACTTACTGGTAAACAGATGTCTCAAATGCAAGCTGTAGTCAATCGACACAGTTGTGAACCTAATGTGATACATCTATTTCTAGCCATTTGATACAAACAACATACTACAGATTTTTAGGTCAATTTCTCCAACAGACCCTACTACCTAAAGACTTCTCTGACTTAGCTCTTCACTGGGTCAATGACAACTGAAGTGATAATAGACTTCCTAGGGAGCTAGCTAATGCATGAATCAAGTTTTCTTAAAACAAAAAGAAAAAGAAACCAAATTAACTCATTATCATCTCCAAATCCTTCACTTGCACATGCCCACAAGCGCATATACACACACACATATATCAATATAAACCTTACCATTTACTAATTATAAACTCTTTTCACTTGGCATATTTTTTTTTCTGATCCACCTCATTTCACTCGATCCATCACCAAAACTCCTAGATATCCACCATATGATAAGTGGACTTGACTGTGAATCTGACTTCAATGCAAAAAAAAACTTACTCTCGTCACAAGGAACATAAGGATAATTAAGAGGACAAAGCTGCATAATGTACCTCCAATCATAACTAGCATAAAGTATATGGACATTTAGATCTAAACCATTTCATGATCAAGTTTGCTGACACAAAAGAATAAAGCAAATCATCTTGCATAGAAGGTGGTCGTTGCAAGTGCTATGCAAATATTACAAACATACAACTCAACAATACAGTAGTCCAACAGTAAATAATACAGCATATACGTGCAAACATATAACAACTCTTTATCAATCATTTAGAAGACAACGCAAAAAACAAAAAAAAAAAAAACTTTTGTAACCATGGAAGTAACAATTATCAGTTGATAGAAGAGATTCCAAGATAATAGAAGCCTCGTCATAATATCAACACCATCACATGCAATATTCATTCTTTAATCATTAGGAAATTACTCTAGCAATTTCTCAATTTACCAACAATGGTCAAAATTTATGAATAATATAGTCAAGTATTATAAGCTGTCAAGGATAACCAGTACCAATTTCACACAAGTGGATATGTGCTAAGTTCCTAACAGGTCCAGATGCCATAGAAGACACGGCATAGCCAGTCAAACATACAATTAAAACAAATTAGTTTAAGAGATTATTGTGCTATTTGATCAATAGTTTTGAGATTGATGACATCCAAATTAATGCTTACAATCTCCAAATTTGATCAACCCATGGGACAGAAAAGAATGAAACAGATGGAAAAAAATACCACAAAAAAAGGAACAAAAATGACTTCAATCACTTGAAATCTACTATGCTTTGGCAGGTACTTCTTCAGACCCATCTGCCTCTTGCTCCAACTCTTTCACTGCATTTATGAGACCTCTGGTAATGCCAGGAAGATGCAAACCTTTAGCTTTCATTTCATCCAAAAGCTTCTCTGCTGTTTTCCAATCCAAATGTTTCAAACAAAGTGATTGGATTAACTTGTTGTACTCATCTACATTAGGTTCAACGCCATAGTCCTTCATCGTGCTCAACAACTTCACAGCCTTGTCAAATTGTCCAAGGTTACAGTACCCTCGAATGAGTGTGTGGAAAGTAGCAGGGCATAGCTTGGAATGATTCTTTTTGGCCATTGACAAGACTTTAGAAGCTTCTTCCATCATAGCACCCTTCACATAACCACTGATTATCACACTATAAGTGTAGACGTCCGGTTTAAGTCCCCTACTCTCCATAAGATTCAGCAACTCCTTGGCATCGTCCAGATCTCCAGCTTTAGACAGAGAATTTATAATAGTATTAAAGACTGCATTCCCAGGAGGTGGGCCTTTCACTATCATATCAGCCAACAATTTCTTTGCACCTTCAATGTCTTTGTTCCTACACAAACCACGAATCACCCATGAGAACGGGTTGATCGCATGTTTACGAGCTTCACCAGGAAAATCTTCTAGCATTTCTTGTGCTAAGCTCACTGTTTCATCTGTTTTTGATAGACAGCTTACCAAAAAATTAACAGCTTTTCGAGGAGGATACTTATTTTGCCCCTTTGCAGCAAGATAAATAGCATAAGCCTCTTTAGACCTATGTCCTTTGCAGTAAAAAGATATGATCTCACCAAGCTTTCCACTCTCTGGAAGCATCCCAGCATCAAGCATTTTCTGGGAAACTGATGCAGCCCAATCATAGAACGACCGCCTACAAAGCGCTTCAATAGTTAGATAATATGAATCCACATTTGGGACACAATCAAATTCTTCGAACTTCCCAAATACCTCAAATGCTGCCTTTCCCTTGCCCAATTTCGAGAATGCCGATATCAACTGATTCAGTATTTCGGCATTAAGAACACCACTCTCCTTCTCACCAATCTCCTTTGCAAAATCCCACAAAGCATAAACATCTTTCCTTTTGGGTTCAGCAACATTGCAAATAGCACGGGCAAACTCGTTAAAAACCAAGGTTGTAACTTCAAAATCATTTCTACCCAAACCCCATTTGAAAAACCTAATCAAATGATCCCCGGAAACAAGTGGAGTTTGAAGCACTCTCAAAATAAATTCCTCATTCAATTTCAAATCCATACTATCAAAGCTAGACTCTAAAGACCCATCTACAGTAGCTTGAAGCAAAGACAAAACTTTTTCCAATTTTTCAGCATCAATTTCAGAAACTCCTTCATTAATTCCTTCTAATTCCTGATCACTTAAGCTAACACCAATCATCTGGGCATCATTATTTTCATTATCCTTATCAAATTCCGCATTTAAATCAAACTCCTTAGAAGAACTAGCATCTTGGGAGTCATCAAAACCCCCACCATTTTCTGATTCTAACTCCTCAGAAGAAGTGGAATCATGATTTTCAGCTTCAAATTCACTTATGGAAGAAGAATGAGACAAAAACCTGTGATTTTGAGGGGAGAAATTTCTGGGGTTTTGCCCCCTAAATGAAAAACCTGAATAAGAGGATGATGAAGTTAGGGATTTATGGAGTACCTGAGATGATGGGGTTTGAGAAGAAAACAATTTTCGTCCAAAACTTCTAGTGAAAGAAGATCGTGAAGCGATGGATCTCCACATCTCTATGACTCTATTGTTTGATACTTTGATGTCGCTCACCTGGGCTATGCAAATAAGTTGTAGGGTTTTGGGGTGTTTTGGGTAAAGATACAATCGAGCACTTCCGGTTAGTACTAATCATCATCTATTGTCTACCGTAAATTATTACAGTGTGACCTAACTCTCTGTGGTCCCGGTATATTCCTGTTCTGGAACTTCTCGTGAATAGTCAATGATTTCTTCAGTAGCAGATCCAGGAATAATATTAGTGGGGTCAAAATATGTTTTATAAATTTTATTGGGTTTAAGTGAACAAATTTTAATGTTAAAAAACTTAAAAAATTAAAATTTTATAGTTTATTCAGGTCCAAGTGGGGTCAAAGGACCCCACTTAAACCCTCTCAATCCGCCACTGGATCTCTTGGTGTATGATGTGTACTCTGGACGATCCTCAGTGAAGCTGTGACCTGCAAAACAGTCAGAGATTGCTAACCCGGGGGTGGAACCCAGGAACGCCCCTCCGATGCTTAAGTCAGATATCGGAAATAAGGAGTTAGAGTATTTGGTGAGTTTGCGGACTGTGAATTATGAATTGCGTACCCGAAAGAATGACTGAACTGATCCTTATACAGGCGTAGGTTACCTGGTTAGGGTTTTTACTGAATCAGCGGGCTGACGCGTATGGGCCTGGCCCACGACACATGATGGAAACCTGGTCAAGGTTTGAATAAGTCAGCTGACACGTGGCATCCTCTTATTCATTGTTGAACATCTGATGTGCCCTAGCCCTACCAGAACAGGGCCTAGGATTTGGGCCTACTAGTACGGGTTTGACCACCTGGGTAAGCCCGGAACAATTAGCCCCACGCTCGGCGTGGAACGGGAATCCTTGGACGTTGGATGCCGAGCGGAATTCTTCGGAAAGCCGAACTTCATCGTTCCATAGGACCTCGAGGGTGCTTCCAAAAGGGGGCCTCCTCGATCGAGGGAACCTCGACCGTGAGGGGGAGGACCTCGATCGAGGTGACCTCGATCCATAGGCCTGCTAGGCCTTTCTCCCTCATACGACCTCGAGGGAGTATCCCCAAGCGGAGTGGGTCTCCTCGATCGAGGGAGCCTCGACCGTGAGGAGGAGTTCCTCGATTGAGGTGACCTCGATCCACAGGCCTGAAAGCTTTCCTCCCCCATTTGACCTCGAGGGTGTGCCCCCAAGGGGGGAGGATCTCCTCGATCAAGGGGACCTCGATCGTGAGGAAGAGGACCTCGATCGAGGTAACCTCGATCCACGGGCCTGCAAGGCCTTACTCCCCATATGACCTCGAGGGAGTATCCCCCAAGAAGAGGACCTCGATCGAGGTAACCTCGATCCACGGGCCTGCAAGGCCTTACTCCCCATATGACCTCGAGGGAGTATCCCCCAAGGAGAGTGGGTCTCCTCGATTGAGGGAACCTCGATCGTGAGGAGGACCTCGATCCATAGGCCTGAAAGCCTTCATTGTCCTCTACCTCGAGGGTGTCTCCCTCGATCATCCTGGCCTTAAGGGGACTTGAAGAAAATTACCTCGACCGAGTGGGATTATGGCCACCTGTTGAGCATCTGGGTGTGTACACCTCGACCCGAGGGTGTTTACCTTGAAGCAAAGGGAGCATACTGATTGTGGTGAAGCCTCTATGAATTTTTGAGAAAATTCTAAGTGTTGTACTACTCCGCGACCCTGGTTACCTCGGTCGAGGTAAGAAAATTGGAACCACCCAATCACCTCGAGGGACCTCGCACCTCGACTGTTTGCATGCTTTCCGCGACCGTCAGGAATTCCTTCACTTGAACATTTTTGCAAAAATAGTGGAATTTTTCTAAGTGTTAACATGATTTCTATTTCCGCGACCGTGGTTTCCTTGGTCGCGGTTGAGGCAAAACTTGGTGACCCTTACTAGAAGACTCGAGGGCCTCTATACCTTGACCAAGATAGACATATCCAGGAAGCCCTTAGAGTGATCAACGAGGTAATTGAGGCTATGCTCTTCCGCGATCGTGAAGGACCCTTAGAGTGACCAACGAGGTAATTGATGTTTCTTAGGCCTCCTTTCCACCTCGAGGGTCTTCCCTCACCTCGACTGTGAGGGATATACTTTGAACGGCAAGACTTATTCCATCCTTAGTATCAATTGCCCATTCTGATTGGGGCTTGGGCAATGAGATGATCAACCTGGACTTAGGGGCTAATGAGCTCCATGGGTTGTCCCTTTTACCTCAAGAGTTAGAAATGACACACTCTGGGACAACCCTCCTAATGCCCTCGAGGGTCTTACCTACCTTCGACCGTGGTGAAGGTGCAAGGAGAGGATTGCCTTGGTAACCTCGAGGGTCCTCTCATTACCTCGAGCGTGATAAAGCAATTTGGGAGGCGCGTTAGTTGTGCCCACATTGAGTGGGGCTTTGGCCTAAGGTGGTCAACTATCCCTTTAGGGGGCTAATGAGCCCCAAGACATGGTTGACACCTATCCAGCCTCCCATCTCCTATGATAGGTGCCTACATTGAGTAGGGCTTAGTGTTAGCCTTAGGAGCTTTCCTCAAAGCCAAGGGGCTAATGAGCCCCAGGGACTAAGTGTGACGACCCGACTCGCTTAAAACAGCGCGGAAGAGACCGACGAGTCGAATAGTCAATTCTAATAAACTAAAATACTTAAAAATTTAAAACAAAACCTCAAATAGAATATATACTAAATCCGAAAGTACAACACCCACAAGATTGTACATATCTAAACCCAAATGTCATTATTACCACTACTAACAATATAAACTCCAAGTAAATGTCAGAGTTAGAAAATTACACAAGTACCACTACTATAGTCTAACACTAGAAATCGTAAAACAACAATGCAAAAACTAAATAACATCGGCACTCGCCCAATCTAAAGCTAAGCAAGAACCTCATCATCAGAATTATCTGAAAAATAAACAACAGTCCACCATCAGTGGCAAGTAACATAACTGTCCCACTCTAACGGGGATACACAAGAACATAGCATAAAACAAGTAATCAAATCGAACATACAAACATGCGAATCATAACAAGTAATCATGCTTGACTCGACTAACTTTAACCAATAATTAACATATCTTTAAACTTTAGCGCAATCATTTACATACTAGACCGGACTATGCACGTACGAACGCATCTTACGCGATCGAACTTTTTACTATGCCAGGATTGAGAATCTTACTCCCAACCCCATGAAACCCATCTTACGGGAAATCCATATCCGAAGACGACACAGTAAGACCACCAACTATCCCAATACCGCGGATAGGATAGGGGCAACGTCTTAACCCAATTCTTAGAATCTTACTCTAAGATTAGGCGTCTAATAGTAAATCAAGCTAATCTTAACTTAAATTTACATTCTTAGTTAATTCTTAAGTTGCATCTTACGCCTTGACTCAAGAATAACATGTAAATCATCCAATCTTAGGACCTCGAATACCATTCTTTAACTTTCTTTAATTCTTTTTAACTTTCTTTAACTTTCAAGACTCGACCAAGAACTCATAAAGAACTTAACAAGACTCATAAAGAACCTATAAAGAACTCATAAAGAACTTAACCAAGATTCAAGAATTTATTCAAGAACTCAATCAAGATTCAAGAACTCATTCAAGAAACCATCCATAATCATATCATCAAAATTCACGCATAACATGGGCATAATTAACAACTTTTCATCAACATGTAAACATCAAAAATCCACGAAACTTGAACATAATCAACATCAATCATGGAACTATTAAAACATCGAAGGATACATTGAATCATGGCAAGAATAACATAAAAATATCACTCCCAAATCAGCCCCAAATTCACGCAAGAAATGAGAACAAAACATCAATTCCGGTTCAATCTAATCACTTATTCTAACCTATGAATCATGGTATGCCTATTAAGATTTGGATAGCATGTTACCTTATTGATGAACAAGCAAATAACACACAAAACTTGCTGCCCGGAAAAGTAACCACACGGCCCAAGCAACACGAATACGGCACAAGCAACACGAACACGGCACGAGCAACTTGCACCACCACACGGCCAGACCACGAACCACCGTGCACCACCCGAACCACACACACGTACACTGCCCAACTGCACGGCCTTAAACCACGAACACGACCACCATACGAACCTCACAAGCAAAACCCAAAGCTAACCCGAACAACTAATCTTGATTGAAACTAATGAGGATTAACTTGTTTTTAAGAACTTAAAGATCAATGGGAGATGAATCTTTAAGTTTTGGGTTGAAGAATTTGATGAACAAAAGTGATGGTGGATTAGCCAAAAATGGCGTGTGGAATGGAGAGCAATTGGAGGGTGTTTGGCTTTTAAATTTGGTGAGCAAGTGTGTTTAAGATGGCATATGAGCAAATGAATCCTCAAGCCTTACTAACCCTTCTATTTATAGAAGTTAGTTAAGGTATGAATGCATGGCAAATGGCAAAACTTGCCACATAACAAGGGGGGCCGGCTATGGCCTTGCAAATGGGCCAAATTGGGCTTTCGATAAATAATTGGGCTAATTGCACTTATGCATGACTAATCATGCTTAAATCGATTTTGGCCCAAAAATATTAAATAATTAAGTAGAAAATTAAATAATAAAAATTCTAATTAATTAAATAATAATAAAATAAATAATAATCAACCAAAAATAAAATAAATCGAATTCAATCGAAATTATTCACATAAAATAAAATAAATAGTCCAAAAATAAATTTTGGACCATACAATAAATCACATAAATAACAAATAAATCGGTGACAGAAATACAGATAAATCTGGGTCGTTACACTAAGTGTCAGGCCAACCTCCCTAACGACCTCGAGGGTGTCTATTACCTCGACTGTGATAGAGGTAAAAGATGAAAAGGCCCTGATGACCTCGAGGGTCCCCCTGTACCTCGAGTGTTGGGAAAATGTGTGGGAAAGATGTCCTGGATGCCCATCAACCTCGATGAGTGCCCACATTGAGTGGGGCTTTGGCCTAAGGTGATCAACTGATCCTTAGGGGCTAATGAGCCCCAAGATAAGTGTGATACCTGTCCAACCTCCCATCTCCTTTGATGGGTGCCTACCTTGAGCAGGACTTAATCATTGGCCTAAGGAGCTCTTTCCAAAGCCAAGGGGCTAATGAGCCCCAGTGACTTTGAATGCCTGTCCAACCATTCCATTCTCCTCAATGGATGCCTATGTTAAATAGGGCTTTTTGTCACTTGATGACGTGGAGGGTTTGACCAAAACTCAACGAATTAGTGAACACTATTCACCCTCTAAACTCATAATTTGATGTCGTTTTATCTGATTTTTACCGTAATGAGGTAAAAACCGTTTCACATTCTTTACCTCCTATATATTCAACCCCTTAATCATTCCCTCAAAATCATTCTCTCACTCCTCAAATTTTCTCTCTCTAGTGCTTCTCATTCTCCTCGAAGGTGTCTTCTAAGCTTGTGTCTAGGCAACTTTGAAGTAGTCTCCTTGTCCAGGTAATTGTCTCCCCTCCTTGTATTTATTTTGAATAAGTGAGTCCTTGTCCTGTCGAGTACCTTTCTTTTCCTTAGTTTATTTTAATAACTTAGGTATTGGACATGTCAAGTGTGACGACCCATCTAACAAACCGGCGCTTAAACCGGCGCGGAAGAAACCGACGAGTCGAATAGCCAGAACTAACAAACTAAAATACTTAAAAATTAGAACAAAACCTCAAAATATTATATTACTAAACCCAAAAGTACAAATACCCACAAGTTTGTACATTACTAATCCAAAAGTCAAACTACTACTACTAATAAACGTAACTCCAAATACATGTCAGAGTTATAGAAAATAGACAAGTACTAGAACTATAGTCCAAACTAATCAAAGTCGTAAAACAACAGTATAAAAACTATATAACAACATCGGCGCTCACCCAACCCAAAGCTAAGCAAGAACCTCATCATCAGAATTACCTTAAAAGCAACAACAGTCCACCGTCAGTGGCGAGTAACATAACTGTCTCACCCTAACGGGAATACACATGAACATAGCATAAATCAAACAACCCAAATCACAACATCAAATCATGCGAATCATACAAATACATGCTCGACTCAACTAACTTAACCAATCTTATCTTTGGCGCAATCATTCGCAAACTAGACCGGACTATGCACGTACGAACGCATCTTACGCATTCGAACTTTCTACTATGTTAGGATTGAGAATCTTACTCCCAAATCCCGTGAAACCAATCTTACTGGAAATCCACATCCGAAGACAACATAGTAAGACCACCAACTATCCCAATACCGCGGAGAGGATAGGGGCAACGTCTTAACCCAAAAACAAAGAATCTTACTCTAAGTTTTAGGCGTCTAGCTACGAAATCAAGCTAATCTTTACAATCTTTAACATCTTTAATCCGAAGTTTACATTCTTAGTTACTTCTTAAGTTGCATCTTACGCCTTGACTTAAGAAAATAACATGTAAACCAAACATCTTACAACATCTTATCACTTTCTTTAACCTTTTCTTTAAGTTTCTTTAACTTTAAAGACTCAATCAAGAACTCATAAAGAACCTTAAAGAACTCATCAAGAACTCAAAGAACTCATCAAGAACTCATCCAAGATTCAAGATCTTCAATCAAGAACTCAATCAAGATTCAAGAACTTCAACCAAGAACTCATCCAAGAATCAAGAACTCATCCACACATGCTCAAACTACACACATACTTCCCTCAATTCAACACATGAAATCATCACTTTCTAGCATCCAAAATTCATCAAACTTGAACATGATAAACATAAACTTAATACTAACATAATCAATCATAGAATCATCATATTCCATCATAAAATCATCATCAAACCACTTAAAAATCAGATTTACATTCATACCCAAAAATATGATCAAAACTTCATATAAACTAATCCTGTTCATTCAATCTATACTATGAAACATAGTACACCAATTAAGTTGAGAAAGTAGGTTACCTTATTGAAGATTAACACACAAAATCAACACAAATTGCAGCCCGGAAACTTGAACCACACGGCCCTATCACACGGACCACCACGACACACACGGCTTCACCACGGCTCTTGCACACGAACCCACGAACCACACGGCTGCCCAGCACGGCCACGATGCACCACCACGAACACCACACGAGCAACCCACACGATCAACCCCACACGAACAAGCTACACAAACAAACCCGGAAAACATCCCAAACTAGTGATCTTGATTGAAACAATTGGGTTTTAGATTGTGTTTTGATACCTAAAGATCAATGGAAGTTGAATCTTTAAGTTTGGGTTTGGAAAGGTTGATGAACAATTTGATTGAATTCAAAAGCCAAAAATGGCGTGAAAGAGGATAGCAAATGGAGGGTGTTGTGTTCGATCTTTTGGTGGCAAGAGATGACAATTTAGCAAATGAACCCTCAAGCCTTACTAACTCCACTATATATAGAGTTAGTTAAGGTGTGAACATGAGGCAAGTGGCAAAACTTTGCCATGCACAAGGAGGGGGCCGGTTTTGGCCTTGCAAAGTGGGCCAAAATGGGCTCTCGTGATTAATTGGGCTAGCTTACAAAAATTGCATGACTAATCATGCTTAAATCGATTTAGCCCAAAAATATTAAATAATTAATTAGAAAATTAAATAATAAAAATTCTAATTAATTAAATAATAATTAAAATAAATAATAACTAATCAAAATAAAATAATTCGAATTAAATCGAAATTATTCACATAAAATAAAATGAATAGTTCAAAAATAAATTTGAACCATACATAGCAACAAATAAATACACATAAACATCCGGCAGAAATACCTATAAAATCAGGGTCGTTACATCAAGTACTCCACCCCTTCTTCCCCTAGAGTGCACTGGGGTCCTTCGGGTCGAGGGCGATGAAGGGGTTGAATCCCAAAACATCCCTGAGGCCATCCCTCTACCTTCTGACTCGGATGGGTCAGTGTCTGGAGGAGAAGAGGTAGAAATCCCCTACCCTTGGGAGCCATCTGTAGCGCATCCTAACATTTACCATTCAACATATGAAAAACTTGTAGGTATATTAAACATGAGCCTCGAGGGTCCCTCCACCTCCGGTCAGGAGGAGACAGAGAACATCGTGTACCCTAAAATTCCCCCTAAGAAGGGTCCTAAATATTTCTTTCTAGCCCCAACTTTCAACCATCGTCTCAAGCGAGATATTCGTTCCTTTGCTGCCCAATTCCAATTTTCAGAGCCTTATGAAGTAGTTCGACCCATTAACCTTCAAACCATCCGTTCCCCCCCTGACGGATGTGTAGCTGTGTATAAACTTGCAATGGTCAGGGGGCTTAGATTTCCATTACACAATTTTGTTGTACAGCTTCTTTGTGAATATAACTTATCCTTAGCTTCATTAGTGCCTAACTCTTGGGCCTCGATCAATTCTTTTATTGGCATATGTACAATGCTTAGGATTACCCCAACCCTTCGCCTCTGACGGAATTTGGCTAAATTAGTAGAAAGTCGTAGTGTTGATCATGGGAAGGGTTGGTATAGCTTTCAAGTTAGAAAGGGCTATAGGTTTGTAAATAACGTGCCCACCAACCAGGAAGGATTTAGGAACGAATTCTTCTTTGTTTTTAATAGCGAGGGGTGGAGAATCCCTAGGGTGGTGGAAGATGAACCAAACTTCCACCTAAATCGCCAAGTGCCAAAGATGTCCGCTGAGGAAGCAGTGGTGGCCATCTACTGCGAGCTCGAAGCAAAAGAGGAAAAGGGGAAGACAGTGATGGTCCCCTTTAACTGGCTTCCCAGCACGGATGACTTAAAACAAGACTTTTTCTTGTCTGCTATGGGGCTAAACCCAGCATATCCTGAGGTAGGGGCTCTTATCTATTAAGTCCTAACTTAATATTTTGACCCTTCCTGATATTCTAACTTATTTGCTCTTTTTATTGCAGGGGTAGCACGAGACAAATTAGATCCTAAAATGGCCTCCCTCATGACTGCAGCTGCTATAAAAGCTCTTGCTGTAAAAGGCAAGATCGATTCAAAGGAAGAACCAATTCCCAATCCTCCTGAAGTAATTATTAAACTCGATGATATTTTATGTTGCCCCCTTCCTTTGACTCGATGATGTCCTTACATGTTCGTTACCTCGATAGGATCCCAAACATAAGAAGAAAACCTCGACCAGCGGGGTGCCTCGAATCAAGAGGACGAGGGAATCCAATCCTTTTGCTGAAGAGAAAAAGGACAAAAAGAAGAAACAAAAAGTGGTTGAGGTGGATCAGCCGTCATTGCCTGAAGAGGGCATTTTTCAAAAAGATGCAGCCACAGAGGCTGCCCTTGTTGCTGCTGGGAAGGTTATTAGGCCTTCCTCTTCGAAGGAGGTTCCAGCTGGGAGTGATAGACACTTCAAGGCGCTGACCCAGAAGGAGCGCAACCGTCGCCTCCACGGAGCTTTCAAGGTCATGTACTCCCCTTCTGATGAAGAGTACATCATGGGGGGCGACGGAGAAGAGGTCTTTAATGAGCTCCACAACTCTTGGCTGGATGTGAGGACCTATGCACCTGTTTAATTTCTTCTATTTTGTATCTCTTTGTTACTAACTTTTTGTTTGTGCAGATGTCTATCCGGATGCATGCTGCGTCCAAGTACATGCTGACCAACAAAGGTAAGGGCTTGTCCCTTGCTGATGCTGAAAAGGTCAAGGCTGACTTGGCCCAGGAGAAGGTAGACCACGCCACCACCAAGAAGACTGTGACATCCTTGGAGGGTCAGTTAGAGACTGCAAAAACTAACCTTGCCACGGCCAACACCTCCATCACTGACTTGGAGAAAAAGTTGGCCAATGTCATCTCCCAGCGCGACTCAGTGAACCGCGCCAAAAGCAAAGCCCTTGAGGACTTGTCGAAGGCCAAGAAGAGCTTGAAAAAAGCTCAAAAGGCCAGGGACCAAGCCCTCGACCAAATGAAGAATGAGGAGGAGGCCATCGTCAACAAGTGGCTCAATTCTGAGGCTGGGGAGAGGTACAAGTTAGGCCTTCGCCTGAATGGTGCTGCTGAGGGTGCTGGCATTCTTATTACCGATACCCTTGGCCGGGCCAGGAAGGTTCTGGAGGAGCTGCACCCAGAGGAATGGGCTTCCTTTGAATCTAGGTACCAAGCACTGGAACTAGAGGAAGAGGCTCAGGGGCAAGAGGTTGCTCTTGAGGAAAAAGAGCCCAAGGAAAAGGCTGCTCTCTCCAGGGTGAACAAGAGACCAACCTCCTCTCTTCTAGCTCGAGTGAGGGAGGTGACCTCTATGGAGTGGGCAAGAGTGGTGGCCAAGGCAGCCAACAGCAGCAGCAACAACAAGGGGATCCTGATCAGCTCTTAGATGAGTTGAAAATTTGTATAGATTAGGTTTCTTGTTGTAACGACCCGACTCGCATAAATCGGCGCGGAAGAAACCGACGAGTCGAGTAGTTATAAACTAAAACTCAACACTTAGAAAATAAACTGATACCTCAAAATATTATTATTAAACCAAAGATGTACAATAACCCACAATTTTGTACAAAAACTAAATCCAAAAGTCAATGAACTAAAAACAAAAGTAAAGTGCAACTCTAACCACATGCTAGAGTCTTATACAACAATCGTAATATCATAAGTCTAAAACAACGTCTAACAAGTCTAATGCTATGAAACAACTGAAATAAACAATAACAAAGCACACAAAGCGCCGCTCGCCCAACCCCAAAGCTAAGCAAGAGCATCATCGTCAGATGTACCTGAAAAAAAAACACAACATATCCACCATCAGTGGCGAGTAACATAACTGACTCACCCTAACGGGAATACACAAGCACATAGCAATAATCAAATAACATCACACGCATAAACCTCGAAGACACGAGACAACCTCAAGCTCGTAATCCAAACTCGACTAATCACTCGACATCATCATCATACGACATCACTATACTCAATTCTAACTCAGGTGCAATCATTCTAGTTCTAGACCGGACTATGCTCGTACGGAAGCATCTTACGCAACCGAACTTCTACTATGTCAGGACCGGGCATAAGCCATACACCCAAACCCCACGAACCCATTCCATACTTGGAAATTCGTGTCCCTAATCCCCAAATCATTCTGAGCGTACTAGGAATAACATAGTGAGACTCCAAAACTATTCCGATACCGCGGACGGAATAGGGGCAACGTCTTAACCCAAAAACTAAGCATAAGACATACACAAAGTCAAGGGCGTCTAGAAAGAAATCAAGCTAAAGGTCTCATCATATCATCATCATATCATCATAGTTAATTAAAGACAAGAATAAGCCATACTCTTGAAATTAATAACTAAATCATCGAAATTAACCCAAGAATTGCCTATAGCCATACTCTTGAGACTAACCAAACATCACATCACCAATCTTTAACTCAATCTTTAATCAACTCATCCCAAATCTTTAACTTTCATGACTCTTTCTATCACTTTCTTTAACTTTCAAGAACTCTAAAGAACTCGTTAAACCTCAGCAAGAACTCTAAAGAACTCATTCAAGAACCTCGAAGAACTCATCTATAACTCAAAGAACTCATCAAGAAACCATTCAAGATTAAAAGAACTTCAATCAAGAACTCAATCAAGATTCAAGAACTTCAACCAAGAACTCATACAACATGAATCCACACGCATGGACAACATCAACAACCACACGGCATTCTTCAACATTTTTAATCAAAATTCAACAAATTCAAACCCAATCACCATGATTTCCAAAATATCATAAATCAATCTCAAAATACGAAAAACCACCATTAAAACATCATTAAAATACTTCAAAATCAGATTTAAAGAATAACTTCAAAATCATGAACAATCATCATCAATTCAACCAAACATGCATTTAATCAAAGCTATAAACATAGTATTACCAATTAAGTTGAGTTAGTATGTTACCTTATTGAAGATCAACACACAAATCAACACAAGAATGCAGTCCAAGAAAGACTCCCACTCGGCACACACACACGAACACAAGCCACGAACACGGCCTGCACACACGGTTCACCCAGCTCGAACACGAACACCACGCACCACCTTGGCACGGCCACTGCACGGCTTTTGCACCACGAGCACAGCAACACGGCCCAACCACGAACCACCACACGGCCACACTCGAACACAAAACCCACGAACAACCCGGAAACAACCCAACAAATGATCTTGGTTGAAATAAGGTGTTTAGGATTGTGTTTAGGATGCTTAAAGATCAATGGTGTTTGAATCTTTAAGTTTTGGGCAAAGGAAGATGATGAACAAATGAAGGCTCAATCATCCAAAAATGGCGTGAGAATGGAGAGAAAGAGAGTGTTTAAGTGCTTAGCAAATTGATGGCAAAGTTTAGAATGGCAAAATGAGTTTAGGCCTCACTAACTCACATATAAATAGAGCTAGCAAGGTGTGAACACAAGGCAAGTGGCAAGCCACCCTTGCACATGGAAAAACCGGCCCCTTGAGGAAAATGGGCCTTGCTTGGGCTCTAAATGGGCTCTCGTGATCCATTGGGCCAATTATAGAATTTTACATGAAAAATCATGCAATAATCGATTTAGCCCCAAAATAATATTAAATAATTAATTAGAAAATTAAATAATAAAAATTTCTAATTAATTAAATAATAATTAAAATAAATAATAAAAACTAAGAAATAAAACATTCCGATTAAATCGAAATTATTCACATAAAATCAAAATAAATAGTTTAAAATAAATTTTGAACTAGCAAATAAACACATAAATACACACATAAATACCGGCAAAAATACCGATAAAATCTGGGTCATTACAACCTCCCCTCCTTAAAGAAATTTCGTCCCGAAATTTCAAGGTGCAGGAGATCGCTCCCCATCGAAAAGCTCAGGGTACTTCTGCCGCATAGACGCTTCCGTCTCCCAAGTCGCTTCTTCATGGTGTTGATTTCTCCACAACACCTTGACAAGCGGTATCTGCTTACGCCGCAGGGTCCTCTCCTCCCGATCCAAGATCTGGACGGGTCGCTCCTCATAAGTCAGGTTCGGCTCGATTACGACCGGATCCACCGAGATTACATGAGTAGGATCATGTACATACTTCCTTAGCTGGGAAACATGAAATACGTCATGAACATTAGCCAGACTAGGTGGTAATGCCAATCGATAAGCCACCTCCCCAACTCGTTCTAGTATCTCGTAAGGTCCCACATATTTCGGTCGAAGTTTACCCTTTTGACCAAAGCGTACAACTCCTTTGAAAGGTGAAACCTTAAGCAAGACTTTGTCACCTACTTCAAAAGCCAGTGGTCTACGTCGATTATCGGCGTACGATTTCTGACGACTCTGAGCGGCCTGCATCTTAGACCGAATGACTCGAACCTTCTCGATAGTATCGCGTACCATCTCAGGTCCTAAAGCCACAGAATCACTGATATCATTCCAGCAAATCGGACTCCGACATTTCCTGCCATAAAGGGCCTCGTACGGAGCCATCTCAATGCTAGAGTGATAGCTGTTATTATAGGAGAACTCTATCAAGCAAAGCATACGCACCCAAGACTGATGATACTCCAGAGTGCATGCTCGAAGCATATCCTCCAAAGTCTGGATGGTCCTCTCAGTCTGACCATCAGTCGCCGCATGAAAAGCGGTGCTCAACTTCAATTTCGTCCCAAAGGCTTCCTGAACTGATTTCTAGAAACGAGATAGAAACCTCGGATCTCGATCAGAAACAATCTCCCTCGGAACTCCGTGAAGTCGGATTATGTCCTGAGTATACGCCTCAGCTAGACGCTCCATCGACCAGGTCATCTTCATCGGAATGAATCTAGCGACCTTAGTCAACCTATCCACAATGACCCAAATAGCATTCAAGCCATTGCAAGTGGGTAAGCTTACTACAAAGTCCATAGAAACAGACTCAAACTTCCAGGTCGGAATAGGTAGTGGCTGCAACAGACCTCCTGGTCTCTGATGCTCAATCTTGACCTTCTGACAGGTCAAACACCGCGCAACAAACTCTGCTACATCCCTCTTCATCTTAGGCCACCAGAACTGGCCCTTGAGATCCTGGTAAAGCTTATTACCACCGGGATGAACAGAATAAGGCGAGTTATGTGCCTCGGACATGATCCTGTTCCTAAGATCAGAACAGTCCGGCACACACCATCTCCCTCGAAAGTGCATACTACCATCAGAAGAGATCGTGAAACCAACGGCCTTACCTTGCCGTATAGCCTTTCGAATCCTAGCAAGCTGCGGGTCGTCCTGCTGACCCTCGCGCATTTCCCGAATCAAATCAGGTTCAGCACTCATCGATGTCAGACGAAGTCTGACGGAACCACGGCTTCTACTGAAGCTCAAGCGATGTTTGCGGCTTAGCGCATCTGCAACCAAATTCGCCTTGCCCTCGCAATAGTTGAGCGTCAGGTCGTAGTCCTTAATCAACTCAAGCCACCGCCTCTGCCTCATATTGAGGTCTTTCTGAGTGAAGATGTACTTGAGACTCTTGTGATCCGTGAATACTCTACACGAACCACCATAGAGATAGTGCCTCCAAATTTTGAGCGCGAACACTACAGCCGCTAACTCTAAGCCATGCGTAGGATAGTTACGCTCGTGCACCTTCAGTTGCCTCGATGCGTAAGCGATGACCTTCCCACCCTGCATGAGCACACAACCTAGGCCATTCTTCGAAGCATCACTATAGACCTCGAAGCCCTCTTCATCGTTCGGAAGAGTAAGAATCGAAGCAGAGACTAATCTCTGTTTCAACTCCTGAAAAGCTTGCTCGCAAGCCTCTGTCCAAACGAATCGGACCTCCTTCTGTAGGAGACTAGACATCGGCCTAGCTATCTTGGAGAAGTCCTGGACGAATCGTCGATAGTATCCGGCTAAGCCAAGAAAACTACGAACCTCCGCCACATTTCTCGGGCTACTCCAATCAACAACAGCCTTAATCTTGGCTGGGTCTACCTTAATGCCTTCTTTACTAATCACGTGACCTAGGAAGGCTACTTCGCGAAGCCAGAACTCACACTTGGAGAGTTTCGCGAACCACTTATGACTCCGCAATATCTCGAGTACCATCCGGAGATGTTCCGCATGCTCAGACTCATCTCTAGAATAGACCAAGATATCGTCAATAAATACTACGACACACTTGTCGAGTAAGTGATGGAATGTCCGGTTCATCTGGTCCATAAACACGGCTGGCGCGTTAGTGAGACCAAAGGGCATCACCTCGAACTCGTAATGGCCGTATCTAGTACGAAAAGCGGTTTTCGGAATGTCTTCCTTCTTAACTGGGATCTGATGATACCCAGATCGAAGATCTATCTTCGAAAACATTCCTGCTCCTCGCAGCTGATCGAACAGGTCCTCAATCCTAGGCAACGGGTATTTATTCTTGATAGTTACCCGATTCAACTCTCGGTAGTCTATGCACAGCCGCATACTACCATCTTTCTTCTTCACGAAGAGCACAGGTGCTCCCCACGGAGAAACACTAGGCCTGATGAAGCCTTTATCGATCAAATCCTGGAGTTGCGTCTTCAACTCCAATAACTCAGATGGTGCCATCCGGTACGGTGCCTTAGAGATTGGCGCTGTGCCGGGTACTAAGTCGATATGAAACTCGATGTCGCGTTCAGGTGGAACGCCTGGTAGCTCATCAGGAAATACGTCTCTGAAATCCCTCGCTACAGGTATATCGTCCAACAGAGACTCATCAGTCAAGTCTCGTACCTGACAAAGAAACACCATATCGCCCTTCTGGCGATGCTTTCTCATCTTCAAGGCTGAGATTACCTTTACTCCTTTCTTAAGGGCAAACCCAGAGTAGGTAACTCGGTTGCCCTGAGATCCTCGGAATGTCACTGACTGATCTCGGCAACGAATGATCGCTCGATACCTCGATAGCCAGTCCATACCAAGTATAACGTCAAACTCCATCAACGGGAACTCCTTCAGATCGGCCGTCGCTTGCTCCCCTGCTATCACGATAGGTACTCCTCGGAACTCTCGCTGACAAGTAAAATCCTCTCCTGAAGGGAGAGTAATAACTGAACGAACAGGTAGACTGCCCCGAAGGTCTGACCTCGAGGCAAAACTACTAGCCACAAAAGGCACAGTAGCACCAGAATCAAAAAGAACTAATGCTAACACACCAGAGACAAGAAATCTACCTGATACAACGTCGGGCTGAACCTCGGCCTCCGCCTCAGTCATACAGTAGACTCGGTTCTTCACCGGAGTCTTCGTCGGTGCTGGAAGCTGCTTAACCTCTGAATCTGGCCTCTTCTCGGGACAAACTGTCGACTTGTGGCCTACCTTACCACAAGTGAAGCAAGTGATCGGAGAACCGTCGCACTTCTTCCCTGGATGGAAGTCTCTGCCACAGCCTCGACAACTCGAACCACCATTACCCTTATGCGAACTCGTGGTCGGAGGGGTACTGCTAGGTGCGCCGAAACGGGGCTTCTTAAACGAAGCTGTAGTCGTCGGAACCGGAGCTCTCTTCTTGCTCGAATCTTCCTCAGAAATCGATGACTGTATCTCGAGTGCCACATCATAGGCCTGCTGGAACGTCGTCGCCCCACTACTGATCACGTGAACTCGGATCCTCGGATCTAGCTTTTTGATGTAGCGCTTGACCCGATCCTTCTCCGACGGAACCACAGACGTAGCGAACCTCGATAACTCCGTGAATCGATCAGTATACGCCTGAACAGACATCTTACCCTGGGTAAGAGTAAGGAACTCCTCCTGTTTCTGCCACTGTAACTCGTCAGGGTAGAAACGCTCCTGGACCTTATCGGTAAACGAGGTCCACGACATGGTCTGCAACGGCTGGTACGCGTCCTTAGCTAACGTCCACCAGTTATCGGCCTCTCCACGCAGATAGTAAGCGGCGATCTGCACCTTCTCGTGCTCGGGGCATAACGTCGCGTCGAAGAGCTTGCCCATCTCGCGGATCCAGCTCTCCAAGATAGTGGGGTCGGCAACCCCGTCGTAGGTAGGAGGTCGATGACGTGCGATACGATCGAACGTCGACTGCGTACTCGGCGTATGACGACTATGGTGCGCCAACGTAAGGATCGCCTCCTCGAGGGCCCGCAACCTCTGTCGTCCAGTATGCAACCGGCGAGGTGTAGACATGATGCAACGCATCACAACAACAGACATAACAAGAATCACAAGTCAGTAAAATACCCCACCAAATACATACTAAAAATAAGAAGAAAAGGAAAAATAGAAAGAATCCTATCCCGGTCTTTCTACCCAACTCTTCTCCCTTCACATAATCCTAGAACTGGTTTAATCGCTCGGGAAAGTAAAGCTCTCATCTCCCGGGTTTAACTCAAATCCTAGAAACTTCACTTAAACCTATTCGGCTCTGATACCAACTGTAACGACCCGACTCGCATAAATCGGCGCGGAAGAAACCGACGAGTCGAGTAGTTATAAACTAAAACTCAACACTTAGAAAATAAACTGATACCTCAAAATATTATTATTAAACCAAAGATGTACAATAACCCACAATTTTGTACAAAAACTAAATCCAAAAGTCAATGAACTAAAAACAAAAGTAAAGTGCAACTCTAACCACATGCTAGAGTCTTATACAACAATCGTAATATCATAAGTCTAAAACAACGTCTAACAAGTCTAATGCTATGAAACAACTGAAATAAACAATAACAAAGCACACAAAGCGCCGCTCGCCCAACCCCAAAGCTAAGCAAGAGCATCATCGTCAGATGTACCTGAAAAAAAAACACAACATATCCACCATCAGTGGCGAGTAACATAACTGACTCACCCTAACGGGAATACACAAGCACATAGCAATAATCAAATAACATCACACGCATAAACCTCGAAGACACGAGACAACCTCAAGCTCGTAATCCAAACTCGACTAATCACTCGACATCATCATCATACGACATCACTATACTCAATTCTAACTCAGGTGCAATCATTCTAGTTCTAGACCGGACTATGCTCGTACGGAAGCATCTTACGCAACCGAACTTCTACTATGTCAGGACCGGGCATAAGCCATACACCCAAACCCCACGAACCCATTCCATACTTGGAAATTCGTGTCCCTAATCCCCAAATCATTCTGAGCGTACTAGGAATAACATAGTGAGACTCCAAAACTATTCCGATACCGCGGACGGAATAGGGGCAACGTCTTAACCCAAAAACTAAGCATAAGACATACACAAAGTCAAGGGCGTCTAGAAAGAAATCAAGCTAAAGGTCTCATCATATCATCATCATATCATCATAGTTAATTAAAGACAAGAATAAGCCATACTCTTGAAATTAATAACTAAATCATCGAAATTAACCCAAGAATTGCCTATAGCCATACTCTTGAGACTAACCAAACATCACATCACCAATCTTTAACTCAATCTTTAATCA
The DNA here is from genome assembly GCA_951394345.1 of Salicornia ramosissima. Lineage (NCBI taxonomy): Eukaryota > Viridiplantae > Streptophyta > Magnoliopsida > Caryophyllales > Amaranthaceae > Salicornia > Salicornia ramosissima. The sequence goes on from OX596235.1 coordinate 17,423,700, forward strand.
ACTCATCCCAAATCTTTAACTTTCATGACTCTTTCTATCACTTTCTTTAACTTTCAAGAACTCTAAAGAACTCGTTAAACCTCAGCAAGAACTCTAAAGAACTCATTCAAGAACCTCGAAGAACTCATCTATAACTCAAAGAACTCATCAAGAAACCATTCAAGATTAAAAGAACTTCAATCAAGAACTCAATCAAGATTCAAGAACTTCAACCAAGAACTCATACAACATGAATCCACACGCATGGACAACATCAACAACCACACGGCATTCTTCAACATTTTTAATCAAAATTCAACAAATTCAAACCCAATCACCATGATTTCCAAAATATCATAAATCAATCTCATAATACGAAAAACCACCATTAAAACATCATTAAAATACTTCAAAATCAGATTTAAAGAATAACTTCAAAATCATGAACAATCATCATCAATTCAACCAAACATGCATTTAATCAAAGCTATAAACATAGTATTACCAATTAAGTTGAGTTAGTATGTTACCTTATTGAAGATCAACACACAAATCAACACAAGAATGCAGTCCAAGAAAGACTCCCACTCGGCACACACACACGAACACAAGCCACGAACACGGCCTGCACACACGGTTCACCCAGCTCGAACACGAACACCACGCACCACCTTGGCACGGCCACTGCACGGCTTTTGCACCACGAGCACAGCAACACGGCCCAACCACGAACCACCACACGGCCACACTCGAACACAAAACCCACGAACAACCCGGAAACAACCCAACAAATGATCTTGGTTGAAATAAGGTGTTTAGGATTGTGTTTAGGATGCTTAAAGATCAATGGTGTTTGAATCTTTAAGTTTTGGGCAAAGGAAGATGATGAACAAATGAAGGCTCAATCATCCAAAAATGGCGTGAGAATGGAGAGAAAGAGAGTGTTTAAGTGCTTAGCAAATTGATGGCAAAGTTTAGAATGGCAAAATGAGTTTAGGCCTCACTAACTCACATATAAATAGAGCTAGCAAGGTGTGAACACAAGGCAAGTGGCAAGCCACCCTTGCACATGGAAAAACCGGCCCCTTGAGGAAAATGGGCCTTGCTTGGGCTCTAAATGGGCTCTCGTGATCCATTGGGCCAATTATAGAATTTTACATGAAAAATCATGCAATAATCGATTTAGCCCCAAAATAATATTAAATAATTAATTAGAAAATTAAATAATAAAAATTTCTAATTAATTAAATAATAATTAAAATAAATAATAAAAACTAAGAAATAAAACATTCCGATTAAATCGAAATTATTCACATAAAATCAAAATAAATAGTTCAAAATAAATTTTGAACTAGCAAATAAACACATAAATACCGGCAAAAATACCGATAAAATCTGGGTCATTACACTTGTACTTAGTTTTTTTTTTTTTTTTTATCATTGTACTAACCCTAGGTTGTAACAACGTGAATATTAATGAAAACAACTTTTTGACTAAGTGTTTGCCTCGTTTTATGCTTTCTTTATCGCTTTTGTCTATTGATTTTGTTAACTTTATTGCTCAATGATAAAACCATAAAACTCGACCCGGTAAGGGTTCAATATTATGCAAAGAAAGAACAATAATTGACCTTGAACTCGACCCTGCAAGGGTTTTAGAAAAAACTCGACCCTGTTAGGGCATTTATTTCATACTGCAAAGAAAAATAATAAACACTAGACCTCGAACCTGTTAGGGCTTTAAAAGCAAGTGAAAAAAACTTGACCCTGTTAGGGCTTTATTGAAACAAAAAATATCCAAACTTAATAATTTGACCCGGCAAGGGCCGGTAAAAACACAAAAGTTCAAATAGAACAATGCCCTGTTAGGGGCTTTATTAAAACCTAACTAACCCAGTAGGGGTGAAAACTAAGCATAAAACTTCTTCAGATCATCAGCATGCCATGGCCTTGGTAAAGGTTTTCCTTCTTGATTGACAAGTCTGAATGTTCCTGGTCGTACCATTTCCTTGACTCGATAGGGTCCTTCCCAATTAGGGCCTAGTTTACCTCGAAGAGCAATCTTTCCAGTAGCCTCGACCTTCCTTAATACCCAATCTCCAATTGTTATTGTTCGAGATGATTCTTTGCGATTGAAGTACCTTGTCATCTTTTGCTTGTAGGCAATGGATTTGAGCAACGCATTTCCCCTTGTTTCTGGCAATAGATCTAGGTTGATGGCTGTTTCTCCTTCATTGTGATTGTAGTCATAGAAGGTGATTCTTGGCGAGGGTATTCCTACCTCGACAGGTAATACGGCTTCGCTTCCATAAACAAGTGAGAATGGAGTATGCCCAGTGGCCTCCTTGACCGTTGTTCTAGCTGACCATAAGATTCATGGAAGCTCATCTACCCAAGTGAGAATGGAGTATGCCCAGTGGCCTCCTTGACCGTTGTTCTAGCTGACCATAAGATTCATGGAAGCTCATCTACCCAAGATCCCTTGATTGCTTCTATCTTCTTCTTGATGCCCTGAAGTATGACCTTGTTGGCTGCTTCAGCTTGTCCATTGGATTGGGGCCTTGCCACAGATGTGAACCTTGTTTGTATGTCAAACTGAGCATAATATGCCTTTGTTGGGCCACTCTCAAATTGCCTGCCATTATCTGAGATTAACATTCTTGGAATTCCAAATCTGGTGATGATATTCTTCCAAATGAACTCTTGTATCTGCTTATCAGAGATCCTCGATAGGGGTTCAGCCTCGACCCATTTGGTGAAGTAGTCGATCCCAACAATAAGAAATTTCTTCTGCCCCATAGCTGGGGGAAAGGGCCCAAGTAGGTCCATTCCCCATCTATCAAAGGGTAGGACTGCCTGTACTGCTGTTAAAGTACTCGAGGGCTGCCTAGGGATGGCAGCATGAGTTTGGCATTGTACACACTTCCTTACAAGCTCGATGGCATCCTCCTTGAGTGTAGGCCAATAATACCCAGCTCGAAGGGCCTTGCCCGCGATCGTTCTTGTCCCTTGATGATTGCTACAACATCCCTCATGAATTTCCTTCAGAATATAGTCTCCTTCTTCAGGGGTCACACATTTCAGGAGGGGATGTGTGTAAGATAGCTTGTAAAGCTCTCCATCATGCAATGTGAACCATTTGGACTTCCTTTTGATTTCTTCAGCTTCCTTGTCATCCATGGGCAGAGCCCCATGTTTCAGATAGTGGATGATAGCATCCTTCCATGTTTCACCTCGAGCCAGAGTGTTGACTTCAGATTCGTTGATGCTTGGTTCTCTCAAGACCTGCCACTGAATGACTCGTGGCTCCTCTCCTTCTGCAGAGCTTGCCAACCTTGATAGAGCATCAGCCTGTTGATTTCCAGATCGAGGGATATGTTGAATGTCAAAAGACTCCAATTTCCCTGCGAGGGTCCTTATTTTCTGGAGATACATCTTCATGTTATCTTCCTTTGCTTCGAATTCCCCTTTGAATTGTGCCACGACCAACTATGAGTCAGCCTTGGCTTTGACATGCCTTGCCCCAGTTGTGAGGCACATTTGAATCCCTTACATCAGAGCCTCGTACTCTTCCTCGTTGTTCGATGCCACAAAGCTGAATTTAATGGCATATTCCAGTCGATCCCCATTATCAGTCTTGATCAATATTCCTGCTCCTCCTCCACTCTGAGTAGAAGATCCATCATTAGACAACTCCCAGACCTTAGAATTATCTGGATTAGAAGAGTTTGGCCTGTTGGTGCATTCCACTATTAAGTCAGCCAATGCTTGAGCTTTGATGGCTCAACGGGGTTCATACTCTAACCCAAAGTCAGACATTTGGTTTTCCCATTCAGTTATGTGGTTTGAATGATTCTTTCCCTCGATGATCTTCCTTATTGGTTGCCCGGTTAGGACCCTAATTGGGTGAGCTTGAAAATATGGCCTCAATTTTCGACTAGCCATGACTAAGGCAAAGATCATCTTCTCAGCCTCTGTATATCTAGACTCTGCCCCTCGAAACGCATGACTGATGAAGTAAACCGGGTGTTGTTGCTTATCTCTCTCAGCCACTAGCACTGCACTTAAAGCATACTCAGATATTGCTAAGTAGATATACAATGTCTCCCCTGGTAAGGGTGAAACGAGCTTTGGGATACCGGCAAGGTACTCCTTTAACTGTGTGAATGCCTTCTCGGCTTCCTCGTCCCACTTGAATGTGGCCCGCTTCAACACTTGAAAGAAGGCGAGGCTCTTGTCTACTGATCGCAATAAGAAATGGCCCAATGTAGCCATGCACCCTGTTAGTCGTTGCACCTCCTTAACCGTACTTGGAGATTGCATGTTGATGACGGCTTGAATTTTATCAGGGTTTGCCTCGATGCCCCTCTCATCGACCAAGAAACCAAGACATTTGCCCCCCTTAACCCCAAAAACACACTTCTTGGGGTTGAGTTTCATACCAAACTTCCTCAGTGTTGGTAAGGTCTCCCTTACATCCTTGGGATGATCACCTGCTTGTTTGCTTTTGATTATCACGTCATCAACATAAACCTCCACATTGCGACCAATCTGCTTGGCAAAGATTATGTTCACTAGCTTTTGATAGGTAGCCCCAGCGTTCTTGAGTCCAAAAGGCATGACTCGATAGCAGTAGACCCCCTGGTTGGTGATGAAAGTAGTATGTGCCTGATCTTTTTCAGCCATTGGTATCTGATGGTAGCCAGCATTGGCATCCATGAAGCTAAACATTGCATGTCCGGCAGTAGAATCAACCAAACTATCTATCTTTGGGAGAGGATAGTCATCCTTGGGGCAGGCCTTATTCAGATCAGTAAAATCTACACACATTCTCCATGTACCGTTAGGCTTTTTGACTAAAACAACGTTGGCCAGCCAATCAGAGTATTGGCACTCCTTGATAAACCCATGCTCTAGCAGCTTCTTTACTTTAGCCGCAGCTGTCTTGTTTCTTTCCTCACTCTGTCTTCGTAATTTTTGCTTGACGCCTTTGAATCCCTCACGAATGTTGAGCTCATGACACATAACCAAAGGATCAATGCCTGGCATTTCCGAAACATTGAAGGCAAAGACATCTCGAAATTCTTTGAGTAGCTGAGTGATTGACTCTTTGAGGGTGGATTCCATGTCAATGCTAATTTTGACTGTGTGCTCAGGATCGTCATCGATGAGGACCTCCTCGTGACCCTCGATGGGTCTTGGTCGAGCGTAATGTTTGGCATCCTCAGCTAGAAACACAACCTCAGAAGACTCGACCGGCTCCTTTCTCTTGTTGCCTACCTCGACCTGTGGTGAGGTAGTCTGGATGCTGTTGATGTAGCATTGCTTGGCTGTTCTCTGATCACCATACAACTTTCCAGCCTCCCCTTTATCTGTCTCATACTGCAATAAGAGCTGGTATGTAGAGATGGCATCCTTTATTTTGTTCAACAAAGGTCTTCCCAGGATGATGTTGTAGGGGAGTTTAATGTCTACGACGATGAATGTGACCGGTAAGTTGCGTCCTTCTCCCTTTTCTCTGAGTCGAACAGGAAGCTTAATGATCCCCAAGGGGAAGACGGGTCGACCCCCAAAGCCAAACAAAGGTTTTTCCAAAGGGGTTAGATCAGCTTCACCGTACTTCAATTGTCGTAGGCATTCCAAGGTCATTACATCAGCTGAACTCCCACTGTCCACGAGTACCCTCTTGACCCTAGAGTTTAATACTTTTACCTCGACTACGAGGGGGTCTTTGTGAGGAAAGCAGGTAGGTCGAAGAGGAGACGTATTGAATACCATCGTCGGACCTGATGGGGGTGGTTCGATGGCCCCTTCAGCAATCTGAAAAGTTGAGTTCCTGAGATCCCTCTTCAGTGCTTTGTTTGATGGTGCTTCTATTGAATATCCTCCAGCGATGACGTTGATCAGACCATTAGTCTCGTCGCTGGCACTGTGTTTCTTCTTCTTAGCCCCATTCTCTTTTGACAGATAAGGGTTGAGCTTGCCTTGATCCGCCAGCTTATCAAGCGCCTTTTTCAACTCCCCGCAGTCTTTCGTGGTATGCCCGCACTCGTGGTGGTACTCGCACCAAAGTTTGGGATTCCTTCTATTGACCGATGTGCGAACAGGGGTTGGTTTTGGAAGGATTTCTTGGCCTTTGATGTCCAAGAATATCTCTCGCCTGTTAACATTGAACCTGGGGTCTTCTCCCCCATCTCGAGTGTTTTTCTTAGAAGTGGATGTCCGGCTAGGACCACCTCGTTGAGATTCCTTCCTCTTATTATCTTTCTTTTTGTCAGACTTTTCGATGGGGTTGTTGATATCCGAGGCCTGGACATACTTTCAAGCCCTGTCCATCGCGTCGGTATATGAGGACACTTCGTTTTCCAGCAAGGAAAACTTGAATTTGCCCCTCTTTAGCCCTGACATGAATGCAGCATAAACTATTGAGTCTTCCACATTAGGTATTTGCAGTAATTCAGCGTTGAAACGCTTGAGATAATCTCCCAAGAGCTCATGTTCCCCCTGCTGAGAAGCCATGAGATGAATGCTTGTCTTACGCTATTTCTTCCCAGCCACGAAGTGGCTAAGGAACATTGCCTCCAACGTTGCAAAACTAACGACCGACCCGGATGGGAGATCTGTAAACCAGGTGAGGGCCAGGCCCTTGAGAGTGGTAGGGAAATACCTACACCAGCTTGCCTCACAGCTTGTCTGCACTGTCATTTGTGCTTTGTAGGCAGCCATATGTTCAGCGGGATCAGTTGTCCCAGAGAAGGGTTCGATGGTGGGAGCTTTTACTTTCCTTGTGTCAATGGTGTACAGAAGCCTCTGGCTGAATGGGGTTTGGAAGGAGATTTCCCCTATTGGGCGTTCTGGCTCGACCACTGGAGAGCGTCCCCTATTGTCATCCCGGTTAGGGACAGCCACCGGGGAACGACGTACGCCTTCCCCCAGGTTTGGGATGGCAGCTGATCTTTGATTCCTAGCAGTAGTGTGGTGAGATCTCTCTGGTGATCTCCTTGGTTGGCCTTGAGTCTCCTGCCTTTTGACCTCCCTGACATTTGAGGCCGTTCGTGCCCGACGTGACTCGATGATATTTTGAGCGTCATCGAGTCTAGAATTGATGATTCCTTGAGCGTCCCCAGGCTGAGAGCCTGTCTGTGAACGCGCCCCTGTTTCCCGGCTAGGGTTGGGGCCCTTGGATGGACCTGCGGCCTGGGATGGAGGCCTCTGCTGCCTAACCATGGCAGGTATGCTGTCTCTCAGCTCCTGTAAGCTCTTTTGGAATTTGTTGTTCATCGCCGTCACGATGTCTTCGAAGTCCTTACGTGAGACCATCTGTTCTTCGCGACGGCGACGGTCACTCGCCCTATTGGATGAATTGTCGTCAGTGACATGTGCGTCTTGCCGGTTAGGCGATTCACGGGGATTTTCTTCTGGCTGATTGGATCGAGTCGTCTTTGCTCTGGTGTTAGCCATGTTTTTGCTACTGCTCCCCACAGACGGCGCCAATCTGTTCTTGTTCTGGAACTTCTCGTGAATAGTCAACGATCTCTTGGTGTATGACGTGTACTCTGGACGATCCTCAGTGAAGCTGTGACCTGCAAAACAGTCAGAGATTGCTAACCCGGGGGTGGAACCCGGGAACGCCCCTCCGATGCTTAAGTCAGATATCGGAAATAAGGAGTCAGAGTATTTGGTGAGTTTGCGGACTGTGAATTATGAATTGCGTACCCGAAAGAATGACTGAACTGATCCTTATATAGGCGTAGGTTACCTGGTTAGGGTTTTTACTGAATCAGCGGGCTGACGCGTATGGGCTTGGCCCACGACACATGATGGAAACCTAGTCAAGGTTTGAATAAGTCAGCTGACACATGGCATCCTCTTATTCGTTGTTGAACATCTCATGTGCCCTAGCCCTACCAGAACTGGGCCTAGGATTTGGGCCTACTAGTACGGGTTTGACCACCTTGGTAGGCCCGGAACACGGTATATTATTGTTTTTTTATTGGAAATGAACATTATAGTGTATTGAAATGAACATTGTAGTGTATTGAAATGAATATTGTAATGTATTGAATACATTACAATATATGAATGAATATAAATGAATATTCTTTGTTGGAAATGAATATTGTAGTGGTATTAAAATAAATACTGTAATGTATTGAATACATTACAATATATGAATGAATATTGTTTACAAAAAATATACTTTCAGCATTGTTTTTATATAAAAATGTATATTATTTGTTGGACATGTATATTGTAGTGTTTTGAAATGAATAGTGTAGTGTATTCAAATGAATATTATTGAGAAATTAATATGCAGTATTGAAAAATGTATATGGAGTATTGAGAAATGTATATGCAGTATTGAGAAATGAATATGTAGTGTAATGAAATATATATTGTATTATATTGAAATGAATATTGAAGGGTATTGAAATGTATATGTTTTTTTTTAGATTCTATTCTGGTTTTTATTAGGGCCGAGCAACGGTTCCAGGTACCCACCCACGGAACCGGACCTGGTTAGGAACCGGCAGGTAATTACCCAGACCCGGTTCAACTGGGTCCGGTTCCGGATCCAAAAGTTACTACCCTGTCCGAACTGGGTCTGGTTCCGGTTCCAAAAATTTTGGATCGGGTACCCAGTGGGTACCCAGTTGTAACAGTTGAATTAGGTTTTATATTTTTATCCAATGGTAAATAGTGAATTACTAAAGTGACTACTGACTAAACCAAAATATAATAAGCCTAATTTTTTTTCATTCAAAATTTGTATGTTTATGTAAACTTGTATATAATTTGTGTGAACTTGTGTTTATTACTTTATGTAAAATTGTATGTTTTATCTTAAAATTGTAAAATTGTGTTTACGGAAACTATCTTTGTGGATGTTTAGTGTTAAATAATTAAATATGTAGTAGAGTAGTTGTTGGCCATTAACCCGATTTGTTATTAAAATTTAAAAAATTGAACAAAATACACACCCATTAAAGAAAACCGGGTACCCGGTATTGGAACCGGTAACCGGCGGTTCCGGTTCCGGTTCCAAAAAATATTACCCGGTTAGAACGGTTTCGGTTCCGGTTCCAAATATTTCGGACCCGGTGGTTTCGGTTCCGGGTCTGGTTCCATAGAAAAAGACCGGGTACCCGGTTTTGCTCACCACTAGTTTTTATATATGAATCAATATTGTTTAATGGTAATGAATATTGTAGTGTATTGAAATGAATATGCTAGTGTATTGAAATGAATATTGAACTTTATTGAATTGAATACGAATCATAAAGTGGATTCAACATTGTTTTTATATAGGAATTTATATTGTTTGTTGGAACTGTATATTGCAGTGTGTTGAAATGAATAGTGTAGTGTATTCAAATGAATATTATTGAAAAATTAATATGCAGTATTGAGAAATGTATATGCAGTATTGAGAAATGAATATGCAGTATTATTGAGAAATGTATATGCATTGTTATTGAGAAATGTGTATGCAGTATTGAGAAATGTATATCGCGGGACCACAATGAAGAAGGTGGTCTCGGGACCATGATATAACGATTGATTATCTACTTACTACTAAATTACTATAATTAAGAATTCGTATGTGTCGACTTCTCCTTATTCCTATTTTAAAAAATAATAAATAAATAAATAATTTTTCTTAAAAATAAAAAAAAATTAATAATAATTTTCAATAAAATAAAGAAATAAATTCCCTTAAAAATAAATAAATAAATTTTCAATAAATAAGTAAAAATAAATAAATAAACAAAAAAAAAGCTCCTAAATACTTGACTTCACGAACAAAAAGTAATAATAAAAAATCAACCTTCTAAAAACGTGACTTCTGCAAAACTAATACAGAGTATTTCTTTGATAGTCGTTTACTAAATATGTTATATCTTTTTTTACAAGAACAATTATGCTATTACAAATTAAATGAAAGTTAATTTTTACTTTAAAAAACTAATTTCTAAACTAATTGTTACCTACTAATAATATTTAAATTAATCTACCTAAACTTCTGCAAAACTAATATTTCTGTCAAATTAAAATGAATTGAATCATCTAAGTATATCTTTGCAAAAAAAATATTTATTTAGGATATATACCGAGCATAGCTCGGGCCAAAAACTAGTATTAATAATAAATCAATAAAAATGACAATGTATTTAATTCTTTAACTATATGGTCTTAGCTGATCACGAGTTCTTAATTCGCTATTAATGAACAATTTTAACTTGTTTAATTCCATGTATTGAGTTGTTACTGTTAGAAATGCAAAGGAAAAGGCTTTAGTTTTTCTTCATTTTTCCTTAGCTTATCCCACATTGATACTTTAAATTTTGTTTATCACCTTTATATATGTGGGTATTCCTTTTGTCCCACATTGAAAGTTTAGTGTGGGTATATCATGTTTATATATGATAGTTTACTTGTTAATAGTTAATGAGTTAGAAATGGGACTCCCCTAGTGCGTCGCCCGGCCGGCTCATGACACATGACCTTAATTAAGTACTAGTGGTGAGCAAAATTGGGTACCCGGTCTTTTTCTATGGAACAGGAACCGCTGGGTACCGGTTCCAATACCAGGTACTCGATTTTCTTTAATGGTATATTTTGTTTAATTTCTTAAATTTAAATAACAAATCTGGTTAATGGCCAACAACAACTCTACTACATATTTAATTATTTACCACTAAACATCCACAAATAGAGTTTCCTTAAACACAAGTTTACAATTTTAAGATAAAACATACAAGTTTAAATAAAATCATAAACACAAGATCACACAAATTACATACAAGTTTACATAAACATACAAATTTTGAATGCAAAAAAAAATAAAAAAATTAGGCTTATTATATTTTGGTTTAGTTAGTAGTCACTTCAGTACTTCACTATTTACCATTGGATAAAAGTATAAACCTAATTCAACCGTATCGGGAACGAGGCTAGTACCGGGTACCTGGAATTGGAACCGTTACAACCGGGTACCCGGTCCAAAAATTTTGGAACCGGAACCAGTTGAGACCGGGTAGTAACTTTTGGATCCGGAACCGAACCCAGTTGAACCGGGTCTGAGTAATTACCCGCCGGTTCCTAACCGGGTCTAGTTCCATGGGTGGATCTCGGAACCGTTGCTCGGCCCTATTAAGTACATATAATTGTGAAAATAATTACAATAAATAAATAATACCAAATCATAAAAGTTCAGATAAAGATAAGAACATATCCGAAAAGTTAAGTTTAAATCAAATCAAACTCACCCTAATTCTTTCTAAAATAACAAAAATATTCATATAGGTTTCTGATCGATTATCCTCAATAGATATTGCTTTGGCTTAATGTAGTTATACGGTTTTAGTTTTTATATATTTTTAGAGGTTATTTGGTTGCAACTTATTTCCCTTGGAAATACAATTTTCTAAAAATATACTCCCTCCGTTTTTTTTTTTTATTTATTCACTTGTATTTTTATCAAAACCAAGAAAATATTGGGAGTAGGAATAAAAAAAATAAATGATGATTAAAAGTTGTATAAAAAGTAGGAGAGAGATATTATGGAAAAGAGGGTAATTTTATTGAAGTTAGTCAAAAGTAAGAGAGATAGTATGAAAAAAGCACTTGGGAATCATAAATTAATAAATGTAGGACAATTAATGTAAAATGGGATGGAGTAAATTTAAAAAAAAAAAAAACATCCAAAAAGGAAAGTGAGTAAATTAAAAAAAAAAACGAAGGGAGTAATTTCCTAGGAAATACTTAATTGCTATTGTGTTTGGTTTACATTAGCATGGGAAATGAAAAATTCCAAGGAAATGGAAATTCCTACAAAGTGTAGGAAATTATTAACCAACTCCCCCCTTGATAAATACAAATTTCTGTGTCAATTGCAAATTTTCATACTCAACCAAACAAAAATATTTATTTCCTAGGAATTTGACAAGGGAATTTATTTCCAATGAAATAAAAATTTCTATGGAATTCACTTCCCATGGCCTGATAACCAAACGACACCTTAGATTATTAAGGTACATATTCTAAATATTAGTTATAATTTTCTAGAGTATTAGTTATTTTTTTGGGTAATTAGTTATGTTTCAGTTATTAGTTATGATTTTAGAGACATTAGTTGAGTAATTAGATTCGTGTGACACTTATCTGTGTGTCAAACAGTATGATACAAGACCTATGAATTATATAAAATAAATGATGAACCAAACAAAAAAAATGTCATTTCATAGGAAATTATTATTGAGCTATGGGTTTCGATGATAATAAACAAATGATGATTATCTAACTGACATGTGTATTGAGATGACATGAACAAGTTCATAGGTCTTAATGAAAAAGTTCATACTATCTTTGATAATGTATGCAATACAAGATTCCGAGTTGAAATAAAGCAAGTGAAGCTTCTGAGTTAAAGCAAATAAATAAATAAAAAAGTTCAAGAGAAGGAACCCAAATGGAGAAGTTTTCCTAAACAAGAACTTCAAAGAGAAGGTCAACCAAGAAAACTTGAAGGATTATTCAAGTATTCAAATGAGAATATAAAAGGTTTTTATGTGGGAATGAAAGTCAAAGCTACATACTAAGTTGATGAAGCCTTGCCAAGAGAAGACTTGAAGAAGCATAATCAAACAAGCAATTAATTGAAGTTCCTATATAAAGCACGAGTTAAGTTCCTGTAAAGAAACAACCCCATGTTCCTAAATGGGAATTTGGTAACAAAGTTACAGAGTTAGAACACCTGCAAGATAGTTCTAGAGTAATTTCAATTACACAACAATCCTAAGAGGAACCAACTAAGAGAAGTTTCAGAGGTGGAGCAACTATGGTGCGATTCTAAAGTAGGAACATGAGCACGCAGTTTCTAAGAGGAACAACCCAAGAGGTATTCTAATCAAGTATAGTTATTCACCATATATATATATATCAAACAATTAGTAGTCTAAATATAAATTTATGAATGTTCAAAATGCACAGTATGTATGCACACTATGAATGTTTTATCTAAAATTTTTAGGAAAAAAGGACACCCAGTGAATGATGATCACCAATTCACTATGCATTTGCAGGCCAAGCATCGTCTAAAAAGTAAATAAGATTGTAAAAATAAGATATATATGATCCTATTTTAAATATTTATATTATGCATTTAGAAGTCAGAACATTGAGGTTTTACTTTTAGAACACTTATCTCATACAATTAGTAGTCTAAATATATAATTATGAATGTTCAAAATGCACAGTATGAATGTTTTATTTCAAATGTATGTGTATGGTATACATTGTGCACTTAGGCTTGCGACTCGCATGTTACATTAATTTAATTGGTTTAAAAGCAACTTAAATAAACCAGAAGCTAGTACAAACCTTTAAGGGATAAAAACACAAAAGAAAAGAAAAATAAAACCCAAATTTTATACATATACACTTCATACACTCACTCATTATTATTATAAGCGAGGCACACTCCTGGCATGAGCTAACAGGCTACCCAGGGTAGCTCAACATGCCCAAGACACATGGGCTATAAATAGCCCACCACATGCAACGTACCACCTCATTCAAAACTAAGTAAACACTCCACATGCATATTTCTTTCTTTGCTTTCTCCTCCACCAACCAAGCTGACTTGAGCGTCGAAGTGGCCTTCCCCGGAACACCTCTGGGGTAGCTCATGTGTGCTCTTTGTGTAGGTACAAAACCCAGTCAAGTGAAGGATCACTAGCTCTCGACCCATTGATGTGCATACTGAATATAGCCTCAACATATGCAATACAAGATTCTGAGTTGGAATAAAGCAAGAGAAGCTTCTGAGTTGAAGCAAATAAAAATAAAGAAATTCAAGAGAAGGAACCCAAATGGAGAAGTGTTTCTAAACGAGAATTTCAAAGAGAAGATCAACCAAGAAAACTTGAAGGAGTATTCAAGTATTCAAATGAGAATATTTTTGGAACATTTATGCATAAATGGGCTTGGACAATTGAACAAAGGGAGAAGAAATAAGGCATAAAGGGAAAACGGGGTAGTAGCCTGTCGCACCTCACGACTGAGGCTCGCGACTCGCGACCTATGGGCTCACGACCTGCGACGGTCCCTCACGACCCACAATTTACTACTACTTCGAGCCCTGGTTTGTTCGTGTTCTCGGATGCCTTTTGCTTTGGATCCCTTTTGTAATACCCCAAAATTTTGGGTTATTTTAAAATTTTCTTAATTAATTAAATATAGTAATTAATTAACTATTTAATTAATTATGATTTAATTAATTATTAACCCAGTACTTTAGTAAGCCTAATTATTGATCTTGGCCCAAATACTCCACATAGTTTTACTAAGTAAACCCCCTCCTAAGGACCGGCCCCTATCCTAGTATTTTCTTATTTAATTAATTCAATTTATTTACTAAAACTAATAAACTAGATATCTATAGTTGACCTCACCTAAAAATCCAACTTTTATCCTAATCTCCCTACTAAAATTTAGGAAGCAAAAGCTTCCCTTTACTCATTATTATACACGGCCCCCCTTGTGTTTTATTCTTTTATTTTTAATTTGTTTGATCTATCAAAAGAATACTAATCTACATTTAGAATTGACAAAACCCAAAAATTTATCCTTTGCTCCCTATTTTTGCTACTACAATTTAGGAAGCCAAGAACCCTCTCTTGTTCTTTAATATTCATGGCCAACCCCAATTAAAGGGAAAAACTTTTATAATTTCTTTTCTCTCAAACCTTGATTAAACACAATAACTCTAACCCTCTTTCCTGAATTCAACCCTAAAGGATTGAAGCAAGAATAGCAAAAAGAAGCCAAGAACCGTGTCTTGCCCTTTGAAAGTCGAACCATACTTTTCTTGATAGGTAATTAGTTTGTTTTATTTAATCAATAGAATAGATTAGTTATATAATCCTTTAGAATAGATTTAGAACAGGTTAGAACTAATTGGAATTGCTTAGAATCATGTGTGTGTTTTTTTTTTAATTGCATGATGTTGTTTAGCCATAGTTTTCGAGTGGTTTGATTAAATTTCATGATAGTTTGATAGTTTAATTTCTTGTTCTACCATATTTGATGCTTGTTTCATGATTCCTGCAAATTAGAATTGTTGAATTAATTATTGAATAATGAATGTATGATGGACAAATATAAGCCGAGTATGCTACACCTATGGTTCGAATATTTCTCATGATAAGAGCTTAATCTTTTGTTAAAATCTTGATCTACAAATAATCTTTTAAATTAATCTTGAATTAATCCTTTATCTACCATGGTTCTTGAAATATAAAAACTTGATCTTGATTATTAAATTATAGTAAAAACTGTGAGATAATCTAGTTAAATTAAACTAATGGTTCAAAAATCTTGAACATAAATAAAGTACCAATTTTAATTTAATTAATCTAGTATTCTAAATTTAACATCGTTATTTCTTGAATTTGAAAAGAAAGAATTTAGTATGTTTATTTATTGAAATAGCCGAGTGGTTTAATAAAATAAAAGTGTTGATTTTTCCTTGTTTTTACAATAAAAGATTAGACTTGAACCTGTTCTTGAAATTATTTTAATTATGTAATTAAAGCTTGTATTTTAAAGAATTAGGATTTTGATTTCTTGGTATTAATTTCGAAATTGCCGAGTGGGAAGAAGAATAAAAAGAGTAGATTTTTATTATGATTAAAAGGTTGGATCTGGTTACGTTCTTGGAATTATTTATGAATAATTGATTAAGATTTGTATTCTGAATTGTTGATTGATTTAATCATATAAACTATGAAGATGAATTATTGTACTATTAATATTAAGATGAACCGTGTGCCTTTGGTAAGTTGTGGGTAAGTTTTGGCTTTTATCTTGTACCTATGATTGAATTATATTGTTGTATTATGTTTATTGCATGCCTTTACGTATGAACTTGATGAATTGATTGATTAATGATGAATGATGAATTTTCGTGTGGTGATAGAATAGATGTCGAGTGTATTGAGCCTTGGACTAGAGTTTTGAGTCAAGTTAAGATGAACTAGAATCGATTAAAAGTCAAGTCGTGTCAATGAAAGTTAAACTGTGAACTAGAAAGTGGAACTTGAAAAGATAATTAACTATGAAGTGACCGCCTATCTAGCTAGTGGCTAAAGTGCCATGAACATAGGTATAGTCGAAGCCACTGTCCCTTCTGCGGTTTTGGGGCAGTTCTGGATCCCAGTGTCGGGAAGTAGATCAAAAGTGGTTGACCCGGCATGAGACAAGGAAAGTTGGGTAAGAGTTAAGGTTTCCCCTACGAGCATATGACTGTGTCACGGATTAGCACTTGAATTGAACTAGAACTGGAAAGTCATTAGTGGAGTCTAGAAGTCTAGAATTGGATAAGTCTGTCTTGAGGGTCTTGGTAGAATATTTTATTATGATTTATTTCTGCTGCGTACTTGAATTTGAACGTCTTTGAATGATTTTCCTGTTGACTTGTTTGACTGTTCTGTTGATCTGTTCTAATCATTATGTTCCTAATTGTGTTCTACTGATTACGTAGAACAATCTAATTACTCCCCACTGACTGTGGACCCCATAATTCCTTTTCAGGTACAGAAGCAGAATAGTTGAGAACGTAAGGGCTGGGATTGTGAGCTAACAAGAGTAGATTTATAGTTGTCCCATGTTTTCTCTAGCCGTTGTAATAGATTTACTAGTGAATTCCAGTAGTTTATGCTTAATCTTGAACTTGAAATTTTCCTTAATTTTGGACTATTTATTGGTTTAATTAAATAATTTGAATTAAGTTTAGAGCTTCCGTTGTCTTTAATGAATTTGATCTTAAAAGTTTATGGTTAATAATGATCCGTGTTGTTGTTTTCTCCGAAAACAACGTTGCTAAAATGCGGGTCGTTACACCTTTACATATTAAAGCTTGTTTATTAGGCTCCAATATTTTATTAAGGGAGTATTAAACTTAAGTAAATAAGAATATTAAGAGCTAATATTGTGTATATGGCATCTTAACATGTTAATTAACTCTTTTGAATTCTGATTTTATAAAGGTTTTAATGGTAATGATTCAATCATCTTTTATGATTTCTTCTTGAGGTTTTCCTATAAATAGGGATGCTTGTTCTGTAATAACCCGAAATTTAGGGCCAGAAAATTTCGCGGTTTATTAATATTATTTTATTATTCTAAGTCCAAAGGGCCCGAATATTTGGACTGTTTATTTTTATTTCACAATCTTATCCGGGAATTGGGTCCCATGACCTATTTGCTCCTTCTGTTTGGCCGACCCTCATGATAGCCAAAAGGGGTATTTTATTTTTATTGCCTAATTAGATAATTGAATATCTAATTAATCATTTAAATCTGACCGGTAGACTTTTACCCGGTCTTCTCTTATTTCTCAACCAACTTTTGAACTGAAGTAACCACCCTAGTTTTCCCCCATCTTTTCTCCTGATTCACGGCCCCCTTCTTTTTTTTTTTTAATTTTTATTTTCTTTGTTATTTATTATTAATTAGGGAACAAAGCTCATAACCTAATTACCTATTTTCAATACAACTCAAAGCTCACAAAAGAACCCTAAAAACCCCCTCTCTTGGCCGTGAGTTTTCGAACTTCATAGGGCTAATTTTCTTGATTTTTCTTCCTAATCAGGTAACTAGACTTTCCTGTTTAAGTTTGGTACAAATTATCTGTATGGTTAATTAGAATTGAATCATGAAAATTGGTAGAATTAGCATCATGTTTAGGGTATTATTTTCGAGTAGTATTATAAATTTATTAGTTTATTTTCTTGATGACTTTATGTAATCTTGATGAATCTTTAATTGTTTTAATCAATTCTACACATGAAATAATTTATTTAATTGTATGTTTATGATGAATAAATGCAAGATAATTTGTCAAATCTTGAACTTGAATTTTTGAGGGAGTGTCGAATGTCATGCACGATACCATGGTGATTTTTATGATGTTTTCTTGAATTAATATGATGATCTTGATTGTTTAATTGTTAATTTAAAGTCTTAAATTAAAATAATTATTTTGATCATATTGTTCTAAAATTTCGAGTGGCTCATGGTTTAAAAGGGGATTAAAAATCTGATTTTTATGATGGAATCTTGTTAATTCTTGAATTGTTATTAGTAATCCTGAATTTGATCTTTATTTAATCATGTTATTATTAATTCTTGAAATTGTTCTTGATGTATTATTTTTCTCATGACAGCCGTGTGGTTCATTTGTATAAAAGAATTGATTTTGATCTTGTTTTAGTCTAATCTTGATGATGTATTGTTTAAACCATGATTTTAATTGTTGTTATTAAGTTTAATTTTTTAATTATTGATGATTGTATTTAATTAATTAAAAAAGTATAATTATTAGTATTTTGTCATAAAATGTCGAGTAGTATAAAGAATGAAAAATAGGATTTTTATCATGTTTTAAGTAATTTTTGTTGATGATTATTGATTTGTATGATTAAATGTTAATTTAAATGGTTTATTTAATTGTTTATATGATTAATTAATGAATTGATTCAATTATTATTTTGTTATTAAAGAATTTCGAGTAGTCCTAATGAGATTATGATCAATTTTAGTTTAATTTTCGGCTTATAATAATTTAAATTGTAATTTTAGGAATTAATATGACTAAGGAAATAAAAAGAATTAATAAGGATAAGTTGCAATATGAAGGAAAGGAATAATATGACAAAAAGGATAAGTTATAAGAAGATAAGAAGCAGTGGCGGACCTAGGATTTGAAAAATGGGGGTACGAATTACTTTTGTTGGACATTAAGATAAAATCAAACCAAAAATTTACAAATAAAACAAAAAAATAGCATATATATTGTATCCACCTCATTAAAACAACCAAGCTAATATATTAATCGAAACTAAAAAAAAAAAACAGAAAATGATACATATATTAAAAAATCAAACTGAAAAAACAAAAAACAAAAAAATACACTCTTCAGCCATAATTTTATTTTATTTTTAAAAAGCATTCTGCTAGAAGTTTCAAACTCAAAAAATCATAAACTAAAAACAATCGAAATTAGACTCAAAGATAAGGAAAAAATAAAACCAAAATACGTTAAAAACTCAGATCAAACATTCAAAAAATTTAAATGATCAAAACTAGACTAAAATTATAATCAAACTAAATAAATTTAAATAACAAAATTGGAAATTCAGAATCAACTAAACAAACAAGAAAAAAAAATATTCTCAATGGTATTCCTGATGAGTTTTAAAAAATCTCAGAAATATACTTAGATTGCTAATATAATTCAAGTAATGCTTTGTTTCTGGCCAATTAATCGCGCCACTAATAGGTAAAAAGGTTAAGGTAACATTATATTATTTACAAGGAGATTACACCAATATATATTACAAGCCTAAAGGAAAAGAAATAGCTATACATAGGGTAATAAAGGAAAGCAGAAATATAATGTACAAAAATAAAGAGATATATTCTCCAAGAATTAAGCAACCTAGCTAAAGTCAAATATTATGGCCTAATATATATGCTGAATATCCGTAAATGGATATTGATTGAGAATCAATATCAAACAAGTCAAGGGTATTATCTTGAAGTATCCTTAATAATAAGTCCTTAGTTAATTATAGTTAGTTTATTTAGGGAAAAAAATAAAAATTAACAAAAAAATACAATTTATTAACTTTTTACACCTACCATAAGGAAGTATATTAGCGTTAATTGAAATGTAAAAAGTTAATGTTTTTTATCTTATGTTTAATTTTTAAATTTCCCCCAAAATACACTAACTACATTTAACTAAGGACTTATTCATGGTGGTTAATTGGTCGATAATAACCATTAGAAGTGTTGATTAAATTATATTAGGTTATTAGCAACTTAAGTATATTTTTAGATTTTTTTAAAACTTATGTATACCATTAGGAATTGAATAATCCAAAAAAAATAGAAATAACTAAAAGCAAATAATAAGAAAATCAACATTCGAAATAATTACAAAAACAAGGAAGGGCAATTAAACAATTAATAGAAACAATTATCCCATTTTTTTTAAAAAAAAATTGAAAAAAAAATAAAAAAAAATTGAAGAAATAAATTACCGACCGCCATTTATGTTTGGCCGTCGGTAATTTTTGGTTCAAAAAAATTCTTGACCGCCAAACAGAATTACCGTCCGTTTGGCGGATGGTATTTTTTTTTCAATTTTTTTTTAATTTTTCGAACTTGTTTTTTTTTTTTTTTTGAAAATGGGGGTACGGCTGTACCCGGTTGTTCCTTACTAGGTCCGCCCCTGATAGGAAGTATTGGTCTCACGATGGCCATGTCGATAAGATAAGATAAGATACGGACGCCCGTTTGGTGATACACGGGTCACCAGATTGGGTTAAGTCGAAGCCACTGCCCTACTGCGGTCTCTGGGCAGTTCTAGATCTTAAGATGTGTAGTCATCTAAGTAGTAGTACACGGGCTACTATTTAGGAGTTATGGCCATAGCTTAGGCTTAGTTCTTGCAAAGGAGAGCTACGGGTAGAATACACGGGTTTTTCCCAGTGCATTTTAGGAAAGTTGGGATGTACACGGGCTTCCTTACGAGCTATAATGACCGGTCCAATAAGATGGTTAAAAGAAGGGTTTGAGTAAAATATGATAAGATAAGTATTTCACGGGATGGATAAGGATATATATTTGTATAAATGTATTTATATGATGTATATGTATGTTTTCGTATATGTTATGTATTGTTTATGTACGGTTAAGTCTTCCGCTCCGTACGTCTGACATGTATGTTCTTGTATGTATTTTGAGATGTATTTTACGTGTATTATGCGAGTATTTGTATGTATTTTCGTATGTATTTTGATACGTAATTTATCTGTATTTTATACGTATGTTGTATGTATTTCTAACCGTATTTTACAGGTATTTTTATACGTATGTTGTCTGTATTTTTATACGTATGTTATCTGTATTTTATACGTATGTTATATGTATTTCTAACCGTATTATACAGGTATTTTTATACGTATATTATCTGTATTTTTATACGTACTCTATCTGTATTTTTATACGTATTTTGTACGTATTCTGGTATATATTTTATACGTATTTATATGTATTTTTGTATGATTTTCTTAAATTAATTCTATGCTATTATACGGCTAATGGTCCCTCATTTAAGCGGGACAGCCTAGTTACTCGCCACTAACGGTGGACCCCCCATTTCAGGTGATGAAGCCGAAGCGTAAAGTGGGCTTACGTTGGTTCGGGATGTGTGTTTTGCTGAGTCTTAGGGAACCCGTAGTCTGTTTTATGTTTTCCATTTATTCTTTTACTAGATAATACCCGAGCAAATGCTCAGTTTATTTAACTAATGTAAGTATTTAGATCTAAATTCAATCTTTCCATGCAAATTTAATAAAAAGTTATTATAGATAAAAATTTATTTAAGTACTCCATACTTTATTTTAGATATATTAGACAATATAAAATAACGAATAAGTAATAACCGAAATTTACATAATTTTAAAATTAACTTATGCAATACATTAAAATTAGTCGTCGTTCACTAACTATAATTACCTTCTATTGTCATTTCAAATTTTATCAATCAAATTGCTCTATTTTCATAAATTTATGTCTTCTTACATTGACAATACAATCTTCTACAAATTTTTTTATCAAGATTATGCACTTAATTCATGTAATATAAACTATACTATTTTCAAAAAAAAAAAAATAACTAAATAAAAAAAATAATGGTTATCCTGTTGTTCATTTTAATAACTTATCAGAATAAATTGTATTCATTAATTTCACTTTCATATTTTGTTAATAAAATAAAAATAAATATTTTCAAATGTAATAAAAAAGTTAATGACAATCAAACACTAATTTCAAACTTATATACAAAACAATAAGCTTATTTAATGCAATGGTTCATTCATTTTAGATTTTTTATTTTTTATTTATTTATTTATTTTTTGGAATAAAAAAGCAAAAAATAAAATGGAGACAATCATGTTTAGTTAAATAATATAAAATCACTAACGAATTAAGGCTAACAAAAAATACTAAATAAAAATGAACACTGATGAGTTTTTTTTTTTTTTTTAAAGATGGATCGATAGTATAGTTTTTATTAGAAAGTAAAATACAAATAATTATAATTTTTTTAGAAAAAGAAATAAAATAAATGTTTCTTTGGAAAATGGGAAGTATAATTATTATAATAAATAATAAGTAGGAGGGAAAAATAAGGGTTTAGGAGGGAAAAAACTTTTTAGTGGCTTGTATTTTAGTATATAGTATAGATTAGTGCGTCCCAGCCTGTTGGGAAAGAATAGTAGCGTTATGTATTTTGGTATTTAATTATGGACTTTTGGGTATATTATTTCATTGTTAGATAATAAAAAGGTTTATTGAACTTTAAATATGATGTTGTTATTAAGTTTTATGATTGGTAATGATCCATTTGTCGATTTCCTTCGTAAATCGACAGTCTAGAAAAGTCGGGTCGTTACAGTTGGTACCAGAGCCAGGTTAAGACCCTAAAAGTTACTTCTCCATAAGTAGCTTGAAAGACGAGCGATTTATGAATCACGAGTGAAACATAGCCTAAAATGGAAAACCTAAGTGAGTGAAGCCATGGGTAGAAGCCTGGGATATAATACTTTATTATTTTTTTCGCATTTCTTAACGTTAGTATGTACTTGTGTTCTTAATAACCTGAATCGTTGTTTTGTAGCATGTCGACTCCAGAACGCAATTCTCGCTTCAGACGCCGAGCTTTGGAGGATGCTATCCTCACTTTAGCTCAGAAGAGTGTCTAACCTCAAAGCAGTCAGTCGTCTTTCGATCGGGTTGCACGACTCCGACCACCGGTCTATGATGGGGTAGCAGACCCGACCGTTCTCGAGAACTGGATTCGAGAAATGCGGAAGCTGTTTGATGCCCTTGCATGCTCCGAGCGGGAAAGAGTTCCGATAGCGTCCTGTTATCTAAGGGGCGAAGCGGACAACTGGTGGAGTACATTACGGGCCAATCCCGAAACAGAACTAGTGCTGAACTGGGAAGACTTCACCGAGAAGATGCAGGTTCGGTTTTACCCTGATGAGCTAAAGTGGCAGAAGCAGGAAGAATTTCTCTCGCTCACCCAAGGCAGCATGTCCGTTCAAGCTTATACGGACAAGCTTACAGAGCTTTCTCGGTTCGCTACTGCAGTCATTCCTTCTGAAGCTGAGAGAGTCAAGCGGTACATAAAGAAGATGGACCCTCGCATTCGGGTTCATGTAATCAGTAGTAGGGTGACGACCTTCCAGAAGGCGTACGAGGTAGCTCTAGAAATTCAAGCGTCGGTCTCCGATGAAGAGACAACTAAGAAAAGGGTACCTTCGGTTCCTACTCCAGCACCAGCAAAGAAGTCTCAGTTTAAGTCTACTCCGAAACCTCAGCAGAATGCTCGACCAACTCCAAGCCAAGGCCCGAGGATCTGTCAAGGTTGCAAGAAAGAATATCACCCGGGCAAGAGATGTGATGGGTTGCCGATCGTGTGCTTTGATTGTGGTCAAGAAGGTCACAAGTCGGTATTCTGTCCTAAGAAACGTCCAGCAACAACAACTAGCCTAGCATCTGTGAAGAAAAGGATCTTCTGCATGACTTAGGAGGAGGCAGATGCTCAGCCAGATGTGGTCACGGGTACCTTCCTTGTCCATAATATTGATGCTTATGTTCTGTTTGATACGGGTGCTACTGTGTCCTTTGTTGCTAGATCTTTTGTGGTGAAAGCTAACCTGACTGGAGAGTCTCCGGTCAAATCGGTGATAACTCTTCCTTCGGGAGAGAATTTTGCTTGCCACCGGGAATACAAAAGTGCTCCTATTATAATCTCAAGAGTGCAGTTTGAAGCTGACTTGAAGGAATTTCCGATGATCGAGTTCGACGTGATCTTAGGGATGGATTGGTTGGCCAAATATCAAGCAGCCTTTCGATGCCAAGATCAAGCTGTCACTTTGCGTGGTCCCAACGCAAAAAGGGTAACCCATGTTGGGAAACCCATGAGTAAAGGTGTGAAGATAGTATCCGCAATGAAGATGCACAGTTTGCAGCGCAAGGGTGAGGCGGTGTACTTATGTTAAGTCAAAGACATGACCAAAGAAGAGCAGTTGGAAGACATTCCAGTGGTTCGTGATTATGCAGATATGTTCCCAGAAGAGTTGCCAGGGATACCAGCCGAACGGGAAGTGGAATTCAATATCGATTTGGTGCCCGGAACTGCCCCGATTTCGAAGGCTCCATATCGTATGGCCCCTGTAGAGCTGAAGGAGTTGAAGACCCAGTTGCAGGATTTGATTGACAAGGGTTTCATAAGGCCCAGTGTGTCTCCGTGGGGTGCTCCGGTACTGTTCTTCAAGAAGAAAGACGGCAGCATGCGGTTATGTATCGATTACCGAGAAATCAACAAGGTGACGATCAAGAACAAATATCCTTTGCCCAGGATTGAAGATTTATTTGATCAGTTGAAGGGAGCTAGTGTGTTCTCCAAGATTGATCTCAGTTCAGGGTATCATCAAATTCCAGTGAAGCTGGAAGATATACCGAAGACCACTTTCCGCACTGGATATGGGCACTATGAGTTTGAGGTAATGCCGTTCGGTTTGACTAATGCTCCTGCTATTTTCATGGATCAGATGAACCGGACATTTCATCATCTCTTGGATGTATGTATGGTGGTGTTCATCGACGATATCCTCATATATTCAAAGAAGGAACAAGATCACACTCAACATTTACGCATGGTGTTAGGTGTCTTACGAGCCCAGAAGTGGTTTGCCAAGTTGTCTAAGTGCGAGTTTTGGCTCAAGGAAGTAGCCTTTCTAGGGCATGTGATCAATGCGGACGGTGTCAAGGTAGATCTAGCCAAGGTAAAGGCGATAGTGGAATGGCACAGTCTTAAGAACGTGGCCGAGATCTGTAGTTTTCTTGGCTTAGCAGGTAATTTAAAGCATTTGAGAAAGCTGAAATAGCTATACATGCATGAATATTTATCTGTGAAATTTCTGTATCAGGTTACTATCGGAGATTTCTGAAAGACTTCTCCAAGGTAGCAACACCTATGACCAAATTGGTACACAAGGATTGCAAGTTTGTGTGGACTGATCAGTGTGAAGAAGCATTCCAGACCCTTAAACAGAGTCTGGTATCTGCACCAGTTCTTACTCTGCCAAATGAAGGAGTGGGATATGAAGTCTACAGTGATGCGTCCAAGAAGGGTCTAGGTTGTGTTCTGATGCAAGAAGGCAAGGTGATTGCATATGCTTCGAGGCAACTCAAGGTTCATGAGCAGAACTACCCTACTCACGACTTAGAGTTGACAGCTGTAGTGTTTGCTCTGAAGATTTGGCGACATTACCTCTATGGAGCTACTTGCAAGCTATTCACTTACCATAAGAGCTTGAGGTACATCTTCACTCAGAAGGAGCTCAACATGAGGCAGCGACGGTGGCTCGAGTTGATCAAGGATTATGACCTCTCAGTTGACTATTGTGAAGGAAAGGCCAACAGGGTGGCAGATGCCCTTAGTCGTAAGGATCACCATTCACTTACTAGGATGGCGGTTTTACCTAAGGAAATCTGTGCTGATCTTCGCAGGATGGAGATTGAGATGGTAATGTCGGGTAGCACGCGGGTTTATCTGAATGCCATGATATTGAACCCAGCTTGTACCAAGAGTTACGGGAAAGTCAGAAAGAGGACCCGCAGCTCGAGAAAATTCGTGAAGCCAAACTTCAGGGCAGGGCAGAAGACTTCACGATTGATTCAGACGGCGGTATGAAGTTCCGCAACAGGTAATAGAGTTAAGAGTTATAGTTAAACTGTTTTCACCTAATGGATACTAAATTCTACTCCGCAACAGGTGGTGTGTGCCCCAGAATTCGGGGCTGAGAAATCGAATCATGGAAGAGGCTCACAATACTCCCTATTCGGTGCATCCAGGTGGTGGGAAGCTCTATAAAGATCTAAAGGAATATTTTTGGTGGTCGAGGATGAAGCAGGAAGTCGCAGGCTTCGTTGCGCGGTGTCTCACCTACCAAAAAGTCAAGATCGAGCATCAAAGGCCAGGTGGACTGTTGAAACCATTGCCGATACCCACGTGGAAGTTTGACTCCATGGATTTTTTAGTGGGCCTACCAGCGACTTCTACGGGATTGGATACTGTGTGGGTTATCGTGGATCGTTTGACTAAAGTCGCCCGATTTATTCCGATGAGGGTGACTTGGTCGATGGAGAAGATGGCGGAAGCTTACTCAAGGGAGATCATACGGTTGCATGGTGTGCCTAGGGATATCGTGTTCGACCGAGATCCCCAATTTTTGTCACGGTTTTGGAAGTCCTTACAAGAGGCTTTTGGAACTAAGCTTAATTTGAGTACAGCGTTCCACGCAGCTACAGATGGGCAGACGGAACGGACCATCTATACGCTAGAGGATATGCTAAAGAGCTTGTGCGTTAGACTTCCTGTAACACCCCGATATTTCAGAGACCCTTAAGAAGGATTACTATAAGTCATCCAATCGACCTCGAGTTCCGAAATATGGGAGCGTTACTTAAAAAGAACCCGTTCACTAAGGAAATGAGTTTTAGTTGAAAATTCCAAGGTAAAGATAATATTTTAAACCACAATTACAATAAGGACTACATATGAAGTACGTAGCGGAAATTCCAAAATTACAAAAACTTAAGACTCCTAGGACAAATGTTTTAAACAAATATAAAGTTCTAGACGATTTTTATAGTAATGGGTCCACAAGCCAAGGTCTAATACATCCTCACTCAATGATGACCACCAAACCCACCTGCACCAGTAAGAGAATAAAAACAGACAAGAAAGGAACGAAAATCAGAAAAACTGAGTAATTACAACTCCATCCCGTAAAAATCACTAAATAAATAAATATTTATGTAATTGGTAAATCTAGTAAGAAAATTTACTAACATATATAGTGCAAAATATTTTACTTTGTCTAACAAGGTAAATTAATTTTATGTCGTCCCAAAAATATAAATTCAATGCTTTAGGTTACACCAATCACAAATGATAACATAATAAAATAAAATAAAATAACCAACGAGAGGGAGAAAGAGAACGCTAGTGGCCCAAGTGGCCACCTACTTTTAAAGGGTTGCGCATCACCCTACAATTTTGGCCATAAAGTATGTTGACAGAATGTCCCTAGTGTGCACACCCCTCACTAATCTAATGGGTATCCGCAATTAACCGCGCACCAATAGACTTAGGAGGAAGACTGAAAGCATTTTGATATAGATAACCGAACCTACTAGAAGCCTATTGGGTATCCACAAATGTGCACCAATAGAACAACATCTAGCAGGGCAACCTGTTCATCACCCTTTTGGGTTTCTTTCTCCTCTCAAAACCATATACAAAAATATGTCTAATTTATTTAAAATTAATATATCAAATAAATTTAGTCACCCCAACAAATTTTTTTTTTTTAGAAAATATAAATCACACATGATCCTAAAGTGTACATCTATAACTATCGTAACAATTTTAAAGTCTCACAATCAACATTATAACCATCCGACAATACTCGTGTATACAAATAGTGAAATAACTTCACACATATTATTATTCACAATACCAATGACAGAAATTATTATTATAGTTCATAAAACCTATAAGGTAAAAGTTTCACATTGCACATAATAGTCAAAAGAACTACACCCTAACGGAATTCTAAAGTTGATGGACATCGAAAATTACCTCATAAGCGCGTAAATTAACGATCTAACAATTTCCGGAACAGCTCCTTACTCAACGTCGGTCTACAAATAACACAATCCTAAAATTAGCCGATTTCCCAATACATTGCCCTAAAGTCCAAAACTCATCTCATCATTACAAATTGAAAGAAAAGGTTTTTTTTTTTTTTAAAAAAAAAAATAATAAATAAATAAATAAAAATAATAAATAAATAAAACAAAAAAAAGAAAAGAAAAAAAGAAAAAGAAAAAAAAGGTATCACGTGAAACTGTGAAAGTAGGAGTAGAATAAAACAAATACCAATTGAACTTTTGCCAAAAGGAAAAAAAACGAATTGAACATGAACTGGTGAGTGAAAACCCAGTACATTTCACCCAGTTCGATAATCCTTTGAACTTCAATTTTTTTTTTTTTGTTCAAAACACAAACTCACAAATAAATGGTTGAAATAATTTACCAAATACAGCAGATTTTGGAAAGTGGATCGTGAAGGTCAGGGAGCCAAAACAGAGGGTGAACTGGTGACTTGAATACCAACAAGAACTCAACAATGGTGGGTTGTTTCGTTTTTTTTTTCATTTTTTTTTTCAGAACAACTGACAAATTTTACACCTTATAGAGAGGATAAGAAATGGTCCAGCTTACCTCTTTGCTTGTGATGTGAGAAAACGTTTGAAGATGAGAGGATAAGAAATGGTGCAATAAATTTTTTTTTCCCTGACTCTCACTCCCTCGTGCAGGTAGATGAAGAAGATGAAGAGTTTTTCTTTTTTTTTTCTGAAAAAAAATTGATTAACAAGAAAATATACATAACAAAATATTAAAATATATAAATATACCCAAAATACATAAAAATATAAATATTTTAATTAACAAAAATATATACAACTGCATACAAAAATACGTATTTATGTATTAAAATATTGAATAAAAAATACGTATAATTGTACAAAAATACCGGGTATTACACTTCCAGCAGACTTGGGTTAAATCATTGAGCGGGTGGAGTTTTCGTACAACAACAGCTATCACGCTAGTATCAAGATGGCTCCTTATGAGGCGTTGTATGGGCTTAAGTGTCGCAGCCCTACCTGTTGGAACGACATCAGCGACACTTTGGTGATTGGTCTTGATCATATCAGGGACACGGTTGAGCAGCTGAAGATCATCAGGGCAAGGTTGTAGGCAACTTAGAGTCGACAGAAGTCTTATGCTGATCGTCGTCGAAAACCGTTGGAGTTCCAGGTTGGCTATAAGGTTCTGCTGAAGGTATCTCCGATGAAGGGTGTGATTCGTTTTGGCCAGAAGGGTAAGCTCAGACCCAAGTATGTCGGGCCATATGAGATTCTAGATCGAGTCGGAGAAGTTGCTTATCGGTTGGCGTTGCCTCCGAATCTATCAAAGGTTCATGATGTGTTTCACGTATCGCAGTTACGGAAATACGTGAATGATCCTTCCCACATTATTCCGATGGAATCGTCAGAGATCGAGCCGAACTTGACCTTTGAAGAGAAGCCAGTGCGAGTTTTGGATCGCCAGGATCGGATGTTGCGGCGAAAGGTAGTGCCTTTGGTCAAGGTACTATGGCGTAGCCAGAAGTTCGAAGAGGCTATGTGGGAGACGCAAGCTTCGATGAGGGATAAGTATCCCGACCTGTTCGAAGTAGGTATGAAGCTAATTTGTTGTTTTCATTTTCTTTGTCTATGTTTGTAATTGTTTGTGTATGTGTGCGCTTTTGAGCTTCGTTAAGTAAATTTCGAGGTCGAAATTTATTTAAGGAGGGGTGACTGTAATAACCCGAAATTTAGGGCCAGAAAATTTCGCGGTTTATTAATATTATTTTATTATTCTAAGTCCAAAGGGCCCGAATATTTGGACTGTTTATTTTTATTTCACAATCTTATCCGGGAATTGGGTCCCATGACCCATTTGCTCCTTCTGTTTGGCCGGCCCTCATGATAGCCAAAAGGGGTATTTTATTTTTATTGCTTAATTAGATAATTGAATATCTAATTAATCATTTAAATCTGACCGATAGACTTTTACCCGGTCTTCTCTTATTTCTCAACTAACTTTTGAACTGAAGTAACCACCCTAGTTTTTCCCCCTCTTTTCTCCTGATTCACGGCCCACTTCTTTTTTTATTTTTATTTTCTTTGTTCTTTATTATTAATTAGGGAATAAAGCTCATAACCTAATTACCTATTTTCAATACAACTCAAAGCTCACAAAAGAACCCTAAAAACCCCCTCTCTTGGCCGTGTGTTTTCGAACTTCATAGGGCTAATTTTCTTGATTTTTCTTCCTAATCAGGTAACTAGACTTTCTTGTTTAAGTTTGGTACAAATTATCTGTATAGTTAATTAGAATTGAATCATGAAAATTGGTAGAATTAGCATCATGTTTAGGGTATTATTTTCGAGTAGTATTATAAATTTATTAGGTTATTTTCTTGATGACTTTATGTAATCTTGATGAATCTTTAATTGTTTTAATCAATTCTACACATGAAATAATTTATTTAATTGTATGTTTATGCTGAATAAATGCAAGATAATTTGTCAAATCTTGAACTTGAATTTTCGAGTGAGTGTCGAATGTCATGCACGATTCCATGGTGATTTTTATGATGTTTTCTTGAATTAATATGATGATCTTGATTGTTTAATTTTTAATTTAAAGTCTTAAATTAAAATAATTATTTTGTTCATATTGTTCTAAAATGTCGAGTGGCTCATTGTTTAAAAAGGGATTAAAAATCTGATTTTTATGATGGAATCTTGTTAATTCTTGAATTGTTATTAGTAATCCTGAATTTGATCTTTATTTAATCATGTTATTATTAATTCTTGAAATTGTTCTTGATGTATTATTTTTCTCATGACAGCCGTGTGGTTCATTTGTATATAAGAATTGATTTTGATCTTGTTTTATTCTAATCTTGATGATGTATTGTTTAAACCATGATTTTAATTGTTGTTATTAAGTTTAATTGTTTAATTATTGATGATTGTATTTAATTAATTAAAAAAGTATAATTATTAGTATTTTGTCATAAAAATGTCGAGTAGTATAAAGAATGAAAAATAGGATTTTTATCATGTTTTAAGTAATTTTTGTTGATGATTATTGATTTATATGATTAAATGTTAATTTAAATGATTTATTTAATTGTTTATATGATGAATAATTGATTCAATTATTATTTTGTTATTAAAGAATGTCGAGTAGTCCTAATGAGATTATGATCAATTTTAGTTTAATTTTCAGCTTATAATAATTTAGATTGTAATCTTAGGAATTAATATGACTAAAGGAATAAAAAGAATTAATAAGGATAAGTTGCAATATGAAGGAAAGGAATAATATGACAAAAAGGATAAGTTATAAGAAGATAGAGGCGAAATAGATTAAAAGGAAAGTGTAGATTCCACGCTTTGGACGGTTACATCAACATTTCCACGATAAGTTTCCTAACAAATATAAAAGGTTTTTATGTGGGAATGCAAGTCAAAGCTACGTACTAAGTTGATGAGGCATTGCTAAGAGAAGACTTGAAGAAGCATATTCAAGCAAGCAAAACTGAAGTTCCTATGAATTAAGCACGAGTTAAGTTCCTGTAAAGAAACAATCTCATGTTCCTAAATGGGAACATGGTAACAAAGTCACAGAGTTAGAACAACTCTAAGATAGTTCTAGAGTAATTTCAATTACACAACACTCCGAAGAGGAACAACCTAAGAGAAGTTTGAGAGGTGGAGGAACTATGGTGTGGTTCTAAAGTAAGAACATGAGCACGCCATTTCTAAGAGGAACAACCTAAGAGGTATTCTGATCAGGTATAGTTATTCAGGAGGCCGATTATGAATAGTTCTGCGAGTTCTTTGTGAGAAGGTGAGTAGTTAACTATATTTCGAATTCCAATTTGGCAAATGAGGTTTTCTTTCTCCACTATCACTGATGTAATGGTTAAACTTGTAGTAGGTGTATACAAGATTCACATAATTTACTGTAGTAGCTGTATGAAAGATTTACATAATTTATTGTAGTAGATGTATGAATAAATACATATATACAATTTTGTATAAAAAAAACTCACACTATTTGTTACGGGTTTTGTACACAAAGCCCGTTACGAATAGTGTGATTTTTTTTTTATTTAAAAAAATCACCCACTGATTGTAACAGGCATGGCCTATATAAGTTACAAAAAGTGTACTTATTATAACGGGTATCAGCCATGATAGTTACCATAAGTATACCTATCGTAACTAACATGGCATAGACCCGTTACAATAAGTGTAGTTTAGTAACTAACATTGACTCGGAAAGTTGTAACAGTCAGCCAATGACCGTTACAATAAGCCCATTTTGCTCGTTACAACAAGTCTTTTTTCCACTAGTGAAAATTCAGTGCATAAGTTACTTGAGTGAACCACAATGGAATGCAATGAATATTCAGTTCAAGTTCTAGAGCCAAAATAGGTCTAATCAATACTGAAGGTCCAAGAGAAATTGGAATTAAGATTTCTAGAATAGGAGCATCTTGATGAAGGTGAGAAAAATCTAGAAAATTAAGAGTTATGAGTCTGACTGGAATACGAGTCAAATTCCAAGCGGAACATACGTGTCTACAAGTCTAACTGATTTTATCCCACTTTTTAGTACATACTATAAATTGGAAAAATGAGTTTACGGGTTTAACAAATCACTAACTAATTTAATTAGGAAATAATAATAAACTTTATTTTGAATTTTGAAAGGGAGAAAAACAGTTTTATGGACCTAGTTTTTAGAGTTTGTTAATTATGAAAATTATGGTTGTTGAAGGGTTGTCAATAATCTTTTTTAGGTTTTCTTAGACAAAAAGTAGTCAAGTCTAAACTACATACATAAAAAACATTTCTAGAATTTGGGCGGTTTGTTAGTTATAATATAATGAAAAACCAAAGAAAAATCTACGTACATTAGGGTTTTAAATCAGAATAACAGCGTGTTTTTAATCAGTAATTCAGTGGCAAAAATAGAAGTCTATAAATTCCGAATAATATCATATCACTTCTAAGGTGAGCCATACTCCACTAATGTGGAGAGCTAAGACATCATATTGAGTTAGTTCTACTTGTATTTCCCTTCATGTGTTCTTGTTTCCGTTGCAAGTTCCAATCAGTTTCAATGCTCAACATACTAGCTAGAGTTTTATTCCTTTAAGAGTATGTAATTTGAAAGTTGAGAAAAGGGTTTGATTGAACTCTGATCTTTTAGTTGAGAATATGCAGAGGGCGGGTATGAGTGAACTCTTTTAATTGGGGTGAGAATTGAACCTGAGTGATTTCAGAGAAGTGTAAGAACAAAGAAGAGAATAGTAGAAAAGTGAACCACCAGAAAGAGAATCAGAAAAGAGAGACTTCAAGTGAAGTCGAGTCGAGTGCAAGTTCCTAGAGGAACTTGGGATGGTCCTTGAGTTGTTTGGCCTATTTAGTGAAGTGTTTTAGAGAAATCCATATATAGTGTGGGTTGATGCATTATTTTCATTTGGGCCCTGAAAAGTTTCATGACTAAATTTCTCTTGCATAGTGGCCTATTTTGTGAAGTGTTTTAGAGAAATCCATAGTGAGTCGATTTATTATTTCCATTTGGGCCTTGGAAAATTTCCTGACTAATTAAATTTCTCTTGCATCGTTTCTTTTTATTGCTTTTATATTCTTTAAATTCAGCAAAAATTGACAAACAATTTTCATATTACAATTCACCCATACTCTTGTAGTTTTCATCCGAAATAACAATTATACACGGTACTTATTATTTCGCATTGAAAATTGAAGTACCTTTGCGTGATAACAAACATCAACCTTTTGTAAAAAAAAAATGACACCCCAGTGAATAATGATCATCAATTCACCCAGCACAGCATTTGCAGGCTAGGCATCGTCTAAAAAGTAAAGAACATTATAAAAATAAGATATATATGATACTATTTTAAACATTTATATTATGCGTTTAAATGTTAGAACATTGAGGTTTTACTTTTAGAACACCTATCTCGTACAACTAATATCTAAATATAAAATTATAAATGTTCAAAATGCACGATATGAATGTTTTATTTCAAATGTATGTGTATGGTATACATTGTGCACTCCGGCTCGCGACTCACAGGTTACATTTATTTAATTGGTTTAATAACAACTTAAACAAACCAAAAGCTAGTACAAACCTTTAAGGGATAAAATAAAAGACAAAAGAAAAGAAAAGCAAAACCCATGCAAATTTTATACATACACACTTCATACACTCACTCACTCACTCACTCACTTATTATTATTATTATTATTAAACACAATTAAGCATATATAAGATAAGATGCATGTTTATTTGAAAGAGGAAGCACACAATATGAATTGAAATAGCTAGTATAAATAAAATGCTTAATTAGGCATAAGCATTAGGGTTGTTGCAAAGGTATTGTTCAACAGCCTTTAAGAGCATGGTTTGAAAGGTAGTGTTATCTTGATCCTCTGTAACAACGGCATCTCCCTTGGTATGGTAATGACCTACCACCTTGCAATGACTTCCTGATCCACTTGCTTCTATCTTGGATTCATAAACCACACTTTCTACTGCATCCCCTAGTACATCCCCTTCAAAATTTGTGTACTTTACATACTTATTTTCCACATCTAGCTCATTCACTTTGCTTTTCACATACTTGTATGGACTCCCTGAAAAACAATTATTATATATTCAATATCAATAATTAATCGAGTTTAATTTGATCTTGAGATTATTTTAATTAACAAATTCATCAGATACCCTTATTGTTTTATAAATTAAATATATAAATACTCAACTCCCACAGGTTTAATGAAGTAAATGTAGTCGATGTCCTACTCCTATCCAGTAGGTTTAGGGGGTTGGGCTTTTTGAGCGTAGCTAAACCTTACTCCATTGCGCATTTCATAAAATTTTTAGGGCACCCCATCAACCATGTAGAACTCATTATTAATATGTCTTTGTCGTAAGATTTGATTAATTAGTTCACTTTAATAACATGTACTAATCAATCTTCTAGTTTACCAACGAAAAAAAAATATATTATTGTTGCTCGTGCTAGAATGTCTGGAAGGCTAACAAAACTTTTAACTAAAAAATAATATTGCTTTTACTAAACTCTATAACTTTTTAGACAACTATTTTAATTTTACCTAAAAGGTTTATAGTTTTTTATGATAAATATTACAATTTTTACAATAGAAACTATCTTGTCAAACCATCTAACTACGGGGTAAAAAGAAGCATTATTCAACCCATAGTTTCAAAAGAAAAAATGAGGATGTAAAACGAAAGCTATTTTATGTAAAAAATTAATTTTAGTACTTATTATTATGGCCTACAAAAATTTTGATATGGTTGACACACATATATACTTGAAAGGAGTATCATAAAGAATCCTCACAAATATGTGCGATGGAGTTTAAACCCCAGACATCAGACAGCTTGTCGTTCGCAAAACTTAACCAATAGGTTAAGATTCATACTTCATTTTAACACGTACTGCATGTATATATAGGGTTGTTCATTCAGATCGATTTGATTCGATCCGAAACTTTGGATATAAATTTTCAAATCGGCAAAATTCGGATCGGTAGGTTATCAGAAATATCTGATCTGGTTCGAGATTTTCCATTTTTTTTGTGCTTTTAACATATTTTTCAGCATATTCGATCCAAAAAAAATCAAACAAGCAAGTTACCGACCCAAAGTGTCTGATAAAAATTTGGATATCCGATCCGAAATATCCAAAAACAGTGATTTTTGATCCGAAATATCCGAAATTCCGGGTGTTATAAATATTGGATATTTAGGATATTCGAAACACCATTTTTCCCAATTAGAATCCCATCCAAAAGTTTTCGGATATACGATCCGAAATATCTTAAAATTTTTACACAAAAATTATCCAATTTTTTTTTCAAATCGGATCACTAGGATCGAGGCGGATCAGATCATTTTAAACAGCCTTACTAACTAGTATTACCATGAATGCAATCAGATAAATGGCGGATGCAAGGGGTTTAAGTGGAGTCTTTATTTCACTTAAATCAATATTTATATATATATATACTACGTATATTAGTAGAGCTTAATTAATTAACTTTGTATATATATATATACTTACGAGCTAGTTGCATGTATTATAGTGAATATATATATATATATATATATATAGAGCATAGAGTAAATTAAAGTAATTATAGCACGCAATGAGACAACGAACAAAGAGAGATGGAATTAGCTAAATAATGAAACCAACCATCAGCAAGGTTATATTGCTTGACACACCCAACAGCGGTAGAGTCTCCTTGAAGAAATTCAACGCTTTTAACAGCATGAGGAACCACTTTTGGAACCAGGTTATGGTTGTCTAGGCATAGCGCCTTAAACAACCGTGCTGGCCCCACTGGGCTTGTTTCGTCGATTATGGTTAAGCTATATACTCCCATTATTTCACTTGATCTTATACAATAATAATACTTAGCTTGTTGTTATCTTATTATAGTGATTTTTTTTTTTTTTTTATTTATAATTTTGGATGGATATATTATATATATATATATGATGCAAAAAGGTGAATGTTTTGGTTACTATTTATAGAGATTATGTATGTTTATGAGATTGGAACCCGCATTTCATTCTATTGTTTATTTCTTGGTCTAATCTAGATGATCGATCGATGTTCTTTGATTTGAATTTCTTCTTCAAATAACAACCAACTTAAAATAATGTACCCGATAGACGACTAGACTGAGAAAGAAAATGGCAATATATATGTTGATGAATCATGTATTTGGAAGTTAGAAAAGAAATTAGAAAATTAAGCACTTGAATGAATGAAATTAGATAATAGGATCGAGTCTCCTCCCCAAATATTCCTACTACGTAGCTTTGTATGCACGCTTTGCGTGCGATACTGTCTTAAATCTATCGTTTAATTTGTTTAAACAAATAAAAAAATGAAGGTTGTGTGTTCAAAATTTTAAAATATTTTTCAAATTCACATGCATTCATAAAATCATAATCAAATTTTTTTCCTTTCATCCGACCATCCAACAACACTGAATAAAAAAAAAGGGTTTATTTACTATATTTTTCGGCTATCAAATTTCTACAATAATCGAATGGTAAAAAAATTTATGCAACAAACTCTATTAATATGTGTGTCTATTTTATAGAGAATTCAAAAATATGAATTTTGGTTTTTTATTTTATTTTTACGAATTTTATATTTTGTAATATTTTTATTTTAAATAGTTCAAAATTTTTAGTAATTTTCCTTAATAGTTATAAGTGACACTAATTGAATATTTGGTAATTTTTTGGGGGTAAATTAGACTTTTCCAGGGGGACACCATGACTCTCCATTTGGCTTATATAATAGAAATTTAGATACTCTTTTAGATTGCTAATTAATAATGAATGAAACAATTAATGGAAAAATCCACAACAATAACTCTAACATTCTCATTTTAAAAAATTAATCCACAAAAAAAAAAAAAAAATAAATAAATGAGTTGAAGTGAGTTGAATTGAAGTGAGTGAAATTAAGTAATCCCTCCGTAACATATTAATGACAACGATTTGACATAAAGTAGAGAGGAAAAATATCAAATTGTTGTTACTACACTAATATGTTACAGAGGGAGTACAAAGAAATTGAGCCTTATGTGGATCCTTTTATCATTTATTTATATTGAGAAATTGACAATATAGTTTTATATATATGTACTTTTTTTTTTGGTGTGTGTGTGTGTCAAGTCAATGTTGGCTTGCATTTAAGAAATATTTATACGTCAGGAGGCTTGATCAAGCATTTACTAGAACACACACTATATAGTTTACACTTTCAACAAGAGCCTAACCAACGTTATGTGACATTCATATTTTTTAAACAAAAAGATTGGGTGCAGAGTTCACTTGATTGGTTTTTGTGGAAAATTTTGTAAAGGAATGCTAAATCCACCCTCTAAAATCTCACTCTCCTTCTATTTGACATGTGGCATGAAAAAAATAAAATTCATATTCTTTATAATTTCTATGTCAAATGTTAAATGGGGGGTGAGAATTAGGGTGAAAGTGAGTGTTTTGAGAATGAGTTTAGCATTCCTTAAT
The DNA here is from genome assembly GCA_951394345.1 of Salicornia ramosissima. NCBI lineage: Eukaryota > Viridiplantae > Streptophyta > Magnoliopsida > Caryophyllales > Amaranthaceae > Salicornia > Salicornia ramosissima. Next base: position 17,461,645 of record OX596235.1, read on the forward strand.
TTTCCAATAAGATTACATAACCAGATGAATAACATTAAGTGATTGGACATACTTAATATTATCCAAGTTTTGACAATTTTACGCTTATTTTGTAACTTTTTTTTTTCTCACTAACTTAGACTATACTAGACATTATGACATTATTGGACTTATCCAACAACCCACCTTAAGCGTATAAAAAAAATGTAAGACTCATAGCAAAGCAACGCGATGTGCCTGCGTAAAAAGTAAAAACATGGGGCGCCTAAAAAATCACATCATGACCTAGTGAGGTAGGGGCAACAGGTAATTTTTTAGGTGCCCACTCAACTGTAAACAATACACAGTTTTTAAACGTCGTCACCCAGAGTAAGTCTGACATTTTTCAATGCACTTACGGCCCGTTTGGTAGCCGGTCATGAATGGAAGTAATGAGAATGAATTTATTACTAGATTTAGAAGGAAAATCAAAATTCATGCCCATAGTGGCGCTACCTTAACTCCAATTTATCTAGCTACTTTTCTGTACAAATATTCATTCCCATCTAATATCACCGTTTCACATGGTAATAGATGATAATGGAAATAAGAAGAAATTTCAAGTTTGGGAATGAAAAATGTGTTTTCCATAGGGATTTTGAAGTTTTGGAAATAAAATTCATTATCATTATCACTATCACAATTCATTACCAACAACCAAACGTACCATTAAGATGTTCTTTAGAGTAAGTCAGATAACGTTTGATTGTCCTGTACAGTCCAAATTGATGGGAGAAATGAAAAGTTAAAGTGTAACGACAAAATGTTCAAATCGCGGACTAAGGTTACAAAACTATATGAAACCACCACTAGGGATGTGAGTTTGGGTTGAGACTCGTTTGGTTAACTGTTGTTCATAACTTGAACTGAAAGTGACCCATAGCCTGAAATTGACCTGAACTGAAATGACCTAAACTGAAAGTGACCCATATATTAACAACCTGAACTGACCAGAACCCAAACTGAATATGAATTGAACTAATAATGACCTGTCTCGAACCTGAAAATTCAAGAAACTGAACTGAATTGAACTGAATTATAATCAACCCGTTACATAATTTGACCTGAACTGAACTGAAACATGAATTGAACTGAACTGAAACATGAATTAATGTAAAAGTAAATGTTAGTGTTGACTTTTAAGAAGGTCCAGAGGAAATATTAGAAATTATAAGATCTGGTCTTGTTGATGAATGAATAAAATTAATATTTCCTCATAGAAAAAATCATTTGAGTCGATTTATATGGATGTTAGTTTAAAATGTGATTTTTTATACATACATACATACATACACACATACATACATGTAAGTTCAATGTATACTCAAGAAGGGGGGGTTAAATTGAGTATGTGTGTGTTTTTTCAATCGTTTTCAAAGTTTGTTTATCTTTTTGTGAGAACAACGAAAGAACAGTAAATAAAGAGTGGGAACACAAGGATTTAACGAGGTTCGGCTTCTAAACAAGCCTACCTCCTCCACTCTCTCTCCAATATTATTAATCAACTCAGAATAATAACAAGGTTACACACTCAATTAAATGCTACAACTTTGTAACACTTAATTCCCTAACTGTTAACTCTAACAGTTCACTCAGTGTTCACAGAACACTCCCCAACCACTTCCCTCTAAGTGGTTCAAATATTACAAACTCAAATCTCCGTAAGTTTTTCTCTTAAAGATGGATATGGAGATAGTTTTGCTCTAAGGATAGACTCTCAGAAAATATAACTTGGTTTTCTTTGGAGAGCAAAAGTCTTCTAGGGTTTTTTCAAGAGATTGTTTATATAGGCAAGGAAAAAACCGTCCTCTAGAAGTGTGCTTGGAGACTTGCCTAAATTGTGCAAACAAACTCAGCTGACACAAGTAGAAAGGCACCTATTTCAGACCTTTGTCTCCTTCCACTACATGTAGTGGAAAGTACACTAGAGTCCAAGCAAGTACATTTCAAAGCTGATTTTGTGAATCAATTTGGCAGATTTCCAAAACACAAGCGATCCATATTTTTCAAATAAATTTTCAAAACTAATTTTGAACACTAAAATTTGTACGGATCACGTGCGTAATACTGAGGTCTGTTCCCACAGTGGTCTCAGTACTACTAAGTCTACATCTGATAAAGGGAATTGTTCCAAGCTTGTTCTTTGCCTGTTCTTAGCTTGTTCTTGGCCTGTTCTCTTTACTGGATGTAAACTTACAATCTTTTTGCTCGTTACTTAAGAACACTAAGAATATTTTCCTAAGCCTAATTTACAAGAAGATCCTAGAAATATAAAAAATAAATGACTCCAAGCTCTTGGCTTCTGATCTTCAAGTATCTCAAGGCCTTCATGGTTGCCTTAGCTTGATGAGTCCTCACTTGATTCAACCTGTTCATATACAAATATGCATAGACATCAAGTATAGAGAACTGGTTTGTCATCCATCAAATCAAACATGGTTCAACAATTTCCCCCTATTTGATGATGACAAACCATGAAGTTCCCCCTGAGAACAGTAACTAATTGTTTCAAAATAAAACAACTGTTCAGAGGAACTGGTCTTGCACTGTGCCTGTAGTCAGATTCATAATCTCAGAGAATAAAAAAAAAATACACAACAGACTAAAGCACAATTTGACTGATTGCAATGGTCAGTCACTCATCACATTACTCAATTTATTATTGAGTTTCAGCATTAAACCTGTAACATGCAAAACTTATCAATTATCAAATGTAGCAAGAGAAATTTTCAATTTCACTTGGAAGAGTTTCTTCCAGTTGGGATGGATAGGAGCACTTGATCTGAATTCAAGGTACTCCTAGGCATAAAGCTGGGCCATCTCTTAACAAGGTCTGAACCTTGTTCAAGTTGCTACACTTGACACTAGGAACTTCACCTGTCTTATTCCCCCTTTTGGCATCATCAAATGATAAAATTAACATAGCACACAAATTAGGAGAAGGCAACAAGTAAAGTCATAAGCATAATATAAACACAACATTCTAGAGATGCTGTCCCAAAAGTGAGTACCTGTAACTCACAATCCTAATTGTCAAAGTGCACACACAAGTTAAAAATTATACAGACCAGGACCATTTTGCAGAGAAATTGTTTAGCAGAAATGGTCAAAAACTAGAGATAATAATTGTTCAGAGAAACTAGAGAAATGATAGTTTGAGTGAACTGTTAGTAGGGTAGGGGGTAAGCTAGGAGGAGTTAGAATTAGTATCATCATCAGAATCCTCAGTTGAATCCTCCTTCCCCTTTTCTGCCCTCTCCTCCTGTTGCTTTTTCGTGACTTGGGCAATGTTGGTAACTGGTCTCTTGGTGGTCTTGGGCTTGAAGCTGGAAGAGGAGGCAAGCTTTTCTTTATTGATCCATCCAGAGAAGTACACAGGGCATTAACACTAGTCATCATCTGCTGCAGTAGTTCCCCATGTGCTTGCACCTGTTTGGACAGTGACTCAATAGCCTCCTCAGACCTTGAACTGCTTGTTCTTCTGACCCCTGTGGTCCTCTCTTCATCCCTCATCTTCAACATTCCACCCTCAAAGGTCATCCCCTTCTGACCTAGGATCTGGTTGGTGAGGACAGACATTTTCTTGACCTCACCACTCAGATGGACCTTCCTACTTTGGAAAACCAGAGTAAGCCAGGCACCATAGGGTAGAGAGTGGTTTGACCTTTCCAGAATGCTAACCATGTGGGCTAGCATAAGACCAAGGAGACTCAACTTAATTTTCTCATACAAGCAGTAGATAATAACAGCATCCATCCTTCTCACATCCATTCTGCCTTGAGCCCTAGGGAGTACTCTCTTAGAGGCTACTGTATGAAACAACCTCAACACTGGTTCCCTTAGTTGGCCAATAACATAGCCAGAACCATCACTTGGAGAACCAGTGAAGAGAGTGGTCTGTATGTGTTCTATACTGACCTCAGGAATGGTTGGCCAGTTGTCTTTTGAATAGTCACAGAACCCACTTCTTGGTACACCCAGTACCTCCCCTAGACTCTTCTTTGAAAGAGTGATGTCGACCCCCTCGACCTCACTCCAGACCTTCCCTTTGTCCAATTTCCCTAATTTGGAGTAAAACTCCTCAACACAGTTTTCAAAAACATCCAACTTCTTATGAAACAGCCCCTCCCAACCTTGGAAATCTATGGCCTCCTTAAACTCTTCTAAAAAGGGTTGACTCATCCAGGACTTAGGACATGCAAACCCAAATAAGACGCCCCTACCACTTAATTCAAACAATGGTTCAGAAGTGGTCTTACCTTTCTTCTTGACAAAGGCCTTTTCAGGGGCAGAGTCAGCTTTCCTTTTCTTTTCTGTTGGGAGTTTGGTTGCAGGCTTGGGGCTCTCAGAGGCTTTGCCCTTCTTTGCAACACTCTTCACTCTTTTCTTCTTCTCATCCTTTTTTCCCTCTGGAACCTTCTCAACATGCTCCTTTTTTACTTCTTCCTTACAGACCCTTGTCCTCAAGGGCCTTGTCCTCTTCCCAGTCTCCTTTTCCCCCTGTACTACCCAGTTATTTCGACATCCATGTCCTGTGCATGTGTGTCATCATCCTGCTTCTCTGTCTCTTCCTTCTCAACTTCTTTCTCCTCAGTGCTTGGCACTGTTTTCTGTGTGGTCTGAGGTGATGGTGAAGGTGTCTTTTGTGGTTGTGGAGAAGGTGATGGGGTTGTCTCCTTTTGTGGTGAAGAGGGTGGTGGAGTTTTGGACTTTGGTGGTGATGGTGGAGGAGGAGTTTCGGCTTTTGAGGGTGATGGTGATTTTTGTGGAGGGAAAGGGATAGTAGGCTGTGGAGAGGGTTGTTTAGGTGTTGGAGGGGATGATGGCTTAGATGGTGAGGGAGTTTTCTGAGGTTGAGGTGGTGGAGATTTTGGTGAAAATGGTGGTGTTGATTTAGGGCTTGGTGGTGGAGTAGGTTTTTCTTTGGGCTTACATGCAGCCTTTGATTCAACAATTGTTTCTGTTGTGGCTTGGTCCTTGACTTCTTCTTGCTTCTCATCTACATGGTGGTGTTCAGCAACCACTGCAGTACTCGATTCCTTCTCAACCTTAGAGGGTGTAAAACTAGGAGATTGACTTAGTCCTCTACTTTTCTTCCTTGCAGCTTTGTCTTCTTTCTTCCCATTTTGAGTGAATCAGTAAGTTTGATGAGAGAGAGAGAAACTGATTTCGAATTCTTCAAAAGAGATTCTGATGATGTTGCTTAGGGTTTGAGAGAGAAGAGCAATTAGAGAGAGAGATACGGTTAGAGAGAGAATTCAATGTGAAAGAATGAATTAAAATGAAGAAAAAAGGCAGTTATTGGAACAGATAAGATGGAAGTTACTTTACACTGTTCACAACGGTCATATGTCAGATCAATTAAATCCTCAATTTCAAAATTGAGGTTTCAGCAATAAATTGATATAACCGTTGAAGGGGTCTGGTCTGACGATGGTCTGACGCTGATCTGTATATATTAAAAACTTGAGGCATCTTTCAGGTAGGCAACTTAGAGATACCACACATTGGAACAGCATCAACATAAGAACTTTGAAGCCACTTGCATAAATGACATTTAAAAGTTAACCAACCCTGCTTATGAACACTAATGATCAAAAAGTCAAGCATAGCCAAACAGGGAAAGATAAGTCCTAAGGAACTAGGATCTAATCCTTAACATACCAAGTAATGTGCGGAGTTTGACAAATACTTCCCTGCTTAGGGGTTTAGTGAAAATATCAGCCAATTGTTCTTCAGAAGTTGTGAGAAACACCATGCTTCATACAATAGGTTATGAAGTTAGCATTATCAAACTCTGATCCATGATCAGATCTGATAGATGCTAACTGATGATTGATCTTGTTCTGGACCTGTTTCACTAAAATTTCAAATTCATCAAAAGTTTCATCTTTGTATTTCAAGAATATGGTCCAAGTGAAACGAGAGTAATAATCAACTAAGACAAATACATAACTAAAGCCATTTCTACTTTGTACACGCATAGGTCCACATAAATCCATGTGTACAAGTTCAAATAGTCTAGAGGAACTAACCACTTTCTTTGGTTTAAAAGATGATCTCACATGTTTGCACTTTGCACACTCTTGACAGAGCTAGTCTGCCACATATTTGATGTTAGGTAAACCTATCACCAAATCTTGTGTTCTCAACTTTTTGAGCAAAGTGAAGCTAACATGTCCTAATCTTTTATGCCAAAGCCATTGGTCATCCTCTACAACACTAAGGCAGAGGGCATTATTCTGTGGAATTTCACTTAAGTATGTAATATACACATTGTCATGCCTTGTTCCTTCACAGAACAGTTCCCTTGTCTTAGGGTTCACTATGTGACAAGTGTTTGATTCAAAATTCACTTTATTTCCCTTATCACATAGTTGAGATATGCCTAAAAGTTTATGTTTCAAACCTTCTACATAGTAAACATTGTCAATTGCTTGGGAGAGTGACTTACCAACCTTACCTACTCCTTTGATAAGTCCTTTGCTATTGTCACCAAATATCACGTGCCCTCCCTCGAATGCAGTGAGTGAAAGGAATTGTTCTTTATCTCCGGACATGTGTCTTGAGCAACCACTGTCCAAATACCAATATGGCTTTCCTTTCACTCGTACCTCGTTATCATCTGAAGTGCTTCCACCAGCCATGAGACAGAGAACTTCTTCTTCTTCCAAACAGACCTCAGACTGGTCTGTGCATGTGAAAGCAGTTAGACTGAGATTTGCTTCTTCGTCATCTTCCTCATTCTCTGATTCTGAATCTCCCCAAACTGCAGCCAGCATATCTCTTTTGAAAACCTTCTTTTCAGCCTGGACTCCAGGATTTCCCTTGGGATTTTTCCATGTTGGACACTCCTTGATTCTGTGCCCCACTTCACCACATTTAAAGCAACCAGCATTGGAACTGGTTTTCCTGAACTGTCCAGAACTGTTCCTTCCTTTTGCAAACTTACCCTTGGACTTTGTCCTAAGGAAATTTTCAAACCTTCTGGCCATAAGACTTATAACATCTTCATCTTCCTCAGATTCCTCTGCTTTGAGGACCATTTCCTTGTTTTTTGAACTAGATTCAGCCTTTGAATCTACCAACATCTCATTAGTCATCAAGGAACCAATAAGTTGTTCTAGAGATAGTGTGGTCAGATCCTTTGCTTCTTGTATAGCTGTAACCTTGGGCATCCACTGTTGAACCATGTTTGATTTGAATGATGAAAAACCAGTCCTCTATACTTGATGTCTATAAATAAGTGTATATGAACAGGTTGAATCAAGTGAGGATCCATCAAGGCAATCATGAAGGCCTTGAGATACTTGAAGATCAGAAACCAAGAGCTTGGAGCTTTTTATTTCTATATTTCTAGGATCTTCATGTAAAATAGGCTTAAGAAAGTATTCTTATTGTTTTTAAGTAAAGAGCAAAAAGACCTTAAGTTTACATCCAGTAAAGAGAACAGCCCAAGAACAAGCTAAGAACAGGCACAGAACAAGCTTGGAACAGTTCCCTTTACCAGACGTAAACTCAGTAGTACTGAGACCACTGTGGGAACAGACCTCAGTATTACGCACGTGATCCGTACAGATTTTCGAGCTCAAAAATCATTTTGAAAATTATTTGAAAAAATCTGGATCACTTGTACTTTGGAAATCTGCCAAATTGATTTGCAAAATCAGCCCATTAAATGCAATGTCCTTTGTTTGGACTTTAGTGTACATCTCTCTTCCCATAGTGGAAAGTGACAAAGTCTGAAGCAAGAACACTGCACTTGTGTCAGCTGAAGTGGTTTGCACAATTTAGGCAAGTCTCCAAACACACTTCTAGGGCACGGTTTTCCTTGTCTATATAAACAATCTTTGCAAGAAACCCTAGAAGACTTTTGCTCTCCAAAGAAAACCAAGTAATACTTTCTGAGAGTCTATCCTTAGTCCAAAACTATCTCCATATCCATCTTTAAGAGAAAAACTTACGGAGATTTAAGTTTGTAATATCTGAACCACTTAGAGGGAAGTGGTTGGGGAGTGTTCTGTGAACATTGAGTGAACTGTTAGAGTTAACAGTTGGGGAATTAAGTGTTACATAGTTGTAGCACTTGATTGAGTGTGTAACCTTGTTATTATTCTGAGTTGATTAATAATATTGGTGAGGGAGTGGAGGACGTAGGCTTGTTTAGAAGCCGAACCTCGTTAAATCTTTGTGTCCTTACTCTTTGCTTACTGTTCTCTCGCTGTTCTCACAAAAGCACAAACAAAACTTGAAAACGATTGAAAAAACACACATACTCAATTCAACCCCCCTTCTTGAGTATACATTGAACTAACAATTGGTATCAGAGCCTAACTTCTCAAAAGGTTAACTACCTAGAGGAGCAAGAAGATGTCTACTCAAGAATCAAACAGTTCAAGACTCCCCAAGTTCAATGGCACTAACTACTCTTGGTGGAAAAATTGCATGAAAAATCTTATCATTGGGATAGATTTTGAGTGCTGGATGATTGTCAAAAATGGACCCACGTCCATCCACAAGAAGAGTCAGGAAGGGCTCATGGTTCCAAAGACAGAAGAAGAGTACACAAGTGAAGACTACAAGAAGCTGGAGAAAAATACAAAGGCAATGTCACTTGTCCAACAAGGAATTGCAGAATGTGAGGTAAATCGAATTCTAGCTTGTTCTTCTGCAAAGGAAATATGGGATACACTAGAGCTTGCATATGAAGGCAACTCTGAGGTGAGAAGGTCAAAAATTGACATGCTTATGTCAAAATATGAAGTCTTTGAAATGACTAGAGATGAAAATATAAAGGACATGTTTACAAGGTTCATGACCATTGTAAATGAACTAAAGTCATTGGGAAAGACCTTCTCAAGTGAAGAGTTGGTGAGGAAAATGTTGAGAAGCTTATCAGGGAAGTGGATGCCCAAGGTTACAGCCATACAAGAAGCAAAGGATCTGTCCTCACTATCTCTAGAACAACTTATTGGTTCCTTGATGACTCATGAGATGTTGGTAGATTCAAAGGCTGAATCTAACTCAAAAAACAAGGAAATGGTCCTCAAAGCAGAGGAATCTGAGGATGATGAAGATGATATAAGTCTCATGGCCAGAAGGTTTGAAAAATACCTTAGGACAAAGTCCAAAGGTAAGTCTGTAAAAGGAAGGAACTGTTCTGGACAGTTCAGGAAAACCAGTTCCAATGCTGGTTGCTTTAAATGTGGGGAAATAGGGCACAGAATCAAGGAGTGTCCGACATGGAAAAATCCCAAAGGAAATCCTGGAGTCCAGAGTGAGAAGAAGGCTTTCAAAAGAGCTATGTTGGCTGCAGTGTGGGGGTGATTCAGATTCAGAAAATGAGGAAGATGAAGAAGAAGCAAATCTTTGTCTGACTGCTTTCACATGCACAGACCAGTCTGAGGACTGTTTGCAAGAAGAAGAAGTTCTCTGTCTCATGGCTGGTGGAAGCACTTCAGCTGACAACCAGGTATGTTTTAATGATTTAAAGGCAAAAATGCATAATCTAGATAGAGATGAACTTCTTGACTATCTTGAATTCACCATTGATCAATGTATTAGTGTTGGGTCTGCTTATCAGAACAACAAAAAGAAATTAAAAGAAACAGTTCGAGAGTATGAAATATGTGGTGCTAGATCTGCTGAACTTGAGTTTATTTGCGAAGAACTTAAAGGAAAAATTTCTGAACTTGAAATAACAGCAGATCAGCATAAAATGGAACTTGAGACATTAAACTCCAAACCAGTTCCTAAAGAGGATGAACTTTTTGAAAAAATTGAAAAGGGGTTTAATGAGCTCAAGAAATTTATCACACATAATTCAAACTTTGAACTGCTAAAAGACACATGTACCTTGAGTAAATCTGATGTCATACTTGCATATGACCATTTAATTGAAATACTTGAAGATTTACACAAGGAACATAGTGAACTCAAGAGTTCTGAAGAGACTGGTTCTCCCACTGCCTTTGATGAGGTTTTGGATGTTTTACATGATGAGTGCATAGCCAAGATATGTGATCTTGAGGCTGAACTCATCTTGGTAAAACAAGAAAACACCAAGAAGACCAGTGACGAACCAGATTCCTCCCTGGTCTCAAGACTACAAGATGAACTTCAAAAGACTAGAATTGACTTAAAATCTTTTGAGAAACAAAATGAAGTTCAACTTAAGAGACTTGAGAACAAGGAAAATGAGCTAACAGATTGTATGAACCAATTGAACAAAATGTTAGATGCTCAGAAAACCCTAAACATCCTCACATCCCAACCTGGAAATTCTCAAAGGTTTGGTTTAGGGTATTCTGGATCTAGTTCTACAACTGTTCTTGGCAGAGACAACACATGGTTGAATGAATTCAAGAAAGGCAAGTATATATTTGCTAAGGATATGCATGTTTGTACCTATTGTGGTAAAAGTGGTCATGTTGTTAACAAATGTTTCACCAAAAAGAAACATGACAAGAAAAATAAAAACTACACCCAACAAGTGTGGGTTAGGAAGGTCAAGGTTGAAAATGTTTCAAAGAACAAGGAACCCAAGCTGGTCTGGGTTCCTAAAACTAACCTTTAGTTTGCTTGTGCAGGTACGTGTGAAAGGAAAGCCATATTGGTATTTGGACAGTGGTTGCTCAAGACACATGTCCGGGGATAAAGAACAATTCCTTTCACTCACTGCATTCGAGGGAGGGCACGTGACATTTGGTGACAATAGCAAAGGACTTATCAAAGGAGTAGGTAAGGTTGGTAAGTCACTCTCCCAAGCAATTGACAATGTTTACTATGTAGAAGGTTTGAAACATAACCTTTTGAGCATATCTCAACTATGTGACAAGGGAAATAAAGTGAATTTTGAATCAAACACTTGTCACATAGTGAACTCTAAGACAGGGGAACTGGTCTGTGAAGGAACAAGGCATAACAATGTGTATAGTACATACTTAAATCAACTTCCACAGAACAGTGCCCTCTGCCTTAGTGTTGCAGAGGATGACCAATGGCTTTGGCATAAAAGATTAGGACATGTTAGCTTCACTTTGCTCAACAAGTTGAGAACACAAGAATTGGTATTAGGTTTACCTAACATCAAATATGTGGCAGACCAGCTCTGCCAAGAGTGTGCAAAGTGCAAGCATGTAAGATCATCTTTTAAACCAAAGAAAATGGTTAGTTCCTCTAGACCATTTGAACTTGTACACATGGACTTATGTGGACCTATGCGTGTACAAAGTAGAAATGGCTTTAGTTATGTATTTGTCTTAGTTGATGATTACTCTCGTTTCACTTGGACCATATTCTTGAAATACAAAGATGAAACTTTTGATGAATTTGAAATACTAGTGAAACAAGTCCAGAACAAGATCAATCATCAGTTAGCATCCATCAGATCTGATCATGGGTCAGAATTTGATAATGCTAGCTTCATAACCTATTGTATGGAGCATGGTGTTTCTCACAACTTCTCAGCCCCCAGAACTCCACAACAAAATGGAGTTGTTGAAAGAAAGAATCGCACTCTAGAAGAAATAGCTAGAACCATGCTTTTAGAGAGTGGTCTGTCCAAGAAATTTTGGGCTGATGCTGTGAGTACATCCTGCCACATACTCAATAGGGTTATGCTAAGACCAATGCTAAGAAAAACACCTTATGAACTTCTAAGGGGTCGAAAACCAAACATTGAACACTTAAGGATATTTGGTTGTAATTGTTTTGTACACAACAATGGTAAGACCAGTTTGGACAAGTTCGACCCCAGGAGTGATGAAGATGTTTTTATAGGGTATTCTCCTCATAGCAAGGCATATAAAGTTTTCAAAAAAAGAACCTTGTATGTTGAAGAGAGTATCCATGTATTGTTTGATGAAACTAACATGTTCAACAAGCCTGTGCAGGTAGATGATGATGAAGGCTTTAATATTGGAATGACAAATTTCACTGGAGCTGAACCAGAGAACACTGCTGAACCAGACCCTCAAACTCCTCCTGAAAACAACAATGAGTCTGGTGCAGCAGAGGGAAATGCTGAACAGGTTGTTGAACTCAGTGACTCTCCTGCCCATCCATCTAAAGATGAAGTGGGAGAGAACACTGAAAAAAATGGTCCACCCTCTCAAAATGAAAATGAAATAGGGGGAACCAGTACAGACATTGGTTCTAACTTAGGTGACTTAAATATTGTAAGAAAGAGTGTGTTTAAGCAAAGAAGCTCTCATCCTTCTGATCAAATCATTAGTGATTTATCAAAAGGAGTCCAAACTAGAAATTCTGTTTGGAAGAACTTCTGTGCTTACTTCTCCTTCTTATCTCACATAGAACCAACTGACTATAAGATTGCTCTAACTGATCCTGATTGGATCTTGGCGATGCAAGATGAGTTGAACCAGTTTGAAAGAAATCAGGTTTGGCATCTTGAACCAAGAACCAATGAGATGTCTGTTATTGGAACCAAATGGGTCTTCAGAAACAAAATGGATGACTCAGGTACTATAGTTCGAAACAAGGCCAGGCTAGTGGTTCAAGGGTTTAACCAACAAGAGGGTATAGACTATGATGAAACCTTTGCTCCAGTAGCCAGGCTTGAGGCAATAAGAATTTTGATTGCATTTGCTACCCACATGAACTTTAAACTCTTTCAAATGGATGTTAAAACTGCTTTTCTAAATGGTTATTTGAAAGAAGATGTGTATGTGGAACAGCCCCCTGGCTTTGAGGATAGAGTTTGTCCAGATCATGTCTACAAGTTAAACAAAGATCTTTATGGCCTCAAACAAGCCCCTCGTGCTTGGTATGAGAGACTCTCTAGCTTTCTTATTGAAAATCATTATGAGAGAGGTTCAGTGGACAAAACTCTATTCTTAAAGAAAAGGGGAACAGATCTGTTAGTGGTCCAGGTATATGTTGATGATATTTTGTTTGGGGCTACTAATTCTGTTTTGTGTGATGATTTTGCAGACTTAATGAAAAGTGAATTTGAGATGAGCATGATGGGAGAACTTGGTTTCTTCCTAGGGCTTCAAATCAGGCAAGTGGATGATGGAATCATGATCCACCAACAGAAGTATCTCAAGGAGCTCCTCAAGAGATATGGTCTGCAAGATAGCAAGTCCTATGACACACCTATCCCTACCTCCTCTAAACTGAGCCTAGATGAGAAAGGAAAGGATGTTGAGGATAAGCTATACAGAGATCTAAAGAACAATTGGCTGATATTTTCACTAAACCCCTGAACAGGGAAGTGTTTGTCAAACTCCGCACATTACTTGGTATGGTAAGGATTAGATCCTAGTTCCTTAGGACTTATCTTTCTCTTTTTGGCTATGTTTGACTTTTTGATCATTAGTGTAAATAAGCAGGGCTGGTTAACTCTTAATGTCATTGATGCAAGTGGTCTCAAAATTCTTATGTTGATGTTGTTCCAATGTGTGGTATCTCTAAGTTGCCTAATTGGAAGTTGCCTTAAAGTGTTTAATTTATACAGATCAGCGTCAGACCACCGTAAGACCAGTTCCCCACATCGGTTATATCAGTTAATGCTGATTCCTCGATTTTGAAATTGAGGAGTTAAGTGTTCTGACACATGACCGTTGTGAACTGTGTAGAAGTTACTTCTACTTTATCTGTTCGAATAACTGCCGGTTTTCTCCATTTTAATTCATTTTATCACATTGATTTCTCTCTAACTGTCTCTTTCTCTCTCAAAGTAATCCTTTCTCTCAAACCCTAAGCACCATCATCAAAATCCTCTTTAAGAATTCAAATTCGATTTCTTTCTCTCTCCTTCATCAACTCTGCAAATCTAATCAAAATGGGAAGAAAGAAAAGCAAGGCTGCAAGGAAGAAAAGTCGTGGGTTAAGCCAATCTCCAAATTTCACACCCTCTAAGGCTGAGATACAATCAGAAAATGTAGTGGTTGCTGAACACCACCACACAGAAGAAAAGGAAGAAAAAATCAAGGATCAAACCACAACAGAAACAGTTGCTAAGTCTAAAGGCACATGCAAGCCCGATGAGAAATCTACTCCCCCACCAAGCCCTAAATCATCACCACCACCTCAACCTCAGAAAACACCATCACCATCTAAGAAATCACCCTCTCCATCACCCAAACAACACTCGTCACAGCCTACAAAATCTTCATCTCCACTAAAACCACCATCTCCCACAAAAGCCAAAACTCCTCCCCCACAGTCACCACTAAAATTCACAACTCCACCATCTTCTCCACCACAAAAAGAAACAACCCCATTACCCTCTCCACCATCAGAAAAATCGCCCACATCATCACCACAGACCACACAGAAACCAGTGCCAAGCACTGAAGAGAAGGAAGTTGAAAAGGAAGAGATGGAAAGGAAGGATGATGACACAAATGTTCAGGATGTGGATGTAGAGATCACCGGTGTTGTACAAGGTGAAAAGGAACAAGGAAAAAGAACCAGGCCCTTAAGGACAAGGGTCTGTAAGGAAGAAATCAAGAAGGAACCTGCTGAAGTGGTTTCTGAAGAGAAGAGGGATGAAAAGAAGAAAAGGGTGAAAAGTGTTGCCAAGAAGGGCAAAGCCTCTGAAAGCCCCAAGCCTGCACCCAAACTGCAAGCAGAAAAGAAGAGGAAAGCTGCCACTGCCTCTAACAAAACTCCTGCCAAGAAGAAAGGTAAGACCACTTCTGAACCACTGTATGAACTAAGTGGTAGGGGTGTCTTATTTGGTTTTTCATGTCCCATGTCTTGGATGAGTCAACCATTTTTAGAGGAGTTTAAGGAGGCCATAGAGTACCAGGGCTGGGAAGGGCTGTTTGATAAGAGGCTTAATGTTTTTGAAACTTGTGTTGAAGAATTTTACTCTAAGTTGGGGAAGTTAGAGAAAGGGAAGGTCTGGAGTGAGGTCGAGGGGGTCGACATCACTCTTTCAAAGAAGAGTCTAGGGGAGGTACTGGGTGTACCAAGGGGTGGATTCTGTGATTATTCCAAGGACAACTGGCCAACTATTCATGAGGTCAGTACAGAACACATACAGACCACTCTCTTTACTGGTTCTCCAACTGATGGTGCTGGCTATGTTATTGGCCAATTAAGGGAACCAGTAATGAGACTGTTCCATACAGTTGCGTCTAAGATAGTACTCCCCAGGGCTCAGGGCAGAATGGATGTCAGGAAGATGGATGCTGTGATTATTTACTGTCTATATGAGAAGATTAAGTTAAGTCTCCCTGGTCTGATGCTAGCTCACATGGTTAGCATTTTGGAAAGGTCCAACCACTCTCTACCATATGGAGCCTGGCTTACTTTGGTTTTCCAAAGTAGAAAGGTTCATCTGAAAGGTGAGGTCAAGAAAATGTCTGTCCTCACCAACCAGATTCTAGGTCAGAAGGGGATGACCTTTGAGGGAGGCATGCTCAAGATGAGGGATGAAGACAGGGTCACAGGGGCCAGAAGGACAAGCAGTTCCAGGTCTGAGGAAGCTACTGAGTCACTGTCCAAACAGGTGCAGACACATGGGGAATTACTGCAACAGATGATGGCTAGTGTCAATGCTCTGTGCACCTCTCTGGATGGTTCTATAAAGAATATAACAGCACGACTGGACTCCCAGGAAGAAAAGCTTGCCTCCTCTTCCAGCTTCAAGCCCAAGACCACCAAGAGACCAGTTCCCATCATAGCCCAAGTCAGGAAGAAGCAGCAGGAGCAGAGTGCAGAAAAAGAGGATGAGGATTCCACTGAGGATTCTGATGATGATGCTGACTCCACCTCTTCTTAGCCTACCCCCCTCCCTACTAACATTGATCTCAAACTTTCTTTTCTCTGGTTTTTCTGAAAAATTACTCTGGTTTCTCTGAACAATTGCTACCTTTACTTTCTGACCATTTCTGCAAAATGGTCCTGGTCTGTATATTTTATTAACTTCTGTGTGCACTTGAACAATTTGGGATTGTGAGTTGCAGGTACTCACATGTGGGACAACATCTCTAGAATGCTGTGTTAATATTATGCTTTTATTTGACTTTACTTGTTGCCTTCTCCTCATTTTGTGCTATGATTGTTTTTGTCATTTGATGATGCCAAAAGGGGGAATAGGACAGGTGAAGTTCCTAGTATCAATTGTAGCAACCTGGACAAGGTTCAGACCTTGTTAAGAGATGGCCCAGCTTTTTGCCTAGGAGTATCTTGAATTCAGATCAAGTGCTCCTACCCATCCCAACTGGAAGAAAATTCTTCCAAGTGAAATTGAAATTTCTCTTGCTACAATTGATAATTGATAAGTCTTGCAGGTTACAGGTTTAATGCTGAAACTCAATAATAAATTGAGTAATGTGATGAGTGACTGATCATTGTTATCAGTCTAATTGTGCTTTAATCTGCTGTATATTTTTTTATTCTCTGAGATTATGAATCTGACTACAGGCACAGTGCAAGACCAGTTCCTCTGAACAGTTATTTTATTTTGAAATAACTGGATACTGTTCTCAGGGGGAACTTCATGGTTTGTCATCATCAAATAGGGGAAATTGTTGAACCATGTTTGATTTGAATGATGACAAACCAGTCCTCTATACTTGATGTCTATAAATAAGTGTATATGAACAGGTTGAATCAAGTGAGGATCCATCAAGGCAATCATGAAGGCCTTGAGATACTTGAAGATCAGAAACCAAGAGCTTGGAGCTTTTTATTTCTATATTTCTAGGATCTTCATGTAAAATAGGCTTAAGAAAGTATTCTTATTGTTTTTAAGTAAAGAGCAAAAAGACCTTAAGTTTACATCCAGTAAAGAGAACAGCCCAAGAACAAGCTAAGAACAGGCACAGAACAAGCTTGGAACAGTTCCCTTTACCAGACGTAAACTCAGTAGTACTGAGACCACTGTGGGAACAGACCTCAGTATTACGCACGTGATCCGTACATATTTTCGAGCTCAAAAATCATTTTGAAAATTATTTGAAAAAATCTGGATCACTTGTACTTTGGAAATCTGCCAAATTGATTTGCAAAATCAGCCCATTAAATGCAATGTCCTTTGTTTGGACTTTAGTGTACATCTCTCTTCCCATAGTGGAAAGTGACAAAGTCTGAAGCAAGAACACTGCACTTGTGTCAGCTGAAGTGGTTTGCACAATTTAGGCAAGTCTCCAAACACACTTCTAGGGCACGGTTTTCCTTGTCTATATAAACAATCTTTGCAAGAAACCCTAGAAGACTTTTGCTCTCCAAAGAAAACCAAGTAATACGTTCTGAGAGTCTATCCTTAGTCCAAAACTATCTCCATATCCATCTTTAAGAGAAAAACTTACGGAGATTTAAGTTTGTAATATCTGAACCACTTAGAGGGAAGTGGTTGGGGAGTGTTCTGTGAACACTGAGTGAACTGTTAGAGTTAACAATTGGGGAATTAAGTGTTACATAGTTGTAGCACTTGATTGAGTGTGTAACCTTGTTATTATTCTGAGTTGATTAATAATACTGGTGAGAGAGTGGAGGACGTAGGCTTGTTTAGAAGCCGAACCTCGTTAAATCTTTGTGTCCTTACTCTTTGCTTACTGTTCTCTCGCTGTTCTCACAAAAGCACAAACAAAACTTGAAAACGATTGAAAAAACACACATACTCAATTCAACCCCCCCTTCTTGAGTATACATTGAACTAACATCCACTTCCCTGACAAGCTTCTGAGCATTTTCCTCACCAACTCTTCACTTGAGAAGGTCTTTCCCAATGACTTTAGTTCATTTACAATGGTCATGAACCTTGTAAACATGTCCTTTATATTTTCATCCCTAGTCATCTCAAAGACTTCATACTTTGACATAAGCATGTCAATTTTTGACCTTCTTACCTCAGAGTTGCCTTCATATGCAAGCTCTAGTGTATCCCATATTTCTTTTGCAGAAGAACAAGCTAGAATTCGATTTAACTCACATTCTGCAATTCCTTGTTGAACAAGTGACATTGCCTTTGCATTTTTCTCTAGCTTTTTATAGTTTTCACTTGTGTACTCTTCTTCTGACTTTGGAACTATGAGCCCTTCCTGATTCTTCTTGTGGATGGATGTGGGTCCATTTTTGACAATCATCCAACATTCATAATCTATCCCAATGATAAGATTTTTCATGTAATTCTTCCACCAAGAGTAGTTAGTGCCATTGAACTTGGGAAGTCTTGAACTGTTTGATTCTTGAGTAGACATTTTCTTGCTCCTCTAGGTAGTTAACCTTTTGAGAATTTAGGCTCTGATACCAATTGTAAGTTCAATGTATACTCAAGAAGGGGGGGGGTTGAATTGAGTATGTGTGTTTTTTCAATCGTTTTCAAAGTTTGTTTATCTTTTTTTGAGAACAACGAAAGAACAGTAAATAAAGAGTGGGAACACAAGGATTTAACGAGGTTCGGCTTCTAAACAAGCCTACGTCCTCCACTCTCTCTCCAATATTATTAATCAACTCAGAATAATAACAAGGTTACACACTCAATTAAATGCTACAACTTTGTAACACTTAATTCCTCAACTGTTAACTCTAACAATTCACTCAGTGTTCACAGAACACTTCCCAACCACTTCCCTCTAAGTGGTTCAAATATTACAAACTCAAATCTCCGTAAGTTTTTCTTTTAAAGATGGATATGGAGATAGTTTTGCTCTAAGGATAGACTCTCAGAAAATATAACTTGGTTTTGTTTGGAGAGCAAAAGTCTTCTAGGGTTTTTTCAAGAGATTGTTTATATAGGCAAGGAAAAAACCATCCTTTAGAAGTGTGCTTGGAGACTTGCCTAAATTGTGCAAACAAACTCAGCTAACACAAGTAGAAAGGCACCTATTTCAGACCTTTGTCTCCTTCCACTACATGTAGTGGAAAGTACACTAGAGTCCAAGCAAGTACATTTCAAAGCTGATTTTGTGAATCAATTTGGCAGATTTCCAAAACACAAGTGATCCATATTTTTCAAATAAATTTTCAAAACTAATTTTGAACACTAAAATTTGTACGGATCATGTGCGTAATATTCTAGAATTAGAGTTTGTTGTAAATACCCTTGTAGCTTGTATATATATCTCTCCTGATCAATAAAAGGTAGAACTTTCCTACCATTCCATTAACCGCAGATCTCTTATTGTAAGTTTTCTTCCCAATTTGATGAATAATGGTGGGAAATTGTTTCTGATTTTGGCTTTGTGTTCATTTATCTTTTGTTCAGTTTTGTTTTAATTTATGGTTCGAATTCTTCGAATTAAAATTCAAACGAAAAAAATCGAATTTCTTTCAATTTCCGTTTAAATTTTGTTCGTTTTATTTTAGCCGGATTTCCGTTTAGTATTTTTGGTCTGTTTTTTTACAACTTTCGTTCATTTTTGATCCGATATTTGTTGCAATTTTGGTCTGATTTTCGTTCATTATTCATTCAGTTTTGGCCTGATTTTTATACGAATTTTCTGTTCATTTTATTTTCGTTCGAATTCCTGTTCTAGTTTGGGATGAAATTATGTTCAAACTTTTGTTCAAATTTTATGTTGTTTTGGTCTAAAATTATTTGTTTGAACATTCTATTTCAATTCTCTTTTAAAATATCTTCATTTTTTTCGGTTTCTTCTGTATTAGACTATTAGTTATGTCATTCACCTTTAAAATTCTCTTGTAAGCCATTCATGATTCCAGTGGTTAATATGATGGGTTGTTTTCAATATGTTGATTCAGAAGAATCAATTTAACATAAACAAATAAAAAAAAAATTAATAATAATAATAATAATAATAATAAATAAATAAATAAATAAATAAATAAAGAGTTTACTGATGGAGATTTTATGTATGATGGGTAATAGTATGACCGAATTCTTGAGGCGTGTACGAAGAACACTTTCCTGATAAAAATATTCCTATCCAATTCGTAGGCCGGGTTGCAAGGAATTTATCACCGAGATACAACAAGAATAGTGATAATCGAGCCTAGTTTCAACTATCACCTAATGAGAACAAGTTTGATGTCAATCTATTGTAACAATGGAGGAATCTTTAGGTTTTTGCAAGAGTAGATTTTGAGATTATGAATGTAACTTCTAACCTCTCAATTCTGATCATAAGTTATATTATAACTTATCATAACATAGCAGTTAATCCCCAAACGATACAACGCAATGGGAAGAAACCGAACAAAAGCGAACACGAACCAACAAATTCGCGAGTCGCGACTTGCTCTTCGCGAGCCGCGACTTGCTTCTGTTTATTTTGGCAACTTTGATCTGTTTTCACTGGTCGCGAGCACATGTCATGACTCGCGATTTGCCACTGTTTCTGCTATACATACTTCAACGTTTAACGACATAAATCGCTAAAGAACTTCGCATAATTATGAACTTACAAAAACATAACACTGCGTCTAGTATTATAAGTGTTCATAACTATATTCATTTATATTCTAAATCAATAAATCTCAACATTTCTTCCCCCATTTAGAATATAAATCACTTTTACATAAACCATTCCAATGCTACAAACAATCTCACGCTTACATGAAGGTGTACGAAACTTGAACTTCCACCTAGTATAATACACATTCCAAGTTATTGTATCCAAATAGTGTCGTTAACGATTGAACTATTTTCAATACATAATCATAACTCAAAGATATTATACGCACAAGATTAATTACTTGAACTCACTAAAACAACACAATTATTGGGCCATGTGTTCGTATCTTTCATAAGTGCATCAAAGCTCTCCCAATAAGCTTCTTGAAGCGGCCAAACCTTGCACTCACATAGACTTATATCTCAAGCAATATGCTATTGTGACACTAGCACACCTGAAATATACCGTCTTAATACCGTCACAATCTGGAACTCTGAATAGGATGAAAGAACAGTTCCCAATCATCTAGAAAGAAGATTTATCTCGTTGAACTTGAGACCTAGCGTCTTATTAGGTGTCAAGTTGAGATCCTCTCAATTGTGATTATTCTGGGCTTCAATCCCAACCCGATTGCCATCCTTTTAACTGAATCCCTAGTAAGAGCTTTTGTGAAGCAATTCGCCAGATTCATATTTGTCCGCACATAGTCAACCGTGATCACGCAATCCTTAATTAAACTTTGAATATAACTATGTCTAACACCAATGTGTCTAGACTTTCCGTTATAAACTTGACTATATGCATTTGCCAAGGCTGCATCATTATCACAATGAATCGTAATAGGAGATATTGTCCTTGTTTACAAAGGTATCTCAAACATGAGATTCCTCAACTATTCGGCTTCTTTACCAGCCGAATCCAATGCAATGAACTCCGAAGTCATGGTGAAGTTCGCAATGCAAGTTTGTCTCTTGGAAGCCTAAGAAATAGCCCCTCCATCCAAGAGGAACACCCATCCACTAGTGGATGAATGATCTTCTCTATTGGAGATCCAACTTGCATCTGAAAATCCTTCTAGAACCGAAGGCATACCGCTGTAGGTCAAACCATAATCTATGGTTTTCTTTAGGTACTTAAACACACGACGAACACCTTGCCAATTTTGCATACTAGGATTACTAGTATATCTACTCAACTTGCCAATTGCAAAGGCAATATCAGGTCTAGTACATGTCATCGCATACATAAGACACCCAATGGCTCTAGCATATTCAAGCTGAGATATCGCTTTACCTTCATTTGGTACAAACTTTACGCTAGTATCCATGGGCGTAGATATAAGAGAGTCACTGTTCAAATCGAACTTCTTGATCACTTTCTCAATGTAATGAGATTGTGACAAGATAAGACTTCCTTCTTCTCTCTTGATCTTTATACCAAAAATAACATCCGCTTCCCCATATCTTTCATGGAGAATTGTGATGAGAGGAAGGAATTGGTTAGTTCAACTTGTTCCAAATCCGTTCCAAAATTCAACATGTCATCAACATATAGACAAATGATGACTCCATTACCGTTGTCATCAAATTTGCTATATAAACACTTGTCCGAATTGTTTAACATGAAACCATTAGACAAAACCACATCATCAAATTTTTGATGCCACTGTTTTGGCGCTTGCTTTAGCCCATACAAAGACTTGATGAGTTTGCAAACCTTATGTTCTTGGCCATCCACGACAAACCCTTCCGGTTGTCGCATGTAAACCTCCTCTTCTAAATCTCCATTAAGAAAAACTGTCTTAACATCCATTTGATGGATCACTAGATTCTTTATAGCAGCTATAGCTATTAACAATCTAATAGTGGAGATTCTAGCTACCGGTTCATATGTATCGAAAAAGTCAATTCCCAGTTTTTGGGTAAAACCTTGTGCCACAATTCGGGCTTTGAATTTATCGATAGTACCATCAACCTTCAACTTCTTTTTGAAGAACCATTTGCACCTGATTGGTTTACACTTAGGAGGTGAATCAGCTAAAACCCATGCATTATTTTCCATGATGGAACCCATCTCATCATCAATTGCTTCTTTCCAGAAGACCGCATCATGAGACTTCATTGCCTCATCAAACGTTGAAGGATCATCTTCCACATTTAGAACATATGGAAATCTAGTCACAAGTGACTGTCTTGAACCTTCAAGTAAGTATACATGAAAATCAGGCCCAAAAGATTTCTCTTTTCTAGCCCGTTTACTTCTCCTTGGTTGATGTAGACGGTGCGTCTTCATCACTAGTATGTCCACCTTCCCTTTGATCAAACGAAGTTTGTTCAAAGTCTTGAGTACTAGTAATTGGAGTAATATCCCTTGGTCTAGGCAATGATGAAAATCTAGTTTCATCAAAATTGCATCTCTTGACTCAATGGTGGTATGAACCGACCAATAGTCGTTTTGTTCTATTACATAGAACCTATAGGATTTTCTATGAACCGCATATCCTATAAAAATGCATTCACCTCCTCTTTCACCCAATTTCTTACGTTTCAGGCACTTTAACTATTGCCCTACAACCCCAAACCTTGAAGTAATTCAAGTTGGGTTTCCTTTTGCACCACAGCTCATAAGGAGTAACTTCATTCCCTTTCATGGGAACTCGGTTAAGAATGTAACATGCCGTTACAACTGCTTCTCCCCAAAAACCATCACTCAAAACCGAATAGGAAAGTATGGCGTTAACCATTTCTTCAAGTGTCCTATTCTTCCTTTCGGCCACACCGTTTTGTTGTGGTGTATAAGCGGCCGTTGTTTCATGTATAATGCCTACTGATCGAAAATATTCAGGATTATAGTATTCACCACCTTTGTCAGTTCTTAGCCTTTTAACTTTATAATTTAATTGCAACTCAACTTCTTCTTTAAATTCTTTAAATTTGTCTAGGGCCTCATCTTTAGAAAATAATAAATACACATAGCAAAACCTTGAATAGTCATCAATAAAAGTTACTAAGTACTTTTTATTGCCTAGAGATGGTGTACTGTGGAAATCATATAGATCACTATGTATCAAGTCTAACAAATTAGAGTCTCTCATTATTGACTTAGGAAAAGGTTTTCTAGTGATCTTAGTAAGCATGCAAGTTTTACATTTTTCAGTACTAGGATCAAAGGAAGGAATTAAATCATGCTTAGACATATAACACAATTTCTTATAATTAACATGACCTAGCCTACAATGCCATAAGCTAGAATCAACATCAACCACAAACACATTTTCTCGTGTAGAATCATCTACACTTAGTCTAAACAAGCCATTACACAAGTAACCAAGTCTTACAAACACACCACCCTTAGATAATACAAATTTGTCTGATTCAAAAACAAGTTTAAAACCTAATCGATTCAATAATGCACCAGATACAAGATTTCTCCTAAGTTCCGAAGAATACAACACGTCATTTAGAATGAGTGTTTTTCCAGAACTGAACAATAATTCTACTTGGCCTTTGCGACACACACTAGTCGTAGAATCATTTCCCATGTAAAGCCGTTCTCCATCTTCAACCTCCTTGAAGGTCTTGAATAGATTACGATCTTTACAAACATGTTTTGATGCACCAGAATCGATAAACCATCCGCAATCATCCTTGCTTATCACGGGATGAACCACCATCATTCCCTTTTTCATGAGTCTTCTTGCTCATCCTATGCTTCCAAATGGAGCAATCCCTTTTGAAGTGACCCGGTTTCCCGCATTCCCAACACCCACTGACGGGTGCATCTTGGGAATCATTTTCACTTCTCGGTTTCTTACCGAAATTCTTGTTTTTTCCATTGAACTTACGCTTTTTAGGGTTTTTACCACCCTTGGAGTTCCCTTCCACCATATTGACCGTGGAAGTAATAGGATTTCTATCCTTTTGTCCATCTTGTAAACGGATCCCTTCTTCAATTCGAAGATGGGCTCCGAGTTGTTCAACATTCATATCATCCTTCTTATGTTTTAATTGGTTTCTTACATCCTTCCAACTAGATGGTAATTTGTCAATAATAGAAGAGACTACAAACAATTCATTCATATCAATATTATGTTGCCTTAATCTCCCTAACATCCTTTGAAGTTCATGAAATCGTTCCATGATGGGTCTTGAATCAACCATATGATATGTATTAAAATTACTAACCAAGAATTTCTTACTAGAAGCATCTTCTACCATATATATAGATTCAAGATCATGCCAAAGTGATTGAGTGGAGTCATAATATTGATATATGTCAAACAAAGAATCGGACATACCGTTAAGAATGTGACCTTGGCAAATATAGTCATCGTTCTCAAACTTTAGGCGCCTCCTCGTTGTCTCGAGTGCTTCCCCCTCTTCGTAGTCATCTGGCTTTGTTGTTGTAAGAACGTATGCCACACCCAACGACGTCAACAAGAAGTGTATCTTTTTCTGCCATCAACGGAATTCTACACCCTCGAACTTGTCAAGTTTGGCAATGTTTGTTGTCAAGTCTTTGATTGATGCCATACTAAACGATATTGTTATCAGATTTTTGGAGATTTTATGTATGATGGGTAATAGTATGACCGAATTCTTGAGGCGTGTAAGAAGAACACTTTCTTGATAACAATATTCCTACCCAATTCGTAGGCCGGGTTGCAAGGAATTTGTCACCGAATACAACAAGAACAGTGATAATCGAGCCTAGTTTCAACTATCACCTAATGAGAACAAGTTTAATGTCAATCTATTGTAACAATGGAGGAATCCTTAGGTTTTTGCAAGAGTAGATTTTGAGATTGTGAATGTAACTTCTAACCTCTCAATTTTGATCATAAGTTATATTATAACTTATCATAACATAGCGGTTAGTCCCCAAACGACACAACGCAACGGGAAGAAACCGAACAAAAGCGAACACGAATCAACAGGTTCGCGAGTCGCGACCTATGGTCACGAGCCGTGACTTGCTCTTCGCGAGTCGCGACTTGCTTCTGTCTATTTTGGCAACTTTGATCTGTTTTCACTGGTCGCGAGCACATGTCACGACTCGCGATTTGCCACTGTTTCTGCTATACATACTTCAACGTTTAACGACATAAATCGCTAAAGAACTTTGCATAATTATGAACTTACAAAAAACATAACACTACGTCTAGTATTATAAATGTTCATAACTATATTCATTTATATTCTAAATCAATAAATCTCAACATTTACAATCGTATTGCAATATATTCGGCTATTCACAGTATTAGTTACTCAATTGTTTTGACTTTTGACCTATTCTGGTAGTAACTCATTTTTTTTAATCAATCCGTTTCATTGGTGTTTTCCAACTTATTTATTAACAATGTCATTTTTTCCTCTTAAAAATAAATAAATAAATGGGATGATTCCAGAAATTAAGCAAAGCAGTTAACCCACTAATGTCGTATATTACAATAACGGATTGCAAATTGGTTTTGTTAAGTTGACCAAGTTGCAAGAATATTGATTGCAATTTGCAAGCTTTTACAACGCTGACTATGGTAGTTGCAAACTTGCAACATATTTCTCATTAATTTAAGATAGATGCAAAGTTTTTTTTTTTTAGAAAAATAATTTAATCAGTAATTGATTGCCCCTAATAATATGAATTATATTATATGCTATCTTAGTTTTCTATTGGTGTAGGGAGTACCTATTATGAAATATGAAGTTCATATATTGTAATTATACGATGTAATTATTTTAAGACGGATCAAAATTGCCAATGGCAAAACTAATTTGTTTATATATTGATACTGAAGGGTGAGAAGTGATTATTCATAGCTAATTCATTACATTTACTAGCTCATTCCCCAAAGTGAATGAGAAAGTGTATGATTTTTTTTGGTTTTTGAAAGAGAGAAAGTATATGATTTTTTTAAAGAGAAAAATGAGCATCCATGAAATATCAAAGTACAAATTTATAAATTAATTGTACATATGAATGACTAAGCAAGTAATGTCATCCATGTTTATGTTGGAGATTATTTTGATGTTAATATTATGAATCGTAATGCTTTATTGATTAGATGAAATTAATTTACTGACACGGGTATACTATATTAGATATACTCCACTATTTGTATAAGAGTATGTTATTATAAAATGGCAATCTAATACAACTTTATAATACCTAGTACTTCTATTTCTAGACTAATCCACCATATTCACAATAATAATGTGATTCTATAAACACAATGTCATGAAAAATAAGTTTCCAAATTATTGATATATTATCTGTTTGATGGTTATTCAAGATACTAAACTCTAGTTGAGTATTGATAAATAACTATATACTCATTCCCATAAGTGAATTAGAAATTGTATATTTGAAAGTGCCATCAGCATGTTTGCATCATGTTCTTTTGATTACATATAATTCATGGAAGAGTTCATAAGAATTGCAAACATGATGAGAGTGCATTTTTTTTTTTAGCAAGACATAGCATTTATGAGGTTAAACATGACATTGTTAGCAACTCAATTGATAAATATATTTATTATGCCCATAGTTAAAAGATATTTCAATTTAAAATGGATGCAAGATGAACACTTTACTTGATACACTATTGTACTAACATAATTTACGATTTACAAGGTGCAAAAGATTTTAAAATATTGTTTGACTATTTTCAAAACCACATATGCATGGATTAGAGGGAGATAAAATATCAATAATGCGATATATTGATGGTCATTTTGGTATATATGTACATTAGCTTAAAAAAACAATGATTTATTTAATAGTAGTGACCACATGATGATATGATTGATATCTGATTGTTGACTATACACTAATTGTAAATGCTCCAACTAAATTTGATGTCCTAGAAGGACAACGTCAATGTCTAATGAATTTAGAGCATGCTTAAAGTGTGGTAAACCGATGTGTTCTAAAGATAAGAATATCTAAAAAGATAGGAGCAATTACTAACGATGATAAATTTTAGAAATTGACATTTAGATGAATCTCCTAAAGAGGATTATATGCACTATGATGATATGAAACGCTCTAGAGGAATATAAGCTATCCATTTATCTAACAATATTAGCATGTATCAAGATTGAAATTAATACTCCAGCATAGTATAAGTTATTATTGAGTAAAATATTAATTATGTCTTGCCAAATGGCAATAGTAGAAAAAAAAAATACATGTTCGTGTTCTTATATCACATGCACCATATTTATAGCCATACATAAATATATCTAATGAAGTGATCACTAGTGAAAAAAATGACCATATATAGTTTAATTTTGAAAATGTGATTGGATGTGATAATAATATTAGGTCATCCGGGTTTAATGATTACCCATTATAGAAACCCGAAGTTTCATTTAATGTGTTGACGCTCTCTTGTGTTAGATATATGAAGTGAACGGAATGGCAAGACATAACATAGAGATTGAGCTATATTTGAATTATGATTTTAATAGATTGTTTTGAGAAATTTCAAGAGATTATAAAATAGTTTCTAACAACTTTGTATGGGCATATGTAATAGGTGGCCAGAAGCTCACCATGATAACTTATAAGTTGTTCAGTGTGGGGTGACTAGAAGCTCACCATATTAGGTGGCTGGGAGCTCACCAAAGCTACTTGTATGTAGAATTTTTTGTGTAATTAGTATCTCATTATTAAAATCTTTGTTGATCCAGAAGATCATCGTCTAGCGAAATTACATACAAGTTACTTAAATTTATACAACAATCTCTTGATTATTGGGGCTATTATCAGTCAACACAAAAGATAAAGTAAAGAAGAGAGACAACTGCACAATACATATCTCCCCATTGATATTATCTTCAGAAGAGAATAAATTATGAAACAGTTCATAATAAATAGTGAATAAAACTTTTTTTTCTTTGAAGTTATTCTCCATGAGAGATAAATAACTAACACTTAATATAATTCTTCTGAGAGATAAAATATGTTGAATATATTTTGCCTATGTGATGAGACATTTTGTACATGAAACAGTGTGCTAAGTTGGTATAGAATTCAACGCCCCGATAAACGAGACATGTTACCAACTTAGGGGGAGAATTAGCATAAGTTGGCAAAATAAAATACAATAAATATTTGACGATCCCTATAATGGTAACTTGAAAAGTTATGTGCCAACTTTTGTCTATAGATTATGTGTGAGATAAATCTTGTCAATTATACTTATATCACTACACCAGAAGTGTATATTATATGATCGGTTCCAAAATAAAGATGTGATACATGACAAGATGGTGCAGTTAGCACTTTTAATAGTGCAATAATATATTAATATCATAGTGTGAATATCTTAAAAGAGGTATAAATATCTGAATTATTAAAATCAATGGCCTATGATGTAAACATAGTTGTGATGACACCAATGAGAATTTATTCAGATATCATTGAAAAATAACATGCAAATTAAAATTATATTTTGAGAAATTATATGGATGATACCGGTATATGATGGAACCGATAAATAATATGCATATGCAGGAGTGGACATGTGAACAAGGGATCAGAAATATACGTCCATTCTGAAGTCGACGTGAAACTAAGATATTGATCAATATTTTTTCATGGACCAGAAGTCAAAAGAAATATTAGCGATGATCAATAGTATGTCATGGACCAGAAGTCCAACGAAATATGAAAAGGTATTGATCTAAAGTTTGTCATGGACTAGTAGTCCAACTAGAAACATGGATTTCTAAAATCCACACTGTACAGTGTTTAATATTTTTAAGTCTTAATTTTATATGCATGTTTTGAGTCATAGGTTAAATACATTACTTATCATAGGTAAGCATTGCTCATTACTCATCACAAATATTTTGTTTTGTATCTTATCATGAATTTTGCATCTCATATTGTATGCACTAGTTATACTTAACTATTGTGGTGTTTTTAAATGTTTGCCTAAAGAATAGTGAGAAGAAATTAATAAGTTTGCATGAGATATTTATACTCCAATGGGATTATAGCTCTTACGAGTCTATATATATGACATTGATTTAATAGCATGTTGTGAATCATGCAAGAAGAGTTCCTAAATATTTTACTCTCCAAGTTATATATATATTTCTAGTATCGCATTGTTAACATTATTGTCAAACTCCTAAATAATCAATGTGACTTATTTTTGACATCTCAACCTGAAGTTTGAGCATGTGATAGATAATCGGTTTTGTACCAATTGGAGAATTTTCACTTATATGAAATGTCTAACTAATAGAAATAGCTATCTCTCAGTAAGAATAGTTGTTATGGTCTAGAAGAACCATGAGGAATGTATGATTAGACAATAATATGTGAATATATAAAGTGTTGCCATAATATTGTCATTGGAGAATGTATGATCAATCATTGATCATGAATTTTTACTTTATGACCTCTAAAACAAGGCATCAATTCAATAATTAAGGCAACTTGATAATAGACTCATACAGTGTCTTCATAAGTATTGATAATTGAAGATGTCTCACTATGTCCAAGTGAAGATTTGAAGATTCAAGACCAGTCTAAGAAGACCTGTCATCAATGAGTGTTATTATGCTACAAATGTGAAATTATTCAGCGGCATTGGATTTATGACATTTGAAGATCTCAAGTTATGTATTCATCAGGGGGAGAAAATACGCGTTGCACTCTTTTTCCCTTAACCAAAGTTTTGTCCCGAATTGGGTTTTCCTGGTAAGGTTTTTAATGAGGCAGCAATTCAAAGCGTATTACGAAAGTGGTGTACTCTTTTTCCTTCACTAGGTTTTTATCCCACAGGGTTTTTCTTAGTAAAGGTTTTAACGAGGCATACTATTCAGCTACATTCAAGAAATTTATTCAGCAATTAGGTTACATCGTCTCAAGGATCTTGATAGATGACATCATTAGGGGGAGTTAATGGGCATTGTAAATGAATGTTATGAAATATTGTATTTTAAATTGTTGTTTTTGTATAATGGACATCTAAAAGGGGGAGTGTTATATAATATATATTAGTGGATGACCATTATACCCCTAATTGTACTATAGGAATATTCTAGAATTAGGGTTTGTTGTAAATACCCCTTGTAGCTTGTATATATATCTCTCTCCTGATCAATGAAAGGTAGAACTTTCCTACCATTTTCACAACACTATTTAGTTTTTTAGCCATATTTTGTGTATTAAATGAATTGGTTGTGCAAAACAGAGTTGTTTTCCGTAATTTGAGAATAAAATACTTTTTGATTTTGCAAAATGTATATGTACTAGAAAAAATACAATTAAAAAAAAATAAAAACGAAGAAGCCAAAATTATTTTTAAAATTTTCAACGAATAGACCACCAGCAAAATTGATATTTTTTTTTTTTGTAACATCAAATATTTAGCCTTATAGAAAGCATTAAGCCAATGAAAAACACTTAGGGCTTATTTACTTCAGCTTAAATACAGTTCAACTCAGTTCAGTTCAGTTCTATTAAGTTAAGTTAAGCTCAGCTCTCAATTTCCTTCTCTTATAAAATATTACTTTCAGCTGTATTTAGTTCAATTCAGTTCAGTAAAGTAAAGTAAAGTTAAGTTAATTAAGTTCAGTTCAATTAAGTTTAGTTCAATTCAGTTCAGTTGTATTCATCTAAAGTAAACAAGCACTTAGTAACTCCAAATAAGAGCACTTCACAACCCCATATAAAACACTTAATAATATTCAAAGAAAAACATGTAGATCCCAATAGAAAACATTTTATAACCATCATAGTAAACACTTTTCTTCAAAATGTCGCCCAAAAATCTCGCGCGAAAAAATCATCAGAAAATGCACACAAAAATGTTGCTGGAAAAATTTGGTAGAAATGCCGTCGAAAAATGTCACAAAAAAAAATCGTTGGAAAATATCGCCATAAAATGTCGCTGGAAAATGTCGATGGTAAAAATCATTGGAAAGTGTACATGAAAAAATATAATCAGAAAAGTACAAAAGGGTTGTCGTGTAAATAAGTTAAAGATTTGTCGAGGGGGGTGGATTTGAAAGCCATGTGAACATTACTATAATACTACCCATTTGTATGGCAATACTATAAAGGTATTGCAATCTCGAGGTTACGTTGAACATTTGATGTTCTTAATGAATTCTAGTGTAATTAAGACATCACGAATAATTCACCTAAGTGGTTGTGAGGATTAGCCATCTTCTATGAGAAAATTGGCCGATTTCTCTAGAGTT